>OX451738.1:1483372273-1484639023 GCA_948472305.1 Vicia faba
AATCAGGTTTCAACTTTACCTGAACCCAATTATTTTCATTGATAAAACCCACAATAATGATTGTATGTTGACTCGTGTATGGGGGTGGAGCTATGAGAAGTGGGAAAAATGTTATGTTAAGTCTTATGGAAAGGGAAACAAATATGAAACTATATCTAGAAGCAATAGGGTGACTCATATTATGAATCAACATCCATTTATCCCTACCCTCCTCACCTAAGTGAGTGACTTGTAACGAAGTCCTAACCTCTGAGATAGTGTCATTGAACAACTTGGAAAACCAGTCCGCATGTTGATGGACTTGAGTATCCAACTGCTTTCAAACCAAATAACATGCTTCTTTCCCCATCCTAATAAAGATGAAATGCAATGGTAACCATAATTTCCATCATTCTCAACATCAATTATGTCATCGATGTATGGATGAAAGAAAGCAGAAAATTGTAACAAGTACTCGACTCTTGAAGATTTGGTAGAAGGTTGCTCACATATCGGCATGGTCAATGATTGACTTCCAATTGGTTTTGTGCATGATCTATTTGTAGTCTGACTCCCTTGCGAAGGTGCATCATATTCCCACTGGCTAGGATCACGATGCACATTGCTCCCCACACCCTTTCTACTCTTCTTGACTGCCCTATTTGGCTTGTATTTCACCAGCGGTGGACACATTAAAGTTGTGGATGGATAGTTAGATCACAAACTTTTTTATTTAACACCCTCTGACCCACAATATCCAAAGTACTAAAATATCTCTTCAACTCTTCACATTCTTCTTCTAAATCCCACTTACTCTCATCAGGACTCACATCATGTTCTGTAATGTGCAATTTCGTTCAAAATACATGAATTGATTCCAAAGGTATATGGGTGCCTAGAATTTGGAAATCGGCAAGCTGACACGCACACGATAACCCATGTGTTGTCCTAATGTAACAATCACACTTGTCCTTTCTTGCACCAAGAAATTTTACTCTTTCTAGTTCCTTTCCAAGGAGTTGTATACATTGCCTTGAGATAAAACTGTGCAATTTAGAATAGAATTGGGTGTTATACCTATGTGTAATGTTGGCGATATTTTTTTGAAATGACACTCTAATGGAACCTAGATGCAACTTCAACATTGTGTTCACATCATCCCAACTTTCACATAAATCACCACGACTTGTAGTCAACATGTTATTTAATCTCCAATGTGCAGACTCCACCATAGAAATCGTGAACATATTATCTAAATAACATTCAAATAATATATAAACATAAACATATTTTCATATTAATCCAATGTACTTGTTTATTGTTGTGTTTCCTAAGTGGGTGATTCGGTTAGTCCATGCAACAACAAATCTTTCTTTATATGGTGTTAACCATGTTTCTTTCACATACTTGACAAATGATGGAATATCACCACGAACACTCTCTAAGTGGTTGAGATGTACATCAAACTCGTCTTCTGTATTTGAATACATGATGTTGTTCCATTGATCCATGACATGTTCTTGTCTTTCGGACTTCACAAACTCTTTACATTACATGCTCATGTTTTTAAAAATATAGAACGTACACAACAAATGAGTTACATTTGGATACACGCAATCAATAGCATTCATTAATGCAAGTTCCCGGTATGTCACCATAATGTTTGGTAGCATTTTCTATGAATAGAACAACTATTTGAGCTTTTGTAGTGCCCATGTGAAGTTCTCCTCCCTTTCATGTTATAAATAGGAAAAAGCAACTGAAAACATTAATTTTGTTGATGTAACACCAACAATCTCAAGAAGTGGTAGTCGGTACCTACACGATTAAGATGTACATTCATCAACCAGCTCATTCAACATGTTTTAGGATGTTATAAGTAAATTTTTTACCTATTTGTCTTATATGTACAATAAAAAATTAACACTAGAAGAAACATATTCAACAACTTCAGAGTCAGGGTGTGTCCAGAAGATATCAGCCACAATATCTGAATTCTCCCTGTTTCTAGTCCAACACGTGTATTTCTCTAGATGAATAAGGCTCAATAACATTTGCATCTCTGTCATTGCACCTCTCTTGCCCATTATGTATGTTGCTCTAGCTCGGTATACCTGGGTAATACTCGTGAGATTTTCTAGGTTATTGTCTTTCAAAGAAGACGTGATGTACCTTGGTGCCATGTTGTACTTAGTTATGTCATTCATAAAATTTCTTTCATGATCTTTTAGACGGCCTAATATGTCATGACCTTTCAAATCCTTATCTAGTCTATGATTGTGCAACCCGCATCTAACCATCACCTTCCAACCAATACCATTTGGAACAGATCTCAGCCTAAATGAGCATTTAACCTTCATAGTATAATTGCCATCAGAAAGTTTCGCATATTCATTTTTCTTTTTGTAATTTCCTCCTATGTCACAACTCAAAATCAATTTATCCTTCCTCCCTCGCATCCCATTAGCAGTATCGGACCAAATTGTAACAACGATAATACCATGATTTTTTCCAGTAGACCGTGTCCATTCTAGAACTTTATCTCGTGATTCAAAAATCTGACAATTACAAAAACATTAGTAAACTTCGTTAATTAAAAAAAAACTACGTAATTGTGTAAATGGTATAGAAAATATATGGTATATGTGATGAAGAACTGCGTAAGATGAGTACATGAATCCATAGAAGAAGCTGAAGCTGCTGATTCAGGACCGCAAAGATATAAAACTTCATCTGCAGACATACCGGAAATTTCAAGTTTAACTGAAATTTCCGGTACAACGGAAATTTGATATTTCCGATATAGGTTTTCTACCGAAAATTTAGCAAATTTTCAGTACGTGCAGAACTTTTGTAAAATTAACCGTAAATTATAAAATTTCCGATATATTACAACCGGGAATTTCGAAATTTCTGGTATATCGCTACCGAAAATTTGTGAAATGCAAAGAATTTTTGGTATGCGACAAAAAGGGTATCAGAAATTTGTTAAGAGTACCGAAAATTTCGAAATTTATTCCTTTAACCAATAATATTATTTTTTTTACAAAAGTAAAAAAATTTAGAATAAATAATAAAAAAAAAATAGTTTAAAAATAATGAAAATTGAGGGGGTGGCAATATATAAAATGGGAGGTGTCATGTTAAATTCTCCTAAACAATTTAGTCAATTGGATTATAGTCAAACATTACATATTCAGACTTTGATAAATTAAATTTGGAATATAAAGTTTGAATTCTAATAAATTAAATTTAAATTATAGTATAAAGTTTAAACTCCATTGTTTAATCTTTATCAAACCGTTCATCTTATAAATATGTGATTATATAAATGTAAAATTCAGAGTCATACATAAAGAACATCATATTTTTCTTTTTATAGGATTCAAAAACAAAACCTTTCTTAAATGAAATCAAATTATTTGCCACGAGACTAAGACATTAATGTTTAAAACTTAGGGGTGTTCAAAACCAAATCGGCTCAATAGAAAACCGCAAAATCGAACCGAACCAAATCGAAATCGCAAAAAACTGTATTTGGTTCGGATATGTTTGGGTCATTTTCTCGTGGAACCGTATGGTTCGGTTCGGTTTGCGGTTTGTATTTTACAAACCAAACTAAACCAAACAAAACCGTATTATGTTATAAAATCTTATTAACCAATATATATTTCTATAATTCTTTAGAGAAATCAACATGTATTATGTGTATATTTTATCATACTTTGTATTATATTCATTTTAATTTACAAATCATAAAAAATAAAATATTATTCATTTATAAATACTATTTTCACAAAATATATTTTATCATATTCTTTGTATAATATTTATTTAAGAATGCAATCTTGTTGATATCATTATTTATATTTAGATAAAATTATAATACGCAATTTTATGTATCAAATTATAAATTTATTTTGACAATTATAAATTTTTTATGGTAATGCATGAACAATTAAATATAAAATTATATTTTTCCTATATATTTGTATGTATGACATAATAATTATTTTTGTAAAAAATCGAAACAACCGAACCAATCCAAACCGCATTAGTTTGGTTTGATTTGGTTCAGATTTATTTTTAAAAGTCAACCGAACCGAACCGAACCACATATTTTTTTCTCTTGCAGTTTGGATAATTTTTTTCTTCAAAACCGCTCAAACCGCACCGCGAATACCCCTATTAAAACCTATTATACAATAATATTTTTAAATACATTAAAAGTACCACTAAATAAGTTATTAGGTTTCACTCTATATAAAATAACACGTTTAAATCTTTAAATAGAAAAATAAATATATGACTTACATTATAATCAAAATCATTTTTAGTAGTATATAATAAATTTAAAACATCACTTTTATTAGAAAATGAATTCAAAAATGTTATTTTATCAAAATGAAAATATTCTTATTTAAATATTTTTTTTCTAGTTGGTTAATTCTTATTATGTAGTTATTTGAGCTTTTTAGTATGTATTTGGGCCTGAACTATTTTGCTTATATAAAGGGCCATTGTGTTTGTAATAGTAAACAACAATAATACAATTCAGTTTAGATAGTTAGTTACACATAACTAACTCATCAATCTTCTCTCTCTCTCTCTCTCTCTCTCTCTCTCTCTCTCTCTCTCTCTCTCTCTCTCTCTCTCTCTCTCTCTCTCTCTCTCTCTCTCTCTCTCTCTCTCTCTCTCTTCTTCTTCTTCTTCTTTTTCTTCTTCTTCTTCTTCTTCTTGTTTTCACGAGATCATCTTTCTTGAATCATTTGTTTCAACAAATTGGTATCAAGAGTTTGTTTGCGATTCAGAGAGAATCTAATGGAAAACAGATCAACAACATCAACACAGTTTCCAGCAAATCTATCGATTTTCAAAGGTGAAAACTATCAACGATGAGTGGCACAAATGAAGGTTATTTTCAGATTTCAGGATGTTGTAGAAATCTTGAATGATGGAATTTCAGAACTGGAAGTAGATGCAACAGAAGCCCAGAAAGCTGCGCACAAAGATCAAAGGAAGAAAGATGGCAAGGCACTGTTCTTGATTCACCAGTGTGTGGATTGTGATGTATTTGAGAAGTTAATTGAAGAAGAAACAACAAAAGGAGCTTGGGAAAAGTTGAAATCTTTGTATGGTGGAGATAAGAAACTAAAGAAGGTGAAGTTGCAGACTTTGAGGAAGCAGTATGAGATACTTCAGATGAAAGAGGATGAATTTATTTCTGCATATTTCTCAAGAGTTGTGGTGCTAACAAACCAGATGAAGGCGTGTGGTGAAGCGCTAACGGGTCTGCAAAAGATAGAAAAGGTATTGAGATCTTTAATTGCAGACTTTGATTACTTTGTTGTAACAATTGAAGAGGCCAAGAATCTATCTGAGATGAAGTTGGAAGAACTCCAAACTTCATTGGAGGCTCACAGGCTGCAGCAGAGAAACTCAGAAAGAGAGAAGACAATTGAATAAGCATTGCAATCAAGATTCAGCAAGAAAGCTGGAAAAGAGAAGTCGAAGCAGCAAAAGAATCTTGTTGGTGATGAGAAGTCAAGCAAGAATATTGATTCGAAAGGTGTAGGAAACAGGTATTCTGGGAAGAAAGTTGACACGAAAGAGGTGCAATGTTACAATTGTCAAGGTTTTGGACACTATGCTAGAGACTGTCGAAGAAAGAAAGATGTGAAGCGAAAGATAGTGATGAAGCTTAATATGCACGAGCTGGAAGTAGTAACTTTGATGATGTGTTGTTGCTGGCGAACACACAGTCGAATACTGAGAAAAATAACATGTGGTATCTGGATTCAGGATATAGCAACCACATGACTCGCAATAAAAACTGGTTTACCAAGTTAGATGAGTCAGTCGAAAAGGTGATAAAATTTGCAAATGGCGGGCATATCAAGTCAGGTGGTAAAGGAGATATTTCGATTATCAGAAAGGATGGTCGAAAGGCTACTATCACTGAAGTTCTATATCTACCTTTGATGACAAGTAACTTGATAAGTGTAGGTTAATTACTTGCAAAAGGCTTCAATATGAAGTTGGAGAATAATCAGATGAAGGTATATAGGGATGGTGGGAGGCTAATAATGAAAGCACCATTGGCGGAGAACAAAACATTCAGGATTGAACTCAACACATCATATCACAAATGTCTTGCTTCAACTACAGAAGAAAATAAGAACTGGCTATGGCATCACAAGTATAGACATCTAAACTTCAAGAGTTTATGTATGCTCAATAAGAAAAGAATGGTGTTTGGGTTGCCGTATGTGAAGGAACCAAAGCAGATATGTGAGGAATGCTGCAAAGCTAAGCAGGCAAGGAAGGCATTCAAACGTGATTTGCCTATAAGATCAAGGCAAAAACTGGAGCTGGTTCATTCAGATGTGTGTGGATCCTTTGAAGTAAAGTCTAATGGAGGTAACAGGTATTTCCTTACTTTCATTGATGAATTCACCATACATATGTGGATTTATCTTATTGAGAGTAAGAGTGAGGTATTCACACAATTCAAGAAGTTCAAGTTGCATGCTGAGAAACAAAGTGGTTGTAAATTGAAGAAGTTAAGAACTAATGGTGGTGGTGAATATACTTCTGCTGAATTTGCTAGATTTTGTAATGATGAAGGTATAGAACATGAGGTTATTACACCCTATACGCCTCAGCATAATGGCATAGCTGAGAGAAAGAATAGAAGTGTACTGAACATGACAAGATGTATGTTGAAAGTTAAAAATATGCCTAAGATATTTTGGGCTGAAGCAGCTTCGACAACAGTATACATTCTAAATAGATACCCAATGAAGAAGATGGTCGAAAAGAAACCGCATAAGGCTTGGACAAGGTCGAAGCCAAATGTAAGTCATCTTAGAATTTTTGGATCAATGTGTTTCAGGCATGTACCTGAACAATTTAGAAAGAAGTTGGATGATCAAAGTGAAGTCATGGTGCTCATATGTTATCATTTGAATGTTGCATACAAGTTGTATTCACCAATTGAAGATAAACTAGTGATCAGTAGAGATGTTCTTGTAGACGAAAGCAAAGGATGGGATTGGAGTCGAAGTTCAGTTCGACATGAATCAAATGCATTTACAATTGTATTTGAATAAGATGAAGAGAATGAAGCTTCGACAAGTCGAAATGAAGAACCACTTGTGCAAAATGAAAGAAGATCCATAAGAACAAGAACTGAGTCAACTAGGTTGATTGGATATGAGAGGTTTCCAAATCAAGAAATTGATGCATATGGTGACTTAATCGAAGAAGCCATAATGATGGCTGAAGCAGAACCAATTGATCTGTGTGAAGCCTTGAACAATTCGAATTGGTGTGAAGCCATGAAAGAAGAACTTAGAGCCATTGATAAGAACAAGACTTGGGAGCTTGTCGAAAGAACCAACAAGAAACCAATCAATGTGAAATGGATATACAAGGTGAAATGAAGGCCAAATGGTGAGATTGAAAAGTATAAGGCCGAACTGGTGGCCAGAGGTTTTCTATAAAAACCTGGTATTGACTTTGACGAAGTATATGCGCCTGTTGCAAGGATCGAAACAATCAGGATTGTTGTTTCAATAACTACGTGTAGAGGACGGAAAATGCACCAACTTGATGTGAAGTCAGCATTTTTGAATGATCCATTGGAAGAAGAAGTCTACGTTACTCAACCACCAAGTTTCGATGTCAAAGGGCAGGAGTCTAAAACTTACAGATTAAGGAAGGCTCTCTATGGCTTGAAGCAAGCTCCTAGCTTGTTTGGAATAAAAGGATAGATAGCTTCCTAATCGAAGCAGGTTTCACAAAGTGTGTCTCTGAACATGGGGTGTATGTAAATGATGTCGAAAGTGTCAATCGAATCATTTTATGCCTCTATGTTGATGACTTACTCATTACCGGAGCAGACGAAGTTGAGATAATGAAGGTAAAGTCAATGTTAATGTAGGAATTCGAAATGTCTGATTTAGGGAATCTCTCATATTTCCTGGGAATGGAATTCAAAGACGTCGAAGAAGGATTTTTCTTGCATCAAACGAAGTATGCTCAAGATATACTAAAGAGGTTCAATATGAGCAACTGTAAGGCAGCTGTTACTCCATTAGAGACTAGAGCAAAGATGAAGAAGTAATCGAATGATGAGTTTGTAAGTTCGACCCTTTACAAACAAATCATTGGATCCTTGAGGTATCTTTGCAATACTAGACCAGATATCTGCCAAAGTGTAGGATTGTTGAGCAGGTTTATGGAGAAGTCTCAAGAATGTCATCTCATTGCAGTAAAGAGAGTGTTGAGATACGTAAAGGGAACTATTGATCACGGTGTGCTGTTATCAAAGAAGTCAAAGAACAACATAGATGTCGAAGTTCATGGATACACTGACTCAGACTTCAGTGGAGATCAAGATGAAAAGAAGAGTACTACAGGATACATTTTCATGATCGAAGGAGCTCCAATCTCCTGGAGTTCGAAGAAGCAAAGCATTGTAGCTTTGTCATCATGCGAAGCAGAATATGTGGTCGCATCATATGTTGCATGCCAAGCAACATGGATCGAAATACTACTTGAGGAACTCAGAATAATGGAGTCGAAGATGAAGCTGTTTGTTGATAACAAGTCAACTATAAACCTTGTGAATCACCCAGTGTGTCATGGTCGAAGTAAGCACATTGAAAGAAGGTATCATTTTCTAAAGGATCAAGTCAACAAAGGGAAGCTTGAAATAAAACATTGTAAGACAGAAGTGCAACTAGCTGACATACTCACCAAATCTCTGAAGAAATTGAGGTTCGAAGAGTTAAAGAAAGACATTGGGATGAGAAGTCTCGATAACATGAATTAAGGGGGTGTGTTAGTTGGTTAATTCTTGTTATGTAGTTATTTGAATTTTTTAGCATGTATTTGGGTCTGAGCTATTTTGCCTATATAAAGGGTCATTGTGTTTGTAATAGTAAGCAACAATAATACAATTCAGTTTAGATAGTTAGTTACACATAACTAATTCATCAATCTTCACTCTCTCTTCTTCTTCTTCTTGTTTTCACAAAATCATCTTTTTTGAATTCTTTGTTCCAATAATTTTTACAATCAATTTTTTTTTTAAATGACTTCATAACGTATCAAAGACAAACTCTCATAAATATTGATTTTGTATAAAAAATGTGTAAAAAACACCTTTTCATTATTAAAATTAAAATTTAATAAAAATATTTTTAAAGGTAAACAACAAATCAGTTTAAAGGTAGACAACAAATCAGTTTAATTAATCAGATATGTTTGTTTTATTTTATTTTATTTAGATAAACTAAAATTTTATGTTTATATTTTTTAATTTATTCGTCTTGTCTTATCATATAATTTATTTAAAATATATGCTCGTAGATCCAATTTGTTTCAATTTCATACAGATTTTTATAGATATAAATATTAATATAAATTTTTATATTTTTAAACTTAAAATATATAATATACAGTATAGTACCCGCACATTATTCTTACCCACCGACCTTATTTTTTCGAGATTGGCTAATATTTTAGATTCACACACTAACTTATACTCGTTACATTTTTACTAGTTTTTCATTATAAAAGAATTTAAAGGGAATGGACATGTCCGTTATTACAAGACCAATTTCACGGTGTTCATACTATAATGATGTCGGTGGAGAGCTTTAGATTACTATAAGTATTTCAATCATAGATTCTCAGGAGGAGGGTCCCTTCAATAATTATCCTAGTGAAGAGAATGCATCTTCAGAGTTGACCATAAAAACTTTAATAAAAGAGTATGGTAAGACTGCCTTCCTTGTATGAATTTTGAATATAAATGAATTTTGACTATGGTAATAATGATTCGTGAAAATAATGAGTTTTAGAGAAAAATTTTATAAATATTAATAAAATTTATAAATATCATTTTAATTATTTTCTTAGAATATAATAATATATAAACAGTTTTAATGATAAAATTCATGAGAGTTACCCTATAAATTACAAATAAGAAATTATGATTAAAATTTATGTACATCATATTTTTAGAAGGCCAAAGAGAATGCACAACTTCAGATGTAATCCCGCTATCATGGATCAAAAATCATTTAATTTAGATCAGTCAAACCATATTTAATATAAGTAGTACTTTTTAATTAACCAGCAAAAATTAAACATGCATTATTTTAAGCCATTAGATTGAAATTGAACTGTCAACAATGTTCCAACTGCATGATTTAAGAAATTATTGACAACATGGAATCAACTGAGTCAAACTCAATGATTTTATTTAATAGAACTCTTTATATTTTATATTTTAGATCATTCGATAAAATTTAGTTTTTCGTTATTGTATAATTGTTATTATAAAATCCTTAATAAATACAAATACTTATAAAAAAATATAACAAATCAGCAATATAATAAATATATAAGTATAAATATTTATAGATATCACTAATAAATATAAATATTTACAAATATTTTTCTTGAATATTTACTGATATAATAAATTTAATATCAAGTTAAGTAAAATAGAACCTTGAAATATTGAAGTCATTTGAATTAAAATTTTAAAATATTTATAATTTTGTCATCTATTAGATTTTCACTTGTTTTTCACACTTAACAAATATTTTTGAACTTGATTGTAAATATATATATTAGATAGAGAATGAATTATATCTATTGAATTGTAAGAAAAAAAAAAGAGAGAATATTGTTACAGAATAGCAAAATAAAAATTGTTTGTGAGATTACCTTTGTATAACCACTAAGGACATGCTGAGAGACTTATTTTGTGAGATATCTAAGTTTAACATTTGAATATACATTTTTACCAATAAGAAATTTCAAAAATATTTGGTTACTTGTGATCTACTGATGCAAGGTGTAGTGTCGGCGCTGCTATCCAGTTCTGTTTTGGACTCGGAACTGTCGAGGGAGAAACAATATTGAAGTGAAAACAAAGAACATGAACCTGAAATGAGGGAATGTAATTTGTTACAAAGCTTGTGAAAGTAACGCATACCTAAAATCTAATATAATGTTTTAAATAGATGTGTTATTTAGAAAAATGGAACAATTAGATTGGTCTAATAGAATTGATTTAGCAAACTACCATGATAAATTTCGGATTTTGTTTTACTATCATTTAAAAAAAATAAAAAAAATTTAGTTTGTGTTACTGCCATATTTTTATGGTTGGTTAAATTTTGGTTAAGTATGGTTCTGAACATAGTTTTATGTTAATGTTAGTAAGATGGTACAATATGTTTATCAATTGTCATAGCAGTTTCAACTGTTATGAGTATTACTATCAGATGTTGAAGGCGATGTCATAACATCTGTACCAGCAGGTACAAGCAGGTTCTGCAGAGGCCTTATTTGATAGATGTTCTAGCAGATGTTGTAACATGTTACAACAGAACATCTTGACAGTGCACTGAATATTTTATCCTTGAAGATTTAATTTGAATATATGATTATCTAGAATATTCTGTACTCATTATAGGCGCAGGCTAATCAAGAATTTTATTAGAAACAAGTGCAGAGTTGATTGGTTACTAAAAAGGATCGATTGAGACATTTTAGAAAAAAATTTATGAAGATTGTTTCTATTTTTGTGGAGAAAGACTATGTAGTTTTTGGGAGCTGCTGATTGGATTTGATTGAAGAGTCCAAGCCAAACTATAGAAGACTATATAAGGAGTCGATCAAGACCTATTTTTTAAGCAGGGTTTTTATTGTAAAACCTTGTGTAAGAAATAAGGGTTTAGTGTAACGTCCGTAATTTAATTAATTATTTAATTAAATTATTTTTGGAATATTTGTGAAGTTTTGTTGTGATTAGTTGGATTTATTTTATTTTATTAAGTGGTGAAATAATATTAGAAGAATGATATTATTTGATGTGGGCTTGTTTTAAAGGAATAGAAGTAGTAGTAAGGGGGTGTAATAGTCTTAAGCCCATTAAGGAATAAAGAGAATAATAGGTTATTTTATTATTGTTA
The DNA here is from genome assembly GCA_948472305.1 of Vicia faba. Classification (NCBI taxonomy): domain Eukaryota; kingdom Viridiplantae; phylum Streptophyta; class Magnoliopsida; order Fabales; family Fabaceae; genus Vicia; species Vicia faba. The sequence continues at coordinate 1,483,384,252 of OX451738.1, forward strand.
GAAAGAATAGAAAAGAAGAAGCAGTAAGAAGAATAAGGGTTAGAGGAAGAACGTGAAAGCTGTTGGAAAAAGAGGAAAGAGGCAGAACGAGAATTCAACCGGAAAAGTATAGAGTGACCTTCAATCCAAGGTAAGGGTGGGGTTCTGACTCTATAATAGAGTTCATGATAATTGGTATGTGGGGTTAGAGGTGAAATGTTATTTTGTTCATGATTGAATTATATATGATGTTGTATGATGAAATCGATGATTGAAAGATGAATAATGACGTCCCGATGTTGTTTAATTGATGTAGAATTATAGGATAACTGTAATTGATGATTATCTATGATTAGATTAGGTTTTTAGGGCTTAAACTATGGAACCCGTAGTGAAAACGCAGAGAAAATCACAGAAATTACCCATAACAGAGCAGTATGTGTCGACCCCAAATGGTATATGTCGATACAAGAAGGTCTTAGACTCAGTATGAGTCGACACGAAGGGGTCATGTGTCGATACATGAGGACTTTTAGACTCGGGATGAGTCGACACAAAGGAGCATGTATCGATACATGCAGTGTGACAGACTCAGTATGAGTCGATACAAGGGAGTAATGCATCGACTCAAGTGGCGTGTTAAACTTAGTACACGTCGATCCAAGGCATTATGCGTCGATCCATGTTGTCTGGTTTTTGGCAGAATCAGTTTGAGAATGCTGTAACTTGAGTTTTCGGATTCCGTTTGAGGTGCCGTTCGAAGTATTGAATAGCTAACGCGATGAACTTCGTTCTTAAGGATTAAAATGAAGAATAGGAAGGATAATCCTAGTATCCAAATTAAGATTTGAGTTAGTTCCACGGTAATCGTTATGTTGGTTTTTGTGAAGAATGATGAGAATGATATGATTATAGATTACTGTTTAGTTGTAACAGTAGGATTAATGACGATAATGATATAGTATTACAGAATAGTAATATGTAGAGATCTAGTGATTTATAAGTAAGCCTTAGTTGATTAATTAGTCATAGGAGATATCATGTTGTAGGCCTATGGCCAACATTACAAAATTGACGATTTACTGTTGTATTGTTGTTGTGGCTGAGTTGCTGTGATTATATGATGATATACGATGTTTGATGAATTATGATGATATACGATGTTGATGAAAGATATGAGAAGCCTCTAATAATTGGCATCTATTAAGATGTAGGCTTATGGCCAACGATGATGTTCTGTTGAGATGTTGTTAATTATGGTGTTGTCATTACATTCATGATTGTGTCGCATACATTGCATTTCAAGATGGAGCTTATGCTCGTTAAGATGGCCTGTATTGGCGAATATTAAGATGAAGGCTTATGCCTTGTTCATGCCTCTATTTATTGGCAGATTTTTGAGATAGGAGTTCTGCTCCAATGGTACCACATGCATTCGCATAGTATTGAGTCGCATTATACGATTGCATAAAGAAGTTGTATTTTGATGTTGTGAATGTGTATTATTTGTTACAATTATTGTTGATTATAAGATGAGAAGTGGTGATGTTATGTGATCTAATTTAATATATTAATTATCATACGCTTTATTATATTGTTAGATATCTCACCCCTTCTGTTTGAATGTTGCCCTTATGTTGGTAACGTGCAAGTAATTGAGAGTGAAGGTTGTATACCTTCAATAGTTCGAGTCGGTGTCATTGCTCTGACATGTAACACTTAGGAGATGAACGCGTGTTGCTTTGATTGTTGATTATTCAGTTATTGAACTTTAAGTTGATTATTATTAAATATGTGTTGTTTTGAAGTTGTTGTAATGATGATAAAGATGTTATTGAGAATTCCGCTGCGTAGATTGTTGTAACCCAAATTTGCCCTCTCATATTTCTCAAAACATTGCAAGAAAAATCTCCAAGTGGCTCAAGATTGCTCAAGAGTTGGGCAGTCAAGCTATATCCTAAGACAGTCAACCTCAAATTAAGGTTTTTTGTTGCATCAAGGTCCTTGCATCCAAATGACCTCAATTTCTCCCCAATGTCCTAATATGTTCTCAAGTTCATCCATGTCAAATTTCAAGCCTTGCAAAGGAAGTTTGCTCAGTCAATTGCTCAAAGGGTCCAAAAATCGATTGTGCTAGGGCAAAAGTCAATTGTGACCTATCAACAGTCAAACTTCAAGATTTTTTGTCAACATTCTCATTTTGAAGTATATTTCATCATTTGATCAAGGGTTGATCATGATTCATCAAGGATTGCTCAAAATTCATCAAGACTCAAAGTTGCTAAATTAGGGTTTTGTAGAAAAAGTCAAACCAACTTTGACTAAGTATAACTTTCTCATACTTTATTATAAATGACACATCCAAAGCTCATTTTTAAGAGGATGAAATTTCCTACAATCCATTTTCATACCCCAAGATCAGAAAATGCACTCACAAGAAGTTATAAATTTGGACATTATAGGTCATTTTTGAAAGTCAACAAAAACACCTTTTTTGCCAAAGCTTATAACTTGAGCATGGAATATCAAAATGAGATGCGACCAAAAGGGTTGGTTATAGGACATCTCAAGCTTTCTAAAAAGTCCAAGAACACCTCCAAAAGTTCAAAATTGAAGAAGTTATGCATTGTTAAAGTTGGGCATTTTTGCAAAATTGCCAAAAGTCAACTATCCCCAAAACTTCAATTTTTGTCAAATGGGCCCATTATTTTCCACTTGATATGGACTTGTCACATTCCACACGTGTCCTAGCTTCAGCCTTGTGTCCATTTATCAATTTTTCTATTTTATTGGATTTTTTATTGAATTATTTCATTTTAAATCAATTTAAATCAAATAAAATCACAAAAACTTGATTACATGAGATCTTTTTCTATTTTCAGGACCTAATCACCATCAATATCATGATCAAATTTGTATCAACCATTCCATGTGCAAAAAGATTGGATTTTTGGCAAATTAAGCAAGTTTTCAATGGAGGATCAAATCCAATCTCAAGGCATTAATGTACAAGGATTCAAGACCAATTTGTTGACCTAATACATTGCAGCATACATATACAAGTGAAAGTACACGAATTTGAGACCTGGAGGCTGCAAGAACATCAAAAGCAAAACTTGAAAAAAGGTGAAAAGTGTGAAACTGAAATCGAGCTTGGAGGCGTTTTCAAAGGCGAAACTCAACACTAATCCATTGTTGGACAATCATTGAAGCAAAACCAACCCAAAACCAGTCTCCATACACGCACAAAGGCCCTGTAAGTGTCTCAAAAAATTCTTTTCATTTGAATTTGTATATCCTTATTCTTGCACTTTTCTTGCAAAATCTTTGCATATTCATGATTATCGTCCAATTTACAAGCATTCTGCATTAGCCAATTGCATTTATCTGGCCTGTAACCCCATAGCTGAATCTAGGGTTCGTGTTTTGATTTTTTGGGAATTTCTTCTACAGGTAAAATCAGCGCCATTGATGGACATGGACGTAACCAGGGGAGATAGACGAGCATGACCATGTGCTTGGAATCAATTTCCATGGACTAGAATGGATTTTAGGATGCACATACGAATTTAGCTGCGGACATAAATCTGCAGGTAAATTTACAGGGTTGAAGGAAGAAGATGATGATGCGTCTCCCCCTGGTTAGACGATTCAAATATTCACGCTTTATTTTTTATATTTTCTGGTATTTGATTATTTCCCCATATTATCATTATTGTCCAATATAATAACAACTAACGCATAGTTATGTAGTGGTAGTGGCATATGTTCAAGTACCAACAGGACCTGGGTTCGAATCCCAGGTCCCCCATATTGCATTGTTATTATTTTTTCACAGGTTATCCAGTGTAAACTCCAACGCGTGATGCATTATACTCCCTCATTCAATCAATGGACAGATGGCCCCAGGCCAAATCTGATGGTCCAGATGGGATGTCCACCATGGGATTGAGTCAATGGACGCGTAGGGAATCAGGAAAGGTCAACCAAGCCAGCGCCTATTGGGCCTCTGAATTGCTGAATAAACCCCCTAATTAGGCCCAAACCTCTAACTCTTTCTATTTTCTATTTTATTTATTTATTTTGTTTAATTATTTTTCATAATTTAACTAACCAATTAAATATTTTTCCTCATAAAATTAAAAAACCAAAAAATATATTTTGTTTATTAAATTAAATTTCAGTATTTTATTTTTGTTAATAAATATTAATTTAATTAATTTAGTTTTAATTAGAAATAACTTTGATATCTTTTTTGCAATAATTAAAATCAACTTAGATAATTAGGTTTTATTAACATTGATCAAATTATTTTTATATTAAAAATCCAAAAATATCATTTTTATTAATTAATTAATTAGTTTATTAATTTAATAATTAACTTAGTTTAATTTCCATAAATTCAAAATAACAACAAAAAAAAATCTTTTCTTGAATAACAAAGGGTCAAAACCCTAGAGCTCGCTCGATTTAATTTTCCGCACGCGATCCATTTTATTTCAATATTGTATCTGTTTCCGGAATGTAATAGCTTAATAGGACTTTACTATTTTTTACCGCTTTATTTATTTTCCGCATTTTAATTTCAAGGGTTGCTTTTGGCGATGTAAATACCCGACGCCTTGTAATAGTTAGTTTAATTTCCGCAATTTAATTTCCGCAACTTATAAACTGTTAGATGTTTAATAATAGGGAATGCATGACAAGATCAGATGTTTAATTTAAAATCAACATCGATAACCATTGACATGTACAAAGACAAAATTAACTGAAAACGACACACTCGCACATGCGCACTCTTAGGGTACACCTCGCTTGGTTGCCTTCGAACGTGGTCAGTGAGTATAGGAAGTTTTAAAGGTCGCCCTCTTGTCCAGAGATCATACTTGCCTCGAAATGGTTGCCTCGGAAAAATGATCTAAGACATTAGGGTTACCTCTAAGGCGTCCTAACATTACTTTAGTGACCACACGTCCCTTAATCGAATTGACCCTTAAAAACTCCAACGATGATGCTACCTACTCATCAATAGTGGGATAGCATTGTCTAAAGGACATTAGCACAGATTGATTCCTTTTTCGAGTAGGTAGATGGTTCTTAAGTACTTGCTCTTTTCAAAACAAAACAAAACTTTTTGCACTTACACCTTTCAAACAAAAAACTCTTTTCAAACCCACAAACACAAAGAAAAGCAAATTTTGAAAACATTATGAGCAAGTACCTAAGAGCCCGTGGATAACCACGGATAGAAAGGGTGCTAACACCTTCCCTTTCTATAATCTACCCCCCGGACCTGAGAAATATCTCGAAAAAGGAATTTTTTCTGTGCTTTTTTCCTTTCCTTGTTGGATAAAATAAAAGACGGGGGCGACTCTTGCTTACCGCGACATTTTGCGAAAACAAACGCAAAATGCAAACCAGCATTCTAAAAAACAGTCAGTTCTCTCCCACCGTATCACAGAACTGGCGACTATGCTGGGGACGCTTAATAAGTGGGGTGTACCTTAGGATTAGATCATTGTGTTTTCAATTGTTTGATTTGTATGCTTTATATTTGTGGGCTTGTATCGGAGTTACTACAGATCCTAACCCGGATCTGGGGATACCCTTTAGGTAAGTAGCAATAAACTGTGAGGGAATTGTACGGCATAGACCGATACGGTTGAAGAAATAGCTACGTTGGTGTGGCACTTTAGTCTGTACTGATATCCCTTATGTTGGAAAGAGGAGAATATGGGTCTTCTAAGGGGTCATTAAGCACCAACTGACCTTAGAACCTTTACATTGACCAACTTGGCCATAGAACAATAGCAGTATGCTACACTCATTGAGACTAAACTCTCGCGATGATTTCGGCTGCAAGAAAAGGTTACTAAACTGGAATTATGACCGATCGAGGGTAGTCAGTGATATTGAGATCCTCTAGAACCTGGTTACTATTTTTAGGACGGGTTTAAACCAACTGAACTGAAAGAGGGTAGTACTTAAGCTCCTTGCTAGCTTGAAATCTAAGGGCTCTCTGTGTGACTTATGTGCCTTTACCATGTTTGCTATTTGTGGATACTTGTGATGTGCTTTCTATCATGACATCATGGCATCATAACATTACATACATCTTGCATTGGACTAACCTATTTCAAAGACAGGAGGGATTCATCTTTGTTCTGTTTTGTAGGTCATCATGATGCCCATGCGTAGGAACATCATCCGGATCAACTTTGTCCAGGTTCCCCCCATGCTTAAAGAGTTGATTGCAAAGATGCCTGATACTACTTCCTTCATCAGAAGACATGGGTATCTTCTCAGTTTGGTCACTTCCAAATTGGACGAGCAGATGATGAGTGTCCTGGTCCAGTTCTATGATCCGTTGTACCATTGCTTTACTTTCCAGGACTACCAGTTGGTTCCCACCTTAGAAGATTTCTCTGATCTGCTCGGTATCTCTATTCTGGAGCAGACCATGTTTACTGGTTGGGAGAAGATCCTTAGGCCAGAAGAGATTGCTTCAGCTCTTCATATGACCAAGGAGGAGGTAATGGCTAATTGGGAGACTAGAAGTGGAGCAAAGGGCTTTCTGACTAAGTTTTTGGTTGGTAAGGCTAATTATTTCTGGGATAGTCTAGACTTCAAGGCATTCGAAGATATTCTGGCTCTTCTGATATATGGCTTGGTATTGTTTCTGAATCCTGACTCCTTTGTTTATGTGAATGCGGTGAAAATCTTCATCTCTCATAATCTTGTACCCACTCTCTTGGGTGACATTCTTCATCAGCTTTATGCTCGTACTGCCCGAAAGAGGGGAACCTTGATGTGTTGTGCTCCATTATTGGCGAGGTGGTTTATTTCGCACCTTCCCAAATCAGTGCTGAAGAACAAAGAAGGCATGGGCTAGGCTTATAGGGTTATGTCTCTCTCTCATAATGACATCATCTGGACTATCAAGGGTATGAATGAGGTGTCCATTATTGATCGCTGTGGGGAATACCCCAATGTTCCACTGATAGGAACCAATGGAGGAATTTCTTACAATCCATGCTTGGCCTTACGTCAGTTTGGGCGAGCCAAAAGAGAAGGACCTCATGAGTTGCTAATGCCTAGTATCATCTTTGATTTTCAAGGGGATAGCAACGAGCAACGCCGCAGATTCATAAGGGCTTGGGATAGAGTTCACAGATCTGATCCACATGAGCTGGGTCCAAAGACTTCTCTTCCAATGGAGCCATATCTCATATGGGTCCGTATACGTGCCTAAAAGCTGGGTGTGCCGTATGAAGTCGTCCTTCCTATCATTTTTGAAGTTGCTAATGAAGAAGGGGTTCTTCCGACCATCCTCCATCCTCATATGCCCACTGACATTGGGGCGCTGAAAAGATCTTGGATGCAGCTGAGAGAAGAGCGGGATGCTTATCGGGAAAAGTTTAACGAGCAAGAGCAGAAGATCCAGAAGTTGACTAGGCAGTTGGAGAACGAGCGGATCCTCAATGATTATGTCCGCACCGACAAGAAGCGACCTTGGGAGCACTGATTGTCCTCTGATTATTCCCTTTCCAGTTTTGTATTTAATTTTCAGTATTTCCTTTCTTGTAACGCCTTAAAGGCATCTGTCGAACAATTTGAATTTCAAAGTTTATCTAATAAAAGTGTGTTTCATTTCTTGTTTACGAATTTGAATCTCTCGATTGTCTTTGAAATCATATCATACGCATTTCATCCCATGCACTTCATAACAGGTACTCATTACAGGTCTCTTATCTTCTTCGTTGTTTATTTCAGCACTCATCATGTCTGCTGAACCTTCAACTGAGCATGCAATCAAGGCCCTACAGGCCCAAAATGCCCAATTCCAAGAGCTGTTCATGAATCTAGCTAAGGGTTAGCAAGATATGAAGACCCTGATTTTGAAAGAGAAGAAGAAGAAGAAGAAGAAGAAGAAGAAGAAGAAGAAGAAGAGGACAGTCTTGTTTAACACAGGTCACAGGTTTGGAAATAGGATACGGGATGAAGTTGATTTGACCACCTCATCTGGAGGGAAAGATAGTCACGAACAAAGGAGGGCTCCTAGCCATGTGGTCTCAGACAATGAGACGGACTTCGACGAAGACCAGTATCCTCCGGCCGAGGATAGATACAAACAACTAGAGGACCGTTTGAGTGCGATGGAAGTTCAGAAAGTGCCTGGTCTGGACTTTGGTGATCTAGGTCTGTCATCTGGGGTGGTGATTCCCCATAAATTCAAAGCACCAGCCTTTGCTAAGTACGACAGAGTTTCTTGTCCGAAGTTGCACCGCCGGTCATATGTAAGGAAGATTCAGCCGTACACCGCTGATAAGAACCTATGGATCCACTTCTTTCAAGAAAGTCTCTCAGGGACTCAGCTTGAATGGTTTTACCAGTTGGACGGAGCCAGTATCCGCAGTTGGTAAGATTTGGCTACTGCTTTTTACAGGAAGTATCAATACAATTCCGTTCTTGCTCCCACGCGTACCCAACTCCAGGATATGTCTATGGGGACGGGCAAAGGTTTCAAAGATTATGCTCAGAAGTGGAGGGACCTCGCCGGAAGAGTGCAACCACCCTTGGCTGATCGGGAGCTTGTGGATATGTTTCTGGGGACCTTGTCTGGTCCATTTTTCAACCATCTGATTGGGAGCTCTTCATCTGGGTTTACAGAGCTAATTATGACCGGTGAGAGGATTGAGGCTGGTATTAAGGCTGGTAAGATACAAAAGGGTGCTTCATCAAGCACCGAGAAAAAGCCTTTTAAGAAGGAATCCAGTGTTGTCTACAGTTCAAAAAGCCAGAGTAGACCGGAACGCCGCCAAGCTGTTAATGCGGTCGTTATTTCAAGACCTGTTGGTGCTACTCAGTGCGACAATCAACCAAAGGACGAGAGACCTCGAAGGCAATTCACCCGTCTCAGCATGACTTTATCTCAGATTCTGCCACAGTTACTGAAAACTAACTTGGTGATTCCAAGGGAGGCCCCGAAGAATCCAAATACAACATCACCAAAGTACAACCCTAATGCCCGCTATGCTTTTCACTCTGATAGCCCGGGGCATAATACAGATGATTGTTGGGCTTTGAAGAACAAAATAGAGGACTTAATTGATGCTAAGGAAATTGAGTTCTAGGCGCCCGAAAGACCTAATGTTGTGACTGCTCCTATGCCCAAGCATGGAGTGAATGCTATAGATGAAGACTCATTTGTGGTTTCTGTGAACGACATTGTTACCCCTTTGATGACTGTAAAGAAGAACCTTTTGCTAGCCGGTTTATTTCCGGGCTGTGACGAAGGTTGCCGTATGTGTTCTGCCTTACCAACTGGTTGCCATCTTTTGAAATCAGGCGTCCAGCGCCTGATGGATAGTAAAGAAATTCTGTTTGAGAAGACTGTTGTTCCTTTAGTCCCTACTGAAGAAGTTGCCATTATCACCATTTTCGCCGATTCTTCCAAGGCTTCCTCGAGAAAGCCTGTTAGAATTACATATGTTCCAAGAATCGCACCATTGATCATCACTGTTCCTAGGCCTATCCCTTACACCTCTGATAAAGCTGTCCCTTGGCATTACGGGGCCGATGTTTATTTTCATGGAGTTAAACAAGAGTTGGATGCTGATACTGACGTCAGCAATATTGTTGGACCTGCTAAAGTCACCAGCAGCGGAAGACTTTTCTCACCTGATATCTCTCCACCAACTGCCCAATAACCTGTTGTTATTACACCTGCCAGTGTACCTGCTACTATTCCTGTCCAAGTTCCTATTCTTACCCCTGTGGCCGAGTCATCTGACACTCGTGGAAAAGGGATCACCAGTGAGCCTGCCCAGACGGAGGCACCGAAGATGATTATTGTTGAAGCTTCTAAACAAGAGATGGAAGAGATTTTAAAGATCATCAAAAAGAGCGACTACAATGTAGTTGAACAGTTGGGGCAAACCCCGTCCAAAATTTCTATGTTGTCACTGTTGTTATGCTCAGAGGCCCATGCCAAGGCTCTGATTACATTTCTGAAGACTGGACACGTACCACAAGATACATCAGCTGATCAGTTTAAGGATTGCATGGCCAATCTGACTGCTGATAATGGGTTGGGTTTCTCTGACGCCGACTTGACTGCTAAGGGGAAGAATCACAATGATGCCCTGCATGTCTCCATTGAATGTAGGGGCACTACTCTTGCTCATGTATTAGTGGATACTGGTTCCTCATTGAACGTTTTTCCTAAGAAAGCTCTAGACCGGTTGGACTGCGAAGGGTTGGAGCTGAAGCCAAGTAACATTGTTGTTAGGGCCTTTGATGGGTCTAAGAGAATGGTGCATGGAGAAGTGGATATCCCGATTAAGGTTGGTTCTCAGGTTTTCAACTCTACATTCTATGTGATGGACATTCGGCCATCTTATTCTTGTTTGCTGGGTCGTCCATGGATCCACAAAGCTGGGGCAGTAACATCAACACTCCACCAGAAGCTGAAGTACCCAGTGAAAGGGAAGATTGTGACAGTACAAGGAGAGGAAGAGTACATGGTGAGCCACCTCAACTCTTTCTGATATGTAGAGATGGATGGGGAGTTCATTGAGACCCCATTTCAGCATTTTGAAGAGGTTCCCCAAACACTAGCGTCAACCGAGACTGTTGTTGAAGATTCTCCTATGAAGATGGCTTCCTTTAAGGATGCTCAGGATGTTGTCAAGAAAGGTGGGTGTGCAAATTGGGGACAACTCCCTGATTTTACATAGAAGACTAACAAGTTTGGTTTGGGTTTCACTGCAGAAGCTCAAAAGGCTGTTCGGAATGCGCGGATCGGAAGACCTCCCATGTTCATCATCAATTCGAGAGTGAATGCCATTGAAGACGATGTTGAAGAGTCTGAGTTCGACAGTTGGATCTATCCTACGACCGAAGATGGACCAAGCAACTGGACAACAAAGGACTTCATCCCTATTTCTTTTGTTACCCAGTAATGAAACTTTTTGGTTTTGAATTTGTAACAGACAATGTTTTAAACTTTACGGCCCGGTGTCTTACCAGGGGCACCGTGGCTTCATTTGTGAGGGCTTTATATGTGTCATCTACATATATCATTAATAAAAGCATTGGATGTTTTCTTGCATTTCAAATCTTGCGCTCCTTGTTTTTCTTGTTATATATTGCAAAACAGCTACTTTACACACACTCACATATACAGGTCCACATCCACTCTGGATCTCACTGGTAACGACTCTGCTACTGCCAGTTATGACTTTGAAAGTCCGATTAACTTAGCCGAAGACGAAGGTGAAGATGATTGCGAAGTGCCTGGTGAACTTACAAGACTGTTACTCCAAGAAGAGAGGGCTATACAGCCACATGAAGAGCCAGTGGAAACAATGAATCTGGGTACAGAGACATACAAGAAAGAGGTCAAGATTGGTGTAAATCTGGAGCTTAGTGTGAAGCAACGGTTGATTCAGATGCTGAGTGACTACATTGAGATCTTTGCCTGGTCTTACGAAGACATGCCTGGTTTGGATACTGATATTGTGGTTCACCGCCTGCCTACCAAGGAAGACTGTCCTCCAGTAAAACAGAAGGTCCGCCGAATGCGCCCAGAGATGTCTGAGAAAATCAAGGCTGAAGTTATGAAACAGTTCGACGCCAGTTTCCTAGCAGTTACTTCTTACCCTCAGTGGGTGGCCAATGTGGTTCCTGTGCCGAAGAAATATGGTAAGGTTCTAATGTGTGTCGATTACAGGGATCTGAACAGGGCTAGCCCCAAGGATGATTTCCCTCTACCTCACATCGATGTTCTGGTTGACAACACCGCTCAGCATAAAGTCTTCTCATTCATGGATGGTTTCTCCGGTTATAATCAGATTAAAATGGCTCCCTAAGACATGGAGAAGACAACCTCTGTTACTCAATAGGGAACCTTTTGCTACAAGGTCATGCCCTTTGGATTGAAGAATTATGGGGCAATGTATCAGGGTGCCATGGTTGCTTTGTTTCATGACATGATCCATCACGAGATTGAGGTATACGTCGACGACATGATTGCAAGATCTCAAACTGAGGAAGAACACCTTGACCACCTTCAGAAGCTATTTGACAGGTTGAAGTTGTATAAGCTGAGGTTAAACCCGAACAAGTGCACCTTCGGGGTGAGGTCTGGTAAGCTACTGGGTTTCGTTGTAAGCGATAAAGGTATTCAAGGTGAAAGCTATACAGGAAATGCCAGCTGTTGTACCCCAAAATTTGCCCTACCATATTTTTCAAAGTTTTGACAAGCATCATCTCAATTTGCTCAAGTCTACTCAAGGGTTGCACAGTCAAACCATCCTCCTAAGCCAATCAAAATTAGGGTTTTGGTTCTTGCAAGGATGTTGAGGTTTTCAAGGGCTCAATCAAGTCCCATAGGCCTATACACATTGTCAAGCATCTACATGCCAAGTTTCAAGGCATACAACATCAAGTTGCACAGTCAAAAGCCCTAATTGCTTCACAATCAACTGCAGGGGCAAAATGGTCATTTGGCAGTCAAAAGTCAAATTTTTGGTCAACATCTTATTTTGAAGCCACAATCATCATTTGATCAAGTCTTGATCATGATTCCACAAGAATGGCTCAAAAATCATCAAGATGCAAAAGTTTCTATTTTTGGACAGTTGAAAAGTCAACTGTAACTTGACCAAGGCATAACTTTTTCATGGTTCATCAGAAAAATCCAATCCAATGCTCATTTTTAAGGGGATGAAATTTCCTACAACTCATCTTCACATTCCAAGTCCAAGAAATGCTCTCACAAAAAGTTATCAATTTCTACATTATAGGTCATTTTCAAAAGTCAACAAAAAGGCATTTTAAGTCAAAGACCACAACTTGAGATTGGTAAATCAAAATGACATGGGACCAAAGGCATTGGTTAGATGACTTCACGACCTTTCCAAAATGTCCAAGAACATGTTCATATGATCAAAATTGAGCAAGATATGCATTGGAGAAGTTGGGAAATTTTTGTGAAATGGCAAAAGTCAATTATCCTTAAAACTTCAATTTTTGACAAAAGGGGCCACTTTCTTCCACTTGATTCAGCCTTGTCATGCCACCCACGTGTCCCATGATTAATTTCAAGATCAAACATTTATTTTTCTATTTTATTTAATTTTTATTGATTTAATTCATTTTAAATCTTTAATAATTCAAATAAAATCTAAAAATCAATGAAATAGTATCCTTTTGATTTATACAGCTTTCATGTGTCATGTGCCAACTCACAAATTCGTGCTAGGGGCTTTTTGTGCATAAAATCCAAGATTTGCTTCAAATTAGGAAAGTTCTTCAATGGTGTTAAAACAAGAATCTCCAAAACTTAATTCCATGGATCATTGGCCCAGCTGCTGACCTAATTCCATTCCCATATATGCACACAACATAACCCTAAGGCCTGATACGTGCAAAAGCTGCTGCAAACCTTTATGCCATATTGAAAAAAAGTCAAGAAAACTCAAAACTATTTTCTCACTTCCAGGGCCTTTCAAAGCGATTTAAGGATTCAAACACGTTACTGGACCTCTCAGAAACCTTTTGGAATCAAAACCACGTGCTAAGGCCTAAGAAACCGTTCTACACGAACTTACGGTTTGCATATTTTTTTTACAATCGTAATTCATAATTCATGCATCATTGATATGATTTCTTGGTTGTTTTATGTTGTTAGAGCCCACAGGAAACTAATGGCGTGGTTCAATTGGATTATGGTGTTCTGAATCAAAAGATACCATTGTCAAAATCTAGGGTTTCCAAGCTGCGAATTTGGGGCTTTGTTGTATTAGAAAAATTAGACCTTGAGATGCCCATGGTTGAAACCGGCTTGACGAGACGAACACACTCAGACCCTCGCGAATAATTTATATAGAGCATAGCTCAATCCGCTATTTTTTGTCGTTCCATTTTGTGGGGGTTAAAAACCCCCGCTATCTAATTGTCTTTTTTACAGGTGAATGGAGAAGATGATGATGTGGTGATGTATGGCTGGATAGTTCAAAAAAGGCGCGCGCTTTTTGAGTGTACAGCATGTTCATTAGTTTTCCAATATAATATTTTCTCTTTGTTATACTAATGACTAAAAGCAGGTGGTTGGGTTGGTGGAAAGCGTGTGCAGCAACCATTGGGACCTGGGTTCGATTCCCAGGTCCCCCAAATTCCTTGTTTCCATTTTTCTCAATACATTCACATGCAGGCTTCATGAAAGAGTCCACCATAAACCTCACGCTGCAGCTTGCCAAGTGGCCACGATCACTGATCCAAAGGCCTGGATTGGATGAACGCCGTGCTCTCTGGTCAACCATGCGTTGGACAATTAGAAAGTCAAAGGCTTGAGCTTGGTGGGCCAGATTGCTAGCATACCTCCATATTGGGCCCAACACCCCCTGGTCTTTGTTACTCTTTTTATTTTCTTTTCTTTATAATTTCTTTTTATTAATTATTAGTATTATTATTTAATTCACAGATAATTATTTTCATAAACAAAAAAAAAAATCAGAAAAAACTAATATTTTTATTATTCTTATTTATTAATTTCACTACTAATTATTTTTGTAAATAAAACACTAATAAATTGATTTAGTTTAATTAGGTAATTTTAATTTCCTTTTCCAATAAATAAAAATGAATTAGACTTAGGTTTTTTTCTTTTAACTTTAAATTTCTTATTTTTATTTTCATTAAAAACATAAAAACACAAAAAATACTTTTTCTTGTAAATAAATTAATTAATTAATAATTAGCCTTAATTTCATTAATTGCAAAAAAGGACAAATCTCATTCTTTCTAAAAAAAAAGGGTCAAAACCCTAAAGGACGTCCCGATTCATTCTTTCGCGCGTATTTTTTTTTTATTCATTATATTTATGTAACTGCTTCTGGAAATGTAATAGTTAACTAGGTTTTATCGCTTATTTACTTTTCTCGCACTTATTTTCAAAACGGGTTTTTGTTTTTGGCGATGTATAGACCCGCGCCTTGTAATAGTTAGATTTACCTTTTCCGCAATTTATTTTCCGCACTCTTAACTGTTAATTATGCCTGCAAGAATGTATGAAAAATAAAACCAATCCGTAGCTCACAAATAACATGTACAAGATAAACATTAACATGAAGCAACACACATGCACATACCACTCTTAGGGTACGCCTCACTGGTTGCCTCGAACGTGGTCGTCAAGTATAGGGTGTCTTAGAGGTCGCCCTTCTGTCTAAAAGATCCAGTTGCCTCGAAACGGTTGCCTCGGATAAAAAGGATCTAGGACATTAGGGTTACCGCTAAGGTGTCCTACCATTGCTTTGGTGACCACACATGTCCCTAATAATCGAATTGACCCGAATACCTCCAACGACGGTGCTACCTACCTCTCAATGGTGGGATAGCACTATCTAAAGGACTCTTACACAGCCTAATTCCTTAGAGTAGGTAGATTCTCCTGGGTACTTGCTCTTTCAAAAAACAAAAACAACTTTTCGCACCTACACTTTCAAAAAGTTTTCAAACAAATACTTCATACACTCTTGAGGACTGATACAAGAGTTACCTAGAATTCTTTCAAACAAACTTTTTTTTCAAAACCCACACACACTTGAAAAGCAAATAATTTTTGAAAACATAAGAGCAAGTACCTAAGAGCCCGTGGATAACCAAGGATAGAAAGGGTGATAACACCTTCCCTTTCTATAAATCTACCTCCCGAACCGAGAGACATCTCGAAAAAGGAATTTTGCTGTGCTTTTGTCCTTTCCATGTTGGAGAACATAAAAGACGGTGGCGACTCTTGCTTACCGCGACATTTCGCGAACCAGCTTAACAAACAGTCAGTTCTATTTCCACCGATCACAGAACTGGCGACTCTGTTGGGGAAAAAATAAAAGTGAGGTGTACCTTAGGATTAGACCACTCATATGTTTTCAATTGCCTATTTTGATTGCTTTAATATTGTGGGCCTGTTTTGGGAGTTTCATAGATCCTAACCCGGATCTGGGGGATACCTTTTAGAAAGTAGCAACAAACTGTGAGGGAACTGTGCAGGGTATACCGACACGGTTGAAGTAGTTTGCTACGTTGATGTGGCACTTTGGTGAGTACCGGTAACCCTTGAGTCAAGTCAAGGAGAGTACGGGGCCGCCGCGTGGTGTCGTGAAGCATCAACTGACCTTAGGAACCTTACTTGACCATCCTGGCCTCTTTAGGGGTAGTGAGATGACTGAATTTGGTGCAGTCCGAAGTTGGTTGATACTCGATACTACACTAATTGAGGGTTGTTTTCTTGGAATATTTTGATCGTCAGTTCAGTGGCTAAATCAAAACAATGAACACAGAAAACAACCCAATGATATTGAGCTCCTTAGAACCCGGTTACTTTTGATAGGACAGGTTTTTGAGCCCACCAACTTCAAGAGGGTAGTACCCCAAACTTCATGCTGGCCTAAACTCTAAGGGCTGTCTTGTGTGACTTGTGTGCCTTATCATGTTTTCCTTTTGTGAATACTTGTGGTGTGTTTTTATCATAACATCATAACATCATACAGTATCATATGCATCCATTAACCACTTCAGGGGTTCGAATCTTCATCTTTGTTCTTGTTTTGTAGGACATGGAAACTATCCGCAGAAAGACAATTCAGGTCAACCTTGTAAGGGTCCCTCCTCAGCTTAAGGAGCTTACATCCAGGATTCCCGAGAACTCTTCCTTCAGTGAAAGGCATGGTAGACTCATCAGCTTGGTTAACACCAACATTGAAGAGGATATGGTGAAAGTGTTGTTCCAGTTCTTTGACCCTTTGCACCATTATTTTACTTTCCCGGATTATCAACCGGTGCCTACTTTGGAAGAGTTTTCTCAGCTTCTGAAGGTTCCCATTCTCAGTCAACTACCCTACAACGGTATGGAAAGGGAACCAAAACTTGAAGAGGTTGCTAAAGCATTATGCCTACAACCATCTGACATCAAGGGACATTGGGAAGTTAGAAGTGGTATCAAAGGATTCTTGGCAAAGTTTCTGTTTGAGAAGGCCCAAGAATGTTGGAATTCCCTTGACCTACAAGCCTTTGAAGAAGTTGTGGCACTCCTTGTCTATGGGTGGGTGTTGTTCCCGAATCCAGATCAGCTTATAGATATCAATGCTGTCAAGATCTTCATGTCCAGGAATCCTATACCTACGTTGCTTGGGGACATCCTCCACTCATGTTACACTTGAACCATGAGAAAAAGAGGTGTTCTCATGTGCTGCACTCCTCTCCTGGCAAGGTGGTTTATTTCGCACCTTCCACAATCAGTTTTGAAGAACGAGCGGGGTTTGAGATGGTCACAACGATTGATGACTCTTACACATGCTGACATACATTGGTGTTCTCGGACCAGAGAAAACGTCACTATCATTGATCGTTGCGGAGAGTTTCCTAATGTTCCTTTACTTGGAATTAGAGGGGGCATTACTTACAACCCATGTCTGGCTTTGAGACAGTTTTGTTATGCTCAGAGGGATGGCCCTCATGACATGCTGATTCCTGACATAGTTTTTGACTTCGACAACGATGCACAAGGACTTCGCCAGAGATTCATCAGAGCTTGGAGGATGCCCAACAGGGTAGATAGTAAGACACTGGGGCACAAGAACTCCATCCCCCTGGAGCCTTATCTCAAGTGGGTACGAGCCCGCTCCCAGAAGCTGGTGATGCCATATCCTCATGTTCTCCCCGTGATTAAAGAGCCAGTTTTGGAAGGAGAGGTGCCCTACACCATTCAACATCCTGACATGCCAACGTCTTGGGAAGAAATGCAGAAGAGCTAGATCCAACTCAAGGAAGAACGGAATTCTCTTGAAACCAGTCTACATGCCAGCGAGAAGAAGGTTCTGGAGCTCACCCGTCTACTCCATGAGGAAAAGACTCTCAACACTTACATAGCCCCAAAGAGGATGCACAGTGTCTTTTGGGATTAATTGTTTTGTAATGTTTTGCCCATGAGGCCCTGATGTACTAAACAAATTATTTCTTAATACAATGTGTGTTCCTTTTTTGTCTACAACGAATTTGAACTTTCGAACCCTTGAATGCATTGCATAAATAGCATATCATGCATCATGTGCATAACAGGTACTCTTTTTCTACAGGTTGCTTAATCTTCTTCGCTGTTTATTTCAGCACTCACTCAATCATCATGTCTTCCGAGCCTACTACTGAACAAGCTATCAAGGCCCTCCAGGCCCAGAACACCCAGTTCCAGGAGCTGGTCATGAGCTTAGCCCAAGGTCAGCAGGAGTTGAAGACTCTACTCTTGAAGGAGAAGAAGAAGAAGAAGAGGACTGTACTGTTTAACACTGGACGGAGATTTGGGAATACACTGCAAAATGAGGCTGATCAGGCTACTTCCTCTGCAGAGAAGGACAGCCCCCAAGTGGGAGAGGTTCCTAGTCCCGTGGTCACCGACGACGAGACGGATTTCAATGATGAGCAGTACCCTCCTGCTGAAGACAGGTACAAACAACTGGAAGACCGGTTAAATGCTATGGAGATTCAACGCGTGCCTGGGTTGTGTTGCACCCCAAAATTTGCCCTCCCATATTCTTCAAGAAATTGCCAAGTCAAGCTTCAAAATCTCCCCAAGGGTTGCACAGTCAAGGGTCTCCTAAACAGTCAAGATTAGGGTTTGTGTTCTGATCAAGGAAATGAAGTTTCAAAGGTCCAATCAAGTCTCACATGCCTACAAATATGGTCAAGCATCCTCATATCAAGTTTCAAGACATTCAGCTCAAAATTGCACAGTCAAAACCCTAGATTGCACTACAGTCAACTGTAGGGGCAAAATGGTCATTTGGCAGTCAAAAGTTCAAATTTTAGGGTCAACATATCATTTTGAAGCCACAAACATCATTTGATCAATGCCTGATCATGATTCTCAAAATTTGGCTCAGAAATCATCAAGATGCAAAAGTTTCCTTATTTGGACAGCTGAAAAAGTCAACTGTAAATTGACCAGGGCATAACTTTCACATGGATTATCAGAAAAATTCCATCCAAAGCTCATTTTGAATAGAAAGACATTTCCTACAACTCATCTTCATATTCCAAGTCCAAGAAATGCTCTCACAAAAAGTTATCAATTTCAACATTATAGGTCATTTTCAAAAGTCAACAAAAAAGGACTTTAAGTCAAAGGCCATAACTTGAGATTGGTAAATCAAAATGACATGGGAACAAAGGCATTGGTTAGAGGACTCAAAGACCTTTCCAAAATGTCCAAGAACATGTGAAAAGCTTAAAAATTGAGCAAGTTATGCCTTGTAGAAGTTGGGAAATTTTTGGGAATTTTGAAAAGTCAACTTTACTTCAAATGACCTAAAATTGCTAATGGGCCCTATTTTCTTCCATGATTCATCATTCCAAGCCTATGCACGACCACTTGGCCCAAAGGGAAGTATTTTCTCATTTTTTATTTATTTATTTGAATTTCTATTAATATTAATTCATTTAAATTATATAAATATGTGGAAAATATAAAACTTACCTTAACCAATCTTTTTATGCATAATTTGCCATCAATATTTCGTGCATAGGTTAATAGGGAAAGATTTGGACTAATTGGATGCAAATTGACACAAAATGCACATGGAAAGATATGAAAAGGATCCTTAACAAATCAAATCCTTAATCCATAATTGCAAGAGATTTGTGCTAGTTTTGTTAACCTAATGCCTTCCATACAAATACAGGAATACAAACCTAATGCAAGGGACTGAAAGCTGCGCAGAAGAGACTATTACAAACTTGGAAAATTGCTTGAAAACTCAAATTCTGAAATCAACCTTAGAGGTCGATTCAAAGCACCATTCTTGTCTCAATAGCTTCATTGTGATTCTCTGAACGTGTGCCAATCACAAACGACAAACAAAGCTCCAAGAATTGGTAGATTATGTTCAAACTGTGTCACGAAATTCTTGAAATCGTATAGCATAATTCACGCATCCTTTTGCATTTTTATTTAGGTATTCTTGTTCAGTGTGATATTTCTAAGCTAACCAACACGTTCAATTGCATTTTTGTGCCATATATACGAATCTACCATGTTTGAATATTAGGGTTTGCAGAGCTTGAGATTGGGGCTTTTCACCCAAGGAAAAATTACGCCTCAAGACTATTGCCATTAGATTAAGCAGGTTGAGACGAAGGAGAAGCACTACTCGCGCCTAATTTATTGGTCCCATAGCGCTAGTCGCTATTTTTCTAAAAGCTACCTTAAGCCACGCCCAAGAAACCGTTGCTGAATGCTTATGGTACAGAGAACGTGAAAGAGACGAAGACGTGGCCACAGGCGATTGGGGCATTTGAACTTCGCGCGTTTCTCTCCACTGAACGCGTTGCTTTCTTTATATTATTTATTTGATATTTATATATTAAACGCGCTAACATGGTGTAGTGGTACAGGTGTAGCCTTGTAACGTCCAAGACCTGGGTTCGAACCCCAGGTCTGTACAATTCCAATATTATTTTTCCATAGGTGTTCACATGCAGCACTACCATCCAGTGCACACCATATTCCACTTCATCCAGTCAGCCACGTGCCTAACAAATCCAGATCAAGGGCTCATAGTTGAAGAACACCATAAAGACAAGTCAACAAGCGCATACGTGGCCTAGGAAAGTCAACAAATTCCATGCTTATTGGGCCAGATTTGCTAAGAACAACACCTCCATTTTAGGGCCTGAACCCCCCCTGGTTTGCCTTCATTATTTTTCTCCTATTCTTTCTTTAATTCTTATTTTTATTTTTATTGCTGTTTATTTAACCAATTATTTTTTTTACAAAATATAAAAACTCCATTAAAAAATCAGAAAAGACCAAAAATAATAAATATTTTTATTGTAATTATTTTGTAAATAAATTAACATGTAATTATTTAGTTTTAATTAGGATGTTTGCAATTTTAATTCTTTTCATATTAAATAAAAAATAATTAGAATTAGGTTAATTGACAATTTTCATTCCTTTTAATTTCCTTTTTACAATAATAATATTTATTTTATTTATTTTCTATAATTAAATTTTGCATGTAAATTAACTTAGATTTAAATTAGGTTAAAACTTAACATTTTTACAATAAACTTAAAAAACATTAGAATTAGGGTTTGACGCTTCATTTTAATCTTAATTAATTATCTTTTTCTTTTAAATCTTAAAAAACATAAAATACTAAAAAACATTTTCTTTTAATCTTTAATTTTAATTCCTCATTAATTAATTCATTAACTTTAACTTTTTTGCAAAAGGGTCCAACGCCCTCGTTTCTTTAATTTCGCGCATTTTATTTTATGTCGTTTAAATTAATTTTGTATCTCTCCCAAAGCCATGTAACTTAAACTTTTTCGCACTTTTATTTCCTTTGCTTTATTTATCTTTCCGTCAAATCGGGTCCGGTTTAATTTCGGCGATGTGGACCCGCGCCTTTGTAATAGCCTTAGATTTATTTTCCCGCAAACTTTATAACTGTTAAAAAGCATGCAAGAATGAATTTCTTAATTAAAATCAAGCGTAGATCACAATGAACTTGACAAAAGACAAATGCAAATGAAATCGACACACGAATCGCACACACCACCCCTAGGGTACGCCTCACTGTTGCCTTTCGAAAGGTGGTCGTATAGTAGAGGACGTCTTAGTAAGTCCTCATGATCCGGGAACCTGGCATGAGGGTAGCTTCTAAGGTGTCTTCCTATTGCTCCGGTGATCACCATGTCCCAAACCTTCGAATTGACCCGAACACCTCCAACGGTGGTGCTACCTACCTCTCAATGGTGGGATGGCACTACTTTAAAGGACATTTACACAGACGAATTCCTTAGGGTAGGTAGGTTCTCAAGGATACTTGCTCTAATCTCAAAATAAACTCAAAAAGACTTTTCACACCAACACATTTTCAAAAGCTTTCAAAGCAAATTTTTCAAACACTCTGACGTACGAGTCGAACTGAAATTTTTCAAAGAAACTTTTTAAACCCACAGTTGAAAAGCAAACAAACCATTTTTGAAAACACAAATGAGCAAGTATCTAAGAGCCCATGGATAACCATGGATAGAAAGGGTGCTAACACCTTCCCTTTCTATAACCTACCTCCCGAACCGAGAGCAATCTCTTTAAGGAATTTTTCTGTGCTTTTGTCCTTTCCAATTGGAGAAAATAAAAGACGGTGGCGACTCTTGCTTCCGCGACATTTCGCGAACGAGCGTTAAACAGTCAGTTCCAGATCCACCGATCACAGAACTGGCGACTCTGCTGGGGATCAAACTTAAAGTGAGGTGTACCTTAGGATTAAGATCACTGTGTTTTCAATTGTCTTCTTTGCTTGCTTTACTATTGTGGGTTGTATCGGAGTTACATAGATCCTAACCCGGATCTGGGGATACCCTGTTTAGGTAGCATAAGCTGTAAGGGACCTGTCCGGCGTATACCGACATGGGTGAAGCAGTGGCTACGTTGGTGTGGCGCCTTGGTCTGTACCGATATCCCTCGTGTTGAAACGGGGAGAATATGGGTCTTCCAAGGAGTCATTAAGCACCAACAGACCTTAGAACCTTAAATGACACAACTTGGCCATTAGAACAGTAGCAGTATGCTACGCCCATTGAGGCTAAACTCTCGTGATGGTTCTGGCCGCAAGAAAAGATTGCGATGCTGGAGTTATGACCGATTGAGGGTAGTCAATGATATTGGGATCCTCTAGAACCCGGTTACTTTGATAGGACAGGTATGAACCAACAAACTGAAAGAGGGTAATACCTAGACCCCATGCTGGCCTAAACCCTAAGGGCTTCTCTTGTGTGACTTGCGTGCCTTCGTACTTGACTACTTGCATGCTTGTTATCTGACCCTTGATGTCTTGCAGGTTTTGTTCATAGTCCTTAAATTAGGACTTATAACAGGGTGTACTAACCACTTGCAGGTTCTGTTTATAGTCCTTAATTGGGACTCATGACAGGTTTTACTTAGGTTTCTTGCAGGTTTTGTTCATAGTCCTTAATTGGGACTTATAACAGGGTGTACTAACTACTTGCAGGTCCTGTTTATAGTCCTTAATCAGGACTCATAACAAGTTTATCAAGTTTCTTGCAGGTTTCGGTTTATAGTCCTTAATTGGGACTCATAACAGGGTTACTCACATTACCCCATGCATAGCATAACATCATACCATTGCATGCATCCTGCATACATCCTAACCCATTTCAAGGATCTCAAGGGCTTGTGATGCAGGTCATGATGAATCAAACATCTAGCAAGGGGCAAAGAGGATTTATTTTCCTCTAGCCAAGGTTGTCAGGGGCTATGACCCACTGGATATGGTGAGCCTTTGACCCTTGAAGAAGGATTCTCAACAACATGAAGTTCCTTCAATCAAGCTATCGGTTTCCAATTCTAACAAACTGTCTTGTTTATCCCGCTAGGTCCTTGAAAACATTACATGCATGTCATACATCTCATTGCATTGCAGGTATCCCTTTGACAGGTTGCTTACCCTTCTTCGCTGTTTATTTCAGCCGATCGTCATGAATCCTGAATCATCAGCTGAGCAATCTATCAAGGCCCTCCAGGCTCAGAACGCCCAGTTCCAAGGGCTGATCATGAATTTGACCCAGGGGCAACAAGATCTGAAGGCTCTGCTCTTGAAGAAGGACAAGGAGAAGAAGAGGATTGTTTTGTTCAGCCCTAGACGCAGATCTGGGAACACACCGCAAATTGAAACTGAGAGGACAACCCCATCTGTGGGAAAAAACAGTCATCAAGAGGAAAGGGTGCCCAGTCCAGAGGTCTCTGACAATGAAACAGATTTCGACGATGAACAGTACCCTCCGGCTGAGGACAAATACAAACAGTTGGAGGATAGGCTGAATGCTATGGAGATCCAACAGGTACCTGGGCTGGATCTTGGAGATTTGGGTTTGTCAACTGGTGTGGTTATTCCTCGGAAGTTCAAAGCACCATCCTTTACTAAGTATGACGGGGCGTCTTGCCCCAAGCTGCATCTAAGGTCCTATGTTCGGAAGATTCAGCCATATACGGTGGACAAGAATTTATGGATCCACTTCTTCCAGGAGAGTCTTTCAGGGACTCATCTCGAATGGTTCTATCAGCTAGATGGGACCAAGGTTCGTAACTGGGAGGAGTTGGCTACTGGTTTCTACAAGCAGTATCAGTATAATGCCGACCTTGCCCCTACGCGTACCCAACTCCAGGGTATGTCGTTAGGATCAAGTGAAGGTTTTAAAGAATATGCGCAGAAATGGAGGGATCTTGCTGGAAGGGTACAACCACCTCTGACTGATCGGGAACTTGTTGATATGTTCTTGGGGACCCTATCTGGTCCGTTCTACAACCACCTAATTGGGAATTCGTCTGCTGGATTCACAGATCTTATCTTGACTGGAGAGCGAATAGAAGCTGGCATCCGGTCTGGGAAAATTCAAGAGGCTGCACCTTCTGATAAAAAACCTCATCATGGAAAGAAAGAATCCAATGCTGTGCACGGTAAAAAGAGCCGTCATGAGGCAGGGGCAATCCAGATCTCCAATCCCGGACCTGCTCAACAAGGACAGGGGCAGCAGCGCAAGGAGAAACGGCAGTACACCAAACTCAACATGTCGTTGGATCAAGCACTGCAACAAATGTTGAAGGCGGGGCTGATCACCTTAAGGGCTCCTCTTCGGAATCCGAACACTTCTGCTCCCAACTATCATCCCAACGATAGGTGCGCATATCATTCTGATAGCCCGGGGCATACTACAGACAACTGCTGGCCTCTCAAGAACAAGATCCAAGATATGATTGACGCCGGAGAGATTCAGTTTGAAGTGCCAGAGACTCCGAACATAATCGCTGCTCCATTGCCCAATCATTGAAGCCTTTTGTTTATTTGAATTTTTGAGTTGTATTTTTCTTTGCTTATACAAACAATTAATGTCATAGCAAACTCTTTTATTCTATCAATGCATTGCATATGTCTGTTTTGGGAATTAATATAATTGTTTTCATTATATTTAAAATTCTTTTCATATTTTTTCTGATGATCAACTCTTGGTTAATAATTCTGAGCCTCTTGAGGGAGGATGACGAAAACGATACCACGATCTATACAGTATGCTTTTGAACAGACCCAGCTGATGAGGTACAGGCATTGTTTCAATTCCTAAACACTGGAGTTATAAGGATGATAATCCCTCGTCAACCCATCAGAGCCAAAGAAGTAGGAGTTTTTATTTTCGAAAATCAAAACCCTTAATTATAACCTGGGGCAGGGTAGTTCTCTCAGTTGATCCAAGTGCATAACGAATGGCACCTAAGAGATCTTTACAAAAACGAACAAAGACATGATGGTTCAGAACAATCAAAAGGACAGGCAGTCATCATCAAAATTCATAAATGAAAAGCCCAAAAAATCTAAACCTATGAAAAGAGACTTATGAAACTGGGGCATCCCGCTGACTGTAATTCCAAAAAGGAAACAGTTCAGGCAAAAATAGGGATAACGAAATCAAAAAAAAAAAGAAAAAAAAAAGGAGGTCTCACAAACCCTCAACAAAAACAAAGAAGGACTGCCTATTCAAAATAAGCTATCAAACCATTACTGGAACATCAAAGCAAAGACTCAAGCAAGGTCTAACGCATGATCAACTGAGTTTAGGTTTGGAGAACATCACGAAGAGCGGGTGGGTACAAATAAAATTTGAGCCTTTATCCTTTGTTTCTTAAACTGTGAACCAGGCCACGTTATAACCCTCAAAAGTCCTAGCTGAAGCATGGGTTAGTTCGAAAGCATACTGTTACGAAGGTATCCTGACTCCTTAAGGCTACGGTAAATACATAGTTGACATCATGCTTTACAAACATTCACATGTTTTATGGAAAAAATGCATTTTCAAAATCTTCAAGACAGACATAAGCTTTGCATTTTTAACATAACTTTGTTTGCATATGACTTTTTGTTTGAACAGTATAGAAGTTTACACGACGAATGCCTAATAAACAGAAGTACCTCCAATCAAGGGGCATGGCACGACTATTGTCCATCATCTGGGGCAGTCCAATCAAGATTCGGAGAATCTCTCAAAAGGCCAACCAGCCTGGGGCAAATCTCCACCTGAGTCACTTAGGGGCATTTCAACAACAAATCTCGCCTGATCAAACATCTTCTGGTGACAAAACACTTCTAAACAGGGGCAACTCCCTACTTTCTGAGAACGGACATAGTCGAAAAAATACTACGCCTAATCAAAGACCCGCTAGGTTGACATACCTAGGCAAAAATCAGGGCTTCCCGGCGAACCAAAAGGGTTCGGGCAAAATGAAGGGATGAAATAAAAAAAATCTGTACACCCGGCAAGTCGAAAACCTGAAAAGGCGGCTTGAGCAAAAATGGGTATCCCGGTGGACTGAAAACCTGAAAGGGCGGTCCAGGCAAAAGTTAGGGATTAGAGCGTACGACTATGTCCTGTCATCTTGTCACATGCCTACCAGAAGAAGGTTTGACCCTCAACAATTATCAGCATCCCACATCGGAAACAGGGGCAATAATGGGTGGTCTAGACAATCTGATTGCTTTGTCCTCTAAGTAGGGTCCGTTGAAGAACATAACCAATACAGTTCAATACCCCCCAGGAGAGTCCAATCCAGTTCCCCAGGAAATGTGGAACTCATACCCCCAAGCAGCAAGCTTATCCCCAGTAGATCCTGGAAGCTTATCCTTCGCAGAGCACGAACGCGTCGTACGGCTTGATTTAAAGAGTTATTTCCTTAACAGGATATAACTGGGTTATCCTCAGCCAAAAGCCACGGAAAGAGCGTCCTCGATACAGTCTTCTTACCCCAGCGAAGTCCATCAATACTTCCAACAACAAGGATATCCTCGGCAAGTTACTATCAACACTCAGCAAGGCATCCCTCTTCCCACAGAGTATCACTTCTCAGCAGGGTCATTAGATTGTCTTTTCCCCCCGCAGAATCCTCTATTTGCCAAGTTTATTCCCCAACGGAGTTATCCTCTCATACCGGTATGCTTGCAACTATCATCCCCAGCGGAAGCAAAAGCTATTCTTCAACATCAGCCCAGGAGTGATTTCCCGACACCCGTCAAGGATTTATTTTCTTAGACAAAAATACATTCATAAACATCACATCTTCGTACATTATAGCATGCATATGCATCATATGGCACGAATCTCATTAATTTTAAAAGACATACAGTTCATGCATCATGATTTTGCATACAATTATGTTTTGCCTTTTCAGGAAAAAGATCAATACAAAAATGGTTACTACCAACTACCGCAATTCTTTCTAGATATAGTGTCAGATATGATCCAGAGAGGGTGACGTTCTGATACTGCTTCCAGAATTCTTTCTCGATATAGTTTCAGATATGACCCAAATATGGTGACGTTCTGATACTGCTTCCAGAATTCCTTCTCGATATAGTTTCGGATATGATCCAGATATGGTGACGTTCTGATGCTGCTTCCAGAATTCTTTCTCGATATAGTTTCAGATATGATCCAGACATGGTGACGTTCTGATGCTGCTTCCAGATTTCCTTCTAGATATAGTTTCAGATATGATCCAGATATGGTGACGTTCTGATGCTGCTTCCAGATTGCTTTTCAGATGTTTCCCTCTCCGACGATGAGTGTGAGGTGATATTCTCTTATGGTTCCCTCTCCGACGGTGTGTGAGGTGGTAAGTCCTTTTTCAGATATTTCCCTCTCCGACGATGAGTGTGAGGTGATATTCTCCTATGGTCCCCTCTCCGACGGTGTGTGAGTTGGTAAGCCCTTTTTCAGATATTTCCCTCTCCGACGATGAGTGTGAGGTGATATTCTCCTATGGTCCCCTCTCCGACGATGAGTGTGAGGTGATATTCTCCTATGGTTCCCTCTCCGACGGTGTGTGAGGTGGTAAGCCCTTTTTCAGATATTTCCCTCTCCGACGATGAGTGTGAGGTGATATTCTCCTATGGTCCCCTCTCCGACGGTGTGTGAGGTGGTAAGTCCTTTTTCAGATGTTTCCCTCTCCGACGATGAGTGTAAGGTGATAGTCTCCTATGGTTCACTCTCCGACGGTGTGTGAGGTGACAATTCCTTTTCCTATGATTCCCTCTCCGACGATGAGTGAGGTGATTCCCTTTCAGATTATAATTTTCTATGGTTCTCTTCCCGATGTTGCAAAGATGGTAATTCCCGCCAAGATTTTTCTCAACGAGCGTTGTTGAAGTTAAAATCAACCAAGGTTCTCTTACCATTCATGCTAAGGCAGTAACCATCCCTGGTCTATTCATCAGCACTTGAAGCTCCAGACTCAGCTCCTGTAACCAGTCAGGACATGTCTATGCCAAGCATCTAAAGTCAGCTCCTGCAACCAGTCAGGACACATCTATACCAAGCATCTGAACATCAGCTCCTGCAACGTGTCAGGTACTCATTTGTTCTTTTACAGGTATGCAGGTTCTCGCTAAGGAATCTCTTACGCGATCAACATCCAGATGGCATCTATAAGCCCATCACCCTATCCAGCAACCTCTAAATGGCATCTATAAGCCCATTCCCATCACACTGCTACTATGTGAGCGCAAATTTCTGGGCACTCTAGTGTCTAATCATCTTCTACCCTCGGATTACGAAAGGCACGCCAGCCAATCTGCATCCTCAGGTCTAAGAAGATTGAACAGGGGCAACTGTTGCACCCCAAAATTTGCCCTCCCATATTCTTCAAGAAATTGCCAAGTCAAGCTTCAAAATCTCCCCAAGGGTTGCACAGTCAAGGGTCTCCTAAACAGTCAAGATTAGGGTTTGTGTTCTGATCAAGGAAATGAAGTTTCAAAGGTCCAATCAAGTCTCACATGCCTACAAATATGGTCAAGCATCCTCATATCAAGTTTCAAGACATTCAGCTCAAAATTGCACAGTCAAAACCCTAGATTGCACTACAGTCAACTGTAGGGGCAAAATGGTCATTTGGCAGTCAAAAGTTCAAATTTTAGGGTCAACATATCATTTTGAAGCCACAAACATCATTTGATCAATGCCTCATCATGATTCTCAAAATTTGGCTCAGAAATCATCAAGATGCAAAAGTTTCCTTATTTGGACAGCTGAAAAAGTCAACTGTAAATTGACCAGGGCATAACTTTCACATGGATTATCAGAAAAATTCCATCCAAAGCTCATTTTGAATAGAAAGACATTTCCTACAACTCATCTTCATATTCCAAGTCCAAGAAATGCTCTCACAAAAAGTTATCAATTTCAACATTATAGGTCATTTTCAAAAGTCAACAAAAAAGGACTTTAAGTCAAAGGCCATAACTTGAGATTGGTAAATCAAAATGACATGGGACCAAAGGCATTGGTTAGAGGACTCAAAGACCTTTCCAAAACGTCCAAGAACATGTGAAAAGCTTAAAAATTGACCAAGTTATGCCTTGTAGAAGTTGGGAAATTTTTGGGAATTTTGAAAAGTCAACTTTACTTCAAATGACCTAAAATTGCTAATGGGCCCTATTTTCTTCCATGATTCATCATTCCAAGCCTATGCACGACCACTTGGCCCAAAGGGAAGTATTTTATCATTTTTTATTTATTTATTTGAATTTCTATTAATATTAATTCATTTAAATTATATAAATATGTGGAAAATATAAAACTTACCTTAACCAATCTTTTTATGCATAATTTGCCATCAATATTTCGTGCATAGGTTAATAGGGAAAGATTTGGACTAATTGGATGCAAATTGACACAAAATGCACATGGAAAGATATGAAAAGGATCCTTAACAAATCAAATCCTTAATCCATAATTGCAAGAGATTTGTGCTAGTTTTGTTAACCTAATGCCTTCCATACAAATACAGGAATACAAACCTAATGCAAGGGACTGAAAGCTGCGCAGAAGAGACTATTACAAACTTGGAAAATTGCTTGAAAACTCAAATTCTGAAATCAACCTTAGAGGTCGATTCAAAGCACCATTCTTGTCTCAATAGCTTCATTGTGATTCTCTGAACGTGTGCCAATCACAAACGACAAACAAAGCTCCAAGAATTGGTAGATTATGTTCAAACTGTGTCACGAAATTCTTGAAATCGTATAGCATAATTCACGCATCCTTTTGCATTTTTATTTAGGTATTCTTGTTCAGTGTGATATTTCTAAGCTAACCAACACGTTCAATTGCATTTTTGTGCCATATATACGAATCTACCATGTTTGAATATTAGGGTTTGCAGAGCTTGAGATTGGGGCTTTTCACCCAAGGAAAAATTATGCCTCAAGACTATTGCCATTAGATTAAGCAGGTTGAGACGAAGGAGAAGCACTACTCGCGCCTAATTTATTGGTCCCATAGCGCTAGTCGCTATTTTTCTAAAAGCTACCTTAAGCCACGCCCAAGAAACCGTTGCTGAATGCTTATGGTACAGAGAACGTGAAAGAGACGAAGACGTGGCCACAGGCGATTGGGGCATTTGAACTTCGCGCGTTTCTCTCCACTGAACGCGTTGCTTTCTTTATATTATTTATTTGATATTTATATATTAAACGCGCTAACATGGTGTAGTGGTACAGGTGTAGCCTTGTAACGTCCAAGACCTGGGTTCGAACCCCAGGTCTGTACAATTCCAATATTATTTTTCCATAGGTGTTCACATGCAGCACTACCATCCAGTGCACACCATATTCCACTTCATCCAGTCAGCCACGTGCCTAACAAATCCAGATCAAGGGCTCATAGTTGAAGAACACCATAAAGACAAGTCAACAAGCGCATACGTGGCCTAGGAAAGTCAACAAATTCCATGCTTATTGGGCCAGATTTGCTAAGAACAACACCTCCATTTTAGGGCCTGAACCCCCCCTGGTTTGCCTTCATTATTTTTCTCCTATTCTTTCTTTAATTCTTATTTTTATTTTTATTGCTGTTTATTTAACCAATTATTTTTTTTACAAAATATAAAAACTCCATTAAAAAATCAGAAAAGACCAAAAATAATAAATATTTTTATTGTAATTATTTTGTAAATAAATTAACATGTAATTATTTAGTTTTAATTAGGATGTTTGCAATTTTAATTCTTTTCATATTAAATAAAAAATAATTAGAATTAGGTTAATTGACAATTTTCATTCCTTTTAATTTCCTTTTTACAATAATAATATTTATTTTATTTATTTTCTATAATTAAATTTTGCATGTAAATTAACTTAGATTTAAATTAGGTCAAAACTTAACATTTTTACAATAAACTTAAAAAACATTAGAATTAGGGTTTGACGCTTCATTTTAATCTTAATTAATTATCTTTTTCTTTTAAATCTTAAAAAACATAAAATACTAAAAAACATTTTCTTTTAATCTTTAATTTTAATTCCTCATTAATTAATTCATTAACTTTAACTTTTTTGCAAAAGGGTCCAACGCCCTCGTTTCTTTAATTTCGCGCATTTTATTTTATGTCGTTTAAATTAATTTTGTATCTCTCCCAAAGCCATGTAACTTAAACTTTTTCGCACTTTTATTTCCTTTGCTTTATTTATCTTTCCGTCAAATCGGGTCCGGTTTAATTTCGGCGATGTGGACCCGCGCCTTTGTAATAGCCTTAGATTTATTTTCCCGCAAACTTTATAACTGTTAAAAAGCATGCAAGAATGAATGTCTTAATTAAAATCAAGCGTAGATCACAATGAACTTGACAAAAGACAAATGCAAATGAAATCGACACACGAATCGCACACACCACCCCTAGGGTACGCCTCACTGTTGCCTTTCGAAAGGTGGTCGTCGAGTAGAGGACGTCTTAGTAAGTCCTCATGATCCGGGAACCTGGCATGAGGGTAGCTTCTAAGGTGTCTTCCTATTGCTCCGGTGATCACCATGTCCCGAACCTTCGAATTGACCCGAACACCTCCAACGGTGGTGCTACCTACCTCTCAATGGTGGGATGGCACTACTTTAAAGGACATTTACACAGACGAATTCCTTAGGGTAGGTAGGTTCTCAAGGATACTTGCTCTAATCTCAAAATAAACTCAAAAAGACTTTTCACACCAACACATTTTCAAAAGCTTTCAAAGCAAATTTTTCAAACACTCTGACGTACGAGTCGAACTGAAATTTTTCAAAGAAACTTTTTAAACCCACAGTTGAAAAGCAAACAAACCATTTTTGAAAACACAAATGAGCAAGTATCTAAGAGCCCATGGATAAACATGGATAGAAAGGGTGCTAACACCTTCCCTTTCTATAACCTACCTCCCGAACCGAGAGCAATCTCTTTAAGGAATTTTTCTGTGCTTTTGTCCTTTCCAATTGGAGAAAATAAAAGACGGTGGCGACTCTTGCTTCCGCGACATTTCGCGAACGAGCGTTAAACAGTCAGTTCCAGATCCACCGATCACAGGTTGGATTTCATAGATTTAGGTTTATCTTCTGGGGTGGTGATCCCGCACAAGTTCAAGGAACCTGCCTTTGCGAAGTACGACGGGGCGTCCTATCCTAAACTGCACCTCCGTTCTTATGTAAGGAAGATCCAGCCTTACACTGCAGACAAGAACTTATGGATCCATTTCTTCCAGGAGAGTCTTTCATGGACTCAACTCGAATGGTTCTATCAGCTGGATGGAACCAATATTCGTAACTGGAAGGACTTGGCTACTGCTTTTTATAAGCAGTATCAGTACAATTCCGACCTTGCTCCCACGCGTACCCAACTCCAGGGTATGTCACTAGGAACGGGTGAAGGTTTTAAGGAGTACGCGCAGAAGTGGAGAGACCTGGCTGGCAGGGTGCAGCCATCGTTGACTGACCGTGAACTCGTGGACATGTTCTTAGGGACCCTGTCTGGTCCATTCTTCAACCACCTGATTGGTAATTCCTCTGCAGGGTTTACAGACCTGATCTTAACTGGGGAGAGGATCGAAGCTGGTATCAAATCGGGGAAGATACAGAAAGGTGCATCCTCAAGTTCTGAAAAGAAGCCCTTCAAGAAGGAAGCTAGTGCTGTTTATGGGTCGAGGAAACAGAATAAACCGGAACGCCGCCAAGCTGTCAACGCGGTGGTAATTTCAAAGCCTGCTGCCGCTCCTCGGCAATATAACCAACCAAGGGGTGAGAGACCCAAAAGGCAGTACACTCGGCTCAACATGACCCTGTCTCAGATATTGCCGCAACTGCTGTCAACCAATCTGGTAACTGTTAAAGAAGCTCCGAAGGTAGTGAACACAACCTCTCCGAAGTACAGCCCCAACGCCCGTTGCGCTTATCACTCTGATAGCCTGGGACATTCTACTGATGATTGTTGGGCTCTAAGGAATAAGGTTCAGGACCTTATTGATGCTAAGGAAATACAGTTCGAGGCGCCCGAAAGGCACAATGTTGTGACTGCTCCCATGCCCCAGCATGGAGTGAATGATGTGGAAGAAGACCCGTATATGGCCTCTGTGGAAGATATTGTTACCCCGTTGCTGACTGTCAAAAGGAACCTGTTGCTAGCCGGTTTATTTCCGGGATATGGTAAAGGTTGCCTTCTATGTTCTGTTGCACCTGCTGGTTGTCCTTCATTGAAGTTAGGGATCCAAAACCTGATGGATAATAAGGAGATCTTGTGCGAGAAGATTGTTGTTCCTGCTACCCCTACCGAAGAAGTTTCTATTGTCACTATTTTCAATAACCCTCCTAAGGCTCCCTCAAAGAAGCCTATCAAAATTATGCATGTTCACAAGATTGCACCTATCATTATCACCGTTCCGGGGCCCATCCCCTATAAGTCTGACAAAGCGGTCCCTTGGCACTATGGGGCAGACGTTTATGTGTTTGGAGTAAAGCAAGAGTTTGATGCTAGTACCGGTGTCAGCAACATCACCGGGCCTGCCAAAGTCACTCGTAGTGGTATGCTGTTCTCACCAGATATTGCGCCACCAGCTATTCAGAGACCTCTTGTCATCACACCTGCAAGTGTGCCTGCTTCCCTTCCTGACCAAGTTCCTGTTTCTACCCCTGCTGCTGAGTCATCTGACACCCGAGGCAAAGGGATTGCTACTGATGTGCCTGCCCGGACGGAGGAACCAAAGACAACCACTGTAGAGGCTTCCAAGCAAGAGATGGAAGAGATCCTCAAGATTATCAAGAAGAGTGATTTCAACGTCGTTGAGCAGCTGGGGCACACCCCATCTAAGATTTCCATGCTATCACTGTTGTTGTGTTCAGAGGCCCATGCCAAGGCCCTGATTGCCTTTCTGAAGACGGCCCACGTGCCACAAGAGACGTCTGCTGATCAATTTACCGATTGTGTGGCCAACTTAACTGCTGACAATGGCTTGGATTTCTCTGATGTTGATCTGACTGCTAAAGGAAAGAACCACAACGATGCCCTGCATGTCTCCATTGAATGCAGGGGCACTACTCTCGCCCATGTGTTGGTAGACATCGGTTCTTCGTTGAACGTATTACCCAAGAAGGCCTTAGACAGGTTGGATTGTGAGGGTTTAGAGCTCAAGCCTACTAACATTATTGTCCGGGCCTTTGACGGGTCGAAAAGGATGGTACATGGGGAAGTTGACATTCCAATCAGGGTTGGTTCTCAAGTTTTTGATTCAACTTTCTATGTGATGGACATTCGTACCTCCTATTCTTGTTTTCTGGGTCGTCCATGGATCCACAAGGCTGGAGCTGTGACCTCCACATTACATCAGAAGCTTAAGTACCCAGTCAGGGGGAAGATCGTAACAGTTCAAGGGGAAGAAGAATATATGGTCAGCCACCTCAACTCGTTCCGGTACATAGAAATGGATGGGGAGTTCATTGAGACCCCCTTTCAACATTTTGAAGAGGTGCCTCAGACATTGGCGGCAGCAGAGACAGTGACTGAAGAAGACTCTCCTTTGAAGATGGCTTCCTTGAAAGATGCCCGGGCTGTGGTTGAGAAGGGTGAGTGCGCAAACTGGGGCCGACTTCCTGATTTCACTCCGAAGACTGACAAGTTTGGTTTGGGTTTCACTGCAGAAGCTCAGAGGGCTGTTCGCAAAGCAAGGATTGGAAGACCTCCTGTGCTCATCACCAATCTGGGAGTGAATGCTATTGAAGACGATGTGGAGGAATTTGAATTCGACAGCTGGATCTACCCAACAACCAACGATGGACTGAACAACTGGACTGCCAAAGACTTCACACCTATTACTTTTGTCACTCAGTAATGAACTCCTTTGTTTTGAATTTGTAACGAACAATAATTTGAAACTTTATGGCCCGATGTCTTACCCGGGGCACCGTGGCTTCATTTGTGAGGGCTTTTGTGTGTCACTTTCATATATCATGAATAAAAACATTGGACGTTTTTCGCATTTCAAATCTTGTGCTCCCTTTCTTTCTTTATATATTGCAAAACAGCTGTATTTACACACACTCGCCTATACAGGTTCCAATCCACTCTGGATCTCACTGGTAACGACTCTGCTACTGCCAGTTATGACTTCGAAAATCCGATCAACTTAGCCGAAGTCGAAGGTGAAGATGATTGCGAAGTGCCTAGTGAGCTTGCAAGACTGCTACTCCAGGAAGAGAGGGCCATTCAGCCACATGAAGAGCCAGTGGAAACGGTAAATCTGGGTACTGAGATAAACAGAAAGGAGGTCAAGATTGGTGCCAATCTGGAGCTTAGTGTGAAACAACGGTTGATCCAGATGTTGCATGACTACGTGGAAATCTTTGCCTGGTCTTACGAAGACATGCCTGGGTTGGATACCGACATTGTGGTTCATCACCTGCCTACCAAGGAAGAATGCCCTCTGGTAAAACAGAAGGTCCGTCGTATGCGTCCAGAGATGTCCGAGAAAATCAAAGCTAAGGTTATGGAACAATTTGATGCCGGGTTTCTAGCAGTGACTTCTTACCCTCAGTGGGTTGCCAATGTGGTTCCAGTACCGAAGAAAGATGGTAAGGTCCGAATGTGTGTTGATTACAGGGATTTGAACAGGGCCAGCCCTAAGGATGATTTCCCTCTGCCTCACATCGACGTTCTGGTTGACAATACTGCTCAGCATAAGGTATTCTCCTTCATGGATGGTTTCTCAAGTTATAATCAAATCAAGATGGCTCCTGAAGACATGGAGAAGACCACTTTTGTTACTCAGTGGGGAACCTTTTGCTACAAGGTAATGCCTTTTGGGTTGAAAAATGCTGGGGCAACTTACCAACGTGCCATGGTTGCTTTGTTTCATGACATGATCCATCATGAGATTGAAGTATATGTCGATGATATGATCGCAAGGTCCCAAACTGAGGAGGAACACCTTGACCATCTACAGAAGCTGTTTGATCGTCTGAAGTTGTACAAGCTGAGGTTGAATCCGAACAAGTGCACCTTTGGGGTAAGATCTGGAAAATTGCTAGGTTTCGTCGTAAGCGACAAAGGTATTCAAGTGGACCCTGCCAAGGTGAAAGCCATACAAGAGATGCCAGCTCCCAAGACAGAAAAAGAAGTCAGAGGCTTTCTAGGACGACTGAACTATATTGCCCGATTCATCTCGCATCTAACTGCTACCTGTGAACCAATCTTCAAGCTGCTGAAGAAAGATCAAGTAGTACGTTGGAATGATGAATGTCAGGCCGCTTTCGACAGAGTCAAAGAGTATCTCCAAAAACCACCCATTCTTATGCCACCGGTTGAAGGGAGACCTCTAATCCTATACTTAACAGTACTTGACAGCTCAATGGGGTGCGTGCTGGGGCAGCATGACGAGTCTGGCCGAAAAGAGCACGCTATTTATTACCTTAGCAAAAAGTTTACCGACTGTGAGACCCGATACTCACTGCTCGAGAAAACTTGTTGCGCTTTGGTATGGGCTGCTCGCCGGCTGAGACAGTATATGTTGACTCACACTACTCTGTTGATTTCAAAAATGGATCCAATCAAATACATCTTCGAAAAGCCTGCCTTGTCCGGAAGAATAGCAAGATGGCAAATGATCTTGACCGAATACGACATCTAGTACACGACTCAGAAAGCAATCAAGGGAAGTGTATTGGCAGACCATTTGGCACACCAGGCAGTGGACGACTACCAATCCATGAACTTTGAATTTCCAGACGAGAATATCATGGTAGTAACTGATTGTGAGGTACCTGGACCGAATGAAGGACCTGAGGAAGGATCCCGATGGTCTATGCACTTTGACGGAGCCTCAAACGCTTTGGGAAACGGTATTGGCGCTGTGATCATATCCCCTAAAGGCACTCATACTCCATCCATTGCCCGACTATGTTTCAACTGCACCAACAACATGGCGGAGTATGAGGCATGCATCATGGGTCTTCAAGCTGCAATTGACTTAAGGATCAAGTTTCTGAGTGTCTTCGGAGATTCCGCTCTCGTGATCAATCAGATCAAAGGCGAATGGGATACGAAACACCCAAATCTTATTCCTTACAAAGAGTATGTGTTGACGTTGATTCCCCACTTCAAGGAGATAACTTTTGAACACTTCCCAAGAGAGGAGAATCAGTTGGCGGACGCGCTGGCTACGATGTCTTCTATGTTCAAAGTCAAATGGGATAACGAGGCTCCCCGGATCATTATCTGGAAATTAGATGAGCCTGCACATTGTTGTGATCTTGAGGCTGAAGAGGTAACTGAGAAACCTTGGTATCATGAAGTGAAGAGGTACTTGGAAGCTCAAGAATACCCCGAGGGTGCATCTGTCAATGACAAAAAGTTCCTGAGAAGATTCGCTGCAAAGTTCTTCCTCAGCAATGGCATTCTATACAAGCGAAACCATGATTCAACTTTACTGCGTTGTGTGGATAAAATTGAAGCAGAAAAGATCATGGCAGAGCTACATGAAGGTACCTTTGGAACACATTCCAGTGGACATACCATGACAAAGAAAATCCTTCGGGCAGGATATTTCTGGTCCACAATGGAAGCCGACTGTTACCAACACTCTCGGACGTGTCACAAATGCCAGATCTATGCAGATAAGGTGCACATTCCTCCAGTACCTCTGAATGTCTTGGCAGCACCTTGGCCTTTTGCAATGTGGGGCATTGATATGATCGGCGAGATCAGACCTACAGCTTCCAACGGGCATCGCTTCATCCTGGTAGCGATTGATTACTTCACAAAGTGGGTTGAAGCAGCTTCCTATGCTACAGTAACCAAGAACGTCGTGGCACGGTTCATCCGGCACAACCTGATCTGTCGATACGGTGTACCTGAGAGGATCATTACAGATAATGGTATCAATCTTAACAACAAAATGATCACTGAGCTCTGCGAGCAATTCAAGATACAGCACCACAACTCTTCTCCCTACCGGCCGAAGATGAACGGGGCTGTCAAAGCGGCAAATAAGAATATCAAGAAGATTGTGCAGAAGATGACAGTGATCTATAAAGATTGGCACGAGATGTTACCGTTTGCTCTTCATGGGTACCGCACCTCAGCACGGACGTCAACAGGGGCAACACCCTTTTCCTTGGTCTATGGCATAGAGGCAGTCTTGCCTATTGAAGTCCAGATACCCTCTCTCCGGATAATGAAGGATGCAGGTTTGAGCGAAGACGACTGGATCCAGACTCAGCTTGATCAATTAAATCTAATCGATGAAAAGAGACTCACTGCTATTTGTCATGGTCAAACATACCAAAAACGGATGATCAGGGCATTTAACAAGAAAGTCAGACGACAAGAGTATCAAGTCGGAGACCTGGTGTGATCGGTGGATCTGGAACTGACTGTTTAACGCTGGTTTGCGAAATGTCGCGGAAGCAAGAGTCGCCACCGTCTTTTATTTTCTCCAAATGGAAAGGACAAAAGCACAGAAAAATTCCTTATAGAGATTGCTCTCGGTTCGGGAGGTGGGTTATAGAAAGGGAAGGTGTTAGCACCCTTTCTATCCATGGTTATCCATGGGCTCTTAGATACTTGCTCATTTGTGTTTTCAAAATGGTTTGTTTGCTCTTCAATGTGGGTTTTAAAAAGTTTCTTTGAAAATTCCAGTTCGACTCTTGTATCGGTCCTCAAGAGTGTTTGAAAAATTGCTTTCGAAAGCTTTTTGAAAAGATGTCGGTGTGAAAAGTATTTTTTGATTTGTTTTGAAATTAGAGCAAGTATCTACGAGTCATCTACCTACCCTAAGGAATTAGGCTGTGTAAATGTCCTTAAGGTAGTGCCATCCCACCATTGAGAGGTAGGTAGCACCACCGTTGGAGGTGTTCGGGTCAATTCGATTGTTAGGGACAGTGTGGTCACCAGAGCAACAATAGGATACCTTAGAAGCTACCCTTATGCCATTGATCCTTTTTAATTCGAGGCAACTCTTCCGAGGCAACTTGTTTTGAGGCATATGGATCAACGGACATAAGGACTTACTAAGACGTCCTATACTCGACGACCACGTTTCGAAGGCAAGGCAACAGTGAGGCGTACCCTAAGAGTGGTGTGTGAATTTGTGTGTTATTTTCATGTTATGTTTTATCTTGTACATGTATCATGGTGATCTACGCTTGTTTTTAATTTAGGTCATACATTCTTTCATGCAATTATAATTTAAAAGTGCGGAAATTTAAATGCAGAAAGTAAAATCCTACGCTATTACAAGGCGCGGGTCTATACATCGCCAAATTAACAAAGACCCGTTTTGAACAAAAATGCGGAAAGTAAATAAATTCCTAATTACTATTACAAGGCTTGAGCAATTACATAATATAAAAAAAGGAAAATAAGAATAAATGCGCGAAAAGAATAAAAAATGGAACGTTCGAGGGCGTTGGACCCTTTTGGAATTAAATTGAATGAAAAGTTAATTAATTATTAAATTAAAGAAAAGAAATGTTTTTTTTATGGTTTTTGTATTTATGAAATAAAGAAAATTAAAATTCAAGAGAAACCCTAATTCTAAGTTGTTTTTAATTATTAAAGAAAAATATTAAAGTTTAACCTAATTTACTAAATATTTAATGTACATGTTTATTTACAAAATAAATTAGTAATTAATAATAATGATAATAAGAAAAAATTATTTATTAAGAAAAGTGATAAAAAGTTAAAAAAACCTAATTTCTACATATTTTAATTTATTGAGAAAAAGATTAAAGTTTTAAAACCTAAATTAAACTAAGTCAATTGTTAGAGTTTATTTACAAAAAATAGGTTAGTGATGAAATTAATAATAATTAAATATATTTGTATTTTTTATTTTTCTGTTTTTATTATAGAAAATTATTTTATGGTGAAAAAAAAACAATTAAAACAATTAAAAAAGAATTAGAAAAGAAAAGAAAAGAAAATTAAAAAGAATGCAAACCAAGGGGGGTTTCAGGCCCAAGGGGAGGTTTTTTTTTAAAGTATTTGGCCCATTAGACAAAAAGCCTTGTTTGACTTTCTGGCATCACGTGCGTGTTCATTGACTCCTGAGTACCGTGGTCTGCATTCTTTGGCCATTGGATTGGGTTTCATGGCCATTTGTGTTCTGGCTGTTGGCCATTTGTGTTCTGGCATCATCATGCATAAGTTGTTCTTTTGGCCATTTGGCTTTTGGCTTTTGGCCATTTGGCTTTTGGCTTTTGGCCTCAACGTTCCTTAATGAACCTGCATGGGATCCTGTCTAAATCTGCAGTGTTGAATCTCATTAACACATTAAATAAAATCATAAAATGCAAATAAAGCCAATATATGAAGAAATTTAATGTTTAGGTACAATATGGCATGTATGAATGATTATACCCTTTTGATCATGGAGATCAAATCAATCTTACCCTTACTGGAAAATTAGTGACATGAATGCTTTTATGCCTTTTGGATCATGGAGATCAAGCCAGCCTTACCCTTACTGAAGAAGTAGTGAGGTGTTGGTTTGTAATTGTGATGACTTGTTTGTAGTGAGAGACGGATTTGTAATAAGGATTTCAAA
This sequence comes from Vicia faba, assembly GCA_948472305.1. Taxonomy (NCBI): domain Eukaryota; kingdom Viridiplantae; phylum Streptophyta; class Magnoliopsida; order Fabales; family Fabaceae; genus Vicia; species Vicia faba. The sequence continues at coordinate 1,483,425,198 of OX451738.1, forward strand.
GATTTAGGGTTCTTGAAAGAATTTGATATTCTAACAGTGTTGTGGCAAGGTTTTTTCTCTCTTTTTCTCTTCCCTTTTTCCTCTTTTTTTCCTCTCTGGTTTGTGTGAAAAGAAGGTGATTATATAATGGAAATTAGGGTAAAGAAAATGGGCTTTGAATGTGCAATTGGGCCTCCAATGTTCACTTGAGTTCCTCACTTTCCAGGCTAAATCGCAGGGACTTAAGTGCAATTTTTGAAGTTGAAATGTGAAAACAAAATATAGCCTACATCGAGAACTAACTCCTATCCGAAAATCGGCTCAATCGGATAAACGGTGAATTAGTTATGAATTTTTGAAGTTTCAGCTCAGACAAACTTATTTTGGGCTCTAGTGTCGACTCTGACACGTTCTTCAATAAAAAACTGGTATTGATCGGAGCATAATCCGGTCTCGACTTTTGAGGCAAATTTGTAGATCTATGAGTCAGTGACCTTGTGTAAAAATATGAGTCCAATCCGATAAAAATTGACCGAGTTATGAATTTCGAAGTTTCGGCTCTGATGAAATAATATTCAGCATTCAGGATTTTTAGCATGTCACGCACTCTGAGCAAAAAACGAAGGCCTTTTGAATACCTTTTGAACTCAATACCTTCTGTGAAAATGTAGCCAACTCAATTTTTGAAATTTTGGCGCCGGAACCAGCTCGATACGATGAAAATCGACCAAGTTATGATTTTCTGAATATAACGCAAATAAACTTCTGTCACAAATTTTCTGTATGAAAATACTTGATAAATCCACATTTTTGAAGACCTTCTGATCGAAATTGGCTTCCAGCCGTGAGAGATGAAAACGTAGATAATGTCAAGACGGAATTTTGGCCACCGGAACGGGTTCAAAACGAGCAACGATCTTCAAGTTATGATTTTTTTAGCGCGTAAAAAGTGCACTTTCAGCATACTTTTTCACCATATTTCTTCAAGAAAACTTACACATTCGGATACCTTCTTTAAAGAATTAACTCTTGAGCTGAACCTGAATTTGAGAATACGTTATCAGAGATATCTTGGTGAAAGAACACCTGAATATGACGCGCCGGGTTGGACTTGTGAATTTTCTTGAAATGTTTTGAGAAATATGGGAGGGCAAATTTTGGGGTACAACAGTTGCCCCTGTTCAATCTTCTTAAACCTGAGGATGTAGTTTGGCTTGCGTGCCTTTCGTGATCCAAAGGTGGAAGATGATTGAACACTAAAGTGCCCAGAAATTTGCACTCACATAGAGTGTGTTAGCAGTATGATGTAGGGAATGGGCTTACAGATGCCATGTTGAGAGATGATGGATAGGAGGATGGGCTTATAGATGCCATCTAGAGACTGTTGGTAAGTGGAGAGATGGGCTTATAGATGCCATCGGGAGGTTGTCGATCGCGTAAGAGATTCCTTAGCGAGAACTTGCGTACCTTAGAAAGAAAAATAATTACCTGGCCCGTTACAGGAGTTGATCTTCAAACCCTTTATGTAGATGTGCCCTGGCTGGATACAAGAATCGAATCTTTAAACTCTTCAGACGTGCCCTGGCAAGATACAGGAATCGAGTCCGGAGAATATAGTCGTTAACAGATACACCCTGGCGAGATACAGGAATCGGATCTTCGAACTCTCAGACGTGCCCTAGCAAGATACAGGAATCGAGTCTGGTAATGTTAGTCGTCAACAGATACACCCTGGCAAGATACAGGAATCGGATCTTCGAACTCTTCAGACGTGCCCTGGAAAGATACAGGAATCGAGTCTGGTAATGTTAGGTTGGTGAGTTGTCTCTACTGACAGGTTATCCTCATGGACGAGTGGTCTTTAACGACGAGTGTCTATAACGACGAGTGTCTATAACGACGAGTGTCTATAACGACGAGTGTCTATAACGACGAGGGTCTATAACGACGAGTGTCTATAACGACGAGTGTCTATAACGACGAGTGTCTATAACGACGAGTGTCTATAACGACGAGTGTCTATAACGACGAGTGTCTATAACGACGAGTGTCTATAACGACGAGTGTCTATAACGACGAGTGTCTATAACGATGAGTGTCTATAAAGACGAGTTGTATCAGAGAAATCTTTAGGCATTGATTTAACTGGATTTGTATTCTTTGACTGGGTTGGTCTCTTTTGACTGTATTCGTCTACATAGCTGATCTTTTAACTGTATCCTTCCTGAAAGGTAAAGGTCAGTCATATGCAATGCATGATATGGATCAAGCAATAATATTTTTCAACACATGTGATTGTATGATATGATGCGTATATGCATGTATCATGATGTATAACAATGTGATGTTTATGAATGTATCTTCGTCTAGGAAAATAGATCCTTGACGGATGCCGGGAAGTCAAATCCTGGGCTGATGTTGAAGAGTGAGATTCTTCGTTTCCGTTGGGGATGATGATTGCAAGAATACCGGTCGGAGAAGGTAACTCCGTTGGGGAATAAACTTGGCGAATAGATTACTCTGCGGGGAGTGAACCTTGTGGGGAAAGAGAAGTACTTTGCTGAGGTTGATGAAGATAACTCCGCTGGGGATACCATTGATAAGTTATGTTGGGAGATTTGATGAACTCTGCTGGGGATAGGAAGACTTCGCCGAGGACGATCTTTCCGTGGCTTTTAGCTGAGGATAACCCAGTTATAAGCTCTGGTGGAGAAATATCCTTTGAATAAAACCGGGAGACGCGTTCATGCTCTGCGAGGATAAGCTTCCAGAATCTACTGGGGATAAGCTTACTGCTTGGGGAGATGGATTCCAACTTTCCTAGGGAACTAGATTGGACTCTCTTGGGGAAATTTTGAATTGTAGCGGGGAAGTGGCTCCATGGAATGTCTGATATACCGCCGGGGAACAATCTTTAGACCAAGATTGCCGGGGATGCTTGTTAGGAATATATATATGCTGCCGGGGAATATTGAGACCTGCTGGAGGATACCCAACTTCCTTACGTTTGATAGTAGCTTTGCTTGGGGAGAGTGCATTGACTTGCTGGCTCACTCTCTGGGGAATTAAGATATGCTGGCTATGTTCTTCCGCCGAACTCACCTTGGTACCTTGGTGGACGGAACAATTAGATCGTTTGGACAACTCATCATTGCCCCTGTTTCTGAGGTGGGAGATGAAGACCTGTGAGGTGCTGATAGTTGTTTGATGGACAAACCTTCTTCTGGTCGGTAGGTGACAAGATAACAGGACATAGTCGTACGCTTTAATCCCTAACTTTTGCCTGGACCGCCCTTTTGGGTTTTCAGTCCACCGGGATACCCATTTTTGCCCAAGCCGCCTTTGCAGGTTTTCGACTTGCCGGGTGTACAGATTTTTCATTTCATCCCTTCATTTTGCCCGAACCCTTTTGGTTCGCCGGGAGGCCCTAATTTTTGCCTAGGCATATCAGCCTAGCGGGTCTTCGATTTTGCGTAGGATTTTTTCGACTATGTCCACACTCTTGGAAAGCAGGGAGGTGCCCCTGTTGTTGTGGTTCCATGCCACCAGAAGATCTTCGTTTGATCGTCCAATTCCCCAAGTGACTTAGACAGAGATTTGCCCCAGGCTGGTTGGCCTTTTGAGAGATTCTCCGAATCTTGACTTAACTGCCCCAGATGATGGACAATAGTCATGCCATGCCCCTTGATTGGAGATACTCTTGTTCATTAGACTTTCGTCATGCGAATTTCTCTGCTGTTCAAACAAAAAGTCATATGCAAACAAAGTTATGTTAAAAATGCAAAGCCTATGTCTGTCTTGAATTTTAAAAATACATTTTTTGTAAAACAAATGAAACCCTTTTGTGTAAACTGTGATGTCAACTCAAGATTTCACCGCGAGCCTTAAGGAGTCAGGATACCTTTCGTAACAGTATGCTTTCGAACTAACCCATGCTTCAGCTAGGACTTTTAAGGGTTATAACGTGGCTTGGTTCACGGTTTAAGAAACAAAGGATAAAGGCTCAAATTTTATTTGTACCCACCCGCTCTTCGTGATGTTCTCCAAACCTAAACTCAGTTGATCATACGTTAGACCTTGTTTGAGTCTTTGTCCTGATATACCAGTGATGGTTCAGATGTTGACAGTTTATTTTGGATAGGCAGTCATTCCTTTTTGTTATTGTTGAGGGTTTGTAAGACCTCTTTCTTCTTTGATTTTGTTATCCCTATTTTTTTTGCCTTAACTGTTTCCTTTTGTGGAATTACAGTCATCGGGATGCCCCAGTTTCGTAAGTCTCCTTCATAGGTTTTGACTTAATGGGTTTTTAATTTGAGAAGTAATGACTGCCTTTCTTTATTGAATATTCGGAACCATCACTATATTTTTTTGTAAGGATCTCTTTGGTGCCATTCGTTATGCACTTGGATCAACTGAGAGACTACCCTGCCCCAAGTTATGATTAAGGGTTTTAAATTTCGAAAAGAAAAACTCCTACTTCTTTGGCTCAGATGGGTTGACGAGGGATTATCATCCTTATAACTCCAGTGTTTAGGGATTGAAACAATGCCTGTACCTCATCAGCGGGGTCTGTTCAAAAGCATACTGTGGATTATGGTATCGTTTTCGTCATCCTCCCTCAAGAGGCTTAGAATTATTAATTAAGAGTTGATCATCAGAAAAAATATGAAAATAATTTGCATTTAGTGAATACGAATATATTGTTTCAGAACAGACATATGCGATGCATTAATGAAATAACAATGTTTAACATGAGTAAATGTTTGAACAAAAGAAAATTGCAACTTGAACATTCGAATGAACAAAAATTTCTCAATCCTAGCCATGTTTTGGCAAGGGAGCAGTGATCACGTTGGGAGTCTTGGCGGGCTCGAACTCGATCTCTTTAGCATCGATCATGCTCTGAATCTTGTACTTCAGTGCCCAACAATCCTCAGTATCGTGCCCCGGGCTACCAGAATGGTAAGCGCACCTTGCTTCTGGGTTGTAATTTGGAGAGGAAGTCTTTGGATTTGCAGGAGGGTTGATCACCGCAATCAGGTTCATCCTTAACATGTGCTGCAAAGCTCGTGACCATGACATGTTGATGTAGGTGAATTGTCTCTTAGGCTCGTCCGAACTGTTCTGATCAACCTGCTGTTCTTGGCGAGGTCGTTGTTGTACCTGAGAAGTAGTAGCAACTCGGAGAGGTCTATTCATTGGACCCGACCTTTACCCTCTTGGAAGCTGTTCCATGACCTGGTCCCTGATTTGGGATGGTTGCTTCATGCCTTGAGGAAGCTGGCTGATCATGGCTCTCAGCTCTCCTTACTCCCGAGCTAAACCTTGAATGAGGGCCCTTTGCCCCAGCATCTGGGTTTTCAATGTGTCTACCTCAGCTTGTAGACGTTTCAGCTGTTCGTCCTTGTCATCTTCAGGACTCTTTCTGATCAGATTCCCCATGAGGAGTGTCCTCAACTCTTCCTGCCCCTTGGATAGGCTTAGGAAGATTTCCCTGAACTGAGTCTCTTGAGTGTGAAGGTCCTGGTTATCTTGTTGTGAAGCCATTGCTGAAATAAACAGCGAGAAAGGTAAGTGACCCGCAACAAGGATACCTGTTATGCAATGATGAGTATGACATGCATGTAATGTCTTCAAGGACCTCGCGGGATAAACAAGAAAGTTTGTTAGAATTTGGGTCCAGTAGCTTGATTGAGGGAACTGTCTATTATTGAGAGTCCTTCTTCAAGGGTCAAGGCTCACCATATCGAGTGGGTCATAGCCCCTGACAACCTTGGCTAGAGGAAAATAAATCCCCTTTTCCCCTTGCTAGACAGTCTGGTTTATCATGACCTGCATCACAGACCCTTGAGATCCTTGAAATGGATTAGTCTTTATATAGGATGTATGCAATGGTATGATGGTATGATGTCATGCTATGCATGGGGTGATATAAGTAACCCTGTTATGAGTCCAGATTAAGGACTGTAAACAAAACCTGCAAGAAACTCAAGTGTCAGATAACAAGCATGCAAGTAGTCAAGTACGAAGGCACACAAGTCACACAAAAGAGCCCTTAGAGTTTAGGCCAACATGGGGTCTCGGTATTACCCTCTTTCAGTTTGTTGGTTAAGACCTGTCCTATCAGAAGTAACCGGGTTCTAGAGGATCCCAATATCACTGACTACCCTCAATCGGTCATAACTCCAGCATCACAATCTTTTCTTGCGGCCAGAACCATCACGAGAGTTTAACCTCAATGGGCGTAGCATACTGCTACTGTTCTATTGGCCAAGTTGGGTCAATTTAAGGTTCTAAGGTCGGTTGGTGCTTAATGACTCCTCAGAAGACCCATATTCTCCTCGTTGCGACACAAGGGATATCGGTACAGACCAAGGCGCCACACCAACGTAGCCACTGCTTCACCCATGTCGGTCTACGCCGGACAGGTCCCTCACAGCTTATGCTACCTAACAGGGTATCCCCATATCCGGGTTAGGATCTATGTAACTCCGAAACAACCCACAATAATAAAGCAAACAAGCACAACAATTGAAAACACAAGTGATCTTAGTCCTAAGGTACACCTCACTTTATAAAATGTCCCCAGCAGAGTCGCCAGTTCTATGATCGGTGGATCTGGAACTGACTGTTTAACGCTGGTTCGCGAAATGTCGCGGAAGCAAGAGTCGCCACCGTCTTTTATTTTCTCCAAATGGAAAGGACAAAAGCACAGAAAAATTCCTTATAGAGATTGCTCTCGGTTCGGGAGGTGGGTTATAGAAAGGGAAGGTGTTAGCACCCTTTCTATCCATGGTTATCCATGGGCTCTTAGATACTTGCTCATTTGTGTTTTCAAAATGGTTTGTTTGCTCTTCAATGTGGGTTTTAAAAAGTTTCTTTGAAAATTCCAGTTCGACTCTTGTATTGGTCCTCAAGAGTGTTTGAAAAATTGCTTTCGAAAGCTTTTTGAAAAGATGTCGGTGTGAAAAGTATTTTTTGATTTGTTTTGAAATTAGAGCAAGTATCTACGAGTCATCTACCTACCCTAAGGAATTAGGCTGTGTAAATGTCCTTAAGGTAGTGCCATCCCACCATTGAGAGGTAGGTAGCACCACCGTTGGAGGTGTTCGGGTCAATTCGATTGTTAGGGACAGTGTGGTCACCAGAGCAACAATAGGATACCTTAGAAGCTACCCTTATGCCATTGATCCTTTTTAATTCGAGGCAACTCTTCCGAGGCAACTTGTTTTGAGGCATATAGATCAACGGACATAAGGACTTACTAAGACGTCCTATACTCGGCGACCACGTTTCGAAGGCAAGGCAACAGTGAGGCGTACCCTAAGAGTGGTGTGTGAATTTGTGTGTTATTTTCATGTTATGTTTTATCTTGTACATGTATCATGGTGATCTACGCTTGTTTTTAATTTAGGTCATACATTCTTTCATGCAATTATAATTTAAAAGTGCGGAAATTTAAATGCGGAAAGTAAAATCCTACGCTATTACAAGGCGCGGGTCTATACATCGCCAAATTAACAAAGACCCGTTTTGAACAAAAATGCGGAAAGTAAATAAATTCCTAATTACTATTACAAGGCTTGAGCAATTACATAATACAAAAAAAGGAAAATAAGAATAAATGCGCGAAAAGAATAAAAAATGGAACGTTCGAGGGCGTTGGACCCTTTTGGAATTAAATTGAATGAAAAGTTAATTAATTATTAAATTAAAGAAAAGAAATGTTTTTTTATGGTTTTTGTATTTATGAAATAAAGAAAATTAAAATTCAAGAGAAACCCTAATTCTAAGTTGTTTTTAATTATTAAAGAAAAATATTAAAGTTTAACCTAATTTACTAAATATTTAATGTACATGTTTATTTACAAAATAAATTAGTAATTAATAATAATGATAATAAGAAAAAATTATTTATTAAGAAAAGTGATAAAAAGTTAAAAAAACCTAATTTCTACATATTTTAATTTATTGAGAAAAAGATTAAAGTTTTAAAACCTAAATTAAACTAAGTCAATTGTTAGAGTTTATTTACAAAAAATAGGTTAGTGATGAAATTAATAATAATTAAATATATTTGTATTTTTGATTTTTCTGTTTTTATTATAGAAAATTATTTTATGATGAAAAAAAATAATTAAAACAATTAAAAAAGAATTAGAAAAGAAAAGAAAATAAAATTAAAAAGAATGCAAACCAAGGGGGGTTTCAGGCCCAAGGGGAGGTTTTTTTTAAAGTATTTGGCCCATTAGACAAAAAGCCTTGTTTGACTTTCTGGCATCACGTGCGTGTTCATTGACTCCTGAGTACCGTAGTCTGCATTCTTTGGCCATTGGATTGGGTTTCATGGCCATTTGTGTTCTGGCTGTTCGCCATTTGTGTTCTGGCATCATCATGCATAAGTTGTTCTTTTGGCCATTTGGCTTTTGGCTTTTGGCTTTTGGCCATTTGGCTTTTGGCTTTTGGCCATTTGTATTTTGGCTTTTGGCCATTTGGCTTTTGGCCTCAACGTTCCTTAATGAACCTGCATGGGATCCTGTCTAAATCTGCAGTGTTGAATCTCATTAACACATTAAATAAAATCATAAAATGCAAATAAAGCTAATATATGAAGAAATTTAATGTTTAGGTATAATATGGCATGTATGAATGATTATACCCTTTTGATCATGGAGATCAAATCAATCTTACCCTTACTGGAAAATTAGTGACATGAATGCTTTTATGCCTTTTGGATCATGGAGATCAAGCCAGCCTTACCCTTACTGAAGAAGTAGTGAGGTGTTGGTTTGTAATTGTGATGGCTTGTTTGTAGTGAGAGACGGATTTGTAATAAGGATTTCAAGGATTTAGGGTTCTTGAAAGAATTTGATATTCTAACAGTGTTGTGGCAAGATTTTTTCTCTCTTTTTCTCTTCCCTTTTTCCTCTTTTTTTCCTCTCTGGTTTGTGTGAAAAGAAGGTGATTATATAATGGAAATTAGGGTAAAGAAAATGGGCTTTGAATGTGCAATTGGGCCTCCAATGTTCACTTGAGTTCGTCACTTTCCAGGCTAAATCGCAGGGACTTAAGTGCAATTTTTGAAGTTGAAATGTGAAAAAAAAATATAGCCTACATCGAGAACTAACTCCTATCCGAAAATCGGCTCAATCGGATAAACGGTGAATTAGTTATGAATTTTTGAAGTTTCAGCTCAGACAAACTTATTTTGGGCTCTAGTGTCGACTCTGACACGTTCTTCAATAAAAAACTGGTATTGATCGGAGCATAATACGGTCTCGACTTTTGAAGCAAAGTTGTAGATCTATGAGTCAGTGACCTTGTGTAAAAATATGAGTCCAATCCGATAAAAAATGACCGAGTTATGAATTTTCGAAGTTTCGGCCCAGATGAAATAATATTCAGCATTCAGGATTTTTAGCGTGTCACGCACTCTGAGCAAAAAACGAAGGCCTTTTGAATACCTTTTGAACTCAATACCTTCTGTGAGAATGTAGCCAACTCAATTTTTGAAAATTTGGCGCCAGAACCAGCTCGATACGATGAAAATCGACCAAGTTATGATTTTCTGAACATAATGCAAATAAACTTTTGTCACAAATTTTCTGTATGAAAATACTTGATAAATCCACTTTTTTGAAGACCTTCTGATCGAAATTGGCTTCCAGCCGTGAGAGATGAAAACGTAGATAATGTCAAGACGGAATTTTGGCCACCGGAACGGGTTCAAAACGAGCCACGATCTTCAAGTTATGAATTTTTTAGCGCGTAAAAAGTGCACTTTCAGCATACTTTTTCACCATATTTCTTCAAGAAAACTTACACATTCGGATACCTTCTTTAAAGAATTAACTCTTGAGCCGAACCTGAATTTGAGAATACGTTATCAGAGATATCTTGGTGAAAGAACACCTGAATATGACGCGCCGGGTTGGACTTGTGAATTTTCTTGAAATGTTTTGAGAAATATGGGAGGGCAAATTTTGGGGTACAACACCTGGTAATCAAACGCATCATTCTCCCTCAAGGTGATCCCAAGGGCAAATGGACCCCTACGTACGAAGGGCCATTCGTGGTTAAGAACATCTTCTCAGGAGGGGCTATGATTCTAACCACCATGGACGGTGACGACCTTCCTCACCCCGCTAATGCAGACATAGTAAAAAGATACTACGCATGATTAAAGACTCGCTAGGTTGACACACCTAGGCAAAAATAAGGGTTTCCCGGCGAACCAAAAGGGTTCGGGCAAAAATAAGGGATGAAATGAAAAAATCTGTACACCCGGCAAGTCGAAAACCTGAAAAGGCGGCTTGGGCAAAAATGGGTATCCCGATGGACTGAAAACCCGAAAGGGCGGTCCAGGAAAAAGTTAGGGATAAGCGTAATACTATGTCTCATTGGATCACCTTGCATCCAGAATTCAGGTATCAACTATCAGGTTCAGACGGCATCGATCAATCAGCTTCATCTCCAACTAAGCAGCAAAGTGATGAGACGCTTGAAGACATAAATGCGATAGCAGAGTTGGAACCCAGTGAGATTTTTCACATAGCTGTTTTGTTTTCTTTTCACAAAATTGTATAAACTCTGTTGTTCGGCGGCGTTCTCCTACTAGGACGTCAGCCTCTTGTACAAAAACGCCTATTTACAGGCAAATTCAAAAATCAATACAAATCCACTTTTCCAGACATATTGCTAATTGTTTTTTTTTGTTTTGTTTTGCAAAGAACGTCCAATGTTCGCTTTTGATATATGCATTTGACATTAATTGCTAATCATAAATACTTGCATGCGAAACAAAGGACTAATTACAGGTGACATCAGAAACAGGGGCAATAATGAGTTGTCTAAACGATCTGGTTGCTCCGTCCACCAAGGTACCAAGGTAAGTTCGGATAAAGAATGTAACCAAGTTACCTCAACTCCCCACAGAGTAAGACCAGATTCTAGCAATACTCTTCCCAAGCAGAATTGGTCTCCCATCAGCCCTGAAAAGGCACAATATCCCTAGCAAGTCAGCAACACTCTCCCCAAGCAGAGTTAGTCTACTGTCAACCTTAAGGAAGTTGGGTATCCCACGAAGATCTTATCATTCCCCAGCGGAATACAGACATCCAGTAGAGCCATTCCCCAGTATAGTCCAAAGTTTCCCCAGGAGAGTTGAACCATCTCCCCAGTAGGTTTTGGAAGCTTATCCCCAGTAGATTCTGGAAGCTTATCCCCTGCAGAGTACGAACGCATCTCCCCGGCTTTATTCAAAGTTTATTCCCCACCAGAGCTTATAACTGGGTTATCCTCAGCTAATTACCAAGGAAAGATCGTACTCAGCGAAGTTCTTCCTATCCCCCAGCGGAGTTCATCAAATCTTCCAACATAACTCATCAACGGTATCCCCAGCGGAGTTATCGTCAAAACCTCAACAAAGTATCTCTTCTCCACAGAGTAATTCCCTGTAGAGTAATCTCTCCAACAAGTTTATCCCCCAACGGAGTCATCTTCTCCTACCGGTTTATTCTTACAATCAACATCCCCAGCGGAAACAAAGAACTCTACTCTTCAACCTCAGCCCAGGATTCAAGCTCCCGACATTCGTCAAGGATTTATTTTCCTAGACGAAAACACATTCATAAACACATCACATTTCATACATCCTGCTTACATACATGATAAAGTGCATACGACACGATCTCATTCATTTTTGAGAACATCATGACATCATGCATTTCATACATCATGACATTGCATACAACTGATGTTTTGCCTTTTCAGGAAAAAGGTCAATCCAAAAATGATTACTATCAACTGTCGCAATTCCAGATTCGATTCTTGTATCTAGCCAGGGCATATCTGTAGACGATTAATTCCAGATTCGATTCATGTATCTAGCCAGGGCATATCTGTGAGTAACTGATTGTAGATTCGATTCCTGTATCCGGCCAGGGCATGTCTGCATGAAGAGTTTAGAGATTCGATTCCTGTATCCAGCCAGGGCATATCTGTAGACGACAAATTCCAGATTCGATTCCTGTATTTAGCCAGGGCATATCTGTGAGTAACTGATTGTAGATTCAATTCCTGTATCCGGCCAGGGCATGTCTGCATGAAGAGTTTAGAGATTCGATTCCTGTATCCAGCTAGGGCATATCTGTAGACGACAAATTCCAGATTCGATTCCTGTATCTAGCCAGGGCATAGCTATAGACGATTAATTCCAGATTCGATTCCTATATCTAGCCAGGGCATATCTGTGAGTATTTTATTCCAGATTCGATACCTGTATCCAGCCAGGGCATGTCTGCATGAAGAGTTTAGAGATTCGATTCCTGTATCCAGCCAGGGCATATCTGTAGACGACAAATTCCAGATTCGATTCCTGTATCTAGCCAGGGCATATCTGTGAGAAATTGATTGTAGATTCGATACCTGTATCCAGCCAGGGCATATCTGCATGAAGAGTTTGAAGATCAACCCCTGTAACAGGCCAGGAAACCATCTTTCTTTCTCAAGTACGCAAGTTCTTGCTAAGGAAACTCTTACGCGATTGACACCCCCGATGACATCTTTAAGCCCGTCTCCACCACTATCCATCACATATCCAAATGGCATCTATAAGCCCATTCCTGACAAGATTCTGTCACATCTCCAGATGGCATTTATAAGCTCATCCTCCTATCCACCATCTTTCCAAATGGCATCTATAAGCCCATTCCCACCATCACACTGCTGATACTCTACTATGCGAGTGCAAATTTCTGGGCACTCTAGTGTTCAATCATCTTCCACCTTCGGATCACGAAAGGCACGCAAGCCAATCTACATCCTCAGGTTTAAGAAGATTGAACAGGGGCAACTGTTGTACCCCAAAATTTGCCCTCCCATATTCTTCAAAGTTTTGACAAGCATCATCTCAATTTGCTCAAGTCTACTCAAGGGTTGCACAGTCAAACCATCCTCCTAAGCCAGTCAAAATTAGGGTTTTGGTTCTTGCAAGGAAGTTGAGGTTTTCAAGGGCTCAATCAAGTCCCATAGGCCTATACACATTGTCAAGCATCTACATGCCAAGTTTCAAGGCTCACAGCATCAAGTTGCACAGTCAAAAGCCCTAATTGCTTCACAATCAACTGTAGGGGCAAAATGGTCATTTGGCAGTCAAAAGTCAAAATTTTTGGTCAACATCTTATTTTGAAGCCACAATCATCATTTGATCAAGTCTTGATCATGATTCCACAAGAATGGCTCAAAAATCATCAAGATGCAAAAGTTTCTATTTTTGGACAGTTGAAAAGTCAACTGTAACTTGACCAAGGCATAACTGTTTCATGGTTCATCAGAAAAATCCCATCCAATGCTCATTTTGAAGGGGATGACATTTCCTACAACTCATATTCACATTCCAAGTCCAAGAAATGCTCTCACAAAAAGTTATCAATTTCTACATTATAGGTCATTTTCAAAAGTCAACAAAAAGGCATTTTAAGTCAAAGACCATAACTTGAGATTGGTAAATCAAAATGACATGGGACCAAAGGCATTGGTTAGAGGACTTCAAGACCTTTCCAAAATGTCCAAGAACATGTTCATATGATCAAAATTGAGCAAGATATGCATTAGAGAAGTTGGGAAATCTTTGTGAAATGGCAAAAGTCAACTATCCTTAAAACTTCAATTTTTGACAAAAGGGTCCACTTTCTTCCACTTGATTCTGCCTTGTCATGCCACCCACGTGTCCCATGATTAATTTCAAGATCAAACATTTATTTTTCTATTTTATTTAATTTTTATTGATTTAATTCATTTTAAATCTTTAATAATTCAAATAAAATCTAAAAATCAATGAAATAGTATCCTTTTGATTTATACAGCTTTCATGTGTCATGTGCCAACTCACAAATTCGTGCTAGGGGCTTTTTGTGCATAAAATCCAAGATTTGCTTCAAATTAGGAAAGTTCTTCAATGGTGTTAAAATAAGAATCTCCAAAACTTAATTCCATGGATCATTGGCCCAGCTACTGACCTAATTCCATTCCCATATATGCACACAACATAACCCTAAGGTCTGATACGTGCAAAAGCTGCTGCAAACCTTTATGCCATATTGAAAAAAAGTCAAGAAAACTCAAAATTGTTTTCTCACTTCCAGGGTCTTTCAAAGCGATTTAAGGATTCAAACACGTTACTGGACCTCTCAGAAACCTTTTGGAATCAAAACCACGTGCTAAGGCCTAAGAAACCGTTCTACACGAACTCACGGTTTGCATATTTTTTTTACAATCGTAATTCATAATTCATGCATCATTGATATGATTTCTTGGTTGTTTTATGTTGTTAGAGCCCATAGGAAACTAATGGCGTGGTTCAATTGGATTATGGTGTCCTGAATCAAAAGATACCATTGTCAAAATCTAGGGTTTCCAAGCTGCGAATTTGGGGCTTTGCTGTATCAGAAAAATTAGACCTTGAGACGCCCATGGTTGAAACCGGCTTGACGAGACGAACACACACAAACCCTCGCGAACAATTTATATAGAGCATAGCTCTATTTGCTATTTTTTGTCGTTCCATTTTGTGGGGGTTAAAAACCCCCGCTATCTAATTGTCTTTTTTACAGGTGAATGGAGACGATGATGACGTGGTGATGTATGGTTGGATAGTTCAAAAAAGGCGTGCGCTTTTTGAGTGTACAGCATGTTCATTAGTTTTCCAATATAATATTTTCTCTTTGTTATACTACTGACTAAAAGCAGGTGGTTGGGTTGGTGGAAAGCGTGTGCAGCAACCATTGGGACCTGGGTTCGATTCCCAGGTCCCCCAAATTCCTTGTTTCCATTTTTCTCAATACATTCACATGCAGGCTTCATGAAAGAGTCCACCATAAACCTCACGCTGCAGCTTGCCAAGTGGCCACGATCACTGATCCAAAGGCCTGGATTGGACGAACGCCGTGCTCTCTGGTAAACCATGCGTTGGACAATCAGAAAGTCAAAGGCTTGAGCTTGGTGGGCCAGATTGCTAGCATACCTCCATATTGGGCCCAACACCCCCTGGTCTTTGTTACTCTTTTTATTTTCTTTTCTTTATAATTTCTTTTTATTAATTATTAGTATTATTATTTAATTCACAGATAATTATTTTCATAAACAAAAAAAAATCAGAAAAAACTAATATTTTTATTATTCTTATTTATTAATTTCACTACTAATTATTTTTGTAAATAAAACACTAATAAATTGATTTAGTTTAATTAGGTAATTTTAATTTCCTTTTCCAATAAATAAAAATGAATTAGACTTAGGTTTTTTTCTTTTAACTTTAAATTTCTTATTTTTATTTTCATTAAAAACATAAAAACACAAAAAATACTTTTTCTTGTAAATTAATTAATTAATTAATAATTAGGCTTAATTTCATTAATTGCAAAAAAGGACCAATCTCATTCTTTCTAAAAAAAAAGGGTCAAAACCCTAAAGGACGTCCCGATTCATTCTTTCGCGCGTTTTTTTTTAAATTTATTATATTTATGTAACTGCTTCTGGAAATGTAATAGTTAACTAGGTTTTATCGCTTATTTACTTTTCTCGCACTTATTTTCAAAACGGGTTTTTGTTTTTGGCGATGTATAGACCCGCGCCTTGTAATAGTTAGATTTACCTTTTCCGCAATTTATTTTCCGCACTCTTAACTGTTAATTATGCCTGCAAGAATGTATGAAAAATAAAACCAATCCGTAGCTCACAAATAACATGTACAAGATAAACATTAACATGAAGCAACACACATGCACATACCACTCTTAGGGTACGCGTCACTGGTTGCCTCGAACGTGGTCGTCAAGTATAGGGTGTCTTAGAGGTCGCCCTTCTGTCTAAAAGATCCAGTTGCCTCGAAACGGTTACCTCAGATAAAAAGGATCTAGGACATTAGGGTTACCGCTAAGGTGTCCTACCATTGCTTTGGTGACCACACATGTCCCTAATAATCGAATTGACCCGAATACCTCCAACGACGGTGCTACCTACCTCTCAATGGTGGGATAGCACTATCTAAAGGACTCTTACACAACCTAATTCCTTAGAGTAGGTAGATTCTCCTGGGTACTTGCTCTTTCAAAAAACAAAAACAACTTTTTGCACCTACACTTTCAAAAAGTTTTCAAACAAATACTTCATACACTCTTGAGGACTGATACAAGAGTTACCTAGAAGTCTTTCAAACAAACTTTTTTTTCAAAACCCACACACACTTGAAAAGCAAATAATTTTTGAAAATATAAGAGCAAGTACCTAAGAGCCCGTGGATAACCACAGATAGAAAGGGTGCTAACACCTTCCCTTTCTATAAATCTACCTCCCGAACCGAGAGACATCTCGAAAAAGGAATTTTGCTGTGCTTTTGTCCTTTCCATGTTGGAGAACATAAAAGAAAGTGGAGACTCTTGCTTACCGCGACATTTCGCGAACCAGCTTAATAAACAGTCAGTTCTATTTCCACCGATCACACCAGCTCCCAGAACAGAGAAAGAAGTCAGAGGCTTCCTGGGACGTTTGAACTACATTGCCCGATTCATTACGCACTTGACTGCTACTTGTGAGCCAATCTTCAAGCTACTGAAGAAAGATCAAGTAGTACGTTGGAACGATGAATGTTAGGCCGCTTTTGAAAGGATCAAAGAGTATCTCCAAGAGCCACCCATTCTGATGCCTCCAGTTGAAGGGAGACCTTTGATCTTATACTTGACAGTGCTTGACAACTCAATGGGGTGTGTGTTGGGTCAGCATGACGAGTCTGGCCGAAAAGAGCATGCCATTTATTACGTTAGCAAAAAGTTTACCGACTGTGAGACCAAATACTCATTGCTCGAGAAAACTTGTTGCACTTTGGCATAGGCTGCTCGCCGGCTAAGACAGTATATGTTGACTCGCACTACTCTGTTGATATCAAAGATGGATCCAATCAAGTATATCTTCGAAAAGCCTGCTTTGTCCGGAAGAATAGCGAGATGGCAGATGATCTTGACTGAGTATGACATCCAGTACACGACCCAAAAGGAAATCAAGGGAAGTGTGCTGGCAGACCATTTGGCACATCAGGCAGTGGATAATTACCAGTGTATGAACTTTGAATTTCCGAACGAGAATATCATGATAGTAACTGACTGTGAGACACCTGGACCGGATGAAGGACCTGAGGAGGGATCCCGATGGTCTATGTACTTTGATGGAGCTTCAAACGCTTTGGGCAATGGCATTGGCACCATGATCATATCTCCTAAAGGCTCTCATACTCCATTCACTGCCCGACTATGTTTCAACTGCACCAACAACACGACGGAGTATGAAGCATGCATCATGGGTCTTCGAGCAGCAATTGACCTAAGGATTAAGTTTCTAAGTGTTTTCGGAGATTCCGCTCTCGTGATCAGTCAGATCAAAGGCGAGTGGGATACAAAACACCCAAATATTATTCCTTACAAGGAGTATGTATTGACGTTGCTTCCCCATTTCGAGGAGATAACCTTTGAACACTTCCCTAGAAAGGAGAATCAGTTGGTGGAGGTGCTGGCTACGATGTCTTCTATGTTCAAAGTCAATTGGGACAACGAGGCTCCCCGGATTATCATTGAAAGACTGGACGAACCTGCACATTAATGTGACATCGAGACTGAAGAGGTAGCGGATAAGCCCTGGTTTCATGAAATAAAAAGGTATCTTGAGGCTCAAGAATACCCCGAGGGTGCATTTGTTAATGACAAGAAGTTTCTGAGGAGGTTCGCGGCAAAGTTCTTCATCAGCAATGGCACCCTTTACAAGCGTAACCATGATTCGACCTTACTGCGTTGTATGGATAAGAATGAAGCAGAAAGGATCATGGCGGAGTTACATGAAGGTACTTTCGAAACTCATTCCAGTGGGCACACCATGGCAAAGAAAATCCTTCGGGCAGGATATTTTTGGTTCGCTATGGAAGTCGACTGTTATCAACATTCTCGGACATGTCACAAGTGCCAAGTCTATGTTGATAAGGTGCACATACCTCCAGTACATCTGAACGTCTTGACGGATCTGTGGCCTTTTGCAATGTGGGGCATTGATATGATTGGTGAGATCAGACCTACGACATCCAACGGGCATCGTTTCATCCTGGTTGCTATTGATTACATTACAAAGTGGGTTGAGGCAGCTTCCTTTGCTACGGTAACCAAGAACGTCGTGGCACAGTTTATTCGGCACAATATGATCTATCGATATGGTGTACCAGAGAGGATCATTACAGACAATGGTACCAATCTTAACAACAAAATGATCACCGAGCTCTGCAAGCAATTCAAGATACAGCATCACAACTCTTCTCCCTACCGGCCGAAGATGAATGGGGTTGTCGAAGCGGCTAATAAGAACATTAAGAAGATTGTGCAGAAGATGACGGTGACATACAAAGACTGGCATGAGATGTTACTATTTGCTCTTCATGGGTACCGTACCTCAGCTCGAACGTCAACAGGGGCAACACCCTATTCCTTGGTATATGGTATGGAGGTAGTCTTGCCCATTGAAGTTCAGATACCCTCTCTCTGAATCATGAAGGATGCAGGTTTGAGCAAAGATGACTGGATTCAGAACCGGCTTGATCAACTGAACCTAATCAACAAAAAGAGACTTACTGCTATTTGTCATGGTCAGACGTACCAAAACCGGATGATCAAGGCATTTAACAAGAAAGTTAGACGACAAGAGTATCAAGTTGGGGATCTGGTAATCAAGCGTATCATTCTACGATGTCTTCTATGTTCAAAATGGTTTGAATTTGGTTTGTGTTTTGTTACCTTGAAAAAGGGTTTAAGTGTTGTTAGCATGTTTTATGATTTTCTAAAGAAAAGAGGTTCTTGTTTTAGATGCAAGGGTGCAAAAAGGGGAAGAAAAGATTCTAAGGGATACTAGCCTATTTCTAACCTAATGTTATCATACAATGGTAGCCCTACGTCAAGGATGAAAGGGGAAATTTCTACCTAATATTAGCATGCATGGTTTACAACCTAAGGTCTAACTCGCGTCCGAACGGAGCAAGCACATCCTAAGGGAACGTGGTATGTACAAGGATAAAGCAAGCAAGCCAGTAAACTCAAGAGGGAACACTTACAGACATCTTATCTAGGTCAGTATGCCAAAGAAAGTCTAACAAAACTATCCTATAGGGAACATGCAATGAGAGCGAAGTCGTGATCTCAATATCTAAATTGAGTGACTCATCGATCAACAAGAAATAAAGGAAAGCGATAAAATGCTATAAGGAGCATGCACTGAGAGTGAAGTCGTGATCTCAATTTCTAAATTGAGTGACTCATCGATCAATCAACCACAGAAACAAACACAAGCACAACACATATAGTAAATGAAGTGCGGAATGCCTCCTACAGGTCTTTAAACAGCGAATTCGAGTGCACGCTCTTTATTTCCTACTTCTCATGGTATCTAGAAAGCAATAAAGCAAGAAAATGAGGAATAAAATGAGATTGCGATGATACCGAATGGAGAAGGTCCATTGCCTCTTCAAAACCACGCAAGCAATAAGAAAACTCTACCAAAAGCTCCCTTGAATTTACTTGATGACAATTATACTTTTGGCTAGCTTTAGAGCTTCGTGAAATTTTCAACTAAATCTCTTTTTATTTACCAATATCACAAAAATTAAATCACCAAAATTAATCGCAAGCGCAATTGAAACAAGCATTGAAAATAAAACTTTAGGAGGTGCAAAGCTGGATCCAAGGTGTATAATCCAGCAATTCAATATGTGGTATAAAGCCCAGTCCGTAGAGCCTTTTTGTTTGTAGCATTTTCAAACCACAAAAAATGGTAATGGGCCTTAGGAGAGAACATATTTGGACTGGTACAACAAGTTGTTCATCAAATTTCTTTCAGCATTTGTTTCAATAAAAACAAAAAGATAAAAAAGTAAAATTGTAGGAAAGGGATGATACGCTGCCGTTTTGGACATGAATTTTTCCCTTCCAATATACTCAATTTATTCTTTCGTTTCTCTTTCTTCCTTGCGGTTTCTGGCGACCGATTATGCATTCTTCTACGGCAACTGCATCGTCAAACCTCCATGGAACACACACGAATCTTACTCTAAATTGAATCCCACACCTGAATCTGGCCTCCGATTCTTCCAATTTCTTCATAATACTTCTATAAATCGAAACCCTTAGAAGTCATAAAGCTTCGATTAAACTGTGTCGACACCTCTACTCGAGCTGAAACCATGAGGGAAGAAGTCTACGACGCGAAGACCATGCTAGAATAACGATAAAATGCAAAATTGGTGGTGAATGATTAGTGACGATTACCGTGCGATTTCTGACGAAGACTTCCGGTAAGACTATCCTTTCTTCTACTCTTCCTCTTCTTATTCTTCTACTTTTTGCTTACCTCTATTAACTATTGTTGCACAGTGCGATTCACGGATGCAGAAATTATTGATGAATCAAGCAGTTCTGTGATAATGTATTAATTGTGATGTTTGAAGTTTTAGTGTGATGCAGTGATGGTGGAGGAAGACGAAAGGGGTGGTTGAAGGTGAAGAAGAAGTTCTGTTAGAAGAGAATGATGCGAAGAAAGGTGGCAAGTGGATGGAAGAGATGCTGAAGAGAGCTTTGAGAGAGAGAGAATATTTTTGGTTTTGTAATTTTCTCTGAGAAGATGAAGATGTTGCGATAAGGTAGAGAAATTTGAAGAATGATTGCGATGGTGATGAAGATAGCAGAGATAATGGAAATTTGCAGAGAGAGAATGGAGATTGAGAAAAAAGGTTGAATATGATGATGGAAGATGGAGATTCCCGAGAGAGTCTTGTGATGATTTTTGTGATTCTTCTTAGAATATGGAGAATGGATGCCGAGAGAAGAAGAAGAGAGAATTTCAGAGAATTTCAGTGGTGAGTTTTTTCTTTATAAATAATTCTCTTTTGTCTATATAATTGTATCGTGAGAAAGAGAGCCGGAATTTCTATTTTTTTCTTTTCTGAAATCGTGAATCTGAATAAATGATATCTTCCCTCTCCTCTTTCCACTTTCTGTTGTTTCTGTTATGAAACTGTTAGAAGGGTTAGAGGTTGTTACAAAAATTAGGAATCTGTTAGTTTGTTAGGATGATTAGTTACAGGGCTGTTACAGGAAGTTTGTTGATAATTATGTTTCAGTTAGGAAAGGGAGTTAGAAATCTGTTTTGGAAATTCTGTTTTATTTCTTTCCTTCCACCTCTGTTATGTGATTCTGTTACAGCTTGATTGGATGTTGTTTGTTGAGACAGTTAGACACAGTTAAGGTGAGCGGGAAGTTAGGGATAGTTTTCAGGCTATTGGTGACAATTTTGCTGTTAGAGCCCTGCTAGTTATAGATTTGGGCGAATGAGGTTGGTTAGAATTAGTTAGAAAAACTGTTAGAAAAACTGTTATGTGGTTTTAGCTATTAGTTGGAATGCGGGGAAGTTAGGAATTCGTTTGAAAGTTAGTTATGGTTGGTTACGGAAATTGAAATTCTGTTAGGCTTCAGTTATTTCTGCTGGGAAATTGGTTATATGTTGGAGATTGGTTGCAAAAAGAGGTTAATTGGAAAGAAGCTTTGCGGTTTTGACAGTTAAGAGATGGGTTATAATTAGAAGAGTTAGTTATGGAGCATGATTAGAAACTGTTAGAAAGTGGTTATAAAATTCTGTTTTTGCTATTTTTGCTGGAAGTTTGTTAGAGTTAAAAGATTCTATTAGGGAATTTTGCAGGTTATGGAGGGTTGATTTCATTTATGATCTGTCTTGGTATGAACTGGCTATTGTAAGTTTGTTACTGATTTTGTTAGGAAGTTTCTGTTGGTTTTTTCTCTTGAATAGGGCAGCTCTAATTAATGACTATTTTATGTTGAACACAGTGCAAAATATGATTTTCGTCGCACTCAAGATGCCTTAAATTCTACCCTGTTTGTTTTTGTTCTTATCGGCCCTTGATGTAATGCCACAGATCTTAGTATAATGATGCAAAATTACAGTTTCGTAGATATGCACGGTTGCTGTAATTTGCATTAATTTCACACTTTATTATGTTTGCGCTTGGAACCTCTTGAAACCGCATGTGCATCACTTTACTTTATTTTCTCTTGTGCAGGAAAGATTCTGTTTTCCCAGGCTGACGAACGCAGATTCATACATGTTGAAGGCAAGTCTTTTGTGGTTGCGTTTGACCGTACACTTGTTCTGGCGTACATGTTCTAGTAATGATGCAAGTCAGATATTTGGACGCAATGATGGTTGGAGCAAAGCCGACTCATGAAGGAAGTTTGAGGACACTCGAAAGGATCGGATTTTGGAGCATGGACATGTGATCACGATGAAACTTTAGGACTGTATTAGGGCGGACTTCCATGTACATTTTTTTGCGTACTTGTATTGATTTTAAATTTTAAAAATAATGACGTCGTGATATTTACGACATTTGTCACATACTTTTGAAATCAATGATGTAACTCTGTATATTCCAAGCATATTGTCTCAGCATATTACCCATCATTTCTTGATTTTGAAGTAGCATTAATAGAGTGATGATATACTTGAACGATGAACATAGTGTTTAGATTCCTTTGAATTAACTATGGCAGACCCATGAATGCCTCAGTTTTTTTTGAAGTACCGTAATGTATCATTTGGGCCTTTTGTACTTGTAAATTGAACTCTAAGAGATATAAATGGATATACCTTGCAACATTTGTTTGATATTCATAATGAACCACATATGTACCCTAATTCCATATCAACTCCCAAGTTCTAGCCAATTCGAGGGAATACCAATTAATCTCCACTTATGAAATAAGTAGTCCCTTAACTGGTGATGATTCAAACTAACACTGATACGTTGGAAAAATTAAACTCCTAATTCTTTAATTGATATCCTTGGTGGATAGCTTGATGAGGAAGAAGTTCTTAATGCGCCCAAATTCAAACCCTAGTTTGTTAGAAACAAGATACGCTCAAATGATAACTCTCTTGCATTGTGAAAGGTATATTGATTTAAAACCCTAACTTCAAACCCTGATTGTTGAGGAGATCATTCGATCTAAACTTGCATGAAGATGAGAGCTTAAAAGTACGGAGAGACCCTAACTCTGCAATACCCTTGATCTCATGCTAAATTTACCGATCGATGATGCATGATGTGTTAATTGACCTAATGGAGGTTATGTACATGAGAAAAATGCGAGATGCGTAAGCCAGATAAAAGTAAAAGGGTAGGACAAATTTGGGGTATTACAGTTGCCCTTATTTAATCGTCTTAAACCTGAAAGTACGATTGGCGCGTGCCTTTCGAAAATTCGAGGTAGAAGATGATTAAATACCAATGCCGAAAATTTATCTTGAGAGAGAGTGTAAGTGTTTCTTTTTGTTTATATCTGCTGGGGGAAGAATTTTTTGTTTTCTAGTGAAGAGACATATATTGGAAGGTGACACGATGAGTGTTTAGAACTTGACACGACGAGTTTCGGAAGCTTCCATGACGAGTGTTTAGAAAGGTGACACGGCGAGTGTTTAGAAGCTGACACGATGAGTGTTGGAAGGTAGCATGACGTAAACACAAGGACAAAGAAGACTTGTAACGTGGCATGATTTCAATACAAGAAAGAGATCAGACTTGTAACGTAGCGCGATTCCAATACAAAGAAGGGATCAGACTTATAACATAGTGTGATGACAATACAAGGAAGAGATCAAACTTGTAACATAACATGATGCCAATACAAGGAAGAGATCAGACTTGTAACGTAGCATGATGCCAATACAAGGAAGGGATCGGACTTGTAACGTTGCATGATGCCAATACAAGGAAGGGATCTGGCTTGTAACGTAGCATGATGCCAATACAAGGAAGAGATTAAACTTGTAACGTAGAGTGATGCCAATACAAGGAAGGGATCGGACTTGTAACGTAGTGTGATGCCAATACAATGAAGAGATCAAACTTGTAACGTAGCATGATGCCAGTACAAGGAAGAGAATGGACTTGTAATGTAGCATGATGCCAATACAAGGAAGGGATCTGGCTTGTAACGTAGCATGATGCCAATACAAGGAAGAGATCAAACTTTTAACGAGCGTAATGCCAATACAAGGAAGGGATCGCACTTGTAACGTAGCGTGATGCCAATACAAGGAAGGGATCAAACTTGTAACATAGTGTGATACGGTGGTAGAACTGACTTGAGGGTTTTGCGTTTTATCACAAATGTTGCAGTTAGCAAGAGTCGTCGCTGACTTTTCTTTTATCCAAAAGGAAAGGTGAAAAAGCACAGGAAAGACCTTTGGGATTGTTTCTTGAGTTCGGGGGGTATATTATAAAAAGGGAAGGTATTAGCACCCTTTTCATTCATGGTTTTCCATGGGCTCTTAGTTACTTGCTAGATCACTTGCTTTTGTTGTTTGAAAATGTGTTTGGTGTGGTTTTTGAAAGTATTTTGTAAAAGAGGCCATCGTTTTGGAAATCTTTGTAATGATTCTCGTTCGTAAGAATGTATACAAAGATGTTTGTCTTTTTAAAAATGTTTCAATGTTTGTAAAATGTTTGGAAATGTGTGTGTTTGTTTTGGAAAATAGCAAGGATAATTGTTTGGAAATAGAGCAAGTAACTAGAAGTAATCTACCTACTCAAATGTCTTTCTTGTGCATTTTCTATTCCTTTGACATTGTTGTCTTACCATTGATTTGGTAAGCAACCCTATCTTTGGATGTAAATGGGGAGGGCGTGGGTCATCGTATAACCATGATTAGCAATGTTGCAAAGTATCTTAGCATTTTTGAGGGACCAAGATCATTTTGTAAGGCAACTTTGAATAGCGTCATCGAGGGACTATGATCTTATACTTGTTTGTTTTGCCAAGATATTTCGCATGCGTAATATGGACATTTTTTGTACAAGGCAACCAAGTGGAGAAACCCTAAGGATGCTTGTGTGCAAGTGTGTTATTTTCATGCTTTGATTTTGTCTTGGATTAGGGTTTTCTATTTGATTTGTTTTTACCTTGCCATACAAACCCTAATTACTAACTGGGCATGTAAAGCGGTAAATTGCGTAATGTAAAGATTACTAAGCTATTACAACCATTTATGGGAGGGGGGAATACAAATTTGAATGGGGATTTGCAAGAATGTAAATCTAAATAAGCTATTACAACCAAATCGAATTTGTACGAATATTAGAATAAACAAATACAATATTTAAATATGCAATATTATGTACATGCAAGAAAAAGATTTGTTTTGTTTTTTTATGTAAAAAGTTTTGAACTAAACCTAATAAATTAAGAAAAAAAAGGAAATTACCTCTTAGAAATTCATTAACCCTAATTCCAATTTGTTAAAAGAAAAATAAAGTTCTTTAAGTTTTTTTTTTGTATTTTTGTCTTGAAGATAATACATAGTATTTATGAAATATTTTAGTCCTTTTATATATTAAAATAAATATTTATAAGTGTGAGAAAAAAGAATGAATAATTAACCTAATTCCTTTTTTATTTACAAGTTTATTAAGAAAAATAGTTAATATATAACTAAGTGAAAATATTTTTTATGAGAAAATAAAAATAAAATAAACAAAATATAAAGTTTTATCAATTTTATATTTGTTATGATTTTATAATATTTAAGAAAAGAATATTTTATGAAGTAAAACAAAATAAAATAAATAATTGAAAATAAATGGGTCAGGGGTATCCTGAGTAATCAGGAGGTGGATGTTAGAAAAAAACATAAGGCCCAGTGTTGAGGCTCAAACCTGCAAAACAGCAAAAAATGAAAAGAGAAAAGTATGAAAAAACAAAAGGTAGCGCCAAGGTTCGAACCCATGACCTGGGCCTCACCAACGTGCTACCTTGCCACTGGGGTGACTATACATCCGTTGATTTATATGAAACAACAAAAACATAACACAAACAATGTCCTTGCCCTGTACTTCATCTTCTTCCTCAAGCTGGCCAGAAGCTCTGTAACTTTCTCATCTCTCAATAAAAATGGAAACTGATAACATGAATGTTGTAGCATTTTGTCTCACGATTCTAACCATGTAAATCATGTAAGCTAACAATCAAAGATCAAAACGAATTTTAAAATCCCTAAATTTAAACCTAACTTTTCCAGGAACTTCAAGTTCAAAATTATCTCAGATTCTCCTGTAAAGAATGGATTAGGCAGCATAGGTACTGATTTGAAATTTGTTCTTCATAAAATGGCTTGAATTCAAAGTGAGATATTGCCAACTTCATCTCTTCGATTCTCGTCACTCAAAATTTATCTCAAGGATTTCTTGGACATTTTGGAAAGCTTGAAATGTTCTATATAACTCATATTTGAAATGCATTTCAAGATTCCTCTTGGAACTAGGTGAAAAATTGCCATGAAGTTAGGTCCAAAACCTGCCTAAATCAGGGCAAAATTTCACTAAGTTATTTAGTTCATGAGCATGTATTCACAAAATTATATCTTGATATCCAAACATCTTTAGGGAAAAATGTGTGAAGAAAAGTTGTAGATTTCATGGAGATATACAACTTTCATGTTGGGAACTTTCTTTGAATCATCTTGTATCATGATGGAAATTTGGCTTAAAGTTGAGAAAAAATAAGAAATTTTCTATACTTAGAAAAATTTCTAAGTTAGGAAAATTTCAAATTTCAAAACAAAATCTTCAATCTTTGATTTTTTGATGAACAAGTTTCACATTTTGACATGTTTTGATGAATTATGATCCTTGTCACTTGATTTTGACCAAAAAGTTAAAATTTTGACTTTTCAGTATACAGATGACTTTTGATCAATTGACTGGAGATTTCATCTTTCTATCCAATGGATTTGCAATATTTTGCACCATGTAATTAGGTCAAGATGATGCAATTGAACCCTTGAAACCATTCTTCAAATCAATTAGTCATTTGCTAGGTCAAAGATCAAAAATTACCCTTTCTCAATCAAAACCCTAATTTTGACCATTTTGCCCTTTTGATGATTTGATCAAATTTCTTGAGGAATTATGATCCAAACTTGATCAAATGATACATATGAGTCTAAAATGTTGATTTCGATAAAAAATTATGAAGTTTGACTGTAAATTGGCCATGGTTGACTTTTCCCCCAATACAGTTGATTTTTAGGTCAACTGTCCAATTGACTGATCAAAAATGTGGTTCAAGGCTTGAAACTTGTCATGAGTAATATTAGGGGTTCATAATGATGTTTGAAAGTCATATGAAGCATTGATAGTTCAAAAACCTTTGTGCAAACTCAAACCCTAATTTTGGGTCAATAGTGTAAGATGAGATGTCTTGAGCTGACCAAACCCTAATCCAGTCTTGAGTCAAAGAGAACTTGTGAGAAAAGTCTTGATAAATGAGAGGGAAAATTTTGGGGTACAAAAGCTGCCCCTGTTCAATCTTCTTAAGCCTGAAGAGTTAGATTGGCGAGCTTCGCCATTCGTGACTCAAAGGTGAGAGAATGATTGGACACTAGAGTGCCCAAAAATTTGCACTCTATGATGTGTAGTTGAGTGAATGGGCTTAGAGATGCCATTTGGAGAAGTGATAGAATCTTGTTGGAGATGGGCTTGTTAGATGCCATCCAAGAATGTTTGTTGAATTGTAAGTTGTAAGCTGAAAGAATGAGTATCAGAATGGCGTCTGTGTCTAGAGCGTATCTGAACTGTATCTGAAAGGTGATTCTGAATAAGTATCAGAATGGCGTCCGTGTCTGGAGTGTATCCGTACTGTATCTGAACTTGAAATCTGAATGAGTATCAGAATGGCATTCGTGTTTGGAGTGTATCTGAACTGTATCTGAACTTGAAATCTGAATGAGTATAAGAATGGCATCCATCTCTAGAGCGTATCCAAACTGTATCATGATTGCATATTGTTAATGGTAGCTGTCAATCTTATCCTGAAAAGGGTGAAATGTTAGCTAAAATACAAAGTTATGTTTCATGAAATGTATGATACAATGTATTTGCTTTATCAATGTTTATGATATATGGATGTAATTTATGCGTGTGTAAGCTGATTCGCTGTATTGTTGTTTGATTGAGGAAAATAAATCCTTGAATGTTGCTGAGGATATGTTGAATTTTCATGTCTTGAAGTTGAAGTACTGACGAACTCTTGTTTGAGATAATTAAATCATGTTGCGAGGGAAATGCCATGTACTACTTGTAAGATCTGTTTTGGGGAATCTTGAGAAATTTTGTCGATTTTTATTGGGGATTAATAGATTGAAATTTGTTCCGCTGGGGATTTAAATGATTTACTGTGGGGATTACTTATGGAATATCCTAGAGACGTTTTCTTGTCCTTTCAACCTATCAGTAATTGTCTTTCTCATTTTGTTTATTTGTAAACAATAATTATGTTCAAATGCATATGTTTATTAATGAATCATTGGATGTTTTTGCAAATAAAACACAAGTGTAAAGAAAAGACAAATGGTTTTTCACTTTCAAAGAGATGTCTTTGTATTGACTTTGAATAAGTATTTTGCACAAAGGAGACAAACATTCTAGTAGGAGAATGGTGCCATAAAACAAGAAAAATTTATACAAAATAAGATAGCTATGTGTAATAATTCCATGGGGTTCCCATTCTGCTATAGCCTTTATATCTCTGAATATCTTGTCTATTTGTTGCTTCATCCGAAGATGATTGAATCGATCAGAAACTCCGAGTTTTTGTCAGTGGAAGTCGAATGTTGTCCGCAAAGTGATCCGACGGAACATAGTCATACACTTTAATTCCCTAACTTTTGCCTGGACCGCCCTTTCAGGTTTTCAGTCCACCGGGAAACCCTTTTTTGCCCAAGTCGCCCTTTCGGGTTTTCAACTTGTCGGGTGTATAGTTTTTTTGTTTTTATCCCTAATTTTTTCCCGAACCTTTTTGGTTCGCCGAGATGCCCTTTGTTGTACCCCAAAATTTTCCCTCCCATATTTCTCAAGACATGTCAAGAATAATCTCCAAGTTGCTCAAGAGGCCCAAAAATCGACTATGCTAGGGCAAAAGTCAACTGTGACCTACAACCAGTCAAACCTCAAGATTTTTTGTCAACATTCTCATTTTGAAGGATATTTCATCATTTGATCAAGGGTTGATCATGATTCATCAAGGATTGCTCAAGATTCATCAAGATTCAAAAGTTGCTAAATTAGGGTTTTGCAGGAAAAGTCAACTCAACTTTGACCAGGCATAAATTTCTCATACTTTATGAGAAATGACCCATCCAAATCTCATTTTGAATAGGATGCAATTTCCTACAATCAATCTTCACACCCCAAGATCAATAATTGCACTCACAAAAAGTTACACATTTGGACATTATAGGTCATTTTTGAAAGTCAACAAAAACACCTTTTTTGCCAAAGCTTATAACTTGAGCATGGAATATCAAAATGAGATGAGACAAAAAGGGTTGGTTAGAGTACATCTAAAGGTTTCTAAAACGTCCAAGAACACTTCCAAAAGTTCAAAATTGAAGAAGTTATGCATTGTTGAAGTTGGGCATTTTTCCAAAATTGCCAAATGACAACTATCCTCAAAACTCCAATTTTTGACAAAAGGGCCCACTTTTTTCCACTTGATTTGATCTTGTCACACCACACACGTGTCCTATTTTCAGTTTCATGTCCATTCATTAATGTTTCTATTTTATTTGATTTTTATTGAATTAATTCATTTTAAATCAATATTAATTCAAATAAAATCCAAAAATTGATGGAATAGAATATTTTTGATTGGTATAGGCTTCAAGTATCATCATGGACCAAATCAAATCCGAATCATGCCATGTTATGTACAAAATATTTGATTTGAGACAAATATGGAAGCTTTGTTAATGGGGATCAAATCATATCTTAAATCTTCAATGCACATGGATTCAAGCCCAAAGATTTAACCTAATGCAATCCCATATACATGTACAAGCTAGAGACATACAAGATAAGACCAAAAAGCTGTAGAAACTCAGACACCAAAACTTGAAAAAACTTGAAAAAGCTTGGAATCGAAATCCTGGTTAGAGGCAAATCCAAGGCAAAAGCTCAACGCTATCTTCTTGCCTGATACTCACTGAGGCGATTGCAACCATTCACAAGCTCTGAAGCCACTTGAATCACGATGTAAGTCATCCTGAACATAGCCCTGTGCACGAATTCACAACCTTGGATTCTTGCATATTTTTGCCAAAATATTGATATATTATTAATCCTTGCATAATTTCTAACCTTTCTGCAATATTTAATTTCGTTCTTGTAGCTTGTATAGCCATGCTCGAAGCTAGGGTTTTGGTTCTTTGTTTTTAGGAGTTTCGATTGCAGGTAAAATCAAGACAAATAACGACCATGGTTGTGTTCAGGGAAGAGAGACGAACACGATGATGGTCTTAGCTTGCGTTTACATGGCCTGGAAGTCGTTTTAGGATGATCCCACGAATCTTGCTACGGATAAAAATCCGCAGGTAAGAAAACCAGGGATTTGTTGAAGAAGACGACCAGGTGTCCTCTCCTAATCGGCCAATTCAAACAGCGCGCCATATTTTTTATTTTTCCAGCATATTAATTGTTTTTCACATATAATAATCAGTGTTTATTTTATTAACAACAAAGCATCACAGCTCAGTTGGTGGAGGCGTTAGTGGATAGTCCCATGGGACCTGGGTTCGAATCCCAGGTCCCCCAATACATTTGTGTAATTTTTCTTCAGGCAATCACATGTGACTTCCAAAGCGTGGTCCACCATATTCCTCATCCCATCAGGCGCCAGATGGCTTCAGATCAAGTCCAATGGCCAAGATTGAGTGCCTACCATGAACTCTAGTCAACAGGCGCGCGTGAGATCCTGGAAAGTCAAACAAGGCTGGCTTGAATTGGGCCTCAGGATTGCAGATTTCACCCCTTTCCAAGCCCAACACCCCCATTGGTTTATTCTTTTTCTTTTATATTTCTTATTATTTATTTGATTTTAGTTATTTATTTTTATTGTTTAAATCAACCAATTAAAATCATTTCTCTTAATAAAATCAAAACCACAAAAATATTATTTTTATTAATTTCATTATTTTATTTTTTGTAAATAAATATTAACCTAATTGACTTAGTTTTAAATAGGTTTAACCTTAATATTTTTTGCAATAAATTAAAATTAATTTAGAATAACTAGGTTTTACTAACTTTTAATCATTTTTATTTTATTTCCTTAAATATAAAAAAATCCAAAAATATTTTAATTAATTAATTAATTAATTTTGATCTAATTTAATTTCCATTTAATTCAAAAAAATAACAAAAACATGCTTTCCTTTCAAAAAGGGTCAAAACCCTAAAAAATGCGCCGTTTTAATTTCTCGCACGCGTATCATTTTTATCCAATATTGTAATTGCTTCCAGTATGTAATAGCTTTTAATTAGGACTTTAATTATTTATTGCTTTATTTTACTTTCTGCAATTTACATTAAAGGGTTTGTTTTTGGCGATGTAAATACCCGACGCCTTGTAATAGTTTAGATTTAATTTCCACAAATTTAATTTCCGCAACTATAAACTGTTAGATGTTTAATAATAGGGAATGCATGACAAGATCCAATGTATGAACTTAAAATCAACATAGATAACCCATGACATGTACAAATAAAATTAACCGAACTAACACACTTGCACATGCCACTCTTAGGGTACACCTCACTTGGTTGCCTTTGAACGTGGTCATTAAGTATAGGAAGTTTTAGAGGTCGCCCTCTTGTCCAAAGATCATAAGTTGCCTCGAAACGATTGCCTCGGAAAAGATAATCTAAGACATTAGGGTTACCACTAAGGCATCCTAACATTGCTTTAGTGACCGCACGTCCCTTAATCGAATTGACCCGAAAACTTCAACGACGGTGCTACCAACTCATCAATAGTGGGATAGCATTGTCTTAAAGGACACTAGCACAGTTTAATTCCTTTTTCGAGTAGGTAGATGGTTCTTAAGTACTTGCTCTTTTTAAAACAAAACAAAACTTTTCGCACTTACACTCTCTTCAAAACAAAAAACTCTTTTCAAACCCACAAACACAAAGAAAAGCAAATTTTGAAAACACAATGAGCAAGTACCTAAGAGCCCGTGGATAACCACGGATAGAAAGGGTGCTAACACCTTCCCTTTCTATAATCTACCTCCCAAACCCGAGAAACGTCTCGAAAAAGGAATTTTTCTGTACTTTTGTCCTTTCCTTGTTGGATAAAATAAAAGACGGTGGCGACTCTTGCTCACCGCGACATTTTGCAAAAACAAACGCAAAACGCGAACCAGCATTCCAAAATAGTCAGTTATATTCCCACCGTATCACAGAACTGGAGACTCTGCTGGGGATGTTATAAGTGAGGTGTACCTTAGGATTAGATCATTGTGTTTTCAATTGTTTGCTTTGTATGCTTTAATTTTTGTCGGTTTGTATCGGAGTTTCTATAGATCCTGACCCGGGTCTAGGGGTACCCTTTAGGTAAGTAGCAATAAACTGTGAGGGAACTGTCCGGTGTAGACCGACACGGTTGAAGCAGTAGCTACGTTGGTGTGGCACTTTAGTCTGTACCGATATCCCTTGTGTTGGAACGAGGAGAATATAGGTCTTCTAAGGGGTCATTAAGCACCAACTGACCTTAGAACCTTAAATTGACCAACCTGGCCATAGAACAGTAGCAGTATGCTACACTCATTAAGACTAAACTCTCGCGATGATTCCGGCCGCAAGAAAAGGTTGCTAAACTATAATTATGACCGATCGAGGGTAGTCAGTGATATTGAGATCCTCTAGAACCCGGTTACATTTTTAGGACAGGTTTGAACCAACTAAACTGAAAGAGGGTAGTACCTAAGCTCCTTGCCAGCCTGAAATCTAAGGGCTCTTCAGTTTGACTTGTGTGCCTTTACCATGTTTGCTATTT
Source organism: Vicia faba (assembly GCA_948472305.1). Taxonomy (NCBI): domain Eukaryota; kingdom Viridiplantae; phylum Streptophyta; class Magnoliopsida; order Fabales; family Fabaceae; genus Vicia; species Vicia faba. The sequence goes on from OX451738.1 coordinate 1,483,458,161, forward strand.
GTGGATACTTGTGGTGTGCTTACTATCATGACATCATGACATCATAACATTACATACATCTTGCATAAGGACTAACCTATTTCAAAGACATGAAGGATTCATCTTTGCTCTGTTTTGTAGGTCATCATGATGCCCATGCGTAAGAATACCATCCGGATCAACTTTGTCCAAGTCCCTACCTTGCTTAAAGAGTTGGTTGCCAAGATGCCTGACACTACTTCCTTCATCAGGAGGCATGGTTCTCTTCTCAGTTTGGTCACCTCCAAATTGGACGAACAGATGATGAGTGTCCTGGTCCAATTCTATGATCCGTTGTACCATTGTTTTACTTTTCAAGACTATCAGCTGGTTCCTACCCTAGAAGAGTTCTCTGAGCTGCTCGGTATCTCTGTTCTGAAGCAGACCCCATTTACTGGTTGGGAGAAGACCCTTAGGCCCGAAGAAATTGCTGCAGCCCTTCATTTGACCAAAGAGGAAGTAATGGCTAATTGGGAGACTAGGAGTGGAGCAAAGGGCTTTCTGACTAAGTTTTTGGTTGGTAAGGCTAACTATTTCTGGGATGGTTTAGACTTCAAGGCCTTCGAGGATATTCTGGCTCTTCTGATTTATGGCTTGGTATTGTTTCTGAATCCTGACACTTTTGTTGATGTGAATGCGATAAAGATCTTCATCTCTCAGAATCCTATACCCACTCTCTTGGGTGACATTCTTCATCAGCTTTATGCTCGTACTGCTCGAAAGCGGGGAACCTTGATGTGTTGTGCTCCTTTATTGTCGAGGTGGTTTATTTCGCACCTCCCTAAGTCAGTGCTGAATAACAAAGAAGGAATGGGCTGGGCTTATAGGGTGATGTCTCTCTCTCATAATGACATTATCTGGACTCTCAAGGGTATGGATGAGGTGACTATCATTGATCGCTGTGGAGAGTATCCTAATGTTCCATTGATAGGAACCCATGGAGGAATTTCTTACAACCCATGCTTAGCTCTCCGTCAATTTGGAAGAGACAGAAGAGAAGGACCTCATGAGATGCTAATGCCTCATATCATCTTTGACTTTCAAGGGGATAGTGAAGAGCAGCATCGCAGATTCATAAGGGCTTGGGATAGAGTTCACCAATCTGATCCACATGAGTTGGGTCCAAAGACTTCACTCCCGATGGAGCCATATCTCAGATGGGTCTGTATCCGTGCCCAAAAGCTAGGTATGACATATGAAGTTGTCCGGCCTGTCACTCTTGAAATTGCTAATGAAGAAGGGGTTCTTCCAACCATCCTCCATCCTTATATGCCCACTGACATTGGGGCACTGAAAATTTCTTGGATGCAGCTGAGGGATGAACGGGATTCTTACCGAGAGAAGTTCAACGAGCAAGAGCAAAAGATCCAGAAGCTGACTAGGCAACAAGAGAACGAGCGGATTCTCAACGACTATGTCCGCACTGATAAGAAGAGACCATGGGAGCATTGATTGATCTTGGATGATTTCCTTTCCAGTTTTTATTTACTTTTTAGTATTTCCATTCTTGTAACGCCTTAAGGGCAATTTGTTGAACAATTCGAATTACCAAGTTATCTAATAAAGTGTGTTTCCTTTCTTGTTTACAAATTTGAATCTCAATTGTCTTTGAAATCATAATCATATGCATTTCATCCCATGCACTTCATAAGCAGGTACCCTTTACAGGTCTCTTATCTTCTTTGCTGTTTATTTTAGCGCTCATCATGTCTACTGAACCTTCAACTGAGCAATCTATCAAGGCCCTCCAGGCCCAGAATGCCCAAGAATGAAGTTGATCTGACCACCTCATCTGGAGGGAAAGATAGTCCACAAGAAAGGAGGGATCCTAGCCCTGTGGTCTCCGACAACGAGACAGACTACGATGAAGAACAGTATCCTCCTGCAGAGGATAGATATAGACAACTGGAAGACCGATTGAGTGCTATGGAGGTTCAAAAGGTGCCTGGCCTGGACTTCGGTGATCTAGGTATATCATCTGGGGTAGTGATTCCCCATAAATTCAAGGCACCAGCCTTTGCTAAGTATGACGGGGTTTCTTGTCCGAAGCTGCACCTCCGATCATATGTGAGGAAGATCCAGCCTTACACTGCTGATAAAAACCTATGGATCCATTTCTTTCAAGACAGTCTCTCAGGGACTCAGCTTTAGTGGTTTTATCAGTTGGACGGAGCCAGTATTCGCAGTTGGGAAGACTTGGCTACTGCATTCTACAGGCAGTATCAGTATAACTCTGACCTCGCTCCTACGCGTACCCAACTCCAGGGTATGTCAATGGGAACGGGTGAAGGATTCAAAGATTATGCGTAGAAGTGGAGGGACCTCGCCGGAAGAGTACAACCACCCTTAGCTGATCGGGAACTTGTTGACATGTTTTTGGGGACCCTGTCTGGTCCATTTTTCAACCACTTGATTGGAAGCTCTTCATCTGGGTTTACAGATCTTATTTTGACTGGTGAGAGGATTTAGGCTGGTATTAAGGTTGGGAAGATACAGAAGGGTGCCTCATCAAGCACCGAGAAGAAGCCGTTTAAGAAAGAGTCCAGTGCTGTCTACAGTTCGAGAAGACAAAATAGACCTGAACACCGCCAAGCTGTCAATGCGGTTGTTATTTCAAAACCTGCTGGTGCTCCTCAGCACAACAATCAACAAAAGGATGAGAGACCTCGAAGTCAATTCACTCGTCTCAGCATGACTTTGTCTCAGATTCTGCCACAGTTGCTGAAGACTAATCTGGTGGTCCTAAAGGAAGCCCTGAAGAGTCCAAATACCACATCACTGAGGTATAACCCTAATGCCCACTGTGCTTTTCACTCTGATAGCCCGGGCATAATACAGATGATTGTTGGGTTTTGAAGAACAAGGTACAAGACCTAATTGATGCGAAGGAGATTGAGTTTGAGGCGCCCGAGAGGCCTAATGTTGTAACTGCTCCTATGCCCAAGCACGGAGTGAATGCTCTAGAAGAAGACTTGTTTGTAGTTTCTGTGGATGATATTGTTACCCCTCTGTTGACTGTAAAGAAGAACCTTTTGTTAGCCGGTTTATTTTTGGGTTGTGACGAAGGTTGCCATACATGTTCTGTTCTACCTACTGGTTGTCCAATTCTGAAGTCAGGTATCCAATGCCTGATGGATAGTAGAGAAATTCTGTTTGAGAAGAATGTTGTTCCCTCCATTCCTACTGAAGAAGTTGCCATCATTACCATTTTCGACAATTCTTCCAAGGCTCCCTCGAGGAAGCCTGTTAGAATTACATCTGTTCCGAAGATCGCACCTGTGATCATCACTGTTCCAAGGCCCATCCCCTACACCTCTGATAAAGCTGTCCTTTGGCACTATGGGGCTGATGTTTATTTTCATGGAGTTAAGCAAGAGTTGGATACTGATACTGACATCAGCAACATTACTGGACCTGCTAAAGTCACCCACAGCGGAAGACTTTTCTCACCTGATATTGCTCCACCAACTGTCCGAAGACCTGTTGTTATCACACCTGCCAGTGTACCTGCCACTATTCCTAATCAAGTTCCTATTCTTACCCTTGTCATCGAGTCATCTGACGCTCGGGGCAAAGGGACCACCACTGATGTGCCTGCCCAGACGGAGGCACCGAAGACAATTACTGTTGAAGCTTCCAAACAGGAGATGGAAGAGATTCTGAAGATTATTAAGAAGAGTGATTATAATGTAATTGAGCAGCTGGGGTAAACCCCATCCAAGATTTCTATGTTGTCACTGTTTTTATGCTCAAAGGCCCATGCCAAGGCTCTGATTACATTTCTGAAGAATGCCCACGTGCCACAAGAGACATCAGCTGATCAGTTTACAGACTGCATGGCCAATCTGACTGCTGATAATGGGTTGGGCTTCTCTGGCGCCGACTTGACTGTTAAAGGGAAGAATCACAACAAAGCCATGCATGTCTCCATTGAATGCAGGGGCACTACTCTTGCTCATGTGTTGGTGGATATTGGTTCCTCATTGAATGACTTTCCTAAAAAAGCTCTAGACCGGTTGGATTGTGAAGGGTTAGAGCTGAAACCAAGTAACATTGTTGTCAGGGCCTTTGATGGGTCTAAAAGGATGGTACATGGAGAGGTTGATATCCCGATCAAGGTTGGTTCTCAGGTCTTCAATTCTACATTCTATGTGATGGACATTCGGCCATCTTATTCTTGTTTGCTGGGTCGTCCATGGATCCACAAAGCCGGAGTCGTAACCTCAACGCTCCACCAAAAGCTGAAGTACCCGGTTAAAGGGAAGATTGTGACAGTACAAGGGGAGGAAGAGTACATGGTCAGCCACCTCAACTCGTTCCGATATGTAGAAATGGATGGGGAGTTCATTGAAATCCAATTTCAGCACTTTGAAGAGGTTCCCCAGACACTGGCATCAGCTGAGACTGTGGTTGGAGATTCTCCTATGAAAATGGCTTCCTTAAAGGATGCCCGGGCTGTTATTGAGAAGGGTGAGTGTGCAAATTAGGGCCGACTTCCTGATTTTACACAGAAGACTAACAAGTTTGGTCTGGGTTTCACTGTAGAAGCTCAAAGGGTTGTTCAGAATGCACGAATCGGAAGACCTCCCGTGTTCATCAGCAACTCGGGAGTGAATGTCATTGAAGATGATGTGGAAGAGTCTGGATTCGACAACTGGATCTATCCTACGACTGACGGTGGACCAAGCAACTGGACAGCAAAGGACTTCATCCCTATTACTTTTGTTACCCAGTAATGAAACTTTTGTTTTGAATTTGTAATAGACAATGTTTTAAACTTTATGGCCCGGTGTCTTACCCGGGGCACTGTGGCTTCATTTGTGAGGGCTTTATGTGTGTCATTTTCATATATCATTAATAAAAGCATTGTACATTTCTTGCATTTCAAGTTTTTCACTCCTTGTCTTAATTTATTATATATTGCAAAACAACTATTTTACACACACTCACATATACAGGTTCACATCCACTATGGATCCTACTGGTAACGACTCTGCTACTGCCGGTTATGACTTTGAAAATCCGATCAACTTAGCCGAAGACGAAGGTGAAGATGATTGCGAAGTGCCTGGTGAACTTGCAAGACTGTTACTACAAGAAGAGAGGGCCATTCAGCCACATGAAGAGCCAGTGGAATCAGTGAATCTGGGTACTGAGACAGACAAGAAGGAAGTCAAGGTTGGTGCCAATCTGGAGCCTAGTGTGAAATAACGGTTGATTCAGATGTTGCGTGACTATGTTAAGATTTTTGCCTGGTCTTACAAAGATATGCCAGAGTTAGATACTGATATTGTGGTTCATCGTCTGCCTACCAAGGAAGACTGTCCTCCAGTGAAATAGAAGGTTCGCTGTATGCGCCCAGAGATGTCTGAGAAAATCAAGGCTGAAGTTATGAAACAGTTTGATTCCGGTTTTCTAGCAGTGACTTCTTACCCTCAGTGGGTGGCCAATGTGGTTCCTGTACTGAAGAAAGATGGTAAGGTCCGAATGTGTGTTGACTACAGGGATTTGAACAGGGCAAGCCCCAAGGATGATTTCCCTCTACCTCATATCGATGTTCTGGTTGACAATACCACTCAGCATAAGGTCTTCTCCTTCATGGATGGTTTCTCCGATTATAATCAGATAAAGATGGCTCCCGAAGACATGGAGAAGACGACCTTTGTTACTCAGTGGGGTACCTTTTGCTACAAGGTCATGCCTTTTGGGTTGAAGAATGTCAGGGCCACGTATCAGCGTGCCATGGTTGCCTTGTTTCATGACATGATCCATCATGAGATTGAAGTATACGTCGACGATATGATTACAAGGTCCCATACTGAGGAAGAACACCTTGACCATCTGCAGAAGTTGTTTGATAGGCTGAAGTTGTACAAGCTGAGGTTAAACCCGAACAAGTGCACCTTCGGGGTAAGGTCTGGTAAGCTGCTAGGTTTCATCGTAAGCGACAAAGGTATTCAAGTGGATCCGGCAAAGGTGAAGGCTATACAGGACATGCCAGCTCCCAGAACAGAAAAAGAAGTCAGAGGCTTTCTGGGACGTCTGAATTACATTTCCCGATTCATCTCGCACCTAACTGTTACTTGTGAGCCAATCTTCAAGCTACTGAAGAAAGATCAAGTAGTACGTTAGAACGATGAATGTCAGGCCGCTTTCGAAAGAATCAAAGAGTATCTCCAAGAGCCACATATTCTGATGCCACATATTCTGATGCCACCATATTTCGAAAGAATCAAAGAGTATCTCCAAGAGCCACATATTATGATGTCTTCTATGTTCAAAGTCAATTGGGACAACGAAGCTCCCTGAATCATCATTGAAAGATTGGACGAACCTGCACATTGCTGTGACCTTGAGACTGAAGAAGTAACAGAAAAGCCCTGGTATCATGAGGTGAAGAAGTATCTTGAAGCTCAAGAATACCCCGAGGGTGCATCTGTCAATGACAAGAAGTTTCTGAGAAGGTTCATGGCAAAGTTCTTCATCAGCAATGACATCCTTTACAAGCGTAACCATGATTCAACTCTACTGCGTTGTATGGATAAGAATGAAGCAGAAAGGATCATGGCGGAGTTACATGAAGGTACTTTCGGAACTCATTCCAGTGGACACACCATGGCAAAGAAAATCCTTTGGGCAGGATACTATTGGTCCACAATGGAAGCCGACTGTTATCAGTATTCTCGGACATGTCACAAGTGCCAAGTCTATGCTGATAAGGTGCACATACCTCCAGTTCCTCTGAACTTCCTGACAACACCTTGGCCTTTTGCAATGTGGGGCATTGATATGATCGGCGAGATCAGACCTACGGCATCCAACGGGCATCGTTTCATCCTGGTAGCGATCGATTACTTTACGAAGTGGGTTGAAGCGGCTTCCTTTGCTACTGTAACCAAGAACGTCGTGGCACGGTTCATTCGGCACAATCTAATCTGTCGATATGGTGTACCAGAGAGGATCGTTACAGACAACGGTACCAATCTTAATAACAAGATGATCACTGAGCTCTCTGAGAAATTCAAGATACATCATCACAACTCTTCTCCCTACCGGCCGAAGATGAATGGAGCTGTCGAAGCGGCTAATAAGAACATCAAGAAGATTGTGCAGAAGATGACAGTAACATACAAAGACTGGCACGAGATGTTACCATTTGCTCTTCATGGGTACCGTACCTCAGCACGGACGTCAACAGGGGCAACACCATATTCCCTGGTTTATGGCATGGAGGTAGTCCTTCCTATTGAAGTTCAGATACCCTCTCTTCGAATCATGAAGGATGCAGGTTTGAGTGAAGATGACTGGATTCAGACCCGACTTGATCAGCTAAACCTAATCGACGAAAAGAGACTTACTGCTATTTGTCATGGTCAGACGTACCAAAAGCGGATGATCAAGGCATTTAACAAGAAAGTTAGACGACAAGTGTATCAAGTTGGGGATCTGGTAATCAAGCGCATTATTCTACCTCAAGGTGATCCCAGGGGCAAATAGACCCCTACTTACGAAGGGCCATTTATGGTTAAGAACATTTTCTCAGGAGGAGCTATGATTCTAACCACCATGGATGGTGACGACCTTCCTCACCTTGTCAATGCAGACATAGTGAAAAGATACTACGCATAATCAAATATCCGCTAGGTTGACTGGCCTAGGCAAAAATAAGGGCTTCCCGACGAACCAAAAGGGTTCGGGCAAAAATAAGGGATGAAAATGAAAAAAAATCTGTACACCCGGCAAGTCGAAAACCTGAAAAGGTGGCTTGGGAAAAAAAGGGTATCCCGGTGGATTGAAAACCCGAAAGGGAGGTTGTGATCGGTGGAAATAGAACTGACTGTTTTTTAAGCTGGTTTCGCGAAATGTCGCGGTAAGCAAGAGTCGCCACCATCTTTTATGTTCTCCAACATGGAAAGGACAAAAGCACAGCAAAATTCCTTATTCGAGAATGTTTCTCGGGTTCGGGAGGTAGATTTATAGAAAGGGAAGGTGTTAGCACCCTTTCTATCCGTGGTTATCCACAGGCTCTTAGGTACTTGCTCTTATGTTTTCAAAATTGTTTGCTTTTCAAGTGTGTGTGGGTTTTGAAAAAGTTTCGTTTGAAAAATTTCTAAGTAACTCTTGTATCTGTCCTCAAGAGTGTATGAAAAATTTGTTTGAAAACCTTTTGAAAGTGTGAGTGCAAAAAGTTGTTTTGTTTGTTTTGAAAAGAGCAAGTACCCATGAGAATCTACCTACTCTAAGGAATTAGGCTGTGTAAGAGTCCTTTAGATAGTGCTATCCCACCATTGAGAGGTAGTTAGCACCATCGTTGGAGGTGTTCGGGTCAATTCGATTATCGGGACAGTGTGGTCACCGAAGCAATGGTAGGACGTCTTAGAAGTAACCCTAACGTCCTAGATACTTTTTTATCTGAGGCAACCGTTTCGAGGCGACGGGATCTTTAGACAGAAGGGCGACCTCTAAGACACCATATACTTGATGACCACGTTCGAGGCAACTAGTGAGGCGTACCCTAGGAGTGGCAGGTGCTTTGTGTGTTGTTTTTCAGTTAATATTTTGTACATGTTATTTGTGAGCTACGGATTGATTTTATTTTTCATACATTCTTTCATGCATATTAGCAGTTAGGAGTGCGGAAAATAAATTGCAGAAATGTAAATCTAACTATTACAAGGCGCGGGTCCATACATCGCCAAAAACAAAAACCCGTTTTAGAAAATAAAGTGCGGGAATTTAAATAAGGCGATAAAATCCTAATTAACTCTTACATTTCTGGAAGCAGTTACATAAATATAATGAATTAAAATAAATTGCGCGCGAAAGAATGAATCGGGACGTCCTAAGGGTTTTGACCCTTTTTTAGAATTAAATTGAATTTGTCTTTTTTTTTGTAATTAAATGAAAATTAGGCCTAATTACTAATTAATTAATTTAATTAAAAGAAAAATATTTTTGTATTTTTATGTTTTTTAATGAAAATAAAAATAAAAAGGGATTAAAAATGTCAAAAGAAAAGCCTAAGTCTAAATTTTATTTATTTATTGTGAAAAGATGAAAATTTAAACCTAATTAAACTAGATTAATTTAAGTTAGTATTTATTTACAAAAATAATTAATAAATAATAAAAATGTTTTTTTGGTTTTCTGAATTTATTATAAAAAATATTAGTTTATGAGGTAATTAAATAATAGTAGTTAATAATAATAATTAGTTTAAAGAAAATAACAAAAGAAAAAGAAAACAAAAGAAAATATGAAAGAACCATGGGGGTTATTGGACCATTGGGAGGTTTAGTGAAGCAATTTTGGCCCAACAAGCTTAAGCCTGCGTTGACTTTGGAATTGTCTGCATGTGCATTGACCAGGGTGTATGGTGGTCATCCTCTCTTGCCCTTCAGATCTGTGATAAGGGCCACATGGCGTGCATCTGGATGGGGTGTAGGATGGACATCACTCAATATCCTGCATATGATTGTATGAGGAAAAATAATATTGAAATTATGGGGGACCTGGGATAACTTACAGCGCGGTATGATGGACCTTAGGACGTGGCAAGGGTTGCTTTAGCTTCAGAGTATGGCAAGGAAGAGAGTCACGTTCTCCTTTTGGCCTGAAAATGCTTGCAACACTCCTTTTGATCTCACACTTTTTTTGACACTTTTTGGATTTTGCTCTGGCCGTTTGTGCACACTCTAGGTTGTGAATGAGGCTTGCAAGGCTTGCATATATAGTAATGAGTGAGAATAAGTCACATTTAGGAGCCTTTAACCATTGCAATTAAGCTTTGGATTTTGTCTTAACCACCATTAAAGGCCTTTCAAAGCTTGTTCAAAATTTGAATTTTCATGCCTAAATGAGCTTAGCACGAAATTGGTAGGTTGCAAATGCTTCATGAAGGCTATTCAAACCATAAGATACCATTTAATTGATTTTTTTTAGATTTACTTGAATTATTATGGATTAAAATGAATTAAATCCATAAAAATTAAATAAAAATAGAAAAATAATTATTTGTTCTTGAAATTGATCATGGGACACGTGGGTGGAATGACAAGGCTGAATCAAGTGGAAAAAAGTGGGCCCTTTTGTCAAAAATTTAAGTTTCAAGGATAGTTGACTTTTGCCATTTCACAAAAATTTCCCAACTTCTCCAATGCATATCTTGCTCAATTTTGATCATATGAACATGTTCTTGGACATTTTGGAAAGGTCTTGAAGTCCTCTAACCAATGCCTTTGGTCCCATGTCATTTTGAGTAACCAATATCAAGTTATGGTCTTTGACTTAAAATGCCTTTTTGTTGAATTTTGAAAATGACCTATAATGTTGAAATTGATAACTTTTTGTGAGAGCATTTCTTGGACTCGGAATGTGAAGATGAGTTGTAGGAAATGTCATCCCCTTCAAAATGAGAATTAGATGGGATTTTTCTGATGAACCATGAAAAAGTTATGCCTTGGTCAAGTTACAGTTGACTTTTTCAACTGTCCAAAAATGGAAACTTTTGCATCTTGATGATTTTTGAGCCATTCTTGTGGAATCATGATCAAGATTTGATCAAATGATGATTGTGGCTTCAAAATAAGATGTTGACCAAAATTTTTGACTTTTGACTGCCAAATGACCATTTTGCCCCTACAGTTGATTGTGAATAAAATAGGGCTTTTGACTGTGCAACTTGACCTTGTGAGCCTTGAAACTTGGCATGTAGATGATTGACAATGTTTATAGGCATGTGGGACTTGATTGAGCCCTTGAAAACCTCAACTTCCTTGCAAGAACTAAAACCCTAATTTTGACTGCCTTAGGAGGCAATTGGACTGTGCAACCCTTGAGTAGACTTGAGCAAATTGAGATGATGCTTGTCAAAACTTTGAAGAATATGGGAGGTCAAATTTCGGGGTACAACAGTTTCCCCTGTTCAATCTTCTTAGACCTGAGGATGTAGATTGGCTTGTGTGCCTTTCGTGATCCGAAGGTGGAAGATGATTGAACACTAGAGTGCCCAGAAATTTGCACTCACATAGTGAGGTATCAGCAATGTGATGTCGTGAATGGGCTTACAGATTCCATTTGGAGAGATGGTGGATAGGAGGATGGGCTTATAGATGCCATCTGGATATGTGACAGGACCTTGTCGGGAATGGGCTTATAGATGCCATTTGGAGACTGTTGACAGGTGGTTGGGCTTATAGATGCCATCTGGAGGTGTAATTTTTGTAAGTTGAAAGAGGGAACCTGTGTAGGTTTGCCTGATGTTGAGCTCGTGTAAAGCTACATCTTGGAAAGAAGGACACCTGTGTAGGGTTGACTGATGATGAGCTCGTGTAAAACTGCATCTTTGGAGGAAGGAAACCTGTGTAGGGTTTACTGATAATGAGTCTGTATAAGACTGCATCTGAAATGGAGAAGGAACCTGTGTAGGGTTACTTTGATGACGAGTCCGTGTAAAACCTCATCTAGAGCTGAGAAGGAAACCTGTGTAGGGTTTACTGATGACGAGTCCGTGTAAAACTACGTCTGGAGTTTGAGAAGGGAACCTGTGTGGGGTTACTTTGATGATGAGCCCATGTAAAACTGTATCATGGAAGAAGTAAAACCTGGGTATGGTTTCTGATGACGAGTCCGTGTAAAACTGCATCTTCGGGAAGAGAGAACCTGTGTAGGGTTTCTTTGACGACGAGCCCGTGTAAAACTACGTCTGGAGAGAGAGAACCTGTGCAGGGTTTCTTCAGGATAAGTTCGTGTAAAACTTCTGGAGGAACCGGGGTAAGGTTACTTCGGGATAAGTTTGTGTAAAACTTCTGGATGAACCGGGGTAAGGTCATCTTGAGATAAGTCTGTGTAAGACTTCTGGATGAACCGGGGTAAGGTCATCTTAAGATAAGTCCGTGTAAGACTTCTGGAGGAACCGGGGTAAGGTTACTGCAGGATAAGTTCGTGTAAAACTTTTGGATGAACCGGGGTAAGGTCATCTTGAGATAAGTCCGTGTAAGACTTCTGGAGGAACCGGGGTAAGGTTACTGCAGGATAAGTTCGTGTAAAACTTCTGGATGAACCGGGGTAAGGTCATCTTGAGATAAGTCCGTGTAAGACTTCTGGAGGAACTGGGGTAAGGTTACTGCAGGATAAGTTCGTGTAAAACTTCTGGATGAATCGAGGTAAGGTCATCTTGAGATAAGTCCGTGTAAGACTTCTGGAGGAACTGGGGTAAGGTTACTACAGGATAAGTTCGTGTAAAACTTCTGGATGAACCGGGGTAAGGTCATCTTGAGATAAGTCCGTGTAAGACTTCTGGAGGAAAGAAAAGGAACCGGTGTAGGGTTACTTTGATGATAAGTCCGTGTACGACTTTATCTGAAAATTGAGAAGGAATCGGTGTAGGGTTGCCAGATGATGAGTTCGTGTAAAACTACATCTGAGGTTGAGAAGGAACCGGTGTAGGGTTGCCCGAGGATGATCAAGTAGATAATTGTCCTGTTTGGTTTCGGATATTAACCCACGATCAGTCGTCCACAGAATTTTCCTAGCTTGTTACCGGTGTTGATCTGGAACTGTAAAGGTAGATGGTAATCATCTTTTGATTGACTTTTTTCTGAAAAGGCAAAGTATTAGTCGTATGCAATGTCATGATGCATGAACTGCATGATTTTAAGATGTTCTCAAAAATAAATGAGATTTGTGGTGTATGATGCGTATGCATGCTATAATGTATGAAGATGTGATGTTTATGAATGTATTCTCGTATGGGAAAATAAATCCTTGACGAATGCCGGGAGTTTGTTGAATCCTGGGCTGATGTTGAAGAGTAGAATTATTCGTTTCCGCTGGGGATGATGGTTGCAAGAATAAACCGGTAGGAGAAGATGACTCTGTTGAGGAATAAACTTGTTGGAGAGATTACTCTGTGGGGAATACTCTGTGGGGAGAGATGCTTCGCTGAGATTTTGATGAGAACTCCGCTGGGGATTCCGTTGGTATGTTATGTTGGGGAAATTGATGAACTCCGCTGGGGATAGGAAGAACTTCGTCGAGGACGATCTTTCCGTGGTAATTAGCTGAGGATAACCCAGTTATAAGCTCTGGTGGAGAATAACCTTTGAATAAAGTCGGGGAGATGCGTTCGTATTCTGCAGGGATAAGCTTCCAGAATCTACTGGGGAGGATAATCAACTCTCCTGGGGAGACTTTGGACTGCGCTGGGAAGTGGCTCCACTGGATGTCTGTATTCCGCCGGGGAACAATCTCATATTAAGACTGCCCGGGATACTTGCTTGGGAACATCTGCACACTCCGCTGGGGAATATTGAGATTTTCTGGGGATACCCAACTTCCTTAAGGCTGACAGTAGGCTAACTCTACTTGGGGAGAGCGTTGCTGACTTGCTAGGGATACCATTCCTCTTCGGGGTTGATTGGAGACCAACTCTGTTCGGGGAGAATTGTTGAATCTTGTCTTACTCTGTGGGGAGTGGAGGTATCTTGGTTACGTTCTTCAACCGAACCTACCTTGGTACCTTGGTGGACAGAGCAACTAGATTTCTTAGACAACTCATATTGCCCCTGTTTCTGTGGGAGAAGATACCTGTGGAGGCGCTTGATGACTGCCGGTTGACAAATCTTCTTCTGGTAGGCAAGTGACGAGATGACGGAACATAGTCGTATGTTTTTGATCCCTAACTTTTGCCTGGACCGCCCTTTCGGGTTTTCAGTCCACCGGGATACCCATTTTTGCCCAAGCCGCCTTTTCAGGTTTTCGACTTGCCGGGTGTACAGATTTTTTCATTTCATCCCTTATTTTTGTCCGAACCCTTTTGGTTCGCCGGGAAGCCCTTATTTTTGCCTAGGTGTGTCAACCTAGCGGGTCTTTGCTTATGCGATATATTTTTTCGACTATGTCCGTGCTCTCAGGATGTAGGGAGGTGCCCCTATTAGTAGTGTTGCGTTGCCCTACTACCAGAAGATCTTCGTTTGATCGTCCAATGCCCCAAGTGATCCAGATGGAGATTTTCCCCAAGTTGGTTGGCCTTTTGAGAGATTCTCCGAATCTTGACTTAACTGCCCCAGATAATAGACCATGATCATGTCTGCCCCTTGGTTGGAAGTACTTTTGTTCACTTAGATATTCGTCGTGCGAATTTCTCTGCTGTTCGAACAAATAGTCATATGCAAACAATGTTATTTAAAAATGCAAAGCTTATGTCTGTCTTGACATTTTTTGAAAATGCATTTTTTCATAAAATAAGTGAATTTTTGTAAACTGTGATGTCAACTTGTTATTTTACCGCAAGCCTTAAGGAGTCAGGATACCTTTGTAACAGTATGCTTTCGAATTAACCCATGCTTCAGCTAGGACTTTTGAGGGTTATAACGTGGCCTGGTTCACGGTTTAAGAAACAAAGGATAAAGGCTCAAATTTATCTGTACCCACCCGCTCTTCGTGATGTTCTTCAAACCTAAACTCAGTTGATCGTGCGTCAGACATTGTTTGAGTCTTTGCTATGATGTTCCGGTGATAGTTCGGATACTGACAATTTATTTTGACTAGGCAGTCCTTTTTTCGTTGAGGGTTTGTAGGACCTCTTTCTTTTCGATTTTATTATCCATGTCTTTTGCCTGAACTGTTCCTTTTGTGATTACAGTCAGCGGGATGCCCCAGTTTTTGTAAGTCTCCTTCATAGGTTTTGACTTATTGGGTTTTTATTTCTGAAAGATAATGACTGCCTGTCTTTATGATTATTCAGAACCATCACTGTCTTTTGTTTTGGAAGGACTCCTTTGATGCTATTTGTTGTGCACCTGGATCAACTGAGAGAACTACCCTGCCCCAGGTTATGAATAAGGGTTTTAATTTTCGAAAAGAAAAACTCCTACTTCTTTGGCTCAAAGGGGTTGACGAGGGATTATCTTCCTTATAACTCCAGTGTTTAGGAATTGAAACAATGCTTGTACCTCATCAGCGGGGTCTGTTCAAAAGCATACTGTAGATTATGGTATCGTTTTTGTCATCCTCCCTCAAGAGGCTTAGAATTATTAATTGAGAGTTGACATCAAAAAATGAAAGCAGTTTGAATATAGCGAATGAGAATATATTGATTCAAAACAGACATATGCGATGCATTGATAAAGTAAAGAGTTTGACATGAACAAATGTTTGAACAATCAGAGAAAAATACAACTTGAACATTTGAATGAACAAAAGCTTCTTAGTTTGCACCAGTCATTTCAGATGGAAGATTCTCAGCAGAAGATTTTCATTTTCCCTCCCGGTATGAACTCCAGCACCCTTCCGTCGATCAAGTCTTGGATCTTGTTCCTCAGGCTCCAACAGTCGTCAGTGTCATGTCCAGGACTGTCAGAATGGTAGGCACACCTTTCATCAGGATTGTACTTTAGGGAGGTTATGTTGAGCTTCTTTGGAGGATCCTTTAAAGCAATCAGCTTGACCTCCAACAAGCGTTTCAGTATTAGTGAGGATGGCACACCAGTCTCCGAGAAATGTCTTCCAGACGTATTTTGCTTACGCCAATTACCCTGTTGACGCTGGTGAGGTTGATGCTTGGCTTGTGACCCCGAAGCAAACTGAGGAGCTTTTCCCTTGTCTTCTTGCCCCACAGGTGGTTGAATGATGGCTTGCTCTTCAACCTTAGATGTTTGCCCCAGTTGGTTATCCCGAAGCAGTTGGTTGACGAGAACCCTGAGCTCTCCTTGTCTTTGAGATAACTCTTGGATAAGAGCCATTTGCCCCAGCATCTGGGTTCTCATTACATCCACCTCAGCTTACAGATGTTTCAGTCGTTCGTCCTTGTCGTCTTCGGGACTCTTCCTGACCAAATTCCCCATGAGGAGTGTTCTCAGCTCTTCCTGCCCCTTGGATAGATTTAGGAGGATCTCCCCGAACCGAGTCTCTTAAGCATGAAGATCCTGGTTGTTTTGTTGGGAAGTCATTGCTGAAATAAACAGCGAAGATGGTAAGTGACCTATCAAAGGAGTACCTGTAATACAGTGATATGTATGTATGCATGCAATATTTTCAAGGATCTCGCGGGGTAAACAAGAAAATTGTTAGAATTTGAATTTTGTAGCTTGATGGAAGGGACTTCATGTTGATAAGAGTCCTTCTTCAAGAGTCAAGGCTCACCATATCGAGTGGGTCATAGCCCCTGACTCAAGTCATTAACCTTGGCTAGAGGAAAATAAATCCCCTTTACCCCTTGCTGGACATTTGATTCATCATGACCTGCATCACAAAACCCTTGAGGTCCTTGAAATGGATTAGTCCTTATGTAGGATGCATGCAATGGTATGATGGCATGATGTTATGCTGTGCATGGAGTGATGTAAGTAGGCCCTGTAATGAGTCCCAATTAAGGACTGTAAATAAAACCTGCAAGAAACTCAAGTGTCAGATAACAAGTATGCAAGTAGTCAAGTTTGAAGGCACACAAGTCACACAAAGAGCCCTTAGAGTTTAGGCCATCATGAAGTTTGGGATACTACCCTCTTGAAGTTGGTGGGCTCAAAACCTGTCCTATCAAAAGTAACCGGGTTCTAAGGAGCTCAATATCATAGGGTTGTTTTCTATGTTCATTGTTTTGATTTAGCCACTGAACTGGCGATCAAAATATTCCAAGAAAACAACCCTCAATGAGTGTAGTATCGAGTATCAACCAACTTCGGACTGCACCAAAGTCAGTCATCTCACTACCCCTAAAGAGGCCAGGATGGTCAAGTAAGGTTCCTAAGGTCAGTTGATGCTTCACGACACCACGCGGAGGCCCCGTACTCTCCTTGACTTGACTCAAGGGTTACCGGTACTCACCAAAGTGCCACATCAATGTAGCAAACTGCTTCAACCGTGTCGGTATACCCCGCACAGTTCCCTCACAGTTTGTTGCTACTTTCTAAGAGGTATCCCCCAGATCCGGGTTAGGATCTATGAAACTCCCAAAACAGGCCCGCAATTTTAAAGCAAACAGATCAAGCAATTGAAAACATGATGATGAACTATTCCTAAGGTACACCTCACTTTATTAATTCCCCAGCAGAGTCGCCAGTTCTGTGATCGGTGGAAATAGAACTGACTGTTTTTTAAGCTGGATTCACGAAATGTCGCGGTAAGCAAGAGTCGCCACCGTCTTTTATGTTCTCCAACATGGAAAGGACAAAAGCACAACAAAATTCCTTATTCGAGAATGTTTCTCGGGTTCGGGAGGTAGATTTATAGAAAGGGAAGGTGTTAGCACCCTTTCTATCCGTGGTTATCCATGGGCTCTTAGGTACTTGCTCTTATGTTTTCAAAATTGTTTGCTTTTCAAGTGTGTGTGGGTTTTGAAAAAGTTTCGTTTGAAAAATTTCTAAGTAACTCTTGTATCTGTCCTCAAGAGTGTATGAAAAATTTGTTTGAAAACCTTTTGAAAGTGTGAGTGCGAAAAGTTGTTTTGTTTGTTTTGAAAAGAGCAAGTACCCATGAGAATCTACCTACTCTAAGGAATTAGGCTGTGTAAGAGTCCTTTAGATAGTGCTATCCCACCATTGAGAGGTAGGTAGCACCATCGTTGGAGGTGTTCGGGTCAATTCGATTATCGGGACAGTATGGTCACCGAAGCAATGGTAGGACGTCTTAGAAATAACCCTAACGTCCTAGATCCTTTTTTATCCGAGGCAACCATTTCGAGGCGACGAGATCTTTAGACAGAAGGGCGACCTCTAAGACACCCTATACTTGATGACCACGTTCGAGGCAACTAGTGAGGCGTACCCTAGGAGTGGCAGGTGCTTTGTGTGTTGTTTTTCAGTTAATGTTTTGTACATGTTATTTGTGAGCTACGGATTGATTTTATTTTTCATACATTCTTTCATGCATATTAGCAGTTAGGAGTGCGGAAAATAAATTGCAAAAATGTAAATCTAACTATTACAAGGCGCGGGTCCATACATCGCCAAAAACAAAAACCCGTTTTGGAAAATAAAGTGTGGGAATTTAAATAAGGCGATAAAATCCTAATTAACTGTTACATTTCCGGAAGCAGTTACATAAATATAATGAATTAAAATAAATTGCGCGCGAAAGAATGAATCGGGACGTCCTAAGGGTTTTGACCCTTTTTTAGAATTAAATTGAATTTGTCTTTTTTTTTGTAATTAAATGAAAATTAGGCCTAATTACTAATTAATTAATTTAATTAAAAGAAAAATATTTTTGTATTTTTATGTTTTTTAATGAAAATAAAAATAAAAAGGGATTAAAAATGTCAAAAGAAAAGCCTAAGTCTAAATTTTTTTTATTTATTGTGAAAAGATGAAAATTTAAACCTAATTAAACTAGATTAATTTAAGTTAGTATTTATTTACAAAAATAATTAATAAATAATAAAAATGTTTTTTTGGTTTTCTGAATTTATTATAAAAAATATTAGTTTATGAGGTAATTAAATAATAATAGTTAATAATAATAATTAGTTTAAAGAAAATAACAAAAGAAAAAGAAAACAAGAAAATATGAAAGAACCATGGGGGTTATTGGACCATTGGGAGGTTTAGTGAAGCAATTTTGGCCCAACAAGCTTAAGCCTGCGTTGACTTTGGAATTGTCTGCATGTGCATTGACCAGGGTGTATGGTGGTCATCCTCTCTTGGCCTTCAGATCTGTGATAAGGGCCACATGGCGTGCATCTGGATGGGGTGTAGGATGGACATCACTCAATATCCTGCATATGATTGTATGAGGAAAAATAATATTGAAATTATGGGGGACCTGGGATAACTTACAGCGCGGTATGATGGACCTTAGGACGTGGTAAGGGTTGCTTTAGCTTCAGAGTATGGCAAAGAAGAGAGTCACGTTCTCCTTTTGGCCTGAAAATGCTTGCAACACTCCTTTTGATCTCACACTTTTTTTGACACTTTTTGGATTTTGCTCTGGCCGTTTGTGCACACTCTAGGTTGTGAATGCGGCTTGCAAGGCTTGCATATATAGTAATGAGTGAGAATAAGTCACATTTAGGAGCCTTTAACCATTGCAATTAAGCTTTGGATTTTGTCTTAACCACCATTAAAGGCCTTTCAAAGCTTGTTCAAAATTTGAATTTTCATGCCTAAATGAGCTTAGCACGAAATTGGTAGGTTGCAAATGCTTCATGAAGGCTATTCAAACCATAAGATACCATTTAATTGATTTTTTTAGATTTACTTGAATTATTATGGATTAAAATGAATTAAATCCATAAAAATTAAATAAAAATAGAAAAATAATTATTTGGTCTTGAAATTGATCGTGGGACACGTGGGTGGCATGACAAGGCTGAATCAAGTGGAAAAAAGTGGGGCCTTTTGTCAAAAATTGAAGTTTCAAGGATAGTTGACTTTTGCCATTTCACAAAAATTTCCCAACTTCTCCAATGCATATCTTGCTCAATTTTGATCATATGAACATGTTCTTGGACATTTTGGAAAGGCCTTGAAGTCATCTAACCAATGCCTTTGGACCCATGTCATTTTGAGTTACCAATCTCAAGTTATGGTCTTTGACTTAAAATGCCTTTTTGTTGACTTTTGAAAATGACCTATAATGTTGAAATTGATAACTTTTTGTGAGAGCATTTCTTGGACTTGGAATGTGAAGATGAGTTGTAGGAAATGTCATCCCCTTCAAAATGAGAATTGGATGGGATTTTTATGATGAACCATGAAAAAGTTATGCCTTGGTCAAGTTACAATTGACTTTTTCAGCTGTCCAAAAATGGAAACTTTTGCATCTTGATGATTTTTGAGCCATTCTTGTGGAATCATGATCAAGATTTGATCAAATGATGATTGTGGCTTCAAAATAAGATGTTGACCAAAATTTTTGACTTTTGACTGCCAAATGACCATTTTGCCCCTATAGTTGATTGTGAATAAAATAGGGCTTTTGACTGTGCAACTTGACCTTGTGAGCCTTGAAACTTGGCATGTAGATGCTTGACAATGTTTATAGGCATGTGGGACTTGATTGAGCCCTTGAAAACCTCAACTTCCTTGCAGGAACTAAAACCCTAATTTTGACTGCCTTAGGAGGCAATTGGACTGTGCAACCCTTGAGTAGACTTGAGCAAATTGAGATGATGCTTGTCAAAACTTTGAAGAATATGGGAGGGAAAATTTTGGGGTACAACAGAGGTCCAGGAAGAAATTAGGGATTAAAGCGTAACACTATGTCTCATTGGATCACCTTGCATCCAGACTTTGGCATCAACTATCAAGCTCAGACGACACTAATCAATCTGATTCATCTTCAACTAGTAGCAAAGCAATGAGATGCTCGAGGATATAAGGGCAATAGCAGAGTTGGAACCCAGTGGGATTATTCACATAGCTGTTTTGTTTAGTTTTTCACAAATCATGTAAATTCTATCGTTCGGCGGCATTCTCTTACTAGCACGTCAGCCTCTTGTACAAAAACGCCTATTTACAGGCCAAACTTCAAAATCAATATAAATTCATTTTCAGAAATTTCAAAATGTTTTTCCTTTATCTATTTTGTTTTGCAAAGAACGTCCAAGGTTCATTTATGATATATGCATTTGACATTAATTGCTGCTCATAGATACTTACATGCGAAACAAAAGATGAATTATTGGTAATATCAGAAGCAGGGGCGTAAGAAGTGTCCAAGTTGTACAGTTGCCCTGTCCACCAGGTACCAAGTTAGATTCAAGTGAAGAATATGGCTAAAATACTTTCACTCCCCATAGAATAAGGCAGTAATGGTAGCTCTCCCAGCTGAGACTTGTAGCTATGTACAAATCAGCAATACTCCCCCAAGCAGAGTTAGCCTACCATCAACCCTAAAAAGGCTGGGTATCCCCAGAAGATCTTAATATTCCCCAGCGGAGTATAAAGATATTCCCCAAGAAGTATAAGAGCATCCCCGGCAGTCTTAATATTCCTCAACGGAGTATAAGAATGTTCCCCGGTAGAATACAAGATACCCCAGTGGAGCCATTTCCCCAGCGCAGTCTAAAAAAAAGAAGAGAAAAGCTTCTCCAACGGAGTCGAAGCATCATTCCCAGTAGACTCTAGAAGTTTATCCCCAGTGGAGTACAATAAATCTCCCCAGCCAAGTTCAAAGGATCATTCTCAGCAGAACTCAGAGATTTATCCCCACAAGAGTCTAATAGGGTTATCCCTAGCAAGTTGCAACTGAAAGATCATCCCCGGCGAAGTTTCTTTCTTTCCCCAAACAGGAGTTCAATCCCCCAACATATTCAATATCACCAGCAACGGTAATCCATCCCCAGCGGAGTTTATCAGTGGAATCCCCAGTGGAGTTTATCGTTAAAATCCTCAACAGAACATCTCTCCCCCACGGAGTAATTCCCCTCGGAGTAATCTCTTCATCAGTTTATTCCCCAACGGAGTTCTTTCCTCCTGCGGGTTTATTCTCACAATCGTCTTCGTTCATCATCCCCAGCGGAAACGAAGAACTCAACTCTATTCTCCAACAGCTCCGGGATTTATTTTCCCCAGCTAAAACATTATATTCACATACATCATGATACATGCATATACGCATCATACGAATACAATCTCATTTATTTTGAGAACATCATTGCCCGATCCATATCATGCATTGCATATGACTGACCTTTACCTTTCAGGAAAGATGCAGTTAAGTTCTCAGCTACGTCGAAGACCTGATCGGTTCTTAAATCTCAATTGAATTATCCTCGGTTGAATTTTAGATAAGGTTCTCAAATCTCGACAGTTTCCCTACGTTAAAGCATGGACGAGTACTATAACCTCAACGGTATACTACGTTGAACACTAGTCAGTTCCTAGATCTTGATGTTTTCCTCCGTCATAGTGTGGACGAGTTCTCTAATTTCAACGGTATATTACGTTGAAGACCAGACAACTCCTAGATCTTGATGAAGATGTTTCCCTACGTCATAGTATGGACGAGTCCTATAACCTCAATGGTATACTACGTTGAGCACTAGTCAGTTCCTAGATCTTGATGTTTCCCTACATCATAGCATGGACGAGTGCTATAACCTCAACGGTATACTACGTTGAGCACTAGTCAGTTCCTAGATCTTGATTTTTCCTCCGTCATAGTGTGGACGAGTTCTCTAATTTCAACGGTATACTACGTTGAAGACCAGACAGTTCCTAGATCTTGATGAAGATGTTTCCCTATGTCATAGTGTGGCGAGTGCTATAACCTCAACGGTATACTACGTTGAGCACTAGTCAGTTCCTAGATCTTGATGTTTTCCTCCGTCATAGTGTGGACAGTTCTCTAACCTCAACGGTATACTACGTTGAGCACCAGACAGTTCCTAGATCTTGATGAAGATGTTTCCCTACGTCATAGTATGGACGAGTACTATAACCTCAATGGTATACTATGTTGAGCACTGTTCAGTTCCTAGATCTTGATGATTTCCTCCGTTACAGTGTGGACGAGTTCTCTAACCTCAACGGTATACTACGTTGAGCACCAGACAGTTCCTAGATCTTGATGAAGATGTTTCCCTACGTCATAGTATGGACGAGTGCTATAACCTCAACGGTATACTACATTGAGCACTAGTCAGTTCCTAGATCTTGATGTTTTCCTCCGTCATAGTGTGGACGAGTTCTCTAATTTCAACGGTATACTACGTTGAAGACCAGACAGTTCCTAGATCTTGATGAAGATTTTTTCCCCCAAATGGAATTATGGACAGGTTCTTAAGGCTCAGCCGAGGCATTCTCTCAGTTGAAGTACATGCAAGTTCCTAAATATCGACAAAGTCAGGCTTCCCCAGCGGAATCTTCTACAAACAACAGGTATGCAAGTTCACGCTAAGGAATATCTTATGCAATCGACACTCCTACAGATGGAATCTATAAGCCCGTCCTCCTATCAAAAATCTCCAAATGGCATCTGTAATCCCATTCCCGACATCACAATGCTGATACTACACCATGCGAGTGCAAATTTCTGGGCACTCTAGTGTTCAATTATCTTCCACCTTCGGATCACGAAAGGCTCGGAAGCTAATCTATATCCTCAGGTTTAAGAAAATTGAAAAGGGGCAACTGTTGTACCCCAAAATTTGCCCTCCCATATTTCTCAAGACATGTCAAGAATAATCTCCAAGTTGCTCAAGAGGCCCA
The DNA here is from genome assembly GCA_948472305.1 of Vicia faba. Classification (NCBI taxonomy): domain Eukaryota; kingdom Viridiplantae; phylum Streptophyta; class Magnoliopsida; order Fabales; family Fabaceae; genus Vicia; species Vicia faba. The sequence continues at coordinate 1,483,481,329 of OX451738.1, forward strand.
AAAATCGACTGTGCTAGGGCAAAAGTCAACTGTGACCTACAAACAGTCAAACCTCAAGATTTTTTGTCAACATTCTCATTTTGAAGGATAAATGATCATTTGATCAAGGGTTGATCATGATTCATCAAGGATTGCTCAAGATTCATCAAGATTCAAAAGTTGTTAAATTAGGGTTTTGTAGGAAAAGTCAACTCAACTTTGACCAAGCATAACTTTCTCATACTTTATGATAAATGACCCATCCAAAGCTCATTTTGAATAGGATGCAATTTACCACAATCCACATCACACCCCAAGATCAAGAAGTGCACTCACAAAAAGTTACAAATTTGGACATTATAGGTCATTTTTGAAAGTCAACAAAAACACCTTTTTTTCCAAAGCTTATAACTTTAGAATGGAATATCAAAATGAGATGAGACAAAAAGTGTTGGTTAGAGGACATCTCAAGGTTTCTAAAAGTCCAAGAACACTTCCAAAAGTTCAAAATTGAAGAAGTTATGTATTGTTGAAGTTGGGCATTTTTCCAAAATTGCCAAAAGTCAACTATCCTCAAAACTCCAATTTTTGACAAAAGGGCCCACTTTTTTCCACTTGATTTGATCTTGTCACACCACACACGTGTCCTATCTTCAGTTTCATGTCTATTCATTAATTTTTCTATTTTATTTTATTTTTATTGAATTAATTCATTTTAAATCAATATTAATTCAAATAAAATCCAAAAATTGATGGAATAGAATCTTTTTGATTGGTATAGGCTTCAAGTATCATCATGGACCAAATCAAATCCAAATCATGCCATGTTATGTACAAAATATTTGATTTGAGACAAATATGTAAGCTTTGTTAATGGGGATCAAATCATATCTTAAATCTTCAATGCACATGGATTCAAGCCCAAAGATTTAACCTAATGCAATCCCATATACATGTACAAGCTAGAGACATACAAGACACGACCAAAAAGCTGCAGAAACTCAGACACCAAAACTTGAAAAAATTTGAAAAAGCTTGGAATCGAAATCCTGGTTTGAGGCAAATCCAAGGAAAAAGCTCAACGCTATCTTCTTGCCTGATACCCACTGAGGTGATTGCAACCATTCACAAGCTCTGAAGCCACTTGAATCGCGTTGTAAGTCATCCTGAACATAGCCCTGTGCACGAATTCACAACCTTGGATTCTTGCATCTTTTTGCCAAAATATTGATATATTCTTGATCCTTGCATAATTTCCAACCTTTCTGCAATATTTAATTTCGTTCTTGTAGCCTGTATAGCCATGCCCGAAGCTAGGGTTTTGGTTCTTTGTTTTTAGGCGTTTTGATTGCAGGTAAAATAAAGACAAATAACGACCATGGTTGTGTTCAGGGAAGAGAGACGAACACGATGATGGTCTTAGCTTGCGTTTACATGGCCTGGAAGTCATTTTAGGATGATCCCACGAATCTTGCTGCGGATAAAAATCCGCAGGTAAGAAAACCAGGGATTTGTTAAAGAAGACGACCAGGTGTCCTCTCCTAATCGGCCAATTCAAACAGCGCGCCATATTTTTTATTTTTCCAGCATATTAATTGTTTTTCACATATAATAATCAGTGTTTATTTTATTAACAACAAAGCATCACAGCTCAGTTGGTGGAGGCGTTAGTGGATAGTCCCATGGGACCTGGGTTCGAATCCCAGGTCCCCCAATACATTTGTGTAATTTTTCTTCAGGCAATCACATGTGACTTCCAAAGCGTGGTCCACCATATTCCTCATCCCATCAGGCGCCAGATGGCTTCAGATCAAGTCCAATGGCCAAGATTGAGTCCTACCATGAACTCTAGTCAACAAGCGTGTGTGAGATCTTGGAAAGTCAAACAAGGCTGGCTTGAATTGGGCCTCAGGATTGCAGATTTCACCCCTTTCCAAGCCCAACACCCCCATTGGTTTATTCCTTTTCTTTTATATTTGTTATTATTTATTTGATTTTAGTTATTTATTTTTATTGTTTAAATCAACCAATTATAATCATTTTTCTTAATAAAATCAAAACCACAAAAATATTATTTTTATTAATTTCATTATTTTATTTTTTGTAAATAAATATTAACCTAATTGACTTAGTTTTAAATAGGTTTAACCTTAATATTTTTTGCAATAAATTAAAATTAATTTAGAATAATTAGGTTTTACTAACTTTTAATCATTTTTATTTTATTTCCTTAAATATAAAAAAAATCCAAAAATATTTTTATTAATTAATTAATTAATTTTGACCTAATTTAATTTCCATTTAATTCAAAAAAATAACAAAAACATGCTTTCTTTTCAAAAAGGGTCAAAACCCTAAAAAATGCGCCGTTTTAATTTCTCGCACGTGTATCATTTTTATCCAATATTGTAATTTCTTCCAGTATGTAATAGCTTTTAATTAGGACTTTAATTATTTATTGCTTTATTTTACTTTCTGAAATTTAAATTAAAAGGTTTGTTTTTGGCGATGTAAATACCCGACGCCTTGTAATAGTTTAGATTTAATTTCCGCAAATTTAATTTCCGCAACTATAAACTGTTAGATGTTTGATAATAGGGAATGCATGACAATATCCAATGTATGAACTTAAAATCAAAATAGATAACCCATGACATGTACAGATAAAATTAACCGAACTAACACACTTGCACATGCCACTCTTAGGGTACACCTCACTTGGTTGCCTTCGAATGTGGTCATTAAGTATAGGAAGTTTTAGAGGTCGCCCTCTTGTCCAAAGATCATAAGTTGCCTCGAAACGGTTGCCTCGGAAAAGATGATCTAAGACATTAGGGTTACCGCTAAGGCATCCTAACATTGCTTTAGTGACCGCACGTCTCTTAATCGAATTGACCCGAAAACTCCAACGACGGTGCTACCTACTCATCAATAGTGGGATAGCATTGTCTTAAAGGACACTAGCACAGTTTAATTCCTTTTTCGAGTAGGTAGATGGTTCTTAAGTACTTGCTCTTTTTAAAACAAAACAAAACTTTTCGCACTTACACTCTTTTCAAAACAAAAAACTCTTTTCAAACCCACAAACACAAAGAAAAGTAAATTTTGAAAACATAATGAGCAAGTACCTAAGAGCCCGTGGATAACCACGGATAGAAAGGGTGCTAACACCTTCCCTTTCTATAATCTACCTCCCGAACCCGAGAAACGTCTCGAAAAAGGAATTTTTATGTGCTTTTGTCCTTTCTTTGTTGGATAAAATAAAAGACGGTGGCGAAATTTTGCGAAAACAAACGCAAAACGCGAACCAGCATTCTAAAACAGTCAGTTCTATTCCCACCGTATCACACCCTTGTTTTTCCTAGTTGTGTCAACCTAGCGGGTCTCTTATGCGTAGTATTTTTTGACTATGTCCACGCTCGCAGGGTGTGGCAGGTCGTCACCGTCCATGGTGGTCAAGATCATTTCCCCACCGAAGAATATGTTCTTGATTACAAATGGTCCTTCATAGGTAGGTGTCCATTTGCCCCTGGGATTACTTTGTGGCAAGATGATACGTTTGATCACTAGATCCCCAACTTGATATACTTGCCGTCTGACTTTCTTGTTGAAGGCCTTGATCATCCGTTTTTGATACATTTGACCATGGAAAACAGCAGTAAGTCTCTTTTCATCAATTAAGTCCAGTTGATCAAGTCGTGTCTAGATCCAATCATCTTCACTCAAAATTGCGTCCTTCATAATCCTTAGGGAGGGGATCTAAACCTCAATAGGCAAGACAACCTCCATGCCATATACCAAAGAATATGGTGTTACCCCAGTTGACGTGCGAGCCATGGTACGGTATCCGTGGAGAGCGAATGGTAGCATCTCATGCCAGTCTTTGTATGTGACTGTCATCTTTTGTATGATCTTTTTAATTTTCTTATTTGCAGCTTCGACAACACCATTCATCTTTGGCCGGTAGGGGGAAGAATTGTGATGCTGAATCTTGAATTGCTTGCACAAGGTGGTGATCATAGTGTTGTTGAGATTTGTACCATTGTCAGTGATGATCCTTTCCAGGATACAGTACCGGAAAATGAGATTTTTCTTGATGAAGCCGGCGATAAAATTCTTAGTAACGGAAGCGAAGGAAGCTGCTTCGACCCATTTGGTAAAATAGTCAATGGCCACTAGGATGAAGCGGTGCCCATTGGAGGCTATCGGCTTGATCTATCCAACTTCCCCACATAGCAAAGGGCCAAGGAGCCGTCAAGAGATTCAGAGGAACCAGAGGTACGTGCACCTTGTCAGCATAAATTTGACACTTATGACAGGTCCGAGAGTGTTGATAGCAATCTGCTTCCATGGTAGACCAATAATAGCCTTCCTGTAGGATTTTATTCGCCATCGTATGCCCACTGGAGTGAGTTCCAAAAGTACCTTCATGTAATTCAGCCATGATCTTTTCAGCTTCAACCTTATCCACGCACCGAAGCAAAATGGAGTCATGATTGCGTTTGTACAGTATGCCGTTACTAAGGAAGAACTTAGCAGAGAATCTCCTTAAGAACTTTTTATCATTGATTGAAGCTCCTTCTGGATATTCTTGAGCCTCGAGATACCTCTTGATTTCATGAAACCAAGGCTAGTCCACTATTTCTTCAGTATTAATCTCGTGACAGTGTGTTGGTTCATCCATTCGTTTGATGGTGATCTGGGGAGCTTCGTTATCCCAATTAAGTTTAAACATAGATGACATTGTGGCTAGAGCGTTTGGTAGCTGATTTTCTTCTCACGGGAAATGCTCGAAGGTAATCTTCTCAAAATGTGGTAGCAATGTCAAAACATGTTCTTTGTAAGGGATAAGATTTGTGTGCTTAGTGTCCTATTCCCCTTTGATCTGACTGATGACCAAAGCTGAATCTCCAAACACATCTAAAGATTTGATTCCCAAGTCTATGGTAGCTCTGAGACCAAAGATGCATGCTTCGTATTCCACCATTTTGTTCGTACAGTTGAAGCAAATTCTGGCAGTAAAGGGAGTATGACACCCTTCCGGAGATATGAGTACAGCACCGATACCATTACCAAGTGCATTGGATGCCCCATCAAAGAACAGAGTCCATCGGGATCCTTTTTCAGGTCCTTCGTATGGCCTGATTCCTTCACAATTGTATAATGTCATGATGTCTTCATCCGAGAATTCAAACTTCATGGGCTGATAATCTTCTACAATGGTGAGCAAGGTGATCAGCTAATACACTGCCCTTTAATGATTTCTGGCTAGTATATTGTATGTCATATTCTGTTAGGATCATCTGCCATCTAGCTATCCTCCCAGACAGAGTAGGCTTTTCGAAGATGTATTTTATCGGATCCATCTTAGATATCAACAAGGTAGTATGAGTCAGCATATACTGTCTTAGCCGGCGAGCAGCCCATGCCAGAGCGCAACAATTTTTCTCGAGCAGTGAATATCTGGTTTCACAGTCGGTAAACTTTTTGCTCAGGTAGTAAATAGCGTGCTCTTTTCGGTCAGACTCGTCATGCTGCCCCAATACACACCCCATTGAGTTTTCTAAAACAGTCATATACATGATCAGTGGTCTTCCCTCGACTGGTGGCATCAAAACAAGAGGATCTTGTAAGTACCCTTTGATCTTATCGAAAGCAGTTTGGCATTCATCATTCCATCTGACTACTTGATCTTTTTTCAATAGTTTGAAGATTAGCTCACAAGTAGCTGTTAGGTGAGAAATGAATCTGGCAATATAGTTTAGGCGCCCCAAGAATCCTCTGACTTCCTTCTTAGTACGAGGAGCATACATTTCTTGTATTGCTTTAACCTTGGCAGGATCGACTTCAATACCCTTATTACTGACGACAAAACCTAAGAGTTTACCGGACCGAACTCCGAATGTGCACTTGTTTGGGTTCAACCTTAGTTTATACTTCCTCAACCTCTCAAACAACTTTTGCAAGTGATCAAGGTGCTCTTCTTCTGTTTGTGATGGGGCTATCATATCGTCTACGTAAACATCTATTTCATGATGTATCATGTCATGAAACAGAGCTACCATGGCGCGCTGATAGGTTGCCCCAGCATTCTTTAGTCCAAATGGAATCACTTTGTAGGAGAATGTGCCCCACTGTGTGACAAATGTAGTTTTCTCCATGTCCTCAGGTGCCATTTTGATTTGGTTGTAACCTGAGAATCCGTCCATGAAGGAAAACACTTTGTGCTGCACCGTATTATCAACCAGGACATCGATGTGGGGAAGTGGAAAATCATCTTTAGGGCTGGTCCTATTCAAATCTCTATAGTCCACGCACATTCGTACTTTGTCGTCCTTTTTAGGCACGGGAACAATGTTGGCAACCCATTGGGGATAGGAAGTGACAGCCAAATATCCAGCGTTAAATTGTTTCATGACTTCCTCTTTGATTTTCTCTGACATATCAGGTCTCATGCGGCGGACTTTTTGTTTTACTGGTGGACAGTCTTCTCTTGTTGGCAGACGATGTACCACGATGTCTGTATCAAGTCCTGGTATGTCTTCATATGACCAGGCAAAGATCTCAACATAATCATGCAATAGCTGAATCAGACGCTCCTTGACACTGGGCTCCAGATTGGCACCTACCTTGATTTCTTTTTTATCCTCCTCGGTACCCAAGTTGATTGTATCCACTGGTTCCTCATGAGGCTGAATGGCTCTTTTCTCTTGTTGTAGTAGTCTGGCCAATTCCCCTGGTACTTCACAATCTTCCTCACCTTCGTCTTCGGCTTGGTAGATTAGATCCTCAGAGTCACAAAATGCCATAGAAGTATCGTTACCCATGGGATCCGGAATGGAGGGGTACCTGCATGTGTGAGTTTGGGTGTGTGTAAGGGTATAACCATCTTTGAAAATAAAATGTAAAAGAAAAACAATGAGCACAAAAAGTTTTTATGTGAAAAACGTCCATGATTGATTGAATGTCATATGAAGATGAAATAAAAACCCTTACAAATGGACCATTGTGCCTCGGGCAAGACACAAGGTTTTAAATGTGCGAATTGTTTGGGAATATTACAAGTCCAACAGAAATGTAAAGATAAATTACAGAGGGATGAAAGTTATTAGGACAAAGTCTCTGGCCTCCCAATTGAGAAGTCCTCCGTTGATAGTAGGAAATATCCAATCCTCTAAGCTGCAATCCTCTTCACTATCTTCCACTGCATTGACCTCTCGGTTTCCAATCTTCAGGGGTGGCCCTCCAGCACGGGCATGGCGCACAGCCTTCTGAGCACTTGAAGTGAACCCTAAGCCAAACTTATCAAATTTATACAGAATATTTAGAAGTTGCCCCCAGATGGTGCATCCACCCTCCTCTACTACTGCCTTGGCGTTCTTTAGAGATGACATCTGGAGCGGAGGTCTTGTGATCTTGGGGATCTGGGATACCGTCTTGGTTACTGCTACCTCTTGAGAGACTTCTTCGAAATGTTGAAAAGGAGTTTCAATGAACTCGCCATCCAATTCTACATACCGGAAAGGATTGAGGTGGCTAATCATATACTCTTCCTCTCCGTGGACTGTGATAATCTTTCCATGGACCGGGTATTTCAGCATCTGGTGTAGTGTAAAGGTGACAGCACCGGCATTATGGATCCATGGTCCTCCTAGCAGACAGGAGTAAGAGGGGCGGATGTCCATTACATAGAAGGTTGAGTTGAAAGTTTTAGTCCCAACCTTTATGGGGATGTCCACCTCCCCGTGGACCAACCTCTTTGAGCCATCAAATGCCCTTACGACTATGTTACTAGGTTTCAACGTTAATCCTTCGCAGTCTAGTCTGTCGAGAGCTTTCTTCGATAAAACATTCAAAGATGAACCAGTGTCCACCAAGACATGGGCCAGAGTTGTTCCTCTATATTCCACAGATACATGCAATGCCTCGTTGTGCTTTCTTCCCTTTTGTGTCAGATCAGCATCAGAGAAACCTAGGCCGTTATCAGCTATCAAGCTGGCCACACAATCTTGAAATTGGTCAGCAGACGTCTCTTGAGGCACATGGGCTGTCTTTAGGAATTTCACCAGGGCTTTCGCATGTGTTTCGGAATACAACAGCAATGCCAACAAGGAGATTTTGGAGGGAGTTTTCCCCAACTGTTCAACTACGTCGTAGTCACTCTTCTTTATTATTCTCAGGATCTCCTCCATTTCCTTTTTGGAGGTTTCAGGGATAGTCAGTGGTTGAGTCTTCGTCTGGACAGGCTCTTCTTGAATACTTTTTTCTCGAATTTCAGCAGTAGAAGTCTTGGTAGGGATAACAGCAGGGGTTGTGTCATCTTTGTCAATAGGAGAACTTGCAGATATGATTATTGGTACGGAGGTAACCTTTAGAACAGCCACGGGTCCAAAAACCGCCTTTGGAAGGGCAATTTCTGGAAAGAAGATTCTACCGCTACGTGTAATCTTACTTGTTCCGACAATATTGCTAATGTCAGAGTCTTCTTCTTCGGATCTCATCTCTTCGGAGGCCATCCCATCTTGTTTGATACTATGGTAGTAGATGTCTCCACCGTAATTCCACGACACTGTTTTGTATAATTCATACGGCATCGGCCCGGGCATTGTGATTATAAGAGGAGTAGTTTTTGGAACTGATGTAATCCTAACGGGTCTTTTGGGGACCCTGGAAGGATTGGAGGAGATGGTTATGATTGAAACGTCTTCAACAGGAACAGGTGGAACACGAGCACTTTCAAACAGAATCTCTTGGTTGTCTATCAAGCATTGAATGCCTGTTCTCAACAAAAGGCAACCAGTTGGTGAGGATAAGCGAAGATGGCAGTCTTCATTACAACTCGGGAATACACCAGCTTTCAACAAGTTTATCTTAATGACTGGGAGTGGAGTCAAGAGTTTATCAACTGTGGTAACAAACAAATTTTCTTCTATTGCATTGGTGTTGTGACCATGCCTAGGCATAGGAGCAGAAATGACGTTTGGCTTCTTGGGTGCATCAAATTCAATCTCTTTTGCATTTATAAGGTCTTGAATTTTGTTTTTCAAGGCCCAACAGTTGTTAGTGTCGTGACCCAGACTTTCGGAATGATATGCGCATCTGGCATTTGGGTGATAATGAGGGGACGCTGTGTTGGGGTTCTTTGGAGCTTCCTTTAAAGTTACCAAATTAGATTTCAGAAGGTGCGGTAAAACCTGGGCTAGAGTCATATTAATTCTGGTGAATTGCCGAACTGGCCTTTCTACCCTTGGTTGATTACTTCTCGGTTGATCAAATGTAGGCTTTGGGATCATAACAGCTCCTACCATTGGTTGGCGTTTAGTTCTCCCTTGATTCCTTTGTGGATAAACAGCAGATACCCCCTTCTTCCCAGTGAAAGGCTTTCTCACAGCTGTAGAGGCAGATGAATCCTTCTTAATCTTTCCACTTTTTATGCCAGCTTCTACCCTCTCTCCAGTTAGTATTAACTCAGTAAATCCTGCAGATTAGCTTCCAATCAGATGGTTGATGAAAGGGCCCGATAGAGTGCCTAAGAACATATCCACCAACTCCCTTTCAGACAGAGGGGGTTGTACTCTCCCTTTCATACTCTGAAGTTGAATACAGGTAGGCGCCAAATCTGCATTATATTGATATTGCTTATAGAAAGCTGCGGCAAGGTCTTCCGAGTTGTGGACGTTGGCCCTTTCCAATTGATAAAACCAATCGAGTTGTGTTCTGGATAGGCTATCTTGGAAAAAATGGACCCACAGGTCTTTATCGGTGGAGTGCGGATGAATCTTCCTCACATATGATCGGAGGTGCATCTTAGGACATGACACCCCATCATATTTTGCAAACAATGGCACTTTGAACTTCGGTGGGATCACAATTCCCGATACTAGTCCCAATTCTTCAAAGTCTAGACCTTACACCTTTTGTATTTCCATAGCGCTCAAACGCTCTTCAAGATGTCTGTACTTATCATCTGCTGGAGGATATTGTTCCTCAGAGTAGTCTTTCTCTTCTTCCTCCTCTTCGGATTATGACGGAACCGCTGTTTCTTTTCCTTTCCCCTCTCCTTCCCCGGAAGTGGTTGCAAAATTCAAGGTTCTTCTAGTCTGTCCCTGAAACCTTCTCCCCATGTTCAAAACCCCAGTGGCTTTCTCTGTTATCTTCTTTCTTTCTTTATCTAACAGAGTCTTCAACTCATCTTGCCCCTTGGCTAGGGTCATGAGAAACTGTTGAAACTGCGTGTTTTGAACTTGAAGATCTTTGACTGTCTGTTTGAGATCCATCTTACTGAAATAAACAGTAGAGAGATGAGGAAACTCATTGCAAAAGACCTGTTTATGTTATGATGAATGATATGTGCGTATGAAAAGTTTTCAAGGATTTTAAAAGATTCAAGTTCGTTTTAGACAAAAAGAAACACATGTTATATTAATAAGATAGAGTTTGAGTACATCAATGCCCCTTGGACAAAATAATACAAAACTCTAAGATAAAAAAGTAGTGTGCATCCTCTTTGGGGCAATGTAGGCATTTAGAGTCTGCTCCTCCTGAAGTAGCCTAGTGAGTTACAAAACCTTCTTCTCGCTTTCATAGAATTAGGCTTCAAAATTATCTCGCTCTCCTTTGAGCTGTATCCAATCCTTTTGTAGGTCTTCAAGAGATGTGGGCATGTCAGGATGTAGGATAGTGTATGGAACTTCTCCTTCCTTAACAGGCTCAATGATCACCGGGAGAATGGAAGGATAAGGCATCATGAGACTTTGAGCGCGGGTTCGTACCTACTTGAGGTAAGGCTCAAGAGGGATGGAATTCTTGTGTCCCAAAGTCTTTCTATCCACCTTGTTTAGCATCCTCCAGGCTCGGATGAATCTCTGGCGAAGACCTTGATCGTCGTTGTCGTAGTCGAATACCAAGCCTTGAATCAGCATCTCATGTGGGTCATCCCTTTGGGCATAACCTAACTGTCTTAGAGCTAAGCATGGGTTATAGGTGATGCCTCCCCTAATGCCAAGTAGAGGGACATTAGGGAATTCCCCACAACGGTCAACAATGATAACATTCTCTTTGGATCGAGAACACCAATGAATATATGAATGTTTGAGCGTAATTAACCTTTGTGACCACCTTAATCCTTTCTCATTCTTTAAGACTGATTGGGGAAGATGAGAAATAAAACATCTTGCCATGAGAAGAGTTCAACACACAAGGACACCTCTTTTCCTCATTGTGCGAGTGTGAAAAGAGTGTAGGATATCCCCTAGCAATGTAGGCACCGGATTGCGTGACATGAAGATTTTGATGGCACTCACATCTATGAGTTGGTCAGGATTGGGGAACAAAACCATCCATAGATGAGGAAAGCCACAATTTCCTCAAAGGCTTGAAAGTCTAAGGAATTCCAACATCTTTGGGCTTTCTCAAACAGAAACTTTGCTTAGAAGCCTTTGACACCACTTCTAGTTTCCCAATGGGTTGTGACATCAGATGAGTGCAAGTGGAGAGCTTAAGCAATCTCTTTTGGCTTTGGGTCTCTTTTCGTACCGTTGAAATGTAGTTGATTGAGAATAGGAATCCTTAAGAGTTGAGAGAATTCTTCCAAAGTGGGAACAAGCTGATAGTCGGGAAATGTGAAGCAATGGTGCAAAGGATCAAAGAAATGGAAGAGCACCTTCATCATATCCTCCTATGTGTTAGAGGTGACCAAGTTGAGTAGACGACCATGCCTCTCGGTGAATGGAGAGTTCTCAGGGATCCTTGAAGCTAGCTCCTTGAGTTGTGGAGGAATTCTTACAAGGTTGACTTGGATAGTTTTCCTGTGAAGTGAATCCATATCCTACAAAACAAGAACAAAGATGAACCCCCAAAATCCTTGAAATGGTTAGTGAATGCATATGATGTTCATGATGTCCATGATGTTATGCACAAGTATGTATATACAAGCAAAATAAACAAGTTCTTAGTTTAGGCTTGCATGGGGTTTTATAGGTAAGTACCCTCTTGAAGTTTAGTTGGCTTAAACTTGTCCTAATAATAGTAATCGGGTTCTAAGGAGCTCAATATCACTGAATTGTTTCCTTGGTCATTGTTTCAGCTCAAGCCTCTTTAATGGCGACCGAAATATCCCAAGAAACCAACCCTTAATGAGTGTAGTATCGAGTATCTACCAACTTCGGACTGCACCAAAGCCGGTCATCTCACTACATCCTAAAGGCTAAGTTGGTCAAGTTAAGGGTTCTAGAAGTTCATTAGTGCTTCATGACATCACTCAGCGGCCCCGTATTCTCTTTGATTGACTCAAAGGCTACCGGTACCCACAAATATGTCACACTAGCATAGCTATTGCTTAGACCATGTCGATATACCCCACACAGTTTCCACAACGTATTGCTATTTACCTATAATGTTTCCCAAATCCGGGTGGAGGATTCAAACCCAAATAAAGAACCATAATGTAAAGCAAACAATTCAAACAATGTAAGCAAATAAATGTGATCTAGCCCTAAGGTAACCCCAATTTCATTTAAATCCCCAGCAGAGTCGCCAGTTCTGTGATACGGTGGGAGAACTGACTTGAGGGTTTTGCGTTTTATCGTAAATGTTGCGGTTAGCAAGAGTCGCCACCGACTTTTCTTTTATCCAAAAGGAAAGATGAAAAAGCACAGGAAAGACCTTTGAGATTGTTTCTTGAGTTCAGGGGGTAGATTATGAAAAGGGAAGGTATTAGCACCCTTTTCATCCATGTTTTCCATGGGCTCTTAGTTACTTGCTAGATCACTTGATTTTCTTGTTTGAAAGTGTGTTTGGTGTGGTTTTTGAAAGTATTTTGTAAAAGAGGCCTTCGTTTTGGCAATCTTTGTAATGATTCTTGTTCGTAAGAATGTATACAAAGATGTTTGTCTTTTTAAAAATGTTTCAATGTTTGTAAAATATTTGGAAATGTGTGTGTTTGTTTTGGAAAATAGCAAGGATAATTGTTTGGAAATAGAGCAAGTAACTAGAAGTAATCTACCTACTCAAATGTATTTCTTGTGCATTTTCTATTCCTTTGACATTGTTGTCTTACCATTGATTTGGTAAGCAACCCTATCTTTGGATGTAAACGGGACGGGCGTGGGTCATCGTATAACCATGATTAGCAATGTTGTAAAGTATCTTAGCATTTTTGAGGGACCAATATCATTTTGTAAGGCAACTTTGAATAGCTTCATCGAGGGACTATGATCTTATACTTATTTGTTTTGCCAAGATACTTCGCATGCGTAATATGGCCATTTTTTGTACAAGGCAACCAAGTGGAGAAACCCTAAGGATGCTTGTGTGCAAGTGTGTTATTTTCATGCTTTGATTTTGTCTTGGATTAGAGTTTTCTATTTGATTTGTTTTTACCTTGCCATACAAACCCTAATTACTAACATGGCATGTAAAGCAGTAAATTGCGTAATGTAAAGATTACTAAGCTATTACGACCATTTATGGGAGGGGGGAATACAAATTTGAATGGGGATTTGCAATAATGTAAATCTAAATAAGCTATTACAACCAAATCGAATTTGTACGAATATTGGAATAAACAAATACAATATTTAAATATGCAAAATTATGTACATGCAAGAAAAAGATTTGTTTTGTTTTTTTATGTAAAAAGTTTTGAACTAAACCTAATAAATTAAGAAAAAAAGGAAATTACCTCTTAGAAATTCATTAACCCTAATTCCAATTTGTTAAAAGAAAAATAAAGTTCTTTAAGTATTTTTTTTTTGTATTTTTGTCTTGAAGATAATAAATAGTATTTATGAAATATTTTAGTCCTTTTATATATTAATATAAATATTTATAAGTGTGAGAAAAAAGAATGAATAATTAACCTAATTCCTTTTTTATTTACAAGTTTATTAAGAAAAATAGTTAATATATAACTAAGTGAAAATATTTATGAGAAAATAAAAATAAAATAAACAAAATATAAAGTTTTATCAATTTTATATTTTTTATGATTTTATAATATTTAAGAAAAGAATATTTTATGAAGTAAAACAAAATAAAATAAATAATTGAAAATAAATGGGTCAGGGGTATCCTGAGTAATCAGGAGGTGGATGTTAGAAAAAAAACATAAGGCCCAGTGTTGAGGCCCAAACCTGCAAAACAGCAAAAAAAGAAAAGGGAAAAGTATGAAAAAATAAAAGGTAACGCCAAGGTTCGAACCCATGACCTGGGCCTCACCAGCGCGCTACCTTGCCATTGGGGGTGGCTATACATCCGTTGATTTATATGAAACAACAAAAACATAACACAAACAATGTCCTTGCCCTGTACTTCATCTTCTTCCTCAAGCTGGCCAGAAGCTCTGTAACTTTCTCATCTCTCAATAAAAATGGAAACTGATAACATGAATGTTGTAGCATTTTGTCTCACGATTCTAACCATGTAAATCATGTAAGCTAACAATCAAAGATCAAAATGAATTTTAAAATCCCTAAATTTAAACCTAATTTTTCCAGGAACTTCAAGTTCAAAATTCTCTCAACTCAGGCCAAATAAATGCAAGTTATATATATGTACAGCTTCGTAGCAATGAGGTCTACATTGTTTATTCACAAATCGTGGCCAATGGATGCCTGTATGAAGAGATAGAAGTTGAGATTCTTACCTCTTTCAGTTGAAATCGTGAATGGAGTTTGAGTGAGTTTTATGAAGGCCTGGTGATTGCTTGAGCTTGCTTGAACCTCCTTGAGTGTGTTCCAATCCTTGCCTTGCTTTGAAAGTGTCTGAAACTCTCTATCCAAGTCAACCTGCAAGCTTTGAAAACAAAAATGGCAGATGAAGAAGGAGGAGTTACAGTGCAGGGATGATGGTATGGATCTCTTAGATATGAAGTAGGTAAAGTGTTTGGATGATTGAAACTTGAAACGCACAAGCCAAATGATGGATTGCTATGCTTATGCATAAAATGCAAGTTTTGACAGTTTTTTAGTGATATGGAGTGTTTGAATGTTTCAGGCCTTTAGCAAATCGTCTTTCTAGTTGTAATGTGTTTGTATATTAGTATGAAAAAGGTTTCAAGTCAGCTTCTCAACAGATTTTTCAATCCTAGCCTTTTTGCACACTTTCTTGCTTTTGAAGCAAAGTGAAGGGACAAGTCTTCACAAGCTTGTACTGGCTTTCTTGGAGTTGGTATGAGTTCTATACAAGTTGCCTTAGGTTTGTATTACTTGTGTGTGCATAGAAGACAGGTCCAATGCTCAAGATTTGTAAAGTTGCAAAAGTGAACCTTTTCCAAAATGGCAATGGCAACTTTGTGCCATTTATGGAATTACAACTTGGATAAAGACTCTATGGCTTGGATTAAAGCTTTGTTAACTGAAGAAGAATTAAATTATGGAGTAAGAAACAATTTTGGGACTTGTAAAGCATGGATTAGGCAGCATAGGTACTGATTTGAAATTTGTTCTTCATAAAATGGCTTGAATTCAAAGTGAGAAATTTCCAACTTCGTCTCTTCGATTCTCCTCACTCAAAAATGATCTCAAGGAGTTCTTGGACATTTTAGAAAGCTTGAAATGTTCTCTATAACTCATTTTTGAAATGAATTTCAATATTCCTCTTGGAACTAGGTGAAAAATTGCCATGAAGTTAGGTCCAAAACCTGCCTAAATTAGGGCAAAATTTCACTAAGTTATTTAGTTCATGAGCATGTTTTCACAAAATTATATCTTGAGATCCGAACATATTTAGGGAAAATGTGTGAAGAAACTTTATAGATTTCATGGATATCTACAACTTTCATGTTGGGAACTTTCTTTGAATCATCTTGTATCATGATGGAAATTTGGCTTAAAGTTGAGAAAAAAATAAGAAATTTTCTATACTTAGAAAAATTTCTAAGTTAGGAAAATTTCAAATTTCAAAACAAAATCTTCAATATTTGATTTCTTGATGAACAAGTTTCACATTTTGACATGTTTTGATGAATTATGATCCTTGACACTTGATTTTGACTAAAAAGTCAAAGTTTGACTTTTTAGTGTACAGTTGACTTTTGATCAGTTGACTGCAGATTTCATCTGTCTATCCAATGGATTTGCAATGTTTTGCACCATGTAATTAGGTAAAAATGATGCAATTTAGCCCTTTAAACCATGCTTCAAATCAATTGGTAATTTTCTATGTCAAAGATCAAAAATTACCCTTTCTCAGTCAAAACCCTAATTTTGACCATTTTGCCCTTTTGATGATTTGATCAAATTTCTTGAGGAATTGTGATCCAAACTTGATCAAATGATACATATGAGTCTAAAATGTTGATGTTGATAAAAAATTATGAAATTTGACTGTAAATTGGCCATGGTTGACTTTTTCCCCAATACAGTTGATTTTTAGGTCAATTGTCCAATTGATTGATAAAAAATGTGGTTCAAGGCTTGAAACTTGTCATGAGTAATCTTAGGGGTTCATAATGATGTTTGAAAGTCATATGAAGCATTGATAGTTCAAAAACCTTTGTGCAAACTCAAATCCTAATTTTGGGTCAACAATGTAAGATGAGATGTCTTGAGCTGACCAAATCCTAATCCAGTCTTGAGTCAAAGAGATCTTGTGAGAAAAGTCTTGATAAATGAGAGGGAAAATTTTGGGGTACAACACATAGCATGATGCCAATACAAGGAAGGTTAAACACAGACGAGTGTTTGAATCGATAAGGACGAGTATCGAAAGAAGATACGGACGAGTATCAAGAGAGGTTAAACACGGACGAGTGTTTGAATCAATACGGACGAGTATTGAAAGAAGATACGGACGAGTATCAAAAGGTTAAACATGGACGAGTGTTTGAATCAATACGGACGAGTATTAAAAGAAGATACAGACGAGTATCAAAAGGTTAAACACGAACGAGTGCTTGAATCAATACGGACGAGTATTGAAAGAAGATACAAACGAGTATCAAAAGGTTAAACACGGACGAGTGTTTGAATTAATACGGACGAGTATTGAAGGATGATACAGATGAGTATCAAAAGGTTAAACACAGACGAGTGTTTGAATCAATACGAACGAGTATTGAAAGAAGATACAAACGAGTATCAAAAGGTTAAACACGGATGAGTGTTTGAATCAATAGGGACGAGTATTGAAAGAAGATACAGACGAGTATCAAAAGGTTAAACACGAACGAGTGTTTGAATCAATACGGACGAGTATTGAAAGAAGATAAGGACGAGTATCAAGAAAGGTTAAACACGGACGAGTGTTTGAATCAATATGGACGAGTATTGAAAGAAGATACGGACGAGTATCAAGAAAGGTTTAACACGGAAGAGTGTTTGAATCAATATGGACGAGTATTGAAAGAAGATACGGACGAGTATCAAAAGGTTAAACACAGACGAGTGTTTGAATCAATACGGACGAGTATTGAAAGAAGATACATACGAGTATCAAAAGGTTAAACACGGATAAGTGTTTAAATCAATACAGATGAGTATTGAAAGAAGATACAGACGAGTATCAAAAGGTTAAACACGGACGAGTGTTTGAATCAATACGGACGAGTACTGAAGAAAGATACGGACGAGTATCAAAAGGTTAAACACGAACAAGTGTTTAAATCAATACGGACGGGTATTGAGAAAAGATACAGACGAATGTTTGGATAACTGACATGGATGAGTGTTTAAGAAACTGACACATACGAGTGTTTGGATCAATACGGACAGGTATTGAGAAAAGATACAGACGAGTACCAAGGAAAGTTTAAACACGGACGAGTGTTTAAGAGGCTGACATAGATGAGTGTTTAGGAAACTGACACATACGAGTGTTTGGATCAATACGGACGAGTATTGAGAAAAGATACAGACGAGTACCAAGGAAAGTTTAAACACGGGCGAGTGTTTGGGAGGCTGACACAGATGAGTGTTTAGGAAACTGACACATACGAGTGTTTGGATCAATACAGACGGGTATTGAGAAAAGATACAGACGAGTACCAAGGAAAGTTTAAAGACGAGCGAGTGTTTGAGAGGCTGACACAGATGAGTGTCGAGTTTAGACTTGGTGTATTGATTTTGCTGGGCATTGAAAAGGTAAAGGTCATCGACTGGGGATTTCTGGAATGATATCCTCATGTAGGGATGTATTATTGTCCTTGAATGATTCATATCTTTCAAGTAAGGTACTTGTACTGGCTTATGCTTCGTATGCATGTTTGAATTTCTTTTGACGCAAAGATCCATTCCGATGGTTCGACTACGCGCTTTTGAGGATAAAATGTTATGCGATGATAACTATATGCAAATGCAAAGAAATAGACTTCATGTGGATAAGCTAAGGCTCATTGGGAACTGTTGTACCCCAAAATTTTCCCTCCCATATTTCTCAAAACATTTCAAGAAAGATCCTCAAGTTGCTCAAAGAAGTCCAAGGGTTGACCAGATAAACTCTCTCCTAAGGCAGTCTACCTCAAATTAGGGTTTCATGTCGCATCAAGATACTTGAGTCCAAGGGATCCCAAATTCTTACCATGGTCCTAATATGTTCTCAAGATCATCCATGTCAAGTTTCAATCCTTGCAGAGGAAGTTTGCTCAGTCAATTGCTCAAAGGCCTGAAAATCGACTGTGCTAGGGCAAAAGTCAATTGTGGCCCACATACAGTCAAACTTCAAGATTTTTGGTCAACATTCTCATTTTGAAGTATTATTCATCATTTGATAAAGGGTTGATCATGATTCATCAAGGATTGCTCACAATTCATCAAAACCCAAAAGTTGCTAAATTAGGGTTTTGTAGGAAAAGTCAACTCAACTTTGACCAAACATAACTTTCTCATACTTTATGAGAAATGACTCATACAAAGCTCATTTTGAAGAGGATGCAATGCTATACAATTCATCTTCAGCTCCCAAGTTCAAAATATGCACTCACAAGAAGTTATGAATTTGGACATTATAGGTCATTTTGAAAAGTCAACAAAAACACCTTTTATGTCAAAGCTTCATACATGAACATGGAAGACTCAATTGAGATGAGACCAAAAGGGTTTCTTAGAGGACATATCAAGATTTCTAAAAGGTCCAAGAACACCTTCAAAGAGTCAAAATTGAAGAAGTTATGCATTAGTGAAGTTGACCTTTTTTTGCAAAATTGCCAAAAGTCAAAAGTGCCTCAAATTGCAATTTTTGTTAGATGGGCCTAACTTTTTGCACTTGTTTTGAGTTGGTAGCATGGTGCACGAGTCCTAGAACTTTCCAATTGCCTTTATTTTATTCTTACCATTTATTTTGATTTTTTACTTCAATTAAATCAATTTAAATCAAAATAAATCATGAAAATATCCAAACCATTTAAGTCTTGAGATTTGGTGCATGTTTCAGGTTCCATATACAGCTAGCAAGTGAATCAAATCGTGCAAGGCCTATGTGTGCATGAAAAGATTGGTTTTGCCCTATTTTTGGAAAGGTTTTCATGGAAATCAAATCAAAATCAAAATCCATAATTGACAAAGATTGAATGGACTTTTGTAAACCTAATTTGATCAGTGATATATAGTGAACAAAAGCAAACAAAAAAACACAAGGTTTGGAGGCGTGTAGAAAGAGAACCAAACTTGAAAAAACTCAAAGAAAGTGGTGATCTGATTTTGCACTTCCAGGCGTTTTCAATATTCCTAAGCCATCCCATTCGTATCCTGGACATACAAGGAAGCTGTATCAATCAAGAACAAGCATTTTCCAGCGCTAGAACTCATTGTAAGTGATCCACGACCATGGCTTTTCTTGAAATCGAATTACATGATTTTGGCACTTGTAGCATGAATTACCTACATATTCTTGTTCCTTGAAGCATTTGCAAGCTGTTCATAACAATTAATTGCATTTTTTCTAACTCTATAGAGATTTACCATTATTAGGGTTCTTGGTCTCATTTTAGGGTCTTTGTATACAGGTGAAATTGGTCCACAAGAAGGGCACCATGATGCTCAGCAGGCCAAGGAGATTTAATCTATAGCATTAGAATCTGTTTATCGTGCTTGTATTTGATTTTGAAATGTGCAGGAACTCTAGTGACGAACATTTGTCCGTAGGTAAAAGTCTATGACTTTTACCAACGGAAAGAGGTTGGGGACGATGGCGTGGCACCATCCCATTAGCCCATTTAAATTTTCGCGCGAATGTTTTTTATTTTGTTTGTTTTGAATATATTGTTTAATTGTTATCTTACATACAACAGACGCGCTTGGTACATTTGGCAACAAGGTGATGGTTGAAACCTGGGGACCTGGGTTTGATCCCAGGCCCCAGCATAAATGCTATTTTCTTGTTTTCTTATTACAGATTCAATACACCTCTGGTCCAAGCGTCCACCATACTCCTTAAATGCTTAGCTATCCAGATGTCCATGCGCTGGATCCAAAGGTCATCATCTGAAGGTCTACCAAGGTTCTTAGTCAATGCACATCGCTGGATCCAGGAAGTCAAACGTGGGTCAGTTTGTTTGGGCCCAAAGCTTGCTATTGACACCCTCCAATTTGCTGGTTACAGGCCCAAATTTCCTTTTCTTTTTTCTCCTTATATTTTCTTTATTAATTCATTTAATTATTTTTACTCACACAAAATTAATTCTTTTTTATCAAAAAATCATAAAAAAATAATTTGTCATCCAATTAGATTTAGTTTATTTTTTATCAAAAAAATTAATTTAATTAGTTTATTTAATTTGTTAGGTAACTTTAATTCCTTTTGTAAATAAATTAAAAACAATTAGAAAATTAGGGTTTTATTTTAATTTAATTCCTATTTTCTTTTTCTTAAAAAATAACCAAAAACACAAGAATAGGTCAAATTTAATATCTTCTTAATTTAATTTAATTAGTAATTAGGTTTTTGTATATTTAATTTAAAACCTTTTTTTTCCTTAAATAATCAAAAACAACCAAAAAAATGTTTTTTCTTGTAATTAGGTTAGACGGGGTCAAGACCCTAACTTTTCTCGTTCTTAACTCCTCGCGCATGTTTATTTAATTTTTACAATATTGATGTAATTGCTCACAGGATGTAATAGATTAATTAGGACTTTCTCCGTTTATTTATCATTTTAGCGGGTTTTTTGGCTATGTAATTAATACCCGAAGCCTTGTAATAGCTTAGCTTTATTTTCCGCATTTTAATTTCCGCAAAATATTAACTGTTAGATGTATGATATTAGGGTTGCATGACAAGACTGTATGTAAACTTTAAAACGGTTAGCAAACCCTAAATGTGCAAAGATAATAACTTGAAATTGAATCACTCGCACATGCGCACTCCTAGGGTATACTCCCACTTCGGTTGTCTTCGGTAAACGGTCATTAAGTATAGGATATTTTAGTGGCCGCCCTCTTGTCTAAACAAAAGATCAAAGTCCCATAAAAGTTGCCTCGAAAATGTTGCCTCGAATATGATCTTGAGACATTAGGGTTATTACTAAGACATCCTAACATTGCTTTAGTGATCGTACGTCCCTTTCGAATTGACCCTTACAACTCCAACGACGGTGCTACCTACTCACTAATAGTAGGATAGCGCTGTCTAAAGGAAACAAACATAGAACAATTCTTTTTTTCGAGTAGGTAGGTACTTGCTCAAAACAAAACAAACTTTTCACACCATACACTTTTCAAACAAAGTTTTCAAAACGACTTTGTAACACTCTTGAAGACAGAAGCAAGGGTTAAATCGAAGAAAAACAAAAACTTTTCAAATCACACAAACACAGAAGCAATTTTTAAATGATGATAAAGTACCTAAGAGCCCGTAGAAAACTACAGATCGAAAGGGTGCTAATACCTTCCCTTTCTATAATCTACCCCCTGTACTCAGAACATCTCGAAAAAGGAAATTTTATGTGCTTTTTCCTTTCCGATTGGATAAAATAAAAGTCGATGGTGACTCTTACTTACCGCGACATTTTGCAAACACAAACGCAAAACAAAAACCAGCATTTTCCTAAAAACAGTTCCGGTTCTGCCACCGTATCACAGAACTGGCGACTCTGCTGGGGAATTAATAAGTGGGGTATACCTTAGGATTAGTTCATCATATTTGCTTCTATTGTTTGATTTGATTGCTTTACTTTTGAGGGCTTTGTATTGGAGTTACTATAGATCCTAACTCGGATCTGGGGGACACCTTTTAGGTAAGTAGCAATAAACTGTGAGGGAACTGTACAACATAGACCGATACGGTTGAAGCAGTAGCTACGTTGATGTGGCACATTGGTTGGTACCGGTATCCCTTGTGGAGAAACGAGGAGAATACGAGGCTGCTATGTGTGTTGTTAAGCATCAACTGACCTTAGAACCTATAATTGACCAACTTGCCCATAGGAAGTAGTGAGATAGCCGGCCTCGGTGTAAAGCTGGGAACTGGTTGATACTCGATACTACACTCATTGAGACCATACTCTCGAGATAGTTACGGCCGCAAGAAAAGATTGTGTGAGCTAAAACCATGACCGATGGAGGATGGTCAGTGATATTGAGAACCTCTAGAACCCGGTTACTATTATTAGGACAGGTTGAACCAACTGAACTTCAAGAGGGTAGTGCCTAGACCCCATGCAAGCCTGAAACTTAAGGGCTCTTGTGTGACTTGTTTGCCTTTACCATGTATGTTACCTGCTATACCTGTTGTGTGTTTTATCATGACATCATGCATCATGACATAGCATGCATACTTCATTACGCTAATGTTGTACCCCAAAATTTGCCCTCCCATATTCCTCAAGAATCATCTTCAAATGGTTCAAGATTACTCAAGGGTTGCACAACCCAGATGCCTCCTAAGCCAGTCAAATTTAGGGTTTTGGTTCCTTCAATGAATTTAAGGGTTTCAATGGTTCAATCAATTCCCATAGGCCCATATACATTGTCAAGCATCTACATGTCAAGTCTCAAGGCTCACAGTGCCAAATTCCATAGTCAAAAGCCCTATTTGACCCACAGTCAACTGCAGGGGCAAAATGGTCATTTCACAGTCAAAAGTCGGAATTTTTGGTCAACATCTTATTTTGAGCTCACAATCATCATTTGATCATGTCTTGATCATGATTCCACAAGCATGGCTCAAAAATCATCAAAGATGCAAAAGTTACTATTTTTGGACAGTAGAAAAGTCAACTGTATCTTGACCAAGACATAACTTTTTCATGGTTCATCAGAAAAATCCCATCCAATGCTAATTTTGAAGGGGATGACATTTCCTACAACTCATCTTCACATTCCAAGTCCAAGAAATGCTCTCACAAAAAGTTATCAATTTCTACATTATAGGTCAATTTCAAAAGTCAACAAAAATGCACTTTAAGTCAAAGACCATAACATGAGATTGGTAAATCCAAATGACATGGGACCAAAGGCATTGGTTAGAGGACTTCAATACCTTTCCAAAATATCCAAGAACATGTTCATATGACCAAAATTGAGCAAGATATGCATTGTAGAAGTTGGGAAATTTTTGTGAATTTGCAAAAGTCAACTTTGCTCAAAACACTTTGTTTTTGCTAATGGGCCTCAAATTTCTTCTTGAAACTTTATCCATGACCTATGCACGACCCATCAAGCTTAAATTGATTTATTTTCTTATTTTTATTAATTAATTGGATTTTTAATTGATTTTAATTCATTTAATTAATTTAAATTGTAGGAAATTCAAAGATATGGTTTTTTCAATCTTTTGTGAAGCAAACAAGCTCAATATATGCTGGCAAATTCGTGTATCAATCAAGGGGACAAGAATCTCCAAGTTTGGCAAGCTTTTCCAATCAAAAAGATTCAAAAATATTTGATTGCAAATCAAATATTCAAGTCATAATTCCATGGATTTCTTGGCCAAGATTTAACCTAAACTCAGTCTCTTATATATACACAACTCAACCCTAATGCATTGGACGTGAAAATTGCTGCAGAAAAACCATAAGCATATTGAAAAAAATCAAGAAAACTTGAAAACTGTTTTCCAGGTTCCAACGTGATTCAAAGCATTTTGTGGATTCTAATACATTGCTAGAACTCCCAGAAACGTATTGGAATCAAAACCAAGTGCTAAGGCCTAAGAAATCGCTCTACACGAACCCACGGTTTGCACATTTTTTTCATAATCAAAACTCATGATTCATGCATGTTTAATATGATTTTTTGTTGGTTTTGCATTGCTAGCACTCACAGGAAACTAATGGCATAAGCTAATTGCATTGAAACACCCAGAATCGAAAGTTGCCATTGAAGAAATCTAGGGTTTCCAAGCTTTGAATTTGGGGCTTTACAGCCCAGGAAAAATTAGAACCTCTAATGCCCATGGTTGAAATCGTCAAGGCCAGACGAACACAATGCAATGCTCGCGAAATATTTATATAGCCTAGGGAGCTAATCGTTATTATTCCTCGTTCCATATTGTGGGGGTTAAAAACCCCGGCTATTTGATTTGTTTTTGCAGGTATTCAGCGAGGAAGATGAATACGTGGTGATGTGATATTGGAGCATTTAAATGGCACGCGTTTTCATTTGTTTTACAGTACATGCACTAATATTTTATATATTATAATTGCTCGTTGTTATATTATCAAATGCAAGCAACTGGCCTAGTGGAGCGTGCGTTGTCCAAGAACCATTGGGACCTGGGTTCGATTCCCAGGTCCCCCAAACCTTTGTTTCTATTTTTTCTTATATGCTCACGTGCAGGAAAAACAAAAGAGTCCACCATATACCTCCAGTGCTCAGCATGTCAAGTGGCCACATGCACAAATCAGAAGGTCATAAGTGGATGACCACCATACTCCAAGTCAAGGCGTATCATAGACAATCAGGGAAAGTCAACCAGGCTTGAGTTAATGGGCCAGAAATTCCAGGACTTACCTCCTAATGGGTCAACACACCCCCCTGGGTTCTTTTTCTTTCTTTCTTTATATTTTCCTTTTTTATTATTTTTTATTCTAATTAGTAACTATAATTATTTTTATTACTTAAATTAACCAAATTATTTTCATAATAAATTCAGAAACCTAAAATATTATTTATTTTTATTATTTATTAATTTCACTATTAATTGTTATTTTTGTAAATAAATTCTAATTAATTAGTTTAGTTAGTTTAATTAGGTTTAATTTTGACTTTTTTCATAATAAATAAAAAAATTTAGAATTAGGGTTTTCTTTTGACAATTTTATTTTCACTAAAACCTAAAAAACTAAAAAATACTTTTTTTTCTTGTAATTAATTAATTAATTAGTAAATTAGGTTTAACATTTAATTAAATGCAAAAAGGACCAAACTTTCATTCTTTTCTCAAAAAGGGTCAAAACCCTAAAGACTTTTCCCGATTCAATTCTTTCACGCGTATATTTATTTTTAATTCCTATTTTGATTATATTTATGTATCTGCTCCGAGAATGTAATAGATAATTAGGACTTTTATCGCTTTCTTTAATTCTCGCATTTATTTTCAAGGGTTATGTTTTTGGCGATGTAAATACCCGACGCCTTGTAATAGCGTAGATTCACTTTCCGCAATTTATTTTCCGCAAATTATTAACTGTTAACTATGCATGCAAGACTTGTCTGAAAAATAAAATCAATCTGTAGCTCACCACAAAAATGTGCAAAGATAACTTGAACATGAAACCTGACACACATGCACATGCCACTCCTAGGGTACGCCTCACTTGGTTGCCTCGAGGTGGTCATCAAGTATAGGGTGTTTTAGAGGTCGCCCTCCTGTCTAAAGATCCAGTTGCC
This sequence comes from Vicia faba, assembly GCA_948472305.1. Lineage (NCBI taxonomy): Eukaryota > Viridiplantae > Streptophyta > Magnoliopsida > Fabales > Fabaceae > Vicia > Vicia faba. The sequence continues at coordinate 1,483,507,071 of OX451738.1, forward strand.
TCGAAACGGTTGCCTCGGATAAAAAGGATCTAGGACATTAGGGTTACCACTAAGGCGTCCTACTATTGCTTTGGTGACCACACATGTCCCTATAATCGAATTGACTCGAATAACTCCTACGACGGTGCTACCTACTTCTCAATAGTGGGATAGTACTGTCTAAATGACTCTTACACAACTTAATTCCTTAGGGTAGGTAGATTTCTCCTGGGTACTTGCTCTTTTCAAAAACAAAAACAACTTTTCGTACCTACACTTTCAAAAAGTTTTCAAACAAACACTTCATACACTCTTGAGGACTGATACAAGAGTTACCTAGAAGTTTTTCAAACTAAACTTTTTCAAAACCCACAAACACAAGAAAAGCAAACGCTTTTGAAAACATAGTGAGCAAGTACCTAAGAGCCCGTGGATAACCACGGATAGAAAGGGTGCTAACACCTTCCCTTTCTATAATCTACCTCCCGAACCCGAGAAACATCTCGAAAATGAATTTTGCTGTGCTTTTGTCCTTTCCTTGTTGGAGAAAATAAAAGATGGTGGCGACTCTTGCTTACCGCGACATTTTGCGAAACGCAAACGTGAACCAGCATTCCAAAACAGTCAGTTCTATTTCCACCGATCACAGCTAACCATTTCAAAGACCGAGGGGATTTATCTTTGTTCTTTTTTGCAGATTATGGCTTCCATGCACAGAAATACCATTCGAGTTAACTTCGTGCAGATACCTGCTCAACTCAGAGAGTTAGTCTCAAAAGTTCCTGATACTTCCTCATTCGTTAGAAGACATGGTCAGCTCCTTAGTTTGGTCACTTCAAAGTTGGATGAGCAGATGATGAGCGTCCTTTTCCAGTTCTTCGATCTGGTGCATCATTATTTTACCTTCCCGGATTATCAGCTAGTCCCCACTTTGGAGGAGTTTTCTGATTTACTGGGCATATCCATCCTCGAGCAGACACCCTTCACAGGTTTAGAAGAGTCTCCTAGGCCAGAGGACATTGCTTCAACCTTACATCTAAAAAGGGTTGATGTAGTATCCAACTGGGAGACACGGAGCGGGGTCAAAAGTTTCTTGGCTAAGTTTCTGATTGATCAAGCTCAGCTGTTCTGGGACAATTTGGACTTTCAAGCGTTTGAAGACATCTTGGCTCTCCTCATCTACGGTTTGGTTCTTTTCCTGAATCCAGATTCCTTCATAGATGTGAATACAGTCAAGTTCTTCTTGTCTCGTAATCCTGTACCTACTCTTCTGGGTGATATCCTACATGCCCTCTATACTCGTACTGTGCGAAGAAGAGGGACCCTCATGTGCTTCATGCCGGTGCTGGCGAGGTGGTTTATTTCGCACCTCCCCAAGTCTGTATTAAAGAATGAGGAAGGTTTAGGTTGGGCTTACAGGATAATGTTCCTTGCCCATACGAACATTCTTTGGAGTTCTAAGGCTATGGAGGACACTACTGTCATTGATTGATGTGGGGGATACCCTAATGTCCTGTTGCTTGGAATTAGAGGGGGAATAACCTACATTCCTTGCTTGGCTCTATAACAGTTTGGTCGCGCTCGGAGAGACGGTCCTCATGAGCTACTCCTTACAGACATTGTCTTTGACTACAAGGAGGACGTTGATGAGCATCGCCGAAGGTTTATACGAGCCTGGGGCAGGGTGAACAGGTTTGACCCTCACGAGCTAGGACCGAAGACTTATCTCCCTATGCAACCTTATCTCCAGTGGGTCCGAGCTCGTGCTCAGAAGCTTGGGATGCCTTACGAAGCTGTGTTGCCAGTGGTTGTGGAGCCTACCAATGAAGAGGGTGTTCCTTATACGACTCTTTATCCCTATATGCCTACTGATCTTGGGGCATTGAAGAGATCTTGGATCCAGCTGAAGGAAGAAAAGGATACATACCGGGAGAAGTATCATGAACAGGAAAGGAAGATCTTGAAGCTCACGAGGCAACTTGAGAACGAGAGGACAATCAACGATTATGTCAGCATGAAGGGGAAGCGACCATGGGATTTCTGACATCTTTTATTGTTTCTAGTCTAGATTTGCTTTTCAGTTATTTCTTTGTAAACACCTTAAAAGGCATTGTTAAACATTTTAAAATTTTAATCTAATAAAGTTTGTTTTATTTTTGGTTTACAAATTTGAATCTCCCAAAGTCTTTGAAATCATTTCATACGCATTACATTATCATGCACATCATTACAGGTACTCTTACATGTTTCTTATCTTCTTCGCTGTTTATTTCAGCATAAAATGTCTTCTGAGATACCTACCGATCAGGCTATCAAAGCTCTTCAGGCACAAAATGCCCAATTCCAAGAGATGTTCTTAAACTTGGCTAAAGGGCAAGAGGATTTGAAGAGTCTCATCCTGAAGGAGAAGAATAAGAAGAAGAAGAAGAAGAAGAAGAAGAAGAAGAAGGTGGTTCTTCTGAATATGGGTCACAGATTTGGGAATTGGTTGCGACAGGAAGCTGATTTGTCTCACTCATCCAAAGGAGGAGAGAATCAAGAGGAAGAAAAGGGTCTTAGCCCTGCGGTCTCTGATAATGATACTGATTTTGATAATGAGCGGTATCCTCCCGCCGAGGATAGGTACAAACAACTTGAAGACTGTCTAAGTGCTATGGAGATTCAGAAGGTCCCTGGCTTGGACTTTGGAGATCTGGGACTAACATCGGGAGTGGTGATCCCTCACAAGTTCAAAACTCCAGTTTTCGCCAAGTACGATGGAGTATCCTGTCCAAAACTCCATCTCCGCTTATACGTCAGGAAAATCCAACCCTACACTGCTGATAGGAATCTGTGGGAACATTTCTTTCAAGAAAGTCTGTCAGGGACTCAGCTTGAATGGTTTTATCAATTGGAAGGAGCTAATTTTCGCAACTGGGAGGACCTTGCTGCTGCTTTCTACAAGCAGTACCAATATAATGCCGACCTTGCTCCCACTTGTACTCCGCTTTAGGGTATGTCCATGGGTGCAGGCGAAGGCTTTAAGGACTATGCTCAGAAGTGGAGAGATCTGGCTGGAAGAGTCCAACCCCCTTTGTCTGATAGGGAGTTGGTGGATATGTTTCTTGGGACTTTGTCTGGTCCATTTTTCAATCATCTGATCGGCAGTTCATCATCCGGGTTTACTGAATTGATTATGACTGGTGAGAGAGTAGAAGCTGGTATCAGAAGTGGTAAGATACAGAAGGATGCATCGTCAAGTGCAGTAAAGAAAGCTTTCACTGGTAAGAAAGAAGCTAGTGCAGTTTACAGCTCGAGGAGCCAAAACTGACCTGAACACCGTCAAGCAGTGAATGTGGTGGTAATATCAAGACCTACCGTTGCTCCACAATGCAACAATCAGCAAAGGGTGGAGAGACCACAAAGACAGTACACTCGGCTTAATATGACTTTGTCACAAATTCTACCTTAATTATTGAAAACCAACCTGGTAACTCTGAGGGAAGCCCCGAAGAATCCCAACACCACATCCCCGTTGTATAATCCGAACGCCCGATGTACCTATCACTCTGATAGCCCAGGTCATGATACGAACAACTGTTGGGCCTTGAAGAATAAAGTGCAAGATTTGATTGAAGCTAAAGAGATTGAGTTTGACACTTCGGAGAAACCCAATGTCATAACTGCACCCATGCCCAAGCATGATCAGGGAGTGAATGTAATTGAAGATGGTGAAGAGGATTTAGATATCGACAGCTGGATTTACCCGACTACCAATGGTGGCTTGAACAACTGGACGATGAAGGACTTCGTGCCCATTTCTTTTATTACACAGTAATTGACTTTTGTTTTGAGATTTGTAACAGATAGTTTGAAACTTTACGGCCCGATGCCTTGCCCGAGGCACCTTGGCTTTGTTTGTGAGGGCTTATTATCTGTCATTTTCATATATCATCAATAAAGCATTGAATGTTTTCTTGCATTACAAATTTTACGCTCTTTGTTTTTCCTTTCTATCTCACACTTTATAAAACAGCTATTGTCTTACACACACTCACATATCATAATGCAGATCCACATCCACTATGGATCCCATTGATAACGACTCTGCTACTTCCAGTTATGACTTTGAAAATCCGATCAACCAAGCCGAGGACGAAGGTGAAGATGATTGTGAGGTACCTGGGGAACTTGCTAGACTGTTACTTCAGGAAGAGAGGGCTATACAGCCGCAGGAAGAGCCAGTGGAATCAGTGAATTTGGGTGCAGAGGAAGACAAGAAAGAGGTCAAGATAGGTGCAAATCTGGAGCCTAGTGTCAAGTAGCGATTGATACAGATGTTCCGCGACTATGTTGAAATCTTCGCTTAGTCTTATGAAGATATGCCTGGTTTAGACACTGACATTGTGGTACACCGCCTGCCGACTAAAGAAGACTGTCCTCCGGTAAAGCAGAAGGTTCGCCGTATGTGCCCCGAGATGTCTGAGAAAATCAAAGCTGAGGTTATGAAACAATTTGACGCTGGATTTCTAGCTGTCACTTCTTACCCACAGTGGGTTGCCAACGTGGTTCTAGTGCCGAAGAAAGATGGTAAGATCCAAATGTGTGTGGACTATAGAGATCTGAATAGGGCGAGCCCCAAGGATGATTTCCCACTGCCTCATATCGATGTTCTGGTCGACAACACCGCACAGCATAAGGTCTTCTCCTTTATGGATGGTTTTTCTGGTTACAATCAGATTAAGATGGCTCCCGAGGACATGGAGAAGACAACCTTCGTTACACAGTGGGGCACTTTCTGTTACAAGGTAATGCCTTTCGGGTTGAAGAATGTTGGGGAAACTTATCAGCGCGCCATGGTCGCTTTGTTCCATGACATGATTCACCATGAGATTGAGGTCTACGTTGATGATATGATTGCAAGGTCCCAGATTGAAGAAGAACATCTTGACCATCTCCAGAAACTATTTGACAGGTTGAGGATGTACAAGCTGAGGTTAAACCCGAACAAGTACACCTTTGGGGTAAGGTCTGGTAAGCTGTTGGGTTTCGTTGTTAGTGATAAAGGTATTCAGGTGGATCCTGCAAAGGTGAAGGCTATACGGGAGATGCCAGCACCCCGAACAGAAAAGGAAGTTAGAGGATTCTTGGGACGTCTGAATTACATTGCCCGATTCATTTCACACCTGACTGCTACTTGTGAGTTGATCTTCAAGCTGCTGAAGAAAGATCAAGTGGTAAAATGGAATGATGAATGTGAGACCGCTTTCAAAAGGATCAAGGATTATCTCCAAGAGCCACATATCCTGATGCCTCCAGTTGAAGGAAGACCTTTGATCTTATACTTGACAGTGTTGGATAATTCAATGGGGTGCGTGCTGGGGCAGCATGACGAGTCTGGCCGAAAAGAGCACGCTATTTACTACCTTAGCAAAAAGTTTACCGACTGCGAGATCCGATACTCGTTGCTCGAGAAAACTTGTTGCGCTTTGGCATGGGCTGCTCGCCGGCTGAGACAGTATATGCTAACTCACACTACCCTATTGATATCAAAGATGGACCCAATCAAGTATATCTTCGAAAAGCCTGCCTTGTCCGGAAGAATAGCAAGATGGAAGATGATCTTAACCGAGTATGATATTTAATACACAACCCAAAAAGCAATCAAGGGGAGTGTGTTGGCAGATCATTTGGCGCATTAGGCCGTGGATGATTACCAATCCATGAATTTTGAGTTCCCGGATGAGAACATCATGTTGGTGACCAATTGTGAAGAATTTGGACCGGATGAAGGACCTGAGGAAGGATCTTGATGGTCTATGTATTTCGACGAAGCCTCAAACGCGTTGGGTAATGGCATTGGTGCCGTGATTATATCTCTTGAAGGCGGTCATACTCCATTCACCACCCGATTATGTTTTAACTGCACCAACAATATGGCGGAGTATGAAGCGTGCATCATGGATCTTCGAGCAGCTATTGACCTAAGGATTAAGTTTTTGAGTGTATTCGGAGATTCCGCTCTGGTAATCAGTCAGATCAAAGATGAGTGGGATACGAAGCACCCAAATCTTATTCCTTACAAAGAATATGTACTGACATTGCTTCCGCACTTCGAGGAGATAACCTTTGAACATTTCCCCAGAGAGGAGAATCAGTTAGCGGACGCGCTGGCTACCATGTCTTCTATGTTCAAGGTCAGGTGGGACAATGAGGCTCCCTGGATTACCATTAAGAGGTTGGATGAACCTGCACATTATTGTGATATTGAGACTGAAGAGGTAGCAGATAAAGCCTGGTTTCACGAAGTAAAGAGGTATCTTGAGGCTCAAGAATACCCCGAGGGTGCATCTGTTAATGACAAGAAGTTCTTGAGGAGGTTCGCTGTGAAGTTCTTCATCAGTAATGGTATCCTTTACAAGCGTAACCATGACTCAACCTTACTGCGGTGTATGGACAAGAACGAGGCAGAAAGGATTATGGCAGAGCTACATGAAGGTACTTTCGGAACCCATTCCAGTGGACATACCATGGCAAAGAAAATCCTACGGGCAGGATATTATTGGTCTACTATGGAAGCCGATTGTTATCAACATTCTCGGACCTTCCATAAGTTCCAAGTCTATGCTGATAAGGTGCACGTACCTCCAGTCCCTCTGAATATTTTGACAGCACCTTGGCCTTTTGCAATGTGGGGCATCGATATGATTGGCGAGATCAGACCTACTGCGTCCAATGGGCATCGTTTCATTCTGGTAACTATTGATTACTTCACAAAGTGGGTTGAGGCAGCTTCCTTTGCTACGGTAACCAAGAACGTCATGGCGCAGTTCATACGACATAATCTAATCTGTCGATACGGTGTACCAGAGAGGATCATTACGGACAATGGTACAAATTTCAACAATACAATGATCATCGAGCTCGACAAATAGTTTAAGATACAGCATCATAATTCTTTTCCCTACCGGCCCAAGATGAATGGGGCTGTTGAAGCAGCTAATAAGAACATCAAGAAGATTGTGCAGAAGATGACGGTGACATACAAATACTGGCACGAGATGCTACCATTCGCTCTTCATGGGTACCGTACCTCAGCGCGGACGTCAACCGGGGCAACTCCTTACTCTTTGGTGTATGGCATGGAGGCAGTCCTACCTATCGAAGTCCAGATACCCTCTCTCCGGATTATGAAGGATGCAGGTTTGAGCAAGGACGATTGGATCCAGACCCGGCTTGATCAGCTGAATCTAATCGACGAAAAGAGACTTACTGCTATTTGTCATGGTCAGATGTACCAAAAGCGAATGATCAAGGCATTTAACAAGAAAGTTAGACGACAAGAGTATCAAGTCGTGGATCTGGTAATCAAACGCATTATCCTGCCACAAGGTGATCCCAGGGGAAAATGGACCCCTACGTACGAAGTGTTATTTGTGGTTAAGAACATTTTCTCGGGAGGAGCTATGATTCTAACCACCATGGATGGTGACGACCTTCCTCACCCTGTCAATGCAGACATAGTGAAAAAATACTACGTATAATCAAAGACCCGCTAGGTTGACTGGCCTAGGCAAAAATAAGGGCTTCCCGGCGAACCAAAAGGGTTCGGGCAAAAATAAGGGACGAAAATAAAAAAACTGTACACCCGGCAAGTCGAAAACCTGAAAAGGCAGCTTGGGCAAAAAAGGGTATCTCGGTGGACTGAAAACCTGAAAGGGCGGTCCAGGAAAAAATTAGGGATCAAAGCGTAACACTATGTCTCATTGGATCATCTTGCAACCAGACTTCAGTATCGACTATCAAGCTCGGACGGTGCCAATCAATCTGATCTACCTTCAACCGAGTAGCAAAGTGATGAGACGCTCGAAGATATAAATGAAATAGCAGAGTTGGAACCTAGTGGGATTGTTCACATAGCTGTTTTTCTTTGTTTTTCACAAATTGTATATTTTCTATCTTTCGGCGGCGTTCTCTTACTAGGACGTCAGCCTCTTGTACAAAAATGCCTATTACAGGCCAACTTCAAAATTAATACAATTCATTTTACAACAAATTTCAAAATTGTTTTTCTTTTTCTGTTTGTTTTGCAAGAACGTCCAATGATTCATTTTTTATATATGCATTTGAAAATAATTGTTGCTCATAAATATCTACATGCGAAACAAAAGACGATTACTCGTAATATCAGAAACAGGGGCAAACAAGAAATGTCCAAACTGTACAGTTACTCTACCCACCCGGTACGGTGACAGACCCAGCTTGAGAAAATGACTAAAAGTATATACACTCCCCGCAGAGTAAAAAGTATCCAAAAACATCGGTGTTAGTTCTCCCCAAGCAGAGTTCATCTGTCACCAACAATGGAAGACCATCCCCAGCGGAGTTTATTTCATCCACAGACAAAAACTTTATCCCCGATAGAGTTTGTCATCACCGGCAACAGTAATTCATCCACCGCCAAGGTTATTTCTCCAAATCAGCAGATCTTCTGACAGAGTATCCCTTCCCCACAGAGTCATTTTCTCGCCAGTTTATTCTCCAGCCGAGTTAGTCTCCCGCCAGTTTATTCTCAGATCATCTTCGATCGTTATCCCCAGCGAGAACGAAGAATTCAGACCCTTTATATTCTCCAGCAGCAGTCCGGGATTTATTTTCCCCAACTAGAGAACATCACAAAAACATCACATCTCCATACATCATGGCACATGCATACGCATCATACAGCACAATCTCATTTATTTTGAAAACATCATTGCTCAATACATGTCATGCATCATGGCATTACATACGACTAATTCTTTACATTTCAGGAAAAGATACAATCAAATTCTCACAAAGTTCAAGCTATGAAGCCCGGGTACGACCGGATAGTATCTTGATTACTACATCATATTGTGAAGCCTGGAGAATGACCGGATAACAGTATCAGAACACCGCGAATCCTGGAAACGACCAGATAGTGGTATCTCTTAAAAGCAAGCTATGAAGCCCATATTCGACCGGATAATAGTTTAATTCCCAGCAAGTTACTATGAAGCCTGGATTACGACCAGATAGCAGTACGAGACGCCATGAAGCCTGGATTCGACCAGATAGTGGCATATCATAAACACAAGCCGTGAAGCCCGAATTCGACCGAATAACAGCTTAGTAGGTTATTGTGAAGCCTAGATTACGACCAGATAGCAATACAAGTTTCTGTGAAACCTGGACTACAACCAGATAGCAGCCAAGAATACTATGAAGCCTGGAGTCGACCAGATAGGGGTATATCTTTAATGCAAGTTATGAAGCCCGGGTTCGACCGGATAGTATCTTGATTTCTCCGAACACCATGAAGCCTGGATTTGACCAGATAATGGTGTGAGACATCGTGAAGCCTGGATTATGACAGATAGCGGTAAAAAGACACTGAAGCCTGGATTACGACTAGATAACAGTAAGGGACACTATGAAGCTTGGATTTCGACCAAATAGCCATTCACCCGGCCAATTACTATGAAGCCCGGAGTCGACCGGATATTAGTAGGCCTTAAAATCAAATGGAAGCCCGGATGCGACTGGATAACCACTTGATTTCTTCTGAAGCCTGGATTTTGACCAGATAAGAAGTAAGGTATTGTGAAGCCTGGAATCGACCAGATAGCAGTACAGGACACCATGAAGCCTGGATTCGGCCAGATAATGGTATGAAACATCGTGAAGCCTGGATTACGACCAGATAGTGGTATAAGACACTGTGAAGCTTGGATTTTGACTAAATAGCAGTTTACCTGGACAAATACTAAGAAGCACGGAGTCAACCGGATATTAGTGTGCCCTAAATTCAAGTTAAAGCCCAGATGCGACCGAATAGCAACTGAATTCCTTCTGAAGCCTGGATTACGACCGGATAAGAATTGAGAAATTGCAAAGCCTGGATTACAATCGGATAGCAAGTTTAATCTCATCTCCCCAGTAAGTCACTGTAAAGCCTGGATTACGACCAGATAGCATTCGATCTTATCACTATGAAGCCTGGATCACGACCAGATAATAGTTCATTTTCACCTCCTCGACCAAGAGACTATTCCCCAGTAGAATAACAGACGACTGAAGCTCCTAAAATTCGACTTTTCTCTCAGTACAGATACCAACATTCCCCAGTGTAATCTTCCTCAACAACAAGTATATGGGTCCTCGCTAAGGAATCTCTTAGACGGTCGAAACTCCTCCGGATGGCATCTTTAAGCCCATTTTTCATCGTCAATCTCCAAATGGAATCTATAAGCCCATTCCCGGCATCACAAGACAAGTACCACTTCATGCGAGTACAAATTTCTGGGCACTCTAGTGTTCAATCATCTTCCACCTTCGGATCACGAAAGGTAGACAAGCCAATCTACCTCCTCAGGTTTAAGAAGATTGAACAGGGGAAGCTGTTGTACCCCAAAATTTTCCCTCCCATATTTCTCAAAAAATTTCAAGAAAGATCCTCAAGTTGTTCAAAGAAGTCCAAGGGTTGACTAGATAAACTCTCTCCTAAGGCAGTCTACCTCAAATTAGGGTTTCATGTCGCATCAAGATACTTGAGTCCAAGGGATCCCAAATGCTCACCATGGTCCTAATATGTTATCAAGATCATCCATGTCAATTTTCAAGCCTTGCAGAGGAAGTTTGCTCAGTCAATTACTCAAAGGCTTGAAAATCGACTGTGCTAGGGCAAAAGTCAATTGTGGCCCACATACAGTCAAACTTCAAGATTTTTGGTCAAAATCCTCATTTTGAAGTATTATTCATCATTTGATCAAGGGTTGATTATGATTCATCAAGGATTGCTCACAATTCATCAAAACCCAAAAGTTGCTAAATTAGGGTTTTGTAGGAAAAGTCAACTCAACTTTGACCAAGCATAACTTTCTCATACTTTATGAGAAATAACTCATCCAAATCTAATTTTTAAGAGGATGCAATGCTCTACAATTCATCTTCAGCTCCCAAGTTCAAAATATGCACTCACAAGAAGTTATGAATTTGGACATTATAGGTCATTTTGAAAAGTCAACAAAAACACCTTTTATGTCAAAGCTTCATACATGAACATGGAAGACTCAATTGATATGAGACCAAAAGTGTTTCTTAGAAGACATCCTAAGATTTCTAAAAAGTCTAAGAACACCTTCAAAGAGTCAAAATTGAAGACGTTATGCATTGGTGAAGTTGACATTTTTTTGCAAAATTGCCAAAAGTCAAAAGTGCCTCAAATTGTAATTTTTGTTAGATGGGCCTAACTTTTGCACTTGTTTTGAGTTCGTAGCATGGTCCACGAGTCCTAGCCCTTCCCACTTGCCTTTATTTTATTCTTACCATTTATTTTGATTTTTGATTTCAATTAAATCAATTTAAATCAAAATAAATCATGAAAATATCCAAACCATTTAAGTCTTGAGATTTGGTGCATGTTTCAGGTTCCATATACAGCTAGCAAGTGAATCAAATCGTGCAAGGCCTATGTGTGCATGAAAAGATTGGTTTTGGCCTATTTTTGGAAAGGTTTTCATGGAAATCAAATCAAAATCAAAAGCCATAATTGACAAAGATTGAATGGACTTTTGTAAACCTAATTTGATCAGTGATATGTAGTGAACAAAAGCGGACAAAAAAACACAAGGTTTAGAGGCATGTAGAAAGAGAACCAAACTTGAAAAAACTCAAAGAAAGTGGTGATCTGATTTTGCACTTCCAGGCGTTTTCAATATTCCTAAGCCATCCCATTTGTATCCTGGACATATAAGGAAGTTGTACCAATCAAGAACGAGCATTTTCCAGCGCTAGAACTCACTGTAAGTGATCCACGACCATGGCTTTTTCTTGAAATCGAATTACATGATTTTGGCACTTGTAGCATGAATTAACTACATATTCTTGTTCCTTGCAGCATTTGCAAGTTGTTCATAACAATTAATTACATTTTTTCTAACTCTATAGAGATTTACCATTATTAGGGTTCTTGGTCTCGTTTTAGGGTCATTGTATACAGGTGAAATTGGTCCACAAGGGCACCATGATGCTCAACAGGCCAAGGAGATTTGATCTATAGCATTAGAATCCATTTATCGTGCCTGTATTTGATTTTGAAATGTGTAGGAGCTCTAGTGACGGACATTTGTCCGTAGGTAAAAGTCAATGACATTTACCAATGGAGAGAGGTTGGGGACGATGGCGTGGCACCATCCCATTAGCCCATTCAAATTTTCGCGCGGATGTTTTTTATTTTGTTTGTTTTGAATATATTGTTTAATTGTTATCTTACATACAACAAATGTGCTTGGTACAGTTGGCAACAAGGTGATGGTTGAAGCCTGGGGACCTGGGTTTGATTCCAGGCCCTAGCACAAATGCTATTTTCTTGTTTTCTTATTACAGATTCAATACACCTCTGGTCCAAGCGTCCATCATACTCCTTCAATGCGTAGCTATCCAGATGTCCATGCGCTGGATCCAAAGGTCATCATCTGAAGGTCTACCAAGGTCCTTAGTCAATGCACAGCGCTGGATCCAGGAAGTCAAACGTGGGTCAGTTTGTTTGGGCCCAAAGCTTGCTATCAACACCCTCCAATTTGCTGGTTACAGACCCAAATTTCCTTTTCTTTTTTCTCCTTATATTTTCTTTATTAATTCATTTAATTATTTTTACTCACACAAAATTAATTCTTTTTTATCAAAAAAATCATAAAAAAATAATTTGTCATCCAATTAGATTTAGTTTATTTTTTATCAAAAAAAATTAATTTAATTAGTTTATTTAATTTGTTAGGTAACTTTAATTCCTTTTGTAAATAAATTAAAAACAATTAGAAAATTAGGGTTTTAGTTTAATTTAATTCCTATTTTCTTTTTCTTAAAAAATAACCAAAAACACAAGAATAGGTCAAATTTAATATCTTCTTAATTTAATTTAATTAGTAATTAGGTTTTTGTTTATTTAATTTAAAACCTTTTTTTTTCTTAAATAATCAAAAACAACCAAAAAATGTTTTTTCTTGTAATTAGGTTAGACGGGGTCAAGACCCTAACTTTTCTCGTTCTTAACTCCTCGTGCGCGTTTATTTATTTTTTACAATATTGATGTAATTGCTCACAGGATGTAATAGATTAATTAGGACTTTCTCCGTTTATTTATCGTTTTAGCGGGGTTTTTGGCTATGTAATTTATACCCGAAGCCTTGTAATAGCTTAGCTTTATTTTCCGCATTTTAATTTCCGTAAAATATTAACTGTTAGATGCATGATATTAGAGTTGCATGACAAGACTGTATGTAAACTTTAAAACAGTTAGCAAACCCTAAATGTGCAAAGATAATAACTTGAAATTGAATCACTCGCACATGTGCACTCCTAGGGTATACTCCCACTTCTGTTGCCTTCGGTAAACGTTCATTAAGTATAGGATATTTTAGTGGTCGCCCTCTTGTCTAAACAAAAGATCAAAGTCCCATTCGAAAAAGTTGCCTCGAAAAAGTTGCCTCGAATATGATCTTAAGAAATTAGGGTTATTACTAAGACATCCTAACATTGCTTTAGTGATCGTACGTCCCTTTAGAATTGACCCTTACAACTCCAACGACGGTGCTACCTACTCACTAATAGTAGGATAGCGCTGTCTAAAGGAAACAAACATAGAACAATTCTTTTTTTCGAGTAGGTAGATACTAGTAGGTACTTGCTCAAAACAAAACAAACTTTTCACACCATACACTTTTCAAACAAAGTTTTCAAAACGACTTCGTAACACTCTTGAAGACAGAAGTAAGGGTTAAATCGAAGCAAAACAAAAACTTTTCAAATCACACAAACACATAAGCAATTTTTAAATGATGAGCAAGTACCTAAGAGCCCGTAGAAAACTACGGATAGAAAGGGTTCTAATACCTTCCCTTTCTATAATCTACCCCCCGTACTCAGAATATCTCGAAAAAGGAATTTTTCTGTGCTTTTTTCCTTTCCGGTTGGATAAAATAAAAGTCGGTGGCGACTCTTGCTTACCGCGACATTTTGCGAACACAAACGCAAAACGCAAACCAGCATTTTCCTAAAAACAGTTCTGGTTCTGCCACCGTATCACAGGAACCGTTGCCGATCACTGGGGATGCCAATACATATCGGCATTAGAAACCTGAAATACCAAAGATTATTGGGGATAGTGGTAAGAATTTGCACTGGGAGCTCATGATACCGAAGATTATTGGTGACTCTGCTGAAGATTAAATTGCTGACGAAGCGAGTCTTTAGGTACGCTGCTGAATTCTGAATTGTATTATTGGGGCAGAGATGATCTGGCCTGACTTCCCTGCATCCTGAACAGTTGAAAGGATGGTAGGACTGAATATACCAAGGAATGTGTATTGAACACCATGCGGACCTCTTTGAATACATGCCCTAAGTTTACGCACACTGGGGAATTATCTCTTGAATCACTTGGGGATAAGAGATGGGCATATACACCCGCGAATGCCCCAGTTTAGCTATGTGAATTCCCCGATTTAGCTCTACGAATGCCCCGGCTTAGCTCTCCGAATGCCCTGGTTTAGCTCCACTGAGGATGTTCTTGATTAACTCCACCGGGGATGCACTTGTTTGTGATGAGTCAAATGATGATTCTGGACTTTCTGAATTCACTTGGGGAATCGAGTTTTAAATTGTCTGTAGCAAATGAACGCAGCTTCATGCGCTGGCCAGGCCAGGGTGTCCGTTATGGTGCTTTTAGCTTGATCGTAGTCTTGTACAACATAATTTGGCTTGAGCAACTTTGCAAGTACGGATGAGGAATGCCCCTGTCTGGAGGATTTCTGGAAGAAACTGTGCTGAATAGAAGATCGGAATATCCGTGCCACAATACGGTATGAGGTGGCCTGCCCCAATCTCTTGAATCACGAAATAAATTGCTCTTAATTACAGCTTTCTTGAAGAGATTTGTCGAATCTCGAAGTAACTTCCTCAGGTTGAATGAATCCAGAATAGATTTCTCGATTTGATAGCCTCTAATTGATCGAGCTTGAAGAGATTTATTGACGTGATATCCTCTGATTGCTTGAGTTTAAAGAGATTTATCAACGTGATAGCCTCTGATTGATAGCTTTAAGGGAATGCCCCAGATTTGGCTGACCTCAGAGAGATCGACTCTCGACTTGATTGCCCCAGATTGGCGGAATCTACTAACTTCATCCTTGAAGGTTACTCGAACTGTGAAGCACTAAGATGTTTTCTCTTGACAGAATCACTGGTTAACGTGCCCCCGGATAAGTCATTTCTCTTGTGGCAGCTGACTCTTGCTCCAACAGGGTATTCAAGCCTCTCTTCTCTGAAAAGATTGATCTCTTTACCGATTGTTCATTGTGTAAACTTACTTGATGTCGATTAATTGTTTTGTACTCAGAAGAATGTTTATTATGAGAATGATAATTCTAATACAACACATATGTAAGTCTTGAAGTTTGAAAAAACTTTGGATGAAATAACGCCACAACTCTGTTGTGAACGACTCACTATCTAGAGAGAAACATTTGAAAATTCTTTTTTATGAAAGATAATGCAAGCATATGATTCCAACACAGATATTCAAACGCACCTCTTAGGAGTCAGTTCAACGCTATCTCATTGTAGCGCGCTTTCGAATTAACCAATGCTTCAGTTAGAACTTTTTATGGGTTGTAACGTGGCCTGGTTCATGGTTTAAGAAAAAAGGATTTAAGGATCAAAATTATTTGGTACCCACCCATTATCCATGATGTTCTCCATTCATAGTTCAGTTGACCCGATACAAGCATTCATCTCTCTATAAGAGTTTGCGATGGTTGAGGAACCATTGAGGCCTCTTGGACACAACAGTCACTAACTTTTGACTTTGGTGTCTTATCAGACGACTTTGTTCTTTGATGAGGATTTTCATTGGTGATCCTTTTCTCGCCTTTTAGGCTTTTCAATTTCTTTTTTTGCTTTTTCCTGGACATACTCTTTTGAATTTCGATTTGGAAGTCCAGCGGGATGCCCCAGCTTTTTCCTAAGCGACTTGTTTTCAAGTTTCGACTTAGCGGGGATTTTTGTTTCTTTCTTATTCGTATTTCCATTTTGAACAAGTCGTTGATCTTTGCGCCATTTTTTATTTGTTGGAAGTGATCATGACTTCCTGATTCTTTGGTATATGAGGGATAGCCATTTTTGTATCGTCATCTGATCTCGGCTTCTTGATTTACGAGATATATCCATTGGGATATTGTCACTAATTGATGCACGTTGTTGACAAAGGAGGGTTAACCATTGCGGTTTTGACTTTCCTCAACCTTTTGATGGATAACCATTGTTGTATCCTTGGATGCACACTCTTGATGAGTTCTGAATGCTTGATCAGATTAAATGAACACTACCCGCCCCAGGGTTAAAATGAGGGTTTTTTCTGAACAGAAAAGAAACTCCTAATTCGAAGGCTCAGAGGGGTTAACGAGGGTCTATATCCCTTATATCTCCGGTGTTTAGGAATTGAAACAAGGCTTGTACATCGTCAGCAAGGTCTTACTCAAAAGCATAGCAACCAGAGATTTTTGCGTTTTTAGATTATCGTAATCCTCCTTCCAATTCTTTACCTAAGCATAAGACTTGGAGACTTAGCATCAATATGCAAGTAAAACATTTAAAGAGTGATAATGAATGAATGAATGAATAGAAACAAAAGAACACTTCAAGACAAGCATACTTATTACATTAAGATTTTCATTCAAAAATAGACAAGTTTCTATATACAAGCAATGTTTAAACAAACAAGAAATAATGCAAATAAAAATGCACCAAAGAGAACCAATGGTTGCCATTGTTGAGAAGACTTGACTCCGTATGGATTTCTTGATTCTGACGACTTTTTGTAGTCTTGATGCTTGAGTTGGAGGGAGAACCTCCTTCAGATCTGATGTGAACATGACAGTCTTTAAATAGATCTTGTCTTGGACTTTGTCTCTGGATGACATACCTTCAATCGAATGGCCAGGTTCCCCAGAATAATATACATGGGAGATTCTTCCAGGAGAGCGAACGAATGCTTTACCAAGCTAAACGGTAAAAACTGTATCACTAAGAAATAATATGGTTTGTCTTCTATCAGAACAGAAGAGACATCCAGCTGGTGAGAAAGAGTCAGGCAGTTGGCCAAATAGAAATTGGACCTTCAAAAGAGACACCAGACAGGTATTGGGCTTTATACTTTAACCTTTTTACAGTTTTCAATATCAAAACCGAGTGCCTCAGAACAGTAGACACCTATAGCATGTGTATCGCAATCAGAAGAGATGTTTGTAGGAGGAGGACCCCAAAGATCAGAGCTGGAAAGAACAGGATGTAATGCATTGGGCTCGTACCAGCATGCTCATCAGACTTATCCTGTTTTTGCTTAAAAGCTTTTTTTTATGAATTCACTAGGGGAAAAAAGACTGACTGTTATTGAACAAATCAGGGAATGTAAAGCTGTGGGGAGTACCCCTGATTGAATAGTCTGATGCCCCGGTGTAGCAACCACATCTGGCATTGGTCAATAGGGATGGAGCACTGGTGTAAGATCTCATAGTAAATGGTATCCATCTGCTGATAAGATGTTCTAAGAACTCAAGATTATGGCACTTCGTGGTTGAAATCAATTCCCAAAAGGTGAGGGGAAGAGAGAACGTCAGCTGCGATAGTAAGTTTATTAATCATCATTAGAGCTTCTGCGACCCAGTTCATTTGAGTATTCAATTGATTACCTTTCTTCTCGAAGAATTCCTGACCCCGGGCCAAAGCTTGCATGTACCACACGGAGTTATTCCATAACTGGTCTCTGAGCACGTGCCGTAAGAAACCATGTTTGAACCTCTGAAGAGAGCATCAGGTATGAATAAGAATCCCCAATCTTTGAATACCTGTTATGGATGCATGAATATACATGGAGTGCATGAATGGATGCCATGTCATGTTCTTTCGTTTCCAAGGGATTTACATGTTTTGATATTAATTTTACCTAAGTAAAAGATGGAAAGGTTCAACACAAGGCTTGCAAGTATGATTCCTTGGAAATAATAGAACATGTATGTTAAGCATGTGGTAACCATGTTATGTATGCAAAGACATGGGATCAAATAGGATCAAAGTTCCATCACTTCTGAATATGATCGTTGCACTGTTTCTGAACCACATGAGAATCACCAGTCAAAGGTCTGGCATAGCTTCCGCACATATAAGAACCGAGTACCATGTAGATCTCCCATTATATGGGATCAAGGCTTGGAACATCAGATACTGTTGAGCCTTTTCTGAACATGTTGGGAATGCCAAGATCGAAGGCTCGAATGAACCTCCAAGTATACAAATCAAGAACTCATAAAATAAATCTGAAAACCATATGGTCACCAACAGCACACCATTTGAATATAGTCACTATCCGAGTAATTCACTGACATAAATCTAGAACATAACCATTAGAACCAACAATCACTGTCTGAGCATAGTTACCATCTAAACATGAGTAACCATCTGAACATAGTCACCATTTGTACCTGTGATAATGTTCCCTCCCCACTCACGGGTGAAGAATAGGTCAGGGTAAGGCACTGGTAACTCAGAATCGAGGGTACTCCTGAGAAAACTATCTTCGTATCACCTACGTGAAAACGATAGCCCCTCATTTGTACCTGATCTGAGCATGGACGACATGGCGGAGATAGTGAGACCTAAGTCAACTAGTCGTTCATGTTACACTCTATTCCTTGGGTTCCTATGGTATACAACTCTGGCCTGGGTATTGGGCCTTTTACCTCATAGTAACACCCACCCAATAAGAAGCAGATCCAATACAACAATAGTATATGGAAGATAGTAAAATGCAATGCATACATATGCTCAAGTATATACAAAATGAGTGAATAAACTGAAAGCATAAAAATAAACACCCAAAGAAAGGAAACAAGAGCTAGGAGCGACTCCGGGATGGACCAGCATTTGGTCGACTTGTCCCCAGTGAAGTCGCCAGCTGAAACAACCAGCTGAAAATCATCAAACAATGAAGTCGCCATCGAACGTATTTTATCCCACATGAAGGGAAAGCTGAACATCGAGAAAACCTGAGAAGGGAGAAGTCACGGTCTTGCGACCGAGAGATTGGGTAAGGGAGTTTGTTACGCGAGGGGAAGGTGTTAGCACCCCACGCACCCGTAGTACTCTACAGTATCCACTCTTGTTGTCTATATTATGGGTCTGTTTAATCTATGCTTACTATTTACTATACTACTGAAGGGAGAATGCATGCAAAAGAAAAGAGAAAAGAATGTAAGGAAAATAAAATTGTACTCGCTTGGGCCCTACCCCAATGCCTATGTATCCTTTTTGAGGAATCAGAGCTACCGTAGTTCGGCTCACATGTTTTTGTTTATTTTGTGTTTTTTATGGATAATGTTAATTATGCCTTCTGCCGCAGCTCGACCTTTGGAGACTTATGCGTTGGCACAAAAGTAAATTAATCTTGTCCTTACCTGAAAAGGGTTTTAGAGAAAAGGTGCTCGAGCACACAAAATGGTTTGAATTTGGTTTGTGTTTTTTTACCTTGAAAAAGGGTTTAAGTGTTGTTAGCATGTTTTATGATTTGCTACAGAAAAGAGGTTCTTGTTTTAGATGCACGGATGCAAAAAGGGGAAGAAAAGAGTCTAAGGGAGACTAGCCTATTTCTAACCTAATGTTATCATACAATGGTAGCCCTACGTCAAGGATGAAAGGGGAAATTTCTACCTAATGTTAACATGCATGGTTTACAACCTAAGGTCTAACTCACATCCGAACGGAGCAAGCGCATCCTAAGGGAACATGGTATGTACAAGGATAAAGCAAGCAAGCCAGTAAACTCAAGAGAGCACACCTACAGATATCTTATCTAGGTCAGCATGCCAAAGAAGTTCTAACAAAACTATCCTATAGGGAACATGCAATGAGAGTGAAGTCGTGTTCTCAATTTCTAAATTGAGTGACTCATCGATCAACAAGAAATAAAGGAAAGTGATAAAATCCTATAAGGAGCATGCACTGAGAGCGAAGTCGTGATCTCAATTTCTAAATTGAGTGACTCATCGATCAATCAACCACAGAAACAAACACAAACACAACACATATAGTAAATGAAGTGTGGAATGCCTGCTACAGGTCATTAAACAGCGACTTCGAGCGCACGCTCTTTATTTCCTACTTCTCATGGCATCCAGAAATCAATAAAGCAAGAAAATGAGGAATAAAATGAGATTGCGATGATACCGAACAGAGAAGGTCCATTGCCTCTTCAAAACCATGCAAGCAATAAGAAAACTCTACCAAAAGCTCCCTTGAATTTACTTGATGATAATTATGCTTTTGGATAGCTTTAGAGATTCGTGAAATTTTCACCTAAATCTCTTTTTATTTACCAATATCACAAAAATTAAATCACCAAAATTAATCGCAAGCACAATTGAAACAAGCATTGAAAATAAAACTTCAGGAGGTGCAAAGCTGGATCCAAGGTGTATAATCCAGCAATTCAATATGTGGTATAAAGCCCAGTCCGTAGAGCCTTTTTGTTTGTAGCATTTTCAAACCACAAATAATGGTAATGGGCCTTAGGAGAGAACAGATTTGGGCTAGTACAACAAGTTGTTCATCAAATTTCTTTCAGCATTTGTTTCAATAACAATAAAAAGATAAAAAAGTAAAATTATAGGAAAGAGATGATACACTTCCGTTTTGGATATGACTTTTTCCCTTCCAATATACTCAATTTATTCTTTCGTTTCTCTTTCTTCCTTGCGGTTTCCGGTGACCGATTATGCCTTCTTCTACAGAGGCTGCATCGTCGAACCTCCATGGAACACACATGAATCTTACTCTAAATTGAATCCCACATCTGAATCTGGCCTCCGATTCTTCCAATTTCTTCATAATGCTTCTATAAATCGAAACCCTTAGAATTCGTAAAGCTTCGATTAAGCGGTGTCGACACCTCTACTCGAGCTAAAACCATGAGGGAAGAAGTCTACGATGCGAAGACCATGCTAGAACAACGAGAAAAAGAAAAATCGGTGGTGAACGATTGGTGACGATTACCGCGCGTTTTCTGACGAAGACTTACGGTAAGACTATCCTTTCTTCTACTCTTCCTCTTCTTATTCTTCTACTTTTTGCTTACCTCTGTTAACTGTTGTTGCACGGTGCGATTCACGGATGCATAAATTGTTGATGAATCAAGCAGTTCCGTGATGATGTATTAATAGCGATGGTTGAAGTTTTGGCATGATGTAGTGATGGTGGAAGAAGACGAAAGGGGTGGTTGAAGGTGAAGAAGAAGTTCTGTGAGAATAGAATGATGCGAAGAAAGGTTGCAAGTGGATGGGAGAGATGCTGAAGAGAGCTTTGAGAGAGAGAGAAGATTTTTGGTTTTATAATTTTCTCCGAGAAGATGAAGATGTTGCGATAAGGTAGAGAAACTTGAAGAATGATTGCGATGGTGATGAAGATAGCAGAGATAATGGAAATTTGCAGAGAGAGAATGGAGATTAAGAAAGAAGGTTGAAGATGATGATGGAAGATGGAGATTCCCGAGAGAGTCTTGTGATGATTTTTGTGATTTCTCTTCGAATATGGAGAATGGATGCCGGGAGAAGAAGAAGAGAGAATTTCAGAGAATTTCAGTGGTGAGTTTTTTCTTTGTAAATAATTCTCTTTTATCTGTATAATTGTATCGTGAGAAAGAGAGACGGAATTTCTGTTTTTTTTTCTTTTCTAAAATTGTGAATCTAAATAAATGATACCTTCCCTCTCCTCTTTCCACTTTCTGTTGTTTCTGTTTTGAAACAGTTAGAAGGGTTAGAGGTTGTTACAAAAATTAGGAATCTGTTAGTTTGTTAGGATGATTAGTTACAGGGCTGTTACAGGAAGTTTGTTGAGAATTATGTTTCAGTCAGGAAAGGGAGTTAGAAATCTGTTTTGGAAATTCTGTTTTATATCTTTCCTTCCGCCTTTGTTTTGTGATTCTGTTACAGCTTGATTGGATGTTGTTTGTTGAGACAGTTAGAAACAGTTAAGGTGAGCGGGAAGTTAGAGATAGTTTTCTGGATATTGGTGACAGTTTTGCTGTTAGAGTCCTGCTAGTTATAGATTTGGGCGAATGAGGTTGGTTAGAATTAGTTAGAAAAACTGTTAGAAAAATTGTTATGTGGTTTTAGCTATTAGTTGGAATGTGGGGCAGTTAGGAAGTCGTTTGACAGTTAGTTATGGTTGGTTAAGGAAATTGAAATTTTGTTAGGCTTCAGTTATTTCTACTGGGAAATTGGTTATATGTTGGAGATTGGTTGGAAAAAGAGGTTAATTGGAAAGAAGATTTGCGGTTTTGACAGTTAAGAGATGGGTTATGGATAGAAGAGTTAGTTATGGAGCATGATTAGAAACTGTTAGAAAGTGGTTATAAAATTTTGTTTTTGCTATTTTTGTTGGAAGTTTGTTAGAGTTAGAAGATTCTGTTATGGAATTTTGCAGGTTATGGAGGGCTGATTTCATTTATGAACTGTCTTGGTATGAACTAGCTTTTGTAAGTTTGTTATTGATTCTGTTAGGAAGTTTCTGTTGGTTTTTTCTCTTGAACAGGGCAGCTCTAATTAATTATTGTTTTATGTTGAACGCAATGCAAAATTTGATTTTCGTCGCACTAAAGATGCCTTAAATTCTCCCATGTTTGTTTTTGTTCTTATCGTCCCTTGATGTAATGCCACAGGTCTTAGTATAATGATTCAAAATTACAGTTCCGTAGATATGCACGGTTGCTATAATTTGAATTAATTTCACACTTTATTATGTTTGCGCTTGAAACCTCTTGAAACTGCATGTGCATCACTTTACTTTCTTTTCTCTTGTGCATGCAAGATTCTGTTTTCCCAAGCTGACAAACGCAGATTCATACATGTTGAAGGCAAGTCTTTTGTGGTTGCGTTTGACCGTAAACTTGTTATGGCGTACATGTTCCAGAATTGATGCAAGTCAGATATTTGGATGCAATGATGGCTGGAGCAAAGCCGACTCATCAAGGAAGTTTGAGGACACTCGAAAGGATTGGATTTTGGAGCATGAAGATGTGATCACGATGAAACTTTAGGATTGTATTAGGGCGTACTTCCGTGTATATTTTTTTGCGTACTTGTATTGATTTTAAATTTTAAAAATGACGACATCGTGATATTTACGAAATTTGTCACATACTTTTGAAATCAATGATGTAACTCTGTATATTCCAAGCATATTGTCTCAGCATATTACCCATCATTTCTTGATTTTGAAGTAGCATTAATAGAGTGATGATATACTTGAATGATGAACATAGTGTTTAGATTCCTTTGAATTAACTATGGCAGACCCATGAATGCCTCAGTTTTTTTTGAAGTACCGTAATGTATCATTTGGGCCTTTTGTACTTGTAAATTGAACTCCAAGAGATCTAAATGGATATACCTTGCAACATTTGTTTGATATTCATAATGAACCACATATGTACCCTAATTCCATATCAACTCCCAAGTTCTAGCCAATTCGAGGGAATACCAATTAATCTCCACTTATGAAATAAGTAGTCCCTTAACTGATGAAGATTCAAACTAACACCGATACGTTGGTAAAATTAAACTCCTAATTCTTTAATTGAAATCCTTGGTGGATAGCTTGATGAGGAATAAGTTCTTAATGCTCCCAAATTCAAACCCTAGTTTGTTAAAAACAAGATACGCTCAAATGATAACTCTCTTGCATAGTGAAAGGTATCTTGATTTAAAACCCTAACTTCAAACCCTGATTGTTGAGGAGATCAGTCGATCTAAACTTGCATGAAGATGAGAGCTTAAAAGTACGGAGAGACCCTAACTGTGCAATACCCTTGATCTCATGCTAAATTTACTGATCGATGATGCATAATGTGTTAATTGACCTAATGGAGGTTATGTACATGAGAAAAATGTGAGATGCGTAAGCTAGATAAAAGTAAAAGGGTAGGACAAATTTGGTGTATTACAGTCGGTGACTACTTCTTTTGTGTGTTTAAAGTGTCCCTTGTCGATCTTCGACAGAGACTTTGTTGTTGATTTGGTTTATTTACCGTTAGAAGGTTTGGATGTGATTTTGGGTATGAACGGGTTAGAGCATAACTGTGTTCATATTAACTGTTATGACAAGTCTGTGAGGTTTTCTACTCCTGAAGAAGAGCAAGATAGTCGGTTGTCTTCTAAACAGTTGAGGAAGTTGATGCAAGAGGAAGCACAGATGTTCTCGTTGATGGCGCTACTATCTGTAGAGACTCAAGATATAATTGAGGAATTGCAGGTGGTGTATGAATTTCTTGAAGTTTTCCCTGATGAGATTCCTGATGTACCGCCGGAGAGGGAAGTTGAATTTGCTATTGATCTTGTACCTGGTACCAGACCTGTGTCTATGGCACCATACAGGATGTCTGCATCTGAATTGTCAGAGTTAAAGAAGCAATTGGAAGAGTTACTTGAAAAGAGGTTTGTAAGACCAAGTGTATCACCGTGGGGAGATCCAATGTTGTTAGTAAAGAAGAAAGATGGAAGTATGAGGCTTTGTGTTGATTATAGGCAGTTGAATAAAGTGACGATTAAGAACAAGTATCTGCTTCCAAGAATATATGACTTGATGGACCAATTGGTGGATGCTCGTGTGTTTAGTAAGATTGGCTTGAGGTCAGGTTACCATCAGATTAAGGTGAAGGATGAAGATGTCCAGAAGACGGCTTTCAGAATGCGTTATGGACATTATTAATATTCGGTGATGCCTTCCGGTGTTACTAACGTGCCAGGAGTATTCATGGAATATATGAATGGTATCTTTCATACTTATTTGGATCGGTTCGTAGTGGTGTTCATTGATGCTATTTTGATTTACTCTAAGTCAGAAGAAGAGCATGCAGAACACTTAAGAGTAGTATTGCAAGTTTTGAAAGAGAATAAATTGTATGCAAAGCTGCCCAAGTGTGAATTCTGGTTAAAGGAGGTTAGTTTTCTTGGTCATGTGATCTCAGGTAGTGGCATTGTTGTAGATCCATCAAAGGTTGATGATGTGTTGCAATGGAAAACTCTGAGTCAGCTACTGAGATTAGAAGCTTCTTGGGATTAGCTGGTTACTATAGAATGTTTATCGAAGGTTTTTCTAAGTTGGCACTTTCGTTGACTAAGTTGACTTGTAAAGGTAGAGCTTTTGTATGAGATGTTCAGTGCGAAGAAAGTTTTACGGAATTGAAGAAGAGGTTGACGTCGGTTACGATTTTTATGTTGCCTAATCCAGGAGAGCCTTTTGTGGTGTATTGCGATGCTTCTAAGATGGGATTAGGAGGTGTGCTTATGCAGAATGGTAAGGTAGTTGCTTATGCGTCAAGGTAGTTAAGGACTCATGAGAAGAACTATCCTACGCATGATATAGAGCTTGCTACAGTTGTCTTTGTGTTGAAGATTTGGAGGCATTATCTTTATGGTTCTAGATTTGAAGTGTTTAGTGACCATAAGAGCTTAAAGTGTTTATTCGATCAGAAGGAGTTGAATATGAGGCAACGAAGATGGTTGGAAGTGTTAAAGGATTATGATTTCAGTTTGAATTATCATCTAGGAAAAGCGAATGTGGTATCTGATGCATTGAGTCGAAAGACTTTACATATGTCGGCAATGATGGTTAAAGAGTTGGAATTAATTGAACAGTTCAGAGACATGAGCTTACTTTGCGAGGTTATGCCGCAGAGTGTTATGTTGGGTATGTTGAAGATTAATAATGAATTTCTAGACAATATCAGAGAGGCTCAAAAGTTGGATGTGAAACTGGTAGATTCGATGGTTGGGATCAATCAGTCTGAGAATAGTGATTTTAAGCTAGATGCGCATGGTGTGTTGAGGTTTCATAACCGGATTTGAATTCCTGATAATTCAGAGATGAAGAAAGTGATACTTGAAGAGAGTCATAGAAGTAAGTTGAGTATTCATCCAGGAGCTACGAAGATGTATCAAGATTTGAAAGGTTTGTTTTGGTGGCCTGGAATGAAGAGTGATGTGGCTCGGTTTGTGTATGCATGTTTGACTTTTCAGAAGTCGAAAGTTGAACATCAGAAGCCAGCAGGATTGATGCAACCGTTAGAAGTTCCAGAATGGAAATGGGATAGCATTTCAATGGACTTTGTGATGGGGTTACCTAATACTTTAAGAGTACATGATTCTATTCGGGTGATTATTGATAGGCTTACTAAGTCTCTCGTTTTATTCCTATTAACATCAGTTTTCCAGTGTCGAATTTGGATGAGATTTACAATAGTGTGATTGTGAAGTTGCATGGTGTTCCTTTGTGCATTGTGTCAGATAGAGATCCAAGATTTACTTCTGATTTTTGGAAGAGTTTGCAAGAAGTGTTGGGTTCTATGTTGAGGTTGAGTTCAGCGTATCATCCTCAGACAGATGGTTAGACTGAACGGACTATTCAATCATTGGAAGACTTGTTGAGGGCATGTGTTCTTGAGCAGGTAGGTTTGTAGGATACTTATCTTCCGTTGATAGAGTTCACCTATAATAACAGTTGCCATTCCAGTATTGAGATGGCACCTTTTGAAGCGTTGTTTGGTCGAAGATGTAGAACTCCTTTATGTTGGCATGAATCTGGTGAAAGTGTAGTACTTAGGCCTGAACTTGTTCGTGAGACTACTGAGAAGTTGAAGATGATCCGAGAAAAGATGAAAGCCTCCCAAAGTAGACAGAAGAGTTATCATGACAAGCGAAGGAAAGATTTAGAATTTCAAGCAGGTGACCATGTGTTTTTAAGTGTTACACCTGTGACTGGTGTTGGGAGAGTGTTGAAGCCTAAGAAGCTCACTACTCGTTTTATTGGACCATATCAAATTTCGGAGAGGGTGGGGAATGTTGCTTATAGAGTGGCTTTACCGCCTAATCTTTCGAATTTGCATGATGTGTTTCATGTGTCATAACTCTGGAAGTATATTTCAGATCCATCTCATGTGATTCATATGGATGATGTGCAAGTATAGGATAATCTTATGGTGGAGACGATGCCTGTACGGATCGCGGATCATGAAATTAAGACTCTGAGGGGAAAAGAGATTGATTTGGTTAAAGTGGTTCGGCTAGGATCTTCCAGAGAAAGCATGACTTGGGAGTTGGAGAGCAAGATGCGGGACTCCTATCCTGAGTTGTTTGATTAAGGTAAATTTTCGAGGACGAAAATATTCTAAGTGGGGGAGAGTTGTAACGCCCGTAATTTAATTAATTATTTAATTAAATTATTTTTGGAATATTTGTGAAGTTTTGTTGTGATTAGTTGGATTTACTTTATTTTATTAAGTGGTGAAATAATATTAGAAGAATGATATTATTTTATGTGGGCTTGTTTTAAAGGAATAGAAGTAGTAATATGGGGGTGTAGTAGTCTTGAGCCCATTAATGAATAAAGAGAATAATAGGTTATTTTATTATTGTTAGAAAGAATAGAAAAGAAGAAGCAATAAGAAGAATAAGGGTTAGATGAAGAACGTGAAAGCTGTTGGAAAAAGAGGAAAGAGGCAGAACGAGAATTCAACTGGAAAAGTATAGAGCAACCTTCAATCCAAGGTAAGGGTGGGGTTATGACTCTATAATAGGGTTCATGATAATTGGTATGTGGGGTTAGAGGTGAAATATTGTTTTGTTCATGATTGAATTATATATGATGTTGTATGATGAAATCGATGATTGAAAGATGAATAATGACGTCCAGATGTTGTTTAATTAATGTAGAATTATAGGATAACTGTAAGTGATGATTATCTATGATTAGATTAGGTTTTTAGGGCTTAAAGTATGGAACCCATAGTGGAAACACAGAAAATCGCAGAAATTACCCATAACAGAGCAGTATGTGTCGATACAAGAAGGTCTTAGACTCAGTATGAGTCGACATGAAGGGGACATGTGTCGATACATGAGGACTTTTAGACCCAGGATGAGTCGACACGAAGGAGCATGTATCGATACATGCAGTGTGACAGACTCAGTATGAGTCGATACAAGGGAGTAATGCGTCGACTCATGTGGCGTGTTAAACTCAGTACGCGTCGATCCAAGGCATGATGCGTCGATCCATGTTGTCTGGTTTTTGGCAGAATCAGTTTGAGAATGTTGTAACTTGAGTTTTTGAATTCCGTTTGAGGTGTCGTTCGAAGCGTTGAATAGCTAACGCGATGAACTTCATCCTTAAGGATTAAAATGAAGAATAGGAAGGATAATGCTAGTATCCAAATTAAGATTTGAGTTAGTTCCGCGATAATCGTTATGTTGGTTTTTGTGAAGAATGATGAGGATGATATGATTATAGATTATTGTTTAGTTGTAACAGTAGGATTAATGATGATAATGATGTAGTATTACAGAATAGTAATATGTAGAGGTCTAGTGATTTATAAGTATGCCTTAGTTGATTAATTAGTCATAGGCGATATCATGTTGTAGGCCTATGGCCATTGTTGCGAAATTGACGATTTACTGTTGTATTGTTGTTGTGGCTGAGTTGCTGTGATTATATGATGATATACGATGTTTGATGAATTATGATGATATACGATGTTGATGAAAGATGTGAGAAGCCTCTAATAACTGGCAGCTATTAAGATGTAGGCTTATGGCCAACGATGATGTTGTGTTGAGATATTGTTAATTATGGTGTTGTCATTACATTCATGATTGTGTCGCATACATTGCCTTTCAAGATGGAGCTTATGCTCGTTAAGATGGCCTGTATTGGCGAATATTAAGATGAAGGCTTATTCCTTGTTGATGCCTCTATTTATTGGCAGATTTTTAAGATGGGAGTTCTGCTCCAATGGTACCACATGCATTCGCATAGTATTGAGTCGCATTATACAATTGCATAAAGAAGTTGTGTTTTGATGTTGTGAATGTGTATTATTTGTTGCAATTATTGTTGATTATAATATGAGAAGTGGTGATGTTATGTGATCTAATTTAATATATTAATTATCATACGCTTTATTATATTGTTAGATATCTCACCCCTTCTGTTTGAATGTTGCCCTTATGTTGGTAACGTGCAGGTAATCGAAAGTGAATGTTGTATACCTTCAATAGTTCGAGTCGGTGTTATTGCTCTGATATGTAACACTCGGGGGGATGAACATTTGTTGCTTTGATTGTTGATTATTCAGTTGTTGAACTTTAAGTTGATTATTATTAAATATGTGTTGTTTTGAAGTTGTTGTAATGATGATAAAGATGTTATTGAGAATTCTGCTGCGTAGATGTTAAATTGTTGAATTATTTAATTAGAGTATTTATGCGGATGGTTCATCCTAAGTTTTAAAGTGTTACGTACCCACGATGAATGCAATGAGTTTTTAATGATGAATTTGTGGCATCCTGATTCATTTGCATGAATGATTTTATAACTCTGGTTTATTTATATAATTGTCGGGTAGAAATGGGGTGTTACATTTAGGATTGGTAATTTCTTAAGTTCTCCATTTGTTTTGTTTGTATGTCCTCATGTATCTCTGATACATTTGAGTTGACTGGTCGTTGCTTATTTATCAAGCTATTATTCTCACTCAAAGCCCGTAGGCACGAGTTCAGTATTGTTCTTGGTCGAAGCTTTTAAGCAAGACTAAGTATTTGTTATTGGAAGTGTGATCTTCTTATTTTCTTTGTTACAAGTTGTTGTGACTGTAACTTGTTGATAGACAACCCATGTGACTGAGATAGGTCTTTAATCATTGGGTGATTGGAAGTGGGATGGCGATTTCCCTGACTTAGGGAGGACCTAAGTTGAAGTTGCATTGGGTAGGGATTAGGCGAAAAGTTTTTAATGGGGGAGTTTAGCTTCAAACTAGTACTACTGATAGTGGATTTCCTTCTTGGCTTGGTAGCCCCAGAGTAGGTGAATTAACACCGAACTGGGTTAACATATCGTTATGTTCTTTCTTTTTCTGTAAGTTATTTTTCTGTGTTGTTATTGTTCTGTCAGCAGATGTTAAAACATCTCTCGTGACATTGCTTGTACATTGAGACATCAGTCTTAACATATCTGGTGTGCGTGCCAGAATTTCAATTGGCATCAAGAGCAGGCACCTGATTCTGATTAATGGGTGAGATTCATATATATATATATATATATATATATATATATATATATATATATATATATATATATATATATATATATATATATATATATATATATATATATATATATATATATATATATATATATATATATATATATATATATATATATATATATATATATATATATATATATATATATATATATATATATATATATATATATATATATATATATATATATATATATATATATATATATATATAGGCCTATGGAGAAAGAAGGAGGATTTAACAACAAACCACCCATATTGGATAGTTCCAACTATGACTGGTGGAAAGTTCGAATGATAGCTTTTCTAAAAGCTATGGACAATAAAGATTGGAAGGCTGTTTTGAAAGGATGGAAGCATCATGTTGTGAAGATCATTGACAAAGATGGAAAACAGGTTGTAACTGACACAATCAAACCTGAAGAAGAGTGTAATGAAGATGATGATAAAGAAGATATTGGAAATTCCAAAGATTTAAATGCTCTATTCAATGGAGTAGAGAAAAAAATGTTTTCAAGCTGATTAATATATGTACAGTGGCCAAGGAGACTTGGGAAATTATCAAGACAACTTATGAAGGTACCTCTAAGTTGAAGATCTCAAGACTTAAACTTCCCACTTCCAAATTTGAGAACTTAAATATGAATGATGATGAGACAATTCAAAATTATCAAATGAAAATTCTTGAAATTGCTAGTGAATCAAGTGCTTTGGGAGAGAAAATGTCAGAAGCCAAGATGGTCAGAAAAATTCTTAGGTCCTTACCTAGGAGATTTGATATGAAGGTCACAACAACTGAAGAAGCTCAGGACATCAACAACATGAGAGTTGATGAACTTATTGAGTCACTTCAAACATTTGATTTGGCTATTGGTGACAAGGCTGAGAAAAACAACAAAAGCATAGATTTTGTATCCAATGCCAAAGATGATAAAGGTCAAGCTGAGATGGACACTGATGAGGATCTGTCTAATACCATTGTTCTTATTGGAAAGTAATTCAATTGGGTATTAAAAATACTGGATAGAAGAGGAGGGCTAGATGTCAAGAACATCTCACATGACATCAGTAATAGTATTGATTCTCATAAGAAATTAAGATCAGAAGAGAAGCCAAGTCAAAACAGAGACATTCAATGTTTTGAATATGAAGGATATGGTCATATTAGACCTGAATGTTCCAACTTCCTCAAGAAACAGCAGAAGGGTTCCATTGCATCCTGGTCCGATGATGATAAGTCAGAAGATGAAGATGATTCTGAGACTGCCAAGCTTGTCTTGGCTCTATCTGGAAGATGGGAAGATGAAGTTGAAGCTTGTGATGAGTATGATAGACTGATTTTTATGTAGACCTTGATGTATCATTCAAGGATACTTGTAACAAGTATGAAGAAATCCTTAAGAAAGAAGAAGAGCATAAGAAGATTCTATTTTGAGAATGAAACGAAGCAACTCCTTAGTTCTGTTTATCATCAACAAACTGAGGTAACTCGCAAATTCCAAGTTTGATAACTTGATTGATTATATAAATATGGTGAAAGAGAATGAAGATACCAAATTTCATTATTAATCTGATAATAAACTGAAGAAATGTCACTACTATGGTGAGTCTGGTCATATAAAGCCTTTTTGTTTCAAATTGTATGGAGATCAAAGAACTTTAGTTCTTTCCAAGGCTAGCACAGTGAGCAAAAAGAGAAGCGTTGAAAATAAGGATGTTAACCTTATAGCACATACTTCTTTAAGAGACTTAGCAAGTAAAGACTGATACTTTGATAGTGGATACTCTAGACATATGACAGGAGTCCAGAAGATGTTGGTGGATGCCAAGCCACATCCCACAGGTTCTGTTAGATTAGTGATGGTTTTAATGAAGAGATCAAATGAGTTGGTAAGCTGGTGTGTGATGGTTGTCCCAGATTAGATAATGTGTTGTATGTCAAAGGATTGACTGTTAATCTCACTAGCATTAATTAAATGTGTGACCAAGTTTTGTTAGTTAACTTCTCAAAATCAGAATGTTTCATCAAAAATGAGAAATAATTTGCTCTAATGAAAGGTATCAGGTCCAAAGACAACTGCTACTTATGGGAATCTCAAATAGTTGCTTACTCTTTCACATGTTCAACAACAAGGAGGATGGGGTAAAGCTATGGCACCAAAAACTTGGACATCTTCATTTCAAAAGAATGAAGGAAGTCATGTATGAAGAATCCATTAGAGATATGCCAAAGTTCGAGATTGAAGAAGGAGAAGTTTGTAATCAGTGTGAAAATAAAAAGGAGATCACGATGTCACACCCAATGTTGCAACATCAGACTACTTCCAAAGTTTTGAAACTTCTTCACATGGATGTAATGGGAACATTACAGGTAGGCAACTTAGGAATAAAAAAGGCACGTATTTTTGTTGTGGATGATTATTCTAGATACACTTGGATGAATTTTATTAGAGAAAAATCAGATACCTTCAAATTCTTCAAAGATACGTTTCAAAGCATTCAAGAGGAGAAGATGAGTATGATTGTCAAAATCAGAAACAATAATGACAAGGAGTTTATGGACCAAAATTTTCTGAATTTTGTGATTCAGGAGGAATAAGTCATGAGTTCTCTTATTCCTGGAAAACTCAGGGAGATGGAATTGTTGAGCAAAATAATAGAGCAATACAAGAATAAGCTAGAGTGATGCTTGGTGCTAAGCAATTTCCATTTGAGTTTTAGGCTGAAGTTCTGAATACTGCATGCTATATTCATAACAGGGTTACTTTAAGGGGAGGTATTGTCTCTACTCTTATGAGCTATGAAAAGGAAGAAAACCTAAAGTCAAATACTTTCATGTTTTTGGAAGTAAATGCTAGATCTTGGCTACTAAACATCAAGTAGACGAAATGAGTTCCATATGGAATGAAGAGATATTTCTGGGTTACGCTTCAAGTAGAAGAGCATATAGGTGTTGTACCCTAAATTTCGCCCCTAACTTTTTCAGTCGCACTTTCATATCATATTTTGTCATTTGGTCACAATTATTAATAAATAGCTTCATTCATCACATTTGCATCCTATCTTTAAGTTTGCTCTTGTGTTGTTGACTAACTTCTAATCAAAATATAAAAAATATTTGTCTTTGTCTTTGTATATTTGTGTTTTGTAGGTACTGAGTCAAAGCATTTGATAAATAAGGTTTTCCGGTATTATTTCCCTAAAATCTTTATTTGCATGAAAAATAATTAAATAATTTCATTTTTTTCACTATACAATCGATTGCTATTAGGCTGAAATCGATTGCACAAAGTGCATTTTACGCAATTTTAAAAAAAACACTGATGCAATCGGTTGCTCCTAGAGTGCAATCGATTGCACAGTGAAATTTTGAAAAAAATCAGCAATTTCAAGCTTGTAATTCTTTTGGCTCCATTTTTTTCATTTTTTAAAAGATATATCATTAATTCAAATTTTGGCTCCATTTTTTCATTTTCTGAAAGATATATCATTAATTCAAATTTTGGCTCCAAGAATTAATTACCAAGCCTAATTTCATTTCCCAAACCAAACTCCAAACCACCATTAATCCTAAGCCTAAACTCTATAAATAGAGCTCTCTTTTCATTCAAATCTCAAGCTTTTGATAGCCAAATTCACCTTGCTAAAAAATCTCTCAATTTTCTCCATCTACCAAATTCACTCAAAGCTCCATTTTCAAAAAAAGCTAGTAAGCTTTGCATTGAAGCTTACTAATCTTTGAGCTAAACCTTCATCCAAACATTTTTTTCTTCATCAATTCTCTACATCCAAGCTTGGGAAATTGATTCTTGGGGCTGAATTGAAGCAAATTCTTGAAGTTGTTTTGATAATTCTCTAGATCTACCTTTGGTAGGTTGGATTGTTCATCTTTCACAATGTGATCTCTTGTTGATCTTTGGGTTTGATTCATTGAGCATTATTTTGTGATTCCATTGGTGTTATTTTCTCATAATTTAATGGAATTTTCGTGCTCAATTAAATCCATGATCGTAAGGTGTTTGATGGAAAGTTTGAACAAGAATTTGGTCTTTTGAAATGCTGATTTTCTATTTTTAACAGGGTGCAATCGATTTCACTCACAGCGCAATCAATTGTCACAGCAGAATTTTACGTTTTTTTTAAAAAAATGCACTGATGCAATCGATTGCTGCCATAGCACAATCGATTGTAACAGAATAAAAATGCTTTTTCTTCCTTGTTTTGGGGCTGTTTCAATCCATCTATCTTTTTCTACTCACTCCTTTTGATTGTTGATTTGGATTGCAATTTTAAATGTCCAATTTCTCTTTAAATTCAATGAACTTTGAGTGTAGATGAAGTTGGATAAATTTTTATTAATTCAAATTTACCAAAGAGTGAATTATTTAATTCATTTTGGTGCTTTAGATTAATGATATGTTTAGTACTTTAATCCACCAAGATGAGTGATTGAATTTAAAGATGAAAGAAATTTGAGGTAGTGATCCAAATTAGCTTATCATTCCCCTCCCTTTTCATCTTATCCCTTTCTTTTTTATTTGTGCTACATGTTAAGGGATAATGATCTTTATATCATTTATCCAAACATGAAGTACATAGATTGCTATTGACCAGCCTCAAAATAGGTGCGACTTCTACATAAGTCCATTTACGATTGCTTAACATAGCGCTAAATTTTATCCCGATTTGCGAAAATGATCATTCGTGGCCCAAACCTATGTTTGCAAGACCAAGTATGTTAATTTGAACCCTTTGATCCAATAACCTTGAGATTCATTGTTATGAGGCTTTGGTTCTACCAATCCTACAATGGATCTTCATTAATTTTGGTCAACACGGATCACTTAAACATCATTGATCATTAAATGTTTCCTTGAGGTTTCTTAAATGGATGATATACTTGACAAAAAGCAAATACAACTCGTTGTTGAGAGGCTTTGGTTCTGCCAATCCTCTAATGAGTTCCAAATGCAAGTTTCAAGATGGTCATCTAACTAACCATTAACTTCTAACAATTGACTTTATTTTATGCTTTTATTGTTATGCTTTTACTTTATGTACCATTTACTTTAGCATTTACATTTCATGCTATTTTCATCTTTGCTCACTTGAGCATTTACTTTTATGCTATTTTTATTTTGCTCACTTGAGCTTTTCTTTTCCTTTTAAAGATACTTAATAATCAACATGAACCATAAAAAACATTAATGATACTTGGACTACTTGGTTACTATCCTTGGAATTATGGAGTATTGGACTTCTTGGACATAGGAATAGAAACCTTGGCTTGTGTTGGAGACCTTGTGACCTTAATTGATATTTTGTCTGGAGTTCTTGGGGTTTACCCCAAGACATTGGGTTGTTTGTTTATTTTGTGTGCAGGTTATTGTGATTACATACTTTGTCTGTAATCTGGAATTCATCTGTATACAGCCATTACTCTGCCCAATTTTTGTGAAGACTTAATACAATTAAAGCTTGGTTTTATCAAGAGGTTTAATATCCTTGCTTGGTTTCAATCCGAAGAATGGGAATTCTATCTTGACTCATAATGTCAAGTGTTGGCTTCTTGCTGGTTAGACGGTTCTCTTCCTTAGCTTTTACCATATGCTTTAGGATAGTCCCTTCATCTCCTCCCCTTCTTTAATTTTCAAAATCTTCTCATCTTTTTCAAAAGATTCTTTGTTTATAAACTCGAACCGCTTTCATAATAAACCTAGACTTTGCCGAGTTCCTTTTCTTTTAAAACTTCTTTTCTTTAAACAAACTTCAATTCATTTAATCATACATTGACATCTTTCAAAATTAACAAAAACACTTCAACTCATTCAAACCTTTTTGTGCGCTCGAGCACCTTTACCCTTCAAACCTTTTTTCAAGATGAGACATGATTCATTGATAGGCAAGTAACATTCTCCTATTCCCATGGTTATAAAGGTGTCGACTTTTCCACTTGAGTACTAGAGGCGTTCTCAAACCCTCACTCTTGATGACGCAGGGTCCATCTTTCTCACACCTTGTGGGCATTAGTCGAGATTTCTCTCCTAACAATGACGACTTGTCTATTCTTTTAAAATCAATCAACAAATAAGTCTTTTCTAGCCGAAATACGGTGCTCTAACTTTCCCATTGCACGAGGGAGTATGTAGGCACTAAGTCTTACGATCCAAAGCGAGCAACAAAAATAATAAAAACATTTCATTTTCTTTTGTTTGCAAATAAACATTCATTATTTTCCTTTAGCAAGTAAACCTTTACATGACACTCCTTTTAAAAAGAAACCAAACAAAGTGGATCCTGCAGAGTACGGTAGATGCTTAGGGTCCTAAAACCTTCTCTTTGCATAATCGGCCCTTGTACCTCAATCTCTGACCTTTTATTTCATTGTGGATTTTGTTCGCTTTTTTCCCATTTCCCTTTGGAAACAATAAAGTGCGGTGGCGACTTCATTGTGTTGAGATAAGTCAATTGATGGCTTAAATCTCAAATATTTACCGTTACATCTCTTTTCCTATCATTGTTGTCGCAATTTTGTCTCATCCTCCTCGTCTTTGACCGATGACGGCGATTGTCGCACGACAGAAAAAATGTGGCGACTTCACTGGGGACAGATTGACCTATTGCTGGTCCATTCCTAAGTGGGTCAATCCTAGATTTGTTTGTTTCTTTCCTATGAGTTTTTATATATTATTTTTCTTGCTGTTTATTACTTCCCATTATTCTGTATATATTTTTGTCTAGATTTTCCTGGTTTTCAGGGGCTTGGTGATTTCTTATAAGTCATAACATCTGGACCAGCAGGTACAAGCAGGTTCTTCAGGTGCCTTATTTGACAGATGTTCCAGTAGATATTGTAACATATTACAATATAACATATTGATAGTGCGCTGGATATTTTATCCTTGAAGTTTTAATTTGAATATATGAGTATCTGGAATATTCTGTACTCATTATAGGCGCGGGCTAATCAAGGATTTCATTAGAAATAAGTGCAAATTTGATTGGTTACTAAAAATGATCGATTGAGACTTTTTAGGAAAGTTTTTATGAAGATTGTTTCTATTTTTATGGAGAAAGATTCTGAAAGTTTTGGGAGCTGCTGATTGGATTTGATTGAAGATTCCAAGCCCAGTTGTAAAAGATTATGTAAAGAGTCGTCCAAGACCTAGTTTTTAAGCAGAGTTTTTTTGTAAAACCTTGTGTAAAAAATAAGGGTTTAGGGTTGGTAGTTCCTTAGGTTCTCCATCTATTTTGTTTGTACGTCCTCATGTATCTCTGATACATTTGAGTTGACTGATCGTTTCTTATTTATCAAGATATTATTCTCACTCAAAGCTCGTAGGCACGAGTTGAGTATTGTTCTTAGTCGAAGCTCTTAAGCAAGACTAAGTATTTGTTATTGGAAGTGTAATCTTCATGTTTTCTTTGTTACAAGTTATTGTGACTGTAACTTGTTGATAGATAGCCCCTGTGATTGAGATAGGTATTTTATCACTATAGTGATTGGAAGTGGGATGGTGATTTCTCTGACTTAGGGAGGACCTGATTTGAATTTGAATTAGGTTGGGATTAGGCGAGAAGCTGTAAACAGGAGAATTTAGCTTCGAACTAGTACTATTGGTGTTGGATTTTCTTCCGAGCTTGGTAGCCTCCAAGGTAGGTGAGTTAGCATCAAATTAGGTTAATATATCATCGTGTTCTTTATTTTTTTGCAAGTTATTTTTCTATGTTGTTATTGTTGTTGTTCTGTCAGTAGATGTTATAACATTTGTCGTGACATTGCCTGTATGTTGAGACATCATTCTTAACATATTTGGTGTGCGTGCCAGAATTTTAATTTGATCAATTTTAAGAATATAAATGAAGCATAAATTTATGTTTAAAAGATAAATTGTAAAAAGTAAAAGAAAAGAGTTAGGAAAGTAAACATCATATTTTATATTAGTTCGACATTGAACTATGCAGTCTATTACAGTCTTTAGGAATTTTGGTTCTTCAGTGTCTTCTATTTTACATAAATACTAAAAAAAATATTTTATTGATGATTCTCGTATTTTTTTGTGATATATACTTGTGAAATTGACCTAGATGATTTACTTGTTGCTTTGAGAAAGAAAAAAATACCATGTCCTTCCATATATAAATATCTTATTTCCAAAGTTGTCTCTTCTAAAACATCCCTTTTCACGGTATCATGAGTTTTATTGCAACTATTGACTCTCTAAAAATCTCATTATTTATTCAAGCGACATTAGAAAATAAAAATTAGGTTTATGTTATGAATGAGAAAATGCAACCGCTTGAAAAAAAACGAGATATAAGAGATTGTGGAGAGACAAATAGGTAAGAAACTACTTGGATGCATGTGAATCTATATTGTGAAATACAAATGACATGGCACCCTTATTACAAGGTTATATTGGTGGCAAAAGAATATACTCAAACATATGGCGTTGATTATTAATAAATATTTTCTCTAGTGGTAAAGATAAATTTTGTTCAAATATTATTATCTTTTGTTGTACACCCTAGTTATGAATTGTATCAATTTGATGTCAAAAACCATTTCTTACATTAAAACTTAAGGGGTGTATGTGGATATTTCACATGTCTTTGGCATCATTGGTGGAACCAATAAGGTTTGTCAATTGAAAAAGGTTTTATATAATCACCTTGAGTCTGATTTGGAAGATTCACAAAGGTCATGGTGTGGTTGGGTTATAAAAAAAAGTCAAGGAGATCTTACTTTGTATTTCAAATATTCATGAGGAGAAAAACTAATTATACTTCTTATTTATGTTAATGGTTTGATGAAAGACGACTACTTACAAAAAAATTATTAGTAGAGTTTTGGATGGACGACCTTAACCGACTCAAGATTTCTTGGAGATAGACTACTCAAACAAGACATCTTTATCTCTTAGAGAAAATATGTGCTTAATTTTTTGTAGGAAATGGAAAAACTTTAATGCAAACTAGCAAGTGTTATAGATGATGATTTTAGTGATAGACGACTACTCAAAAAAAATTACTAGTAAAGTTTGAGGTATGTATTTGATCTTTTGCAGGAAATGAAAAAACTTGGATGCTTGATCTTTTGCAGAAAATGAAAAAACTTGGATGCAAACTAACAAGTGTTCAGGTTGAACAAAATCATGGGATAAGCCTTCAGGAAAGAGTCTCAAAATTGACAAAGGTTAGTATCAAATGTTAGTGGAAAAGTTGAATTACTTGGCACATATTAGACCTGATTTGACATATGCAGTCAGTGTTGTGAACCAATTTTTGCATGATCTAAAGAAGAGACACTTGCAAGTTGTAGAACATGTTTTACAATTTTCGTAATCGACAAAAAATATGAGTCGCCACTACTACTTTTTGTCCTAAGGACGAGAAAGAACATATAACCTTAATTGTTTAGAGATTCTAAGTTCGCGAGTTGGTTAGACAAAGAGAAGGTGTTAGACACCCTTCAGCTCCCTTGTTCTCAAGGGGCATCC
Organism: Vicia faba; assembly: GCA_948472305.1. NCBI lineage: Eukaryota > Viridiplantae > Streptophyta > Magnoliopsida > Fabales > Fabaceae > Vicia > Vicia faba. The sequence goes on from OX451738.1 coordinate 1,483,546,755, forward strand.
TATTTTAGGTCGTAGGATAAATCGGGAATTTCTATTTAAAAATTATTGTTTCCATGTATTTAAGAAAATGGTTTAATTTTTTAATAGCGGGACTCGCTGTTTACCGTGGTTATTGGTAAACAACCGCTGATCCTCCAAATGGTTACTTATTTGGTTACTCGCAGGATCGATCAGATTGATCCTAGGACATAGGTTGATTTTGAGGTTTTGATTAAGTTGGATAATGGTTAAATGACAATAACATAAAGAGGCTTTAAGTAAATTGCATGAAGAAATAGGCTTGGTAAAATAAATAAAGGATTGAAGTAAAGGACTTCGACAGGGAAAGTAAAGAAGAAAGCAAGTAAAGTTTCTGGAAAAGTAAATGACTTTGATTAATAAAAGTGGTGTTTCACACATACATTCTCAACAATTCTTTCTCACACGCTGGGTACTCGAATCTATATGAGTGACTTTGTATATAATTGTGAACACACGCGAGAAACTGCGTGAACTACTACTATTTATACTAAAACATCCCAAGTAACCGTCGGGCAGTTACACTGCTTCGAGATGACTCCACTTGGCACGTTCTCAACGTTCGACGCTCCAGATCTTTGCACGTTGCACTTGGTAACCGCTGGAAACCGTTTTCCCTCCAAACGCTTGAATTTCAAACCGTTCCACTCTGAACCATCGAACACCTTCGTCGAGAAGCATCTTCGACAAGAAACACCTTCGACGTCGAAGGCAACCAACTTCTCCTTTGGAAGAAATCTTCTAAGTACATTGCCATCTTTCGATGGGCATTTCGACGGACCTAGCTGGTCGAAAACATCCTTCAGCTTTAATGGCTGACATTAATGAAACAAGGGTGTCGAATTTAGGAGCCAACAAATTGCCCCCCAAGAATGCCTTATTTCGACTCTGAAAGAAAAAAGGCATTCTTTGAAATGCCATTCGACACCTGTCTTTTCATTCTTAGTCACAAATTAAATTGTGCACTTTTTGTTGTCTTCTACCAACCACTGACAACCCAAGAAAAACCATCATTTATCCGTACCTAAGACGTCACCTCAGTACGGCGTGCAGTGTGCCAAACGTCATTTCACAAATTGTCATCATGACAATTCCCAAAAACGAGGGCGCACGCTGCACCCTTCCATTTCTGCAGAACAGCTACAACAACAGGGAGACGCCACGTGTCCCACTACCTTCTGCAACATTAAATGGCATTTAATGTCCTCGAATTTGGGGATTTTCCTCCACTACTATAAATAGCAGTAAGTACCCATTGTGGGACTTTTTACGCTAACTTGCTTTTAGAATTCTCCATTTACATACAAACTCTTGTCAACTTTGCAAACTTCTTGTTTTTCACTTCGTCTTCAACCTCGCTACCAACAATGGCATCTGGTTCTTCCAACGCTCCTAGCGCCAACACTCCTTCTGGAAATGTCAAACCTAGGGTTTTCGCCACCGCTCCAGTAGTGACTCCCACGGGCCAACGAAGGGTCCCTGAGCCTTTGGACATTGCTGTTCGTGACGCTTATTCACGCCACCTCATGATTCCGGTTGGATACTCCAACCAAATCTTTGCTATGTCTGGCCCATTGTACCCAAGCATTGTTGAGGCCATGAAGATCAAAAGTTACTTTCCGGTACTTGAGAGACTCAAACCGGTTGGATTCTCCAAGAAAGATGCAGAGGATAATGAAGATCTTGCTAAAGAGAAAATCGACCTCCGTTTCTTCAACAAAGGTGTTAGGGCTTTCAGGTCTGGCCCTAGCCTTACTCCTGATTATAGTGCTTGGCTGGAAAAAATGGAGAAATGCCAGGCTTCGATCTGGAAAGACATGGGGATATTCGACCTGGTTATGCTGTCGAAGACAGGTCTTAACTATTCCCCAGAGATGTTGATAGCTTCTTTACTCTTCTGGGACTACACCCATTTCACCTTCCATCTTCCCTGTGGAATGCTGACTCCCACGCTCTTCGACGTGGCCGCCATCACTGGCCTTCGACCCACTGGGGACTACTTCGACCCGGAGGAAATGTCGGAGGATCAGATTGGATTCTCTGCCACCAAACCAACCTACACCACCTTCATCAATCACTACCACGATAGGTCGACAGATGCTGTGTCGGATGTCGAACATATTGCGTTTCTAGCCTTATGGCTGACACGCTTTGTGTTTTGCTCCAAGTCCTTACAGGTGACCAAGAAGATGGTCACTCTCGCCACTCAACTCCACCATGGCCAAAATATCTGTTTGGCAGAATTGATTTTGGCTAGTCTGTATGAGTCGATTAGCAACGGAGCGACTCTTTTGAAGATCATCGAGAATAGAGCCAGTTTGCTACTTGCTGGACCTTTTTGGCTGCTTCAACTGTGGCTCAATGCCACCTTCGAGTCTTTCTTGCCTAAGAAGATTCAAATAAATGAGCAGGCTCCAGAGATAGCGAACAGACGCGTCGAAGGAACCAGATTGGCTCTGTTGACTCCAATGGAAGATGGGCTGGAGCTTCAACAAACCTTTACAAACTTCGTTTTGATGTTTGCTAAAAGGAAAGAGTTTGTTTCGACTATGGCTCCGTTTGCTCGACGGAAGGTTGGCCCAGAGTGGTTCACAAGGCCACATCCTAGGACGTCGAGTGGTCCTCAGGTTGACGAACATACAACAATGTGGGAGGCATTCCTCACACCAAGAATAATGCCCCTTCGATTCAGAAGCTCTAAGACTCACCTGAGTCTGATTGCGTATCAACCAAACCTGGTATCTCGCCAGTTTGGTATTATTCAAACACTACCTTCTCCAATTTTTCCCAGGGAGAAGTCTATGTTATACTTCTGCAACGACTACACTGAAGAAGCTGCCACTAAGCATATCAGCAGATATGCTGGTCGAACAGTTCTTTCGTTGTTTGACTACCAGCTTAACTTTCTTTGCTCACCATCCTTCGAGGAGTGGTGGAAAAGCTACTACGCTGAGGAGTTTTTCGACGAGAAGGACTTCGTGGATGAGCTTCAGAAATCTTTTGTCCTTGTCTTGGACAAAATAAAGAAATGTAAGTCCATCTTTCCAAATTACTTTGTCTTTCTCTTTTGAATGCTAGCCTGTTAATTATTTTGTCTACTTTCAGTTGTTCGAAAGCCTGCAGCCAAGAAGGCTGCAGAAGGCCAACAGGGAGGAGGCCCATTAACAAAACCTCCACCACCGGCGAAGACTATAGCGCCGGCGAAGAACACAACAAACCAACAGGGGGAAGGCCCTTCGAAAAAGCCTCCTGCATCTGTAACCAGACTTTCATTATTTTCTTCTGGCTTTAATTTTTTGACTTTCGATGCAACTGCTAAATCGAACTCCAATTGGTTTTTTAGGCACCTTCGCCCAAGAAACGGCCAGCACTGACGGTCGAATCCGGGAGCGACGAAGAAGATGATTCTCCCCCTGCTCCTCTAAAAAGGCGAAAGCTGAAGAAGGACGTTCCTCTTCCTGAGGGTCGAACAATTAGAATAAAGGTTGCTGGGAGAAAGCCCAGACCACCTCCAGTAATCATTGAGGAGCCAACGGAGGAGGAATTAAACGTTCTTCTCAATAAACCTGTCGAAAGCGACAATTCCAGCCCTGGGGCTGAAGCTACTTTACAGGTAATCTCTTTGATCCCTTTGTAACTCAGGTGTCGATACCTATGTTCGACTATGTCTCTTTCGAATTTAGAAGATTCTTCTTCTTCTCTTTTCAAGACACCACTGAAAGCTCAGCGCCAAGGACTTCTGAAACACTGGAGTCTGCTGAACTCAGCAGGCCACAAGAAAAAGACTTGGCGAATGATGAAGCCCATACTGAAATAAATGAGGCCAATGCTGAGACAGCAGAAAAAACAGCAGAAGATCCACAAACAGAAGAGCAACAGCCAAAAGAGATTCAGGTGGTGGATCTGTCGGAAGAGAATCGTGAAGAAGGGGACCACGGCAACGCTGGCGAAGAAGGTCAAGGTGCCGCTGGCGAAGGGAACCAAGGTGACGCTGGCGAAGGGGACCATGATGACGCTGGTACTGCCGCAGTCCGAGTCGAAGAGGGTCAAGTCGAGGCAAATGCTACTCAACAGCCTCAAACCCAAGACAATGCTGTTGCAAAGGCTGTTACCTCAACTAAGCATAGGTCGAAAGAGGACTTAGAACTCTTGAAGCAAACTGATCCTGTTAGCTATCTGAACGCCATCATCGAGAGCAAAAGTCTGTCTGATGCTAGTCAGGAGGTTCCTACTCTGTCGGGGAAGTCCACTGAAACTTCTCCTCTCGATGAGGCTTTGACGAAGGTTAAGGCTCAGTTCTTCAAGAAGGACTTGATGAAAGCTTTGGAGGGGGACCCTACTGCTCCATCATACTTAAGGGATGTTTTGAATGTCGTAGACTTGTTAGCTGTGCCTCCAGAAGTTTCAGGCTTTATCATGGAGTTACACTCCATTATTGATCAAGTCTCAGCAGATTATCGGCGACAAAGGGGCTTTAACAGCCAGCTTGAAGTGCTATATGGAAAAAGCTCTTCTGCATGGACTGCTGTAGCAGAGACAACTTCTCGAATTGCGGAGTTGTCGAAGCAAAAAGCATCTAAACAAGAAGAAGTTGATGCCATAGATCGAGAGAATGCTTCCTTCAGGGCGCAAATCGAAGAAATAGAGGCTAAGATAAATGCCAATACTAAGCGCAAGGAGGAACTTCTCTCGACTGTTCCAGACACCGAAAGTCAAGCTGAGATCACACAAGGCCTAGAATTTGCTGAGAAAGCTCAATCCTTCGACGATCAAATTGCCAAGCTTGCGCAGGCGAATGCTTTGTGCAACAAAAGATTGGAGCTGCAGCAAACAAAATACCTTCGACTCAAGGACTCCATCCCCTTCTGATTGGTTCAGCCTTTTAACCATATTTTGTAATATGTATTCGACAACATTGCCATTTTGGCCAATTTATAAAAATTTTCCATTTTGGCTTTTTATATGGTTCATTTAGTCGTTACTTGTTATTTTATCTTTATCTCTTGGAGTGTAGGTTTGTACTTTTTCAAATATTTACCATTTACTCTCAAGAGCCTTTTATCTTCACCTAGCTCTTCGACTTCATAGGCTCCACCAGAAAAAATCTGGATAACTCTGAATGGTCCTTCCCATTTGGGTGACCATTTTCCCATGCTTCGATCCCTTCGATCCATGGGAAGAATCACCTTCCAAACTAGTTCTTCAGGCGAAAATACCTTAGGTTTCACCTTTTTATTATAAGAGTCTTCTACTCTTTTCTTCTGAAGCCTGAGTAGGTCAAGAGCGCGCAATCTTTCTTCGTCTAAATCCACTAGTTCGTCTAACATCATATTCCAATAAATTTCAGAGGGAATATCATAATGTCTCTGAACCCTTGCAGATTGAAGACAAATTTCTGCTGGCAACACTGCGTCATGGCCAAAAGTTAGCCTATATGGTGTTGTACCTATGGCTTCTTTTGGGGACGTTCGACAAGCCCACAAAATCTGGTCTAACGTCTTATGCCAATTTTTTGGCTTCTTCCCAACATGCTTTTTTATCAAGCCAATCACTACTTTGTTTGCTGCTTCGACTTGACCATTTGCCTGTGCATAATAAGGAGTTGATGTTAGGAGTTTGAAACCTGTTTCCTGAGCAAATTCCTGCATATTTTGACCGGTGAAAACTGATCCTTGATCAGTAGTTATTGTCTCAGGGATTCCATACCTAAAGATAATGTGCTTTTGAATAAATTCAATGACATTTTCTTGGTCTACATTGACTAAAGGGATAGCTTCGATCCACTTAGTAAAATAATCAATGCCTACCAATATATACTTCTGACTCTGATGCTGGTCGAATCTCTCCAATGAGGTCTAACTCCCATCCTCTAAAGGGCCAAGGTTTCACTATCGAGTGAAGTTCGCTTGCTGGTACATGTTGGATGCCTGTATGGACCTGACATTCTTGGCAACCTTTAGCGAACTCGACACAATCTTTCAGCATAGTGGGCCAGTATAGTCCTTGTCGAAACAACAACCATTTCATCTTATGGCCTGCTTGGTGAGCCCCACATGCTCCAGCGTGCGTAGTCGACAGGGCTATGTATGCTTCAGTTTCACTTAAGCATTTTAGCAATACCCCTTCAGGCGTCTTCTTGAATAACTCATTACCCATGAGTACATAACTCAACGCCCTGTACTTTGTTTTCCGTTTTGTCGAAGCTCCTGGATTTTGAAGATAATCCACAATGGGCTTCCTCCAATCTTGCTCTGACAAATTATCTATGAACGAAATTTCGAAGTTACTTTGATCAGCATATCCTAGTCTTGTCGATTCCAAGTCCGTTGGCAATAGACAAGTTGCTTTTATCTTTTCTCGAACTTCGATTGCTCTTTGTAATCTCGTTTTTGAAATCTTGTACCCAGATGCAATTTGTGCCAAGTCATTGGCTATTTGATTTTCCAATCTGGGTATGTGTCGAATATTGACCATTTCAAATTTTTTCAATAAACGATTCGCTATCACAAAGTACATAATGAGATTTTCTCTTATGCATTTATATTCTTTTGTGACTTGCTTAATGACTAACTCTGAGTCTCCCATTATTTCGACTCGAGTTGCCCCCAATTCCAACAATATTTCAAGGCCAGTAATTAGAGCTTCATACTCCGCCTCATTGTTCGAACAAGAACCTGATATCTTGTACTTGAATGTTGTTGGAATTTTTTCTGGAGAAATGATCAAGACTCCTACTCCTGTTCCATCTTTATGGCTGGAACCATCGAAGTAGAATTTCCAAGGTTCTATCTCCACATAATTAATATCCTCAACTTGAATTGAGTGGTCGACTATAAAGTCTGCAACCACTTGTCCTTTCACTGCCTTAAGAGGCATAAAGGTCAAGGAGTATTCAGTTAATGCTAGTGCTCACTTGCCAATTCGACTGTGCAAGATAGGTTTCGACAACATGTACTTGAAAACATCAAAATGAGACGAAACATACACATCAACTGGTTTTATATATTGCTTGAGTTTTGTACAAGAGAAATACAGACATAGACACAATTTTTCAACTTCACTATATCTAGTTTCTGCATCGTTCAAAACTCTACTAAGATAGTAAATGGGTCTTTCGACTCCATTCTCATCTTCTTGGGCTAACATGCTTCCCAAAGTTTTGTCGGATGCAGCTATGTACAATCTCATACTCCTATTGCTACAAGGAGGCACCAAAATAGGTGGCTTAGTGAGGTACCCTTTGATTTTGTCGAAGGCTTCCTGTTGCTCTTGCCCCCATTCGAACCCTTCTTTATTCAGTCGAAGTAAGGGTGAAAAGGCCTGAGCTTTCCCACTTAGGTTAGATATAAATCTCCTTAAGAAATTTATCTTGCCTAACAGAGATTGCAATTCCTTCTTATTCGATGGCGCTTTCGCTTCCAGAATAGCCTTCGTCTTGTTCTGGTTGATTTCGATTCCTTTCTTGTGGACAACGAAGCCCAAGAAATCTCCAGCTTTCACACAGAATGCACACTTCAAAGGGTTCATCTTCAGACCATGTTCTCTCATTCTTTCGAACGATTGTCGAAGGTGGTCTATATGATTCTTCCTGGAAACAGATTTTATAACAATGTCATCAATATATACTTGCATAAAAGTGTTAATAAAATCATGGAAGATAGAATTCATTGCTCGCTGGTATGTTGCCCCAGCGTTCTTTAGGCCAAAAGGCATCACTACCCATTCGTAAGTGCCTAGGGCCCCAGGGCATCGAAAAGCTGTTTTCGACACATCCTCTTCAGCAATGAATATTTGATTATATCCTGAATAACCATCGAGCATGCTCAGGTATTCATAGCCAGCGGCAGAATCGACTAGCATTTCCGCCACAGGCATAGGATATTCATCTTTGGGTGTAGCAGCATTTAAATCTCTGAAATCTATGCACACCCTTAATGTACCATTTTTCTTAATTACTGGCACAATGTTTGCAATCCATTCGACATACCTTGTAACGCGTATGAATTTGCATTTCAGCAGTCTTTCGACTTCCGTTTTGATCTTCGACAGTATTTCTGGAGCGAAGCGTCTTGGACTTTGCTTGATTGGCTTCTTCCCAGGTTTGATTGGCAACTGAAGTTCTACCAATCCTCTGTCGAGACCAGGCATTTCGTCGTAATCCCATGCAAAACAGTCCTTGAACTCTTTCAACAATTGGATTACTTCCAACCTAAGTTCTGGGTCAATTTTGGCGCTGATGTAAGTTGGCTTTTTCTCTGACCCTTCGCCTAAGTTGATTTCTTCTAAAGGATCTTGCGCTAACATTTTAATGTTGCTCGCCAAGGGGTCCTTTTCTAAGCCCAAAGGCTCATCGTCATAGATGGCGTCGAGCCTCTGTTCCTGCATTCCTTCTGGCATGATATCAGGAGGTTCTGGATCGAAATCCTTTCCTGGACCTGCAGCAGATAACTGTTGATCATTGGCCTGTGTGGCCATGTACTTTACTTCGGCTTTGAGAGCCGTTATCATCTTTGTTTCGGCTACATAAGCCGAAATTCGCTTCAATGATTGTGACTCAGTCATTATCACTGAATTCACTTCCCCAACCAGTTGGTTGGATATCAGTTAACCCACTGAAGTCTATGTGGGACAAGTATTCTCTGTCCCATTGGAAACCATGCTCAGGATGCAGGTATAGGGAACAAAAAGTATTTGGCACTGGCGCCAAGTCGAAGTCAGGTGTTGGACATGGCCCTATGTGAGCCAAGTTCTTGTCGAAATCTGCCAGCCCTAGGTGGTTCACTTCGCCCAGGTAATAGCTTTGATCTGCCTCTATGTTTTCGACCATCCCATCTGGACGCCATAGCAGCAGCCTCTGGTGCATTGATGATGGCACAACTCCAACACCATGAATACATTCACGGCCCAACAAAAGATTGTAGTTAGGTTTGGCCGATATGACCATAAACATTGTTGGTCGAAGGATAGATCCTACCTTGATATCTAGTTGGATCACTCCCATAGTGGTCCCTATGCCAGCCTCATAGTTCGACAGGACCATGTTGTGAGGCTTAATATCCTCATCCCTTTTTCCAATTTTCCTTAGCATAAAGTGAGGAATAATGTTGATGGTTGCCCCACAATCCACCAAGATTTTATTCACTGTAGTTTCTTCGAGTTTAGCCCTTATAAATAAAGGCTTGAGGTGATTTTTCATCGCCTCTGTAGGTGGTTCGAAGAACCCATTTTGTTCCTCAATAGTGCCATTGTCCATGACGAAATAGCACATTGGCCTATGTTTGGCCATTTCTTGCTCCACTTCCCAGTCACTTGTTTCGACCTCCACCTGTCGGTTGAATTCTCTGGGCAACACTGAGACTATATTCACCATTATATCCAAAGTATCATCAGACTCAGAACCATCTTCGTCTTCGATCTCACCTTGGTTAGGCCAAACTAGCCTGTTGGTTACTGGCTCTCTTTCTAGAGGTTTCCTTTTCTTCCTTAGAGGAACATTTGAACTGGTTTCTGCCTTTGGTTCGTTGGCAGCCTCCCTCTCAGCTTTTCGTCTCCTTTGGTATCTCCTCCATTGAGATCGAGACATGGGATTTTTCCCTTTGTAGTTGCTTGACACTTGTGCAACTTTAGGTACAGCAGCTTGAGGCTCTTTCTTTTGTGTTAAAGATGAACCCCTAGGCACGTCGAAAGAGTGCCATCTCTCCTCACTTGGCCTCTTTCGACCAGATGTTTTGTACCAGGTATCTACCGGCACATTAGTTGGAGGCCTGCAAGTCAATGGCCTCTTTTCTTGGTTTGAACCTCTTTGGGAGGCTCTTCTGGGGTCATGTCGAAGATCAACATTTTCCCTTCTCTTATTCGCTACTCTTACGCCTTGAATGTGCTCAGCAGCTTTTTTGTCAAAGATCGAACTGCATCTTGGACACAGCATCACCTCTGACTTCTTTTTCTGGCATCTTTGCAGGAAATCTGCCAGATTTTCATTTTCCCGAGGGAAAGCAGTCTTGTTAGCTTGTTCTTGCCTCATGGCCTCCTCTGATGCTTTTGGGTCAGAGAGTTCGACCATGTTGACATTCATTGCATCTTTGTTGGCAAGAGTCAACTGCTTCATTTGAATCTCCAAATTCTCCGTCTGGCCTTGAACTGTGGCCAAGTGGGAACTGGGTTTTGGTCCAGTTTTTTGTGCTTCAACGGTCTCCAGCTTTGGGCTTTCGACCGCTTTCTGAACCGCTTCAATTGTTTTTCTGGATAAATTCCCAGAGAAACTGCCAAAGATTGGCATGTTGATATGGTCCTTTGAGACTTCGACCATTGTGATTCCTGGCCTCTTCGACTGGCTCCTGGATGCCTCGATCACGTTCACCTCAGAAGGCTCAGCATAGTGGGCTTCAGCCTGCAACGGATTTGAGTCGACAGCCATGGGGGTCTTGTCAGCGAACTTCAACCTCCCTTCTTCGATAGCGTCTTGCACAAGATTCCTGAAAAGAAAACATTGAGAAGTTTTATGGCCCAAAAAATTATGATATTTGCAAAAACCTCTCTTCTTTCTTTGATCAAGAGGAGGCACTTTTACCCCTGGGGGTACTATCATTTGTCCATCTTTTACAAGCAAGTCAAAGATCTCATCACATTTTGTAATGTCAAAACTATAAGTCTTTTTGGGGAACCTATCGTTGGTCCTTTTTGGACCAATGGGATTTTTCCCACTTGAGGGGACTAACAGTTTGCAAGAGTATGGTGGCCCTTGTTTTAGTTCCGCCAAATCGACTTCTCCTTCTTCGACAGTTATAGTATCGTCGAAGGATTCTGGATCTTCGTCATCCATATCAACATACGCTATCCTCTCTCTCTTATGAGTTTTCGTTGCCTTTGCTTTTTCAGCTTTGAGGCGTTCTACCTGTCGAACTCTATCGGCCAGTTAGGCCATGTCTCTCAGGTATTGAGTGTCTAGCTTCTTCCTAATGGAATAATCTAAACCGCCTGCGGCTATTTCGACTAACTCATGTTCCGGCACTTGTGTAAAACATCTCGCTTTGAGCAACCTAAACCTATTTAGATATTCGTCTATAGGTTCAGTGAAACGTCTCTTTACACTGGCCAATTCTTTCAGGCTTATCTTGGTTTGCCCCATGTAGAATTGTTCATGGAACAATCTTTCCAACTGGGTCCAATGATGGATCGAATTGGGGGGGAGAGTTGTAAACCAAGTAAAAGCGTTCTTTGTTAAAGAACTTGGGAAGTACTTAATCCTCAGGTTTTCGTTATTCGAAATATCTCCTGCTTCGATCAAGTATCTCGCCACATGTTCGACAGTAGATTCTGTCGTGTCCCCTGAGAACTTAGTGAATTTGGGGACTTTACATCTAGGAGGTAAGTCTGTTTGTAACACGTATTCTGACAACGGGGATGTGAAGTTGGGCCTTCGAAAGCCCATGTTCATCCCATTTTGAGTCATGATCCTTTCGATCATGGTTGCCAGATTATTTTCCAAACCCATGTTTTGGTATTGGATATGCTGAACCACTTCGTCAGCATTTTGGTTTCTGTTAACTAACCTTACCTCTGGGGTTATTACCCTAGGTTCCTCGACAGGTTGCTCCAATCGTTCCCTAAGGTTTTCTTCGACAGGTTGTTGGACCTGGTTGATAGTGGTCTCTTCCTCTAAGAACACACCCTGGTTTCCCCTTATTTGTGCCCTTTGGGGCTGTCGAATAGGTTGGGGTACTCCAAAGAAATCAGCCAAACGCGTCATTTGCGCTGTCATCTGCTGATTCGATTGAGTAGTGTTTTGTATTAGAGGGTTCAGCATTGTACTTAAAGTTTGTGCCAACATTTGAACCATATCATGGTTGCTTTCGTCCATTTGTTGCCTCAAGACTGTTGTCGAGGCATTTGTAAGGCCATGTGCTACTTGGGACGTTCCTCCTAAGAGTTGGGTCCTATTTCTATTCGCCATACCTACTCCAGAACCTTGGAGTGGCGAAGAGGCACTCACTAAAGGGTCTGAAAAAGTGGACGCAACATTCGTCAGGCTAGCCAAGTCAGAAGTTGGCATGCCATAGAGTGGTTCTCGATTATGACCGCCTGTCATAAATCCTGGGGGAACAAAAGGCCTTGTGCCTAAATTTCCCCTTGGTGGGGGAGTTCCCAAAGGCACTCTGGGGCCTGTGAACGGAGGTAATGGCCCCGTTGATGTGACCGTTACTGCTGGTGTCGAACCAGCGGTTATCGCTTCACTCACGGTCGGGATAACCGTTGCTCCCACATTTGTTTGTGGGATCTCGTTATTGTTTGGCGGATTCGCCATCTCTTCTCTTCTCCTGGCAGTATTGGTATCGTTAGTGTATATTCTACCACTTCTCAATAACATGCAACACTCCTCGAAAAAGATGAGATTATTTTCAAAAATCAACACACAGTCCCACCGGGTGTGCCAATTTGTTTACCGTGGTTATTGGTAAACAACCGCTGATCCTCCAAATGGTTACTTATTTGGTTACTCGCAGGATCGATCAGATTGATCCTAGGACATAGGTTGATTTTGAGGTTTTGATTAAGTTGGATAATGGTTAAATGACAATAACATAAAGAGGCTTTAAGTAAATTGCATGAAGAAATAGGCTTGGTAAAATAAATAAAGGCTTGAAGTAAAGGACTTCGACAGGGAAAGTAAAGAAGAAAGCAAGTAAAGTTTCTGGAAAAGTAAATGACTTTGATTAATAAAAGTGGTGTTTCACACATACATTCTCAACAATTCTTTCTCACACGCTGGGTACTCGAATCTATATGAGTGACTTTGTATATAATTGTGAACACACGCGAGAAACTGCGTGAACTACTACTATTTATACTAAAACATCCCAAGTAACCGTCGGGCAGTTACACTGCTTTGAGATGACTCCACTTGGCACGTTCTCAACGTTCGACGCTCCAGATCTTTGCACGTTGCACTTGGTAACCGCTGGAAACTGTTTTCCCTCCAAACGCTTGAATTTCAAACCGTTCCACTCTGAACCATCGAACACCTTCGTCGAGAAGCATCTTCGACGAGAAACACCTTCGACGTCGAAGGCAACCAACTTCTCCTTTGGAAGAAATCTTCTAAGTACATTGCCATCTTTCGATGGGCATTTCGACGGACCTAGCTGGTCGAAAACATCCTTCAGCTTTAATGGCTGACATTAATGAAACAAGGGTGTCGAATTTAGGAGCCAACACTCGCCTTGGTTTTAACTGCGTGCCTATGTATCTCCTTGCGAGGAATCAGAGTCAAATTTTGTAGTTCGTAGTGTTTGATTAATGTTTTTTATAGGATTGCGTAGAATTGCTTTCGAATTATCTTTGAACTTTGTTTGAGTTGAAAAAGAGTGATCGTAGACGCAGTTCGCAGTTAAGTTTGATAGCAATTCTATTTAATCCCTTTTTGAAAATATCTTGAATTTTACTAAGTTAGTGAAAAAAGTAATTTTTGTTGATTAGTTGTTTTGAATTCGATTTATTGATAAAGAGTTGATCTTTATTGAAATTAAATTGCGTTGAGCAAAGAAATTGATTTTTATAAGGAGTTGATCCTTATTGGAATTAAATCGCGTTGGGCGAAGAAATTGATTTGATTTGTTTGAAAGCTTTTAAATATTTTGATTTGAATATTTAATTGATAAAACGTTAAGTCAATCAATCAATTATTCGAGGATATGGTGGATGTAAAATTCACTAATCCTATTATTTATAGAAATATTAAAATTAATTTGATTTGAAAAGTTTAAAATTATGTATAAGGTTAGTGATTATTAATCTAATTAAAATAATTACATAACTAGATTATTTACAAATAAAATTAAACCTAATAAAAATATTTTTTGTATTTTTTATAATTAGTAAAGAACTAAATTAATTAATTTAAACCAATTAAATTAACACTAATTAAATTATTTAAAATTAATTAAATTAACGAAAGTTAATCAACGTCATAAAAATTAAATTAATTAAACAAAATCTAATATAGAGTATAATTATAAGATATGATGTAAAAGGAGGTGTGAATTTAATACAAGGCTAGAACCAAAGTTTATGTCCCAAATGACTTAAGTTAAGTCTAATTTTAATTTATTATTAAAGATGAGAATAAGAAAATTAAAATAAAAAGTAAAAGAACATCAGGAGGCCCCGTTCGGTCTCATGTCCAGGTAAAGAAATTAGAACATAAAGCAATATCAATATTTTAACTTTTAGTAACTACCAATAAAATATAAATATTTAGATTAATAAAATAAAAAACAAATAGATGGAATATAATAAAGGAATCTGAATAACAATTAGAATATAAATTGCCAGATAAAAAAAAATTAGTAACAACAACAATATAAATTGTTAGATGATAAAAAATAATAATTAGTAACAATAACAATATAAATTATTAGATAACAATAACAATATAAATTGTTAAATGAAAAATAATACCATTAGATAGTCATCATATGGTTAAAAATAAAACAAATTAAAATTAAAAGGAACTGAAAATAAAAGGGATGTCTCATATTTAATCATTGGCCAGAATAAAGAAATTGTAAATTGTATTGAAAAAGAAGTTTTGAAACGAAATTTGAAAAAAAGTGTGAAAATGATGAAGTAGAAGATTGAAATTGTGAATGTTGTGAATTGTGTGTGATTGTTTGTTCAAGACAAAAACAAGGTTAAATGCCAGTTCAAGACAAAACTCTAAAATAAACCAACAAAAGAAATTGCGTAGAAAGAATGTTTGTGAAAGAGAGAGATAGAAAATTGTTGATTGTGGATATTGTATTAGAGAAATTCTAAGAGATTGTTAATGTCCAAAAGCTATGAAAATAGAGTATTATTTAGAGTTGGAAAATTAGGTTAAAAGGCAAAAAAAAGAGAAAATAAAATCAAAGTAATACCTGATTGTATCTTGGTCAACAAGATTAAGAATCTTGACTTAATTGTGACTATGTGCAAGATTTGATTTGAAAAATATTTAAACTGAAAAATATTTTATTTATTTTTGGATTTATAACTTTTTTTGTGTGCATAAAATCAAATATTAAGAATAAAGAATTTAATATTAAAATATTAAAAAAATAAAAAACAAAAATACTTAATAAATAATTAAAAAATATATTTTTAATAATTTTTTAGAATAATGAAAAAAATGCAAATAGATAAAATATAAAAAATATGAAAGGTGAGATTTGAACACGGGACCTCTCACTTACAAGTTGTGTCTCCTTATTTCATTTATTCAAAATAAAACATTTGAAATCACGTGAAAGATAGACAATTTTGTTATTTAAAAATATAAATAAATATAAATAAATTATTTTATATTTTAAATATAAACAAAATAAATTGTTGTTAAAATATTAATAAAATTGAACCAAAAATCTTATAAAACTAAAGTTTAAAAAATAATTTTAATCGTTGAAATAAAGTACACAAATTTAAGATATGACAGATATCCCCGTATGTATTAACGAAGAGTTACCAATAAAATAATTCATTTAATTCACCTACAATTTTAAAAATAATTTATTCACTCACTGATTAAAAAAAGTTAAATATAAATAATAATGTGTCTTATTAGTATGAGGGGCCCTTAAGCAAAGTCTATTTAGTTTGTTCTTTATATTTAAGTAAAATTATTTTAATATTATAATTACAACTTTTAATATATTAAAAAAATATTGTTTTGGAACAATATGAAGTGTTCGTATTTTATAATCTAAAATGTATTTTTAAGTGGTAAAATTCTAAAATCTGAAAATCATTTTTATCAAAACTATAAAAAAAATCATTCAATTTTTTTGCATAAGCTAGCTATTTGACGAGGACTTTTTTTGTCATCCCCAAATTTTACTTGGCACTCTCATATTTCTTTGTAATTTTTATGTTTTTGAAAATTTCTGTATTTTCTGGATTTTGGAAAGTTTTTAATTTTTAATAGATTTTAAAAAAGAAATTCACGAGTTTTTTGTCAAATTTTTAGGAGATCTATAAAAATTTTATTAAATTTAAAAAAAAAATTCAATTACACTATCAGATTTTTCAAAATTTATTATTGAATTTTTAAAAAATTACCGAATTTAAATTATCGAATTTTTCAAATACACTATTAAGTTTTCTAAAATCTTATAAATTTTTATCGGATTTTTCAAATACAATATCAGATTTTTCACCTAGTTTTTCAAAAGAGTATAACTTCTTATCCGATTTTTCAAAAAATCTATGAGTTTTTATAGAGTTTTTCAAAAAAACTATAGATTTCTATCATATTTTTGGTATAAACTGTGAGTTTTTATCAAATTGTTCAAAATACACTATCAGATTTTTAAAAAACTGAGTTTTTACTAGATATTTCAAAATACACAACTAAATTTTTCAAAAAACTATGAATTTTTACTCGTTTTTTCAAAATATACTATTGAATTTTTTAAAATATTATGAATTTTTACTAAATTTTTCAAATACACTACCGAATTTTTAAAAAAATCGGGTAATATTAATTTCGATTTTTTTTCTAACTATCAAAAATGAACTACCGATATTTTCAAAAAATCTAAAAAATTCCAATACATACCTGATTTTTAGAATGTATTATCGGAAATTTTATCCAGAATTTTGGCTAAAATTGTCACAAAAAAAAACATAGGTATTATAAAAATATGGGAGGTGCGAACTATAACCAGGAGAATGGCAGGAAGATTCCTCCTCCTATTCAAGTCGGAACTTTAGCCCACACGCGGTAGCTCATATAGGTATTATTGAAGCTAAAGTTACCACTATGCATACCATCACACAATTTACGAATTTGAATGGAACTTTTAATATGGATTTCAATGTAATGCATATTAGTTCTCTCAAAAAAATAGTCAAGCTCCGCCATGGCATGTACTATTATATATTTATATGAATGCATGCAATTATATTTTTCTTACATATAATACTAACTTTTGCTTCATGAACAAGAAAGGTGACGAATGAGCACAGTTTGGCAATATGAAGCTTCAAGTACATCATGTCATCTGTCATATGGCATTATGCCGACTAAAATAATATTGAAAAACCCAGGTTGAATGAATTTCCAAATATGCCAGAAGATTCTGTGCTAAATGTTTGCTATATTAACAACTAGCAGCAAAAGTAACCAAAATGACATTCATAAAAAGTTGCTACCTCTGCCTCCTATCATAAGTTTTCATCAACAATATTGCGTCATTAATTCCTAAGCTTTGAGAAACCATAATACCTCAAACTATCACTGTTGCCTGAAAATAAAGGAGCTTTCTTTCACAGGATTCTCATGAAACTGACATCTCATATACTTTAGCTGTGCTTTTGTGTCATCCTCAATTCCTTCTTTGCGTTTTCTAGTTCCATCAATGGTTGTTGTGTTCATTTTATCATCACCAGACAAACTCATGGCGTCCACAGTATCATGCATCTCTACATCACCTCCACCAACTCTATCGATCACAGACCCTCCATGTATCAAATTTAAAAAGGGATGTTTGACCACTGGAAGTATGCGCTCTGTTCTTGAAGTGTAAAGGACAGCTTTTGCACGATGCTTGGCAATTCCACAACCAAATATCGCTAATCCTTGTTCCTCAACAACTAGAAGCCATTCTGAATATCAAATGAAATCACTGATCATTAGTTAAGCAACAAAACAAAACAAAAAAACCTGGCAGACAAAAGGAAAGAGATTGCAGAAAATGGGCAGCTCTTCTCAATTAACGATAGTCGGAATCCATTCTACAACAACATTGATACCACTTGAAATTGGGTGCAGGCACATTCAAGCATTTTCTAACTTGACTATTGTTCCTCCAAAATTTCTCAATCAATGGAAAAAATTGTGTCTATCTTTCCAACCTTGCAAACTTTAGAGTTTTTCATATGCTTAATGAAGGAAATGTTTGTGATGATAGGTTAGCTAGTACTTCTTTTATTTGGTGAAATTTTTTACCGACTTGTACTAATGAGACTTTTTTTACCAACTTGGTTCCCTCTAGTTTTTTCTGTATTTTCTTTCTTCCTCTTTTTATATATTTTTGGGGGTACTGCAAGTGAGTGGTTCTGCCTTTGATGCCAACCTAGTTATGATCACTGGTTTTGAACAATGATGCATTTGCACTATCTCTTAAAAAAAAACTATACAGCTTGTTGAACTTTTAGAAAATATAAAAGCCCCATCCCGATCAAAGAGAAGTAAAAAAATAACAAAAAATTAAAGGGGTAATTAGAGGAGCTCACTTATAATATCTATGGGAGTGGAAACACTTGGTCTGCCGATCTTTCTGTCCATGCCACTTTGACTAATAACCCAATTGATCAATTGGATGGGAATGCAGGATTTACAGAAGGCAAGGGTATAAGAAGTAGCTTTCCCATGATCACCATTTTCCCTGTGTGACCAAGCAGATTATGAGACTTATTAGCTGAGAAATTTAAGAAACCCGTTCAGAATTCATCCTTCACAGCTACAATATGGTCTTTACCTAGCAGACTGTATGGCTAACTCAGCAACAAACAACCAATTAATTGCAAAATCTTTCAGGCCGTTGGCATACAGTGAAACTCCAGCTTGGCGGTTTATGAATGAATAATCCATCATCATCACAGAATTGTACAGGACTTCTTTTAAAGAACTTCATTTTCAGAACCCTAGAACAAAAAACAACCAGTAAATTGCTGAATATAACAGCAAATTAGAAATGAGCAATAAAACGCATCATATGCTTCTCGAAGAGAAATGAAATAGGTCATTTCATAAACTAAAGAGCTTAAATTACCAATGGAAGAAGGCAGTAATGGAGTTAATGTTGAGAAGATTATGGCAATGAATAATCAATGCAGCTAAACCAAGTTTTAGCCCTTTTCAAAGACAATTTATGGGAACTATACATGAATAATTGATGAATTGAACAATTTCTCTGGAAAGGTTCAGATAAGTTTGAAAATTCCAAAATCTAAATAATAGTTACCAACATCGCTAAACAGAATCAATACTTAAACTTCTCATCTTACCTCAAGTATCATATGAAGAATACAACTTCAGTATTAACTTATTGAACTTCATATGAGTAGACCCAACTACAGTCACCTGGGGCTGGTTCCCAATTCGCTATGGTACGTGGTACGGTTTTGGGACGCGGTACGTGGTACGGGTTCAGGATGCGGTACGTGGTACAGGTTCGGGCATGCGGTACACAACTTTTGAAGTATTAGGTACTTGGGGGTATACACAATTGATATGTTGTTAGAGTTCATGGTACGTTAAAATATTTTAACTGGTATGCTATAATTGATATTTTATAGTCTGCTTAAAAACAATGAAGCACATAATGAAAAATATAAAATAACATCAATAATAGATAAACTAAGGCAACAGCTAACAATAGTAATAGTAATAATAGGATAATAAGAAAAAAACAGTCCCATATTTAACATTAGGACCACCCCGGTTTAACATTTCAATAGTCCCACATCAGATGTGTCAAAACCAACAGAGAGGAGAATTACCTATAAAATAGCATTCAATAAGCATGAACAACACAAATGTGGGATCCAATAATCCGCTGGTTTAAAACAATAAGTGTTGATAAGCTTGGATCCCTTTATTTTTGGTTCAAACAGTTGATGACTGGTTTTTGTGGGAGTTTTCCAAGCTCTTACTCAAACCGGTTTTTCTTAATTCTTCACGAAATAGGCATAAATTTTGGTGTACGGTGAACTAATTTGTAAAAGTCCCGTGTATCAATGTGTGGTTCTTCAGCTACTGCACGAATTATGTGACTAGGGAGCCAACATATCTGTAAAATAGGTTTTACATGCCAACAAAAATTATCTTATCTTACAACCAGCTAACCTGAGAAAGTGTTGTTAGATAAGTGATATGTTTTGTTCTATCTAAAAGGGAGCAAAACAGGTTGATCTAATTCATTCATTCTGTTTGAAATTAGTCATACCAAAACATAGTTTCCTGGAAAAAATTAGGTGTTTTGTCTACAAATTTACAATACCTTCTAAATTATTATAATCAAGTAATGCTAAAGAAAAGATATGGTATGATTGTACTGACCAGTAAGGAGATCACTGGTAAAACTGGCTCCAACATCATCCTGAAAAGGGTATCTGGTATGCACCAATAAGCAGTCAGGAAGTACATACACGAAAACTGTAATGAAGTCACCCCAGAAAGCACAAGATTTCGACCAATGTCAAGCTGACAAATAATAAACAAATAAAGGTAAAACTTGAACTAAGAAAATTTACAAATCTGTATGATCAGATTGACCCATACAAAGACAGGAGACAACTCCGAATGGATGGTTTATGCATGAAAATCAAAACCAACCTGAGTCCACACAAATATAAATAAACAATGAAAAATAAATTTCATCAAGATCTAGCTTCCTAAAATGTTGTAGAACCTACATTACTCCAAACTCCATAATGACAGAACATAACTATATTGAAACATCTGCTAAAAACAGCAAACGCTATTCATGACACCAGAAATGTTATTAAGGTTGCTAAGGAAAAGATAGAGAATGTATAATAATTTGATAAATGGACAGAGTCTATATAAACACTTTTATTTTTATTTGCATTTATCTAAACACTCTAGCAACTTATACACACTCAGTCGATCATGTACATAAATGAAACGGCTTGGAAAACGTCTAAGTAGTTGTAATCAGCGTTTTGATCATGTTATTCTATGTATTTTGTTTTTGCAGTAACAAGGTAACCGCAATTGAGACCAACAATATCGGTAGTTGGCTGTGATTTGCTGAAATATCAAAGACTACGATTACCGTGTCATGAGAAAAGTAAAGAGTGCTTACCCAAAAAGTAAAAATTGCGAAACCCTGTCATGATCTGAGCTGCAGAAGCCTGCAACTTCTTCTCTTTCTCCCCTCTTGTGATCCCAGCATCAAAAATCAAACACATTTTCAACAAAAGAGCTTCAAACATAACAACCCCAGCCAAATAACCAACCTGACAACCCATCTCAATCCCCTTTCGAATCTGATCACTAACAAAAGGGAAAAACTCCTTCAAACCATCCCCAACCCCAAATCCACCCTCACAACCAATCATCCAAACCGGTAACAAATCCACAAAACCCTCTTCCAAAACCACACCCCCGTCACCCCCTTGAACCTCAACTTGACTCTTCAAACAATAAATGCTACAATAACTAACAACCCCTTCCACCAAACCCTCAAATTCACTCTTCACTTCTTTCTCAAAAACCCCCAAACGCCAAAGCTGAAAAACCAAAGGCGCGAGAACACCAATCCTCTTCATCGACACACATCCATCGCAACACGAAACCAGCAACTGAAACAAACTCTTAACTGTATCCACCGAAGCTCCAGAACATTCTTTCCCCACTCCCAACCTATATTTATGAAATTCGAGAGCTGTATAGAACCACACAACTGGAATCGGAGGGTCCGGTGTAGTAAGAAGCGTGCGGGAAAAGATTGATGTGAAGTCGCTGAAATTGGTAGCGCCTTTTCTGTATTCAGCTAGGAAACGGTTGATTGATTCTTTGAGCATTGGTTGGTAGTGAGATGGTGGAAGTTGTTTCAACTGGCTTTGGTTCATTTCCGGTTGCAGAGTCGCCGGAAATTTGAGTACTGTATGGTGAGGAGAGAGAAAGAGAGAGGGAGGAGAGAGAGAGAGAGAAACCCTAGGTTTTAGGGAGTGGTTGTGAATGGAGCAAGTACAAGGAAACGAGAGGGAAGGAATATGCACTTTTTATAACGGCCAACTTTTTTTGAATTTGGTGCTTTTTTTTATCTTTTAACTTTTTTTAATTTCATTATTTCATGTCTTTGTTAATTGGAATTTCTAAAATAACTATTAAAATATATATATTATAATAAAAATGAAATGATAAAATTTATAAAATTGTTTCAATAGATTTATGACTTGAAAAAATAAAAGAAGTGAAAATAAATCGTTAAGAAGATGAAAAAGAAAAAACTTTTATGTTAAAGCTAACATTTTGAATATAGATCTACAGTCTTAGAAAAAAACTATATGTTCATCTTTATTTTAATAAAGTTGCAACTTGAAAAATTAAAAGAAATGAAAAAAGGGTTAAGAAGATGAAAAAGAGAAAACTTTCATATTAAAACTTACACTTTTAATATAAATTTATAACTTGAGAAAATTAAATATGATAAAATTTTGGTCTTGCCATATAGAAAGGACAGAGGAAGATGCAGTCTGAAGTTCAAAGAAAGAGATTTGAAAAGGGAAAATGTAAGTGTTATAGAGATGGAAGTTGCAGTAAGATTACTCTAAAGTTGTTAGATGTGACTATAGCAATATTAAATATAATGTATTTTTTTTAAAGGCAAAAAGAATTAAATTTTATTGACATATTAATTGAGTGTTTAAAAAAATATAATATAGAAGGTAGAAAGTAGAAGATTAGTTAGAATCGAAGTGTAAGAAAACAAAAAGAGTGCCGAAACGAGAGGGTAGCAACCTGACAGCTTATATGAATAGAAGGATAGAATTGATATTTAAACAACATATAATTTTCTTATATGATAAATATATTTTAGAAATGGTTAGTTTTTTTCAGATTTATCTCTTCTTATAGTTAACATTTGGTTCTCTCACAATTAATGTATTTCTTTATTTAGAAACTTTCAAGATAAGATTTTAAAAAATCATTCATAGTAATTATTTAAAATACTGTTGTTAGTTAAAAAAAGTTAAAATGTGTTCAAAATGTCAAAATAATTTTGACTGAAAATGAATAATATATGGACTACTTTAATATATATATATATATATATATATATATATATATATATATATATATATATATATATATATATATATATATATATATATATATATATATATATATATATATATATATATATATATATATATATATATATATATATATATATTTCCTCCGGTCGCAATTTTATAAAAAAAAACTCACCCTTTAAAAAAATGTTTAAATGTATTTAAGTCTTACAATCTTTCTAATTTTATCTCTATTTTTTATTTTGGAAATTGTTGAAATATAGGAATGTGAAGAAAAAAAAGTAAGGATATATTTGAAATAATGATATTAAATGGAATAATTATATGTGTTTTTTTTGCTTATATTTAAGACCATTGCAATTTATTTATTTTGCTTATATTCAAGACCGGGGGAGTATATATATATATATATATATATATATATATATATATATATATATATATATATATATATATATATATATATATATATATATATATATATATATATATATATATATATATATATATATATATATATATATATATATATATATATATATATATATATATATATATATATATATATATATATATATATATATATATATATTGTAATGGTCAAAAAGTATAAGGTGTGTGTGTTCTCTCAGCAAGGGCATGAAATTTTAGAGCCCCTTTGTTAGTTTATTACTTGTTTGGATAGTGAGGGTTTGCTCACGACAACGAGAAGTCATGTGTGGTGGTTTTGATGTTGTTTTAAGGGGTCCGCTCATGTGAGGTGAGAGATCATGTAGATGATCGGCACTGCTTGGTAGCGAATGGGTGGTTAATTTAGTTAAATATATTAGCTTAGTGATATTTGAGTAATGGAGAATGTATATGACTTAGAGTTTGTACCCCGTCTCTTTAAGGAGTAATGTATTTATAGAGGTCTCTAGGACCTAGGGTTTCTCAGAAAAAGGCCACAGGGTTTCCTCGGAAAAGGTCCCCGCTCACTCAGTCAAATAGTGGACAGTTGAATCCCTATTTCTAAGGGAGATGAGGATCAACAATGACTCTGACTTTTTCATTATCTAAGACGCGTCTTATCCCACGTTTTATTTTTCTCTATGGAGGAGGAAGATTTAAGGGCGATGTGATACCTCCCTTCGGGCGACTTTATGCCGTCGCCTTCTCCTAGGGTGGTCACGGAGCATCCCCCTAGGCAGGGCTTTTTGTAAATATAACACTACATAGTCCTCTCAAAAATGAGACCTTCAGTAGAAGATGATATGCTTTTTATCTGCAACTAATGGAAGTATCCTGAGAAGTGGTATTTCCCTTTGCGAGGCTTTGGTTGACCTTTAGGAGTCTAGGCTTTCATGGACAATAACACATAGCTCGACTTGTGGGACGTTAAGTCCTTCAGGCGAGGCGTCTTGACCTTTCAGGAAGAACTTCCATCGAGTGTTCTAGCAAGATTGAAAATCAATTCTTCAAGGTTTGACATAAGTCGTACCTCTTAGGCATGCTTCATTAGAAGTGATTCCACCCGAGGAGACGCTAAGTCCCTCAGGCGAGAGTCTAATTAATTTGAGGAATCTAAGTTCCTTAAATGCTGAAATGTGTAGCCCGACTGATGAGACACTGAGTCCTTCAAACGAGATGACCTTGTATCATAATCTTTGGGAAATAGTTATTAAAGAAGCCAGCAGAGATGTAAAGAGATAAGAGGCGACAACATCGACATCTGCTATAAAATGAGACATGTCGTTAGACTTAAGTCGGACCAAAGAAGGAATAGGATTAATAGCACAAAACTGCCTAAAGGTGCAAATAACTTGATTGGGGGCTCCAAAATAGCCTTCAGCCCATAAAATTGTTGTTGGCCCATAAATAATATTTTTTAAAAATTTTGTTTCATTTACCAAATTCGTGTTTGGGCCTTCAAGGTATCCAATTCCAATGAATTAAATAAAATTTGTGAGTTGGTCCCTATCGATACTACTTGAGACTCAATGTGATACTTCAACGATGCTTTCCTATATTGTATGGGCTCCGCATGGTGTAAGAGGACCTTTTCAAAAAAAGGACCTAGGTAGGAGTCACGAGAAAATACTTTTTCTTTGAAAACATTGGTCCGTACGAAATTTCAAAAACGATTGTTCACCAGATTTGCACCCGTTGAATTGCACTAAATGTGGAGCAATGTCCTTCATTTTGTCTTTGCTTTTTAACAAAAAGTCCACATGACATTAACCTGTCACCTGTTTGTGGTATTTTAAACAAAAGTATTTATATTATCATTTTCCTCAGGGATTGGTGTGATATTAATGTTGTTTTATAGTTTGAGTGTCTATAAGTGTTTGAATGATAAACAAAGTGTTAATGCTTGCTTTTAGTAACCAGAGATCAAGTTTCATGCACTAGATAGAGATTTGGATAATAGAGAGGTTTTTGTTTGAAAATGTTTGTTTTGATAAAAAGGTGTCAAGATTAGTTTTCATCAACCTATTCCACAGTTATTCGATTAACCTTGCATATGAACTAATAAATGGTCAATACATTCATGTATCCTCTCAATATTTCTCATGTCTAAGCAATATTGTGAGTGTTATCATGTTAATCTTTAAATGATCTCTCAACCTAACTAGTAACATGATAATCTTTAAAGCTTGATACAAGTGAATACTAGCTCGCAAATCTATGTCTAGAGTTTGTTTATTAGTAGATGAATATCTTAGGTCAAGCTTGGAACTTACTTCTCAATAATGAACCAAACCATAAAAATAACAATGATACAAAGATATTCAATATGTATTAATCTTCAACCAAGTTCATATACAAAATGATTAAAAGAAATACATTAAGTCTAGGTTGACTACTTCTAACCTTGACACAAAAAGTGTTTAGCTACTCATTGTCATGATACCTTGCTC
Organism: Vicia faba; assembly: GCA_948472305.1. Lineage (NCBI taxonomy): Eukaryota > Viridiplantae > Streptophyta > Magnoliopsida > Fabales > Fabaceae > Vicia > Vicia faba. The sequence continues at coordinate 1,483,572,497 of OX451738.1, forward strand.
AATGAATAAACAATGGATGTTGATGAACATCAATCTTCAAGTCTCTTTGATTCAAGATGCAAGAGTGTTCTTTCCCTTCTCCTTCTTTGAGATAAGAACAAAAATATACTTTCTATCTTGTAATCTTATAATCCATAAAACAAAAGGTTTCTATATCCAAAATCAGATTTTTTTCTCTCCACAAGACAAAAGTTGGTAGAAAGTGTCCATAAAAGGTGGCAAAAAGTAGCCAAAAGTATGGCCTAACTGCGCTCCATTGTCGGGCGACCATAAAGCATCGTCGGGCGATTTTGGCTAGATGCCACACGTGACCAGCTGGGCGTGTTAAAACCCCAAAAGAGCATCTATCATCGCCCGGTGACAAGCATTCTTCGTCGGGCGATCCTCCTTTCGCCAGGCGCCCCAGAGGCGAAACAATACAGGATTGAAGCTTCTATTTTTCACCATTTTTGTCGGGCGACGCATCCTTTTGCCGGGCGATCCTCTACAGCATCAACACTTTTGATTCTTTTGCTTGTCAAGCCTAAATTCTCCATTTTGCCATCTTTTCTGCACAAGTTTTGCTGAAACACTAACAAACAAATTAAACATACACAACTCTTTGAACATACGCAAAATGACTGAAAATAAATATTTAACCTAATCAAAAGTAAAATAAAAGGTCTCAAAGTGTCAAAAATTGATATGAATTTATACACAAATTGACACTTAACATCACCAAAGACACCTTTTTATCCTCCTAAATTCTAAGATTTTATTTGGGAGTTTGAAGGAGAAGATAATGGAGGGTTTTGAAAAAAAGGAATGGTTGAGTGAAAAATCAAAAATCAAAAATTCCCTAATTTGTGTAACTAAAAAATTGTATTGGTGGAGAGATTTGAAGGACTTTGAAAAATTGTTCTAATATATTTTTTGTTATAATATTTCAAAAATTAAAAACATGTGTAACGATAAGCCTTATTTTATCATTCTTTTAAATAAAAAATCCAAAAAATGTTAAATTTTTTCTATATTTAAAAAAAAAATCATTTTAAAATTCTCCTTTTTCTTCTTCTCCAAACTACCAAATAAAGCCTAAAACTCATATTTCCTTTCTCATTATTATACTCTAAACAAAAAAAAAGAGTATCCTCTATCTCTTTCCAATTGTATGCAAATGGAAAGGTGGCTTAAAAATCCATAATAACATCCCTTTTAATATCTTCCTCATAAACAACATTGAATATTTTATCCTCCATGCCTTCTTGAATCGGGCTTTCTGAACTAAAGTTGGGGGATGTTATACTATCCATGTAGGAGTCATGAATATCATCCCCCAAAAAATTCCCCTCCTTCTCCACTAAGTGAGGCATAACCAATCCATGAACTTGTTATGAACCAGAAAACACAGATCATGGTACACAAGTTAAACAAGGAAATATGGTACTAATTTCAATTAACCAGTTGACTGATATAAGGAAATTTATATTATCTATGCTGAATGTGATAACACTTACATTAATGAAGTACGTAAGATAAAAGAAATCTCTAGAAGGCATAGACTCAAATAGAGGAGAGATCTAATTTCATTTCACTAAATTCCCTGCCAATGATTGCCAATCATTGTTGTATTTAAATAAAGTCAGTGGCATACTTTCTATTAGGAGCCCCTGTAACGCCCGTAATTTAATTAATTATTTAATTAAATTATTTTTGGAATAATTGTGAAGAAGTGTTATTAAATTGGATTTATTTTATTAAATGGAGAAATAATAATATATTTGAGGTATTATATTATTATGTGAAATAATGTTAGAAGCTAATATTATTAAGGTGGGCTTATTTTGAGATAGTAGAAGTAATAATGGGGTGTAAGTTTTGAGCCCAATGAGAATAATATAATAATATTAGGTTATTTTATTATTTGTTGTTAGAATAGAAGGAAGAAGCAGTAAGAAGAGAAATAAGGATTTGTGAAGAACGTGAAACTGCTGGATTTTGAAGGAAACGGCAAGAACAAAGATTCAACCCGGAAATTGTAGAGCCACCTTCGATCCAAGGTAAGGGTGGGGTTCTGGCTTTACAATTGAGTTCATGATGTTTGATGTATGGGGTTAGATGTAATTGCTGTTTGTTCTTACATAAATTGCATTATGAATGATGTATGATGAAGATTTGATGAATTTTTGATGAATAAGAACGTTATTATGTGTTTGATCGATGGAGTAATAGAGTGTAATATTAGGTGATGAATTACCATAATGATAATGAAGTTTTTAGGGATGTAGTATGATTCCAGTAGTGAAAATACAGTAGAAAATGCAGAAAATTATGCATAAAATCGCAGGATGCGTCGACCTCAAATTGGATAAGTCGATGCAAGGAGGCTGCTGGACTCAGGATGAGTCGATGCATGCAGGGTTTGCGTCGATACATGTTCGTTGCAAGACTCGGGATGAGTCGATCGATAAGTACATGTGTCGATACATGCTGGGATTTGAAGCAGGATGAGTCGATCCATAAGGAGGATGCGTCGACTCATAGTGAGCAGATGAAGCAGGATGTGTCGATCCAAGGAGTTTTGTGTCGATACATAATGCTGGATTTTTGACAGAATTGACTTTTAATTGCTGTAACTTGAGTTTTAGGATGTTGTTTGAGATGTCGTTTGAAGCGTTGATTAGCTAACGCGAAGAATATTATTCTATATGATTTATATGATGATTAAGAGGTGTAATCCCAGTAACCAATTTAGGATTTAGAATTAATTCCCGTAGATGACAGTTATGCTGGATTTTGGACAGAATAATGAATTTTGAGATGTTAGAGACTGCTGTTAGAAATATGACAGTAAGATTAATGACAGAAACGAAGTAGAACTGCAGAATAATAGTATGTGTTGTACCCCAAAATTTGCCCTCTCATTTCATCAATATTTTCTCACCACAAGACCCTTGGAGCTCAAGATCAAGTTAGGGTTTGCTCTGCTCAGGACTCCTCCTTGTACTGTTGACCCAAATTAGGGTTTGAGTTTGCACAAAGATGTTTTGACCTAAAATGCCCAAAGTGACTTTCATGCTTCATGTTGGACTCACAAGTTTATCCATACCAAGTTTCAAGCCTTGATTCCAATCTTTGCCCAGTCAATTGGACAGTTGACCTAGAAATCAGCTATATTGGGGAAAAAGTCAACTGTGGCCAATTGACAGTCAAACTTCATGGAATTTGACCCACATAAACATAATGAACTCATATGAACCATTTGGCCAAGTTTGGATCACAATTCCACAAGAAATTTGATCAGATCACCAAAAGAGCAAAATGGTCATTTTTAGGGTTTTGACTGCACAAAGGCAATTTTTGACTGTTTGACCTAACCAATGGCAAACCAAGCTCACATATGGACTCAATGACTCAATGGCATGGTCTTGACACATTCAACAAGTTCAAAAGATCCCAAATGCACAGGATTGACAGATGAATTTTCCAGTTAACTAATCAAAATCTGACTGTATACTGAAAAGTCAAACTTTGACTTTTTGATCAAAATCAAGTGCCAAGATTCATTTTTCATCAAAACATGTCAAATTATGAAACTTGTTCATCAAGAAACCCAAAATTGCAAATTAGGGTTTAAAATGAGAAAATTTCATAACTTAGAATTTTTCTAAGTTATGAAACTTCCTTATTTTTCCCTAACTTTGTCCTTTTTTTCATCAAGATAAAATTGGATTCAAGCAAAACTCAAAACATGAAAGTTATAGTCCATTGCAAAATCTACAACTTTGATTCACAAAGTTTTCTCAAAAGAAGCTTGTAGCTCAAGTTATGATTTTTGGAATAAGGGTGCAAAACAGTTTTAACTTAGAGAAATTTTGACCTATTCTAGGCCGGATTTTTGTCCAACTTCATGGCCATTTTTAACATGCTTCCACTTGGAGTTTCAATTTGCATTACAAAGATGGATTGTATTACACATTCCAAGCTTTCCAAATTGTTCAAGAACTTCTCAAACACCCTTGTGGTTAGGGAGAATCGAATTTGCAAAGATGGGCAAAAGTCACTTTGTTCATAGCCAAATACATGTTCATAACATTGACATTTTTCAAGTCAGCTTACACAAGCTAGATTACAGGCCTCTAATACTCTTCACACTCAATAATTAAATGCCAAACCATTGTATTATTGCATTATTTCATCCATTTGGTCATTACATGCAAGATTAATCTTTAAATGGAAAAAGCATATTTGCCATTTTCGACAAGGTGCACTTTATGTCCAATTCACAATCCAAGAGGTACAAGCAAAATATCTGAGGCAAGAGTTGGTAGGCAAATCCCACTGATCAAGAGAGAGTGCTGCAGCATGCTTGAGGGACCTGTGTTGACCTATAACTCAACTTGACTATCCTTGCTTATTTGAGAAGAAACATTGCAAAAGATATCAAACTTTGATCTCCTGTCAACACAAGCCAAAACAAACTTCATGAACACTTTCCAGACATCAAACCAAGTTTGAAACACGACCAAACCATCCCTCAAACCTCCTCATTCATCAAAACATCATTTTGCTGCAAAAAATAGGGCAATCCTGCAGTTTGACTTGGCCAGCATCATTCACTCGTGCGTTTTTGCCCAAACAAGTTCCAATACACTCCCTACCATCCATTGAAGCTATCCCAAGCCTTAGATACAAGCTGTAACATCCATAGCCAAGTTTGCCATTTTCACTTTTCAGTTTTGCAGGTTGACTTCCATAGCTTAATTCAGAGAGATTCAAAGCAAGCTAAGCACAGGGGAAGCATCCTTGGACTTCAGGCAAGCTGTACCAAAGTTCAAACTCCATTGAAGATACCTCCATTGCTGTACACGACTCAAGCTGAACAGGTAAAAATGTGAACTTCTATCTCTCTATCCAGGCATAGTTAGGCTTAAGTTTGTGAAGAAAACATGTTCTACTCATAGCCCTGAAGCCATCCATGTAGTTACTTTTCATTTATATTGTGTATGCTGTGAGAATTTTGGACCTGAACATGGAAGAAAACTTAGGTCAGAAATTGGGGATGGAGAAATTCTCCCTTGTTTCTGAGAGTTAGGTTAAGTTCTTTATATGTATGAATTCGTCTCTCCATGCTCTATAATGTTTGTGTTGTGAGTTTTTGTTAAAAGTCAAGGAATCAGGATCTGTGTTGGGCAAGAAGAAACGCGCGTTTTTCTGTTTGAATGTTGCTGAAGGTTGAAGACAAAGCTGGCTTGGGCTGGGCCTGAGTCAACTTGTTGTTTGCACCCTCATTTTCCATTTACACCCCCTGGCCCATTGTGTGATATTTTATTTTTTCTTCTGACTTATTATTTTTTGTCAAAACAATAAAAATATTTTTTCACCCATTTTTGCATTTATTTGGCATTTGTTTGTTTTATTTAAGCATATATATATAAACAAATATATTTCTTTTTATCCAAAATATTAAACAATAATACAAAAATATATTTTTTCAGTTATTATTTTTTTGTTTACATTTTGAAAACATTTTTCTAAAAAATGTCCTTTTTTTGTAAATAATTAATATTTCATTTTGTATATATTTAGTATATTTAATATATAATATAAATACTTATACATGTTTTATTAAATATTTAGGATAAAAAATGTAAAAATAATACCTTTTTATTTTTATTAATATTTGACATCAAAAATACTTTTTACAATATACTTCTCTTTTATTTATTTTTTTGTATAAATAAATATATAATTATTGTATATAATTAGTAAATAATTGCTATTTTATTAAAAATTAGGGTTTTGCCCTAAAACCACAAAAATACTCAAAAATTGATCTTTTTATTTTTGTTTATATTTCACATTGAAAAATACTTTCTCATACATAAAAAATCATTTTTGTGCATAATACATTTTGCATTTTACATTTGTTTAAATACTGTACAATTTATTATTTTGTCTATTCAATATGGATGTAATAGTTTAGATTTAAATTTCTTGCTAAATATCCCCCATTCAAACATTTGTACCCCATCCCCATAATCATGTTGTAATAATCTAGAACTTTAAAATTCCGCATTTAAAAGCTTTCTAAGTATGCCATGATAGACCTAGGGTTTGTATGTAAAAATCAAATAACAAATAGCTTGACCTAATTCAAAGACAAAAAGCATGAAAATTGACAACACCAATCACACTTGCACCCTTAGGGTTACTCCACTTGTTGCCTTCAAAAAAGGGCCATGCTTGCATGTTTAGTTTCTTTGGCAAAACAAAACAAATCAAATGATCATAGTCCCTCGATGACGCTTTCGAAGTTGCCTAAAAAATGATCAAGTCCCTTAAAGGAAACATTGCCAAATACACTTGGCACTATTGCATTCATGGTCCATACGATGACCCGCGCCCGTCCCGTTAACATCCTAACACAAGATTGTCCACCAAATACAATGGTGGAACAATACTGTTAAAAGGGTTAAAACATAGGAATAATCTTTGAGTAAATTTAGGGGTAGACAACTCTTAGTTACTTGATCAATCTTGCAAAACAAATCCTTGCCTACTTTCAAAACACACTCCACAACACAACTTTCAAAACCTTGAAACATCTTTTCAAAAAGACAAACACCTTTTGTAAAACATTCGAGTAAAGAATTATTACAAGGGCTGCCAAGACAAAGGCATCTTTTTCAAAACATTTTCAAAACCACACACACAAAGCACCATTTCAAACAATTGAAAATGCAAGGCAAGTGATCTAAGCAAGTAACTAAGAGCCCATGGATAACCATGGATAGAAAGGGTGCTAATACCTTCCCTTTCTATAATCTACTCCCCGAACCCAAGAAAACATCTCAAAGGTTTTTTGCTGTGCTTTTTAACCTTTCCTTAGGATAAAATAAAAAGTCGGTGGCGACTCTTGCTAAACCGAAACATTTGCGAAAACAAACGCAAACCACAAGTCAGTTCTCCCACCGTATCACAGAACTGGCGACTCTGCTGGGGATTAAGATCTAAAAGTGGAGTAACCTCAGGGCTTAGATCACCCTTTTGCATGACTAATTGTTTGCTTTGATTGCTTTATATTTTGGTTCTCTTGTTTGGGCTTGAAATCCTACACCCAGATTTGGGAAACATTCATAGATAGCAATACGTTGTGGAGACTGTGTGGGGTATACCGACACGGTTGAAGCAATAGCTATATTAGTGCGACATATTTGTGAGTACCGGTAACCCTTGAGTTCAATCAAGGAGAGTACGGGGCCGCTGAATGATGTCACTAAGCACTAATGACCTAGAACCTTACTTAACCATCTTGGCCTTTTGTTAGGGGTAGTGAGATGACCGGCTTTGGTGCAGTCCGAAGTTGGTAGATACTCGATACTACACTCATTGAGGGTTGTTTTCTTGGAATATTTTGGTCGCTAGTTAAGTGGCTAAACCAAAACAATGAACATGGAAAACAATTCAATGATATTGAGCTCCTTAGAACCCGATTACTATTTATAGGACAGGTTTTTAAGCCAACTTCACTCAAGAGGGTACTTACCTATGAAACCCCATGCAAGCCTGAAACTAGGGTTTTGTGTGACTTGCTTGTACATATGTTTGTGCATATATCATGAACATCATAAAGCGTCATATGCATCCACTAACCATTTCAAGGGTTTGGATCTTCATCTTTGTTCTTGTTTTGTAGGTCATGGAAATTCCTCGCAGGAAAACTATCCAAGTCAACCTTGTGAGAATCCCTCCTCAACTCAAGGAGCTCACATCCAGAATTCCAGAAAACTCTCTCTTCAGTGAAAGACATGGTAGACTGCTCAGCTTAGTCAACACCAACATTGAAGAGGACATGGTGAAAGTGTTGTTCCAGTTCTTTGACCCCCTTCATCACTGTTTCACATTCCCCGACTATCAATTGGTGCCCACTTTGGAGGAATTTTCTCAACTCCTGAGAATTCCTATTCTTAATCAACTACCCTACAACGGTACGGAAAAAGAACCAAAGCCTGAAGATGTTGCTCAAGCACTACACTTGCAACCATCTGACATAAAGGGGCATTGGGAAACTAGAAGTGGTGTCAAAGGCTTCTTGGCAAAATTCTTGTTTGAGAAGGCACAAAAGTGTTGGAATTCCTTGGATCTACAAGCCTTTGAAGAGATTGTGGCACTCCTCATTTATGGGTTGGTCTTGTTCCCAAATCCTGACCAACTTATAGATGTCAACGCTGTCAAGATTTTCCTATCCAGGAATCCTATACCTACATTGCTTGGGGACATCCTCCACTCATTTTACACACGAACAATGAGAAAGAGAGGCGTTCTCATGTGCTGTACTCCTCTCCTTGCAAGGTGGTTTATTTCGCACCTTCCACAATCTGTTTTGAAGAATGACCAAGGCTTAAGATGGTCACAACGATTGATGACCCTCACACACTCTGATGTACATTAGTGTTCTCGGTCCAGAGAAAATGTCATCATCATCGATCGTTGTGGTGAGTTCCCTAATGTTCCATTACTTGGCATTAGATGAGGCATTACGTACAACCCTTGTCTAGCTTTGAGACAATTTGGATATGCCCGGAGGGATGGCCCTCATGACATGCTGATTCCTGACCTAGTTTTTGACTTCGACAATGATGCGCAAGGACTTCGCCAAAGATTCATCAGAGCTTGGAGGATGCCTAACAAGGTAGATAGCAAGACACTGGGGCACAAGAACTCCATCCCTCTTGAGCCTTATCTCAAGTGGGTAAGGACCCGAGCCCAGAGTCTTATGATGCCTTACCCTCATATTCTCCCTTTGATTAAAGAGCCTGTCAAGGAAGGAGAGGTTCCCTACACCATCCTATATCCTGACATGCCAACATCATGGGAGGAGATGCAGAAGAGTTGGATCCAACTCAAGGAAGAGCGAAATACTTTTGAAGCCAGCTTCTACGCCAGTGAGAAGAAGGTTTTGGAGCTTACCCGCCGACTTCATGAGGAGGAGACCCTCAACACTTACGTCGCACCAAAGAGGATGCGCAACGTCTTTTTACCTTAAGAAGTTTTTGTAATATTTGGCCCATGGGGCATTTATGTACTGACAAAATTTCTTCTTATTAATATGACGTGTGTTCTTTTTGTCTGCAACAATTTTGAATTTCCAAATCCTTGAATGCATTGCATGAATAAACATATCATTCATCATATGCATAAGTAGGTCTCCACACCAGGTTTCCTTATCTTTCTGCTGTTTATTTCAGTAAGATGGATCTCGAACAGACGGTCAAAGATCTGCAGTCACAAAACTCGCAGTTTCAACAGCTCCTAATGACCTTAGCAAAGGGCCAGGAGGATCTAAAAGCACTACTTTGGAATAAAGAGCAAGAAAAAGTGAAAAAGAAGAAGAAAAGAGTCGGGGTAGCTAAACTGGGAAGAAGGTTTGAGAATGAAGCTAGAAGAGTTCTTGAATTTCCCTCCGCATCTGATGAGGGAACCAGTAAGGGAAAAGGAGTTGCACTACCCTTTGAGTCCGAAGCTGAGGAGGAGGAGGTTGAGGAAGATGAATACTACTCAGAGCAGCAATACCCGCCAGCAGACGACAAATACAAAAACCTGGAGGATAGACTAGCAGCTATGGAGCTGCAAAGGGTTCCTGGGTTAGATTTTGAAGAATTGGGATTGATTGCTGGAATTGTGATCCCCTCAAAGTTTAAAGTGCCAATTTTCACAAAGTATGACGGGCTGTCTTGCCCAAAGATGCACCTAAGGTCATATGTCCGAAGAATTCAACCTCATACATCCGACAGAAATCTTTGGGTACACTTCTTCCAGGATAGCCTGTCTGGTACACAGCTAGATTGGTTTTACAAGCTTGAGAGGTCAAAGGTACATAGTTGGGAGGATTTGGCAGCTGCCTTTTATCGCCAGTATCAATATAACTCTGACTTGGCGCCAACCCGTACTTAGCTACAAAGTATGGGAATGGCCTCAAATGAGGGATTCAAAGAATACGCCCAGAAATGGCGTGACTTGGCCGGAAGAGTGCAGCCACTTCTTTCTGATAGAGAACTAGTTGATATGTGAAATTCTGGCTGCAGATACTCAATGTCACGTTCAATGTTATGACACCGTATCTGACTTACTATATGACAGTAAATACAAAAGCAATAAAGAACACAGTCAATTGTTTACCCAGTTCAGTGTGCAACAACACCTACTCTGGGGGCTACCAAGCCAGGGAGGAAATCCACTATAAGAGATTTTAATTCAGGAATAAACCAACCAGTTTATCTCCTTCACTTAAGACCTACCCAATGCAATTCCAATCTAAGTACAACTTAAACCTGAGTTCCTACTCACCCCCCCTCAATCACAGCAGTGATACATAAACCAATTTGACTTAAGAATTGATGAAGACACTTTTCAAAAACAAACACTTGATTAAGCTTCACAGCTTTTTAATCAAGCAACACAATCACTCGTGCTTCACAGCTTTGAGTGATGCACACAACTAACTTGACTCTGCTTCACAGCTTTAGTCAAGGAACATTCAAACACTCTTGCTTCAAAGCTTTGAGTGCTACACAACCCTTACAATTAGAAACCTATTCCAAGGCACTTATCACAATGATAATTGCTTGGAGTACAATAATCAAATCTATACAGATTACAAATGATCTTCTGATCAATAAAGAGCGATCATTGAAAAACAGCAGCTCTGTCGAATATATAGCAGCTGCAACTTCAGTTAGGGTTTCCAAAAACCTAGGGTTAATTCCGTTTGACCTAAAGACCAGGTCACAGGACTTTATTAACCAGGTTAGGGTTGAGCTAGGTTACCCCTCAGAAAACGCAGGATTCTGTTCAGGAAGGACTGAGTTATTTCCTGAAAAAACTCAGACTTATCCAATCCTGCAATCCTGTTAGTTCAGAACAGGATGTCATAACATCTGTTATGACATTTGAGAAAACCTGTCTACTGATTTAGCAAAATGTGATCATTTTGCAAAATGCTCAGATACACACTTATAAACATCAGTACTTGACTTACAATATTTTTCTGCAAAGGTACCTAATGAGTCAGTACAAACTAAACTAGAATGTTATGACATCAGTCATGACATTCACACATACACTTGGGATTTACCAAAAATGCAAGCCAATACCTAAACACCTACAAACTCCCCCTTTGGCAGATTTTTGGCTAAAGACTCTAAACAATCAGAGATAGATAGCAGCAGAAATAAGTGACAGCAGAAAAATAGAATGTCAAGTACTAATTAAGTAAGTACCAAAATATTCTCCCCCTCTTTAGCCACAAATGGGCCAAAGATACATGTTCATAAAATTATACAGTTATCCAAAGCAAAATAATAAGAGCAGCAGCAGAAAACAACTTAATACACTTCCAAACTCCACCAGATATCAGCACCAACCAGCAACACCACCAAACAGCAATCAACCTTCAAGCACTGTCATCAGACTCAGAGGAGCTAGTTTCTTCAATGTTGAGATGTCCTTCAGCTTCTACACCTTCTTCCCTTCTGTTTTCTTCAGCTTCCTCCTTTTCTAGCCTGGCAATTAGAATTTCTAGGGTCCTTTTCTAGCATCCATCTCTTTGCAAGTTTCTTTTAAAACAGCTATGACATCTGATGTCTTGGACTGGGTCTTCACAGACGATGTCTCAGCTGATGTTATGACAATGTCTGGAGCATGAGATCCCTGAAACAGTTTGTAGTGCAGGCCAAGGGCAGGAGCTCTTTTGCAGACTGTATCTCTTGCTACAAGGATATCAGGGTATTGTGCAAGGATGATTCCACAAAGGAGGGAGGGAAAGGCAATTGGTCCTTTGATAGCATAACTGCCAGCATGCTTTAAAGTTTGTTCAAAGATGTACCTCCCATAGTCAAAAGCAGTCTTGGTTCCCACAGCATAGATAAATCTCCCCAATCCTGTGGAGATAGTTGATTTGTGATTTGTAGGCACCCAGTTGGCTGCACCTATTTTATGCAAGATGGCAAATTTCATGCTGAGTTTACTAGCATTCAGCTTCCCTTTCAAGGGCCAACACTTTACTTGCCTGGCTGTGATGGTTAGACAAACTTCATTGTCAGTTGCCTCTAGATCAGGACAGTTCTCATTTGTTCTTCCAAGAAACTTGTTGATTTCTGATGGAGAGAACTTGACCCTTCCTCCTCTAACAAAAACACTTTCAAAGTCAGCTGACCTACCATCAGCACAATCATTTGACAAGTTCACTACAAACTCCTTGACCAGATTTTCATAACATTTGTTAAACTTTATCACTGTCTTCATTAGCCCAGCATTCTTGATCAGGTCCATGATGTCTTTGCACTCCAAGGCATCATTGTTGAGTTCTCTCTCTAAGGCTATTCTCTTTAAGCAAACATACTTCCATCTGTTTGCATTGTCAGGATGATGAAAAGAGATGTTGTCTGTTGGCACTTTAGGCACTCTAGCAATCTTGCTGGAGGGGAGCTTCCTTCTGATGGGAGTTTCTTCAATATCAATCTCAAATTCTGATTCCTCATCAGAATCAGAAGTTTCAGGTTCTTTACTCTTCTTAGAGATTGGTTGTCTAGCAGTATGCACCTAGGCCTTCTTCCCTTTTGTCTGAATACTTTTTACAGCCATGCCTTCAGCCTTGGATTTCTTAGCATCAGGTTTATCATTCTGACTACTCTTTCTTTTCATCAATCTCCTAGCTATGCTAGGGTTCACATTAGCAATCAGTTCATTATCTGAGTAATCTTTATCCACATCAATGATAGGTGGATCAGCAGCCTTTTCAGAGGGGTTCTGAATGTTGTCTTTTGGTGTCACAACATTCTCAGTGACATCTACATTTTCAGAAACTTCCACATTTGGACTTTCTGATTGATTTAAAGGGATAGAAATCCCCGGTACAGATTGGTTGCCACTCAGTATACTAGTAACCAGCCTAGCAATAGCTTGGTGAACTTGAACTGATCCTTCTCTATTAGGTACAGAAGACGAAGGATGAGAAGAATTACCAGAGGTTGTAGCTTGAGCTCTTCCTGCATGTCTGGTTCTGAGCTTTTTGACTCTGGCTGGGTCAGTTGCCATCTCCCTGAGAGGAGTGACCTCAAGAACTTCAGATTCTATGCATGCAGTGATTGCCCTAGAATCTTGGTCAGATGATGACGATGATGAGGATGACGAAGTCGCCATGGTTGAAGACGATGTCTGAGACATTTTGATTGACTTTGAGTAATGGTAGCAGTTTGAGAAAAATCTTTGATTGGGAGGAGGAAACAGGTTGCAAGGATGAGAGAGGTAGGGGGTAAAAGGGAGTCTCTTCAACTTCTTAAAGATTTTGAAGGAATTGTGAAAGAATATGATTAACCCACTAAATATAGACTTAATAAAATTAATCCCTTCAACCTTTGTTTTAAGCAAAATTAATTGCTATAATTTCTCATGTTGGTGAATACCCAACCTGCCCCTCAAATTTTCAAGTTTATTTCCAACAAGAGCCTTGGTAGAAGAATCAGTCAGCTGAAGCTTAGAGAAACTATGTTCCAGTTTAAATGACTTCTTCTCTTCAAAGTCAATAGGGTTCAAGGAAATGTTGATTGTTTTCAGATTGTCACAACACAATGTCACAACATCTTGTGTAACATTGTGCTCAGGGAGCATCTGTTTTGACCAGATGTTTTGAGAACAGAATTTATTAGACTTGTTATTTCCAACATCCTTGTCAAGATGACTTAAGGTTCTGACAACAAATCCTTCTTCAAGTTTATTTGCCACATCACATATATTATCAACCTGTAGTTTTGGAGTTCTTCTGACAGCTTCCATAGAAATAGCTCTTTTCATTCTTCTTAGATGAAGGAGACCAAGCTTATGCTGCCACAGTTTCATCTCTTTTTCTTCTTTGATGATTTGACACATAGTGGAGATATCAGTGTTCTCAGGCTGCCACACGTAACAGTTATCTTTGGATTTGATTCCTCTCATTACAACTTCTAGTTTTTCATTAATTACTAGACATTCAGATCTTGAGAAGTTGACCTTGAATCCTAGATCACATAATTGACTGATACTAATGAGATTAGCAGTCAACCCTTTTACCAGCAGTACTTTATTCAGACTTGGAACTCCAGGGCAGTCCAAATTACCAACTCCTTTGACTTCACCTTTAGCACCATCTCCAAAGGTCACAAAACTGGTGGTGTGAGGCATAACATTATTGAGGAGATTTTTGAATCCAGTCATGTGTCTGGAACATCCACTGTCAAAGTACCAATCTTCCTTTGCAGAGACCCTCAGGGAAGTGTGAGCTATCAGTGCAGTAGCCTTTTTCTTCCATTTAGGAGCATGTGGTACCTTTTTAGACTTAGGTTTGACACCTGAGTTCTGATTAGGATATCCATGTAGTCTGAAGCAGAAGGGCTTTATGTGACCATATCTCCCACAATGATGACATTTCCATCTTTGGTACCTTTTCTTCATATGTCTCTGTTCCTGATGTTGAGAGTTGTGTTGAGACATCTGTTTTGACATTTGCTTACCAGTACCAGATTTCTTTGCTTCCATAAATCCTAGTCCAGATTTATTTCCCACATTTTGTCCAACCTGAAGGATCTCTTCCAATTTGTCTGTTTCATTTGTTAACATCTTGACAGATTTGGTCATTTGATTCAGTTGTGAGTTCAGCAATTGAACTTCTCCTTCTAGATGACTTATAGTTTCAAGATTTGCCCTTTTTTCAGCCTCCAGCTTTATAATGAGTTTTGATTGTTTCTTATTTTGCACACAGACTTCAGCACTTCTGATACACAATTTCTTGTAGGTATCAGCCAGTTCTTCAAATGACACTTCTTCATCACTAGTGTCACTTTCAGAAGTACAAACACTAGTTAGGGCAGTAACTAGTTTGGCAGATTCTTCTTCAGAATTACTTTCTGAATTATAGTCAGACCAAGTAACAGTCATTCCTTTCTTTTGTTTCTTAAGAAAGGTAGGACATTCAGCTCGAATATGTCCATATCCTTCACATCCATGGCATTGAATACCTCTGCCTTGGTTTCCCTTATCTTCTGACCTTGGTCTTCTGCTGGAACTGTAAATGTCAGAGGGAATGTTATAAACATTAGACCTTGACTTTGGATCCATTCTTTTGATGAGCTTGTTGAACTGTCTTCCAAGCATGGCAATAGCTTCTGATATGTTTTCTTCTTCATCCTCCTTGTATTCAACATCAGTGTTGGATACAAGTGCTATGCTTTTGTTCTTCTTGTCACCATTATCAGTGATCCCCATCTCAAAAGTCTGAAGAGACCCAATAAGTTCATCCACTTTCAACTTGCTAATGTCCTGGGCTTCCTCTATGGCAGTTACCTTCATTGCAAATCTTTTAGGCAAGGATCTGAGAATCTTCCTCACCAGTTTTTCTTCTGACATCTTTTCTCCTAGTGCTCCTGAGGTGTTGGCAATCTCCAAGATGTTCATGTGAAACTCATGAATGGTTTCATCTTCCATCATTTTTAGATTCTCAAATTTGGTGGTCAACATTTGAAGCCTTGACATTTTTACTTTGGAAGTGCCCTCATGAGTAGTTTTGAGAGTGTCCCAAACTTCCTTGGCCAGTTCATATTGATGTACTAGTCTGAAAATGTTTCTATCAATTCCATTGAATAAGGCATTTAAAGCTTTTGAATTTCCCAGAGCTAACTCATCTTCTTCTTTACTCCAATCTTCCTCAGGCTTCAGACTGATTGTCCCATCTATCTCAGTTATGGTGGGATGAATCCATCCTTTGTCAGCAGCTCTCCAAGCCTTTTTGTCCAGAGATTTTAGGAAGGCAATCATACGAGGTTTCCAGTAGTCATAATTAGTTCCATCCAGAATGGGTGGTCTATTTCCAAAAACTCCTTCTTTGTCCATAGTGCCAGAAAGTGATATCCCTAGATCTCACCCAGTAATACAGGCAGGGTGCCTGCTCTGATGCCAATTGAAATTCTGGCTGCAGATACTCAATGTCACGTTCAATGTTATGACACCGTATCTGACTTACTATATGACAGTAAATACAAAAGCAATAAAGAACACAGTCAATTGTTTACCCAGTTCAGTGTGCAACAACACCTACTCTGGGGGCTACCAAGCCAGGGAGGAAATCCACTATAAGAGATTTTAATTCAGGAATAAACCAACCAGTTTATCTCCTTCACTTAAGACCTACCCAATGCAATTCCAATCTAAGTACAACTTAAACATGAGTTCCTACTCACTCCCCCTCAATCACAACAGTGATACATAAACCAATTTGACTTAAGAATTGATGAAGACACTCTTCAAAAACAAACACTTGATTAAGCTTCACAGCTTTTTAATCAAGCAACACAATCACTCGTGCTTCACAACTTTGAGTGATGCACACAACTAACTTGACTCTGCTTCACAGATTTAGTCAAGGAACATTCAAACACTCTTGCTTCAAAGCTTTGAGTGCTACACAACCCTTACAATTAGAAACCTATTCCAAGGCACTTATCACAATGATAATTGCTTGGAGTACAATAATCAAATCTATACAGATTACAAATGATCTTCTGATCAATAAAGAGCGATCATTGAAAAACAGCAGCTCTGTCGAATATATAGCAACTGCAACTTCAGTTAGGGTTTCCAAAAACCTAGGGTTAATTCCGTTTGACCTAAAGACCAGGTCACAGGACTTTATTAACCAGGTTAGGGTTGAGCTAGGTTACCCCTCAGAAAACGCAGGATTCTGTTCAGGAAGGACTGAGTTATTTCCTGAAAAAACTCAGACTTATCCAATCCTGCAATCCTGTTAGTTCAGAACAGGATGTCATAACATCTGTTATGACATTTGAGAAAACCTGTCTACTGATTTAGCAAAATGTGATCATTTTGCAAAATGCTCAGATACACACTTATAAACATCAGTACTTGACTTACAATATTTTTCTGCAAAGGTACCTAATGAGTCAGTACAAACTAAACTAGAATGTTATGACATCAGTCATGACATTCACACATACACTTGGGATTTACCAAAAATGCAAGCCAATACCTAAACACCTACAATATGTTCTTGGGGACCCTATCTGGCCCGTTCTTCAACCATTTGATCGGGAGCTCTTCCGCAGGGTTTACTGAATTAATTCTGACTGGCGAATGGGTGGAAGCTGGTATTAAGAATGGAAAGATTCAAAGGGATGCCTCTGCCTCTACAACTGCTAAGAAATCATTTCCGGCCAAGAAGGAAGAAACTGTTATATACTCTCAGAAGAGATCGGGAAGAACTGAGCGTCGGCCGACTGTGGGGGCCGTGATGATCCAAAATTCATCAAATGATCAGCCTCGTAACAATCAGTCCAGACCAAATCAGCAACGGGTGGAGCGGCCACAACGGCAGTTCACCCGCATCAATATGACGCCCGCACAAGTTCTTCCCCATTTGTTGAAGCTAAATTTCACCACTATCAAAGAGGCACCAAAAAATGTGAACACATCTTCTCCATATTATCATCCCAATGCTAAATGTGCCTATCATTCTGACAGCATCGGGCATGACACCAACGATTGCTGGGCGCTTAAGCATAAAATTCAAGACTTGATAGATGCAAAAGAGGTTGAGTTCGATGCTCCAGAGAAGCCAAACGTAATATCCACTCCAATGCCGAAGCATGGTCGCAATGTCCATGCTATTGAAGAAGATCTGTATGTTTCTGCTGTTGATGATCTGATGACTCCACTGTTGACAATCAAGTTAAATCTGTTGAAAGCTGGGATTTTCCCAGGGTGTAAAGAAGACTGCTACTGTTGTTCCTCCCTACCAATCGACTGTCCATTACTGAAGATAGGTATCCAAGGCCTAATGGACAGTCAACAAATTCTTTTCGAAAAGATTCCTGCTACTCCAACCCCTATCAAAGATGTTTCAATAATCAACATTTCCACCAATCTTTCCAAGGTCCCTAAAAAGCCTGTTAAGATTACATCCGCTATGAAGTTTGTTCCTCTGAAAATAACCATGCCTGGGCCTGTCCCCTACAAATCTGAAAAATCAATACCATGGAATTACGGTGGAGAAATCTACTACCATGGTGTTAAACAATTGGAGATAACTGAAGAGAGCTCTGACGAAGAAAATTCCGACATTGGAAACATTGCCGGTACGAGCAAGATTACCTGAAGTGGGAGAATATTTTCTCCAGAGATTGCCCCCCCAAAGGCAATCTTTGGACCCTCAGCTGCTGCCAAAGTTACTCCTGCACCGATAAAACTTTCTGCAAGAACTCTGTTAATTGAAGAAGCTGTTACTCCTGTGGTTGTCTCTCCTACTTCTGCTGATAAGGGGAAAGGGATCTAAGATGAGCTCGTCAGGACGAGGGCTCAGCCATTGGTTATCCCCGAAACCTCTAAGAAAGAAATGGAGGAGATTCTGAAAATAATAAAGAAGAGTGATTATGACGTGGTGGAGCAACTGGGGTAAACCCCCTCGAAGATATCCATGCTAACTTTGCTGCTTTGTTCAGAGGCTCATGCCAAAGCTTTGATAAGGTTTTTGAAGACAGTCCATGTACCCCAGGAAACCTCAGCCGATCAATTCCAGGATTGTGTAGCCAGCCTTACCGCAGACAACGGCCTGGGTTTCTCTGATATTGACCTGACTCCGAAAGGAAGAAAGCACAATGACGCATTGCATGTGTCAGTCGAATTCCGAGGAACTACTCTTGCCCATGTTTTGGTCGACACTGGTTCTTCTCTGAACATGCTGCCTAAGAAAGTTCTGGATCGATTGGATTGTGAAGGCTTGGAGCTGAAACCAAGTAATATCATTGTCAGGGCCTTCGACGGGTCTAAAAGGATGGTACATGGGGAGGTCGACATTCCCATCAAGGTGGGCACTGAAGTATTCCACTCAACTTTCTATGTCATGGATATCCGTCCGTCATACTCTTGCTTGCTAGGGAGACCATGGATACATAATGCTGGGGCAGTCACTTCCTCCCTGCATCAGATGTTGAAATACCCTGTCAAAGGAAAAATCATAACTGTACACGGTGAGGAGGAATATATGATCAGCCACCTGAATTCCTTTCGGTATGTAGAGGTGGAGGGCGAATTCATTGAAACACCGTTCCAACACTTCGAGGAAATTGCTCCCGAGGTTGCTGTAGCAAAGGCAGTAGCTGAGGAGCCCAAGCAGATGGCCAGGATGGCATCTCTAAAAGACGCAAAGGCTGCAATGAAGGAGGGGAAGAGCTCAACATGGGGTCAGTTACCTGACTTTCCTCACAAAACAGACAAGTTTGGGTTGGGATTTACTGCTGCAGGGAAGAAAGCCATGCGTCGCTCAAAAATTGAAAGGACGCCCATCAAGATTTCTCCTCATGGAATCAATGCTTTGGAAGACGAAGACGAAGAGGGTAACATTGAAGACTGGATCTTCCCAACCATCGAAGGGGGACTACACAACTGGGAGGCGAAAGACTTCGTCCCCATTACTTTCATTAATCAGTAACTTATCTTTCGAACATTTCTTGTTGGTCTGTAATAATTACTTTTGAACAATCTGCACACTACTTTTTCACCTCATGCCTTGCCCGGGGCATGTAGGTCCATTTGTAAGGGTTTTGATTCTCTTCATATTCATATGCCATGTTTAATGATTCATTGGACGTTTTTCATTGATAAATTGTTGTGTTCATTTTCTTTCCTTTTGCATTTTTGTTTGTTTAAGGATGGCTATCCCTTACACACACCCACACTCACAAATGCAAGTACCCATCCACTCTGGATTCTATGGGTGACTATTCTGCTATGTCCTTCAATAACTCTGAAGATTTGGTCAATCAGGTTGAGTATGAAGATGAGGAAGATTGTGAAGTACCAGGAGAGCTAGCCAGACTTCTACAACAAGAAGAGAGGACCATCTTGCCTCATGAAGAGTTGTTGGAAACAGTCAACTTAGGAACAGAGGAAGACAAGAAAGAAGTACAAGTGGGTGCCAATCTGAAACCAAGTGTCAAGGAGCGTTTGATACAGTTGTTGAATGAATATGTTGAAATTTTCGCCTGGTCTTATGAAGACATGCCGGGTTTAGACACAGATATCGTGGTTCACCGTCTCCCTATAAGAGAGGATTGTCCACCGATCAAGCAAAAAGTCCGCCGAATGAGGCCCGACATGTCTGAGAAGATTAAAGCATAAGTAATGAAGCAGTTCAATGCTTGCTTTCTGGCCGTTACATCCTATCCGCAATGGGTTGCTAACATTGTACCCGTTCCTAA
This sequence comes from Vicia faba, assembly GCA_948472305.1. Classification (NCBI taxonomy): domain Eukaryota; kingdom Viridiplantae; phylum Streptophyta; class Magnoliopsida; order Fabales; family Fabaceae; genus Vicia; species Vicia faba. The sequence goes on from OX451738.1 coordinate 1,483,592,779, forward strand.
AAAAGATGGCAAGGTCAGAATGTGTGTGGACTACCGGGATTTGAATAGGGCCAGCCCCAAAGATGATTTTCCGCTACCGCATATCGACATTTTGATTGACAACACAGCTCAGCACAAAGTGTTTTCCTTCATGGATGGCTTCTCGGGCTACAACCAGATCAAAATGGCCCCCGAGGACATGGAGAAAACAACCTTTGTTACACAATGGGGAACCTTCTGTTACAAGGTGATGCCGTTCGGGCTGAAGAATGCAGGGGCAACTTATCAGCGCGCCATGGTAGCTTTGTTTCATGATATGATACATCATGAAATCGAAGTTTACGTAGACGATATGATAGCTCGATCACAAACAAAGGAGGAACACCTTGAGCATTTGCAGAAGCTGTTTGCCAGGTTGAAAGAGTACAAACTCAGGCTGAATCCAAGTAAGTGCACTTTTGGAGTTAGGTCTGGTAAACTTCTAGGGTTTATTGTCAGCAACAAAGGCATTGAGGTCTATCCAGCAAAAGTGAAAGAAATACAAGAGATGCCTGCCCCCCGTACTGAAAAGGAGGTTAGAGGATTCTTGGGGCGCTTGAACTATATTGCCAGATTCATCTCTCATCTGACGTTTACCTGTGAGCCAATTTTCAAACTATTGAAGAAAGATCAAGTAGTCGAATGGAACGACGATTGCCAAGCTGCTTTTGATAAGATCAAGGAGTATTTGCTAGAACCTCATATTCTGATGCCACCCGTCGAAGGAAGGCCGCTAATCATGTATCTGACCATTTTGGACAACTCAATGGGGTGCGTATTGGGCCAGCATGACGAGTCTGGTCGAAAAGAGCATGCCATTTATTACCTTAGCAAAAAGTTTACCGACTGTGAGACTCGCTACTCACTGCTCGAGAAAACTTGCTGCGCTTTGGTATGGGCTGCTCGCCGACTGAGGCTGTATATGTTGACTCATACCACTCTATTGATTTCCAAAATGGATCCTATCAAGTATATCTTCGAGAAGCCTGCTTTATCAGGAAGAATCGCTAGATGGCAGATGATCCTAACTGAGTATGACATCCAATACACCACCCAAAAAGCTATAAAAGGGAGTGTACTAGCTGACCATCTAGCTCATCAAGCTATCGAAGATTATCAATCCATGAGATTCGACTTCCCGGACGAGGACATCATGAATTTGGACAACATTGAAGGTAGCAGACCGTACGACGGACCTGAAAATGGATCCCGATGGACCCTGTACTTTGATGGTGCTTCAAATGCGCTTGGAAACGGTATCGGTGCGATACTCATTTCCCTGGAAGGTTGCCACACACCTTTCACGGCCCGACTTTGCTTCAGCTGTACCAACAACATGGCTGAATATGAAGCTTGCATTTTTGGTCTCAAGGCTGCTATCGACCTGGGGATCAAATCTTTGATCGTATTTGGGGACTCGGCTTTGGTTATCAGTCAAATCAAAGGAGAGTGGGATACCAAGCATCCTAATCTTATCCCATACAAAGAACATGTCCTGACATTGTTGCCTCATTTCGAGCAAATCACCTTCGAGCATTTCCCGCGAGAAGAGAATCAGCTAGCAGATGCTCTGGCTACAATGTCTTCCATGTTTAAACTCAACTGGGATAACGAGGCTCCCCAAATCACCATCGAGCGAATGGATGAACCTGCGCATTGTCATGAGGTTAATACCGAAGAAGTAGTGGAACAACCTTGGTTTCAAGAAATCAAAAGGTATCTCCAGACTAGAGAATATCCCAAAGGAGCTTCTGTAAATGACAAAAAGTTCCTAAGGAAATTTGCTGCCAAGTTCTTCCTGAGCAATGGCATCCTTTACAAGCGCAACCATGATTGTGTTTTACTTCGATGTGTAGACAAAGCTGAAGCAGAGTTAATCATAACTGAGATACACAGTGGCACGTTTGGCACCCACCTGAGTGGGCATACGATGGCTAAGAAGATTCTAAGGGAAGGCTATTACTGGTCTACCATGGAAGCAGATTGCCATCAGCATTCCCGTACTTGCCACAAATGTCAAGTCTACGCTGACAAGATTCATATTCCTCCTGTTCCTCTCAACGTTTTGACAGCTCCTTGGCCATTCGCAATGTGGGGCATTGACATGATTGGAGAGATCAAGCCCACGGCATCCAATGGACATCGCTTCATCCTGGTTGCTATTGACTATTTCACCAAATGGGTCGAAGCAGCTTCCTTCGCCTCTGTTACAAAGAATGTGGTTGCCCGCTTCATCAAGCAAAACCTCATATGCCGGTATGGTGTCCCCGATAGGATCATCACAGACAACGGTACAAATCTGAATAATACTATGATCACCGCTCTATGCGAACAGTTCAAAATTTATCATCACAATTCATCTCCCTATCGGCCGAAGATGAACAGTGCTGTTGATGCTGCGAACAAAAACATTAAGAAGATCATTCAGAAAATGATAGTCACCTATAAGGACTGGCATGAGATGTTACCGTTTGCTCTGCACGAATACCGTACCACGACACGTACTTCAATAGGGGCAACCCCATTTTCTTTAGTATATGGCATGGAAGCCGTCCTACCCATGGAAGTTCAGATTCCTTCTTTAAGGATTATGAAGGACTCTGGTTTGAATGAAGACGATTGGATTCAGACCCGACTTGATCAACTCAATTTGATCAACGAGAAACGACTCGCTGCTGTTTGCCATGGTCAAACGTATCAAAAACGAATGATCAAGGCTTTCAACAAGAAAGTCAGGCGTCAAGTATATCAAGTCGGAGATCTCGTAATCAAGCGGATTATCTTGCCGCAAAGTGATCCCAGGGGAAAATGGACTCCTACTTACGAAGGGCCATTTGTAATCAAGAGCATATTTTCTGGTGGTGCAATGATTCTGACCACCATGGACGACGACGATTTGCCGCACCCTGCGAACACAGACATAGTCAAAAGATACTACGCATAAAACAACCCGACAAGTCGAAAACCCGAAAGGGCGGCTTGGGCAAAAATGGGCATCCCGGTGAACCGAAAACCCGAAAGGGCAGTTCAAGCAAAAATTAGGGATAAAATAATATAAAAAATCTGTACACCCGGCAAGTTGAAAACCCGAAAGGGCGACTTGGGCAAAAAGGGTTTCCCGGTGGATCGAAAACCCGAAAGGGCGATTCAGGCAAAAGTTAGGGAATTAAAGCGTATGACTATGTCTCATCGGATCACTTTGAGGAAAATCTCTTCATCAACCAGCTCCAAGCTTCTGATCAATCCAGTCACCGGCAGACGAAGCAGTGAATGGACAGATATTCAGAGTTGTGAAGGCTATAGCAGAATGGGAATCCCATGGAATTGTTTCACATAGCCATCTTTCTTTTGTATAAATTTTTCAATTTTTACGACGACATCCTCTTACTAGGATGCCTGTTTCCTTTGTACAAAGATACTCATAGAAAGTTAATACAAATACTTTTCCAAATACAGAAATTTGCTTTGACTTCCTTTTTCTCTTTTGCACTTATGTTTATTTGAGAAACGTCCAATGTTTTGTTAAATAGGCATATGCATTTGAACATAATCATTTTCTCACAAATCAGGAAAAGGTGATTACTAATAGGTTGAAAGTACAAATAGATACTTTGATTCCCTTTCAAAAGGAATCCCCAGCGGAACCAAACCCCAAATTCCTCAACAAGGTTAAAATCCAGAACTTAATTCTCCAAACAGAGTTAAACTTCAAGATCTTCAGCAGAGCAAAAGCTTTCTTAAAACTGATTTCCCCAGCCAGAGAGCCGTCCAGAACTCAATTCCCCTCAGAGTTAATATCCCCAGTGGAGCCTTCAAAATCTGAAAATCCTATTCCCATCGAAACTAAAACTTCCAACTATCAATCCCTAGTGGAACCAGATTAGTGAACCTTCTCCCCACAGAGATACTTCCCACCAGACTAAAGATTCTCAATCTTACGTCCCCATCATAAGTCCACCAGGTTCTGAACTCCCTAATAGAGATCATCAGAATTCTCATTCCCTACAAGTCACCAAGGAGTTCCAATCCCCAACAGTGGTCCTAAGATCCCTCAACAATGGAAGATCTTGTTCCCCAAGCAGTCAGTAGCCAACAAGGATGTCTCATCCTCAGCAATCAAAAAAATTCTTTCAATCCCCTGCAGCAGTCAAGGAATTACTTTCCCCGGCAGCAGTCGAGATTCTATTATTACCGGCTATCCAGGATTCATCTATCCTCAACAATACAGTTCATTAGCTTACATGCGCATTCATTACATTCATATCATAATAATTGATATAACATATATTGCATCATACATCTCATGCAACATAACTTTGTGTTTAGCTAACATTTTGTCCTTTTCAAGATAAGAATAAAAGGCTGTCATTAACAATTTCAGATGCAGTTTTACACGGACACATCATCAGGAAACCCTACACCGGTTCCTTCTCCACTTCAAGACTTTTGAAAACAGTTTACGGACGCTTCCCAACAACGGATGTTGCTCTATTGCTTATTCAACTTCAAGACTTCTAAAAACAGTTTACGGGTTCTCCAGACACGGATGTTAATCTATCGCTTGTTCAGACTCGACTTTTGAAAACAGTTTACGGACGCTTCCCAACAACGGATGTTGCTCTATTGCTTATTCAACTTTAAGACTTCTGAAAACAGTTTACGGGTTCTCCAGACACGGATGTTAATCTATCGCTTGTTCAGACTCAACTTTTGAAAACAGTTTGCGGATGCTTCCCAACAACGGATGCTGATCTATTGCTTATTCAACTTCAAGACTTCTGAAAATAGTTCACGGGTTCTCCAGACACGGATGTCAACCTATCGCTTGTTCAAATTCTTCAGCCTCTGAAAACAGTTTACGGATTCTCCAAACACGGATGCTGATCTATTGCTTATTCAACTCAAGACTTCTGAAAACAGTTTACGGGTTCCCCAGACACAGAGGTTAACCTATCGCTTGTTCAGATTCTTCAACTTCTGAAAACAGTTTACGGGTTCCCCAGATACGGATGTTAACCTATCGCTTGTTCAAATTCAAGACTTCTGAAAATAGTTTACGGATTCTCCGAACACGGATGTTAATCTATCGCTTGTTCAGATGCAACTTTTGAAAATAGTTTACGGATGCTTCCAGATACGAATGTCAATCTATTGCTTATTCAGAATCCCAGTTCAGAGATGTTCCAAAGCATGGACACCTTCTTGATACCCATTCCAGATGGCATCGTTAAGCCCATCCCCGACAAGATTCTGTCACCCCTCCGGATGACATCTTTAAGCCCATCTCCAAATGGCATCTCTAAGCCCATTCCCGCATCCATTGTTTCGGCGAGTGCAAATTTAAGGGCACTCTAGTGTCCTATCTCCTTTTACCTTCAAGACGCGAAAGGAAAACTTGCCAATCTAACTCTTCAGGTGCAAGAAGATTGAACAGGGGAAACTGTTGTACCCCAAAATTTGCCCTCTCATTTCATCAATATTTTCTCACCACAAGACCCTTGGAGCTCAAGATCAAGTTAGGGTTGCTCTGCTCAGGACTCCTCCTTGCACTGTTGACCCAAATTAGGGTTTGAGTTTGCACAAAGATGTTTTGACCTAAAATGCCCAAAGTTACTTTCATGCTTCATGTTGGACTCACAAGTTTATCCATACCAAGTTTCAAGCCTTGATTCCAATCTTTGTCCAGTCAATTGGACAATTGACCTAGAAATCAGCTGTATTGGGGAAAAAGTCAACTGTGGCCAATTGACAGTCAAACTTCATGGAATTTGACCCACATCAACATAATGAACTTATATGAACCATTTGGCCAAGTTTGGATCACAATTCCACAAGAAATTTGATCAGATCACCAAAAGGGCAAAATGGTCATTTTTAGGGTTTTGACTGCACAAAGGCAATTTTTGACTGTTTGACCTAACCAATGGCAAACCAAGCTCACATATGGACTCAATGACTCAATGGTATGGTCTTGACACATTCAACAAGTTCAAAAGATCCCAAATGCAAAGGATTGACAGATGAATTTTCCAGTCAACTGATCAAAATCTAACTGTATACTGAAAAGTCAAACTTTGACTTTTTGGTCAAAATCAAGTGCCAAGATTCATTTTTCATCAAGACATGTCAAATTATGAAACTTGTTCATCAAGAAACCCAAAATTGCAAATTAGGGTTTAAAATGAGAAAATTTCATAACTTAGAATTTTTCTAAGTTATGAAACTTCCTTATTTTTCCCTAACTTTGTCCTTTTTTTTCATCAAGATACAATTGGATTCAAGCAAAACTCAAAACATGAAAGTTGTAGTCCATTGCAAAATCTACAACTTTGATTCACAAAGTTTTCTCAAAATAAGCTTGTAGCTCAAGTTATGATTTTTGGAATAAGGGTGCAAAACATTTTTAACTTAGAGAAATTTTGACCTATTCTAGGCAGGATTTTTGTCCAACTTCATGGCCATTTTTCACATGCTTCCACTTGTATTTTCAATTTGCATTACAAAGATGGATTGTATTACACATTCAAAGCTTTCCAAATTGTCCAAGAACTTCTCAAACACCCTTGTGCTTAGGGAGAATCGAATTTGCAAAGATGGGCAAAAGTCACTTTGTTCATAGCCAAATACATGTTCATAACATTGACATTTTTCAAGTCAGCTTGCACAAGCTAGATTACATGCCTCTAATCCTCTTCACACTAAATAATTAAATTCCAAACCATTGTATTATTGCATTATTTCATCCATTTGGTCATTACATGCAAGATTAATCTTTAAATGGAAAAAGCATATTTGCCATTTTTGAAAAGGTGCACTTTATGTCCAATTCACAATCCAAGAGGTACAAGCAAAATCTCTGAGGCAAGAGTTGGTAGGCAAATCCCACTGATCAAGAGAGAGTGCTGCAGCATTCTTGAGGGACCTGTGCTGACCTATAACTCAACTTGACTATCCTTGCTTATTTGAGAAGAAACATTGCAAAAGATATCAAACTTTGATCTCCTGTCAACACAAGCCAAAAAAAACTTCATGAACACTTTCCAGACATCAAACCAAGTTTGAAACACGACCAAACCATCCCTCAAACCTCCTCATTCATCAAAACACCATTTTGCTGCACAAAACAGGGTATTCCTGCAGTTTGACTTGGCCAGCATCATTCACTCGTGCGTTTTTTCCCAAACAAGTTCCAATACACTCCCTACCATCCATTGAAGCTATCCCAAGCCTTAGATACAAGTTGTAACATCCATAGCCAAGTTTGCCATTTTCACTTTTCAGTTTTGCAGGTTGACTTCCATAGCTTGATTCAGAGAGATTCAAAGCAAGCTAAGCATAGGGGAAGCATCCTTGGACTTCAGGCAAGCTGTACCAAAGTTCAAACTCCATTGAAGATACCTCCATTGTTGTACACGACTCAAGCTGAACATGTAAAAATGTGAACTTCTATCTCTCTATCCAGGCATAGTTAGGCTTAAGTTTGTGAAGAAAGCATGTTCTACTCATAGCCCTGAAGCCATCCATGTAGTTACTTTTCATTTATATTGTGTATGCTGTGAGAATTTTGGACCTGAACATGGAAGAAAACTTAGGTCAGAAATTGGGGATGGAGAAATTCTCCCTCGTTTCTGAGAGTTAGGTTAAGTTCTTTATATGTATGAATTCGTCTCTCCATGCTCTATAATGTTTGTGTTGTGAGTTTTTGTTAAAAGTCAAGGAATCAGGATCTGTGTTGGGCAAGAAGAAACGCGCGTTTTTGTGTTTGAATGTTGCTGAAGGTTGAAGACAAAGCTGGCTTGGGCTGGGCCTGAGTCAGCTTGCTGTTTGCACCCTCATTTTCCATTTACACCCCCCTGGCCCATTGTGTGATATTTTATTTATTTTTGATATTTTATTTTTTCTTCTGACTTATTATTTTTTGTCAAAACATAAAAAACAATAAAAATATTTTTTCACCCATTTTTGCATTTATTTGGCATTTGTTTGTTTTATTTAAGCATATATATATATAAACAAATATATTTCTTTTTATCCAAAATATTAAACAATAATACAAAAATATATTTTTTCAGTTATTATTTATTTGTTTACATTTTGAAAACATTTTTCTAAAAAATGTACTTTTTTTGTAAATAATTAATATTTCATTTTGTATATATTTAGTATATTTAATATATAATATAAATACTTATACATATTTTATTAAATATTTAGGATAAAAATGTAAAAACAATACCTTTTTATTTTTATTAATATTTGACATCAAAAATACTTTTTACAATACACTTCTCTTTTATTTATTTTTTTGTATAAATAAATATATAAATATTGTATATAATTAGTAAATAATTGCTATTTTATTAAAAATTAGGGTTTTGCCCTAAAACCACAAAAATACTCCAAAATTGATCTTTTTATTTTTGTTTATATTTCACATTGAAAAATACTTTCTCATACATAAAAAATCATTTTTGTGCATAATACATTTTGCATTTTACATTTGTTTAAATATTGTACAATTTATTATTTTGTCTATTCAATATGGATGTAATAGTTTAGATTTAAATTTCTTGCTAAATATCCCCCATTCAAACATTTGTACCCCCATCCCCATAATCATGTTGTAATAATCTAGAACTTTAAAATTCTGCATTTAAAAGCTTTCTAAGTATGCCGTGATAGACCTAGGGTTTGTATGTAAAAATCAAATAACAAATAGCTTGACCAAATTCAAAGACAAAAAGCATGAAAATTGACAACACCAATCACACTTGCACCCTTAGGGTTACTCCACTTGTTGCCTTCAAAAAAGGGTCATGCTTGCATGTTAAGTTTCTTTGGCAAAACAAAACAAATCAAATGATCATAGTCCCTCGATGACGCTTTCGAAGTTGCCTAAAAAATGATCAAGTCCCTTAAAGGAAAAATTGCCAAGGACACTTGGCACTATTGCATTCATGGTCCATACGATGACCCGCGCCCGTCCCGTTAACATCCTAACACAAGATTGTCCACCAAATACAATGGTGGAACAATACTGTTAAAAGGGTTAAAACATAGGAATAATCTTTGAGTAAATTTAGGGGTAGACAACTCTTAGTTACTTGATCAATTTTGCAAAACAAATCCTTGCCTACTTTCAAAACACACTCCACAACACAACTTTCAAAACAACTTTCAAAACCTTGAAACATCTTTTCAAAAAGACAAACACCTTTTGTAAAACATTCGAGTAAAGAATTGTTACAAGGGCTGCCAAGACAAAGGCATCTTTTTCAAAACATTTTCAAAACCACACACACAAAGCACCATTTCAAACAATTGAAAGCACCATTTCAAACAATTGAAAATGCAAGGCAAGTGATCTAAGCAAGTAACTAAGAGCCCATGGATAACCATGGATAAAAAGGGTGCTAATACCTTCCCTTTCTATAATCTACTCCCCGAACCCAAGAAAACATCTCAAAGGTTTTTTGCTGTGCTTTTTAACCTTTCCTTAGGATAAAATAAAAAGTCGGTGGCGACTCTTGCTAAACCGAAACATTTGCGAAAACAAACGCAAACCACAAGTCAGTTCTCCCACCGTATCACAGTATGGCTTACTGTATTATTAATATACAGCTGAATATTAGTGAGATGTTATTAATAAAGTGTGTTTGATAATTATGATGAACCCAATGATGTTTGATAAATAAGTAATGATTAATAAATTATTTTGAGATGTTTATGAGGTGTTGTAATTGAGATGTTTTGAGATGTTTATGAGACGTTGTTGTTTGAGATGACTGAAATGTTGTCGTTTTGAGATGATTGAGATGTTGTTGTTTTTATGATGACTGAAATGTTATCGTTTTGGGATGATTGAGGTGTTGTTATTTTGAGGTGTGTTTTGAGATGTTGTTGATTGAGTGTTGACATTACATTCATGATGAGTCGCATACATTGCATTTTTTTTGAGATGGCCTGGATTGGCAAATTTTTGAGATGGGAGTTCTGCTCCAAAGGCTATGCCTTATTTGATGCCTCTATTAATTGGAAGATTAGATTAATAAGATGGGAGTTCTTCTCCAATGGTACCACATGCATTTGCATAGTTTTGAGTCACATTTTATGATTGAATAATGAAGTGTATTTGATGTTGATGAATGGGTATATATGTTGTAACTATTGTTGATTATGAGATGAGAAGTGGTGATATTATTGATCTAATTTAATATATTAATTATCATGTGCTTTATTATATTGTTAGATATCTCACCCCTTCTATTTGAATGTTTCCCTTATGTTGGTAACATGCAGGTAATCGAGAGTGAAGGCCATATACCTTCAATAGACCGAGTCGGTGTCATTGCTCTGATATGTAACACTCAGGGGGATGAACGCTTGCTAATTTTTTATTGCTGATTTTTAGTTGTCGAATCTTAAATTGTTTATTTACTAAATATGAGATGTTTCGAAGTTGTTGTTTTATTTAAAGATGTTATTGAAGATTTCCGCTGCGTAGTTGTTGAATTATTTAATGAAAGATGCTATATTGATGGTTCATCCGACGTTTTGAATAAGTGTTATATATACATGATGAATGCAATGAATTTATTAGAAGAATTTGTGACGTCCCGATTCATTTGTATGGTTGAAATTTTATAACTCTGATGTATCTTGCATATTTGCTTGGGGTAGAATTGGGGTGTTACAAAGATGGTATCAGAGCAAAAGGTTGGTCCGACCTTGTCGTTGAGTCGTAGTTGTCTAACAATCGAGTATTGTTATTTTGATGTTCTAACAGTTGTTTGTGTTGTAGTAAGAAGTTGAGATGGCTGGAAGGAATGATGCTGCTTTTGCTGCTGCTTTGCAAGCAATGGCTCATGCGATGGAAAATTAGCCGAATGCTGACGGGAATGCTGGATCTCGTAGCTTGGCGACTTTCCAGAGAGAGAATCCACCTACGTTCAAGGGAAAATATGATCCTCACGGAGCATTGGAATGGTTGAAAGAGATTGAGTGGATCTTTTGCGTGATGGAATGCACTCTAGCGCAGAAGGTTCGTTATGGGACTCATATGCTAGCAGTCGAGGCTGATGACTGGTGGCTAGAGACTTGCCAGAAGTTGGAAGCTGCAGGTGAGAATGTCACTTGGGCTGTGTTCCGTAGGGAGTTTTTGAGAAAGTATTTTCCTGAAGATGTCCGTGGAAAGAAGGAAATTGAGTTCCTTGAACTGAAGCAAGGAAGTATGTCTGTTGTTGAGTATGCTGCCAAGTTTGCTGAGTTGGCTAAGTTTTACCCGCATTACACTGAGGAAAATGCTGAATTTTCAAAGTGTATTAAGTTTGAGAATGGGTTGCGCCCGAGAATTAAGAAGGCAGTTGGATACCATAAGATATATGTCTTTACTGATTTGGTTGATAGCTGTAGGATTTATGAGGAAGATAATAATGCACATTACAAGATTATTAGTGAGAAGAGGGGTAAGCACCCGCAGAGTCGTGGTAAACCTTATGATGCCCCAGCTGGTAAGGGTAAGCAGAGAGTTGCTCATGGTCAGAGAACTAGTGTGGGAGATGCTCCTGCTGGTGTGATTTGCTTTAAGTGTGGGAAACCTGGACACAAGAGTAATGTATGCACTGCTGAAGTGAAGATATGTCACTGTTGTGGTAAGAACGAACATATTGTATCTGAGTGAGAGCACAATAATGTGGTTTGTTTCAATTGTAAAGAAGAAGGGCACATTGGTAGCCAGTGTATGAAACCGAAGAAGGCTTAGTCTAGTGGTAAAGTGTTTGCTTTGGTGGAGGATCAGACAGCTTCTGAGGACAGACTTATTAGAGGTACATGTTTCATTAATAGTACTCCTTTAATTACTATTATTGATACTGGTGCTACGTATTGTTTTATTGCTGCTGATTGTGTTGAAAGATTGGGTCTTGTGTTATCTTCTTTGAATGGAGAAATGGTCGTCGATACTCCAGCCAAGGGATCAATGACTACTTCTTTTGTGTGTGCTAAGTGTCCCTTGTCAATATTCGACAGAGACTTTGTCGTTGATTTGATTTGTTTGCCGTTAAGAGGTTTGGATGTGATTTTGGGTATGAACGGGTTAGAGCATAACTGTGTTCATATTAATTGTCATGACAAGTCTGTGAATTTTTCTACTCCTGAAGAAGAGGAAGATGGTTTGTTGTCTGCTAGACATTTGAGAAAGTTGATGCAAGAGGAAGCACAAATGTTTTCATTGATGGTGTCACTATCTGTAGAGACTCAAGCTATAATTGAGGAATTGCCGGTGGTATGTGAATTTCCTGAAGTTTTCCCTGATGGGATTCCTGATGTACCGCCAGAGAGGGAAATTGAATTTGCAATTGACCTTGTACCTGGTACCAGACCCGTGTCTATGGCACCATACAAGATGTCTGCATCTGAATTGTCAGAGATAAAGAAGCAATTGGAATAGTTACTTGAGAAGAGGTTTGTAAGACCAAGTGTATCACCGTGGGGAGCTCCAGTGTTGTTAGTGAAGAAGAAAGATGGAAGTATGAGGCTCTGTGTTGATTATAGACAGCTGAACAAGGTGACGATTAAGAACAAGTATCCGCTTCCAAGAATATATGACTTGATGGACCAATTGGTGGATGCTCGTGTGTTTAGTAAGATTGATTTGAGGTCGGGTTACCATCAGATTAAAGTGAAGGATGAAGATATTCAGAAGACGGCTTTCAGAACACGTTATGGACATTACGAGTATTCGGTGATGCCTTTCAGTGTTACTAATGCGTCGGGAGTATTCATGGATGTGATCAGTGGATTTAGAACTGACTGTTTAACGCTGGTTCGCGAAATGTCGCGGAAGCAAGAGTCGCCACCGTCTTTTATTTTCTCCAACATGGACAGGACAAAAGCACAACAAAATTCCTTATGAGATAGTTTCTCGGTTCGGGAGGTAGATTTATAGAAAGGGAAGGTGTTAGCACCCTTTCTATCCATGGTTATCCATGGGCTCTTAGATACTTGCTCACTATGTTTTCAAAATGTTTGCTTTTCAATTGTGAGTGGGTTTGAAAAAGTTTCGCTTAAAGATTTCTAAATAACTCTTGTATCAGTCCTCAAGAGTGTTTGAAAAATTGTTTTGAAAGCTTTTTTGAAAGTGTCGGTGTGAAAAGAGTTTTGTTTGTTTTTTAGAGAGCAAGTATCTACGAGTCATCTACCTACCCTAAGGGATTAAGCTGTGTAGAAGTCCTTAAGGTAGTGCCATCCCACCATTGAGAGATATGTAGCACCACCGTTGGAGGTGTTCGGGTCAATTCGAGTTTAGGGACAGTGTGGTCACCGAAGCAATAGTTAGGACACCTTAGAAGCTACCCTTATGTCCTTGATCCTTTTTTAATCCGAGGCAACCGTTTCGAGGCAACTGTTCCGAGGCAACCGTTTCGAGGCAACTTGTTTTGAGGCAACTGGATCATGGACATAAGGACTTACTAAAACGTCCTATACTTGACGACCACGTTTCGAAGGCAACAGGTGAGGCGTACCCTAGAAGTGGTGTGTGAATTTGTGTGTTGTTTTCATGTTAAGTTTATCTTTGATCATGGCATCGTGAGCTACGCATTGTTTTTAATTAGCCATACATTCTTTCATGCAATTAGAATTTAAAAGTGCAGAAATTTAAATGCGGAAAGATAAATCCTACGCTATTACAAGGCGCGGGTCTATACATCGCCAAATTACAAAGACCCGTTTGATAAAAATGCGGAAAGTAAAAAGACCTAATTACTATTACAATCCTTGAGTAGTTACATAATAATCAAATAAAGTAAATGCGCGCGAATAAATTAATCGGGAATGTCTAAGGGTGTTCACCCTTTTTTTTTTAGAAAAGAAATTGATTTTTTTTGTCTTTTTTGTAATTAAAATGAAATTAAAGCTAATTAATGACTAATTAATTAATTTAATTAAAAAGAAATATTTTTTTGTTTTTATGTTTTTATGAAATGAAATAAAATTAAAAGTTAACTTTACCTAATTCTAGATCTATTTTAATTATTTAAGAAAGGAATTAAAATTGCCTAATTAAACTATTTTGGTTAATATTTATTTACAAAATAAAATAATAATAATAATAATGTTAATTCTATTTTTTTGATTTTTTATGAAAATGTGTTAATTATGCTAATTATTAAAAAAATAAAATAAGGCAAATAAATAAAAGAAAAGAAAATGACAAAACAAAATAAAATAAGAAAAAAGTAAATAAACCCAAGGGGGGTGAGATGGCCTTATGGAGGTTTTCTGAAGTAATTATGGCCCAACAACAAGAAGCCTTATTTGACTTTTTTCGGTTGCCTACGCATGCGCTGACTCCAGAGCATAGTACTCTTGCGTTTTGGGCCTTTAGATCTGCCTCCAATGACATTTGGCTTGTTGGATGGGTGATGCTTATGGTGGAAACTACTTGAGAAACTGCACAAGAACGCGTTAACAAAAATGATATGAGAATTATGGGGGACCTGGGAAGAACTTACAGCGCGGTATGAGCCTCAGGACTTGGCAAAGGTTGCTTTAGCCACGTGCTTGTTTTTTATCTGAAGATGCTCGCAACTATGTTTTAGAACTCTCACTTTTTGAATAATTTTTGGTTTTGCTCTTGGCCGTTTCTGCACACACCCTCCTTTGAATGAGGTTGGGAAGGCTTGTATATATAGTAATGTAAAGTGTATAAATAAGAATAATGGTCATTAAGCTTATGCAATTATGTTCTTGATTTCCTCCATAACCAACATTGAAACAACTTGCCTTTTGTGTCAAAATTTGAATTTCTTGCTTGGATTAGGCCTTGCACGAATTTGGAAGGTGAGTGATGGTGTATCAAAGCATTTCAATACAAAATATATCCTTTAATTAATTTTCTTGATTTTCATTTGAATTTTAAAGATTTAAAATGATTTAAATCAAATAAAATTAAATAAAAATGGAAAAATTAACTTTTAATCTTGAAATAAATTGTGGGACACGTGGGAGGCATGGCCAAGCTGAAACAAGTGGAAAAAGTGGGCCCCTTTTGTCAAAAATGAAGTTTCAAGGATAATTGACTTTGGCCATTTCACAAAAATTTCCCAACTTCTCCAATGCATATCTTGCTCAATTTTAAAGCTATGAACATGTTCATGGACATTTTGAAAAGGTCTTGAAGTCCTCTAACCAATGTCTTTGGTCCCATGTCATTTCGATTTACCAATCTCAAGTTATGGTCTTTGCCTCAAAGTGCCTTTTTGTTGACTTTTGAAAATGACCTATAATGTTGAAATTGATAACTTTTTGTGAGAGAATTTCTTGGACTTGGAATGTGAATATGAGTTGTAGGAAATGTCTTCCCCTTCAAGATGAGCATTGGATGGGATTTTTCTGATGAACCATGAAAAAGTTATGCCTTGGTCAAGTTACAGTTGACTTTTCAGCTGTCCAAAAATGGAAACTTTTGCATCTTGATGTTTTTTGAGCCATTCTTGTGGAATCATGATCAAGACTTGATCAAATGATGATTGTGGCTTCAAAATAAGATGTTGACCAAAATTTTTGACTTTTGACTGCCAAATGACCATTTTACCCCTACAGTTGATTGTGGAGCAACTAGGACCTTTGACTGTGCAACTTGACCTTGTGAGCCTTGAAACTTGACATGTGGGTGCTTGACAATGTATATGAGCATATGAGACTTGATTGAGCCCTTGAAAACCTCAACTTTCTTTGCAAGAACCAAAACCCTAGTTTGACTGGCTTAGGAGAGTGGTTGATTGTGTAGCCCATGAGAAGACTTGAGCAAATTGAGATGATGCTTGTCAAAATTTTGAAGAATATTGGAGGGCAAATTTTGGGGTACAACAGTTGCCCCTGTTCAATCTTCTTAGACCTGAGGATGTAGATTGGCTTGCGTGCCTTTCGTGATCCGAAGGTGGAAGATGATTGAACACTAGAGTGCCCAGAAATTTACACTCACATAGTAGAGTATCAGCAGTGTGATGGCGGGAATGGGCTTACAGATACCATTTGGAGAGATGATGGATAGGAGGATGGGCTTATAGATGCCATTTGGAACTGTTGGTAAGTGGATGGGCTTATAGATGCCATCTAGGTGTCGATCGCGTAAGAGATTCCTTAGCGAGAACTTGCGTACCTAAGAAAGAAAGATAATTACCTGGCCCGTTACAGGGGTTGCTCTTCAAACTCTTTATGTAGATGTGCCCTGGCTGGATACATGTATCGAATCTATAAACTCTTCAGACGTGCCCTGGCAGGATACAGGAATCGAGTCTGGAATTAATCGTCAACAGATACACGCTGGCAAGATACATGAATCGGATCTTCAAACTCTTCAGACGTGCCCTGGCTGGATACAGGAATCGAGTCTGGAATTAGTCATCAACAGATACACCCTGGCAAGATACAGGAATCGGATCTTCAAACTCTTCAGACGTGCCCTGGCAGGATACAGGAATCGAGTCTGGAATTAGTCGTCAACAGATACACCCTGGCAAGATACAGGAATCAGATCTTCAAACTCTTCAGACGTGCCCTGGAAGGATACAGGAATCGAGTCTGGAATTAGTCGTCAACAGATACACCCTGGCAAGATACAGGAATCGGATCTGGAATCACGACAGTTGATAGTAATCATCTTTGTATTGACTTTTGTCCTGAAAAGACAAAATGTTAGTTGTATGCAATGTCATGATGTATGAAATGCGTGATGCTCTCAGAATAAATGAGATTGTATGTCCATGATGCGTGTATGCATGCTATAATGTATGAAGATGTGATGAATGTATTTTCGTCTAGGAAAATAAATCCTTGACGGATGCCGGGAAATTAACTCCTGGGCTGATGTTGTGAAGTAGAGTTTTCCGCTGGGGATGATAGTTGCAAGAATACTGGTAGGAAAAGATGACTCCGTTGGGGAATAAACTTGGCTAATAGATTACTCTGCGGGGAGATGCTCTGTGGGGAAAGAGAGGTACTTTGCTGAGGTTGATGATAACTCTGCTGGGGATACCATTGTTGAGCTCTGTTGGAAGATTTGATGAACTCCACTGGGAATAGGAAGACTTCGCCGGGGACGGTCTTTCCGTGGTTTTCAGCCGAGGATAACCCAGTTATATCCTGGTGGGGAAATAACCTTTGAATAAAACCGGGGGAGCGTTCGCACTCTGCAGGTGATAAGCTTCCAGAATCTACTGGGGATAAGCTTCCTGAATCTACTGGGGAGATTGATTGAGTCCTCCTGGGGAGACTTTGGACTGTACTGGGGAATGGCTCCACTGGATGTCTGGTATGCCGCCGGGGACCAATCTTAGATTAAGACCGCCGGGGATGCTTGTTAGGAATGTTTGTATACTCCGTTGGGGAATGTTGAGATCTTTTGGGGATACCCAACTTCCTTAAGGCTGACTGTAGGCTAACTCTGCTTGGGGATAGCGTTGCTGACTTGCTGGAGATACGGTGCCTTGTTAGGACTGACGGGAGACCAACTGCTTGGGAGAGAATTGTTGAATCTTGTCTTACTCGGCGGGGAGTGAAGGTATCTGGGCTACATTCTTTAGCCGAACCTACTTTGGTACCTTGGTGGACAGAGCAACTAGATCGCTTAGACAACTCATTATTGCCCCTGTTTCTGATGGGAGAAGGTACCTGCTGATTGACAAATCTTCTTTTGGTAGGCAAGATGACGGGACATAGTCGTACGCTTTGATCCCTAATTTTTGCCTGGACCGCCCTTTCAGGTTTTCAGTCCACCGGGATACCCATTTTTGCCCAAGCCGCCTTTTTAGGTTTTCGACTTGCCGGGTGTACAATTTTTCATTTTCATCCCTTATTTTTGCCCGAACCCTTTTGGTTCGTCGGGAAGCCCTTATTTTTGCCTAGGTGTGTCAACCTAGCGGGTCTTTGATTATGCGTAGTATTTTTTCGACTATGTTCATGCTCTCAGAATGTAGGGAGTTGCCCCTGTTGTTGTGTTGCCATGTGACCAGAAGATGTTTGGTTGATCGTGCAAGATTCGTTGCTGGAATTCATGTCTAATGCCCCAAGTGACTCATATAGAGATTTGCCCCAAGCTGCTTGGCATTTGAGAGATTCTTCGAATCTTGATTGGACTGCCCCAGATGATGGACAATGATCATGCCCTGCCCCTTGATTGGAAGTGCTTTTGTTCATCAGATATTCTTCGTGCGAATTCCTTTGCTGTTCGAACAAAAAAGTCATATGCAAACAGTGTTATATCAAGAATGCAAAGCTTATGTCTGTCTCGAAGTTTTTGAAAATGCAGTTTTTTTCTTCATAAAAACAAGTGAGTGTTTTGTAAACTGTGATGTCAACTCGTTATTTTACCGCAAGCCTTAAGGAGTCAGGATACCTTTCGTAACAGTATGCTTTCGAATTAACCCATGCTTCAGCTAGGACTTTTGAGGGTTATAACGTGGCATGGTTCACGGTTTAAGAAACAAAGGATAAAGGCTCAAATTTTATTTGTACCCACCCGCTCTTCGTGATGTTCTTCAAACCTAAACTCAGCTGATCGTGCGTTAGACCTTGTTTGAGTCTTTGTCCTGATATTCCAATGATGATTCGGATATTGCCAATTTATTTTGAACGGGCAGTCATTTTGTGTTTGTTGAGGGTTTGTAGGACCTCTTCCTTTTTTTGATTTTGTTATCCCTATTGTTTTTGCCTGAACTGTTTCTTTTGTGATTATAGTCAGCGGGATGCCCCAGTTTTATAAGTCTCCTTCATAGGTTTTGACTTATTGGGCTTTTATTTTGAGAGATAATGACTGCCTGTCCTTACGATTATTCGGAACCATCACCATCTTTTGTTTTGGAAAGACTTCCTTTGGTGCCATTCGTTGTGCACTTGGATCAACTGAGAGAACTACCCTGCCCCAGGTTATGATTAAGGGTTTTAATTTTCGAAAAGAAAAAACTCCTACTTCTTTGGCTCAAAGGGGTTGATGAGGGATTATCATCCTTATAACTCCAGTGTTTAGGAATTGAAACAATGCCTGTACCTCATCAGCGAGGTCTGTTCAAAAGCATACTGTAGATTACGGTATCGTTTTCGTCATCCTCCCTCAAGAGGCTTAAAATTATTAATTGAGAGTTGACATAAAAAAAAATGAAAGCAGTTTGAATATAGCGAATGCGAATATATTGATTCAAAATAGACATATGCGATGCATTAATGAAATAACAACGTTTGACATGATAATTGTTTGAACAATCAAAAGAAAATTACAACTTAAACATTCTAATGGACAAAAAGTCTTCTCATCTCAGGACTTGTTACTTCAAGTGGTGAATCCTGTAGGGATGGTAGAAGCACTCAGCCTAACCCACTTGGGTGAAATCCACTTCTCCTTCATTAATCAGGTCCTGGACCTTGTTCTTCAGAGCCCAACAGTCGGCAGTGTCATGTCTAGGACTATCGGAGTGGTATGCACATCTTTTGTTGGGATGGTAGTTAAGAGCAGAGATGTTGGGATTCCGGGGAGGAGCCCTTAGTGTAATCAGATTCAAACTCAACAGGTGTTGTAAAGCTTGAAACAACGGCATGTTGAGCTGGGTGAATTGCCTCCTGGACCTGCTTGGCTTACTCTGATCAACCTGTTGCTCTGGGCGGGGTTGTGGTTGGACCTGTGAAGTGGCAGCAATTTGGAGAGGTCTACTCTTCGCCATGCCAGACTCTTGTCCTCTTGGAAGCTGATCAATGACCTGGTTCCTGACTGGGACTGGTTGCTTCATGTTGTATCTATCTTGATGAAGCTGACTGATCATGGTCCTCAACTATTCCTGCTCCCGAGCTAAGCCTTGGATGAGAGCCATTTGCCCCAGCATCTGGGTTCTCATCGTATCTACCTCAGTTTGCAGACGTTTCAGCCGTTCGTCTTTATCATCTTCGGGACTTTTCTTGGCCAATTTCCCCATGAGGAGTGTCCTCAACTCTTCATGCCCCTTGGATAGGCTTAAGAAGATCTCCCTGAACTGAGTCTCTTGAGCATGAAGACCCTGGTTATCTTGTTGGGAAGCCATTGCTGAAATGAACAGCGAAAAAGGGTAAGTGACCTGCAACAAGGGTACTTGTAATGCAATGATATGTATGTATGCATGTGCTGTTTTCAAGGATCACGCGGGGTAAACAAGAAAAATTGTTAGAATTAGCATCTGGTTGCTTGATTGAAGGAACTTCATGTTGTTGAGAGTCCTTCTTCAAGGGTCAAGGCTCACCATATCTAGTGGGTCATAGCCCCTGACTACCTTGGCTAGAGGAAAATAAATCCCCTTTGCCCCTTGCTGGACAGTTGGTTCATCATGACCTGCATCACAAGCCCTTGAGATCCTTGAAATGGGTTAGTCCTTATGTAGGATGTATGCAATGGTATGATGTTATGCTATGCATGGAGTGATATAAGTAACCCTGTTATGAGTCCAGATTAAGGACTGTAAACAAAACCTGCAAGAAACTCGTGTGTCAGATAACAAGTATGCAAGTAGTCAAGTTTAAAGCACACAAATCACACAAGACAACCCTTATAGTTTAGGCCAACATGAAGTTTGGGGTACTACCCTCTTGAAGTTGGTGGGCTCAAAAACCTGTCCTATCAAAATTAACCGGGTTCTAAGGGTCTCAATATCATTGGATTGTTTTCTGTGTTCATCGTTTCGATTTAGCCACTGAACTGGCGATCAAAATATCCCAAGAAAACAACCCTTAACTGAGTGTAGTATCGAGTATCAACCAACTTCAGACTGCACCAAAGTAGTCATCTCACTACCCTAAAGAGGCCAAGATGGTTCAATTAAGGTTCCTAAGGTCAGTTGATGCTTCATGACACCACGCGGAGGCCCCGTACTCTCCTTGACTGGACTCAAGGGTTACCGGTACTCACCAAAGTGCCACATCAACGTAGCAGACTGCTTCAACCGTGTCGGTATACCCCGCACAGTTCCCTCACAGCCTTGTTGCTACTTTCTAAGAAGGTATCCCCCAGATCCAGGTTAGGATCTATAGAACTCCCAAGACAGGCCCAATAATATTAAAGCAAGCAAAACAAAGCAATTGAAAACACAAGTATGAGCTATCCTAAGGTACACCTCACTTAAAGTATCCTCAGCAGAGTCGCCAGTTCTGTGATCGGTGGATTTAGAACTGATTGTTTAACGCTGGTTCGCGAAATGTCGCGGAAGCAAGAGTCGCCACCGTCTTTTATTTCTCCAACATGGACAGGACAAAAGCACAACAAAATTCCTTATGAGATAGTTTCTCGGTTCAGGAGGTAGATTTATAGAAAGGGAATGTGTTAGCACCCTTTCTATCCATGGTTATCCATGGGCTCTTAGATACTTGCTCACTATGTTTTCAAAATGTTTGCTTTTCAATTGTGAGTGGGTTTGAAAAAGTTTCGCTTAAAGATTTCTGAATAACTCTTGTATCAGTCCTCAAGAGTGTTTGAAAAATTGTTTTGAAAGCTTTTTTGAAAGTGTCGGTGTGAAAAGAGTTTTGTTTGTTTTTTAGAGAGCAAGTATCTACGAGTCATCTACCTACCCTAAGGGATTAAGCTGTGTAGAAGTCCTTAAGGTAGTGCCATCCCACCATTGAGAGATATGTAGCACCACCGTTGGAGGTGTTCGGGTCAATTCGAGTTTAGGGACAGTGTGGTCACCGAAGCAACAGTTAGGACACCTTAGAAGCTACCCTTATGTCCTTGATCCTTTTTTAATCCGAGGCAACCGTTTCGAGGCAACTGTTCCGAGGCAACCGTTTCGAGGCAACTTGTTTTGAGGCAACTGGATCATGGACATAAGGACTTACTAAAACGTCCTATACTTGACGACCACGTTTCGAAGGCAACAGGTGAGGCGTACCCTAGAAGTGGTGTGTGAATTTGTGTGTTGTTTTCATGTTAAGTTTATCTTTGATCATGGCATCGTGAGCTACGCATTGTTTTTAATTAGCCATACATTCTTTCATGCAATTAGAATTTAAAAGTGAAGAAATTTAAATGCGGAAAGATAAATCCTACGCTATTACAAGGCGCGGGTCTATACATCGCCAAATTACAAAGACCCGTTTGATAAAAATGCGGAAAGTAAAAAGACCTAATTACTATTACAATCCTTGAGCAGTTACATAATAATCAAATAAAGTAAATGCGCACGAATAAATTAATCGGGAATGTCTAAGGGTGTTGACCCTTTTTTTTTTAGAAAAGAAATTGATTTTTTTTGTCTTTTTTGTAATTAAAATAAAATTAAAGCTAATTAATGACTAATTAATTAATTTAATTAAAAAGAAATATTTTTTTGTTTTTATGTTTTTATGAAATGAAATAAAATTAAAAGTTAACTTTACCTAATTCTAGATCTATTTTAATTATTTAAGAAAGGAATTAAAATTGCCTAATTAAACTATTTTGGTTAATATTTATTTACAAAATAAAATAATAATAATAATAATGTTAATTCTATTTTTTTGATTTTTTATGAAAATGTGTTAATTATGCTAATTATTAAAAAAATAAAATAAGGCAAATAAATAAAAGAAAAGAAAATGACAAAACAAAATAAAATAAGAAAAAAGTAAATAAACCCAAGGGGGGTGAGATGGCCTTCATGGAGGTTTTCTGAAGTAATTATGGCCCAACAACAAGAAGCCTTATTTGACTTTTTTCGGTTGCCTACGCATGCGCTGACTCCAGAGCATAGTACTCTTGCATTTTGGGCCTTTAGATCTGCCTCCAATGACACTTGGCTTGTTGGATGGGTGAGGCTTATGGTGGAAACTACTTGAGAAACTGCACAAGAACGCGTTAACAAAAATGATATGAGAATTATGGGGGACCTGGGAAGAACTTACAGCGCGGTATGAGCCTCAGGACTTGGCAAAGCTTGCTTTAGCCACGTGCTTGTTTTGATCTGAAGATGCTCGCAACTATGTTTTAGAACTCTCACTTTTTGAATAATTTTTGGTTTTGCTCTTGGCCGTTTCTGCACACACCCTCCTTTGAATGAGGTTGGGAAGGCTTGTATATATAGTAATGTAAAGTGTATCAATAAGAATAATGGTCATTAAGCTTATGCAATTATGTTCTTGATTTCCTCCATAACCAACATTGAAACAACTTGCCTTTTGTGTCAAAATTTGAATTTCTTGCTTGGATTAGGCCTTGCACGAATTTGGAAGGTGAGTGATGGTGTATCAAAGCATTTCAATACAAAATATATCATTTAATTAATTTTCTTGATTTTCATTTGAATTTTAAAGATTTAAAATGATTTAAATCAAATAAAATTAAATAAAAATGGAAAAATTAACTTTTAATCTTGAAATAAATTGTGGGACACGTGGGAGGCATGGCCAAGCTGAAACAAGTGGAAAAAGTGGGCCCCTTTTGTCAAAAATGAAGTTTCAAGGATAATTGACTTTGGCCATTTCACAAAAATTTCCCAACTTCTCCAATGCATATCTTGCTCAATTTTAAAGCTATGAACATGTTCTTGGACATTTTGGAAAGGTCTTGAAGTCCTCTAACCAATGTCTTTGGTCCCATGTCATTTCGATTTACCAATCTCAAGTTATGGTCTTTGACTCAAAGTGCCTTTTTGTTGACTTTTGAAAATGACCTATAATGTTGAAATTGATAACTTTTTGTGAGAGAATTTCTTGGACTTGGAATGTGAATATGAGTTGTAGGAAATGTCTTCCCCTTCAAGATGAGCATTGGATGGGATTTTTATGATGAACCATGAAAGAGTTATGCCTTGGTCAAGTTACAGTTGACTTTTCAACTGTCCAAAAATGGAAACTTTTGCATTTTGATGTTTTTTGAGCCATTCTTGTGGAATCATGATCAAGACTTGATCAAATGGTGATTGTGGCTTCAAAATGAGACGTTGACCAAAAATTTTGACTTTTGACTGCTAAATGACCATTTTACCCCTACAGTTGATTGTGGAGCAACTAGGACCTTTGACTGTGCAACTTGACCTTGTGAGCCTTGAAACTTGACATGTAGGTGCTTGACAATGTATATGAGCATATGGGACTTGATTGAGCCCTTGAAAACCTCAACTTTCTTTGCAAGAACCAAAACCCTAGTTTGACTGGCTTAGGAGAGTGGTTGACTGTGTAGCCCTTGAGAAGACTTGAGCAAATTGAGATGATGCTTGTCAAAACTTTGAAGAATATGGGAGGGAAAATTTCGGGGTACAACAATTTCCCCTGTTCAATCTTTTTAGACCTGAGGATGTAGATTGGCTTGCGTGCCTTTCGTGATCCGAAGGTGGAAGATGATTGAACACTAGAGTGCCCAGAAATTTGCACTCACATAGTAGAGTATCAGCAGTGTGATGGCGGGAATGGGCTTACAAATTCCATTTGGAGAGATAATGGATAGGAGGATGGGCTTATAGATGCCATTTGGAACTGTTGGCAAGTGGATGGGCTTATAGATGCCATCTAGGTGTCGATCGCGTAAGAGATTCCTTAGCGAGAACTTGCGTACCTGAGAAAGAAAGATAATTACCTGGCCCGTTACAAGGGTTGCTCTTCAAACTCTTTATGTAGATGTGCCCTGCCTGGATACATGTGTCGAATCTCTAAACTCTTCAGACGTGCCCTGGCAGGATACAGGAATCGAGTCTGGAATTAATCGTCAACAGATACACCCTGGCAAGATACAAGAATCGGATCTTCAAACTCTTCAGACGTGCCCTGGCTGGATACAGGAATCGAGTCTGGAATTAGTCGTCAACAGATACACCCTGGCAAGATACAGGAATCAGATCTTCAAACTCTTCAGACGTGCCCTGGCAGGATACAGGAATCGAGTCTGGAATTAGTCGTCAACAGATACACCCTGGCAAGATACAGGAATCGGATCTTCAAACTCTTCAGACGTGCCCTGGCAGGATACAGGAATCGAGTCTGGAATTAGTCGTCAACAGATACACCCTGGCAAGATACATGAATCGGATCTTCAAACTCTTCAGACGTGCCCTGGTAGGATACATGAATCGAGTATGGAATTAGTCGTCAACAGATACACCCTGGCAAGATACAGGAATCGGATCTTCAAACTCTTCAGACGTGCCCTGGCAGGATACAGGAATCAAGTCTGGAATTAGTCGTCAACAGATACACCCTGGCAAGATACAGGAATCGGATCTTCAAACTCTTCAGACGTGCCCTGGCAGGATACAGGAATCGAGTCTGGAATTAGTCGTCAACAGATACACCCTGGCAAGATACAGGAATCAGATCTTCAAACTCTTCAGACGTGCCCTGGCAGGATACAGGAATCGAGTCTGGAATTAGTCGTCAACAGATACACCCCGGCAAGATACAGGAATCGAATCTTCAAACTCTTCAGACGTGCCCTAGCAGGATACAGGAATTGAGTCTGGAATTAGTCGTCAACAGATACACCCTGGCAAGATACAGGAATCGGATCTTCAAACTCTTCAGACGTGCTCTGGCAGGATACAGGAATCGAGTCTGGAATTAGTCGTCAACAGATACACCCTGGCAAGATACAGGAATCGGATATTCAAACTCTTCAGACGTGCCCTGGCAGGATACAGGAATCGAGTCTAAAATTAGTCGTCAACAGATACACCCTGGCAAGATACAGGAATCGGATCTTCAAACTCTTCAGACGTGCCCTGGCAGGATACAGGAATCGAGTCTGGAATTAGTCGTCAACAGATACACCCTGGCAAGATACAGGAATCGGATCTTCAAACTCTTCAGACGTTCCCTGGAAGGATACAGGAATCGATTCTGGAATTAGTCGTCAACAGATACACCCTGGCAGGATACAGGAATCGGATCTTCAAACTCTTCAGACGTGCCCTGGCAGGATACAGGAATCGAGTCTAGAATTAGTCGTCAAAAGATACACCCTGGCAAGATACAGGAATCAGATCTTCAAACTCTTCAGACGTGCCCTGGCAGGATACAGGAATCGAGTCTGGAATTAGTCGTCAACAGATACACCCTGGCAAGATACAGGAATCGGATCTTCAAACTCTTCAGACGTGCCCTGGCAGGATACAGGAATCGAGTCTGGAATTAGTCGTCAACAGATACACCCTGGCAAGATACAGGAATCGGATCTTCAAACTCTTCAGACGTGCCCTTGCAGGATACAGGAATCGAGTCTGGAATTAGTCGTCAACAGATACACCCTGGCAAGATACAGGAATCAGATCTGGAATCACGACAGTTGATAGTAATCATCTTTGTATTGACTTTTGTCCTGAAAAGACAAAATGTTAGTTGTATGCAATGTCATGATGTATGAAATGCGTGATGCTCTCAGAATAAATGAGATTGTATGTCCATGATGCGTGTATGCATGCTATAATGTATGAAGATGTGATGAATGTATTTTCGTCTAGGAAAATAAATACTTGACGGATGCCGGGAAATTAACTCCTGGGCTGATGTTGTGAAGTAGAGTTTTCCGCTGGGGATGATAGTTGCAAGAATACCTGTAGGAGAAGATGACTCCATTGGGGAATAAACTTGGCGAATAGATTACTCTGCGGGGAGATGCTCTGTGGGGAAAGAGAGGTACTTTGCTGAGGTTGATGATAACCCCGCTGGGGATACCATTGTTGATCTCTGTTGGAAGATTTGATGAACTCCGCTGGGGATAGGAAGACTTCGCCGGGGACGATCTTTCCGTGGTTTTCAGCCGAGGATAACCCAGTTATATCCTGGTGGGGAAATAACCTTTGAATAAAACCGGGGGAGCGTTCACACTCTGCAGGTGATAAGCTTCCAGAATCTACTGGGGATAAGCTTCTTGAATCTACTGGGGAGATTGATTGAGTCCTCCTGGGGAGACTTTGGACTGTACTGGGGAATGGCTCCACTGGATGTCTGGTATGCCGCCGGGGACCAATCTTAGATTAAGACCGCCGGGGATGCTTGTTAGGAATGTTTGTATACTCCGTTGGGGAATGTTGAGATCTTTTGGGGATACCCAACTTCCTTAAGGCTGACTGTAGGCTAACTCTGCTTGGGGATAGCGTTGCTGACTTGCTGGAGATACGGTGCCTTGTTAGGACTGACGGGAGACCAACTGCTTGGGAGAGAATTGTTGAATCTTGTCTTACTCGGCGGGGAGTGAAGGTATCTGGGCTACATTCTTTAGCCGAACCTACTTTGGTACCTTGGTGGACAGAGCAACTAGATCGCTTAGACAACTCATTATTGCCCCTGTTTCTGATGGGAGAAGGTACCTGCAGAGGTCTTGATAACTGCTGATTGACAAATCTTCTTTTGGTAGGCAAGATGACGGGACATAGTCGTACGCTTTGATCCCTAATTTTTGCCTGGACCGCCCTTTCAGGTTTTCAGTCCACCGGGATACCCATTTTTGCCCAAGTCGCCTTTTCAGGTTTTCGACTTGCCGGGTGTACAATTTTTCATTTTCATCCCTTATTTTTGCCCGAACCCTTTTGGTTCGTCGGGAAGCCCTTATTTTTGCCTAGGTGTGTCAACCTAGCGGGTCTTTGATTATGCGTAGTATTTTTTCGACTATGTTCATGCTCTCAGAATGTAGGGAGTTGCCCCTGTTGTTGTGTTGCCATGTGACCAGAAGATGTTTGGTTGATCGTGCAAGATTCATTGCTGGAATTCATGTCTAATGCCCCAAGTGACTCATATGGAGATTTGCCCCAAGCTGCTTGGCATTTGAGAGATTCTCCGAATCTTGATTGGACTGCCCCAGATGATGGACAATGATCATGCCCTGCCCCTTGATTGGAAGTGCTTTTGTTCATCAGATATTCTTCGTGCGAATTCCTTTGCTGTTCGAACAAAAAAGTCATATGCAAACAGTGTTATATCAAGAATGCAAAGCTTATGTCTGTCTCGAAGTTTTTGAAAATGCAGTTTTTTTCTTCATAAAAACAAGTGAGTGTTTTGTAAACTGTGACGTCAACTGAGATTAGAAGCTTCTTGGGATTAGCTGGTTATTATAGAAGGTTTATTAAAGGGTTTTCTAAGTTGTCACTTCCGTTGACTAAGTTGACTTGTAAAGGTAGAGCTTTTGTTTGGGATGTTCAGTGCGAAGAAAGTTTTACGGAATTGAAGAAGAGGTTGACGTCGGCTCCGATTTTGACGTTTCCTAATCCAGAAGAGTCTTTTGTGGTGTATTGTGATGCTTCCAAGATGGGTTTAGGAGGTGTGCTTATGCAGAATAGTAAGGTAGTTGCTTATGCGTCGAGGTAGTTGAGGATTCATGAGAAGAACTATCCTACGCATGATTTAGAACTTGCTGCTGTTGTCTTTGTATTGAAGATTTGGAGGCATTATCTCTATGGTTCTAGATTTGAAGTGTTTAGTGACCATAAGAGATTGAAGTATTTGTTTGATCAGAAGGAGTTGAATATTAGGCAACAAAGGTGGCTGGAATTGTTAAAGGATTATGATTTCAGTTTGAATTATCATCCAGGAAAAGCGAATATGGTAGCTGATGCGTTGATTCGAAAGAATTTACATATGTTAGTAATGATGATCAAAGAGTTAGAATTGATTGAGTAGTTCAGAGATATGAGCTTAGTTTGCGAGGTTACTCCGCAGAGTGTTATGTTGGGTATGTTGAAGATTAATAATGAATTTTTAGACAGTATTAGAGAAGCTCAGAAGTTGGATGTGAAACTGGTAGATTCAATGGTTGGGATCGATCAATCTAAGAATAGTGATTTCAAGATAGATGAACAAGGTGTGTTGAGGTTTCGTAATCAGATTTGTATTCCTGATGATGCTGAGATGAAGAAAGTGATACTTGAAGAGAGTCATAGAAGTAAGTTGAGTATTCATCCAGGAGCTACGAAGATGTATCAAGATTTGAAAGGTTTGTTTTGGTGGCCTGGGATGAAGAGTGATGTGGCTCGGTTTGTGTATGCATGTTTGACTTGTCAGAAGTCAAAAGTTGAACATCAGAAGCCTGCAGGATTGATGCAACCGTTGGAAGTTCCTAAATGGAAATGGGATAGCATTTCAATGGACTTTGTGATGGGGTTGCCTAGTACTTCAAGAGGACATGATTCGATTTGGGTGATTGTTGATAGGCTTACGAAGTCAGCTCATTTTGTTCCTATTAACATCAGTTTTCCAGTGTCGAAGTTGGCTAAGATTTATGTTAGTGTGATTGTGAAACTGCATGGTGTTCCTTTGTGCATTGTGTCAGATAGAGATCCAAGATTTACTTCTGATTTTTGGAAGAGTTTGCAAGAAGCGTTGAGTTCTAAGTTGAGGTTGAGTTCAATGTATCATCCTCAGACAGATGGTCAGACTGAACGGACGATTCAATCATTAGAAGACTTGTTGAGGGCATGTGTTCTCGAGCAGGGAGGTTCATAGAATACTTATCTTCCGTTGATAGAGTTCACGTATAACAACAGTTACCATTCTAGTATTGGGATGGCACCTTTTAAAGCGTTGTATGGTCGAAGATGTAGAACTCCGCTATGTTGGCATGAATCTGGTGAAAGTGTAGTACTTGGACCTGAACTTGTTCGTGAGACTACTGAGAAGGTGAAGTTGATTCGGGAAAAGATGAAAGCTTCACAAAGTAGACAGAAGAGTTATCATGACAAGTGAAGGAAGGATTTAGAATTTCAAGCTGGTGATCATGTGTTTTTGAGAGTTACACCTGTGACTGGTGTTGGGCGAGCGTTGAAGTCTAAGAAGCTCACTTCTCATTTTATTGGACCGTATCAGATTTCAGAAAGAGTGGGGAATGTTGCTTATAGAGTGGCTTTACAGCCTAATTTTTCGAATTTGCATGATGTGTTTCATGTGTCGCAACTTTGGAAGTATATTTCAGATCCATCTCATGTGATTCATATGGACGATGTGCAAGTACGGGATAATCTTACGGTGGAGACGATAATCTTACGTGAAATGAAGACTCTGAGGGGCAAGGAGATTTCCTTGGTTAAAGTGGTTTGTTTAGGAGCTGCAGGAGAAAGCATGACTTGGGAATTGGAGAGCAAGATGCGAGACTCCTATCCTGAATTGTTTGATTGAGGTAAATTTTCGAGGACGAAAATATTCTAAGTGTGGGAGAGTTGTAACGCCCGTAATTTAATTAATTATTTAATTAAATTATTTTTGGAATAATTGTGAAGAAGTGTTATTAAATTGGATTTATTTTATTAAATGGAGAAATAATAATATATTTGAGGTATTATATTATTATGTGAAATAATGTTAGAAGTTAATATTATTAAGTTGGGCTTATTTTGAGATAGTAGAAGTAATAAGGGGGTGTAAGTTTTGAGCCCAATGAGAATAATATAATAATATTAGGTTATTTTATTATTTGTTGTTAGAATAGAAGGAAGAAGCAGTAAGAAGAGAAATAAGGATTTGTGAAGAATATGAAACTGCTGGATTTTGAAGGAAACGACAAGAACAAAGATTCAACCCGGAAATTGTAGAGCCACCTTCGATCCAAGGTAAGGGTGGGATTCTCGCTTTATAATTGGGTTCATGATGTTTGATGTATGAGGTTAGATGTAATTGCTGTTTGTTCTTACATAAATTGCATTATGAATGATGTATGATGAAGATTTGATGAATTTTTGATGAATAAGAACGTTATTATGTGTTTGATCGATGGAGTAATAGAGTGTAATATTAGGTGATGAATTACCATAATGATAATGAAGTTTTTAGGGCTGTAATATGATTCCAGTAGTGAAAATACAGTAGAAAACGCAGAAAATTATGCATAAAATCGCAGGATGCGTCGACCTCAAATTGGATGAGTCGATGCAAGGAGGCTGCTGGACTCAGGATGAGTCGATGCATGCAGGGTTTGCATCGATACATGTTTGTTGCAAGACTCAGGATGAGTCGATCGGTAAGTGCATGTGTCGATACATGCTGGGATTTGAAGCAGGATGAGTCGATCCATAAGGAGGATGTGTCGACTCATAGTGAGCAAATGAAGCAGAATGTGTCGATCCAAGGAGTTTTGTGTCGATACATAATGCTGGATTTTTGACAGAATTGACTTTTAATTGCTGTAACTTGAATTTTAGGATGCTGTTTGAGATGCCGTTCGAAGCGTTGATTAGCTAACGCGATGAATATTATTCTAGATGATTTAGATGATGATTAAGAGGTGTAATCCCAGTAACCAATTTAGGATTTAGAATTAATTCCCGTAGATGACAGTTATGCTAGATTTTGGACAGAATGATGAATTTTGAGATGTTAGAGACTGCTGTTAGAAATATGACAGTAAGATTAATGACAGAAACGAAGTAGAACTGCAGAATAACAGTATGGCTTACTGTATTATTAATATACAACTGAATATTAGTGAGATGTTATTAATAAAGTGTGTTTGATAATTATGATGAACCCAATGATGTTTGATAAATAAGTAATGATTAATAAATTATTTTGAGATGTTTTTGAGGTGCTGTAATTGAGATGTTTTGAGATGTTTATGAGATGTTGTTGTTTGAGATGACTGAAATGTTGTCGTTTTGAGATGATTGAGATGTTGTTGTTTGAGATGACTGAAATGTTATCATTTTGGGATGATTGAGATATTGTTGTTTTGAGGTGTGTTTTGAGATGTTGTTGATTGAGTGTTGACATTACATTCATGATGAGTCGCATACATTGCATTTTTTTTGAGATGGCCTGGATTGGAAAAATTTTGAGATGGGAGTTCTGCTCCAAAGGCTATGCCTTATTTGATGCCTCTATTAATTGGCAGATTAGATTAATGAGATGGGAGTTCTGCTCCAATGGTACCACATGCATTTGCATAGTTTTGAGTCACATTTTTGTTGGCTCCTAAATTCGACACCTTTGTTTCAATTGATGACAGCCATTAAAAGCTGAAAGATGCTTTCGACTGGCTAAGCTTGTCGAAGTGACCGTCGAAAGATGGCCAAATACTTAGAAGATTTCTTCCAAGGAAGAAGGTTGATTGCCTTCGACGTCGAAGGAGTTTTCGTCGAAGACGTCTCTTGACGAACGTGTTCGATGGTCCAGAGTGGAGCAGTTTGAAATTCAAAGCTTTGGAGGGAAAACGGTTTCCAGCAGTTACTACGTGCGAACGTGCAAGGATCTGGAGTGTCGAGCATGGAGAACGTGACAAGTGGCTTGATCTCGAAGCAGTGTAACTGCCCGACGGTTACTTGGAATGTTTTTGTATAAATAGGAGTAGACGTGTAGTTTCTCGCGTGTGTTCACAATAAATACATAGTCACTCATTTAGATTCAAGTACCCAGTGTGAGCGAACGAATTGTTGAGAAATGTATGTGTGAAACACCAATTTAATCAATTCAAGTCATTTACTTTTTCAGTATTTTACATGCTTTTCCCTTTAAGATTCCTGTCGAACCTTTACATTCCAGCCTTGTTTATTTTACCAAGCCTTTTCCTTTATGCAATTTACTTTAACCAATTTACTTAAAGCCTTATCCACATTAATTAAACTTCAAAATCAACCTATGTCCATAGGATCAATCTGATCGATCCTGCGAGTAACCAAATAAGTAACCATTTGGAGGATCAGCGGTTGTTTACCAAATCCCCAGGTAAACAAATTGGCACACCTGGTGGGACTGTGTGTTGATTGTTGAAAAATCCCATCTTTTCGAGTTGTATGTTATTGAGGAGTGGTAGAATATACACCAACGATAATAATACTGCCAGAAGAAGGGAAGAGATGGCGAATCCGCCAAACAATAATGAAATCCCACAAACGAGTGTGGGAGCAACGGTTAATATGACCGTTAGTGAAGCGACGAATGCTGGTTCGATACCAGCGGTGTCAGTCACAACCACGGGGCCAACGACTTCGTTTGCAGGCCCCAGAATGACTTTGGGAACTCCCCCTCCAAGGGGAAATACTGGCCCAAGGCCAGTGGTTCCCCCAGGATTTATTCCATTCTATGGTATGCCAACTTCTGAATTGGCAAGCCTGACGAATGCTGCGTCCACTTATTCAGAACCTTTCGTGAGTGCCACTTCGCCACTCCAAGGCTCTGGAGTAGGCATGGCGAATAGAAATAGGACCCAACTCTTAGGAGGAACGGCCCAAGTAGCCCATGGCCTTACAAATGCCTCGACAGCAGTCTTGAGGCAACAGATGGACGAAAGCAACCATGATATGGTGCAAATGTTGGCACAAACTTTGAGTACAGTGCTAAATCCTCTAATACAAAATACTACTCAGTCGAATCAGCAAGTTACAGCGCAAATGACGCGTTTGGCTGACTTCTTTGGAGTACCCCCACCTATTCGACAGCCCCAAAGGGCGCAAATAAGAGGAAATCAGGGGATATTTGTAGAGGAAGAAACCACCATAAATCAGGCCCAACAGCCTGTAGAACAACCTGTCGAAGAACCTAGGGTAATAGCCCCAGAGGTTAGGTTAGTTAACAGAAACCAAAATGCTGACGAAGTGGTTCAGCATGTCCAATACCAAAACATGGGGTTGGAAAACAATCTGGCAACCATGATCGAAAGGATCATGACTCAGAATGGAATGAACATGGGCTTTCGAAGGCCCAACTTTACATCTCCATTGTCAGAATATGTGTTACAAACTGACTTACCCCCTAGAACCAAAGTCCCCAAATTTACTAAGTTCTCTGGGGACACGACAGAATCTACTGTCGAACATGTGGCTAGGTATTTGATCGAAGCAGGAGACATTTCAAATAATGAAAACCTAAGGATCAAATACTTCCCAAGTTCCTTAACCAAGAATGCTTTTACTTGGTTTACAACTCTCCCCCCCAATTCGATCCACCATTGGACCCAATTGGAAAGATTGTTCCATGAACAATTCTATATGGGGCAAACCAAGATAAGCCTGAAAGAACTGGCGAGTGTTAAGAGACGTTTCACTGAACCTATAGACGAATATCTAAATAGGTTTAGGTTGCTTAAGGCGAGATGTTTCACACAAGTGCCAGAACATGAGCTGGTCGAAATGGCCGCGGGAGGTTTAGACTATTCCATTAGGAAGAAGCTAGATACCCAGTACCTAAGAGACATGGCCCAACTGGCCGATAGAGTTCGACAAGTCGAACGCCTTAAAGCTGAGAAAGCTAAGGCAACAAAAACTCACAAGAGAGAGAGAATAGCTTACGTTGAGATGGATGACGAAGAGCTAGAATCCTTCGACGATACTTTAGCTGTCGAGGAAGGAGAGGTCGATTTAGCAGAACTGAAACAAGGGCCTCCATACTCTTGTAAACAGTTAGTCCCCTCAAATGGGAAAAATCCCATTGGTCCAGACAAGACCAATGATAGGTTCCCAAAAAAGACTTATAGTTTTGACATCACAAAATGTGATGAAATATTCGACTTGCTAGTTAAAGATGGCCAAATGATAGTACCCCCTGGGGTAAAAGTGCCTCCTCTTGATCAAAGAAAGAAGAGGGGTTTTTGCAAATATCACAATTTTCTGGGCCATAAAACTTCTCAATGTTTTCTTTTCAGGAATCTTGTCCAAGACGCTATTGAGGAAGGGAGATTAAAGTTTGCTGACAAATCCCCCATGGCTGTCGACTCCAATCCAATGAAGGCTGAAGCCCACTATGCAGAACCCTCTGAGGTGAACATGATAGAGGCTACCAAGATCCAGTCGAAGAAGCCAGGCATTAACATGGTCGAAGTCTCTAAGGACCACATCAACATGCCGATTTTTGGCAGTTTTTCTGGAAACTTATCCAGGAAGACAATTGAGGCTGTCCAGAAAGCGGTCGAAGACCCAAAGTCGAAGACTGCTGAAGTACAAACAACTGGACCAAAGCCCAGTTCCCAATTGGCCACTGTACAAGGCCAGACGGAGAAACTGGAAACACAAATGAAACAACTAACTCTTGCTACTAAGGATACCATGAACATCAACATGGTTGAACTTTCTGACCCTAAAGCTTCAGAAGAAGCCATAAGGCAAGAGCAGGCGAATAAAACGGCTTTCCCTAAGGAAAACGAAAACTTGGCAGATTTTTTACAAAGATGCCAGAAGAAAAAATCAGAGGTCATGCTATGTCCAAGATGTAGTTCCATCTTTGATAAAAAAGCTGCTGAGCACATACAAGGAGTGAGAGCAGCGAACAAGAGAAGGGAGAATTCTGACCTTCGACATGATCCCAGAAGGGGTTCTAATCAAGACAAGAGGCCTTCGACTTTTAGGCCTCCAACAAATGTACCAGTAGACACTTGGTACAAAACATCTGGCCGGAAAAGGCCAAGTGAAGAGAAATGGCATTCTTTCGAAGTGCCAAGAGGTTCCTCTTTAATCCAGAAGAAAGATCCTCAAGTTGCTGCACCCAAAGTTGCTCAAGTGTCCAGCAACTACAAGGGAAAAAATCCTATGTCGAGATCCCAATGGAGGAGGTATCAAAGAAGGCGAAAAGCTGAAAGAGAGGCCACCAACGAACCTAAGGCTGAAACTAGTTCGAATGTGCCTCAAAGGAAACAAAGAAAGCCTCTTGAGAGAGAACCAGTTACCAACAGGCTAGTTTGGCCTAACCAGAGCGAAGTCGAAGACGAAGATGATGCTGAGTCCGACGATACCCTGGACATAATGGTGAACGTTGTTTCAATGCTGCCTAGGGAATTCAATCGACAAGTAGAAGTCGAAACCAGTGACTGGGAGATGGAACAAGAAATGGCCAGACACAGGCCAGTGTGCTATTTTGTCATGAACAATGGCACTACAGAAGAACAAAATGGCTTCTTCGAGCCACCCACAGAGGCGATGAAGAATCACCTCAAACCTTTGTTCATAAGGGCCAAGCTCGAAGAGACCACTGTGAACAAGATATTGGTCGACTGTGGGGCCACTATCAATATTATCCCTCATTCTGTGCTAATAAAGATTGGCAAAAGGGATGAAGAAATAAAACCTCACAATATGGTCCTGTCCAACTATGAGGGAGGCATTGGGACCACCATGGGAGTGATCCAGCTCGACATAAAAGTTGGGTCGATCCTTCGACCAACAATGTTCATGGTCATTTCAGCCAAACCTAACTACAACCTTTTGTTAGGTCGTGAGTGGATACATGGTGTAGGTGCTGTGCCTTCATCGATGCATCAAAGACTGCTTCTATGGCGCCCAGATGGGTTGGTCGAAAACATAGAGGCTGATCAGAGTTACTACCTTGGCGAAGTAAACCACTTGGGTGTAACAGATTTCGACAAAAACTTGGCTCACATAGGGCCATGTCCAGCTCCTGATTTCGACATGGCGCCAGCGCCAAACACCTTTTGTTCCCTATACCTGCATCCTGAGCATGGTTTCCAATGGGACAGAGAGGACGTGTCACACATAGAATTCAGTGGGCTAACTGGTATCCAACCAACTGGTTGGGGAAGTGAATTCAGTGATAATGACTGAGTCACAATCTCTGAAGCGAATTTCGGCCTATGTGGCTGAAACCAAGATGATAACGGCTCTCGAAGCCGAAGTAAAATATATGGCCACCAAGGCCAATGACCAAGCACTACCTTCTGCAGGTCCTGGAAAAGATTTCGACCCAGAGCCACCAGATATAGGTCCTGGAAAAGATTTCGACCCAGAGCCACCAGATATAGGTCCTGGAAAAGATTTTGACCCAGAACCTCCTGACATCTCGACAGAAGGAATGCAGGAACAGAGGCTCGACGCGATCTATGACGATGAGCCTCTGGGCTTCGAAAAGGATCCCTTGGCGAACAACATTAAGATGTTAGCACAAGACCCTTTAGAAGAAATCAACTTAGGCGAAGGATCAGAGAATAGGCCAACCTACATCAGCGCCAGAATTGATCCAGAACTTAGGTTGGAAGTAATCCAATTGCTGAAAGAGTTTAAAGACTGTTTTGCATGGGATTATGACGAAATGCCCGGTCTCGACAGAGGATTGGTAGAACTTCAGTTGCCAATCAAACCTGGAAAGAAGCCAATCAAGCAAAATCCAAGACGCTTCGCTCCAGAAATTTTGTCGAAGATCAAAACGGAGGTCGAAAGACTTCTGAAATGCAAATTCATCCGTGTTACAAGGTATGTCGAATGGATTGCAAATATTGTGCCAGTCATTAAGAAAAATGGCACATTAAGGGTGTGCATAGATTTCAGAGATCTGAATGCTGCCACCCCCAAAGATGAATATCCAATGCCTGTGGCGGAAATGCTAGTCGATTCTGCCGCTGGCTACGAATACCTGAGTATGCTCGATGGTTATTCAGGATATAATCAAATTTTTATTGCTGATGAGGATGTGTCGAAAACAGCTTTTCGATGCCCTGGGGCCTTAGGCACTTACGAATGGGTAGTGATGCCTTTTGGCCTAAAGAACGCTGGGGCAACGTACCAGCGAGCAATGAATACTATCTTCCATGATTTTATTAACACGTTTATGCAAGTTTATATTGATGATATTGTTATAAAATCTGTTTCCAGGAAGAGTCACATTGACCACCTTCGACAATCATTCGAAAGAATGAGAGAACATGGTCTGAAGATGAACCCTTTGAAGTGTGCGTTCTGTGTAAAAGCTGGAGATTTCTTGGGCTTCGTTGTCCACAAGAAAGGGATCGAAATCAATCAGAACAAGACGAAGGCAATTTTGGAAGCGAAAGCGCCATCGAATAAGAAGGAATTGCAATCTCTCTTAGGCAAGATAAATTTCTTGAGAAGGTTTATATCTAACCTAAGTGGGAAAGCTCAGGCCTTTTCACCCTTACTTCGACTGAATAAGGAGGGGTTCGAATGGGGGCAAGAGCAACAAGAAGCCTTCGACAAAATCAAAGGGTACCTCACTAAGCCACCTATTTTGGTGCCTCCTTGTAGCAATAGGAGTATGAGATTGTACATAGCTGCATCTGACAAAACTCTGGGAAGTATGTTAGCCCAAGAGGATGAGAATGGAGTCGAAAGACCCATTTATTATCTCAGTCGAGTTTTGAATGATGCAGAAACTAGATATAGCGAAGTTGAAAAATTGTGTCTATGTCTGTATTTTTCTTGTACAAAGCTCAAACAATATATAAAACCAGTTGATGTTTATGTTTCGTCTCATTTTGATGTTTTCAAATATATGTTGTCGAAACCTATCTTGCATAGTCGAATTGGCAAGTGGGCATTAGCATTGACTGAATACTCCTTGACCTTTATGCCTCTTAAGGCAGTAAAAGGACAAGTGGTTGCAGACTTCATAGTCGACCACTCTATTCAAGTCGAGGATATTAATTATGTGGAGATAGAACCTTGGAAATTCTACTTCGATGGTTCCAGCCATAAAAATGGAACAGGAGTAGGAGTCTTACTTATTTCTCCAGATAAAATTCCAACAACATTCAAGTACCAAATCGAAGGTTCTTGTTCGAACAATGAGGCTGAGTATGAAGCTCTAATTACTGGCCTTGAAATATTGTTGGAATTGGGGGCAACTCGAGTCGAAATAATGGGAGACTCAGAGTTAGTCATCAAGCAAGTCACAAAGGAGTATAAATGCATAAGAGAGAATCTCATTATGTACTTTGTGATTGCAAATCGTTTATTGAAACAATTTGAAAGTGTCAATATTCGACACATACCCAGAGTCGAAAATCAAATAGCCAATGACTTGGCACAGATTGCATCTGGGTATAAAATTTCAAAAACGAGATTACAAAGAGCAATCGAAGTTCGAGAGAAGATAAGAGCGACTTGTCTATCACCAACAGACTTGGAATCAACAAGGTTAGGATACGCTGATCACTCAAACTTCGAGATTTCGTTCATTGATAATTTGTCAGACCAGGATTGGAGGAAACCCATTGTGGACTATCTTCAAAATCCAGGAGCTCCGACAGAACGAAAAACAAAATACAGGGCGTTGAGTTTTGTACTCATGGGTAATGAGTTATTCAAGAAGACGCCTGAAGGGGTGTTGCTGAAATGTTTAAGTGAAACTGAAGCATACATAGCCCTTTCGACTACGCATGCTGGGGCATGTGGGGCTCACCAAGCAGGCCATAAGATGAAATGGTTGTTGTTTCGACAAGGACTATATTGGCCCACTATGTTGAAAGATTGTGTTGAGTTCGCCAAAGGTTGCCAAGAGTGTCAAGTTCATACAGGCATCCAGCATGTACCAGCAAGCGAACTTCACTCGATAGTGAAGCCTTGGCCCTTTCGAGGATGGGCGTTGGATCTTATTGGAGAGATTCGACCAGCATC
This sequence comes from Vicia faba, assembly GCA_948472305.1. NCBI lineage: Eukaryota > Viridiplantae > Streptophyta > Magnoliopsida > Fabales > Fabaceae > Vicia > Vicia faba. Next base: position 1,483,632,048 of record OX451738.1, read on the forward strand.
ATCAAAGAGCCAGAAATACATATTGGTAGGCATTGATTATTTTACTAAGTGGATCGAAGCAGTCCCTTTAGTCAATGTAGACCAAGAAAATGTCATTGAATTCATTCAAAAGAACATTATTTTTAGGTATGGAATCCCTGAGACAATAACAACTGATCAAGGTTCAGTTTTCACTGGTCGAAAGATGCAGGAATTTGCTCAGGAAACAGGTTTCAAACTCCTAACATCCACGCCTTACTATGCACAGGCGAATGGTCAAGTCGAAGCAGCTAACAAAGTGGTAATTGGCTTGATAAAGAAGCATGTTGGGAAGAAACCAAAGAATTGGCATAAGACGTTAGACCAGATTTTATGGGCTTGTCGAACGTCCCCAAAAGAAGCCACTGGTACAACACCATATAGGCTAACTTTTGGCCATGATGCAGTATTGCCAGCAGAAATTTGTCTTCAATCTGCAAGAGTTCAGAGGCATTATGATATTCCTTCTGAGGTTTATTGGAACATGATGTTAGATGAATTGGTAGATTTAGACGAAGAGAGATTACACGCTCTCGACTTACTCAGGCTTCAGAAGAAAAGAGTCGAAGACTCTTATAATAGAAAGGTAAAACCTAAGGCATTTTTGCCTGAAGATTTAGTTTGGAAGGTAATTCTTCCCATGGATCGACGGGATCGAAGCATGGGGAAATGGTCACCCAAATGGGAAGGACCCTTCAGAGTTATCCAAACTTTTTCTGGTGGAGCCTATGAAGTCGAAGAGATAAGTGGTGATAAAAGACTTTTGAGAGTAAATGGTAAATATTTGAAAAAATACAAGCCTATACTTCAAGAGATAAAAATAAAATAATAAACTAAATTAACCATAGAAATGCCAAAATGGAAATTTTTATTAATTTCTGCCAAAATGGCAATTGTTGTCGAAAGCGATTACAATAGATGATTACAAAAGAGAATCAAAAAGAAAGAGAATTCTTCAGTCGAAGATACTTAGCATGCTGCAAATCCAACCTCTTCTTGCACCAAGATTTCTCTTGCTCCAGTTTGGCAATTTGAGCATCGAGGCTTTGGGCCCTCTCAGCGAACTCCAGGCCTTGCTTGACCTCAGTCTGGCTCTCAGCGTCTGGGATGGTCGAAAGAATTTCCCCTTGGAGCACAGTGTTGGCGTTTATCTTCGCCTCTATTTCTGCAATTTGTGCTCGGAAGGAGACATTCTCTCGCTCAATAGCATCGAACCTTTCCTGTGCAGACGCTTTCTGTTTCGACAACTCGGCAATTCGAGAAGTCGAACTTGTGACGGCAGTCCATGCAGATAAGCTCCTGCCATGCAACGTTTCGAGCTGACTGTTGAAATTTCGTTGGCGCCGGTAATCCGCTGAGACTTGGTCAATCATAGAATGTAATTCCATGATTAAGTCTGAGATTTCTGGAGCTACAGCATCGAAATCAACAGCATTCAGAACCTCTTTTAAGCAAGATGGAGCAGTGGGGTCCCCCTCTAAAGCCTTCATTAAATCTCTCTTGAAGAACTGGGCCTTGACCTTCGCCAATGCATCATCAAGAGGAGAAGTCTCGGTAGATTTCCCCGACAAAGTAGGAATTTCCTGACTGGTGTCGGAAGAACTCTTACTCTCAACGATTGCATTGAGGTAGCTGATAGGGTCAGTTCGCTTCAAGATTTCCAGGTCTTCTTTCGACCTATGCTTTGAGGAGGTGACCTTTGCCATAGCATTATCTTGGACTGGAGGCTGTTGAATGCTGAGTGCCTCGTTTGGTTGTTCTTCGACTTGAACTGAGGCGGTACTAGCGTCGACTCGTGGTTCTTCGTTAACTTCACCTTGGGGTCTTTCGCCAGCGTCATTCTGTGGTTCTTCGCTGGCGTCATCCTGGTGTTCTTCGCCAGTACCACCTTCATGTTCTTCGACAACAGCATCTTGTTTCTCTTCGCCATTGCCTTGGTCTCTTCCTTCAGGATTCTCTTCTGACGACAAGACCACCACAGGAACCTTTTCTGGCTGTGTTTCCTCCGCCATAGGTTCTTCAGTTGTCTTCTCCACTGTCTCAGCATTGGCCTCATGCTCAGTGTGGGCTTCGTCATTGCCCAAATCTTGCACCTGAGGCCTGCTAAGGTCAGCAGATTCCAGAGTTTCTGAAGTCCTTGGTGGGGAACTTCCAGTAGTTTCCTGAAAAAGAGGAAGAAGACAAATTTTCAGATGTCGAAAGAGATATAATCAAATACTGGTATTTATGCCTAAGTTACAAGAAGGGTCCAATAGATTACCTGTGGATTGGCTTCAGCCCCAGGGCTGGAATTATCACTTTCGACAGGATTGTTAACTAGAGCGTTCAGTTCCTCCTCAGTTGGTTCTTCGATGACCACTGCAGGTGGCCTAGGCTTTCTTGCACCAACCTTTATTCTGACGGTTCGACCTTCAGGAGCTGGAGTAGGAACAGAAGCGTCCTTCGTTAACTTTCTCCTCTTTAAGGGAGTAGGAGGGGCGTCGCTGTCGTCGTCACTCCCCGATTCGATCACCAAGGCTGCCCTTTTCTTGGGCGAAGGGGCCTATAAAACCAATAGGAATTCGATTGAATAATTACGTCGAAAATAAAAAATCGAAAGCCAGATTGCAAATGAAGAAAATCTGGTTACCGATGCAGGAGGCCTCATCGAAGAGCCTTCCCCCTGTTGGTTGCCTGTTGTCTTCGCCGGCGCTATAGTCTTCGCCGGCGGTGGAGGTTTGGTCGAAGGGACTCCTCCTTGTGGGCCTCCTGGAGCCTTCTTGACCAAAGGTTTTCGAACAACTGAAAGCGAAAAGGAAAGTTAACAAGCTAACAGTCGAAGAGAAAGATAAAAAGTAATGTGAGAGTATGAACTTACATTTCTTTACTTTGTCAAATACGAGGACAAAAGACTTCTGCAACTCTGCTGTGAAGTCCTTCTCGTCGAAGAAGTACTCAGCGTAATAGCTTCTCCACCATTCTTCAAAAGATGGCGAACAAAGGAAGTTAAGCTGGTAGTTGAACAGCGAGAGGATGGTTCGACCTGCATATCTTCCAATATGCTTGGTAGCAGCGTCTTCTGTATAATCGTTGCAGAAGTACAACATTGACTTCTCTTTTTGGAAAATGGGAGAAGGCAGGGTTTGGATGATACCAAACTGGCGAGATACCAGGTTTGGTTGATAGGCCAGCAGACTCAGATGAGTCTTAGAACTTTTAAATCGAAGAGGCATAATCCTTGGAGTAAGGAATGCCTCCCACAGTATGGTGTGCTCATCAACATTGGGACCACTCGATTCCTTGGGATGTGGCCTTGTGAACCAAGCTGGCCCCACCTTTCGCTGAGCGAATGGAGCCATAGTCGAAACAAATTCCTTCCTTCGAGCGAACATCAGCACGAAGTTAGTGAAGGTTTGTTGGAACTCTAGCCCATCTTCCACAGGTGTCAGTAGAGCCAGCCTAATTCCTTCGATCCGTCTGTTAGCTATCGCTGAGGCTTGTTCATTTATCGGAGTCTTCTTGGGTAAGAAAGACTCGAAAGTGGCGTTAAGCCACAGTTGAAGTAACCAGAAAGGCCCAGCGAGTAGCAGACTGTTCCTATCTTCAATATGCTTCAAAAGAGTAACCCCATTGCTGATGGAGTCATAAAGACTGGCCAGAATTAGTTCTGCCAGACAGATGTTCTGACGGTGATGCAGTTGGGTGGCCAGGGTGACCATCTTTTTGGTCACTTGCAGGGACTTCGAACAGAACACGAAGCGAGTTAGCCATAAGGCTAGAAACGCTATGTGTTCAACGTCGGACACTGTGTCTGTCGACTTGTCATGAAAGTGGTTGATAAAGGTGGTGAATGTTGGCTTCGTCTCAGAAAAGCCAATTTGGTCCTCCGACATCTCTTCCGGGTCGAAGTAATCTCCGGTTGGTCGAAGGCCAGTGATGGCTGCTACGTCGAAGAGTGTGGGAGTTAACATCCCACATGGGAGGTGAAAGGTGAAGTGAGAGTTATCCCAGAACAGCATCGAAGCTATAAGCATCTCTGGGGAGTAGTTTAAACCTGTCTTCGACATCATTATTAGGTCAAAGATGCCCATCTCCTTCCAGACCGGAGTTTGATGTTTTTCCAGCTTTGTTAGCCAAGCAACGTAGTCCTGGGTGAGATTGGGGCAAGACCTAAAAACTCTAACACTTCTGTTGAAGAAACGAAGGTCGATCTTCTCGTGTGTGGGGTCTTCGTTGTCTTCTGGATCCTTCTTAGCACAAGCTACTGGCTTGAGCTTCTCGACAATGGGAAAGTAGCTCTTGATCTTCAGAGCTTCAGAGATGCTGGGGTTCATGGGTCCAGCCATTGCGAAGATTTGGTTGGAGTATCCAACCGGAATCATCAAGTGACGCGAGTAAGCGTCGCGGACGGAGATATCAGATGGTTCAGGGACCCTTCGTTTCCCTGTAGCGTTCACTACCGGAGCGGTTACAAAAACCTTGGGCTTAGCAAGTTGTTCAGTTGGTGCGTTAGTCTTGGGGGCAGTTGAAGCAGAAGCCATTGTTGAGGATGAAGATGAAGTTGGAAAGGGAAGAGTTTTTCTGCAAAGAGAAACAAGTTTGCAAGAAAGCAAGAGAGTTTGAGAGATTGTTTGCGTGAAAAGTCCCACAATGGGATATTCACTACTATTTATAGTAGTGGGAGAAATTCCCAATAACGAGGGCATTAAATGTCATTTAATGCTGCAGGGAGTAGTGGGACGCGTGGCAGCATCCTGTTGTTTTGGCCGTTTCTGCAGAAACAGAGAGACGCAGCGTGCGTCCTCGTTTTTTGAATTTGTCATAATGACAAATTATGAAGTGATGTTTTGGTTCTGCACGCCGTACTGACAGTGACGTCCTAGGATCAAATCAATGATGGTTTCTTGGGATTGCCAATAGTTGGTAAAAAGCAACAAAAAGTGCATAAGTTAACTTGTGACTCAGCGTGGACAAACAGGTGTCGAATGGCGTTTTCAAAGAATGCCTTTTTCTTTTCAAGAGTCGAAATAAGGCATTCTTGGGGGGCAATTTGTTGGCTCCTAAATTCGACACCTTTGTTTCAATTGATGACAGCCATTAAAAGCTGAAAGATGCTTTCGACTGGCTAAGCTTGTCGAAGTGACCGTCGAAAGATGGCCAAATACTTAGAAGATTTCTTCCAAGGAAGAAGGTTGATTGCCTTCGACGTCGAAGGAGTTTTCGTCGAAGACGTCTCTTGACGAACGTGTTCGATGGTCCAGAGTGGAGCAGTTTGAAATTCAAAGCTTTGGAGGGAAAACGGTTTCCAGCAGTTACTACGTGCGAACGTGCAAGGATCTGGAGTGTCGAGCATGGAGAACGTGACAAGTGGCTTGATCTCGAAGCAGTGTAACTGCCCGACGGTTACTTGGAATGTTTTTGTATAAATAGGAGTAGACGTGTAGTTTCTCGCGTGTGTTCACAATAAATACATAGTCACTCATTTAGATTCAAGTACCCAGTGTGAGCGAACGAATTGTTGAGAAATGTATGTGTGAAACACCAATTTAATCAATTCAAGTCATTTACTTTTTCAGTATTTTACATGCTTTTCCCTTTAAGATTCCTGTCGAACCTTTACATTCCAGCCTTGTTTATTTTACCAAGCCTTTTCCTTTATGCAATTTACTTTAACCAATTTACTTAAAGCCTTATCCACATTAATTAAACTTCAAAATCAACCTATGTCCATAGGATCAATCTGATCGATCCTGCGAGTAACCAAATAAGTAACCATTTGGAGGATCAGCGGTTGTTTACCAAATCCCCAGGTAAACAATTTTATGATTGAATAATGAAGTGTATTTGATGTTGATGAATGAGTATATATGCTGTAATTGTTGTTGATTATGAGATGAGAAGTGGTGATATTATTGATCTAATTTAATATATTAATTATCATGCGCTTTATTATATTGTTAGATATCTCACCCCTTCTGTTTGAATGTTGCCCTTATGTTGGTAACGTGCAGGTAATCGAGAGTGAAGGCCATATACCTTCAATAGATCGAGTCGGTGTCATTGCTCTGATATGTAACACTCGGGGGGATGAGCGCTTGCTGATTTTTAGTTGTTGAACCTTAAATTGTTTATTTACTAAATATGAGATGTTTCGAAGTTGCTGTTTTATTTAAAGATGTTATTGAAGATTTCCGCTGCGTAGTTGTTGAATGATTTAATGAAAGATGCTATGTTAATGGTTCATCTGACGTTTTGAATAAGTGTTATATATCCATGATGAATGCAATGAATTTATTAGAAGAATTTGTGACTTCCCGATTCATTTGTATGGTTGAAATTTTATAACTCTGATTTATCTTGCATATTTGCTTGGGGTAGAATTGGGGTGTTACAGCCCTCGTCCTCATATCATGTATAAGCTCATGATATTGTGGATCATTTGCCATATATCATATTCTCTCATCATAATCACATGCTTTTTTATTCTCTATGTCCTTATTCATGACATTACTCCCCATTAAAATTAACATTATCCTCAGTGTTATGGTTGGGATAGTTGGATGAAAATTCTGACCAGTTTCCCCAAGTAGCTTCTAATGCCTGAAGGTTAACCCACTTACTAGTACTTGTGGAACTTCCTTGCCCTGTTGCAGTAGCACGCTTGGCTATAAAATGGTTCCAGGATACAATATTAGCCCAGACTAATTTGTAAGTGTTGTACCCTAAAATTTTCCCTCTCTTTTCTCAAGACATTTCTCATAAAGATCTTCAATAACTCAAGTTTGCATAAATGTTGACTAGGTCAAATCACCTCTTAAGCACTGGGACCCCAAATTAGGGGTTTGATTTCCACAAGGAAAATTGGACTTATAATGCCCAAAATGACTTTCATAGTTCATTATAGACTTCCAAGAATACTAATGCCAAGTTTCAAGTCTTGGATCACACTTTTGCTCAGTCAATTGATCAGATGACTGAAAATCAGCTGTATTGGGTAAAAAGTCAATTGTGGTCAAGTTACAGTCAAAATTCAAGATTGTTTGGCCAATATCAACATGTTTAAATCATATTCATCAATTGATCAAGCTTGGATCACAATTCCTCAAGAAAAGTGTTCAAATCATCAAAGGGGCAAAAAGGTCAAATTTAGGGTTTTGATTGAGAATGGCTGATTTTTGACTTTTGACCTAATACATGACCTAATGACTTGAGGTATAATATTAAGGATTCAAGGAAAATATCTTGACCTAATTTCATGGTTCAAATCATTTCTCAAGATCAAACAATTGATAGATGAAATTTGGTCCACTGATGAAAAGTCAACTAATACACCAAAAGTAAAACTTTGACTTTTTGGTCAACATTGAGTTTCAAAGATCAAGATTCAACAAGATACTCAAAATATCAAACTTGGTTAACAAGAATCAAGAAAATCAAGAAAGTCCATAAAAAGTCAAAGTTTTCAAGACTTAGAAAATTTTCTAAGTACATTTTATACTTGATAAATTCATTACTTCATGACCCTTTTTCACCAAGATGCAAGATGATTCAAAGAAAACTTTCAACATGAAAGTTGTATATCTTGAGGAATTATACAACTTTGTATTAGAGGGTTGATGTCCCAAAAATGCTTAGATTTGAAGATATAAGCCCATAAAGTCATGACATTTTCCATAAAACACAATGAAAAATTTGACAAGTTTAGGCAGATATTTGACCTAACTTCTTGGCCAATTTTCACCTAGATCTAAGATGATTTAGCCAAAATGGTCAACATGAAGGTTGTAGATAATGTTTCAAGCTTTCCAAAATATCCAAGAACTTGAATAGATCATGCTTGAGCTAAGACAATCAAAGACAAGAAGTTGAGCATCCATTCTTGAATTACAAGTCATTTTCATGATGAACACATAACCAAAACCCTAGCCCATGCTGCATAGTCTCACTTTGCAGGCTTCTAACTTGTGTTTCACTCCATACTTAATTGATTACATAACTGTTAGAGATTTGATCCAAGCATTTGAGTCATTGTCCAGGAGATTCATTCATTTTTGGCACAAAGTAACATTGCCATTCTAGTAAAGTTGATTTAATCACAAAGTCAACTTGTCTTGAGCTTTGCACTTGTTCTTTTTGCACAAACTTCCTCTACAAAATAAGATAAGTATGTTTAAAGTTCCTAACCACTTTATATAGCCTTGAACCTTCCCTTGGAACAATGCTTGTCAAGCTTGCTTCAAAAACAAGTCAAATGGCCATAACATGTGAACTCTTGATTCTGATCCCTCCAAGCCTTCAAACCTCTTGCCTATAAATTGAGACATTTTTTGCAATCTAAGGGACGGATTGGAAAGCCTAAAAACTCCCTCAAACACTCTCAAACCATAATTGCATTCAAACTTCCGTAACTTGTCATTTTTGCCCAAAAACTTTTATCTCATAATCCACTCGTGCGTTTCTTCTCCAAATCAATCCTAAAGCTTCCTTACATCAAATATAACTCATACCAATCCTTGTTTTGGAACTGTAACATCTCCTTCATTATCCTCCATATCCAAAATCAGTCACTTGCACATTAACTTCTCTAGCACGATTCAACCACTCTTAGCTCAAAGTAACTATTGAAATAGTTTCCTAGAGGTTTAGTGAAGCTAACCAGATCATTAAAACACATTGAAGTATGCTCAAACTCAAAACACTATCTCCATCTGCAAGGTAAGTTTTCCGAACTTCTATCTCTTCATACAAGCATCATTTGGCTTTCATTTTAAAAGGTAAAATGTAGACATCATTGCCCTGAAACTAACCATGCTTTTAGATTTCATTTATATTGCCCGAGCATGGAGAATTTTGAGTTTAAACTTCCTAAAAAAGTTAGGTTAAATTTGGTACCAACAGAAATTCGTGTCCATCTTTGATCCATAGCTTTATTTATTTACACGGTTGAAATCGTCGTTAAATTTTAAGCAACTTTCATGTTTACATTTTCTATTTTGGTTGAGAAATGAGGAAGTTACAGATTTTGAAAAATGTTCTAGAACATCCTGGCGCGAGGAAGAAGAAGATGACATGTCAAGAACAAGGTTTATAATATGTTTATTGGTTTGTATTCCAAATACTGGATGTATAGCCACCCCAGTGGTAGAGCACACATGCATAAGGCATTATTGTTAAGGGTCCTGGGTTCAAGCCCCAACGACACATTTTGTTCCTTTTTTTCAATATTTTCCTTGTTTTCTCTTCTCTTTTTCAGCGCGCCTGGACCATCTATTGTTGGGCCTAATTCTTATACTCACTATCACCCCCTATTTGCTCAACAACACTGGCCCAACTTTTTTTTCCTGATATAAACAAAAACAAACATTGGGCCTAAACTAAAACATTTCTTCTCTCAAACCTCCCTGTTTTCTTTTCAAACTCCTTGACCCAATTTTTTTAAAATATTTTTTATTTTATTTTCTTTTATTATTTATTTTTAATCAAAATCCCAAAAATATATTTTTCTTAAATAATTATATTTTTCCATTTTCATTTTAATAGGCAAAAATAGTAAAAAAATATTTTCTTAAAACTATTTAACTTCTTTTCTTAAGTAAACTAATTTAGACTTAGGTTTTTATTCTAATTTTCACTTTTAATTAAATTAAATTAGACTTTAGGATTTAACTAACTCTTTTTTTTAATTAATTAGTTTAATTAGGTTAATTTTAAAATCTTTTCATAGAACAAAAGCCATAAAAACAATTTCTTTTCTCTTTACATTTTTGTACATTCTATTATTTTGCATTATGATTTATGTAATTGTCAAAAGTCTTGTAATAGTAATTAGGGTTTATTTTACTTGACATCCCCATTTGTATCCCCCGTCCCAAAATATTGTAATAGCGTAGGATTTTAAATTCCGCAATTTATCGCTTTCCATATTATTGCTAGTAATTAGGGTTTGTATGGCAAAACTTAAAATCAAACAAGTAGATAACCCTAAATTCAAGACAAATGCATGAAAACAAAAACACTTTGCACACTTACACCTCTAGGGTTAACCCAAACTTGTTGCCTCTGATAAAAATAGTCATGTCCCTCGAACGTGGGATACTTTAGAAAAGACCCTCGATTACAAGATTGTAGTCCCTCGATGAACCTTCAATATTGACTTCGGTAAACGATCTTAGACCCTTACGGCAATTGCTAAAGCATCCTACAATGTTGCCTTTTATGACTGTACGATGACCCACGCCTATCCCTCATATCCAATGATATGGTTTCTTACCAACTAATGGCAAGATAACGCTATCTAAAGGAGGAGGAAGAGAACAACGACTTTCTTTTGAGTAGGTAGAACGCTCATAGTTGCTTGCTCACAAATATTTTAAAACAAAACATGTTTCAAATGCACCACCACTTTCATGAAATATTTCCAAAGGTAAACACTTTGTATACATTCTTATAGAGACGAGAATCATTACAAAGTTCGCCTAAACGAAGGCACTTTTCAAAAATACTTTCAAACAAACACAAACACATTTTTCAAAGCATTTCAAAGTGAGATAAAAATTAAGAGCCGTAGATAACTACGGATAAAAAGGGTGCTAACAACTTCCCTTTTCATAACCTACCCCCCGAACTCAAGAAAATTCTCAAAAGGTATTTCATGTTCTTTACACCCTTTCCTTTATTGGATAAAAGAAAAGTCGATGGTGACTCTTGCTATCCGCAACAATTGCGATAAAAGGCAAAACACCTAAGTCAGTTCTCCCACCGTATTATAGAACTGGCGACTCTGCTGGGGACTAAAACTTAAAAGTGGGGTTACCTTAGAGACTAGATCACCTTTATTGCTTTCATTGTTTGACTTGTTTTCTTTACTCTTAAAATGGTGTTTGGGTTTTGTATAGATCCTCTACCCGGATCTGGGGGCATTCTTAGGTAAGTAGCAATAGATTATAGAGACTGTACGGAGTAGATCGATATGGTTGAAACAACGGATACGTTAGTGTGACACATTTGTTGGTACCAATATCCTTTGTGTTCAATCAAAGAGAATGCGGGGCCACTGTGTGGTGTAATGAAGCACTAACTGACCGTAGAACCTTTAGTTGAACAACTTGTCCATTATGAAGTAGTGAGATAGCCGACTTCGGTGGAAAACTGAAGATTGGTTGATACTCGATACTACATTCATTGAGATCGGACTTTTGGGATATTTTGGCCGTAAGAAAAGATTTATTGTGCTGAGACAATACCCGATGAAGAAGATCAATGATATTGAGGTTCCCTAGAACCCAATTACCTCTTAGGACTGGTTGAACCAACTAAAACTTCAAGAGGGTACTTACCTATAAACCCCATGCAAGCCTAAACCTAAGGACTTGTTTTCTTGGCATGTATATGATTATTTGTACATCATGACATCATGCTATAGCATTTTCACTAACCATTTCAAGTAGCTAGGGATTTATCTTTGTTCTGTTTTGTAGGATATGGCTTCTACTAGCAGAAATACCATCTGAATCGACTTTGTAAATGTGCCTCCTCAACTCAAAGAGTTAGTATCAAGAGTTACTGAGAATTCTCCGTTCACCAAGAGATATGGTCGACTTCTCAACTTGGCTACCTCAAGCTTTGAAGAGAAAATGATGGGTGTGCTCTTTCAATTCTTTGACCCTAAACATCATTGTTTCACATTTCCTGATTACCAATTGGTGCCTACAATGGAAGAGTTCTCTTAACTATTGGGAGTGCCTATTATTGATCAAATTCCTTTTACCATTCTAGAGAAAGAGCCACGACCTGAGGAGATTACATCAGCCTTACATTTGCAACAGTCTGACATTGTAGCCAATTGGGAAACAAGGAGCGAAGTCAAGGGTTTCCTAGCTAAGTTTCTAATAGAAAAGGCTCAACTGTTTTGGGATGCTCTGGATTTACAAGATTTTGAAGAAGTCTTGGCTCTTCTAATCTATGGGTTGGTATTGTTCCCTAATCCAGACCAACTTATAGATGTGAATGCGGTCAAAATTTTCCTCTCTCATAATCCCGTGCCCACTTTGCTCGAAGACATTTTGCACTCTCTTCACACTCGTACCACGAAGATAAGAGAGACTCTTATGTGTTGCATACCATTTCTATCTAGGTGGTTTATTTTTCACCTTCCTCGATCTATTTTGAAGAACGAACAAGGCTTAGGTTGGTCTCAAAGGATGATGTCACTCTCACATTTATATATTCATTGGTGTTCTCGATCTTTGGGGGATATTACCATTATTGACCGCTGTGGGGAATTCCCTAATGTCCCAATCCTTGGCATTAGGGGATGTATCACTTATAACCCATCTCTTACATTACGACAGTTTGGGTATGCCTGAAGAGATGGGCCCCATGATGCGCTTATCCAGGGTTTTATATTCGACTACGAAAGTGATGTCCAAGGTTATCGTTAAAGGTTTGTACGAGCTTGGGGCATGGTAAACAAGGTCGATAACAAGACTTTGGGGTATAAAAATTCCATCCCTCTTGAGCCTTACCTCAAATGGGTACGAACTCGTGCTCAAAGTATCATGATGTCGTATCCATCCATCCTACTTGTGATTGTGGAACCAGTTTCCGAATGAGACATTCCTTATACCATTCTCCATCGTGACATGCCTACCGACTTCGAGGAATTGCAGAAATCATGGATTTAACTCAAGAGGGAATGAGATACCTTTGAAGCACAATTTTATGAAAGCGAGAAGAAAATGTTGGATCTCACAAGGCAACTTCATGAGGAGCGAAGCCTGAATGCCTACATTACACCAAAGAGGATGTGTTCATGGGAGACTTGAGTCTTTTTATTTTAGGAGTTTATTTTTTAGTCTCTTTAAGACCTTTTTGCTTTTTTACATTGTAATCCCAAGAGGCCTTTGTAATTCTGGAATTTATTAATGCAATTGATGTTTTTTATCCTCTTTTTATCTACCAAATTTAATTCCTTAAAGTCCTTGAAAACATGGCATTTGCATAACATGCATCATACCATAAGCAGGTTTTCTGACACATGTTTCCTCATCTTTCTACTGTTTATTTTAGTATAAGATGGACCTCGAGAAAACCGTCAAGGAATTATAGACTCAACACTCTCAATTCCAAGAGACTCTGCTCAACTTAGCAAAGGGGCAGCAAGAAATGATGACGCTCCTTGTCACGAAGAAATAAACCAAGAAGAAAGTTGTGATCAACATGGGGAAAAGGTTCAAAGGCCCCTTCCGACAAGTTCAAATTAAAGAGGACTCCTCTGAGGAGGATGATAATCAAGAAGAAGATGCTAGAAGCACCCGTGCAGGGGGTGGGAATAACCAAATATCTGAAGACGAGGATTATTCTGATGAGAAATACCCACCGGCCGACGACAAATACAAGCAACTAGAAGACAAACTAAATGATGTAGAGATCCAAGCAGTACCTGGCTTGGACTTTGGATACTTGGGCTTGGTTTCTGGGGTGGTTATTCCCCATAAATTTAAGATTTCTGTCTTTTCCAAGTATGACAGTGTCTCATGTCTGAAGCTTCATCTCAGATCATACGTCCGCAAGATCCAACCGCATACCGCTGATAGGAAACTATGGGTGCAATTTTCCCAAGAGAGTCTATCTGGAATGCAATTGGAGTGGTTTTACCAATTGGAAGGGATAAACATCCATACCTGGGAGGATCTGGCTGCGGCCTTTTACCGTCAATACTAATATAATGCTAATTTGGCACCGACCCGAGTGCAATTGCAAGGCATGACCATGGGTTCAAATGAGGGCTTCAAAGAATACACCCAAAAGTGGAGAGACCTAGCTGGCAGAGTGCAGCCACCTCTAATTGATAGAGAATTGGTATACATGTTTATGGGAACTGTTGTACCCCAAAATATGCCCTCTCATTTCTCAAGGAATCACCCTGGATCCTCAAGTTTGCTTCCATCCAATTCCAAGCCTTGAACTGCAATTTTTCAAGGAAATCATCCATAAGGGAAAAATGGTCAAAAGCATTATGAAAAGTCAAACTTTGACTTTCAAATCAAATCAAGTTTCAACAATTTTATTTCATCAAGACATGAGATTGATTCATCAAAAAATCAGGAGTCAGAAGTTACTTTGGAAAAATCAAATTTTCTAAACATTTAGAAATTTTTCTAAGTGTTAAGAGTATGTGATACTTCAGAACTTCTGAGCCAGCCTCCATGCAAGTGCAGTCAGAAGTTGCAAACATGGTTCAGAACATAGCCTTCAATCAGAACATGGGTCTTCAGCCTCTACGCAAGCGCAGTCAGAAATTGCAAACATGGTTCAGAACATAATCTTCCATTAGAACGTGACTCTTCAGCAAATGGAGGTTACGCTTCTGATCTTCTGCGATCAGAACATCACCAAATCCCAAAACATCATTTAAGTAACCTGTTGCCCTGCTATGGCACAATCCTGCAACCAGCTGCCACAACGCTCCAAATTGCTGCTGACCCAGTCCATGCCTGCACTTTCTCAAACCCCATATTTGCATCAAATTAGCATACTAAAAACTATGATTAAAAAGCAATGGAACAATATACCAAAAAGGTTTGAATCCCATTTGTTTTTCCCCCCAAAATCACAACAAATTCACCTATAAATACTTGGCTCCATCACACGTTCAAGGGCTGGCTTTTGAAGAGAGAATTATCAAATACACGAAAAAAAGAGAGAGAGAAAAAGAAACACTTAAACACTCATAAACTTAGAATTTTCCAAATCAAAAACCTTTTCCCTTTGAAACAAAGAACTTAACATTGTTGTTTCCTGTTCGTGCAAACCCCAGAACATTCAAAGGCAGTAGCTCAAATCCTAAACCCACACTTCAGGTTCAAGGTAAGTCATTCTAAATTTGAAACTCTCATTCAGAACATCATTTAACATGTAAATACTATGATGTTGATGCTGCCCATATCATCGCATAAGTAGAAAAAACTGTGGATCAGAACTTCTAGAATAATGCTAGGCTCAAAATTAGGATTAGAACTTCTACAAACAGTCATGCTTTTATCCTTATGATTTGCTGTTATTAAGATCTGAACAAGTTACAAATATTCTGACTAATGTAAGGGAGGAAATGAGGCGTAATACAGAACTTCTGAGTTCTACTCACTGTTTTAACACATACAGAACTTCTAAAATATCCTCACTGTTAACACGCACAAAACTTCTGAATTTTTCTCATTATTTTAACATTCAGAACTTAAGCATGTAGCGACACAGAACTTCTTTTTTTCTGCCCTCTAACGTTTCTTTCAGGATTCCATTGGTATCAACCCAGAATTTCTGATCACATCTGAAGTTTCATTCTAGACCACAACGCGTCTGGCATCAGAACTTCTGATCCCTTTCGTTTTGCTTTCAGCAACATGCTGATCTTATTTCTCTTTATCTTTCCTTTTTTCTCTTTTATTTTATTATTAGTACTATTTTTATATTTTTATATTTTTATAAAAAAGACATAAAAAAACATTTTCTTTCATTAACTAATTATTTTTTCTTTTAGTTTATTAAAACAAAAAACCTTTTTCAAAACAAAAACAAAACAAATCTTTTCTTTTATTTCTTGCATTGTACATTTCGATATGGTTGTAATAGTAACTTAGGACTTACTTTTACTTGCAACCCTCATTCATAAATTTTTACACCCCATCCCCCTAAATATTGTAATAGCGTAGGACTTTACATTTCCGCACTTTTATTGCTTTCATACATTGTTAGTAACTAGGGTGTGTATGGCAAGATATGAAATTGGCAAATAGATCACCCTAATCAAGACTAAAATGTATGCAAACGAATACACTTGCACACTAGCACCCCTAGGGTAATCTCAATTGTTGCCTATCGGAAAATAGTCATGTCCCTCGAGCATGGGCGTTTTAGCAAAGACCCTCGATAAAAGATCGTAGTCCCTCGATGACCCTCAAGGTTGCCTTTGTTGAACGATCTAGTCCCTAAAAACAACATTGCTAAAACGTCACATATGTTGCCTTCTATGACTATATAAACGTCCCAATGCCCGTCCCTTCACGTCCAACGATGGGGCTTCTTACCAAAAAATGGTAAGATAGCAACATCTAAAGGAGGAGGAAAATAACACCTAAGACCTTTTGAGTAGGTAGATTGCTCCTAATTACTTGCTCAATTTCAAAACAAACATCCTTGCTATTTTCAAAAACAAACACTTTCAAAAACACTTTCAAAACACTTTCCAAACATGGAATATTTTCAAAATCTCAACACTCTGTATACATTCTTACGAATGAGAACTATTACAAATTTTGCCTAAATGATGGTACCTTTTCAAAATACTTTCAAAAACCACACAAAGCACATTTTTCAAACAAAAGCAAGTGATCTAGAAAGTAACTAAGAGCCCATGGAAAACCATGGATGAAAAGGGTGCTAATAACTTCTGTTGTACCCCAAAATTTGCCCTCTCATTTATCAAGATTTTCTCACAAGATCTCTTTGACTCAAGACTGGATTAGGGTTTGACCAGCTCAAGACATCTCACTAAGCACTGATAACCCAAAATTAGGGTTTGGGATTGCACAAGGATTTTTGGACTATCAATGCTTAATATGACTTTCAAGTATCATTATGGACCCCTAAGATTACTCATGTCAAGTTTCAAGTCTTGAATCACATTTTTGATCAGTCAATTGGACAATTGACCTAAAAATCAGCTGTATTGGGGAAAAAGTCAACCATGACCAATTTACAGTCAAACTTCATAATTTTTTATCCACATCAACATTTTAGACTCATATGTATCATTTGATCAAGTTTGGATCATAATTCCTCATGAAATTTGATCAAATCATCAAAAGGGAAAAATGGTCAAAATTAGGGTTTTGACTGAGAAATGGCAACTTCTGATTTTTGACCTAGCAAATGATTAATTGGTTTGAAGAATGATTGCAAGAGTTAAATTGCATCATATTGACCTAATTACATGGTTCAAAACATTGCAAGTCCATTGGATTGACAGATGAATTTTTTAGTCAACTGATTAAAACTCAACTGTATACTGAAAAGTCAAACTTTGACTTTTTGGTCAAAATCAAATGCCAAGGATCACAATTCATCAAAACATGTAAAAATGTGAAACTTGTTCATCAAGAAATCAAAGATTGAATATTTTGTTTTGAAATTTGAAATTTTCTTAACTTAGAAATTTTTCTAAGTATAGAAAATTTCTTTTTTTTCTCAACTTTAAGCCAAATTCTCACCATGATACAATATGATTCAAAACATTTTCCCAACATGAAAGTTGTAGATATCCATGAAATATACAACTTTGCATCACACAATTTCTCCTAAAGATGCTTGGATCTCAAGATATAATTTTGTGAATACATGCTCATGAACTAAAATAACTTAGTGAAATTTTGCCCTAATTTAGGCAGGTTTTTGACCTAACTTCATGGTAACTTTTCACCTAGTTCTAAGAGGAATCTTGGAAATCAATTCAAAGATGAGTTATAGATCACATTGCAAGCTTTACAAAATGTCAAAGAACTCCTTGAGATCATTCTTGAGTAGGGAGAATCGAAGAGATGAAGTTGGCAATTTCTCACTTTTGATTTCAAGCCATTTCATAATGAACCAAAATTCAAATCCAAACCTAGGTTGTATAATCCTTGCTTTGAAGGTCTCAAACTTGTTTCTCACTCCATAATTAAATGCTTACACAGTTGATAAAGCTTTAATCCAAGCATAAGAGCCTTTGTCCAAGCTACAATTCTATAAGTGGCACAAAGTTGCCATTTCCATTTTAGTAAAGCACAACTTTTGCATTTGTCAACTCCTTAAGCTTTGCACCTGTTCTTTATGCACACACAAACCCTATAAACCAAAAGCAATGTGTCTAAGACTTGTACAAACTTAGACCAGGCTTGTACAAGCACATAGAGAGTTGTCTCCTCACTTTTCTTCAAAAGCAAGCAATAGAGCAAAAAGTCTATAACTCAAAAATCTGGAGGAAGCCTGAGGTCTAACCTTTTATATACTTATACACAAACATATTGTGACTTAGAACATGATTGATGAAGCTCATAAACTCTCCCAAACTCTCTATCACTGAAAACCTGCCATAACTTGCAGTTTTGCATCTTGCATAGCAATCCCAAAAATCACTCATGGGTTTCAAGTTCTAATCACCTAAACACTTAACCTACATCATATCTAAGTGTTCCAGACCATCATCCCTTCACTGTAACTCCTCCTTCTCCATCTGCCATTTTTGCATTTCAAGCTTGCAGGTTGACTTGAGTAGGGAGACTCAGGAACCTTCAAGGCAAAGTAAGGATTGGAACACACTCAGGGAGGTCCAGGCAAGCTAAACAGATCCTCAAGCCTTCTCAAAACTCACTCAAACTCCATTCACGATCTCAACTGAAAGAGGTAAAAACTCTAACTTCTATCTCTTCATACATGCAGCCTTTGATCTCGATTTGTGAAAATAAAATGTAGATATCCTTGTACTAAAGCTAACCATGTTCATAGATTCCATTTATATTAATTGTGTATAGAGAATTTTAGATTTGAGATTTCTGTAAAAATTAGGTTTGAAATTAGGGCCAGTAAAATTAGCTTTGATCTTTAACTTTTAGTTTACATGAGTTACATGTTTGAAATCGTGGGAAGGAGTACTATCATTTTCATGTTTGAAGTTTCTATTTTCATGGAGAAATGAGAGAGATACAGGTGGTCTGGCTAGCTAGAGGAAGAAGATGAAGTACAGAGCAAGGAAGCGTTTTGTGTTATATATTTTTAGTTTCATTTGAACTAACAGATGTATAGCCATCCCAGTGGTAAGGCAGCGCGCGTAAATACCATAGGTCATGGGTTCGAACCTTGGCGCTGCCTTTTGCATTTTTCATATTTTTTTCAACTTTTTTTTGTTTGTTTGGCAGCGTGGGCTTCTGAGCTTATGGGCCTTGTTTTTTTTCTAACCTCCTACCCCTGTTTGCTTGCAGCACCCCTGGCCCATATGTTTTTACTATTTATTTTATTTTCATTTCTATTTTATTAAATATATTTTCCTTAACATAAAAAATCATAAAAAACATAAAATTGCTAAATTTATATTTTTGTTCATTTTATTTATTTTTTCTCATAGAAAATATTTTTATTACATATCATTTTTTATATATATATATAAACTTGTAAATTAAAATAGAATTAGGTTAAATATTTATTATTTTTTCTCACACTCGTAAATATTTATTTTAACATGTAGAAGGACTAAAATATTTCATAAATACTATTTATTATTTTTAAGACAAAAGTACACAAAAAAATACTTAAAGAACTTTATTTTATTTTAACAAGTTAGAATTAGGGTTAATCAATTTCTAAGAAATAATTTCCTCTTCTTAAATTATTAGGTTTAGTTCAAAACTCTTTTTCACATAAAAAAACAAAACAAAAATCTTTTCTTGCATATACATACCTTTGCGTATTTAATTTATATTGTATATTATTTGTTCAAATATTTGTACAAATTCGATTTGGTTGTAATAGATTAATTAGGTTTATATTATTGCAATACCCATTCATAATTTGTATACCCCCTTCCCATAAAATGTTGCAATAGCGCAGTAATCTTTAAATTATGCAATTTATCGTTTTTACTTAACATGTTTAGTAATTAGGGTTTTGTATGGCAACATAAAAATAATCAAATAGAAAACCCTAATCCAAGACAAAATCAAGCATGAAAATAACACACTTGCACACAAGCACCCTTAGGGTTACTCCACTTGGTTGCCTTATACAAAAATGTCCATATTACGCATGTGAAGTATCTTAGCAAAACAAACAAATATAAGATCATAGTCCCTTGATGACGCTATTCAAAGTTGCCTTACAAAATGATCTTGGTTCCTCAAAATGCTAAGATACTTTGCAACATTGCTAATCATGGTTATACGATGACCCACGCCCGTCCCGTTAACATCCAAAGATAGGTTTTCATATCAAATCAATGATAAGACAACAATATCAAAGGAAAATAAAATGAACAAGAAAGACATTTGAGTAGGTATATTACTTTTAGTTACTTGCTCCATTTCAAACAAACATCCTTGCTATTTTAAAAGCAAACACACACATTTCAAAATATCTTACAAACTTGAAAACATTTACAAAAAGACAAACATCTTTGTATACATTCTTACGAACGAGAATCATTACAAAGATTGCCTAAACAATGGCCTCTTTTACAAAATACTTTCAAAACCACACAAAGCACAATTTCAAAACAAAAGCAAGTGATCTAGCAAGTAACTAAGATCCCATGGAAAACCAAGGATGAAAAGGGTGCTAGTACCTTCCTTTTTCATAATCTACCCCCCGAACTCAAGAAACAATCTCAAGGGTCTTTCCTGTACTTTTTTCACCTTTCCTTATTGGATAAAAGAAAAGTCGGTGGTGACTCTTGCTAACCGCAACATTTGCGATAAAACGGAAAACCTCAAGTCAGTTCTCCCACCGTACCACACCTTCCCTTTTCATAATCTACCCCCCGAACTCAAGAAAACATCTCTAAAGGTCTTTCCTGTGCTTTTTCACCTTTCCTTTTTAGATAAAAGAAAAGTTGGTGGCGACTCTTGTTAACCGCAACATTTGCGATCAAACGCAAAATAACCAAGTCAGTTCTTCCACCGTATCACAAAACTGGAGACTCTGTTGGGGAAATTCTATAAAAGTGGAGTTACCTTAGGGTTAGATCACATTTACTTGCTTTCTTTATTTGATTTGTATGCTTTACATTATGGTTCTCTGTTTGGGCTAGCTTTGATCCTCCACCCGGATCTGGGACACCTTTTTAGGTAAATAGCAATAGATTGTGGAAACTGTACGGCATAGACCGATATGGTTGAAACAATGGCTATGTTAGTGTGACGCATTTGTGGGTACCGATATCCCTCGTGGTGAATCGACGAGAATACGGGGCCGCTAAGTGGCGTCATGAAGCACTAACTGACTTTAGAACCCTAATTGAACAAACTTGGCCATTAGGACGTAGTGAGATAACTGATTTCAGTGTAGAGCTAAAAATTGGTTGATACTCGATACTACACTCATTGAGGCTGGACTTTTGGGATATCTCGGTCGTAAGAAAAGATTGATTGTGCTGAGACAATGCCTAAAAGAAAGGTCGGTGATATTGATATCCTTTAGAACCCGATCACTATTACTAGGACAGGTTGAGCCAACTAAACTTCAAGAGGGTACTTACCTATAAAGCCTCATGCAAGCCTAAAACATAGGGATTTGTTTGCTTTGTGTATATACCTGTACATAACATCATAACATCAACATCATAAGCATCATACGCATACTCACTAACCATTTCGGATTTAGAAATTTATCTTTGTTTCTGTTTTGTAGGTCATGAATTCTGGCCGAAGAAACACCATCCGAATCAGCTTTGTAAAAGAACACCCTCAACTTCAAGAGTTAGCCTCAAGAGTGCATGGGGATTCTCCTTTTACCAAGAAATATGGTCGAATCTTCAGTTTGACTACATCCAGTTTCCAAGAGGAAATGATGTTTGTACTGTTCCAATTCTTTAATCCCGTACATCATTGTTTCACTTTCCCAGACTATCAGTTGGTACCTACACTGGAAGAGTTCTCTCTACTCTTAGGGGTACCCGTGCTTGATCAGATACCGTTCACCGGTCTAGAAGGGATTCCAAAACCTGAAGTCATCGTCGAAGCTTTGCATATGAAAAGAGCTGACGTCATAGCCAATTGGGAGACAAGAAGCGAAGTCAAAGGTTTCCTAGCCAAGTTTCTATTGGAGAAGGCTCGTTCATTCTGGGACGACATGGATTTCCAAGCTTTTGAAGACATCCTGGCTCTTCTCATTTATGGTTTGGTTCTGTTCCCTAACTCGGACCAATTCATAGATGTTAATGCAATCAAAGTCTTTCTCTCTCGTAATCCCGTACCTATCTTACTGGGAGACATCTTGCATTGCCTTCTTGCCCGTACCATGAAGAAAATGGGTACTCTTTTGTGTTGTATTCCCTTAATCGCTAAGTGGTTCACCTCACACCTACCTCAATCAGTACTAAAGGACGAGCAAAGACTGACATGGTCTCAAAGGATAATGCCCCTCACCCATTCTGACATTCGTTGGTGTTCAAGATCCTTGGAAGATGTCTCTATCATTTCCCGCTGTGGGGAATTCCCTAACGTCCCCTTGCTTGGTATTAGGGGACGTATAACCTACAATCCCTGTTTAGCTCTTCGACAGTTTGGGTATGCCCGAAGAGACGACCCTTATGAGATGCTCATTCAAGGTCGGGTGTTCGACTATGACAAAGAAGACCAAGATTACTGCCAGAGGTTTACACGAGCTTGGGGAATGGTAAATAAGGTGTACAGTAGTACTTTGGGACACAAGAACTCTATGCATCTCAAGCCTTACCTTAAGTGGGTACGGGCTCGTGCTCAGACACTTGTGATGCCTTATCCTTCCATTTTTCCAGTCATCGTAGAGCCCGTGATCGAAGGAGATGTTTCCCACACTATCCTCCATCCCGACATGCCTACTTCTCTCGAAGACTTACAAAAGGGTTGGATCCAGCTGAAAGAAGAACGAGATACTTTCGAGGCTCAGTTCTATGCTAGTGAGAAGAGGGTCTTGGAGCTTACGAAACAGCTACAAGAAGAGCAGAATGTGAACGCTTATCTCGCGCCGAAGAGGATGCGTTCGGTCTTTTTATCCTAAAAAGCTATTTTGTAAGCCCAAGGGGCATAATGTAACCTTTCTTGTTTTGACTAATGAAATTTAACGTTTGTTCACTCTTTTGTCTATACAAATTAAAATTTCGTTAAATCCTTGAAATCATTCGCATATCGCATATTCATGCATCATGACATGACAGGTTTCACATAACAGGTTTCCTTATCTCTCCGCTGTTTATTTCAGCAAGATGGATCTAGAGAAAACTGTGACGGAACTCCAAGCCCAAAATTCTCAGTTTCAGGAAGCTCTACTCGCCCTAGCCAAGGGGCAACAAGATGTGATGGCTCTGTTGGTCGCTAAGAAGAAGCCAAAGAAGAAAGCTCTACTCAACATGGGTAGAAGGTTCAAGGAGACAATCTGTTAGATCCCAGTAGGAGAAGACTCATCTAAAGAGGATGAAAACGAGGTTGGCGAGGTCAAGAGTACTCAAGCTGAGTTTGCCAATGATCAAGAATCTGATGATGATTATTTCAATGAACAGTATCCACCCACAGACATCAAATACAAGCAGTTAGAAGACAGGTTGAAAGCTGTTGAAATCCAAGCCATCCCCGATTTAAATTTTGACGATTTGGGCTTAATCTCCGGGGTAGTCATTCCCCACAAATTCAAAATACCAACCTTTGCAAAATATGATGGGGTTTGTTGTCCAAAGCTCCATTTAAAGTCTTATGTGCGCAAAATACAACTGCACACTGCTGATAAGAAGCTCTAAGTTCACTTTTTCCAAGAGAGTATGGCTGGAACACAACTTGAATGGTTTTATCAGTTGGATGGCTCTCGCATCAATACTTGGGAGGGTCTAGCTACTGCCTTCTACCATCAATATCAGTACAACACCGACTTGGCACCGACAAGGGTTCAATTGCAAGATATGACCATGGGAAAGAATGAAGGATTTAAAGAGTATGCGCAAAAGTGGAGAGACCTTGCTAGTAGGGTCCAACCTCCTTTGACTGATAGGGAGCACATCGACATGTTCATGGGCAATTTATCTGGTCCTTTCTTTAATTTGTTGGTTGGTTGCTCTTCGTCTGGTTTCACCGAATTAATCTTAACCGGTGAAAGAGTTGAAATTTGCATTAAAAGTGGGAAGATCCCTTTGGCATCCACCTCCACTCCCAATCCTGTCAAGAAACCTTTTGCTTCCAAGAAAGAATTTCATGCTGTGTATGGGGAAAGGGCCCATACAAAGAAGAATGATCATCCGTCTGTCAATGTTGTCCGAATCTCCAATCCAACTCCTACTCCAAGACCGTATGCAAATCATCAACATTTTGAAGCTCCAAGAAGATAGTTTACAAGGTTAGGCATGTCACTATCTCAAGCCCTTCAACATTTGCTCATGTCTAATTTAGTGACATTGCGCGATCCTCCCGCCAACCCTGACACCACATCACCAAAATATAATCCGAATGCAAAGTGTGCTTACCATTCAAACAGCCCCGGGCACGAGACTGATCAGTGTTGGGCCTTGAAGAACAAGATCCAGGATTTAATTGACAACAAGACTATTGAATTTGATCCTCCTCCGATGCCGAATGTAATTACCGCTCCAATGCCAAAGCATGACAAAGGTGTTAATGCTGTCGAAGATACAATTTTCATTGCCTCTGTTGAAAAATTAACCACTCCGCTGGATGTAATCAAGAACAATCTGTTGAAAGCTGGGATTTTCCCTGGCTGTGAAAAAGACTGTCTGTGCTGTATGAGACAACCCAATGGATGTGAAGGGCTGAAGAAAGGTATACAACGCCTGATGGACAACCACGAGATCCTGTTTGAGAAGACTTCGCCTGCTAAGAGTTTGGTTAACAAATGTGAAGACCTCTCCATTATTACCATATCCAACAAACCTATTAGGATCACCTCCAGAGGTCCTATTAGGATTTCAAATGAACCCACTATTGCTCCTTTAATCATTGCCAATCCCGGACCAATTCCCTACTCTTCAAATAAAGCGGTACCATGGAATTATGGTGCTGAAGTGTTCTATCATGGGATTAAACAAGATGCCTGGATTGAAGAGGGAAAAGATGACGATATTGGCAACATAGCTGGCTCAAGCAAGGTAACTATAACGGGGAGAATATTCTCACCCAATATCTCACCTCCAGTAGTTACAAAAACACCCATCCGCATTACTGCCACCAAGCCAAGCACCGATACCAGAGGGAAGGGGAAGGTTGTTGAGCCCGATGTGATTGAGGTACCTTCCAAAGATGTAGCTGATGAAGAACCCTCCACCCGTGAAAGGGACGAAATTTTGAAGATCATCAAGAGAAGTGACTTCAAAATTGTAGAACAATTGGGGCAAACTCCCTCTAAGATTTAAATGTTGTCATTGCCGCTTTGCTCCGGTGCCCATGCTCGGACCTTAATCAAGTTTCTAAAAAAGGCTCATGTCCCCCATGAGAAGACAACAAACTAATTTGAGAATTACGTGGCTAGCCTGACAGCTGATAATGGCTTGGAGTTTTCAGATGCTGACTTAACACCTCTCAGGAAGGATCACAATAAAGCATTACATGTGTCAATCGAGTGCAAAGGGACCACCTTAGCACATGTGTTAGTTGACAATAGATCTTCTCTGAATGTATTACCCAAGGGGGCATTAGACCGTCTCGACTATGAAGATTTAATCTTGAAACCAAGTAACATCATCGTAAGGGCGTTTGATGGATCGAAGAGGACCATTCACGGGGAAGTTGATCTTCCAATAAAAGTGGGTTCCCAAACCTTCAACTCCACCTTCTATATTATGGATATCCACCCTGCCTATTCTTGCCTGTTAGGTCGCCCGTGGATTCATAAGGCTGGGGCAGTGACCTCGACCCTCCATCAGAAACTCAAATATCCACTCAAAGGCAAAATAGTCACTGTCTGTGGGGGAGAAGAGTTTATGGTAAGCCACCTTAATTCTTTCAAGTACGTAGAGATGGACGGAGAATTCATTGAAACCTCATGTCAAGCTTTTGAGGTTGTACCGCCAATGATTGCTGCTACTAAATTTTCTTCTGATGAGTCTAAAGCTGTTAAGGCCACGCCAAAGATGGTTTCAGTCAAGGATGCCCGTGCGACGATTGAAGAAGGAGACTGTGATACTTGGGGGAAACTCCTTGATATCCCTTTCAAAGCAGACAAATTTGGTCTTGGCTTCACTGCTAAAGATCAGAAGGAAGTGAGGCGTGCTCGTTCCGGAAAGCCACCTCTTCGCATTGGAAACCACAAAGTCAACGCCATGGGTGATTCTGAAGAAGAAGCTGCATTTGAGGAGTGGGTATACCCTACTATACCAGAGCTGAAGAATTGGCATACAAAGGACTTTGTTCCCGTCTCCTTCATGGAGGAGTAATCTACTTGTTTTTTGCTTTTCAATCAATTCAAGAACTTGTTGTCTGTAATATTCAAACAATGAATTTTAAGCCATGTGCCTAGCCCGGGGCACTTTGGTCCATTTGTCAAGGGTTTTATTTATGTACATCTAATCATATGATCATTCAGTATATTGGACTCTTTTACATTCAAATATTTGTGTTCATTGTCTTTCCTTTCTTTCCAATACATTTTCAAAAAAATATCCATGTACCTTACATGCACACACACACACTCTTGCAGGTCTACATCCACTCTAGATCCTATTGCCAATGACTCTACTATTGCCAACTATGACTTTGAATATCCTATCAACCAAGTTAAAGACGAGGGTGAGGAAGATTGTGACATACTAGGAGAATTAGCCAGACTTCTATTACAAGAGGAAAAATCTATTCAACCACATGAAGAGTCAGTAGAGGTTATCAACCTGGGTACTGAGTCAGATAAGAAGGAAATCAAGATCGGCGCCAATTTGAAGAGCAGTGTTAAGAACCGGTTGGTCCAGATGTTACGTGATTATGTGGAAGTATTTGCTTGGTCTTATGAAGATATGCCTGGGTTGGATACCGACGTCGTGGTTCATTGTCTGACAACTAAAGAAGACTGCCCTCCTGTTAAGCAAAAGGTTCGTCTCATGAGGCCTGATATGTCTGAAAGGATCAAAGCCGAAGTAATGAAACAGTTTGTTGCATGGTTCCTAGTTGTGACATCCTATCCTCAATGGGTGGCCGATATAGTGCCAGTGCCGAAGAAAGACGGGAAAGTTCGCATGTACGTAGACTATAGTGATCTGAATAGGGCAAGCCCCAAGGATGACTTCCCTCTACCACACTGTTGTACCCCAAAATTTTCTCTCTCATTTATCAAGATCTTTTCTCACAAGACTTCTTGGATTCAAGACAGGATTAGGGTTTGGTCAGCTCAAGGCCTCATCTTGCACTGATAACCTAAAACTAGGGTTTGAGTTTGCACAAGGGTTTTTGGACCACCAATGCTTCACGTGACTTTCATACATCATCTTGGACCCCTAAGATTTCTCATGTTAAGTTTCAAGCCTTGAACCACATTTTTGACCAGTCAATTGGACAGTTGACATAAAAATCAATTGTATTGGGGGAAAAGTCAACCATTGTCAATTTACATTCAAACTTCATAATTTTTGATCCACATCAACATTCTATACTCATATGTACCATTTGATCAAGTTTGGATCACAACTCCTCAAGAAATTTGATCAAATCATCAAAAGGGCAAAATGGTCAAAATTAGGGTTTTGACTGAGAAAGGGCAATTTCTGATTTTTAACCTAGACAAAGACTAATTGGGTTTAAACATGATTTCAAGGACTCAATGGAATCATATTGACCTAATTACATGGTTCAAAAGATCTCAAGTTCATTGGATTGACAGATGAATTTTCCAGTCAACTGATCAAAAGTCAACTATACACTAAAAAGTCAAACTTTGACTTTTTGGTCAAAATCAAGTGCCAAGGGTCATAATTCATCAAGATATGTAAAAACATGAAACTTGTTCACCAAGAAAACTAATTTTGAAAATTAGGATTTTGAATTTGAAAAATTTCATAACTTAGAATTTTTCTAAGTATGGAAATTTTCTTATTTTTTCCCCAACTTTCCACCACTTTTTCACCATGATGCAATTTGATTCAAAGAAAACTTCCAACATGAAAGTTGTAGTCCTCCATGAAATCTAAAACATTTCTTCATAAACTTTTCCCAAAAGATGCTTGGATCTCAAGTTATGAATTTGTGAATATAGGTCCATGAACTTCTTAACTTAGTGAAAATTTGCCCTAATTTAGGCAGGTTTTTGACCCAACTTCATGGACATTTTTCACCTAGTTCCAAGAGGTATCTCAAAATGCATTTCAAAGATGGATTATAGAGAACATTGCAAGCTTTCTAAAATGTCCAAGATCATTTTTGGTTAAGGAGAATCAAAGAGGAGAAGTTGGCATTTTATCATTTTGTTCATGCCATTTTCACAAAGTATCAAGTTGCAAATCAGATCCATGATGGTTGTATCTTGCTTTGCAGTTCCTAAACTCACTCTACACTCCATAATTAAATGCAAAATCAGAGGTTAAAGGCTTTATTTTCACTTTTGAAGCATTGTACAAGTTGTAATTCCATTTTAGGCATAAAGGTTACAATGCCATTTTCATAAAGGGTGAGCTTTTGCAATTTTGTCCATCTTGAGCCTTGGACCTATCCCTTTGGTGAAAACAATTTCTACAGGTCACAAGCAATGTATACCAACTCTCTGTAGCTCACAAGCCAGCCAGTACAAGCATGTTTGCATTGGTCACTTCACTTTTCTTCAAATGCAAGAAAAGTTGCAAAAGAGGTCAGAACTTGTACAACAAGGGAAGAGTGGACTTTGTATCCATTCTATACAAGTATACAAACTTGTTACAACTCAGAACACGATTGGCTTACACCTCAAACACTCTAAAACTGAAAAACTTCATTTTTCTGCCAAAAAAGCTCACAGGTTCTGCAAAACCATAGCCAACACATATTTCGCTCGTGCGTTTTGTGGCTTGACACTTGAAACACTTCATACACATTATACCAAAGCTATCCAAGCCCTTACCCTGCATCTGTAAGCCCTGTTTCAGCCATTGCCATTTTCAAACTTGGAGCTTGCAGCTTGACTTGTGCAGAGACATCTGGCCATCCACAAAGCAAGCTAGGCATTGGAATAGTTTGAAGGAAGTTCAAGGAAGCTCACACGATCCTCAAGCCTCCATCAAAGTCCCTACACTGCTCTATCCAAATCCAACTGAAAAAGGTATTTTTCAAAACTCTATCTCTCTGAATAGGCATCCTCAAGCCACAATTTGTGAAGAAAAAACGTAGCCCTTATCATGGTGAAGCTGTACATATGCATACTTGTCATTTATATTAACTGTGCTATGAGAATTTGAAGGTTGAACATGCTGAAATTTTTAGGTCACGAATTAGGGCTGACAAAATTCTCTCTGATCTTTGAGAGTTAGGTTACAAATTTTATGTGGTTGGAATCGTGAGCTCAAATGCCACAAGTTTCAGGTTACAAGTTTTTATTTTTGTGCAAGCATTTGAGAGTTGCAGGTTGAACCATAACACGCGCGCAAAGGAGAAGAAACTGGAGGACAGGGAAGAAGCCTTGGGCTTTTTGGCGCGCCTGGCCTTTTTTGTTTTTGGTTTTTGCACCTCCTGAATTACTTTTGCACCCCCTGACTATTATTTTATATTTTTGCATTTTTCTTTATATTTTCATATTTATTGCTTTTAATTATTTTTCTGAACATTAAAAAATCATAAAAAATAATTTCTTTATTTTTGCAATTTTTATTTTATTTTTTTAATTATTTTTTTGCATAAAAAATAGTTTGTTAGAATAATAGTTTTGATTTTCTTAAATAAATTTGTAAATACATTTTAAAAATACTATACATTTTTATTATATTATCCATACACATAGAATATTTATTTTCATACATATTTAATTTTTAATATTGACATATAATATTATTTATTATTTTCTTGTACAAAAAATAGACAAAATATTAATATAGAACATATATTTTCTTTAATAAAAAAATTAGGGTTTCCCCCTTTCAAAAATAATAATATTATTTTTTTCTTATTTTCTAGGGTTAGTTAATTTATTTTCTCATACATTAAACAAATACAAAACATTTTTGGCATAAATACATTTGCATTGCATTTTAATATTTGTATATTTATTTAAGGCGCACAATATTCAATTGGGTTGTAATAGTATTTTTAGGTTTATATTTGTGCAATATCCCTATTCAAAAACTTGTATCCCCCCTCCCATAATAATTGTTGTAATAGTTTAGTTTACTTTACGCAATTTATTACTTTCCTACCATGTTTAGTAAACTAGGGTTTGCATGACAAGACCAAAAACAAACAAATAGACAAGACCTAATACAAGACAAATCAAATGCATGAAAAATGACACACATTGCACACAAGCACCCTTAGGGTTTCACCCACTTGGTTGCCTAAAATAAAATGGCCATGTTACGCATGCGAAGTATCTTGGCAAAACAAAACAAATATAAGATCATAGTCCCTCGACGACGCTATACAAAGGTTGCCTAAAACAAAATGATCTTGGTCCCTCAAAAATGCTAAGATACTTGGCAACATTTCCATCATGGTCGTACGATGACCCACGCCCATCCCGTTAACATCCAAAGATAGGGTTGCTTACCAAATCAATGGTAAGTCAACAATGTTAAAGGAATAAAAATGCACAAGAAAGACATTTGAGTAGGTAGATAGCTTCTAAGTTACTTGCTCCATTTCAAAATAATCCTTGCTATTTTCAAAAACAAACACACACACAATTTCAAAACATCTTACAAAAACCTTGAAACATTTTTCAAAAGACAAACATATTTGTATACATTCTTACGAACGAGAATCATTACAAAGATTGCCAAAACGATGGACTCTTTTCAAAATACTTTCAAAACCACACCAAGCACCATTTCAAACAATTTCAAGCAAAGCAAGTGATCTAAGCAAGTAACTAAGAGCCCATGGAAAACCATGGATGAAAGGGTGATAACACCTTCCCTTTTCATAATCTACCCCACGAACTCAAGAAAACATCTCAAAGGTCTTTCCTATGCTTTTTTACCTTTCCTTTTGGATAAAATAAAAGTTGGTGGAGACTCTTGCTAAACCGCGACATTTGCGACAAAACGCAAAACCTCAAGTCAGTTCTCCCACCGTATCACACACACAATGACGTCTTAGTTGATAATACTGCTCAACATAAGGTATTCTCATTCATGGATGGCTTCTCAGGCTATAATCAGAAAAGGATGGCTCCCGAAGATATGGAAAAGACTACTTTCGTTACACATTAGGGCACCTTCTTCTACAAGGTCATGCCGTTCGGATTAAAGAATGCAGTGGCAACATATCAAAGGGCTATGGTTGCCTTATTTTATGACACGATTCATCATGAGATAGAGGTATATGTGGATGATATGATTGCCAGATCACAAACCGAAGAAGAATACCTCGATCACCTGCACAAACTATTTGAGAGACTGAAAAAGTACAAGCTGAGATTGAACCCTAACAAGTGCACATTTGGAGTACACTCTGGAAAGCTTCTAGGTTTTGTGGTCAGCGATAAGGGCATTAAAGTTAATCCTTCCAAGGTAAAGGCCATCCAAGAAATGCCTGTCCCCCATTTTGAAAAAGAAGTCAGAGGATTCTTGTGTCGTCTCAATTACATTGTCCGTTTCATATCACACTTAACTGCTACTTGTGAGCCACTCTTCAAACTATTGAAGAAAGATCAGGTAGTCAAATGGAACGATGAATGTCAGATTTCTTTTGACAAAATCAAAGAATAACTACAAGAACCTCTTATTCTCATGCCTCCAGTTGAAGGAAGACCCTTGATCATGTACTTGACAGTACTAGAGAATTCTATGGGGTGTGTTTTGGGCCAACATGACGAGTCTGGCCGAAAAGAGCATGCTATTTATTACCTGAGCAAAAAGTTTACCGACTGTGAAACCAGATATTCACTGCTTGAGAAAATTTGCTGTGCTCTAGCATGAACTGCTCGCTGGCTAAGACAGTATATGTTGACTCATACCACTCTATTGATTTCTAAGATGGACCCAATCAAGTACATCTTCGAGAAACCTGCCCTCTCCGGATGAATAGCCAGATGGCAAATGATCTTGACTGAGTACGACATTAAATACACAACTCAAAAATCCATCAAAGGAAGTGTACTAGTAGATCATTTGGCCCATCAAGCTATGGATGATTATCATTCAATGAACTTTGACTTCCCTGATGAGAACATCATGCTGGTAACCGACTGTGCGAAACTTGGACCGTATGACAGACCTGAACAAGGATCCCGATGGACTATGGCATTCGATGGGGCATCAAATGCCTTAGGTAACAGAATTGGTGTTGTGATCATCTCTCTTGAAGGTTTCCACACTCCTTTCAGTGTCAGACTGTGTTTCGATTGCACCAACGATATGGCCGAGTATGAAGCATGCATCTTAGGTCTGAAAGCCGCTATTGACTTAAGGATCAAGCATTTGGATATGTTTGGAGATTCCGCCTTGGTGATCAGCCAAGTAAAAGGAGATTGGGACACTAAACACCCTAATCTTATCCCTTACAAGGAACTTGTGCTATCCCTGATTCCTCACATCGAAGAGATCACTTTTGAGCACTTCCCTAGGGAAGAAAACCAGTTGGCTGATGCTTTAGCAACCATGTCTTCAATGTTCAAGGTCAGATGGGATAATGAAGCCCCTATGATTACAATTGAAAGATTCAATGAACCTGCACATTTCTATGAGCTCAACACCGATGCGGAAAATCCATGGTACCATGAGGTGATGAGATATCTGGAAGCACAAGAATATCCAGAAGGGGCATCTATCAATGACAAAAAATTCTTGCGAAGATTTGCAGCCAAATTCTTCCTAAGTAACGAGATATTGTACAAGCGCAACCATGATTCAACTCTACTCCGATGTGTGGACAAGAAAGAGGCAGATGAAATTATGGAAGACATGCACAATGGTCTTTTCAGTACTCACTAAAGTGGACATACAATGGCTAAGAAAATCTTAAGAGCAGGTTACTACTGGTCAACGATGGAGACTGATTGCCATCAACATTCAAGGACTTGTCACAAATGCCAAATCTATGCTGACAAGGTCCATGTGCCTCCAGTCCCTCTGAATGTCATGACTGCTCCGTGGCCATTCCCAATATGGGGCATTGACATGATCAGAGAGATCAAGCCCACAGCTTCCAACAGACATCACTTCATTCTTGTTGATATTAACTACTTTACCAAATGGGTCGAAGCCGCCTTGTTTGCCTCAGTCACCAAGAATGTCGTAGCCAGATTCATCAGACACAATCTCATCTGTCGTTATGGTATCCTCGAAAGGATTATCACCGATAACGGGAATAACCTCGACAATGCTATGATCAGGGAGCTGTGCACTCAGTTTAAGATCAAACATCACAATTCTTCTCCATACAGACCAAAAATGAACGGCACAGTCGAAGCGGCAAACAAAAATATCAAGAAGATCATGCAGAAAATGGTAGTAACCTATTAGGATTGGCATGAGATGTTACCGTTTGCTCTACATGGCTACCGTACTTCAGCTAGAACATCAATAGGGGCAACTCCCTTTTCTCTAGTCTATGGCATGAAAGCTGTTTTACCCGTGGAAGTTCAAATTCCCTCGCTAAGGATTATGATTGAGGCAGGCCTAGGCGAAGACGAGTGGATTCAAACGAGATTGGACCAACTGAACTTGATTGACAAAAAATGATTGGCTGCTGTTTGCCATGGTCAAACGTATCAAAAACGAATGGTCAAGGCCTTCAACAAAAAGGTCAAGCCTAGAGTATATCAAGTTGTTGATTTGGTGATAAAACACATCATTTTACCACAAGGCGACCCCAGAGGCAAATGGACTCCCACCTATGAAGGGCCATTTGTTGTCAAGAGAGTTTTCTCTGGCGGTGCCATGATGCTGACTACCATGGACGGTGAAGATTTCCCACACCCTATAAACACAGACATAGTTAAAACATACTACACATAAGAGACTCGTTAGGTTGACACGCCTAAGTAAAATAAAGGCATCCCGGCAAACCAAAAGGTTTGGGAAAAAATTAGGGATATATGCAAAAGATTGTACACCCGACAAGTTGAAAACCCGAAAGGGCGACTTGGGAAAAAAAGGGTATCCTGGTGGACCGAAAACCCGAAAGGGCGGTTCAGGAAAAAATTAAGGATTAAAAGCGTACAACTATGTCCCGTGAAATCAACACAGTCAATTCTATCACCAAGGTCCAAGTTCAAATGGTCCTGGATCAATCCAATCAATTTCGATCAACGGAAAAGGACGTTCAAAGACATTGGGGCAATAGTAGAGCTGGAAGGCAATGAGATCATTTCACATTGCCATTTGTTTTCATTCTCAATTTTGTTTTCCTTTTTGGCGATTTCCTCTTACTAGGATCTCCGTCTCTATGTTCAAAAAATGCATATTCATGGGAAAAATATCAATACAAATACCCTTTGAAGTGCAAAATTTTCTGTCTTTATTTTGAATGCAAATTTATCCAATGAGTAAAATTGAATGAACATATGCATATGAACATAATTAAAACTATTTGGCACATGTGTCCTGCTAAGCATCAGCATCAACAACAAGGCATCAGTGCACATCAACCGTAAGCATCTCTTTAATGTATATGAAATAGCCCCACAGAGTTATCTCATCATCATTATCCCCACAAGGACGGCGGCAATAAACCTTTCCCCAACGGAGTTGCCCACAAAATCTATTTTAAAAGTCTCAACCTCTTGGCCGCTTTTTCCCTAGCTAAGTCAATTTTTACAAGTTGAAGACTCAGGGATCTCTTCCTAAAGGAAATTCACTTCCTCAACAGGGTTTATTCCCCAACAGTGTTTTTTTCCCCAGCCGAGTTCAAATTTCTCAACATACAACAATCAAATTTCCCAACTGAGCCTATCTTCCCCAGCTGAGTATATATTCCCCAACCAAGACCATCATCCCTAGCTGAGCCTATCTTCCCCAACTGAGTATATCTTCTCCAGCCGAGGCTATTATCTCCAAAC
This sequence comes from Vicia faba, assembly GCA_948472305.1. NCBI lineage: Eukaryota > Viridiplantae > Streptophyta > Magnoliopsida > Fabales > Fabaceae > Vicia > Vicia faba. Next base: position 1,483,666,935 of record OX451738.1, read on the forward strand.
AGAATCTATCCTCCCCAAGCCGAGTCTGCCTTACCCGACTGAGTCTATACTCTCTAGTTTGAATTTCCCTTTCAAATTACAGCAAATCACAGGGCCACAACCCCTAATTCCAATAAAGCCATCAGCAAAGCCTTTATTATTTCCAAGAGATGCTATGAAACCTGGATTCGATCAGATATTAGCACAAATTTCAGGTTATTACTAAAGTCTGGACCCGACCAGATAACAGTTTGACTTCTTCAATTACTGGAACCTGGACCCGACTAGATAACAATTTGAGTTACTGAAGCCTGGACCCGACCATATAACAGTTTGACTTCTTCGATTACTGAAACTTGGACCCGACCAGATAACAATTTGAGTTACTGAAGCCTGGACCCGACCAGATAACAGTTTGACTTCTTTGATTACTGAAACCTAGACCCTACCAGATAACATTTTGAGTTACTGAAGTCTAGACCCGACCAGATAACAATTTGACTTCTTCAATTACTGAAACTTGGACCCGACCAGATAACAATTTGACTTCTTCAATTACTGAAACTTGGACCCGACCAGATAACAGTTTGAGTATCTGAAACCTTGATCCGACCAGATAACAATTGATCGTAATTTCAAGATGCTATGAAACCTAGACCCGACCAAATAATAGTCTAAATCTTTAAATATATAGAAGAACCTGAAATCCATCCGACCAATGTTTAACTTCTTTTCCCCATTAGAGTTGCTTCTCCATCCCCAACAAATGGCTGAGAAACCTGGACCCGATCAGATATCAGTTTTCATTTCCATCCTTTCAAGCAAGTCGTTGTGAAACCTGGATCCGACCAGATAACAATCACTCTCATAGATTCATTATGAAACCTAGAAACTGACCAGATAATAACTAAATCCCCAAACAGTTTATTGTGAAGCCTGGACCCGACCAGATAGCAGTTGACCTCATCAACCTCAGAAATCTGCAAAGCCTGGACCCGACCAGATAACAGTTTTTCAAACAGTTTATTGTGAAACCTGGAACCCGACCAGATAACAATTAACTATGATCCCCAGAAAGACACTATGAAGCCTGGATCCGACCAGATAGTAGTTATCATTTCAAGTCACTGCGAAGCCTAGATTCGACCAGATAGTAGTTACCATTTTAAGTTACTTTGAAACCTGGATCCGACCAGATAACAGTTAACCTCCTTATCCCCACCAAGTTGTTGTGAAGCCTGGACTCGACCAAATAACTATTCAATGTCAAGGAGTTTTCTGCAAAGCCTGAATCCAACCAGATAGCAGTTAATTCATCTCTTCCTCCAATAAGTTGCCGTGAAACCTGGATCCGACCAGATAGCAGCCGACTACTTCATCCTCAACAACCGTGAAGCCTGGATCCGACCAGATAACAAATGACATTTGAGATACGTTCCCCAGCAAAAGCATCCTTTCAACAAAATTTGAAGATATGCATATTCTTCATCTCCAACAAGCAATCAGGGATTCACCCTCCCAGAATTTCCTCAGCAGTAGTCAGGGATTTATTTTCTCGGACAAAAACATATACCTCACATTCATACATCATATCATGTACATACCACATGCATTTAGCATGATACCACATCTGGTGAACATCATGCAAGCATCTGCATTTTACTAACCCTTTTTCTCACAGGTAAAACATCAAGTTTTAGTATAAATCAATAAGAGATTTGTGCTGGTACTTTTTTCTAGCATTTACCAACATTCCTCCAAATGGAATCTATAAGCCCATTCACCATCCATCTTCGAGTGCAAATTTCTGGGCACTCTAGTGTTCAATCATCTTTCACCTTCAAGTCACGAATGGCGGATCCGCCAATATAACTCTTCAGGTTCAAGAAGTTTGAACAGGGGTAGCTGTTGTACCCCAAAATTTGCCCTCTCATTTCTCAAGGAATCACCCTGGATCCTCAAGTTCTCTTCCATCCAATTCCAAGCCTTGAACTGCAATTTTTCAAGGAAATCATCCATAAGGGCAAAATGGTCAAAAGCACACTGAAAAGTCAAACTTTGACTTTCAGATCAAATCAAGTTTCAATAATTTTATTTCATAAAGACATGAGATTGATTCATCAAAAAATCAGGAGTCAGAAGTTACTTTGGAAAAATCAAATTTTCTAAACATTTAGAAAATTATCTAAGTGTTAAGAGTATGTGATACTTCAGAACTTCTGAGCCAGCCTCCATGCAAGTGCAATCAGAAGTTGCAAACATGGTTCAAAACATAGCCTTCAATCAGAACATGGCTCTTCAGCCTCTATGCAAGCGTAGTCAGAAATTGCAAAAATGGTTCAGAACATAATCTTCCATCAGAACGTGACTCTTCAGCACATGGAGGTTACGCTTCTGATCTTTTGCGATCAGAACATCACCAAATCCCAAAACCTCATTTAAGTAACCTGCTGCCCTACTATGGCACAATCCTGCAACCAGCTGCCACAACGCTCCAAATTGCTGTTGACCCAGTCCATGCCTGCACTTTCTCAAACCCCATATTTGCATCAAATTAGCATACGAAAAACTGTGATTAAAAAGCAATGGAACAGTATACCAAAAAGGTTTGAATCCCATTTGTTTTTCCACCCAAAGTCACAATAAATTCACCTATAAATACTTGGCTCCATCACACGTTCAAGGGCTGGCTTTTGAAGAGAGAATTATCAAATACACGAAAAAAAAGAGAGAAAAAAAGAAACACTCAAACACTCATAAACTTAGAATTTTCCAAATCAAAAATCTTTTACCTTTGAAACAAAGAGCTTAACATTGTTGTTTCCTATTCGTGCAAACCCCCGAACATTCAAAGGCAGTAGCTCAAATCCTAAACCCACACTTCAGTTTCAAGGTAAGTTATTCTAACTTTGATACTCTCATTCAGAACATGATTTAAGATGTAAATACTATGATGTTGATGCTGCCCATATCATCGCATAAGTAGAAAAAACTGTGGATCAAAACTTCTAGAATAATGCTAGGCTCATAATTAGGATTAGAACTTCTACAAACTGTCATGATTTTATCCTTCTGATTTGTTGTTATTAAGATCTGAACAACTTACAGATATTCTGAATAATGTAAGGGAGGAAATGAGGCATAATACAGAACTTCTGAGTTCTAATCACTGTTTCAACACATACAGAACTTCTGAAATTTCCTCACTGTTAACACGCACAAAACTTCTGAATTTTTCTCATTATTCTAACATTCAGAACTTTAGCATGTAGCGACCCAAAACTTCTTTTTTTCTTTCCTCTAACGTTTCTTTCAGGATTCCATTGGTATCAACCCATAATTTCTGATCACCTCTGACGTTTCATTCTGGACCACATCGCGCCTGGCATCAAAACTTCTGATCCCTTTCGTTTTGCTTTCAGCAACATGCTGATCCTATTTCTCTTTATCTTTCCTTTTTTTCTCTTTTATTTTATTATTAGTACTATTTTTATATTTTTATAAAAAAGACATAAAAAAAAACATTTTCTTTCATTAACTAATTATTTTTTCTTTTAGTTTATTAAAACAGAAAAAACCTTTTTCAAAACAAAAACAAAACAAATCTTTTATTTTATTTCTTGCATTGTACATTTCAATATGGTTGTAATAGTAACTTAGGACTTACTTTTACTTGCAACCCCCATTCATAAATTTGTACACCCCATCGCCCTAAATATTGTAATAGCGTAGGACTTTACATTTCCGCACTTTTATTGCTTTCGTACATTGTTAGTAACTAGGGTGTGTATGGCAAGATATGAAATTGGAAAATAGATCACCCTAATCAAGACTAAAATGTATGCAAACGAATACACTTGCACACTAGCACCCCTAGGGTAATCTCACTTGTTGCCTATCGGAAAATAGTCATGTCCCTCGAGCATGGGCGTTTTAGCAAAGACCCTCGATAAAAGATCGTAGTCCCTCGATGACCCTCAAGGTCGCCTTTGTTAAATAACCTAGTCCTTAATAACGACATTGCTAAAACGTACCATATGTTGCCTTCTATGACTATACAAACGTCCCAACGCCCGTCCCTTCACGTCCAACGATGAGGCTTCTTACCAAAACAATGGTAAGATAACAACATCTAAAGGAGGAGGAAAAGAACACCTAAGACCTTTTGAGTAGGTAGATTGCTCCTAATTACTTGCTCAATTTCAAAACAAACATCCTTGCTATTTTCACAAACAAACACTTTCAAAAACAATTTTAAAACACTTTTCAAACATGGAATATTTTCAAAAGCTCAACACTTCGTATACATTCTTACGAACGAGAACTATTAAAAAGTTTGCCTAAATGATGTCGCCTTTTCAAAATACTTTCAAAAACTACACAAAGCACATTTTTAAAACAAAAGCAAGTGATCTAGCAAGTAACTAAGAGCCCATGGAAAACCATGGATGAAAAGGGTGCTAACACCTTCCCTTTTCATAATCTACCCCCTGAACTCAAGAAAACATCTCTAAAGGTCTTTCCTGTGCTTTTTCACCTTTCCTTTTTGGATAAAAGAAAAGCCGGTGGCGACTCTTGCTAACCGCTTTATTTGTGATCAAACGCAAAACAACCAAGTCAGTCCTCCCACCGTATCACAAGAACATTGACTGGTCCATATTTCAACTTGCTGATTGGGAGTTCATCATCCTAATTTACTGAATTGATCTTGATTGGTGAAAAGGTTAAAAGCGGAATTAAAAGTGGGAAGATACCCATGACCTCCGCTTCTAATGATGTGAAAAAACCATTTATTGGTAAATAAGAGACTAACGCTGTGTATGGGTCAAGAAGTCGTACTAAGAATGACCGCTATTATTCAGTGGGGGCAGTATTGGTTTCCAATCCAACTTTAACTCAACGACCATATCAACAAAACAATCAACAAAGGCCAAACATCCCGAGGAGACAGTTTACTAGAATTAACATGCCATTGTCTCAAGCTCTACAACATCTTTTGAAGGAAAATTTGGTAACATTGCGGGATTTCCCTTCAAATCACAATATTTCATCTCCAAAATATAATCCGAATGAAAAACGTGCTTACCACTCTAGTAGTCCTGGACATGACATTGATCATATTTGGATGTTAAAAAGCAAGACCCAAGACTTGATCAACAACAAAACAATTGAATTCGACCCTCCGCCAACTCCTAATGTGATCACCGCACCCATGCCTAGTCATGGTAAGGGTCTCAATGCCATTGAAGATGCCTCTTTTGTTTCCTCTATCAATGATTTTACCATTCCTTTGAAGACTATTAAAATGAATTTATTGAAAGCCAGAGTATTTCCAGGCTTCCTTGAAGATTGTTATCACTGTACTGCACAAATTAATGGTTGTATGTGGCTGAAGAAAGGTGTCCAACACCTGATGGATAGCCATGAAATTATATTTGAGAAAACTCCATCTATGAAAAGTTTGACCCAAAGCGTATCTCAAGAGTTTGAAGACGTGTCCATTATTACCATTTCAAACACTTCTATTAGGATCACCTCCAAAGGTCCTATTAGGATTTCTGCTGAACCAATAATAGTGCCACTAATTATCACCACACTGGGGCCAGTCCCATACTCTTCTGATAAAGTTGTGCCCTGGAACTATGGGGCAGAAGTGTATTACCATGGTATCAAACAAGAACCGTGGATCACCGAGAATGAGAATGCTGAAGTTACAAACATTGTTGGGTCAAGTAAAGTTACTAGGACGGGAAGGATCTTCTCTCCGGAGATCTCACCTCTGACAGCCACTACTACGCCCATTCAAATTACTACTGTTAAACCTGTTGCTGATACTCGAGGAAAGGAAAAAATGATTGATCTTGCCCGGACGGAGGCGCCCACAAAAGATATTGCAGTTGAGGACCCATCTAACCAAGAGATGGAGGAGATTTTAAAAATTATCCGAAAAAGTGACTACAAGATAGTGGAATAGTAGGGGGCAGACACCCTTGAAGATTTCCATGTTGTCTTTGTTGCTATTCTTCGAGGCACATGCCCAAGCCCTGTTAAAAATCCTGGAAAATGTACATGTCCCACAAAAAACTACGATGGACCAATTTGAAAATTATGTAGCAAGCCTGACTGTTGACAATGGTTTGGGATTTTCGGACGCAGATTTAACCCAGGCGGGGAAGAATCACAATAAAGCTTTACATGTTTCCATCGAGTGTAAAGGCACCACTATAGCACATGTGTTAGTGGATATTGAGTCCTCCCTGAATATCTTACAAAAAGGTGCTCTGGATAGGATGGATTGTGAAGGTTTAATGCTAAAACCTAGTGACATCATGGTGAGTGATTTTAATGGATCAAAGAGAATGGTGCATGAAGAGGTTGATCTCCCTATCAAGGTTGGGTCTCAAGTCTTCAAATCAACATTCTATGTGATGGATATTCACACGACTTATTCTTGCCTACTCGGACGCCCGTGGATTCATGGGGTAGGTGCGGTTACCTCCACACTACATCAAAAGCTGAAGTACCCGGTCAAAGGGAAAATTGTCAACGTCTGTGGGGAGGAAGAGTTTATGACCAGTCATTTGAATTCATTCAAATATGTTGAAATGGATGGATAATTCATTGAGACTTCTTATCAAGCTTTTGAAGTGGTCCCTCCAATGATTGTTGTTGCCAAGACCACTCCCACCACTCCCAAAGCTGCTAAAGATACACCAAGGATGGCCTCTCTCAAAGATGTTTGTGCTGTATTTGAAGAAGGAGGTTGCACCATTTGGGGACAACTTCCTGATATCCCATACAAGTCAGACAAGTTTGGGTTGGGATTCACTTCTAAGGCTCAAAAAGAGGTTCGACGTGCTCGTGCAGGGAAACTGCCTCTCCGTATTAGCAACAATGAAGTTAATTCTCTTGGAGACTTTGACAGTGACGGTGACTGGGACGAATGGATCTACCCAACTGTTGATGGAGGACTCAACAACTGGCAGACTAAGGACTTCATCTCAATCTCTTTCAGCCAGGAGTAATTTCCATTTCCCGTTTTTATTTTGAGAAATTTGTCTGTAATTTCCATTAAAACAATGACTTTAAACCATGTGCCTTGCCTGGGGCACAATGATCCATTTGTTAAGGGCCTGTCATTTTTATATGCCATATGCTCATTTTAATGAAAAACATTGGACTATTTTGCATTCAAAATTTACGCTCTTTATCTTTCTTTCCTTTACTGCATTTTCAAATAGTCATGTGACCTTACATGCACACACGCACACATTTGCATATCCACATCCACTCCGGATCTCATTGACAATGATTATGCTATTTCCATATATGAATTTGAAAATCCAATCTATCAAGCCGAAGACGAAGGTGAAGAAGATTGTGAAATACATGGAGAAGTCGTCAGACTCCTGATACAAGAGGAAAAGGCCATTCAACCGCATGAGGAAGGAGTTGAAGTGATGAACTTGGGTTCTGGGGAAGATTGGTTCAGATGTTGCATGGCTATGTTGAGGTGTTTGCTTGTTCAGACGAAGATATTCCAGGGCTTGATACTGATATCATAGTTCATCGTCTACCAATGAAAGAAGTTTGTCCTTCGATCAAGCAAAAGGTTCATCGCACGCAGCCAAATATGTATGAGAAAATAAAGGCTGAGGTAATGAAATAGTTCAATGCAGGTTTCCTGGCAGTGATGTCATATCCCCAATGGGTTACAAATGTGGTCCCAGTGCCAAAGAAAGACGGTAAAGTCTATATGTGCGTAGACTACATGGATTTAAATAGAGCAAGCCCCAAAGATGATTTCCCACTACCACATATCGATGTCTTGGTTGACAACACTACTCAACATAAAGTATTCTCCTTCATGGATGGCTTCTCCAGATACAACCAAATCAAAATGGCGCCTGAAGACATGGAGAAAACCACTTTTGTCACACAGTGGGGCACCTTCTATTATAAGGTCATGCCTTTTGGTTTGACAAATGCAGGCGTTACTTATCAATGGGCTATGGTAGCTCTATTTCATGATATGACTCATTATGAAATAGAAGTCTATGTTTATGATATGATTGCAAGATCGCATACCGACGAAGAACACCTAGATCATTTACACAAGCTATTTGAAAGGCTGAAGAAATATAAACTGAGGTTGAATCCCAACAAATGCACCTTTGGGGTGAGGTCTGGAAAACTCCTAGGGTTCGTCGTCACTGGAAAAAGTATTGAAGTGGATCCTGCAAAAGTCAGAGCCATACAAGAAATGCCAGCTCTTTATACTGAGAAGGAGGTCAGGGGTTTCTTAGGTCGACTTAACTATATTTCCTGATTCACCTCTCACTTAACTGCTACTTGTGATCCAATCTTCAAACTGTTGAAGAAAGATCAAGTAGTCAGATGGAATGACGACTGCCAAACGGCTTTTGACAAGATCAAAGAGTATTTACAAGAACCTCCAATCCTAATGCCTCCAGTTGAAGGAAGACCTCTGATTATGTATGTGATACGGTGGCAGAACCGACTATTAATACTGGTTTGCATTTTTTGTTCACAAATGTCGCGGTAATCAAGAGTCGCCACCGACTTTTCTTTTATCCAACAAAGGAAAGGGTGAAAAGAACAGAAAAAGACTTTTTTCGAGATTTTCTGAGTAAGGGGGGTAGATTATGAAAAGGAAAGGTGTTAGCACCCTTTTCATCTGTAGTTATCTACGGGCTCTTAGGTACTTGCTCATTTTGAAAATTGCTTTCGTGTTTGTGTGCTTTGAAAAGTTTATTTGAAAAATGTTTGAAAGTGTGGTGTAAAAATCAATTATTTTGAGCAAGTACTTAACATCTATCTACCTACTCGAAAGAGGTTTTCTTTTCCTCCTTTCCTTTAGACAATGATATCCTACTATTAGTGAGTAGGTAGCCCTAGTCGTTGGATGTTTGAGGGACTATCGAAAGGGACATCACGGTCACTAAGGCAACTGCACAAGAACTCTTAGTAACTGTCCTAAAGTCCTAAGATCACTTTTTTAACAGAGGCAGCAGTCGAGAGGGTCATTGAGGGACTAGTGATCTCTTAGACTCAAGGACAACCACTAAAATTTCTCATGTTTCGAGAATTGTGACCGCGTTCAAAGGCAACAAAAGTACCCTAGGGGTGAGCATGTGCAAGTGCGCTTGATTCAAATATATTATCTTGTGCATTTAGGGTTATCTATGTTCAATTAATAGTTATCTTTCCATACAATCCTATTAACCATTCATCTAAGCAGTTTATCATGCGGGAAAATAAATAGCGGAAAAATAAAGTTCCTAACTATTACAGGGCCTTGGAACAGTTACATAATTAGATGCAGGAATTTAAATCTAATTTAATTATTACAAACCAGGAACAATTACAGAATTAGAAAATAATACGACAAAAATAACAAACACGCAAAGAATAACGAAACGTCTAAACCCTAAAACGCGCATAGGTTAAAAGAAAAGTATTTTTTTTTGTTTTTTATTTGAAAAAAAAGTTAAATGATAAAAAAAAATTAATTGGAAAAATTATTAATTAAAAAAATTAACTCTGAATAAATAAACTAATATTTTTGATATTTTTGAAGAAAAAGATTTTGCAATTAAACCTAGGTTCTAATTGATTTTATTTTAAAGAAACAAATCAAAATAATTACATCAAATTAATTTACAAAATTAATTTTAATAAAAAACCCTAAATCCTATTTTTTGTGATTTTACTGATTTCTATGATTAAATAGAAAAAATGATTTTTGAAATAATTAAAAATACCAAAGGAATTAAATAAAAATAATAAAAAGGAAAAACAAGAATGGGCCTGAAGCGTGTTAGCAATCTGGGGGGTGCATGTTGGATTTGCAAGGCCCAGGTCCACAAGTCCAATAACTCCTTGAGTGTGATTCAGTATTGTGGCCTCTGGAAGGTCCACCATGGGACTGCAAGTTTGATGCGCTGGATCTGTACACATGGGATCTTATGGCTGGAGAGTTAACGGTATATGGTGTACGCAGGGGAAGGCAACACATTAGATCTGAAAGAAATAAGTTAGAAAACGTAAAACGTTGGACCTGGGACTCGAACCCAGGTCCTCTCTCTTCCAGCGTGCTTCCTTTACCATCCGAGCCAAGTGTTCATTCGTTTATACAAACAAACACAAAAAATATAATCAAAATAAATGCCAAAATTTTATTTAAGAAAAAAAATGCACGCTGTTTTCAAATGGTCCAACCAGGTCATGCCACGCCATCATCTTCTTCAACTGTCCGTCGTTTTAGCCTAACAATTTTACCTACAGACTATATCCGTCACTAAAACACCTGCAAATCTCCAAAATTCACAACAGGCAATATAAATTCAATTTAAAGACATGAATCAATTGAGTTTGATCCCCTGAGCATGATGGTATCCTTTATTAGGCCCAATTTCGTCTGTACCTGAAAACCCTAAAACGAACGTTTAAACCCAAACAATGGCAGGTTATCATATATACATCAAAACTGGAAATTAACCATTCAAATACGTTCTAAATGCTCATACAAACAAGAATGCATACTCAAAATCTATTTCTAACGCATGTATGATCAAAATCGATTTCAAAAAATAAGGTGCAAACCATGATGATGTAAGTGATGATTCTGGGTGCTTTGATGCTTGGGAATGATGTTGTTAGCTTCAGAATGTCCCCAGGAATGGATTGTAAACGTCAAAACTCCTTGAATCCCTCTGCAACTATCAATCCGATTGCCACTTTTTTGTGAAAAAACTGGAACTTTTTGTGTGTGTTCTATGCGGCCAATCCTCCCATTTTTTTGGTCTGGCAATGTTATGCATATATACTAGGATGCATTAGGTCAATAAAATTGGATGGAATCTTAAAGATTCGTAAGAGAAAGATTTGATTTGCAATTTGAATTTTAAGTTTCTAAACTTGGCCAAAACATGCTCTTTTCTTTCCAATCAACCCTTGCACGAAATCATGATTTTCTCATCAGATTCTAGACTCATTATATGATCATAAGACAAATCTTTGGATTTTATTTCATTATTTAACTATTTTATTTGATTTATTATGATTTAAATGAATAAATATTCAAATAAATAAAAACAAATCTCATAAAAATAAAATAATGGATTTAAATATCTTAAATAAGTCCATGGATATGTTTGAGATCCAAAACCCACGCCCATTAGTCCAAAAGATCCAATTTGCTCACATTGACTTTTGTGCATTTTCCTAAAATTGGTCAACTTTAGCAATGCATATCTTTCTCAATTTTAACCCTATGGGGGTGTTCTTTGACTTTTTATAAAGCTTAGGTTGTCCTCTAAACAATACTTTTTGTTTCATTTCAATTGGATCTTCCATGTCCACTTAAGGAGCTTTGACCCAAAAGGTGTTTTTGTTGACTTTTTGAAAGGACCTATAATGTATGAGTTGGTATCTTTTAATTGGGGCATTTCTTGATCTTGAGGGCTGAAGAGAAGTTCTAGGGAATTGGATTCTCTTCAAAATGAGCATTGGTTGAATTTTTTTTGACAAAGTATGAGAAAGTTATGCCTGGTCAAAGTTTGGTTGACTTTTCCTATAAAAACCCTAATTTGCCATTTTTGACTTTTGATGAGTTAGGAGCCTTTCGTGAGGAATCATGATCAACCCTTGATCAAATGATAGATATTACTTCAAAATTTTGATGTTGACCAAAAATCTTGAAGTTTGACTGTATATAGGCCACATTTGACTTTTGACCTGGTATAGTTGATTTTCAGGCATTTTAGCATTTGATTGAGAAAACTTGTAGTGCAAGGCATGAAACTTGGAATGGATGATCTTGATGACATATTAGGGCCATGGAAAATATCTGGGACCTTTGGAGCTTAACCATCTTAATGAGAAGGGAAACCCTAGTTAGAGGTTTATTATCTTAAGAGGAGAATTTGTCTGGTCAATTCTTAGTCATCCTAGGACAAGTTGGGGACCTCAATGGGCATGTGTTGATTGAAATGAGAGGGGAAATTTTGGGGTACAACAGTTTCCCCTGTTCAATCTTCTTAAACCTGGGGATGTAGATTGGCTGGTTTACCTTTCGTGATCTGAAGGTGGAAGATGATTGAACACTAGAGTGCCCAGAAATTTGCACTCGTCTGAAATGATACTTGGCTGTGTAGATAATATCAGGAATGGGCTTATAGATTCCATTTGGAAAGGATGACGGAAAATCGTCTGAGATGGGCTTAAAGATGCCATCTGGAGAATATGACGGAGAGTCGTCAAAGATGGGCTTAGATATGCCATCTAGAACAATGTTGATTTCATGAGATATTCCTTTGTGGGAATTCTTATTCCTGTTGTTGAGGAGGACTCCTTTGAGGAATGTTGGTATCTGTTTTGGGAAATAGAGTTTGGGAGCTTCAGTTGTCCATTACTCTACTCGGGAATCATCTCTTGATTTAAGAGATGGAAGTGAACTGCTATCTGGTCAGTATCCAGGCTTCAGAGTGACTTGCTGAGGATGATAAGGTTGACTGCTATCCGATCGTATTCCAGGCTTCACAGTGACTTACTGGGGGAATGAGATTAAACTGTTATTTGGTTGTACTCCAGGCTTTGCCGTTTCTTTAACTGGAATAGAAATCAGGAAGATCTTAGTATCGATCTAACTGAACCAGAGAAGAGTCTTGAGTCGTCTTAAACTAGAATAGAAATCAGAGAGATCTTAGTGTCGATCTGACTGAACCAGATAAGGTCTTTAATTAACTTTGACTGGAATGGAAATCAGAAGAATCTTAGTATCGATTCAACTGAACCAGACAAAAGTCTTGGAATATCTTCAACTAGAATAGAAATCAGAGAGATCTTAATGTCGATCTGAATGAACCAGAGAAGGCCTTTAATTAACTTTGACTGGAATGAAAATCAGAAGAATCTTAGTATCGATTCAACTGAACCAAACAAAAGTCTTGGAATATCTTCAACTGGAATAGAAATCAGAGAGATCTTAGTGTCGATCTGATTGAACCAGAGAAGGTCTTGTGAGGACATATTTCTAAGGAAAATACATAAATAGCCCTTCATTAGACGTAGCTTTTGAGAAGACTACCGGGTAACGTAAGTAGCCAACAATGTTTGTTGATTTGATCCTTCCCTGAAAAAGGTAAAGAGTTAGTCGTATGCAATGTCATGATGTATGAAACGCATTGTGATGATGTTCTCAAAATAAATGAGATTGTGCTGTATGCGATGTGTATGTGCATGCCATGATGTATGAATATGGGATGCTATTGCGATATTTTCTAGTCTGGGAAAATAAATTCCTAACTGCTGCTGAAGAGTATTAGGAGACGAATCCTTTGTTTCTACTGAGTATGATGAATGAAGATGATTCGCTGGGGATTTCCTCTTCCTGTTTGAGAATATTCCTGTTTGAGAATAACTCTGTGGAGAGAGATAATGTTTGGTTGAAAAGATTTTACCAATGTGGAGAAATAAACTCTGTTGGGGAATAAGCTTCCGCAGTTAGAGAAATAAACTCTTCCTGGGAGAATGTTTTATAAACTATTTATAACTATAAAGCTTGACTGGGGAACATAAATTTCAGCTCTCTGAAGGAACTTTGCTGGAGAATTCCTGCTTGGGGAAGAAGAGACCAAAACTTTGGTTGTTTCTACTCTGTGGGGAACATAGACGTCACTAGGACGTATGCTGAGGATACGACAATAAATTTGCATCAGGATGTTTCTGCCCCTATACCTATTGGAGAAATTACCTGCGAAGATTTTATGGATGGATATATGTCGTGATTGTACTTGAACATGTATTGAATTAGTGTTAGAATGACACCCGTCTCTGGATCGTATCTGAACTATATTTGAAACATGTGTTGAATGAGTGTCAGAATGACATCCGTCTCTGGATCGTATCTAAACTGTACTTAAAACATGTGTTGAATAAGTGTCAGAATAACATCCGTCTCTGGATCGTATCTGAACTGTATTTGAAACATGTGTTGAATGAGTGTCAGAATGACATCCATCTCTAGATCGTATCTGAACTGTACTTGAAACATGTGTTGAATGAGTGTCAGAATGACATCCGTCTCTGGATCGTATCTGAAATGTATTTGAAACATGTGTTGAATGAGTGTCAGAATGACATCCATCTCTGGATCGTATCTGAATTTTACTTGAAACATGTGTTGAATGAGTGTCAGAATGACATCCATCTCTGGATCGTATCTGAACTATATTTGAAACATGTGTTGGATGAGTGTCAGAATGACATCCATCTCTGGAACGTATCTGACGTGTATTTGAAACATGTGTTGAATGAGTGTCAGAATGACATCCGTCTCTGAATCGTATCTGAACTATATTTGAAACATGTGTTGGATCAGTGTCAGAATGACATTCGTCTCTGGATCATATCTGAAATGTATTTCAAACATGTGTTGGATGAGTGTCAGAATGACACCCGTCTCTGGATCGTATCTGAACTGTACTTGAAGAGAATCTGAATAAGTATCAGGATGACATCCGTCTCTGGATCGTATCTGAACTGTTTCTAGAAGAGAAGTCTGTAATAAGTATCAGGATAACATCCATCTCTGGATCGTACCATAACTGTTTCTAGAAGAGGACTTGGTTTATTTAGAATGTTTACGTTGGGAATTCCTGTTTAATTGTTTTTGAGAAGAAATCCACTTGGGAACATTGATTTTTCTTGATTGTACATGATTCGTTGTTTGAATTCATGTCTAATGCCCCAAGTGATTCAGATGGAGATTTGCCCCTGGCTATTTGGCATTTTTGAGAGATTCCTTGAATCTTGACTTGACTGCCCTAGATGATGGACAATGATCATGCTGTGCCCCTTGGTCGGAAGTGTTTTTCCACTTGAGGTGAACCTTTTCATTGAGAAAGTTTTTACTCACTAGATATTCGTCATGTGAATTTCTCTGTTGTCGAACAGATAACTATATGCAAACAACGATATTCAAATAATGCAAGGTTTATGCTTGTCTTGAAGTCTTTGAAAATTCATTTTTCAGTAAAACAAATTTTGCAAGAGAGTGATATCAACTCAGGATTTATAGCAAGTCCTACAGGAGTCAGGATAGCTTTTGTAACAACATGCTTCCAAACTAACCTATGCTTCAGTTAGGACTTTTAAGGGTTGTAGCATGGCCTGGTTCACGATTTAAGAAACAAAGGATAAAGGCTCAAATTTTATTTGTACCCACCGTTCTTCGTGATGTTCTTCGATCATATGCTCAGCTAATTATGTGTTCAGATCCCAATTGAGTCTGGCATCTTGTCCTTGATGTTCCAGTGATGGTTATGATACTGAAAGTTTATTTGGAAGAGGCAATCAATTTGTAATCTTTTTTTTTCGAGGATTTGTAGTAACCTCTTTTTTTTTGTTTTCGTTATCCCTTCTTTTGCCTGAACTGTTTCTTTTGTGATTACAGTCAGCGGGATGCCCCCGTTTTTTCTTAAGTCTCCTTCATAGGTTTTGACTCAGCGAGCTTTTATTTTTGAGAGATAATGATTGTCGGTTTTAATGATTATGCGGAACCATCACCATCTTCTGATTTTGAAGGACGTCTTTGATGTCATTCATTATGTATGAAGTAGAATATTGTGACTGAATGCACATCTGAATTAACTGAGAAAACTATCCTGCCCCAGGTTATGATTAAGGGTTTTAATTTGTGTGAAAAGAAAAAACTCCTACTTCTTTGGCTCAAAGGGGTTGACTAGGGATTATCTTCCTTATAACTCCACTATTTGGGATTTGAAACAACACCTGTACATCGTCAGCAATGTCTGCTCAAAAGCATATTGTAGAGATTGTGGTATCGTTTTTGTCATCCTCCCTCTAAAGGATTATAGCTTTTTAATCGAGAGTCGAATATCACGTAAAGGAAGCAAGAAAACAGTTCAAATAAAATGACAATGAAATCATTCAAGACAAACATATGCGACGCATTAATGGGAAAACCATAGTTCGGAATAATAGTATTTGTTTGAACAATAAATGAAATTACAAATGAAAAATAAAAAATGAACAAGATGTTCTCAATGATTTGGCCTAAGAGCAGTGACCACTTAGTGAGTCTCTGGAGGGTCGAATTCGATCTCCTTGACATCAATCATATCTTGTATTTTGTTCTTCAGAGCCCAACAACCATTTGTATCATGTCTAGTGCTATCAGAATGGGATGCACACCTTTCATTGGGGTGGTAACTGGGAGCAAAAGTATTGGGGTTCTGTAGAGGAGCCTTTAACGTAATCAACCCTTCCTTCAACATGTGTTGTAGTTCTTGAGCTAGTGACATGTTGATTATGGTGAACTGTCTCTTAGGCGTGACCTCTTTATGCTGATTTCCCTGTTGGTGTCGTTGTATAGGCATAGGATTAGAGATCAGTATTGCCCCTACAGATTGATTGTGGTCGTCTGCCTTATTATGACTCTTCTGGCTATACACATAAATCATCACTGGCTTCCCTCTTACCAGCAAGTGGCTTCTTCTCAGCATTAGAAGATATAGCCATCAGTATCTTCCCACTCTTGATACCACTTTTGTTCCTTTCTCCAGTCAGAACCATCTCTGTGAATCCAAATGAGGAACTCCCAATCAGCAGATTAAAGAATGGGCCTGTCAGAGTGCCCATGAACATATCTACCATTTCCCGATCATTCAGAGGAGGTTGTATCCTGCTAGCTAGATCCCTCCATTTATGGGAATATTCTTTGAAGCCTTCGCTAGAATCCATAGACATGCTTTGAAGTTGTGTACGAGTTGGAGCGAGGTCAGCATTGTATTGGTACTGCTTGTAGAAAGCAGCAACCAATTCTTCCCAGGTATGAATGTCTGTTCTTTCTAGCAGGTAGAACCACTCCAGTTGCGTACCATCTAAACTTTCTTGGAAGAAATGGACCCATAACTTCCGGTCAGCAGTGTGAGGCTGGATCTTCCTGACATAGGACCTTAAGTGCAACTTAGGGCAGGAGATACCGTCATATTTAGCGAACATGGGGACCTTGAATTTTGGTGGGATGATCACGCCAGAAACCAGCCCTAATTCTTCAAAGTCCAAGCCAAGTATCTGCTGAATCTAAATAGCATTGAGACGATCCTCCAACTGTTTGTATTTATCATCAGCAGGAGGATATTGCTCCTCAGAATAATCAACTTCGTCTTCATCAGTTCACGAGTTGTCATCTTCTTCATGATTATCCCGCTTATTTGATGGGGTTGAAAGATCTAGAGCTCCTTTAACCGGTCCTCTGAGTCTTCTTCCTATATTAAGGATTCCAGCTGATTTCTTTGCCTTCTTCTTCTTCTCTTTGATGACGAGAGCTTTCAGTTCTTCCTGCCCCTGGGCCAAAGCCATGAACATTTGTTGAAACTGAGCATTTTGAGTCTGTAGATCCTTCATTGTTTATTCTAGAGCCATTGCTAAAATAAACAACGAAGATGATGAGAAAAACCTACTATGGAACCTGCTTATGCAATGATATGTATGATATATGTATGCAATGTTTTCAAGGATTTCTAAGACTTAAAATTGCTTAAACAGAAAGAGGACAAACGTTAATTGCATTAAGATGTTTTATTGATCACAACAATGATTCTTGGGATCACAAGGGAACAAAGAAAGAATAAAAATCTCCAAGCAAAGGAAGACTCAAGCTTCCCACAAGCGCATCCTCTTTGGTGCAATGTAAGCGTTTATACTCTTCTCTTCGTGAAGTAGCCTGGTGAGCTCCAAAACCTTCTTCTCGCTGGCGTAGAATTGAGTTTCAAAGGTATCAAGTTCTTCTTTGAGTTGGATCCAAGACTTTCGTAGCTCTTCAAGATCGGTTGGCATGTCAGGATGAAGCATAATGTAAGGAGTATCTCCCTCAGCAACAGGCTCCATAATCACAAGTAAGATGGATGGGTAAGGCATCATAAGACATTGAGCACGAGCTCGTACCCATTTGAGGTAAGGCTCAAGAGGGATGGAATTCTTGTACCCTAGTGTCTGGCTGTCAACCCTGTTTATCATGCCCCAAGCTCGAATGAACCTCTTGTGATAACCCTGAACATCATTCTCATAGTCAAATGTGATTCCTTGGACGCGTGTGTCGTGAGGACCATCCTTTTTAGCATAACCAAACTGTCACAACGCAAGCAAGGATTATAAGTGATTCCTCCCCTAATGCCTAAGAGAGGGACATTAGGGAATTTCCCACAGTGATCAATGATAGTGATACTCTCCAAGGACCAAGAACACCAATGAATATCCGAATGTCTAAGGGCCATCAACCTATGAGACCATCTCATACCCTGCTCATTTCTCAAGATAGACCGGGGTAGGTGTGAAATAAACCACCTAGCCAATAGAGGAGTGCAACACATAAGGGTCCCTCTTCTCTTTAGAGTGCGAGTATGTAGAGAGTGTAGAATATCCCCAAGTAAAGTAGGCACAATATTATGAGACAGAAAAACTTTAACCGCATTCACATCCACGAGATGGTCCGTGTTAGGGAATAGTACCATCCCATAGATGAGAAGGGCCAACACTTCTTCAAAAGCTTGTAAATCCAGGTTATCCAAAAAATAGTGAGCTTTCTCAAATAGAAACTTAGCTGGAAATCCTTGGACACTTCTTTTGGTTTCCCAATTTTCCACTACATCAGACCGTTGTAAAGACAGATCTTGAGCAATCTCTTCAGGCTTTGGGTCTCTTTTCGTACCATTGAATGGTAGCTGATTAAGGATAGGTTCCCCTAATAACTGAGAAAACTCCTCCATAGTAGGCACTAACTGGTAGTCAGGAAAAGTGAAGCAGTGGTGTAACGAGTCAAAGAACTAAAAGAGCACCTTTAACATTTCTTCATCAGGGGTCGAAGTGACCAAGTTGAGAAGTCGACCATGCTTTTCAGTGAAGGGAGAACTTTCAGGAATCCTTGATGCTAAGTCTTTGAGCTGAGGAGGCACTTTCACAAGGTTGATTTGGATAGTGTTCTTGTGAGCGGATGCCATATCCTACAAAATAAGAAAAAGATAAGCCCTAGAAAATCCTCGAAATGGTTAGTATTATATTCCATGTTATGATGTCATGATTATGCTAAGAAATCATAGATATAGCAAGCACAAGTAAATCACACCAAAACCTTAGGTTTAAGGCTTGCATGGGTTTTAAGGTCATACCTTCTTGAAGTTGGACTGGTTCAACCTGTCCTATAAATAGTAACCAAGTTCTAAGGGATCTCAATATCACTGATCTTTCCCACTAGTTTCATTTCGATAGGCGACTGACTCGCAACCAAACAAAACTCGGGACTCAAATCTCAATGAGTGTAGTATCGAGTATCTGCCGGCTTTGGGAATACACCAAAGACGACCATCTTGCTACGTCCTAATGGCCAAGTTGTTGATTTAAAGGTTCTAAGGTCAGTTGACGCTTTATGACACCACGCGGAAGCCCCGTATTCTACTTGATTAACTCAAGGGCTACCGGTACCAACCAAAGTGTCGCATCAACATAGCCATCGCTTCAACTGTGTCGGTATACCCCGTACAGTTTCCACGATCTATTGCTACTTACTTAAAAGGTATCCCCAGATCCGGGTGTAGGATTTATAGTAACCCAAACAATACCCTTAAACATAAAGCAATCAAAACAAGAAAAAAATCAATCTTAAAATGATCTAGACCCTAAGGTAAACCCCACTTTTTATTCTCCCCAACAGAGTCGTCAGTTCTGTGATAAGGTGGTAGAACCGACTGTTAATACTGGTTTGCATTTTTTGTTTGCAAATGTCGCAGTAAGCAAGAGTCTCCGCCGACTTTTCTTTTATCCAACAAAGGAATGGGTGAAAAGAACATAAAAAGACATTTTTCTAGATTTTCTGAGTAAGGGGGGTAGATTATGAAAAGGAAAGGTGTTAGTACCATTTTCATCCGTAGTTATCTACGGGCTCTTAGGTACTTGCTCATTTTGAAATTGCTTTCGTGTTTGTGTGCTTTGAAAAGTTTGTTTGAAAAATGTTTGAAAGTGTGGTGTGAAAATGAATTGTTTTGAGCAAGTACTTAACAACTATCTACCTACTCGAAAGAGGTGTTATTTTCCTCCTTTCCTTTAGACAATGTTATCCTACTATTAGTGAGTAGGTAGCCCTAGTCGTTGGATGTTTAAGGGACTATCGAAAGGCACGTCACGGTCACTAAGGCAACTGGGCAAGAACTCTTAGTAATTGTCCTAAAGCCCTAAGATCACTTTTTAACAGAGGCAACCGTCGAGAGGGTCATCGAGGGACTAGTGATCTCTTAGACTCAAGGACAACCACTAAAAATTCTCATGTTTCGAGAATTGTGACCGTCTTTGAAGGCAACCAAAGTGGGAGATACCCTAGGGGTGAGCATGTGCAAGTGTGCTTGATTCAGATATATTATCTTGCGCATTTAGGGTTATCTATGTTCAATTAATCATTATCTTTCCATACAATCCTATTAACCATTCATCTAAGCAGTTTATCACGCGGGAAAATAAATTGCAGAAAAATAAAGTTCCTAACTATTACAGGGCCTTGGGGCAGTTACATAATTAGATGCAGGAATTTAAATCTAATTTAATTATTACAAACCAGGAACAATTACAGAATTAGAAAATAATACGGCAAAAATAACAAACACGCGAAGAATAACGAAGCGTCTAAACCCTAAAACGCGCATAGGTTAAAAGAAAAGTATTTTTTTTGTTTTTTATTTGAAAAAAAAGTTAAATGATAAAAAAAAATTAATTAATTGGAAACATTATTAATTAAAAAAATTAATTCTGAATAAAAAAACTAATATTTTTGATATTTTTGAAGAAAAAGATTTTGCAATTAAACCTAGGTTCTAATTGATTTTATTTTAAAGAAACAAATCAAAATAATTACATCAAATTAATTTACAAAATTAATTTTAATAAAAAACCCTAAATCCTATTTTTTTGTGATTTTACTGATTTTTATAATTAAATAGAAAAATGATTTTTGAAATAATTAAAAATACCAAAGAAATTAAATAAAAATAATAAAAAGGAAAAAAAGAATGGGCCTGAAGTGTGTTAGAAATATGGGGGGTGCATGTTGGATTTTCAAGGCCCAGGTCCACAAGCCCAATAACCTCTTGCGTGTGATTCAGTATTGTGGCCTCTGGAAGGTCCACCATGGGACTGCAAGTTTGGTGCGCTGAATCTGTACACCTGGGATATCATGGCTGGAGAGTTTATGGTGTATGGTGTACGCAGGGGAATGCAACACATTGGATCTGAAAGAAATAAGTTAGAAAACATAAAACGTTGGACCTAGGACTCGAATTCAGTTCCTCTCTCTTCCAGTGCGCTTCCTTTACCATCTGAGCCAAGTGTTAATTCGTTTATAGAAACAAACACAAAACAATATAATCAAAATAAATGCCCAGAATTTTATTTAAGAAAAAAAACGCACGCTGTTTTCAAATGGTCCAACCAGGTCATGCCACACCATCATCTTCTTCAGCTGTCCGTCATTTTAGTCTAACAATTTTACCTACGGACTATATCCGTCACTAAAACACCTGCAAATCTCCAAAATTCATAACAGGCAATATAAATTCAATTTAAAGACATGAATCAATTGGGTTTTATCCCCTGAGCATGATGGTGTCCTTTATTAGGCCTAATTTCGCCTGTACCTGAAAACCCTAAAACGAACGTTTAAACCCTAACAATGGCTGGTTATCATATATGCATCAAATTTGGAAATTAACCATTCAAATACGTTCTAAATGCTCATACAAACAAGAGTGCATACTCAAAATCTATTTCTAACGCATGTATGATCAAAATCGATTTCAAAAAATAAGGTGCAAACCGTGATGATGTAAGTGATGATTCTGGGTGCTTTGATGCTTGAGAATGATGTTGTTAGCTTCAGAATGTCCCAAGGAATGGATTGCAAACGTCAAAACTCCTTGAATCCCTCTGCAACTATCAATCCGATTGCCACTTTTTTGTGAAAAAATTGGAATTTTTTGTGTGTGTTCTATGCGGCCAATCCTCCCGTTTTTTTGGTCTGGCAATGTTATGCATATATACTAGGATGCATTAGGTCAATAAAATTGGATGGAATCTTGAAGATTTGTAAGAGAAAGATTTGATTTGCAATTTGAATTTTAAGTTTCTAAACTTGGCTAAAACATGCTCTTTTCTTTCCAATCAACCCTTGCACGAAATCATGATTTTCTCATCAGATTCTAGACTTATTATATGATCATAAAATAAATCTTTGGATTTTATTTCATTATTTCACTATTTTATTTGATTTATTATGATTTAAATGAATAAAAATTCAAATAAATAAAAACAAATCTCATAAAAATAAAATAATGGATTTAAATATCTTAAATAAGTCCATAGATATGTTTGAGATCCAAAACCCACGCCCATTAGTCCAAAAGATCCAATTTGCTCACATTGACTTTTGTGCATTTTCCTAAAATTGGTCAACTTTAGCAATGCATATCTTTCTCAATTTTAACCCTATGAGGGTGTTCTTGGACTTTTTAGAGAACTTAAGATGTCTTCTAAACAACCCTTTTGGTTTCATTTCAATTGGATCTTCCATGTCCATGTCAGGAGCTTTGACCCAAAAGGTGTTTTTGTTGACTTTTTGAAAGGACCTATAATGTATGAGCTAGTATCTTTTGATTGAGGCATTTCTTGATCTTGAGGGATACAAAGAAGTTGCAGGGAATTGGATTCTATTCAAAATGAGCCTTGGTGGAAAAATTTCTGACAGAGTATGAGAAAGTTATGCCTGGTCAAAGTTTGGTTGACTTTTCCTATAAAAACCCTAATTTGCCATTTTTGACTTTTGATGAATTAGGAGCCTTTCTTGAGGATCATGATCAACCCTTGATAAAATGATGGATATTACTTCAAAATGTTGATGTTGACCAAAAATCTTGAAGTTTGATTGTATATAGGCCACAATTGACTTTTGACCCGGTACAATTGATTTTGAGGCATTTGAGCAGTTGACTGAGCAAACTTGTAGTGCAAGGCATGAAACTTGGCATGGATGATATTGAGGACATATTAGGGCCATGGAAAACATATGGGACCTTTGGAGCTTAACCATATTGATGAGAAGTGAAACCCTAGTTAGAGGTTTATTGTCTTAAGAGGAGAATTTGTCTGGTCAATTCTTAGTCATCCTAGGACAGGTTGGGGACCTCAATGGGCATGTGTTGAGTAAAATGAGAGAGAAAATTTTGGGGTACAAAAATGTACTTAACCATATTAGAGAATTCAATGGGGTGTGTGTTGGGCCAACATGTCGAGTCTGGTCGAAAATAACATGCAATATACTACCTTAGCAAAAAGTTTACCGACTGTGAAACTTGATATTCACTGCTCAAGAAAACTTGTTGCACTTTGGCATGGGCTGCTCGCCGACTAAGACAGCATATGTTGACTCATACTACTCTCTTGATCTCTAATAAGGATCCCATCAAGTATATCTTCGAGAAGCCAACTCTCTCCGGACAAATAGCCAGATGGAAAATGATTTTGACTAAATATGACATCCAGTACACTACACAAAAAGCAATTAAAGGAAGTGTACTGGCGGATCATTTGGCGCATCAAGCTGTTGATGACTACGAATCCATGAACTTTGAATTCCTGGACGAGAATATCATGCAGATAACCGACTGTGAAAAGCCTGGACCATATGAAAGACCTGAACAAGGATCCCATTGGACTATGTTTTTTGATGGAGCTTCCAATGCACTAGGTAACATAATTGGTGTTGTGATTATTTCTCCCAAAGGTTTCCATACACCTTTCACTTCCAGACTTTGCTTTGACTGTACCAACAACATGGATGAGTATGAAGCTTGCATATTGGGCCTTAGGGCTTCCATTGACCTAAGAACCAAATTCTTAAGCGTATATGGAGATTCGACCCTAGTGATCAGTCAAGTTAAAGGAGAGTGGGATACCAAACATCTAAACTTGGTCCCTTACAAAGAGCTTGTGGTAACCTTGATCATGTACTTTGAAGAGGTCACCTTTTAACATATCCCGAGGAAAGAAAATCAGTTGGCAGATGCCTTAGCAACTATGTAATCTATGTTCAAGGTCAATTGGGACAACAAATTTCCCAGAATTACTATCGAAAAATTTGACGAACCAACATGCTGTTGTGAGATTGACACTGATGAGGAAAAGCCTTGGTTCCATGAGGTGAAAAGTTATATTGAAGCACAAGAATATCCTGAGGAAACTTAAATCAACGACAAGAAATTCCTACGGAGATTCTCATCCAAGTTCTTCCTAAGCAATGGGATTTTGTACAAGCGCAACCATGATTCTATTATGCTATGTTGTATGGACAAGAAAGAAGCAGAGAATATCATGGAGGATATGCATGAAGGTATCTTCGGAACTCACTCTAGTGGACACACTATAGCCAAGAAGATTCTGAGGGCTAGTTAGTATTGGTCGACTATGGAATCTGATTGTCACCACCACTCGAGTACTTGCCATAAATGCCAGATTTATTCCGATAAGGTTCGCGTGCCTCTAATACCTTTAAATGTCATGACTGCTCCATGACCATTCAACAAGAAGATCAAGCCTCGAGTATACCAGGTTGGAGACTTGGTAATAAAGCGCGTCATTCTACCACAAGGTTATCCCAGGGGAAAATAGACTCCCACATACGAAGGGCCATTTGTAGTCAAGAAAGTATTCTCTGGCAGTTCTATGATGTTAACCACAATGGAGGATGAGGATTTCCCGCACCCGATGAATGCAGACATAGTCAAAAAATACTACGCATAAGAACGACCCACTAGGTTGACATACATAGGAAAAAATAAGGGCATCCCGGAAAACCATAAAGGTGTGGGAAAAATTTAGGGATATATACAAAAGATTGTACACCCGGCAAGTCAAATACCTGAGAGGGCGGCTTGGGCAAAAAAGGGTATCCCGGTGGACTGAAAACCCGAAAGGGAGGTCCAGGAAAAAGTTAAGGATCAAAGCGTGCGACTATGTCCCATTGGATCACTACAACCATCTTTATTACCAAGGAAAAATTTTAAATGGTACAAGATCAGTTCAATCAACTTCTTCTCACAGCAAAGGATGATATGTTCGAAGACATAGGGGCAATAGAAAAGTTGGAACCAGATGAGATCACTTCCACATGACTATATATATTTATTTTCACTTTTTATTCTTTTCATTTCACGACGAATTCCTCTTACTAGGATTTATGTATCTTTGTACAAAAACACCTATTTATAGGCAAATTATCAATACAAATATACTTTGAAGTACAAACTTTTTTTTCTTCTGTTTTTATTGCAAAAAAGTATAATGACTAAAATTGAATGAACATATGCATTTGAACATGATTAACTGTTAACAAATGTACGCATGAGAACTGGAGTAAGTGCTTACTCAAGGATCCAGGAGAACACTCATAAATCCCCACAGAGTAAATTCATACAACTTCCTTTCAGAGTTCCAATCAACATATCTCTTGGAAATTCTCTTCCCCGACCGAGTTTGGCTTTCCAAAACTGGGAAAGAAACCTTGAAAATGTTCTTCCACAAAAGAATTCATTTCCCCAATAGGGTCACCAGAATACTTTCTTCAACAGGATTTATTTCCCCAACAAATTTCAATCTCCCCAGCCGAAGTCTATTCCTTAGACTACAATAAATCACTGACAAAACTCCTCTTCCCCCAATAGAGTTGCTGCAAAGCCTGTATTTCAACCAGATACCAGTCAACTATCCTCCCCAGACAAATCAGAAGTTTAAACATCTCTTTTATCCCCAGTCAGAGCATATAAGAACTAAATTCCCCAGTAGAGCAACAAATAACTAATGTTCCTAAACTTTACTCCCCAAACAGAAATCAGTACATCCCCAACGGAGTTTCTTCAAACAAATCAACAGGAATCCCCAGCGGAAGCCTTCTAGACAAAATTGAAGATACACTTACTCTTCATCCTCAGCAACCGTCAAGGATTTATTTTTCCTAGACAAACATTTCATATTCATACATCATAGCATATGCATACGAAACACATATGGCACAATATCATTTATTTTGAGAATATCATTACGTAATGCATTTCATACATCATGATATCACATACAATTAACCCTTTTCCTTTTCAGGAAAGAATCAATTGAAGAACGAAAGACCTCTTCTGGTTTAGATTTATTTCTTCTAGTTAAAGACATGCGAACGAAAGACCTCTTATGGTTTAGATTTACTTCTTCCAGTTAAAGATAGGCAAACGAAATACCTCTTCTTGTTTAGATTTACTATTCCAGTTAAAGACAGGCGAACAAAAGACCTCTTCTGGTTTAGATTTACTCCTTCCAGTTAAAGACAGGCGAACGGAAGACCTCTTCTGGTTTAGATTTACTTCTTCCAATTAAAGACAAGAGAACGAAAGACCTCTTCTGGTTTAGATTTACTTCTTCTAGTTAAAGATAGGCGAACTAAAGACCGCTTCTAGTTTAGATTTACTTCTTCCAGTGAAAGATAGGTGAACGAAAGACCTCTTATGGTTTAGATTTACTTCTCCCAGTTAAAGACATGCTAATAAAAGACCTCTTCTGGTGTTAGACTTACTTCTTCTAATTAAAGACATGCAAACTAAATACCTCTTCTGGTTTAGATTTATTTCTTCCAGTTAAAAACAGGTAAAGGACATATATTATTTTAGTGTAAATCGCCACCAGGTTTACTCTGATGCTTTTTCCAGTAGAAGTCAAATATAGATTTAGTCTAAAATCTATCAACAATTACTATGGATGGCATATGACAATTCTCCATCATATCTCCAAATATCATCTTTAAGCCTATTCCGGATAATCAACCAACATCGTTACTTCATGCACAAACGAGTGCAAATTTCTGGGCACTTTAGTGTTCAATCATCCTCTACCTTCAAGTCATGAATAACGGACATGCCAATCTAACTCTTTAGGTTTAAGAAGATTTAACAGGGGAAACTTTTGTAACCCAAAATTTCCCCTCTCTTTTCTCAAGACATTTCTCACAAAGATCTTCAATAACTCAAGTTTGCATAAATGTTGACTAGGTCAAATCACCTCTTATGCATTGGGACCCCAAATTAGGGTTTTGATTTCCACAAGGACAATTGGACTTCTAATGCCCCAAATAACTTTCATAGTTTATTATAGACCTCTAAGAATACTCATGCCAAGTTTTAGTCTTGGATCACAATTTTGCTGAGTCAATTGATCAGATGACTGAAAATCAGTTGTATTGGATAAAAAGTCAACTGTGGTCAAGTTACAGTCAAACTTCAAGATTTTTTTGCCAATATCAACATGTTGAAAAAATATTCATAAATTGATCAATCTTGGATCACAATTCCTCAAGAAAAGTGTTCAAATCATCAAAGGGTCAAAATGGTCAAAATTAGGGTTTTGACTGAGAATGACTGGTTTTTGACTTTTGACCTAATACATGACCTAATGACTTGAATCATAATCTTAAGGATTCAAGGATAATATCTTGACCTAATTTCATGGTTCAAATCATTTCCCAAGATCAAACAATTGATAGATGAAATTTGGTCAACTGATGAAAAGTCAACTGATACACCAAAAGTTAAACTTTGACTTTTTGGTCAACATTGAGTTTCAAAGATCAAGATTCATAAAGATACTCAAAATATAAAACTTGTACAACAAGAATCAAGAAAATCAAGAAAGTCCATAAAAAGTTAAAGTTTTCAAGACTTAGAAAATTTTCTAAGTACATTTTATACTTGATAAATTCATTACTTCATAACCCTTTTTCACCAAGATGCAAGATGATTCAAAGAAAACTTTCAACATGAAAGTTGTAGATCTTGATGAATTATACAAATATGTATTAGAGGGTTGATGTCCCAAAAATGCTTAGATTTGAAGATATAAGCCCATTAAGTCGTGACATTTTTCATAAAACACTTCTTGGCAGATTTTGACAAGTTTAGGCTGATTTTTGATCTAATTTCTTGGCCAAGTTTCACCTAGATCCAAGATGATTTAGCCTAAATGGTCAACATGAAGGTTGTAGATAATGTTTCAAGCTTTCCAAAATGTTTAAGAACTTGAAAAGATCACGCTTGAGCTAATAGAATTGAAGACAAAAAGTTGAGCATCCATTCTTGAATTACAAGTCATTTTCATGATGAACACATAACTAAAACCCTAGCCCATGTTGCATAATCTCACTTTGCAGGATTCTAACTTGTGTTTCACTCTATAATTAATTAATTATATAACTGTTAGAGCTTTTATCCAAGCATTTGAGTCATTGTCCAAGAGATTCATCCATTTTTGGCATAAAGTAACATTGCCATTCTAGTAAAGGTTCTTTAATCACAAAGTCAACTTGTCTTGAGCTTTGCACTTGTTCTTTCTGCACAAACTTACTATACAAAATCATATAAGTATGTTTATAGTGCCTAACCACTTTAGATAGCCTTGTACCTTGCCTTGGAACAATTCTTGTCAAGCTCGCTTCAAAAATAAGTCAAATGTCCATAACATGTGAACTCTTGATTCTGATCCCTCCAAGCCTTCAAACCTCTTGCCTATAAATTGAGACATTTTTTGAAATCTAAGGGACGGATTGGCAAGCCTAAAAACTTCCATCTCATAATCCATATGTGCGTTTCTTCTCCAATTCAATCCTAAAGCTTCCTTACATCAAATATAACTCATCCCCATCCCTATTTTGGAACTGTAACATCTCCTTCATTATCCTCCATAACCAAAATCAGTCACCTACACATTGACTTCTCTAGAATGATTCAACCACTCTCAGCTCAAAGTAACTATTGAAATAGCTTCCTGGAGGTTCACTGAAGCTAACCAGATCATTACAACACCTTGAAGTATGCCCAAACTCAAAACACGATCTCCATCTGCAAGGTGAGTTTTCTGAACTTCTATCTCTTCATACAAGCATCATTTGGCTTTCATTTTAAAAGATAAAATATAGACATCATTGCCCTGAAACTAACCATGCATTTAGATTTCATTTATATTACCTGAGCATGGAGAATTTTGAGTTTGAACTTCCTTAAAAAGTTAGGTTAAATTTGGTACCAACAGAAATTCGTGTCCATCTTTGATCCATAACTTTAGTTATTTTCATGGTTGAAATCGTGGTTAAATTTCAAGCAACTTTCATGTTTACATTTTCCATTTTGGTTGAGAAATGAGGAAGTTACAAATTTTGAAAAATGTTGAAGAACATCCTGACACGAGGAAGAAGAAGATGACATATCCAGGACAAGGTTTATAATATATTTATTGGTTTGCATTCAAAATATTAGGTGTATAGCCACCCCAGGGTAGAGAGCGCGCGCGTAAGGAATTATTGTTAAGGGTTCTGGGTTCGAGCCCCAGCGACACCTTTTGTTCCTTTTTTTCTCCAATATTTTCCTTGTTTTCTCTTCTCATTTTCAGCGCGCCTGGGCCATCCATTGTTGGGCCTAGTTCTTTTACTCACTATCACCCCCTATTTTCTCAACAACACGGGCCCAACATTTTATTTATTTTGTTTTTTCTGATATAAACAAAAACAAATATTAAGCCTAAACCAAAACCTTTCTTCTCTCAAACCTCCTTGTATTCTTTTCAAACTCCCTGACCCAATTTTTTTAAATTTTTTTATTTTATTTTCTTTGTTTTCTTTTATTATTTATTTTTAATCAAAATCCCAAAAATATATTTTTATTAAATAATTATATTTTCCCATTTTTATTTTATTAGGCAAAAATAGTAAAAAAATATTTTCTTAAAACTATTTAACTTCTTTTCTTAAGTAAACTAATTTAGACTTAGGTTTTTATTCTAATTTTCACTTTTAATTAAATTAACATAGACTTTAGGATTTAATTAACTCTTGTTTTAATTAATTAGTTTAATTAGGTTAACTTTAAAATCTTTTCATACAACAAAAGCCATAAAAATAGTTTCTCTTCTCTTTACATTTTTGTATATTCTATTATTTTGCATTATGATTTATGTAATTATAAAAAGCCTTATAATAGTAATTAGGTTTTATTTTACTTGTAATCCCCATTTTTAAATTTGTTCCCCCCATCCTAAAATATTGTAATAGCTTAAGACTTTAAATTCCGCAATTTACCATTTTCCATATTATTGCAAGTAATTAGGGTTTGTATGACAAGACTTAAAATCAAACAAGTAGATAACCCTAAATTCAAGACAAATGCATGAAAACAAAAACATTTTGAACACTTGCACCTATAGGGTTAACCCACACTTGTTGCCTCGGATAAAAACAGTCATGTCCCTCAAACGTGGGATACTTTAGCAAATACCCTCGATTACAAGATCGTAGTCCCTCAATGTCCCTTCGATGTTGCCTTTGGTAAACAATATTAGACCCTTACGACAATTGCTAAAGCATCCTACAATGTTGCCTTCTAGGACTGTACGATGACCCACGCCTGTCCCTTATATCGAATGATATGGTTTCTTACCAACTAATGGCAAGATAACACTATCTAAAGGAGGAGGAAGAGAACAAAGACTTTCTTTTGAGTAGGTAGAACGCTCGTAGTTTATTGCTCACAAACATTTCAAAACAAAACATCTATCAAATGCACCAACACTTTCATGAAATATTTTCAAAGGTCAACACTTTGTATACATTCTTATAGAGACGAGAATCATTACAAAGTTCTCCTAAACGAAGGCACTTTTCAAAAAATACTTTCAAACAAACACAAACACGTTTTGCAAAGCATTTCAAAGTGAGCTAGCAATTAAGAGCCCATTGATAACAACTGATGAAAAGGGTGCTAACACCTTTCCTTTTCATAACCTACCCCCGAACTCAAGAAAATTCTCAAAAGGTATTTCCTGTTCTTTTCACCCTTTCCTTTATTGGATAAAATAAAATTCGGTGGTGTCTCTTGCTATCCGCAACAATTGCGATAAAACACAAAACACCCAAGTCAGTTCTCACACCGTATTACAGAACTGGTGCCTCTGCTGGGGAATAAAACTTAAAAGTGGGGTTACCTTAGAGACTAGATCACATTTATTGCTTTCATTATTTGACTTGTTTGCTTTACTCTTAAAATGGTGTTTGGGTTTTGTATAGATCCTCTACCCGGATCTGGGGGCATTATTAGGCAAGTAGCAATAGATTGTGGAGACTGTACGACGTATACCGATATGGTTGAAACAATGGCTACGTTAGTGTGACACATTTGTTGGTACCTGTTGTACCCCAAAATATGCCCTCTCTTTTATTAAGACATTTCTCACAAGATCTTCAAATAGTTCAAGCTTGCACAAGTATTGACTAGGTCAAGCCATCTCCTTAACACCAATGCCTCAAATTAGGGTTTTGACTGTACTTAACTGACTATTGAATTTTTACCTAATTCATGATCTAATGGATTGAATCATATTCTTAAGGATTCAAATACAACATGTTGACCTAATTTCATGATTCAAAATATTCCTCAAGATTAATGGATTGATAGTTGAAATTTGATCAACTGATTAAAAGTCAATTGATACACAAAAAGTCAAACTTTGACTTTTTGGTCAAAATTCAATTTCAAAGATCAAAATTCATCAAGACATTCAAAAATATAAAGCTTGATCAACAATAAATCAAGAAATTCAAAAAAGTATTTGGAAAAGTCAACATTTTCTATACTTAGAATTTTTTCTAAGTGTTTTTAAACATGATAATTTCATAACTTCATGACATTTTTTCACCAAGATGTAAGATGATTCAAAGAAAACTTTCAACATGAAAGTTGTAGATCTTGATGAATCCTACAACTTTGTATCAGATGGTTGATGTCCAAAAAATGCTTAGATTTGAATATATGAGCCCATGAAGTCGTGACATTTTTGTATAAATACTTAGAGAAATTTTCAACAGATTTTGGTCAGTTTTTATCTCAACTTCTTGGCCATTTTTCATCAAGTTCCAATTTGATTTTGTCAAAATGGCCAAAATGAAAGTTGTATAGGATGTTTCAATCTTTCCAAAACATCCAAGAGCATGAATTTATCATACTTGAGCTAGGAGATTCAAGGGCCTGAAGTTGGGCATCCATTCTTGAATTGCAAGTCATTTTGTTGGAGAACATATAACAAAATCCTTATGATGTGCTGCATAATCTTACTTTGCAGGCCTTTTGACTTGTAAATCTATCCATAATCAGATGTTTACACAATTGTTTGAACTATTATCCAAGTGATTCAAGTATTGTCCATTGCATCATTCCATTTATGGCACAAAGGCACCATTGCCATTCACATAAAGCATGCTTTATACAAAGTCAGCTCTCCTTGAGCCTCTCAACTGTTTTTTCTGCACAAACAATGTTAAAGCAAGAAGCAACATGCCTAAAAGCTCCTAGCCACTTCAAATCCCTTTTGTACCATGCATTGAGATATCAAATTTCACATAACTTGGTTATTTTATCTCAACCAAACTAGAATTTTGACAGCTTGTAAAACAAACTCTCTCATCCTCTCAAACCTCCCCTATAAATAGAGAGACCATTTGCAAGCTAAGGGGCCAGAAGTTTTTTTGTGTGTGTAGACAAGCCCTCAAAATCTCATACTCTCAAAAAGCCATAACTGTCCACAAAACCTTCACTCTTGAGCTTTGAAATCCAAATCTTTGAACCTCTCACACCTTGCAAGTTCTGTCCAAACAAACCATCCAAACACTCCACATAAATCATATAGGGGTTGTTCAAAACAACTTCTGTAATATCACTATCACCATTTTCCAAGCTCAAAAAATAGCCACATGCAACTTGACTTCTCCAAGACAACACATCCACTCTAAATCAAAACACTAATTTCAGTTTCAAGTTAAGTTTTCTTAACTTTGGACTCTTCATACAAGCATCATTAGTGGTCCATTGTGAAGATAAAATGTAGATATTATTTCCCCTAAAGCTAACCATATTGTTATTTTTCATTTTCACTAACCTTGTGTTGAGAACTGACCCATATATACAGCAGAACAATGTTAGAAGTAAAAAACAACAGTATGAGTCAATGTATAACACTATGAGTCAACAAATATTAAGTGCAAAACAGGTTATGAGCCGATGCAAACCATTATGCATCGATACGAAATGTTGTATGAGTCGATACAAAATGCAGATGTGTCGACTCATACTGAGTTAATTTTCATTTTCTAGAAACAAGAAGAGATATGTGTTGATACGTAAGTGCATGCGTCGACTCATACTGGGTTAATTTCATTTTCCAACAGCAAGAAAGGTTTTCATATCAATACATAAGTGCATACGTCAATACATAAAGTTTTCGTATCAATGCATAAGTGCATGCGTCAATACATAAAGGTTTCATATCAATGCATAAGCTCATGTGTCAATACATAAATTTTTTTTTTTTATAAAAAATAATGTTCTTTTTTTTTTTTACTTTATCTTTATATTTCTTTATATTTTTATTATTATTATTTTCATATAAAAAATCCAAAAAAATATTTTATTTAATATTTAAATATATACGTATACACTTTTGTTTATTTCTTTTTCTAGACTAAAAAAAAGACAAAAATATTTTTTTTTATTAAAATCAATTTCTTTTCTTAAAATTAACTTAATATTTAGACTTAGGTTTATCTTTTGTTATTTAAAATTAATTTAGAACTTAGGGATTTTAATTAATTAATTATTTTTATTATATATACTATTTTAATTTAATTAAAACCTTTTCACAAAAACCCTAAACTTGTTTCTTCAATCAAATTAATTTTCTTAATTAACTTAAGTTTAATTTTCTTAGTTTAATTAATTAATTTTCTTTTAGTTAATTAGGTAAAAACCCTTTCTTCGTAACAAAAACATTTTCGTTTCTTTTCATATCACTTTATCCTTTGTACATTATATTTATATTTCTTGTACATTATCGTTCAATTCAATATGGTTGTAATAGTAACATAGGTTTAAATTACTTGTCTTCCCCCCATTTGTAAATTTGTATCCCCATCCCCTAAACGATGTAATAGCGTAGGACTAAATTTCCGCAATTTATCGCTTCAAATATAAATGCTAGTAATTAGGGTTTGTATGGCAAGACATAAAATCAACAAGTAGCAAACCCTAATTCAAGAACAAAAGCATGAAAAACAAACACTTTGCACACTTACACCTCTAGGGTAACCCACACTTGTTGCCTCAGATAAAAATAGTCATGTCCCTCGAATGTGGGATACTTTAGCAATGACCCTCAAATATAAAGATCGTAGTTCCTCGATGACCCTTCAATGTTGCCTTCAGTAAACGATCTTAAACCCTTACGACAAATTGCTAAGGTATCCTGCAATGTTGCCTTCTATGACTATACGACGACCCATGCCCGTCCCTTCACATCCAATGATAAGGATTCCTACCAATCAATGGTAAGATAGCAATATCTAAAGGAGGAGGAAAAGAACTAAGAATTTTTGAGTAGGTAGAACGCTCGTAGTTGCTTGCTCACAACCATTTTCAAAACAACATCATTTCAAACACACAAACAATTTTCATGAAATATTTTCAAAAGTCAACACTTTGTATACATTCTTATAGAGACGAGAATCATTACAAAGTATGCCTAAACGAAGGAACTTTTCAAAAATAATTTCAAAAACAATCACAAAACACATTTCAAACAAAGCATTTCAAAGTGAGCTAGCAACTAAGATCCTGTAGATAACTACGGATGAAAAGGGTGCTAACACCTTCCCTTTTCATAACCTACCCCCGAACTCAAGAAAATTCTCAAAAGGTCTTTCCTGTTCTTTTCACCCTTTCCTTTATTGGATAAAAGAAAAGTCAGTGGCGAGTCTTGCTATCTGCAACAATTGCGACTAAACGCAAAACACCCAAGTCAGCTCTCCCACCGTATTACAGAACTGGAGACTCTGCTGGGGACAATAACTTAAAAGTGGGGTTACCTTAGATACTAGATCACCTTTAAACGCTTTCATTGTTTGACTTGCTTGCTTTACATTTTGGGTCCTTGTTTGGGTTTTGTACTGATCCTCTACCCGGATCTAGGAACATCATTAGGTAAGTAGCAAAAGATTATGGAAACTGTATGGTGTAGACCAATATTGTTGAAGAAATGGCTACGTTAGTGTGACGCATTTGTTGGTACCGGTATCCCATGTGTTGAATCGAGGAGAATAAGGGGTCGATGTGCAGTGTCATGAAGCACTAATTGACCGTAGAACCTTTAATTGAACAACTTGGCCATTAGGAAGTAGTGAGATAGCCAAATTTGGTGCAAAGCTGAAGATTGGTTGATACTCGATACTACACTCATTGAGATTGGAATTTTGGGATATTTCGGCCGCAAGAAAAGATTTATTGTGTTGAGACAATGCCCAATGAAGAAAGATCAATGATAATGATATTACCTAGAACCCGATTACTTTGTAGGACAGGTTGAACCAACTAAACTTCAAGAGGGTACTTACCTATGAAACCCATGCAAGCCTAAACCTAAGGTCTTTGTGTTCTTTGTTTGTGATTATTATTCATGACATTATAAACATCATAACATCATGTTGTACCCAAAAATTTGCCCTCCCTTTCTTCAGGAAACCATCTTGAATTTTCAAGGTCCCCCTGAAACAAATCCAAGTCCTGAGTTATCCCTTTGCCCAAGCAAGCCACTTACAAGAGCAAGATAAGCTCACGAACTCCAGAAACAACGCTTTTATCTTGAGAAAAATCAAATTCTAAGTACTTAGAATGTTTCTCTAAAATAAGTGTTTTAGAAAAATCAGCGCTTCAGAACTTCTGGACCCATTCCAGATGAAAACGGTCAGAAGTTGCAAGCTTGGCTCAGCGTGGTCAGAAGTTAGCCCTTCAGCAGTTACACAAGCTCAGTCAGAATTTGCTAAAGGAATGCAAGAGAAGCAGGGAAATCTGAAGGCTCCTTCAGAACAGGATGAAATCAGAAGATGAAAGGTCAGAAGAATGGGTGTTACACTGATACAGAATCTCTAAGCCCAGGAGATCCAGAAGTAAACCCAAGGAACGTACCAGAAAGCCAGAAGAATCTCCATAGCTTACAGGAAGCCAAGGTCAGAGCATGGTTTACGCTGCTGATTCAACGCTGGTTTCCATTACCAGAATGTTGATGTTGATAGGTCTTGTCACCATTTAATGTCCATTAATGCTTCCAACCACTCCCGAGCATTCACGTGTGGCTTGGAAAACGCTTTTGCACAGATTCTGGCATGGGTCTTCATGCCACCGCCCACTACAGAGGTCACTTCTCCCCAATCTGCGCCTGCTGCTGCAACTTAGGCTGAAAGCTAGCTGTTATCACAACTTCCCAGGAATTTCTGTCAAAGAACAAATTCAAACTCTGTTGGCGCCTTAAATGTTCAAGGCATCCACAAGAACTTTGCCTATAAATAGAGAGTCTTCACCACTGCAAAAGGGGTTCAAGAAAAGAAACAGAAATTGCTAAGTGAGAAACATAACTCTTAGCAACACAGCATTATGAAACTCTGCCAAAATCTCCAGTTTTGTTTCATAACTTTGAGTTTCTCACCTTCAAACTTCATCAAATATCCAGTTTTTTTCTGTAAACCAAAAACACCCTTTCCAAACTTCTGACCCTGCATACGTATACACCTTTACTTCCCCTTTTCAAAGAAAATCTATCTAGAACACCACCATAACCAAAAGCTAACTTTCACCCACAAACTTTTCCAACAGTCAGGTAAGCACCTGCTGACCCTCATTACGCTGTTAAGCATCATCAACTGTGCATACTTCAATACATATAATGTAAATATCATGTTGTTGCTGTTTATGTTTTGAGGATTTTTATACCTCAGAACGTTCTGAGCCAGTATAGGATTGGCCTGTGACCTTGTTGATTCTGACCTCTGAAACATTTTTTTTGTACTTTCTGGATCTGTTCCAAACATGTTTCCTGTTTTGTGGAGTAACAACAGCATTGCAGATGTTCTGATTAGTACAGGAAAAAGCCAAATGCTGACTTTGACGTTAGCATATCTGAAGCCTGTTTTGCTGTGAATGATATCAGAACCTCTGAGAGTTATTGCCTTTTCAGCAGAATCAGAACTTCTGGTTTCTCCACTAACAAACTTCTGTCTTGCAGCGCAGGGAAATCATAACTTCTGATTTCTCCACTAACAGGGTTCTGTTTTGCAGGTGCCAGAGTCAGAAGTTCTGACTCATCCAGTTTCACTAACAGGTTGATCATCTGGCAGTGGATCTGAGTCAGAACTTCTGATGACCTCCCAGCAGCGCGCGGGCTCCCTCTCTCTCTCTATATATCTTGTTTTTTGCTATTCTCTTTTTTGTCTATTTTTCTCGTTGAACCCCCCATGTACAAATGTGTATCCCCCTCCCCTAATTGTTGTAATAGTGTAGGATTTTATATTTCCGCTTCTTATTGCTAGTAATTAGGATGTGTATGGAAAGATAAAATCAATGAAATAGAAAAAACCTAATTCAAAGAAAAAAAAAACTCTTGTATGCAATAAAACACACTCGCACACTAACACCCTTAGGGTTACATCCCCTTGTTGCCTTTCAAAAATTGGGCCATATTGCATGTTAGGTCTCTTTGGGCAAAGCAACACAATCAAATGATCATAGTCCCTCGATGACGCTTTTTTTTGCCTAAAATGATCAAAGTCCCTTAAAGAAATTGCCCAAAGATACTTAGCACTATTGCAATTATGGTCTAAACGACGACCCACGCCCGTCCCTTTCACATCCTAACACAAGATTGTCCACCAAATACAATGATGGAACAAAATTGTTAAAAGGGTTAAAAACATAGCAAAGATCTTTGAGAACTTTAGGGTAGATCGCTCTTAAGTACTTGCCAACTTGTAAAACAAAAACGCTTGCCCATTTTTAAACCACACTTTCAAAACAACTTTCAAAAACAAAAACATGGAAAACTTTTCAAAAGACATACACTTTTGTATACATCCCAACATGGATCATTACAAAGGTTGCCACCACATTGGCTTCTTTTCAAAAACATTTTTCAAAACCCACACACACAAGCACCATTTCGAACAATTGAAAATAAAAGGCAAGTGATCTAAGCAAGTAACTAAGAGCCCATGGATAACCATGGATAGAAAGGGTGCTAATACCTTCCCTTTCTATAATCTACTCCCCGAACCCAAGAAAAATCTCAAAGGTTTTTGCTGTGCTTTTTAAACCTTTCCTTAGGATAAAATAAAAAGTCGGTGGCGACTCTTGCTCAACCGAAACATTTGCGAAAACAAACGCAAAACCATAGTCAGTTCTCCCACCGTATCACAGAACTGGCGACTCTGCTGGGGAATGACTTAAAAGTGGAGTAACCTTAGGGTTTAGATCACCTTTGTTTTCAATTGCTTGCTTTGATTGCTTTTATATTTGTGGGCTTTGCATCGGAGTTTTATGGATCCTAAACCCATATCTGGGAAAATACCCTTTTTAGGTAGCATAATCTGTGAGGGACCTGTCCGGCGTAGACCGACATGGGTGAAGCAGTGGCTACATTGGTGTGGCACCTTGGTCTGTATC
The DNA here is from genome assembly GCA_948472305.1 of Vicia faba. Taxonomy (NCBI): domain Eukaryota; kingdom Viridiplantae; phylum Streptophyta; class Magnoliopsida; order Fabales; family Fabaceae; genus Vicia; species Vicia faba. Next base: position 1,483,705,610 of record OX451738.1, read on the forward strand.
TATATCCCTTGTGTTGCAATAAGGAGAATATAGGTCTTCTAAGGAGTCATTAAACACTAACCAACCTTAGAACCCTAAATTGACCAACTTGGCCATTAGGACAGTAGCAATATGCTACACTCATTGAGGCTAAACTCTCGAGATGGTTGTGGCCGCGAGAAAAGATTGCGATGCTGGAGTTATGACCGATTGAGGGTAGCCAATGATTTGAGATCCTCTAGAACCCGGTTACTTTTGATAGGACAGGTTTTAACCAACAAAACCAAAAGAGGGTAATACCTGAAATTCATGCTGGCCTTAAACCTAAGGGTGTCTTGTGTGACTTGTGTGCCTTACCATGCTTGCCTATGTGAATACTTGTGGTGTGCTTCATCATAGCATCATGCCATCATACCATTGCATTCATCCTGTATAAAGGACTAACCCATTTCAAAGACAAAAGAGTTTCATCTTTGCTCTGTTTTGTAGGACATCATGATGCCCGTGCGTAGGAATACTGTCAGGCTCAACTTTGTTCAACCACCAACTTTGCTCAAGGATTTGGTTGGTAGGATTCCAAACACTTCTTCCTTCATCAACAGACATGGTTATCTCCTTGGCTTGATCACTACAAAATGGGACCAACAACTGATGAGTGTTCTGACCCAGTTTTATGACCCTCTGTATCATTGTTTCACCTTTCAAGACTTCCAGCTGGTTCCTACCCTGGAAGAATTCTCTTATTTGCTTGGGATCCCTGTCTTGGAGCAAACTCCATTCACTGGTTTGGAAAAGACTCCTAGGCCTGAAGAGATTGCTGCAATTCTCCCCTTGACCAAAGAAGAGGTATTAGCTAACTGGGAAACTAGAAATGGGATCAAGGGCTTTTTGGTCAAATTTCTGGTTGGCAAGGCTAATGATTTCTGGAATGACTTGGACTTTAAGGCGTACGAAGATATTCTGGCCCTTTTGATTTATGGTCTGGTACTGTTTCCCAACCCTAACACCTTTATCAGTATCCATGTCATAAGGATCTTCATGTCTCGGAATCCTGTACCCACTCTTTTGGGTGATATCCTGCAACAACTCTATGCTCGTACTGCTCGAAAATGGGGAACTCCATGGTGTTGTGCTCCTTTGCTAGTGAGGTGGTTTATTTCGCACCTTCCTAAGTTTGTGCTGAAGAATGAAGAAGGAAAAGGTTGGGCTCGGAGGTTAATGTCCCTCACAGATAATGACATCACCTGGACTCTCAGAGGTTTGGATGAGGTAGCTGTTATTGACCGTTGCGGAGAATACCCTAATGTCCCTTTGATTGGCATCCAAGGAGGGATCTCTTACAATCCCTGCTTAGCTCTCCGCCAGTTTGGAAGAGCCAGAGGAGTTGGGCCTCATGAAATGCTGGTTCCTCACTTCCATTTTGAGTTTCAGGCGGACAGTGACAAACTACGCCATGGATTCATTAGAGCTTGGGACAGAATTCACAAAGCTGACCCACATGAGTTGGGACCAAAGACTTCTCTACCAATGGAACCCTATTGCAAGTGGGTCCGCATCCGTGCTCAGAGGTTAGGTATGCCGTACGAAGCTGTCAGACCTATCATTCTTGAATCTCCTGATGAAGATGGGGTTCCTCCAACTGTCCTCCCTCCTCAGATACCTACTGATTTTGACACAATGAAGAGATCTTGGGCGCAGCTAAAGGAAGAACGGGATTTCTATCGGGAGAAGTTCAACGAACAGGAACGGAAGATCCAGAGGCTGACTAAGCAATTGGAGGAAGAGAGGGTCCTGAACAACTACATCAACACTGAGAAAAGGAGGCCATGGGAACATTGATGGGCTTTGGATATTTCCTTTTATAGCTTTTATTTCCTTTCCAGTATTTTTCATTCCAGTAATGCCTAAGGGCAAATTATTGAACAATTGAAAATTTTAATCTAATGAAGTGTGTTTCCCTTTTTGTCTACAAAGTTGAATCTTGTCTGTCTTTGAAAACATAAAACATACGCATTCCATTGCACCATATGCATAGCAGGTACCCTATTTCACAGGTCGCTTAATCTCCTTCGCTGTTTATTTTGAACAGTCAGTCATCATGAATCCAGACTCATCCAGTGAGCAAGCCATCAAGGCCCTTCAGGCCCAAAGTGCCCAGTTTCAAGAAATGGTCCTGAGCCTGGCCCAAGGTCAGCAAGAGTTGAAGACTCTACTCCTGAAGAAGAAGAAGAAAAAGAGGATTGCGTTGTTCAACACCGGACGCAGATTTGGGAACACACTCCATAATGAAGCTGATCCAACTACTTCTTCTGCTGAGAAAAACAGTCCCCAAGGGGGAGGAGCTCCTAGTCCCGCAGTCTCCGACAACGAGACGGACTACAATGACGAACAATACCCACCTGCTGCTGACAGATACAAGCAATTGGAGGACCGCTTGAGCGCCATGGAAATTCAGAATGTGCCGGGGCTGGATTTCGGAGATCTGGGGTTATCTTCTGGGGTAGTAATTCCACACAAGTTTAAGGCGCCTGCCTTCGCCAAGTATGATGGAGTCTCCTGCCCAAAGCTGCATCTGAGGTCGTACGTAAGGAAGATCCAACCTTACACGACGGATAAGAACCTTTAGATTCACTTTTTCCAAGATAGCCTCTCGGGGTCACAACTTGAATGGTTCTACCAATTAGATGGAACTAGCATCCGACACTGGGAAGATTTGGCAACCGCATTCTATAGACAATATCAATACAATTTTGATCTCGCTCCTACGCGTACCCAACTTCAGGGTATGTCTCTAGGAACGGGTGAAGGGTTCAAAGAATATGCACAAAAATGGAGAGATTTGGCTGGCAGGGTGCAACCTCCATTGACGGATCGTGAGCTGGTTGATATGTTCCTAGGGACTTTATCTGGTCCACTTTTTAATCATTTGGTTGGTAACTCCTCTGCCGGGTTTACGGATTTGATTCTGACGGGAGAAAGAATTGAAGCTGGCATCAGGTCAGGAAAGATACAAAAAGCTGCCTCCACAAGTACTGAGAAAAGGCCGTTTAAGAAAGAAGAAAGTGCCGTCTATGGTCCTAGAAGACAAGTCAAGCCCGAAAGTCGCCAAACCGTCAATGCTTTGGTCATTTCAAAACCTGTTGCTGTTCCTCAGCAGTACAATCAACAAAGAGGTGAAAGGCCCAAGAGGCAGTATACTCGGCTGAGTATGACCTTATCTCAAATCTTACCCCAACTGTTATCAACCAACTTGGTGACCATCAAAGAAGCTCCTAAGGTCGTCAACACTGCGTCTCCTAAGTATAACCCAAATGCCCGATGTGCTTATCATTCCGATAGTCCCGGGCACACTACTGATGATTGCTGGGCCTTGAGAAACAAAGTGCAAGATCTTATCGACGCAAAGGAAATTCAGTTCGAAGCACCTGAGAGACCAAATGTTGTAACTGCTCCTATGCCCCAGCATAGAGTGAATGCCATTGAGGAAGAGTTGTATGCTGTTTCAGTGAATGAAGTTGTTACCCCTCTTTTGACTGTTAAGAGGAACTTACTACTAGCCGGTTTATTTCTGGGTTATAGCAAGGGCTGCCTCCTGTGTGCTGTTATCCCTATCGGTTGTCCACTGCTGAAATCAGGCATCCAAAGCCTGATGGATAGCAAGGAGATTCTGTTCAAGAAAACTGCTGTTCCGTTTGTATCCGTTGAAGAAATATCTGTTGTCACAATTTACAATCCTGCCAAAGCTCCCGTGAAGAAACCAGTCCAAATTATGTCTGTTGCACCCATCACTATTACTGTCCCGGGGCCTCTCCCGTATGAGTCTGATAGAGCTGTTCCATGGCATTATGGGGCCGACGTGTATGTACTTGGGGTGAAGCAGGAGTTCAACACCAATACCAGTATCAGTAACATCACTGGTCCCGCCAATATTACCCGCAGTGGCAGGCTCTTCTCGCCTAACATTGCACCGCCAGTTATCCGAAAACCTCTCACCATCACACCCGCAAGTGTGCATGTTCCAGTTCAAGTTCCTGTGTCTACTACTGCCGCCGAGTCCTCTGATGCTCGGGGCAAAGAAGTTGCTACCGATTTGCCTGCCAGGATGGAGGCACCAAAAAAGAAGACTGCTGTGGAAGCCTCCCAACAAGAAATGGAGGAAATCCTTAAAATTATCAAAAAGAGCGACTTTAACGTTGTTGAACAGTTAGGGCATACTCCCTCCAAAATCTCTATGTTATCATTGTTGCTATGCTCAGAGGCCCATGCAAAAGCCCTGATTTCATTTCTGAAAACGGCCCATGTGCCGCAAGAGACCTCCGCGGATCAATTCACCGACTGTGTGGCTAATCTGACAACTGACAATGGCTTAGGGTTCTCAGATGCTGACCTTACCGCCAAGGGGAAAAATCACAATGATGCCCTGCACGTCTCTATAGAATGCAGGGGCACTACTCTCGCACACGTGTTGGTGGATACCGGTTCTTCCCTGAATGTTTTACCCAAGAAAGCATTGGATCGCTTGGATTGTGATGGCTTGGAGTTGAAACCTAGTAACATCATTGTTAGAGCCTTCGACGGTTCTAAGAGGATGGTGCACGGTGAAGTAGACATCCCTATTCGTGTGGGTTCCCAAGTTTTCAACTCAACATTCTATGTAATGGATATTCGTCCATCTTATTCCTGCTTATTGGGTCGACCCTGGATTCACAAAGCTGGGGCAGTAACTTCCACTCTGCACCAAAAGCTCAAATACCCTGTCAAAGGGAAGATTGTTACTGTGCAGGGTGAGGAGGAATACATGGTTAGTCACTTGAATTCATTCCGGTATATCGAGATGGACGGGGAGTTTATTGAAACCCCCTTTCAGCATTTTGAGGAAGTACCCCCAGTGTTGGCATCAGCTGAGGCAGTAGTTGAAGAGGATTTTCCGTTGAAGATGGCGTCCTTGAAGGATGCCCGGGCTGTAATCGAGAAAGGCAATTGTGCAAACTGGGGTCAGCTTCCTGACTTCACTCAAAAGAATGACAAGTTTGGGCTGGGCTTTACTGCAGAGGCTCAGAGGGCTGTGCGCAAGGAAAGGATCAGAAAGGCTCCGGTGTTTATCTCCAACCCAAGGGTGAATGCTATCAAGGAGGATGTAGAGGAAGCAGAGTTTGACAGTTGGATCTATCCAACCACCAGCAACAGACCAAGCAACTGGACGACAAAGGATTTTACACCTATCACATTTGTCACGCAGTAATTAATTCTTTTGATTTTCAAATTGTAACAAACAATATGTTAAAACTTTATTGGCTCGGTGTCCTACCCGGGGTATCGTAGCTCCATTTGTGAGGGCTTTTTGTATGACATTTCCATATATCATCAATCAAAACATTGGACGTTTGTTGCATTTCAAATCTTGTGCTCTTTTCTTTCTGTGTTATATATTGCAAAACAGCTATATTTACACACACTCACTTATACAGGTTTCAATCCACTCTGGATCTCACTGGTAACAGCTCTGCTACCGCCAGTTATGACTTCGAGAATCCGATCAACTTGGCCGAAGACGAAGGTGAAGATGATTGCGAAGTGCCTGGTGAACTCGCGAGACTGCTACTCCAGGAAGAGAGGGCTATTCAACCACATGAAGAGCCGGTGGAAACAGTTAACCTGGGTACTGAGACAGATAGGAAAGAAGTCAAGATTGGGGCTAATCTAGAGCTCAGCGTGAAACAACGATTGATCCAGATGCTACATGATTACATAGAGATATTTTCCTGGTCATACGAAGATATGCCTGGTTTGGATGCCGACATTGTAGTTCATCACCTGCCAACCAAGGAAGACTGCCCTCCGGTAAAGCAAAAGGTCCGCCGTATGCGCCCAGAGATGTCTGAAAAGATCAAGGCTGAGGTTATGAAGCAATTCGACGCCGGGTTTCTAGCAGTAACTTCTTACCCTTAGTGGGTTGCCAATGTGGTGCCAGTGCCGAAGAAGGACGGTAAAGTCAGAATGTGTGTCGACTATAGGGACTTGAACAGGGCAAGCCCCAAGGATGACTTCCCCTTACCTCACATCGACGTTCTTGTTGACAATACTGCTCAACACAAGGTTTTCTCCTTCATGGATGGTTTTTCAGGGTATAATCAGATCAAGATGGCTCCAGAGGATATGGAGAAGACTACCTTTGTGACTCAGTGGGGCACCTTCTGTTACAAGGTCATGCCATTCGGATTGAAAAACACTGGGGCAACCTATCAACACGCCATGGTTGCTTTATTTCATGATATGATCCATCATGAGATTGAGGTATATGTTGATGACATGATTGCAAGGTCTCAAACTGAGGAGGAGCACCTTGATCATTTAAGGAAGCTGTTTGACCGACTCAAGTTATACAAGCTGAGGTTGAATCCCAACAAATGCACCTTTGGGGTAAGGTCTGGAAAGTTGTTAGGTTTCATTGTAAGTGATAAAGGTATTCAGGTGGACCCTGCCAAGGTAAAAGCCATACAAGAGATGCCGACTCCAAAGATAGAGAAAGAAGTCAGAGGTTTCCTGGGACGACTGAATTACATTGCCCGATTCATCTCACATCTAACTGCTACTCGTGAGCCAATCTTCAAATTACTGAAGAAAGATCAAGTAGTACGCTGGAACGATGAATGTCAGGCCGCCTTTGAAAAGATAAAGGAATATCTCCAAGAGCCACCCATTCTTATGCCACCAGTGGAAGGAAGACCTCTAATATTATACTTGACAATTCAATGGGGTGTGTGCTGGGACAGCATGACGAGTCTGGCCGAAAAGAGCACGCTATTTATTACTTGAGCAAAAAGTTTACCGACTGTGAGTCTCGTTACTCACTGCTTGAGAAAACTTGCTGCGCTCTAGTATGGGCTGCTCGCCGGCTGAGACAGTATATGCTGACTCACACTACTCTATTGATTTCAAAGATGGATCCCATCAAGTACATATTTGAAAAGCCTGCTCTGTCTGGAAGAATAGCGAGATGGCAAATGATCTTGACAGAATATGACATCCAGTATACAACTCAGAAAGCAATTAAAGGAAGTGTACTGGCAGATCATTTGGCACACCAACCTGTGGACGATTACCAATCATTGAACTTTGATTTTCCGGACGAAGACATCATGGTGGTAACCGACTGTGAAGTACCTGGACCGGATGAAGGACCTGAGGAAGGATCCCGATGGTCTATGCATTTTGACGGAGCCTCCAATGCTTTGGGTAACAGCGTCGACGCTGTAATCATATCTCCCAAAGGAACTCATACTCCACTCACCGTCCGATTATGTTTCAACTGCACCAACAACATGGCAGAATATGAGGCATGTATCATGGGTTTACAAGCTGCAATCGACTTAAGGATCAAGTTTCTGAGTGTCTTCGGAGATTCCGCTCTCGTGATCAATCAGATCAAAGGCGAGTGGGATACGAAACACCCAAATCTTATTCCTTACAAGGAGTATGTGTCAACCTTGCTTCCCCGCTTTAAAGAAATAACTTTTAAGCACTTCCCAAGAGAGGAGAATCAGCTAGCGGACACACTAGCTACGATGTCTTCAATGTTCAAAGTTAAATGGGACAATGAGGCTCCCCGGATCATTATCTGGAAGTTGGACGAACTGGCATACTGCTGCGAGCTTGAGGCTGAAAAGGTGACTGAAAAACCCTGGTATCATGAGGTGAAGAGGTACTTGGAAGCTCAGGAATACCCTGAAGGCGCATCTGTCAATGACAAGAAGTTCATGAGGAGGTTTGCGGCAAAATTCTTCCTCAGCAACGGCATTCTCTACAAACAGAATCATGATTCAACTCTACTACGTTGTGTGGATAAGGCTGAAGCAGAGAAGATCATGTTAGAACTGCATGAAGGTATATTCGGGACACATTCCAGTGGACACACCATGGCTAAGAAAATCCTTCGGGCAGGATATTTCTGGTCCACAATGGAAGCTGATTGTTACCAACACTCCCGAACTTGTCACAAATGCCAGATCTATGCTGACAAGGTGCATATTCCTCCGGTTCCTCTGAACGTCCTGACGGCACCTTGGCCTTTTGCAATGTGGGGCATTGATATGATCGGTGAGATCCGACCGACGGCATCCAATGGGCATCGCTTCATCTTAGTGGCGATCGATTACTTCACAAAGTGGGTTGAGGCAGCTTCCTACGCAACGGTAACCAAGAGTGTCGTGGCACGTTTCATCCGGCATAATCTGATCTGTCGATAGGTGTCCCGGAAAGAATCATTACGGATAATGGTACCAATCTCAATAACAAAATGATCACTGAGCTTTGCGAACAATTCAAGATACAGCACCACAACTCTTCTCCCTACCGGCCGAAGATGAATGGGGCTGTAGAGGCAGCTAATAAAAATATCAAGAAAATTGTGCAGAAGATGACAGTGACCTATAAAGATTGGCACGAGATGTTACCGTTCGCTGTTCATGGGTACCGTACCTCAGCAAGGACGTCAACCGGGGCAACTCCTTTCTCCTTGGTCTATGGTATGGAGGCAGTCTTGCCAATTGAAGTCCAGATACCCTCTCTCCGGATAATGAAGGATGCAGACTTGAGTGAAGATGACTGGATCCAGACTCGACTTGATCAATTAAATCTGATTCACGAAAAGAGGCTCACTGTTATCTGCCATGGTCAAACGTATCAAAAACGGATGATCAGGGCGTTTAACAAGAAAGTCAAACCACAAGAGTATCAAGTTGGGGACCTGGTAATCAAACGCATCATCCTTCCTCAGAGTGATCCCCGGGGCAAATGGACCCCTACGTACGAAGGGCCATTTGTGGTTAAACATGTGTTCTCAGGAGGAGCCATGATCCTAACCACCATGGATGGTGACGACCTTCCTCACCCCGCCAATGCAGACATAGTGAAAAAATACTACGCATAAATAAAAGACCCGCTAGGTTGACATACCTAGGCAAAAATAAGGGCTTCCCGGCGAACCAAAAGGGTTCGGGCAAAAATAAGGGATGAAATGAATAAAAATCTGTACACCCGGCAAGTCGAAAACCTGAAAAGGCGGCTTGGGCAAAAATGGGTATCCCGGTGGACTGAAAACCCGAAAGGGCGGTCCAGGCAAAAGTTAGGGATAAAGCGTAACACTATGTCTCATTGGATCACCTTGCATCCAGAATTCGGCATCAACTATCTGGATCAGATTTCGGCATCGACTAATCAGCTTCATCTTCAACCAGGCAGCAAAGTGATGAGACGCTTGAAGACATAAAGGCGATAGCAAAGTTGGAACCCAGTGGGATTGTTCACATAGATGTTTTGTTTTCTTTTCAAAATTGTAAATTCTATGTTATTTAGCGGCGTCCTCTTACTAGGATGTCGGCCTCTTGTACAAAAACGCCTATTCACAGGAAAAATTCAAATCAATACAAATTCACTTGTCCATACAAATTGCCATTGCTTCTCCTTTTTTCTGTTTTGTCTTGCGAAGAACGTCCAATGTTCATTTTTGATATATGCATTTGACATTAAATTGCTGATTCATAAATGTTTGCATATGAAACAAAGATTAATTACAGGTGACATCAGAAACAGGGGCAAATGTGGAGTTGTCTGATGCAGTCTGGTTGCTTTGTCCGCCAAGGTACCAAGGTAGATTCGACTGAAAAATGTGACCAAATCATCTCAACGCCCCGCAGAGTAAGACAAGATTCAGCAATACTTTCTCCAAGCGGAGTTGATTCCCCGTCAATCCTGAAAAGGCACAAAATTCCCCGGCAGGTCTTAAAGCTCATCTCCAGTAGGTTCTGGAAGCTTGTTCCCTGCAGGGTACGGACGTCTCTCCCGAGCTTTATTCAGAGTTATTCCTCACAAGGGCTTATAACTGGGTTATCCTCAGCTAATTGCCATGGAAGATCGCCCTCGGCGAGGTTCTTTCAATCCCCAGCGGAGTTTATCTTTGGTATTCCCCAGCGGAGTTTATCTTTGGTATCCCCAACAGAGTTTATCATCATTATCCCCAGCGGAATTCATCATTGAAGTCGTCCTCAGCGGGCCTCTCATCCAAACTTCAGCAAAGTATCTCTTCCACAGAGCGACTTACCGGTCGGTCGTCAAGGATTTATTTTCCTAAGACGAAGTTACATTCATAAACATTTCACATTTTCATACATCTTGCTTACATACATGATAAAATGCATACAACACTATCTCATGTTGAACATCATGACATCATGCATATCATACATCATGACATTGCGTACAACTTATGTTTTTGCCTTTTCAGGGAAAAAGACAATCCCAAAGACAACTACCTTCAACTGTCACAATTCCAGATTCGATACCTGTATCTAGCCAGGGCACATCTGAGAGTGATCAGTTTCCAGACTCGATTCCTGTATCCAGCCAGGGCACGTCTGAAGAGTTCGAAGATTTGATTCCTGTATCCAGCTAGGGCACATCTGAGAGTGATCAGTTTCCAGACTCGATTCCTGTATCCAGCCAGGGCACGTCTGAAGAGTTCGAAGATTCGATTCCTGTATCCATCCAGGGCACATCTATCAACTACAGCATTTCCAGATTCGATTCCTGTATCCAGCCAGGGCATATCTGTTGACCATATTTCCAGATTCGATACCTGTATCTAGCCAGGGCACATCTGAGAGTGATCAGTTTCCAGACTCGATTCCTGTATCCAGCCAGGGCACGTCTGAAGAGTTCGAAGATTTGATTCCTGTATCCAGCCAGGGCACATCTATCAACTACAGCATTTCCAGATTCGATTCCTGTATCCAGCCAGGGCATATCTGTTGACCACATTTCCAGATTCGATTCCTGTATCTAGCCAGGGCACGTCTGAAGAGTTCGAAGATTCGATTCCTGTATCCAGCCAGGGCACATCTATCAACTACATCATTTCCAAATTCGATTCCTGTATCTAGCCAGGGCACGTTTGAAGAGTTCGAAGATTCGATTCCTGTATCCAGCCAGGGTACATCTATCAACTACAACATTTCCAGACTCGATTCCTGTATCTAGCCAGGGCACGTCTGAAGAGTTCGAAGATTCGATACCTGTATCCAGCCAGGGCATATCTACATAAGGAGATTGAAGATCAAACACCTGTAACAAGCCAGGAAAACATCTGCCTTTCTCAGATACATAAAGCTCTCGCTAAGGGATCTCTTGTGCGATCAACACTTCCAAATGGCATCCGTAAGCCCATTCCCGACAAAGTTCTGTCACATCTCCAGATGGCATCTATAAGCCCATCTCCCTATTCACCACCTCTCCAAATGGCATCTATAAGCCCATTCCCGCCATTACATTCGCTGATACTCCAACATGCGAGTGAAAATTTCCGGGCACTCTAGTGTCCAATCTCCTTTTACCTTCGAGTCGCGAAAGGCAAGATTGCCAATCTAACTCTTCAGGTTCAAGAAGATTGAACAGGGGCAACTGTTGTACCCCAAAATTTGCCCTCCCTTTCTTCAGGAAACCATCTTGAATTTTCAAGGTCCCCCTGAAACAAATCCAAGTCCTGAGTTATCCCTTTGCCCAAGCAAGCCACTTACAAGAGCAAGATAAGCTCACGAACTCCAGAAACAACGCTTTTATCTTGAGAAAAATCAAATTCTAAGTACTTAGAATGTTTCTCTAAAATAAGTGTTTTAGAAAAATCAGCGCTTCAGAACTTCTGGACCCATTCCAGATGAAAACGGTCAGAAGTTGCAAGCTTGGCTCAGCATGGTCAGAAGTTGGCCCTTCAGTAGTTACACAAGCTCAATCAGAATTTGCTAAAGGAATGGAAGTGAAGCAGGGAAATCTGAAGGCTCCTTCAGAACAGGATGAAATCAGAAGATGAAAGGTCAGAAGAATGGGTGTTACACTGATATAGAATCTCTAAGCCCAGGAGATCCAGAAGTAAACCCAAGGAACGTACCAGAAATCCAGAAGAATCTCCAGAGCTTACAGGAAGCCAAGGCCAGAGCATGGTTTACGCTGCTGATTCAACGCTAGTTTCCATTACCAGAATGTTGATGTTGATAGGTCTTGTCACCATTTAATGCCCATTAATTCTTCCAACCACTCCTGAGCATTCACGTGTGGCTTGGAAAACGCTTTTGCACAGATTATGGCATGGGTCTTCACGCCACCGCCCACTTCAGAGGTCACTTCTCCCCAATCTGCACCTGCTGCTGCAACCTAGGCTGAAAGCTAGCTGTTATCACAACTTCCCAGGAATTTCTGTCAAAGAACAAATTCAAACTCTGTTGGCGCCTTAAATGTTCAAGGCATCCACAAGAACTTTGCCTATAAATAGAGAGTCTTCACCACTGCAAAAGGGGTTCAAGAAAAGAAACATAAATTGCTAAGTGAGAAACAGAACTCTTAGCAACACAACATTCTGAAACTCTGCCAAAATCTCCAGTTTTGTTTCATAACTTTGAGTTTCTCACCTTCAAACTTCATCAAATATCCAGTTTTTTTCTGTAAACCAAAAACACCCTTTCCAAACTTCTGACCCTGCATACGTATACACCTTTACTTCCCCTTTTCAAAGAAAATCTGTCTAGAACACCACCAGAACCAAAAGCTAACTTTCACCCACAAACTTTTCCAACAGTCAGGTAAGCACCTGCTGACCCTCATTACGCTGTTAAGCATCATCAACTGTGCATACTTCAATACACATAATGTAAATATCATGTTGTTGCTGTTTATGTTCTGAGGATTTTTATACCTCAGAACGTTCTGAGCCAGTATAGGATTGGCCTGTGACCTTGTTGATTCTGACCTCTGAAACATTTTTTTTGTACTTTCTGGATCTGTTCCAAACATGTTTCCTGTTTTGTGGAGTAACAACAGCATTGCAGATGTTCTGATTAGGACAGGAAAAAGCCAAATGCTGACTTTGACGTTAGCATATCTGAAGCCTGTTTTGCTGTCAATGATATCAGAACCTCTGAGAGTTATTGCCTTTTCAGCAGAATCAGAACTTCTGGTTTCTCCACTAACAAACTTCTGTCTTGCAGCGCAGGGAAATCAGAACTTCTGATTTCTCCACTAACAGGGTTCTGTTTTGCAGGTGCCAGAGTCAGAAGTTCTGACTCATCCAGTTTCACTAACAGGTTGATCATCTGGCAGAGGATCTGAGTCAGAACTTCTGATGACCTCCCAGCAGCGCGCGGGCTCCCTCTCTCTCTCTCTATATCTTGTTTTTTGCTATTTTCTTTTTTGTCTATTTTTCTCGTTGAACCCCCCATGTACAAATGTGTATCCCCCTCCCCTAATTGTTGTAATAGCGTAGGATTTTATATTTCCGCTTCTTATTGCTAGTAATTAGGATGTGTATGGCAAGATAAAATCAATGAAATAGGAAAAACCTAATTCAAAGAGAAAAAAACTCTTGTATGCAATAAAACACACTCGCACACTAACACCCTTAGGGTTACATCCCCTTGTTGCCTTTCAAAAATTGGGCCATATTGCATGTTAGGTCTCTTTGGGCAAAGCAACACAATCAAATGATCATAGTCCCTCGATGACGCTTTTTTTTTTGCCTAAAATGATCAAAGTCCCTTAAAGAAATTGCCCAAAGATACTTAGCACTATTGCAATTATGGTCTAAACGACGACCCACGCCCGTCCCTTTCACATCCTAACACAAGATTGTCCACCAAATACAATGATGGAACAAAATTGTTAAAAGGGTTAAAAACATAGCAAAGATCTTTGAGAACTTTAGGGTAGATCGCTCTTAAGTACTTGCCAACTTGCAAAACAAAAACGCTTGCCCATTTTTAAACCACACTTTCAAAACAACTTTCAAAAACAAAAACATGGAAAACTTTTCAAAAGACATACACTTTTGTATACATCCCAACATGGATCATTACAAAGGTTGCCACCACATTGGCTTCTTTTAAAAAACATTTTTCAAAACCCACACACACAAGCACCATTTCGAACAATTGAAAATAAAAGGCAAGTGATCTAAGCAAGTAACTAAGAGCCCATGGATAACCATGGATAGAAAGGGTGCTAATACCTTCCCTTTCTATAATCTACTCCCCGAACCCAAGAAAAATCTCAAAGGTTTTTGATGTGCTTTTTAAACCTTTCATTAGGATAAAATAAAAAGTCGGTGGAGACTCTTTCTCAACCGAAACATTTGCGAAAACAAACGCAAAACCATAGTCAGTTCTCCCACCGTATCACACATCATAATCATTCTCACTAACCATTTCAAGGATTTAGGAATTTATCTTTGTTCTATTTTGTAGGTCATGACTTCCACTCGTAGGAATACCATCTTAGTCAACTTCGTGAAAGTCCATCCTCAACTTCAAGAGTTAGCATCAAGAGTGCCTTAAGATTCTCCCTTCACCAAGAAATATGGTCGACTTCTCAACTTTGCTACCTCAAACTTCTAAGAAGAAATGATCTGTGTGCTTTTCCAATTCTTTGATCATATGCATTTTTGCTTCACCTTTCCTAATTACCAATTGGTTCCTACATTATAAGAATTCTCTCAATTGTTAGGAGTGCTTGTGCTTGATCAAATACCATTCACCGATTTAGAGGAGAATCCAAAGCCTGAAGTTATTTCCAAAGCCTTGCATTTGAAGAGATCTGATATTGTGACAAATTGGGAGATAAGAAGTGGAGTTAAGGGTTTCTTAGCCAAATTTCTGTTGGAGAAGGCTTGTTTGTTCTGGGAAGATATGGATTTTCAAGCTTTTGAGGATGTCTTGGCCCTTCTAATCTATGGTTTGGTTCTATTTCCAAATCTGGACCAACTCATAGATATGAATGCCGTCAAGGTTTTTCTCTCTCGTAATCCCGTACCTATCTTGCTTGGAGACATTCTACATTGTTTCCACACTTGCACCATGAAGAAAAGGGGTACTCTTTTTGTTGTATTCCATTACTGTCTAAGTGGTTTATTTCGCACCTACCTCAATCAACATTGAAGAATGAGCAAGGATTGACATGGTCTCAAAGGATGATGTCACTCTCGCACTCAGATATCCATTGGTGTTCTCGATCTTTGAAGGATATCACCATCATTGACAGTTGTGGGGAATTAGATAATGTCCCAATCTTAGGCATTAGGGGAGGTATCACCTATAACCTTTCTCTTGCATTATGACAGTTTGGGTATGCATGAAGAGATGGTCCCCATGATGCACTCATCCAAGGTTTGGTATTCGACTACGAGGGCGACGACCAAGGCTATCGTCAAAGGTTTATATGAGCTTGGAGAATGGTAAAAAAAGTGGATAGTGAGACATTGAGGCATAAAAATTCCATCCCCCTTGAGTCTTACCTTAAGTGAGTACGAACTCGTGCTCAGAGTCTCGTGATGCCTTACCCCGCCATCCTACCTGTGATTATGGAGCCCGTTGCTGAGGAAGACACCCCTTACACTCTTCTTCATCCTAACATGCCAACTACTCTCGAGGAATTGCAAAGATCATGGGTTCAACTCAAAGGAGAGCTAGACACCTTTGAAACCCAATTCTATGCAAGCGAGAAGAAGGTTTTGGAGCTTACGAGACAACTTCATGAAAAGCGAAGTTTGAACGCCTACATTGCACCAAAGAGGATGTGGTCATGGGAAGCCTGATTATTTTTTGTTTTAGGATTTTATTTTGTATTATTTTTGCTTCCTCCATTGTAAGCCCGAGAGGCATTTGTAATTCCTATCTTTATTAATGAAGTTCATGTTTGTATTCTCTTTATTTATCAAATTTAAATTTCCTTAAATCATTGAAAACATTTGCATTCGCATTACATGCATCATAACATAGGAAGGTTTTCGACACATGTTGCCTCATCTTTCTACTGTTTATTTCAGTAAGATGGATCTCGAGAAGACTGTGAAATACTTGCAGACACAAAATTCTCAATTTCAAGAAACCTTGCTCAATTTGGCCAAAGGATAGAAAGAACTGATGTCACTTCTGGTTACCAAGAAAAAGACTAAGAAGAAGGCCCTGATCAACATGGGGAAAAGGTTTAAAGGCCCTGTCCGTCAAGTACAAGTGGTTCAAGATTCGTCTGAGGAGGATGAGAACCAAAATGAAGATGCAAGGAGTACCCGTGCTAGGGGTGCAAATAATCAAGCTTCTGAGGATGAGGATTATTTTGACGAACAATATCCACCAGTTGAGGATAAGTACAAGCAACTGGAAGATAGGTTGAAAGCTGTGGAAATTCAAGCCATACTTGGCTTGGATTTTTGTGATTTAGACTTGGTTCCTGGGGTAGTTATTCCCCACAAGTTCAAAATTCCAATCTTTGCTAAGTACGACGGTGTTTCGTGCCCAAAAATTCACTTAATATCCTACATTCACAAGATACAACCGCATACCACTGACAAGAAGTTATGGGTGCATTTATTTCAAGAGAGTCTGTCTGGGACTCAGTTAGAATGCTTTTATCAGTTGGAGGATTCAAACATTCATACCTGGGAAGATCTGGCCACCGCTTTCTACCATAAATATCAGTACAACGCTAATTTGGCGCCGACTAGAGTTTAGTTACAAGGAATGACAATGGGTTCCGATGAAGGTTTTAAAGAGTACGCGCATAAATGAAGAGAACTTGTTGGTAGAGTGAAACCACTACTTACTGATAGGGAGTTGGTGGATATGTTCATGGGAACATTAACTGGACCATATTTCAACTTGTTAATTGGGAGCTCATCATTTGGTTTCACTGAGCTAATCCTGAATGGTGAAAGGGTCGAGAGCGGTATCAAAAGTGGAAAAATTCCCATGGCTTCTGCCTCTACATCAAACGCTATAAAGAAACCCTTTACTGGCAAGAAGGAAACTAATGTCGTATATGGGTCAAGAAGCCATGTCAAGAAGTACCACCGCCAATCCGTCAATGTTGTTTTGATCTCCAATCCACCATCTACTCAAAGACAACCACAACAAGCCAACAATCAAAGGTCTGAGGTTCCAAGAAGATAATTCACTAGGATTAACATGTCACTGTCCCAAGCCTTGTAACACCTGTTGAAGGCCAACTTAGTAACATTGCGTGATCCACCATCTAATCCCAATGTTTCATCTCCGAAATACAATCCTAACGCCAAATGCACCTATCACTCCAATAGCCCCGGGCATGATACTGATATATGTTAGGCTCTAAAAAACAAGGTTCAAGATATTATCGATAACAAGACTATTGAGTTTGATCCACCTACAAATCTGAATGTTATAAGTGCACCAATGCCAAATCATGGAAAAGGTGTCAATGCAATTGAAGACACTGCTTTTGTTTCCTCTGTTGAAGATTTGACTACTCCACTGACCATTGTTAAAGAAAATTTGTTGAGAGCTGGGGTTTTCCCTAGTTGTTTAAAAGACTGTTGCTGCTGTGCCAAACAAGTTAATGGATACAAATGGCTGAAAAAGGGTATCCAATACCTAATTGATAGCCACGAGATTTTGTTTGAAAGAGCTCCGGCCATAAAAAGTTTGACTGATAAAGCCGAAGACGTTTCCATCATAATAATATCCAATAAACCAATTAGGATCTCCTTAAAATGTCCTATTAGGATTTCCAACGAACCAACGATTGCCCCCTTGATAATTACCGCACCAGGGCCAATTCCTTATTCTTCCGATAAGGCAGTACCTTGGAATCATGGCGCTGAAGTATACTATCATGGGATTAAGCAAGACTCATGGATTAATAAAGACAAAACTAATGATGTTACCAATATTGATGGTTCTAGCAAGGTGACAAGGACAGGGAGAATATTCTCTCATAACATTTCACCTCTAACTACTACAGCTACACCAGTTCGCATTACCATGGATAAACCTAGCACTGATGCTAGGGGAAAAGAAAAGAAAATTGAGCCTGCCAGGACAAAGGCACCTGCCAAAGACATTGCTACTAAGGAACCCTCCATCCAAGAAATGGAGGAGATTTTGAAGATCATAAAGAAGAGTGATTTTAAGGTAGTAGAGCAGCTGAGGAAAACCCCCTCAAAGATCTCTATGTTATCTTTGTTACTTTTCTCTGATGCTTATGCTCAAGCATTGATCAAATTTTTAAAGAAAACGTACGTTCCTTAAGAGACCACAATCGATCAATTTGAAAACTGTGTGGCGAGTTTGACTGCCGACAATGGATTGGGGTTCTCTGATGCTAACTTAACACCAGCGGGAAGAAATCATAATAAGGCTTTGCATGTCTCTATTAAATGCAAAGGAACTACTCTGGCCCATGTCCTGGTGGATACAGGGTCCTCTCTAAATGTCTTACCCAAAGGCGCCTTAGATCGGTTGGATTGCGACGGTTTGATGTTAAAACCAAGTGACATAGTTGTAAGGGCTTTTGATGGATCCAAGAGGATGGTACTTCGATAAGTTGATCTCCCCATTAAAGTTGGTTCACAAGTTTTCAATTCTATTTTCTACGTGATGGACATCCGTCCCGCTTACTTTTGTCTACTTGGACGCCCTTGGATACATGGGGCAGGAGCAGTGACGTGCACCCTCCACCAGAAACTGAAGTATCCAATCAAGGGAAATATTGTTACTATTTATGGTGAAGAAGAATTTATGGTTGGTCACCTGAATTCGTTTAAATATGTAGAAATGGATGGTGAGTTTATAGAAACTCCATGTTAAGCCTTCGAAGTAGCCTCTCCCATGATTGTTGTCGCCAAAGTTTCTTCTGATGTTCCAAAAGCTATTCAAGAAGTGCCAAGGATGGCTTCCCTCAAAGACACTCGTGCCATGATTGAAGATGGAAGTAGTACAAATTGGGGACAACTCCCTGACATTCCTTTCAAAGCAGACAAGTTTTGTTTGGGTTTCACCATCAAAGCTCAAAAGGAAGTCATACGTGCTCGCATAGGAAAACGACCTCTTCCCATCAGTGATCATGAAGTGCATGCTCTTGAAGACTCCGACAATGACTGTGACTTTGATGATTGGATCTACCCGACTTCCAGTGAAGGATTCAACAACTGGCGTGACAAGAATTGCATTCCCATCTTCTTCAACGAGGAGTAATTACCATTTACTGTTTTTATCTATTCAAGAACTTTGTTTGTAATTTAATTCAAACAATGACTTTAAGCCATGTGCCTTGCCTGGGGCATTATGGTTCGTTTGTTAAGGGTTTGTTCATTTTCATCAGGCATATGATCATTTAATGAAAAACATTGGACTCTTTGCATTCGAATTTCGTGCTCATTGTCTTTATTTTTTATTGCATTTTCAAAATAGCCATGTATCTTACATGCACACACACACACATACACACACACACTTGCAAATCCTCATCCACTCTAGATCTCGTTGCCAGCGACT
This sequence comes from Vicia faba, assembly GCA_948472305.1. Lineage (NCBI taxonomy): Eukaryota > Viridiplantae > Streptophyta > Magnoliopsida > Fabales > Fabaceae > Vicia > Vicia faba. The sequence continues at coordinate 1,483,724,932 of OX451738.1, forward strand.
CTGCTATTGCCAGCTATGACTTTGAACATACAATTAACCAAGCCGAAGACGAAGGCTAAGAAGATTGTGAAACACCAAGGGAACTAGCCAGACTTCTGATGCAAGAGGAGAAAGCCATTCAACCTCATGAAGAGCCAGTTTAAGTAATCAACCTAGGTACTGAGACAAACAAGAAAGAGGTCAAGATCGGCTCCAACTTGGAAGGCGGTATCAAAGACAGATTGGTCAAGATGTTACATGACTATGTTGAAGTGTTTGCTTGGTCGTATGAAGATATGCCAGGGTTGGATAATGACATTGTGGTTCATCGTCTACCAACAAAGGAAGATTGCCCTCCAGTCAAGCAAAAGGTTCATCGTATGCGGCTTGATATGTCTGAAAAGATAAAAGCCGAAGTAATGAAGCAATTCAATGCAGGTTTTCTAGCAGTAACATCTTACCCTTAATGGGTGTCGAACGTGGTCCCCGTGTCGAAGAAAGATGATAAGGTTCGTATGTGTGTAGACTATAGGGATTTGAATAGCGAAATCCCCAAAGATGATTTCTCATTACCACATATTGATGTCTTGGTTGACAACACAACTCAACATAAAGTCTTCTCCTTCATGGATGGTTTCTATGGCTACAATCAAATCAAGATGGCCCCCGAGGACATGTAGAAGACCACCTTTGTCACACAATGGGGCACCTTTTGTTACAAGGTCATGTCGTTCGGTTTAAAGAATGCAGTGGCAATATATCAATGAGCTATGGTAGCCTTATTTCATGATATGATCCATCATGAAATAGAAGTCTACGTGGATGATATGATTGCAAGATTGCAGAAGGAGGAAGAGCATCTCGATCATTTACATAAGATGTTTGAGAGGTTGAAGAAGTACAAATTGAGGCTGAATCCTAATAATTGCACTTTCGGAGTAAGATTTGGAAAACTCTTAGGTTTTGTCATCAGTAGCAAAGGCATTGAAGTTGATCCTGCAAAGGTTAAATCCATACAAGAAATGCCAACTCCCCACTCTGAGAAGGAAGTCATAGGTTTCTTGGGTCAACTTAACTACATTGCTCGATTCATATCTCACTTAACTTCTACTTGTGAACCACTCTTCAAGCTGCTGAAGAAAGATCAAGTAATCAGATGGAATAACGACTGCCAAGTAGCTTTTGACAAGATTAAGGAATACTTGCAACAACCTCCAATCCTGATGCCTCCAGTTGAAGGAAGACCTTTGATTATGTACCTGACTGTATTAGAGGATTCAATGGGGTGCGTGTTGGGCCAACATGACGAGTCTGGCCGAAAAGAGCATGCAATATACTACATGAGAAAAGAGTTTACCGACTGTGAAACTAGATATTCATTGCTCTAGAAAACTTGTTGTGCTCTGGCATGGGCTGCTCGCCGGCTAAGACAGTATATGTTGACTCACACCACTTTGTTGATTTCTAAGATGGACCCTATCAAGTATATCTTCAAGAAGCCAGCTCTCTCTGGTTGAATAGCTAGATGGCAAATGATATTGACTGAATATGATATCTAATATATTACACAAAGGGCCATTAAAGGAAGTGTGTTGGCAGATCATTTGGCCCATCAAGCTATTGGTGATTACTAGTCCATGAACTATGAATTCCCGGATGAGAACAACATGCTAGTGACTGACTGCGAAAAGCCTGGTCCGTATGACAGACCTAAACAAGGATCCCGATTGACTATGGTTTTTGATGGGGCTTCCAACGCCTTGGGAAATGGAGTTGGTGCTGTGATTATTTCTCCCGAAGGTTTCCATACACCTTTCACTTCCAGGTTGTGCTTTGAGTGTACAAACAACATGGCTGAGTATGAGGCATGCATCTTGGGTCTAAAGGCTGCTATTGACCTAAGGATTAAGTTGTTAAACGTATATGGAGATTCTACTCTAGTAATCAGTCAAGTCAAAGGAGAATGGGATACTAAACATCCTAACTTGATCCCTTACAAAGAGCTTGTGCAAACTCGGATTCCATACTTAGAGGAAATCACCTTTGAACACTTCCCTAGAGAAGAAAACCAGTTGGCATATGCCTTGGCAACAATGTCTTCCATGTTCAAGACCAGTTGGGAAAATGTGAAGAAGTGAAAAACACAAGAAGGGGGGGGGGGGGGGGGGGTTAATTGAAACTTAAAAATCAAAAGCAATAGACACAATATTTTTATCCTAGTTCGCTTGATCTCAAACTACTCCAGTCCACCCGCCAAGGTGATTTCGCCTCTCTCCAATGAGGACTTAATTCACTAATCAAACTGATTACAAATCTACTTTGACAACTTCCAAAGTCTTCTTGAGTACAACCACAACCCGGTTTATCTCAAGGAAAAGTTTATTGTGTACTATTTGTTTTTCGTTACAAAAATTGTATCACTATTGTGATGTATTACACAAATTGAATGTAGAATGAATATGAATTTTTGCAGCCTTTTGAGATTGTGTGGAGCATTTGTGTGAAATCGTAAATGATTTAACCTTTGAGCTTGTTTATATAGGCGTGGCAATCTGTCCAAATTGAAACGTGATAATGGACACTTAATGCACTTTCCATACTGAGAGGATTCTTGTCTGAATGAAGCCATTGCACATGATACTACCTTAATGGAAAAGTAATGCTTCAGAACTTAGGAATCTTGCATGCTGCTTTACTTCAGAACTTGATAAGTCAGAAACATAAGGATCTGTTGGCGCGTTAGACTTCTGTTCAGAATCAAGATATCTTTCTCTTCAGCGTAAATTATGATCATCATACATCAGAACATTCTGATTACTCAGCTTGAATGCTTCTGTGGCTTAACTTCTGATGTTGTTTCAGTCAGAACTTCTATACAACATAAAACAAAAATTTAGAGTGCATATTTGTTCTTTGTGTTTGTTATCATCAAAACTCTTATGAGGGTTGTAGAATCAAACTATGTTCTAACAATCTCACCCTTTTTGATGATGACAAAAACTAGGATTTTTCAATAGAAAATTACAGAACAAAAGCTTAAGAGAGTCCCCCCCTGAGTTGAGTACTCAGATATGGATGAAATACTTCGCTGAAGTTCCTTCTAATTAGAGCTTTTGATGCATCTTCTTCTGTCTTTATCAGAATATGTTCCTGTTCATGCTTTCAGAAAAAAAGAAGTTAAGATATTCAGAATGTTTGAGACTTTGTCCCGGTATACTGTTTTTGAAAATATCTTATGTTCTCCCCCTTTTTGTCAGGTATCAAAAATAAATATAATCACAAATTATCAGAGTCAAAAAGGATGATTTGTATTAAAAACAGATTGCAATGACACCTTTCAGAAACAAAGAAATACAAAAAACAAGTTAAAGAAAATCTAAGATGGAGGGGGAAGTCGTGTAAACAACGCTTCCAACAAGCTCTTAATCTGAGTGCTTGATTCTTCATACTTTCCCAGAATATCCTTGATTTCTTTGGTAGTGTCTTCTTGTTTATCCAATATATCCCTTATTTCTTTGTTTGTGTCTTCTTTCTTATCCAACCTTGCATGGATTAAAGCATTTTCCTTCTTCAACTCTTCCAGAGTTTGCACGACTAGAGACGTAGCTGGTGTATACTCATAGGTTGCATGTTGTTCAGAACACTCTGCAGCATCTTCTGATTCAACTACTTCTTTTGTTGCAATTTCCTTTTCTAGAGCAGTATTCAGAGGGTGACTATCAGAACCTGGTTCGGTGGATTCTGAAGGTTGGTGTTCTTTCCAGGGAGAATTTTCTAGCAGAAGAGTTTATTTCTTGTCCTAGTGACTTAGAACTTGGTCTTTGAAGGCTTTCAGCTGATCACTGAAGTTTTGCTGAGCCATCTCATAACTCAATTCTTTCAGCCTCTGGGATTCAGAGTTGAACCATTTTCTGAATCTATCCCAAAGAGAATCAGAAGCAGCATGATTAGAATTCTCTTGACTTGCTTGCTTTAAAGAAGTGACCCATTCCTGTATTTCTGTGTCAAAAATCAGCAAGTTTTTACCAACATCTGTTTTGGTTAAGGTTGGTTTGGGAATGGAAATTTTATTTGAGGTTGAAGCTAGATGGTCCAGCGCTTCTAGATCAATGACAGTTCTGAGATGATCAGCTGGACAGTTAACTGGTGAGGGAGTAGGAGAATCAAATATCAGGATTGGTGAGTGAGGAGTGTTTGGTGGTGTGGAATCATATGGTGAAGGTATTTCTGAAATATCATGGATGGAGAGAGGTAAACGAACCATAAGAGATTTTGTTATTCCAGGAATTGGGGTAGTGGTATCAGAGTCTGTAAGGGAGTCTTCTGATTGGTTTGCGGTAGCGTGTTGGTTTTTTAGTTCATGTGTTTCAGAATTTGGATTTTCAGTTTGAGGAGTGAGAGGGTTTGGTTGTTCTGGTTGATTTTGTTCTGGATTTGGATTAGGGGAGTGAGGTTCATTTAAGAAACTGCCAATAGTTACATATGGATCAAACTCTATGTCAAAATCCTCAAATGTTTATGGTGAGGGATTTTCTGTTGGTTGAGGGGGATTTTCAGATGAAGGATTTTCAGATGTTGGAAAAACTATAAATTCTACAACAGAAACAAAAGATGTGTTACCTTTCTTTTTCGCAACTTTGGGTGTCCTCTGAGAGGATCCTTCTCATGCTGCCTTCCTCTTTTTGGATTTCTTTAGCACAACATCTGGCGCTGGCTTGTGCAGGTCACGAATGTTGAGTTCTGGAATAGTTTCATCTTCCTTGCAAGCTTCAAGGTATCTGACCACAATCTCTGGAGAAGCATCTATCTCAAAAAATAGTGGAAAATCCTTCAGAGGGATTCTCATAGACGTGATGACTTCATGAGAAGCAATTGTCGGTTCCTTATTAATGCTTTCAATAATCTTCATTTTCTTTAGATTCTTGGCATTTAGTGGTTTCCCAGCACTTGCCTCCGGAGTGCTGATCTCCTGAGCCTCTGTCAGATGTTCTATCAGCCTATTTTACATCAGAATGTATGAAATCAATCTTCCCATAGGAATACAATCCCTATTTGTTATTTCTTCTTCCCTTATTTCCTTCACTCTTGTTCTCAGATGATTGAAGAGCATGTGTGGAAGGTTTATTTTGGTCTTCTTTGCAATGAAGTACAACAGAAATTGCTGATCAATGTTGATGTAATCAGGAGAACTTGTAGGCTTCTTATGATTTATGCAACCCCAAATGATCCTGGCCCAGATTCTGTAATAATCTTTCAAGTCTCTTATCTTGCTAGATGGCTGTCCAGAAGTGAAAATGACCCTAGCAATAGATTTTAGGTCAGAACACTTATCAGCCATGTCAATGCATCTGACTCCGCCGCTATTGTACCCAATAAGTTTCCCAATCAAGTCTTCTATAATCACTATCTTCTTCCCCATAACATATGACGTAACCTGATGGTTGGATGAAGTAGCACGAATCCAAAATTTCTTAACAGGAATAGGAAATGTTGGACCCAACAGACAATCAAAGTATCTGTTCCATCCCTGTGCCGTCAAATCTTCATACAGATCAAACCCATTTTCCTTTAAACTCTCAAAGTCAACGACCAACTAACATAGAACTTCAAGATTATCTACCGGTGTGAGAAACGCTCTTATAGGTTCCTCATATTGTTCTATTGAAGAAGAACCAGGAGCATTGTTGAGATTTTTGATGCTTGATGAGGATGCCATTGTTCACACGGATTTGTTGAAGAAAACTGAGAAAAGGGATTTTTGCAAAAACGAGAGCGAAAGAAAATAATGAATGCAGTAAGAAGTGAATGAAATAGTGAAATTGAATTTATAAACACTTTTGAAAACTTAATCAGTAAGAAAGAGAAAATAAGTAATGATTATATTGAAATTATGAAACCTGAAATTAGGGGATAGCGTGTAGATACTGAACAGTTACCATTGACAAGTGTCTCAATGCATCCAATCAGAGCCTTGGACCCTTCAAAATTTGAACGCGCGTTCAGCCTCAAAAGGAAGCTTATGAGAGGATGACAGATGTTTGATGGTGTGAACTGCACGCCTCTATCTTTGAAATGAAAGGTTCAGATCTTCATAGATAGATTCTGAAGCAACTATACTCCTAACTTCTGAAGACAAGTTGATCAGATGTTCACAAAAAAATAAAATTCTGAGGGTTAGAATATGCAAATAAAACTTCTTATTCTAGACATAATTTCATGCTAAGATGTTTCAGAATGAAATTAAATCTATCTTCAGAAAGGGGTTTTGTAAACACATCAGCCCATTGGTGGTCTGTGTCAATAAATTTTAAAGAGAGAATTCCTTTCTGAATATAGTCCCTAATAAAATTATGTTTTATTTCTATATGCTTAGCCCTAGAATGCAAAATAGGATTTCTGGATAAACAGATAGCAGAAGCATTATCACAGAAAATAGGGATGTTACTCTCAAATATGTTGAAGTCTTCAAGCTGACTTTTCATCCAGAGCATATGTGTGCTACATCCAACAGCTACAATGTATTCAACTTCTGCTGTTGACAATGCAATTGTGGACTGCCTCTTGCTAGTCCATGAGATCAGATTGTCTCTCAGAAACTGGCAGCTTCCAGAAGTACTTTTACGTTCTACTCTGTCTCCAGCAAAATCAGCATCACAATATCCTACTAAGCTGTATTCATGGGATTTTCTATAAAACAAACCCAGGTTAGTAGTACCTTTCAGATACTTGAAAATTTTCTTAACTGCTGTTAAGTGAGATTCTCTAGGATCTGATTGGAATCTAGCACATAAACAAACTCTGAATAAAATGTCAGGCCTTGAAGCTGTCAGATAAAGGAGAGATCCAATCATACCTCTGTAGATCTTCCGCTCTACCTTTTTACTTACCTCTTCCTTTTCCAGAATTCACTTGGGATGTATTGGAGTCTTTGATGGCTTACATTCTGAGAGGTCAAATTTCTTCAAAAATTCTCTGATGTATTTGCTCTGGTGAATGTAAGTTCCTTCTGGAGTCTGATTGATTTGGATGCCCAAAAAGAATTTAAGTTCTCCCATCAAGCTCATCTCAAACTCTGCCTGCATGCACTTGGCAAATTCTCTTCCCAGAGAAGGTTTAGTAGATCCAAATATAATATCATCTACATAAATATGAAAAACTAAGATATCATTCTTAAATGTCTTACAGAACAAGGTTATGTCCACTTTCCCTCTGGTGAATTCCTTTTCTGACAGAAAGTTACTTAGCCTTTCATACCAAGCTCTGGGAGCTTGTTTCAGACCATAAAGTGACTTCTTTAGTTTGAAAACATATTCTGGGTGTTTGGAATTTTCAAACCCAGGGGGTTGGTGCACATATACCTCTTCATAAATGTAACCATTTAAGAATGCACTTTTGACATCCATCTGATACAGAGTGATGCCATTATTTACAGCAAAAGAGATTAAGAGTCTGATAGATTCTAACCTGGAGACTGGAGCAAAGGTTTATGTATAGTCTATCCCCTCTTGCTGACTATAACCTTGTGCAACCGATCGTGCCTTGTTTCTGATGACTTCTCCTTGCTCATTCAGTTTGTTTCTGAACAGCCACTTTGTTCCAATGACGTTGAATCCTTTTGGTTTGGGAACCAGATCCCATACGTCATTTCTGGTGAATTGGTTTAACTCCTCTTACATAGCCAGAATCCAGTCGTTGTCCAGAAGAGCTTCATCAATTGTTGTTGGTTCAATCAGAGATACCAATCCCATGAGGGATTCTTTAGAGTTTCTGAATGTTGATCTTGTTTTGATTGGATCATCCTTCTTTCCTAGAATCTTATCTTCAGGGTGAGCTATGCTACTTCTGGATAACTTTTTCCGGAGTTGTTCAACAGAAGTTACTGGAATGCTTGTGACATTTCCTTCTGACATTGTTAGAGGATCTCTGTTGGGGACTTCTGATAAGTTGCCTTCAGCACCTGGGAATTCAACTTCTATATCTGCAAAAGATTCATTCTGCTTTGACTTTTGAGGGTCAAGCTTATCATCAAATCTAACACTGATTGACTCTTCAACAATCTGTGTTTCTGTATTATATACTCTGTACCCTCTTGAGCGTTCAGAGTATCCTAACATAATACACTTCTGTGCTTTAGAGTCAAACTTGTTCAGGTGATCTTTAGTATTCAAAATAAAGCATGTACATCCAAAGGGATGGAAATGAGAAATGTTGGGCTTTCTGTTCTTCCATACTTCATATGGAGTCTTTTCCAGAATAGGTCTTATAGAGATTATATTCTGAATGTAACACGCTGTGTTAACTGCTTCTACCCAGAAGATCTTAGCAATGTTAGTCTTATTGATCATGGTTCTGGTCATTTCTTGCAATGTTATGTTCTTTCGTTCTACAACTCCATTTTGTTGGGGAGTTCTAGGACAAGAGAAGTCATGCGAAATTCCTTTTTCATTGAAAAATATTTCAAATTTTTTGTTTTCAAACTCTCCACCATGATCACTTCTGACTTTGACAATTCTAAGATCCTTTTCATTCTGAACTTGGTTACAGAAAGCAACGAACACAGAATGTGACTCGTCCTTATGTCTTAAGAACTTTACCCATGTCCATCTGCTATAGTCATCTAAGATCACTAACCCATACTTCTTGCCACTAACAGACGCAATTTTCACAGTTCCAAATAAGTCTATGTGCAGATGTTCTAATGGCCTAGAGGTGGAAACAACATTTTTAGCTTTAAAAGCTGGTTTTGAAATTTGCCTTTCAGAAATGCTTCACACAGAGCATCTGAGCTGAACTTTAGATTAGGAAGTCCTCTGACCAGATTGAGTTTGTTAATCTGAGATATTCTTCTCATACTAACATGCCCCAATCTTCTGTGCCAGACCCATTGCTCGTTGTTAACAGAAAGAAGACATTTTACATTCCGACTTTTTAGTTCAGAAAGTTTTATCTTATAAATGTTGTTTTTCCTCTTTCCATTAAACAGGATAGTTCCATCTTTCTGACTAACAGCTTTGCATGAATTTTGATTAGAGATTATATCATAACCGTTATCACTTAATTGACTTATGGATAATAGGTTATGCATCAATCCATCAACTAACATCACATTATTAATAGAAGGAAGGTTACCATTACCTACTATTCCAGAGCCAATGATCTTCCCTCTTTGGTTGCCTCCAAAACCCATGTAGCCTCCAGGTTTAAGTTACAGGCTTTGGAACATATGCTTTTTTCCCGTCATGTGTCGAGAGCATCCAGAGTCCAAGTACCGTGACTTGTGTTTTAGTCTTGCTGCTAAAGATATCTGCTACATATATAATTTTGTCCTTAGGTACCCATATCTTTTTGGGTCCTGGTTTGTTAGTTTTACCAAAATTCTGTTTGAATTTTGGTTTGGCAGAATAATCATTGCTAGTGTATTTCAGATCATGTGTGTGCCCATAGGTGAAGTGAGATTTTAGTGATGTGCGTTTAATTACTAGGTCCATGACTTTCTTAGGTGGAGATACCTTACCTTGCTATCCTATTCCTTTTCTGCCATTTCTGCTAACTCCATAGATCATTGAAGCCATCTTGCTTCTATCTATGTTTTTAGCCAGAAACTTCTAAAAGCTGTGATCATATTCTTTTATGATTTTATCAGCACTGCTGGGAGCCTCTGAGATTATTTCTTTCTGAGAGTTTTGTAAATCACTTTCTAATTTTGAAATCTTTTCTTTTAATCGAATTTTATAATCTAAGATTCTCAATTTCTTCAGAGTCAGAAGCAAGATACTTTTTCAGGTTCTTGAATTTGACTCTGAGCTGCTGATACCTTTCCAGAATTTCACTCACACTTTCTCCTAGTTCAGCTTTGGTAAAATTAACAGTGAAGTCAAGAAATACCTCTTCTGTATATGATTCTGAGTCTGACCCAGATGCTTCACTGTCTTCTGTCACATTTTCCATAAGAGCAATGTTTCTCTTTCATCGTCTGATTCTGAGTCTGCGTAAGAAGTATCTGAATCATCCCATGTTTCCATGAGACTTTTCTTCTTCTCCTTGAAGAACTTATTTTTGGGCTTCTCCTTCTGAAGCCTTAGACAATCACTTTTGTAGTGCCCCTGTTCATTGCACTCATAACAAATGATGTCTCTGTTGTTTGACTTTCTATGACCAGACGAAGCTTCAGACCTTCTGTGTCCAGAGGAGGGCTCATACTTTCTGTATCCGGAGGAGGATTCATTCTGATTCCATGATCTTCTAAAGTTTCTGAATTTTCTTTGCCTCTGCTTCCACAACTAATTGACCCTTCTAGAGAGAAGAGACAATTCGTCTTCTTCTGATGAGGATCCATCAGAGGTTTCTTTCGTAGCCTGCAAAACCTTAGAATCAAGTTTTTTGTTAGATTTTAATGCTAAAGGATTACCTTGCTTCTGAGGCTCGTCATCTTCTAGTTCTATCTCGTGGCTTCTGAGGGAGCTAACAAGTTCCTCCATAGATATCTTGTTGAGATCTTTAGCCAGCTTAAGAGCAGTGACCATTGGCCTCCATTGCTTTGGTAAACTTCTGATGACCTTCTTTACGCGATCAGCAGTAGAATACCCTTTGTCAAGAACTCTCAACCCAACAACTAGAATATGGAATCTTGACAACATCGCTTCTATGGATTCACTATCTTCCATCTTGAAAGCTTTGTATTTCTAAATGAGCGTAAGGGCCTTGGTTTCTTTAAATTGTATGTTGCCTTCATGCTTCATTCTCAGAGAGTCAAACATGTTTTTGGCTGTCTCTCTGTTTGAGATCTTCTCATACTCTGAGTATGAGATGGCACTGAGAAGAATTGTTCTGGCCTTATGATGGTTTCTGAAATCACGCTTTTGTTGGTCAGACATTCTTTTTCTGTCTATCTTCTGACCACTTTCATCCACTGGATGCATGTATCCATCAATTACCATATCCCATAAGTCAGCATCATGAGCCAGAAAGAAGCTCTCAGTTCTGTCTTTCCAATAGTCAAAATTTTCTCCATCAAAGACTGGAGGTTTACCGCTAATTCTGTCCTTGTCATCAAGATAATCATTGCTGATGTTTTGGCTTGATCCCACCATAGTGTTTTTCTAAAGCTTGGATCTTGTACTGTCACAGTTAAGTGTATGAACTCAGAACCAGGCGCTATGATGCCAATTGAAGAAGTGAAAAACACAAGAAGGGGGGGGGGTTGAATTGAAACTTAAAAATCAAAAGCAATAGACACGGGATTTTTATCCTGGTTCGCTTGATCTCAAACTACTCCAGTCCACCCGCCAAGGTGATTTCGCCTCTCTCCAACAAGGACTTAATTCACTAATCAAACTGATTACAAATCTACTTTGACAACTGCCAAAGTCTTCTTGAGTACAAACACAACCCGGTTTATCTCAAGGAAAAATATCTTAATCAAAGGAAAAGTTTACTGTGTACTATTTGTTTTTCGTTACAAAAATTGTATCACTACTGTGATGTATTACACAAATTGAATGTAGAATGAATATGAAATTTTTCAGCCTTTTGAGATTGTGTGGAGCATTCGTGTGAAATCGTAAACGATTTAACCTTTGAGCTTGTTTATATAGGTGTGGAAATCTGTCCAAATTGAAACGTGATAATGGACACTTAATGAACTTTCCATACTGAGAGGATTCTTGTCTGAATGAAGCTGTTGCACATCATACTGCCTTAATGGAAAAGTAACGCTTCAGAACTTAGGAATCTTGCATGCTGCTTTACTTCAGAACTTGATAAGTCAGAAACGTAAGGATCTGTTGGCGCGTTAGACTTTTGTTCAGAATCAGGATATCTTTCTCTTTAGTGCAGATTCTGATCATCATACATCAGAACATTCTAATTACTCAGCTTGAATGCCTCTGTGGCTTAACTTCTGATGTCGTTTCAGTCAGAACTTCTGTACAACATAAAACACAAATTTATAGTGCATATTTTTTATTTATGTTTGTTATCATCAAAACTCTTATGAGGGTTGTAGAATCAAACTATGTCCTAACACAATGAGGCTCCTAGAATTATGATCGAAAGGTTTGACGAACCTGCACACTATTATGGGATTGACACTGATGAAGAGAAACCTTGGTATCACGAGGTGAAAAGGTACCTCGAAGCACAAGAGTATCCTGAAGGAGCTTCCATCAATGATAAGAAATTCTTGCGAAGATTTTCAGCCAAGTTCTTCCTAAGCAATGGAATCTTGTATAAGTGCAACCATGATTCTACTCTGCTCCGTTGTATGGACAAGAAGGAGGCAGAGAAAATCATGGAAGACATGCATGATGGTATCTTTGGGACCCACTCTAGTGGACACACTATGACCAAGAAGATTCTAAGGGTTGGTTACTATTGGTCGACGATGGAAACTGATTGTCACCATCACTCGAAGACGTGCCACAAGTGTCAGATCTATACCGACAAAGTCCATGTACCTCCAATTCCCTTGAATATCATGAATGCTCTGTGGCCATTTGCAATGTGGGGCATTGACATGATTAGAGAGATCAAACCTACTGCTTCCAATGGACACCGCTTCATCCTTGTTGCCATTGATTACTTCACCAAATGGGTCGAAGCTACCCCGTATGCCTCAGTCACAAAGAACGTTGTAGTCAGGTTTATCAAACATAACCTCATATGTCGTTACAGTATCCCTAAAAGAATCATCACTGACAACGGGACTAATCTCAACAATGCTATGATTATGGAACTTTGCACTCAGTTCAAAATTAAGCATCACAATTCTTCTCCTTACAGACCTAAAATGAACGACGCAGTGGAAGCTGCCAATAAAAATATCAAGAAGATTGTGCAAAAGATGGTAGTAACCTACAAAGATTGGCATGAGATGCTTACATTCTCTCTCCATGGCTACCGTACTTCGGCACGAACATAAACTGGGGAAACCCCATTCTCCTTAGTCTATGGCATGGAAGTTTTCCTACCTGTCGAAGTTCATATTCTTTCCCTAAGGATTATGAAAGAAGCAGATCTAGGCGAAGATGAATGGATTTAGACTAGGTTGGATCAGTTGAACTTGATTGATGAGAAGATACTGGCTGCTGTTTGTCATGGTCAAATGTATCAAAAACTTATGATCAAGGCTTTCAACAAAAAGATCAAGCCTCGAGTGTATCAGACTTACAACTTGGTAATAAAGCGCATCATTTTACCACAAGGCGATCCCAGGGGAAAATGGACTCCCACTTACGAAGGGCCATTTGTTGTCAAGAAAATATTCTATGGCGGTGCCATGATGCTAACTACTATGGACGACGAAGATTTCCCGCATCTTGTGAACGCGGACATAGTCAAGAAATACTACACATAAAGAATGACCCGCTAGTTTGACATACCTAGGCAAAAATAAGGGCATCCCGGTGAACCAAAGAGGTTTGCGCAAAAGTTAGGGATATATACAAAAGATTGTACACCCGAAAAGTTGAAAACCCGAAAGGACGGCTTGGGCAAAAAAGAGTATCCCGGTGGACTGAAAACCCGAAAGGGCAGTCCAGGAAAAAGTTAGGGATTAAAGCGTACGACTATGTCCTGTTGGATCTTTGCAGCCAGTTTATTACCAAGGTCCAAGTTCAAATGTCCAAGATCAATTCAATCAACTTCTTTCAACGGCAAAGGATGATGTTCAAAGACATAGGGGCAATAGCGGAATTGGAACTCAATGAGATCATTTTCGTATGGCTATTATTTTTGTTTTCACTTTATATTCCTTTCATTCTTTCGACGATTTCCTCTTACTAGGATTTATGTCTTCTTGTACAAAAATTCCTGTTTATAGGCAAAACATCAATGCAAATATACTTTGAAGTGAAAAACTTTTGTTTTCTTTTCTGTTTTTAGTGCAAAAACGTCCAATGACTAAAAATTGAATGAACATATGCATATGAACATGATTAACTTTTAACAAATGTATGCATAAAAACAGTAATAAGCATTTCCTTAAGGATTTGGGATATCCCCACAGAGTTACTTCAATAAAACTCTCCCCACTGAGTTAAATTCATACACCCAGGTTCCAATCTCTTAGAAACCCTCTCCCCAGCTGAGTTTGTCTTAAAAGAGGAAGCCTTGTGGAGTTCTTCCTAAATAATTCACTTCCCCAATAGGTCGTCAAAATATTCTCTTCAACAGGGTTTATTTCCCCAACAAATTGCAAATTCCCCAGCTCGAGTTTGCCTCTCAGACTATTACAAATCAATGGACAAAACCCCTTAATCCCTGGTAGAGTCAATGTAACCCCCAACAAAGTCATTACTATCCCAACAAGTTTTTACGAAGCCTGGAATCCTACCAGATAACAGTTTAACTTCATCCTTTCAAGCAAGTTACTGCGAAGCCTGGAATTCGACTAGATAACAGTTTAACTTCATCCTTTCAAGCAAGTTACTGCAAAGCCTAGAATCCGACCAGATAATAGTTTAACTTCATCCTTTCAAGCAAGTTACTGCGAAGCCTGGAATCCGACCAAATAACAATTTAACTTCATCCCTTCAAACATGTTACTGCAAAGCCTGGAATCCGACCAGATAATAGTTTAACTTCATCTAAGTTGTTGCGAAGCCTGTAATCCGACCAGATAATAGTTTAACTTCATCTAAGTTGATGCGTAGCCTGGAATCCAACCAGATAATAGTTTAACTTCATTTAAATTGCTGCGAAGCCTGGAATCCGACCAGATAACAGTTAATTTCAGTTGTTGCAAATCCTGGAATCCAACCAGATAACAGTTAATTGCAGTTGTGGCAAATCCTGGAATCCCACAAGATAACAGTTAACTCCATCCTCCCAAGTAAGTTGTTGCGACGCCTGAAATCCAACCAGATAACAGTTAAACTTCATCTTCCCCGGTAAGTTGCTGCGAAGCCTAGAATCCGACCATATAACAACTAACTTTTATTCTCCCCAGTAGAGCAATGGATAACTAAAATTCCTGAACTTTATTCCCCAAGCAGAAATCAACACTCCTGCAAAGTTTCCTTAAGAAAAGTCAATGCTCCCAAGCAAAATTCTACTCAAAGAACAAAGCAGGAATCCCCAGCAGAAACACTCTAAACAAGGTTTGAAGATGCACATACTCTTCATCCCCAACAGCAATCCGGGATTTAACTTCCCATAACTCCCCAGTATTTGTCAAGGATTTATTTTCCAGACAAAGATACACTTCAACAATATTTCATATTCATACATCATACTACATACATGACAAAAGCATACAACATAATCTCATTTATTCATACATCATTACTTCTACCAGTTAATAATAGGGAATCATCAGGCCTCTTCTGGTTAGATTTGTTTCCCCAGTGAATCTACCATCACAAGACCTCTTCTGGTTAGATTTATTTCTCCTAGTTAAAGACAAGCAAAAGACATTTACAGTTTCAGTATAAATTGACCAAGGATTTATTCTGATACTTCTTCCAGTTTCTACCAACGATCACTTTGGATGGCATCTATAAGCCCATCTTCGACAAACTCTTCATAATTTCTCCTAATTGAATCTTTAAGCACATTCCCTATATAATCAACTAACACATCATCGAGTGTAAATTTCTGGGCACTTTAGTGTTCAATAATCTTTCACCTTCAAGTCACGAATGGTGGACCCGTCAATCTAACTCTCCAGGTTTAAGAAGATTGAACAGGGGCAGTTGTTGTACCCCAAAATTTGCCCTCTCTTTTATTAAGACATTTCTCACAAGATCTTCAAATATTTCAAGCTTGCACAAGTATTAACTAGGTCAAGCCATCTCCTCAACACCAATGCCTCAAATTAGGGTTTTGACTGTAGTTAACTAATTATTGAATTTTGACATAATTCATGATCTAATGGCTTGAAGCATATTCTCAAGGATTCAAATACAATATTTTGACCTAATTTCATGGTTCAAAACATTCCTCAAGATCAATAGATTGATAGTTGAAATTTGATCAACTGATGAAAAGTCAACTGATACACAAAAAGTCAAACTTTGACTTTTTGGTCAAAATTCAATTTCAAAGATCACAATTCATCAAGACATTTAAAAATACAAAGATTGATCATCAAGAAATCAAGAAAGTCAAAAAAGTCTTTGGAAAAGTCAACATTTTCTATACTTAGAAATTTTTCTAAGTGTTTTTAAACATGATAATTTCATAATTTCACGACATTTTTTCACCAAGATGCAAGATGATTCAAAGAAAACTTTCAACATGAAAGTTGTATATCATGATGAATTCTAAAAATTTGTATTAGAGGGTTGATGTCTAAAAAATGCTTAGATTTTAAGATATGAGCCCATGAAGTCATGAGATTTTTGTATAAACACAGAGAAATTTTCAACAGATTTTGGTCAGTTTTTATCTCAACTTCTTGGCCATTTTTCATCAAGTTCCAATTTGATTTTGTCAAAATGGAAAACATGAAAGTTGTAGAGGATGTTTCAAGCTTTCCAAAATATCCAAGAGCATGAATTTATCATACTTTAGATAGGAGATTCAAAGGCCTGAAGTTGGGCATCCATTCTTGAATTGCAAGTCATTTTGTGGAGAACATATAACAAAATCCTTATGACATGCTGCATAATCTTACTTTTGGGCCTTTTGACTTGCAAATTTATCCATAATCAGATGTGTACACAATTGTTTGAACCATT
This sequence comes from Vicia faba, assembly GCA_948472305.1. NCBI lineage: Eukaryota > Viridiplantae > Streptophyta > Magnoliopsida > Fabales > Fabaceae > Vicia > Vicia faba. The sequence continues at coordinate 1,483,741,590 of OX451738.1, forward strand.
ATCCAAGTGATTCAAGTATTGTCCATTACATCATTCCATTTATGGCACAAAGGCACCATTGTCATTCACATAAAGCATGCTTTATACAAAGTCAGCTCTCCTTGAGCCTCTCAACTGTTTTTTCTGCACAAACAATGTCAAAGCAAGAAGTAACATGCCTAAAATCTCCTAGCCACTTTATATCCCTTTTGTACCATGCATTGGGACATCAAATTTCACATAACTTGGTTGTTTCATCTCAACCAAACCAGAATTTTGACAGCTTATAAAACAAACTCTCTCATCCTCTCAAAAATCCATCAAAATCTCATACTCTCAAAAAGCCATAACTTTCCATAAAACCTCCACTCTTGAGCTTTGAAATCTAAATCTTTGAATCTCTCACACCTTACAAGTTCTTTCCAAACAAACCATCCAAACACTCCACATACATCATATATGGGTTGTTCAAACACAAGACAACTTATGTAATATCACTATCACCATTTTCTAAACTCAAAAATTAGCCACCTGCAACTTGACTTCTCCAAGACAACACAACCACTCTAAATCAAAACACTAATTTCAGTTTCAAGGTAAGTTTTCTTAACTTTGGACTCTTCATACAAGCATCATTAGTGGTCCATGTGATGATAAAATGTAGATATTATTTCCCCTGAATCTAGCTTTTGTACCCCAAAATTTTCCCTCTCATTTATCAAATATTTTCTCACAAAGATCTCTCTTGGTTCAAGACTGCACTAGGATTGATCAACTCAAGACACCTCCTTAAGCATTGATGACCAAAATTAGGGTTTGAGATTGCACAAGGATAATTGAACTTTCAATGCTTCATGTGACTTTTATGTATCATTTTGGACCCCCAAGATTACTCATGTCAAGTTTCAAGCCTTAGATCACACTTTTGCTCAGTCAATTGAGCAGTTGACCTAAAAATCAACTATATTAGGGAAAAAGTCAACTGTGGCCAATTTACAGTCAAACTTCATAATTATTTATCCATAGAAACATTATAAACTCATATGTATAATTTGATAAAGCTTGGACCAAAATTACTCAAGAAATTTGATCAAATTATTAAAAGGGCAAAATGGTCAAAATTAGGGTTTTGATTGAGGAAAGGCAATTTCTGATTTTTGACCTAGCAAATGGTTAAGTGGTTTGAGGCATGATATCAAGAGTTAAATTGCATCATTTTGACCTTATGGCATGACCCAAAACATTGCTCAAGATCAATTGGATTGATAATGAATTTTCAGTCAACTAATTAAAAGTCAACTGTACACTGAAAAGTCATACTTTGAGTTTTTGGTCAAAATCAAATGTCAAAGATCACAATTCATCAAAACACGTCAAAATATGAAACTTATTCATCAAGAAATAAAAAATTCAAGATTTCATTTTGAAAAGTCAAAGTTTTTCTAACTTAGAAATTTGTCTAAGTGTTTAAAACTTCATGTTTTTTCACAACTTTGAGCAAAATTTTCACCATGATGCAAGATGATTCAGAAGAAACTTTCAACATGAAAGTTGTACATCTCCATGAGATCTAAAACATTTCTTTACACAACTTCTTCTAAAAGTGCTTGGATCTCAAGTTATTAATTCATGAAGTCATGGTCTTGAAACTAAACACTTAGTGAAATTTTTCCCTAGTTTAGGCAGGATTTTGACCTAACTTCATGGCACTTTTCCATATAGTTCCAAGGGTAATTTTCAAAAATGATTCAAAGAGGGGTTGTAGAGAACATTACAAGCTTTACAAAATATCAGATAACTCCTTGATATCATTCTTGAGTAGGGAGAATCAAAGAGAGGAAGTTAGGGTTTTCAAACTTGAATTACAAGTCATTTTTGATGAACACATGAACCAAATCCATACTAGGATGCATAATCTTTGCTTGGCAGGCCTCAAAATTGTTTGTCACTCCATAATTAAATGATTACACAACTGTTAGAGTTTTGATCCAAGCAATTGAGCTATTATCCAAGTTGCATTTCCATTAATGGCACAAAGTAAACATTGCCATTCTTATAAAGAAAGCTTTTTGCATAAAGTCCATTCTTGAGCCTCTAACTTGTTCCCTATGATCACACTCCATCCACAAAGTCAGAAGCAAGTATGTTTAAAGCATAACCACTCTATCTTAGCAAGTACACAAGGCTTTGAAACTTGAATTTCTCAAAAATCACATGTTATGCACAAACTTGTGATTTTGAGTTCTGATCAACAACAAGTCTCCAAACTTGTTGCTTATAAATAAAGTCACTATTTGTGAGCTAGGACAGAGGAAAAAGCACCCTGAAACACTCCCAAACTCCCTCTATCCAGAAATTGCACAAAAAACTCCATTGATACACAGTTATGACCTTAAACTTGTATCTCTCATTTCCCTCGCGCGTTTTCCCTCAAATTCATTCCTAAAGCTTCCTTACATCTAATATAGTCCATCTCTGTCCTTGGTTTGGAACTATAGCTCCATCTTCATCATCCTCTATAACCAAAAACAGAGGTGTGCAACTTGACTTCTCCAGACCATTCTAGCCATCCATTGCTCAAGCAAACCATTGCATTAGCTTCCTGGGAACTTGAGGAAGCTAACCTGATCACTGCAGCGCCTTGAATAAAGTTCATTTGCATTTCACAATTTCAAGTTTTGAGGTATTTTTCTTGAACTTCTATCTTCATATTTAGGAATTGTTAGACTTGCATTTATGAAGATAAAATATAGACATCATTGCCCTGAAACTATACAGGTCCATAGATTTCATTTATTTTGATTGAGCTAGGAGAATTTTGAGTTTGAACTTTCTGAAATATTTAGGTCAGAATTTGGTACTTTAAGAAATTCTCATTCATCTTTGATTTATAGCTTATGATATTTATATGGTTGGATTCATGTGAAAAAATTGAGCAATTTTCATGTTTACATTTTTGCAAATGGTTGAGAAATGAGCAAGTTACAGATCCTTTGGCTGGAGGTTGAAGATGAAGTGCGGTCAGGGCAGGTTTTATGTTATGTATTTATCATTTCATACAAGTTAACGGATGTATCCTCATCCCAGTGGTTAAAGCGCGCGCTTGTCACTATGAGGTCCTGGGTTCAAGCCCCAACGTGACCTTTTTTTCCACTTTTTTTTGATATTTTAACCCCTGTTGTTACTTCCATACACCTGGCCCAAATTTTTTTCTAATTTATTTTATTTTCTTGTTTTCTATTTATTATTATTATTATTATTATTATTATTATTATTATTATTATTATTATTATTATTAATATTATTTTTATTATTATTAATAAAAATCCAAAAAAATATTTATTCTATTATTTTTACACTCATTTATTTATTTTATTTGTTTTAATAAAATTAAAAGAACAAAAACATTTTCTTAACAAATTAATTTCCTTTTTTTTTAATTAATAAATATTTAGATTTAGGTTTATTTATTATATTATTTTCTTTTAAAATCAACTTAGAACTTAGATTTATTTTAATTAATATCCACATTTTTTTTACTAATTTAAAAAAACCTTCTCATAAATAAAAATCCCTAAAAAACTTGCTTTCCTTAAATTAATTTATTCTACTAACTTAATCTTAATTTTCTTATTTTTAGTTAATTATTTTATTTTAGTTAGTTAGGTTAAAAAACCCTTTTCATAAAAAACAACAAAAATCATATTTCTTTACATTTATATTCTTGCATTTTTATCTTTATTTTGTAAATTTATTCAATTTCAATATGGTTGTAATAATTAATTAGTTTTAATTTTCTTGCAATATTCCCCATTTGTAATTTGTAGACCCCCTCCCCTAAGTATTGTAATAGCGTAGTAATTTTAAATTCTGCAATTTATCGCTTTATATACAAATGCTAGTAATTAGGGTTTTGTATGGAAAGACTAAAACCAATCAATAGTAAACCCTAATCAAAGACAAATCAAGCATGTAAATCAATACACTTGCACACAAGCACCCCTAGGGTAAATCCACTTGGTTGCCTTACAAAAATGGCCATATTACGTATGTGATGTATCTTAGCAAATACAAGCAAAATACAAGATCATAGTCTCTCGATGACGCCATCATAGTTGCCTTTCAAAAATGATCTTAGTCCCCAAAGAAAAATGCTAAGATATCTTGCAACATTTCTAATCATGGTTATACAATGACCCACGCCCGTCCCGTTTACATCCAAAGATAGGGTTACTTACCAAATCAATGGTAAGATAACAATGTCAAAGGAAAAAGGAAATGAACATGAAAGACTTTTGAGTAGGTAGAAAGTTCCTAGTTATTTGCTCAATTTAAAAACAAAACATCCTTGCTATTTTCAAAAACAAATACCTACACTTTCAAAACATCTTGCAAACTTGAAAACATTTTCAAAAGATCAAACACTTTGTATACATTCTTATGAACGAGAATCATTACAAAGTTTGCCTAAACAATGGCCTCTATTCAAAAATACTTTCAAAACCACACAAAGCACAATTTTAAACAAAAGCAAGTGATCTAGAAAGTAACTAAGAGCCCATGGAAAACCATGGATGAAAAGGGTGTTAATACCTTCCCTTTTCATAATCTACCCCCCGAACTCAAGAAAACTTCTCAAATATCTTTCCTGTGCTTTTTCACCTTTCCTTTTGGATAAAAGAAAAGTCGGTGGAGACTCTTGCTAACCGCAACATTTTCAATCAAATGAAAAACACCTAAGTCAATTCTCCCACCGTATCACATAAATGGCAACTCTGTTGGGGAGAATTTTAAAAGTGGGGTTACCTTAGGTTTAGATCATATTTACTTGCTTTCATTGTTTGACTTGTATGCTTTACATTATGGTTCTTTGTTTGAGTTTGAATCCTCTACCCAGATTTGGGATACCTTATAGGTAAGTAGCAATACGTTGTGGAAACTGTGCTTGGTATACCGACATGGTCTAAGCAATAGCTACGTTAGTGCGACATATTTGTGGGTATCGGTAGCCCTTGAGTAGTCAAGAAGAATACGGGGCAGCTGAGTGATGTCATGAAACACTAATGAACTTTTAGAACCTTTACTTGACCAACTTGGCCTTTAGGACGTAGTGAGATGACCGACTTTGGTGCAGTCCATAGTTGGTAGATACTCGATACTATACTCATTGAGGTTTGGTTTTTTGGGAAATTTTGGTCACCATTAAAGAGGCTGCGCTGAAACAATGCCCAAGGAAACAAACCAGTGATATTGAGCTCCTTAGAACCCGATTACTATTACTAGGATAGGTTTGAGCCAACTAAACTTCAAGAGGTTGCTTACCTATGAGACTCCATGCAAGCCTAAACCTAAGGACTTGTTTGATTTTTTTGTGTATATATACTTGTGCATAACATCATAAACATCATAACATCATACTCATGTTCACTAACCATTTCAAGGATCTTGGGATTTATCTTTGTTCTGTTTTGTAGGACATGGATTCTATTTGTAGGAAAACCATTCAAGTCAACCTTGTAAGGATCCCTCCTTAACTTAAAGAGCTAGCATCAAGGATTCATGAAAACTCTCCATTTACCGAAAGACATGGTAGCCTACTAAACTTGGTCACCTCCAACACTGACGAGGACATGATGAAGGTGCTCTTTCATTTCTTTGATCCTTTACATCATTGCTTCACATTTCTTGATTATCAACTTGTGCCAACTTTGGAAGAATTCTCCTAACTATTTAGGATTCCCATTCTCAATCAACTACCTTTCAACGATATGGAAAAAGATCCAAAGTCAGAAGAGATTGCTTAAGCTTTACACTTGCAGTCATCTGATATCACAACTAATTGGGAAACAAGGAGTGGTGTCAAAGGTTTCCTAGTAAAGTTCTTGTTTGAGAAAGCCCAAAACCGTTGGAACTCTTTGGATTTGCAAGCTTTTGAGGAGATTGTGGCTCCCCTAATCTATGGGATGGTTTTGTTTCCAAATCCCGACCAACTCATAGATGTGAACACCGTCAAAATCTTCATATCTCGTAACCCGACGCCTACTTTGCTAGGGGACATCCTACATTCTTTTCACACTCGCACTATGAGGAAAAAAGGTATCCGTATGTTTTGTACTCCTCTTTTGGCAAGATGGTTTATTTCGCATCTTCCCCAATCTGTATTGAAGAACGAGCAAGGTTCAAGGTGGTCACATAGGTTGATGACACTCAAACATTCAGACATTTATTGGTGTTCCCGATCCATAGAGAATGTTACTATTATCGACCGTTGTGGAGAATTCCCTAATGTCCCTTTACTTGGAATTATAGGAGGTATCACCTACAACCCATGCTTATCCTTAAGACAATTTGGTTACGCCCGAAGGGATGGCCCACATGAGATGCTCATTCAAGGTTTGGTATTTGACTACGAGAACGACGATTAAGGTCACCGCCAGAGATTTATCCGAGCTTGGAGGATGTTTAACAAGGTAGATAGTAAGTCATTGGGGCATAAGAATTCCATCCCTCTTGAGCCTTACCTCAAATGGGTACGAGCTCGTGCTCAAAGTATTATAATGCCTTACCCCTCCATTCTCCCAGTTATCATTGAGCCTGCTGTGGAAGGAGATATTCCATACACTATCCTGCATCTTGACATGCCCACATCTCTTGAAGACTTACAAAGGGATTGGATACAACTTAAGGGGGAGCGAGACACTTTCGAGGACCATTTCTACACCAACAAGAAGAAGGTTTTAGAACTCACTAAGCAACTTCATGAGGAGTGGAACCTGAACGCCTACATCGCACCAAAGAGGATGTGTATAACTTTTTTATCTTAGAGTTTTTGTATTTCTTTATAAGCCTAAAAGAGGCATGATGTACTCAAGATTTGATTTATTAATATAACGTGTGTTCCTTTTTGGTCTAAAGCAAATTTAAATCTCTATTTTCCTTGAAATCATTGCATATGCGTTTACCATTCATCATAACATAAGCAGGTTTTCTCACAACAAGTCTCCTCATCTTTATACTATTTATTTGAGTAAGATGGATCTCGAGTAGACAATGAAAGACCTCCAGGCGCAAAATGCTCAGTTTCAACAGATGTTATTGACTATAGCCAAAGGACAAGAGGATCTAAAAACCTTGCTGGTTGAAGAAAAGAAGAAGAAAGCGATGAAAATAACCGGAGTTCTGAATATGGGAAGAAGGTTCCAAGGACAAGCCAAATGGACCCTAGAATTTGCAACTTCATATGGTGAAAAGGATAATCAAGAAGTAAAAGTCAAGGAAGCGGTTGTCTAGCTAGAATCTGAAGAGGAAGAAGAAGAAGATTACTCTGAAGAGCAGTATCCCCCGGCCGACGACAAATACAAGCATATGGAAGAACGCCTAAGTGCAATGGAGATTCAAAAAGTGCCTGGGTTGGACTTTGAAGAGATGGGTTTGGTGTCTGGGATTGTCATTCCACCAAAATTCAAGGCACCGATATTTGCTAAGTACGATGGAGTTTCGTGTCTCAAGATGCATCTCCAATCCTATGTGAGGAAGATACAGCCTCACACTACTGACAAAGATTTGTGGGTACACTTCTTTCAAGACAGTTTATCTGGAACTCAATTTTATTGGTTCTATCAACTAGAAAGGGCCAATATCCATAATTGGGAAGACCTTGCCGCTGCTTTCTATAAACAATATCAATACAACACAAGCCTTTCTCCTACCCGTACTCAACTCCAGAGTATGGCTATGGTTTCAAGTGAAGGTTTCAAAGATTATGCTCATAAGTGAAGGGACTTAGCAGGAAGAGTCTGGCCTCCCTTTTCTGAAAGAGAGCTAGTAGACATGTTTCTGGGTACCCTGTCCGGTCCTTTCTTTAATCATTTAATTGGAAGCTCCTCAATAGGCTTCACTGAATTAATCTTGACCGGAGAAAGAGTGGAAGCTGGGATTAAGAGTGGGAAGATTCAAAAAGTTGCATCACCTGCTGCTATAAGAAAACCATTTATTGGGAAGAAAGAAGTTGGTGTTGTGTATCCTCAAAGGAATCAAGATAGAATTGAACACCGTCTAATGGTGGGGGATATCATGATCCCTAAGCCTACACCTACTCAACAAAGAAACGATCAACCTAGAACAAAAATACAAATAAGACAATTTACCTGGATTAATATGACATTATCTCAAGTACTGCCACATTTGTTGAGATCTAATCTGGTAACTTTGAAAGAAGCTCCAAATAATCCCAACACAACCTCTCCTCATTACCATCCTAATGCTCGTTGTGCATACCATTCAGAAAGTCCAGGCCATGATACTAACAACTGTTGGGCTTTGAAAAACAAGGTGCAAGACCTTCTTGAAGCAAAGGAAATTGAATTCGATGCTCCTGAGATACCAAATGTTATCACCGCTCTTATGCCCAAGTATGGTCGTGGTGTTAACATTGTAGAAGATGATATGTTTGTTGCTGCTGTTTATGAACTCGTTACCCCTCTCCCGACTATCAAGAAGAACCTATTAAAGGATGGTTTATTTCCAGGCTGTGACGAAAGTTGCCACCTCTGTTCCTCCTTACCAACTGACTATCATTTATTGAAAGCAGGTGTTCAACGCCTAATGGATGACAAAGATATTTTGTTTGAAAAGACTCCCGTTGCAACCATTTCTTACAAAGATGTTTCAATAGTAACCATTTCCGCCAATCCTTCCAGGGTCTCCACCAAAAGACCCGTTAGGATTACATCAGTTCCCAAAGTAGCTCCACTGATAATTACTATGCTTGGACCAATCCCGTACTCATCAGATAAAACTGTCCCATGGAATTATGGGGGCGATGTCTACTATCACGGTGTCAAGCAGGATTGGTCAGTTGTTGAGGACTCAATTCTTGAGAAGGCTGACCCCGATATATGTAACATTGTAGGAACAAGCAAGATAACCCGAAGTGGCAGAGTATTCTCCCCAGAGATTTCTCCTCCGAAGACTGTTAACGGTCCTGTGATCATCCCTGTTTTTGTTCCTATTGACACTACTACTACTACTACAATTCCTACAGTTACACCTACTGATACTCCTGCCACCAAGTCGACCGAGACTCGGGGAAAAGGAATTATGGTTGAGCCTGTCCGGATGAAGGCGCAATTAGTATCTATCCCTGAGTCCTCCCAAAAGGAGATGGAAGAAATTATGAGAATTATAAAGAGAAGCGACTACAACATAGTCGAACAGCTAGGGCAGACTCCGTCAAAGATTTCCATGCTGGCTTTATTGTTATGCTCCGAGGCTCATGCGAAGGCCTTGGTGAAATTACTTAAAACTGCCCATGTACCACAAGAAACCTCTGCTGATCAGTTCCAAGATTGTGTGGCCAGCTTGAATGCGGATAATGGTTTAGGCTTTTCTGATGCTGACTTGACACCTAGAAGGAGGAAGCACAACGAGGCATTACACGTCTCTGTCGAATACAAGGGCACAACTTTGGCCCATGTCTTAGTTGATACCAGTTTATCTTTGAATGTGCTGCCTAAGAAGACTCTTGATAGACTCGACTGTGAAGGTTTGACCTTAAAACCCAGCAACATAGTGGTAAGGGCCTTCAACGGTTCAAATAGAATGGTGCATGGGGAGGTGGACATCCCCATAAAAGTAGGAACTCAAACCTTTGATTCAACTTTTTACGTGATGGACATTCGCCCTTCCTATTCCTTCTTATTGAGCCGACCATGGATTCACAACACTGGTGCCGTTACCTCTACATTACATCAAATGCTGAAATATCCGACCGAGGGGAAAATCATTACTGTCCATGGAGAAGAGGAATATATGGTCAGTCACTTAAACTCTTTCAGATACGTGGAATTGGATGGTGAATTCATTGAAACTCCACTTCAGCATTTTGATGAAGTCCCACAAACTGTGGCTGCAACCAAGGCTGTTTCCCAAGTCCCAAAGATTACAAGACCCCCGCTAAAGATGTCTTCTCTAAAAGATGCCAAGGTAGTGATCAAAGAAGGTGGGTGCACTATTTGGGGCCAACTCCCAGATATCCCATACAAATCTGACAAATTTGGTTTGGGTTTCACTTTAGGAGCCCATAAAGTTGTACGTCGTGCTCGTGCCGGGGGACCACCCTTGAAGATCAACAACCACAGAGTCAACGCATTGGAGGATGATGAGGATAACTACGACCTGGAGGAATGGATTTTCCCAATTGTCAATGGAGGACTCAGCAACTGAGAAGCTAAATATTTTGTCCCAATTACTTTTATCCAACAGTAATTGTCTTTAAATTTTTTCGGACCTGTAATAATTAAACAATTCAGACTTTTAGAACCTTGTGTCTTGCCCGAGGCACAACGGTCCATTTGTAAGGGTTGTTACCTCATTTTCATATGTCATCAATGAATCATGGACGTTTTTGCATACAAACTTTGTGCTCTTTGTCTTTCTATTTACATTTTTTTTCTTTCAAAGATAGCTATACTCTTACACACACTCACATTCAAAATGCAGATCTACATCCATTCGGGATCCCATGGGCAACGGTTCTGATATGGCCTTTTGTGACTCTGAAAATCTAATCTACCAAGACGAAGACAAAGGTGAGGAAGATTGTGAAGTGCTTGGGGAACTAGCCAGGTTACTACAACAACAAGAGAGGACCATACAGCCCCACGAAGAGCCAGTGGACACAGTTAACCTAGGTACCGAGATGGATAAGAAAGAAGTCAAGGTGGGTGCCAATCTGGAACCCAGCGTCAAGAAGTGCCTAATTCAGTTGCTACATGATTATGTCGAGGTCTTTGCCTGGTCGTACAAAGACATGCCATGATTGGATGCTGATATGATGGTCCATCGTCTACCAACAAAAGAAGAATGCCCTCTGGTAAAGCAAAAAGTCCATCGCATGCGACCAAACATGTCATAGAAGATCAAAGCTGAAGTCATGAAACAATTCAACACCAGATTCTTGGTCGTCACCTCCTATCCACAATGGGTCGTTAATGTTGTTCCCGTGCCTAAAAAGGATGGCAAAGTGCGAATGTGCCTGGACTACAGAGATTTGAATAGGGCAAGCCCTAAGGATGATTTCCCACTTCCCCACATTGATATTCTGGTTGACAATACAAAACAACATAAGGTGTTTTCCTTCATGGATATTTTCTCAGGCTATAATCAAATCAAAATGGCGATTGAGGATATGGAGAAAACAACCTTTGTCACACAATGGGGCACATTCTGTTACAAGGTTATGCCATTCAGCTTAAAGAACACTGGGGAAACCTATCAGCGTGCCATGGTAGCCCTATTTCACGACATGATACATCACGAAATAGAGGTCTATGTGGACGACATGATAGCCAAATCTCAAACTGAAGAGGAACATCTTGACCATTTACAGAAACTCTTTGAGAGACTAAAGAAATACAAGCTGGGGTTGAACCCGAATAAATGCACATTTAGGGTGAGGTCCGGTAAACTCCTAGGCTTTGTCGTCAGTGGTAAAGGTATCAAAGTGGACCCCGCCAAGGTGAAAGCGATACAAGAAATTCCTTCTCCTCGTACCGATAAGGAAGTCAGAGGATTCTTGGGACGTTTAAACTACATTGCCATATTCATTTCTCACATGACAACTACCTGTGAACCAATCTTCAAATTATTGAAGAAAGATCGAGTAGTCAAATGGAATGATGAGTGCCAAACTGCCTTCGACAAGATCAAAGAGTACCTGCAAGAGCCTCCTGTTTTAATGCCACCAGTCGAGGGAAGACCCTTGATCATGTATCTAAATGTTTTAGAAAATTAAATGGGGTGTGTGTTGGGGCAGCATGGCGAGTCTGGCCGAAAAGAGCATGCTATTTATTACCTGAGCAAAAAGTTAACCGACTGTGAAACAAGATATTCACTGCTCGAGAAAACTTGCTGCGCTCTTGCATGGGCTACTCGCCGGCTAAGACATGATATGATGAACCATACTACCTTATTAATATCCAAGATAGATCCAATAAAATACATATTCGAGAAACCTACCCTCAATGGGAGAATAGCGAGATTGCAGATGATCCTGATGGAATATGACATTCAATACACTACCCAGAAAGCAATAAAGGGCAGTGTGCTAGTCGATCACCTTGCTCATCAAGCTGTGGATGACTACCAGTCCATGTAGTTCGAATTCCCGGATGAAGACATCATGATGGTAAACAACTGTGAAGAATTCAGACCATATGACAGACCTGAACAAGGATCCCGATGGACCCTGGTTTTTGATGGGGCGTCCAATGCATTCAGCAATGGTATAGATGTTGTAATCATATCCCTATAAGGATGTCACACTCCTTTCACTGCAATACTCTGTTTCAACTGTACAAATAACATGGCCGAATACAAAGCGTTCACTTTTGGTCTCAAAGCTGCCATAGATTTGGGGATCAAGTCCTTAAGCGTATTCAGAGATTCAGCCTTGGTCATCAGCCAGATCAAAGGAGAATGGGACACGAATCACCCTAACCTCATCCCCTACAAAGAACATGTATTTACATTAATCCCACCTTTTGAGAAGATTACCTTCGAGCATTTCCCGCGAGAAGAAAATCAGGTAGCAGATGCGCTAGCCACAATGTCACCCATGTTTAAACTTAAAAGGGATAACGAGGCTCCCCAGATCACCATTGAACGAATGGATGAACCAGCTCACTGTCACGAGATTAATAATGAAGAAGTAGTGGGCCGACCTTGGTTCCACGAAGTCAAGAGGTATCTCGAGGCTCAAGAGTATCCGGAAAGATCTTCACTCAATGATAAGAAGTTCTTAAGGATATTCTCTGCTAAGTTCTTCATCAGTAATGGTATTCTCTACAAACACAACCACGACTCTGTATTACTTTGTTGCATAGACAAGGTTAAGGCAGAAAAGATCATGGCTGATCTACATGAAGGCACTTTTGGCACCCGTTCCAGTGGGCATATGATGGCAAAGAAGATCCTACGGGAAGGTTATTACTGGTCTACCATGGAAGCAGATTGCTATCAGCACTCTCGAACTTGTCATAAGTGTCAGATCTATGATGATAAGGTGCATGTAACTCCAGTTCCTCTGAATATCCAGACTGCTCCATGGCCATTCACGATGTGGGGCATTGATATAATTGGAGAAATCAAACCCACGGCCTCTAATGGACACCGCTTCATCTTGGTGGCCATTGACTATTTCATGAAGTGGGTTGAGGCAACTTCTTTCGCTTCCGTTACCAAGAATGTTGTCGCCTGGTTCATCAAACAGAATCTCATCTGTCAGCACGGTATCCTGGAGGGATCATCACAGACAATGGTATGAATGTCAACAACATTATGATCACCGTACTGTGCGTACAATTCAAGATCCAACACCATAATTCTTCTCCTTACCGGCCAAAGATGAATGGTGTTGTCGAGGCCGTAAATAAGAACATCAAAAAGATCATACAGAAAATGACAGTCACATACAAAGACTGGCATGAGATGCTACCATTCGCCCTCCACGGTTACCATACCACGACGCGCACATCAACCAGGGTAACACCTTACTCTCTGGTATACAGCATGGAGGTTGTCTTGCCTATTGAGGTCCAGATCCCTTCGCTGAGAATCATGAAGGATGCAGGGTTGAATGAAGACGATTGGATCCAAACTCGATTTGATCAACTTAACTTGATTGATGAGAAAAGGCTTACTGCTGTCTGTCATGGTCAAATGTATCAAAAACGGATGATCAAGGCTTTCAACAAAAAGGTTAGACGCCAAGTGTATCAAGTCAGGGATTTGGTGATCAAGCGCATTATACTGCCGCAAGGTGATCCCAGGGGCAAATGGACCCCTACATACGAAGGTTCGTTTGTGATCAAAAGCATATTCTCTGGTGGAGCAATGATCCTGGCCACTATGGATGGCGACGACCTGCCGCACCTAGTGAATACTGACATAGTCAAAAGATACTACGCATAAGAGACCCGCTAGGTTGACACACCTAGGAAAGACAACGGCATCCCGGCAAACCAAAAAGGTTTGGGCAAAAATTAGGGATAAAAGAAAAAAAATTTGTACACCCGACAAGTTGAAAACCCGAAAGGGCGACGTGGGCAAAAAAGGGTATCCCAGTGGACTGAAAACCCAAAAGGGAGTTCCAAGAAAAAGTTAGGGAATTAAAGCGTATGACTATGTCCCGTTGGATCACCTTACAGGCAACCTTTGGCTTCGAATGACAAACTTAGCGGTTCTGATCAATCCAATCAGCTTCTGACAAGACAACAAGTGGACAAGACGCTCAGAGATATGAAGGCTATAGCAGAATGGGAACCCCATGGGATTATTACACATAGCTATCTTTTCTTTGTATCAAAATTTCATTTTTTATGACGACGTTCTCTTACTAGAATATTCGTCTCATTGTGCAAAAATACTCATTCAAAGTTAATACAAAGATACCCCTTTGAAAGTACAAAACTATATGTTTTTCTTTATTCCTGTTTTTTGTTTACAAAAACGTCCAATGATTTATTTTTGAACATATGCATTTGAAGGTAACCACTGTTTACAAATGAACAAAAAGGAACAAAGAAATAGAAAGACAATCATTAATGGCTTTAAGAAATAGGATAATATCTTTATACTATTCCATAAAATCCCCCACAGCGTGCAACTTAATCCCCAGTGGAACAAAACTTCCAGTTATCACTCCCTGGTAGAATTCGCCCAATTTCGCAGGATTCCCCAACATGATTTCACAGGAAACACACGTTGTTTCCCTTACAACAGAGTTTATTTCTCTAACAAATAAAAGCTCATCAACTTATCAACACTTCAAAACATGAAGACTTGCACTCCACTTCCCCAACAGAAGTCAGGGATTTATTTTCCCTAATCCAACAGTATTAAAGCAGCATAGCTTACATGCCCATACATCACATCCATACGTCAAGACATTGACAACACGAACGCATAAAACATAATCTCATTCATTTTTTTGAGAACATTATTATACAATGCATTTCATACATAATGACATTGTATACAACTAATCTTTTATCTCTCCAGGAAAGATCAATCAGCCGATGACTATCATCAACAATTTACAAAAAGGTCAAAGATTGATACCTAAAACAAGCCGAGACAATTATCTACACAACTAGCTGAACTTTCAGATACAGTTCAGATACGCTCCAGATACGGACGCCATTTTGATACTCATTCAGATTCAACTTTTAGATACAGTTCAGATACGCTTCAAACACGGACGCCATTCTAATACTCATTCAGATTCAGCTTTCAGATACAGTTTAGATACGCTCCAAACACAGACGCCATTCTGATGCTCATTCAGATTCCGATTTAAGATACAGTTCATATACGCTCCAGATACGGATGGCATCCTGATACTCATTCAGGTTCACCTTCAGATACAGTTCAGATACGCTCCAAATGTGGATGCCATTCTGATACTCATTCAGATTCTCTTTCAGATACAATCTAACAATCATTTTGGATGGCATCTGCAAGCCCATCTCTAACAACTTCTCATATCCCCTCCAAATGTCATCTTTAAGCCCATTCCCTATGAAACTACGCGGTCGGAACCTGTCATCTGGATGTTAATGAAACATCAATGAAGTCGCCACAAAATGTCTTTTATCCTGCAAAGAGGGAAAGGTAAACATCGAGAAAACCTGAAAAGGGAGAAATCACGGTCTTTCAACCGAGAGTTCGGGTAAGGGAGTCTGTTACGCGAGGGGAAGGTGTTAGCACCCCACACGCCCGTAGTACTCTATAGCGTCCACTCTTGTTGTCTAATCTAATGGGTGTGGTCAAATCCTATGTCTATGGTTTATCACTGAAAAGGGAATGCATGCAAAAGGAAAAAGAAAATAATGTAGGGAAAATAAAAGTTATGCTCGATTAGGCCCTACCCCAATGCCTACGTATCCCTTTTAAGGAATCAGAGTAGCCGTAGTTCGGCTTATGTGTTTTGGTTGGTTTGTGTTTTTTAATTAAGACAAACAAAAACAATTAAGATGGCAAAACATCGAAAGAAACAACAAATAAATGAGGTGATCAAACATCGACTAAATAATAACAAAGTAACATGTTAAAGATAGCGAAACACCAAATGATAAAACGGATGATAAAGCATCACACCTAGCAGTGATATTGGGGATCAAAGTAGGATAACAAACATGTGCGATGGCGAAACATCGACTTCAGACAAATGTGTGATGGCGAAACATCGGCTAAGAGATAACATGGCAAAGATGGCGAAACATCAATACAACATATGACGAAACATTACACCTAACAATGATATTGAGAATCAATGTAGGATAACAAACATGTTCAATGGCGAAACACCGGCTTCAGAAAAATGTGCAATGGCGAAACATCGACTAAGAGATAACATGGAAAAGATGGCAAAACATCAATAAAACAGGTGATAAAACATCACACCTAACAATGATATTGAGAATCAATGTAGGATAACAAACATGTGCGATGGCGACACATCGGCTTCAGAAAAATGTGCGATGGCGAAACATCGGCTAAGAGATAACATGACAAAGATGGCAACACATTAATGAAACAGATGACGAAACATCACACCTAACAATGATATTGAGAATCAATGTAGGATAACAAACATGTGCAATGGCGAAACATCGGCTTCAAGATAGCACAGACAAGGAAAGATTGGTTTGTATCTTTTACTTTGAAGAAGGGTTTGAGTTCATTAGAAATGTCTTATGATTTTCCAAGAAACAAAATTTTGTTTTAAGATGCAAAATGCAAAGAAAGGAAAAAACAACTAAAGGAAACTAGCCTAGCACTATCCCTAGTGTTATCATACAATGGTTGATCCTAAAGTTGAGGATAAGGGAAAATCCTACCCTAATTTACATGTTAAAGGGAACTCAACAAAACCATCCTATAGGGAACATGCAATGAGAGCGAAGTCGTGTTCTCAATTTCTAAATTGAGTGACCCATCGATCAACAATTAAAGAAGAAAAGCAATAAACATCCTATAGGGAACATGAAATGAGAGTGAAGTCGTCATCTCAATTTATAAATTGAGTGACTCATCGATCAACAATTGAATAAGAAAAGCAATAAACATCCTATAGGGAACATGAAGTGAGAGCGAAGTTGTGATCTCAATTTTTAAATTGAGTGACTCATCGATCAAAAACAAACACAACACATGCATCATACAAAAACCAGAGGGCCTCCTGACATATATCAGCAACAGAGGTCCCTTCATGCAGTCAGAGAATCATGCAAAATGAAAATGGGAGAAAGGAAGTAGTGCAATACCAAACAAATAACTATTTGTAGCAATCAAGCAAGAATAAAAGAAACCTAGAGAAACCTCAAGCAAGCTGGCATCAGTAGACAAATTGAGTCAGGAATTACACCATCAGGATGTAACTAATTTATCATATATGAACAAATCCCATGGGCAATGTATGGAATTCACAATCATATGTATGTATATCCTGCATAAACCATCAAACAGGCCAAACACAAAATAATGCCAACATAATAAATTGTGTTCCACAAATAAAGTGAAACACAAAAGCCTCAAGCCAAAAGTGGAAACTTTCTCAGAGTACCTCGCATATTCAACAACCAAGTTAGTATTCCATAAGGTGAAAAATTGAGAACAACATGGTGGCAATTATCAAACATTAGACATGATAGGCAAGAGGAAGCAAGCATATGCACAGATTAGGTCAAAAGAATCAGAGGAATGTTGCTCCTTTCCATCACCATGTTGAATTGACAATTGAATATCAATAAAGGATCCTAAGAGCTTGAGAATAATATGAACAAAGACCATGAAGTTCAGTAGCGAACATATTTTAATCATGCATAATTAATTCAATCACAACTTCATGAACACAATAGGAGATGAAACCTACATAATGCATTAGAAGGTTCAAAACATTCAAACATGAGGCTTTTAAATGAAATGGCTTGAACTAACATGGACAATAAGAATCCACATGATCATTAGGTTCCCAATTATAGGCCTCACTAAAGTTCATTGGCTATCAAACAAATTGTAACAAGACATGCAAACATAATTGGGTACCTTCACTTCAAAATTACATCAAAAATGGAAATAAAAGTCCATAATTCAAACCAAAAAAAAATTAGCATCTTTGAAAGGTATAGAAGTCAGAATGCAAGCCCTAGGTTCATGAATGACTGAGGAGGAGACCAAATGAAGTTCAAAGTTCAAGACTAGTTGGCAAAACTACCAAGCTAGACAAGTTTTCAAAATAATTTGTGGAAAAATGTCAAACCAAGTTAAAAAATCAAGATGAATGGTTTTAAGACCCTCAATATATTCATGAACCCTAATTAAGACTTTAATCCTATTGAAAATCCATGGCATGGGAGTTTTTAGAAATGAAACTTGCACCATAAGCAACAAAACCCTAATTTTTCGACTTTTAATCTCAAATATTGATTAAGTGAGAACATAATTCAAAAAAATTAAACCAAGATCATACAAATCATCAAGAAACCCTAGATGTCATAAAATATATATTTCATATTTTTTTTTGAATTAAGGAAGAGCCAAAAATGAAATTAAATTCAAACAATTAGTCCATTAACAATTATTCACATCTCAAAATAACATTTAAATCAAACAATCAGAAAAATGGCCAACCAAAACTATATTCAAATATTAGGACTAAAAACACACATCCCGGAATGTTTGTAGAATTTTTGAATTAAAGGAGATATTAAAATAAAAAAAAACAAACAATTAACAATTAAACTATTTTTTAAGGGAGAAAAAAAGCAAACCTTGGCCAAAAACCAACAAAAGGTCAAAAATGAAATTATATTCTGACTCCATGACTAAAATCAAGCTTACATGATTTTTTTTGAATTTTTTTGATTAAGGGAAATGTTGAATTAAAAATCAAACAAACAAATATTACAAGTAACCTTTAAAATTAAATTTTAAATCAAAAATAAAGAAAATGATAAACCAAGGTCAAAATCAATTTTTCCATTATTTTGTGAGTCTAAACATTTTTTTGTGGAATTTTTAGATCAAAGAAAATATTAAAATAAAAATAAACTTTGAACAATCAATTAATTAAACCTATGAATTTTTTTAAACCAATCAAATCATTTTAAAAAAAATCCAAAAAAATATGACAAATACTAGAAAATAATATTGGCCTATGGTAATTTTTCCATGATTTTTGAAAGTGTTTTAATCAGAAAATAAAATCAAACAAAATGTCAAATAAAACAAATAATTCAAATAAGCCAAAAATTCAAATGGACCAATGAGAAAGCGCCACCACATCATCTTCAACCTCTGCACAACTCAAAAACGCACGCAATTCTCAGGTTTAGGGCTCATGCTCAGACCAGCGTAACATACTCAATTTCACATCATTTTTCATGAAATCAAAGGCAAATCAAAGCTAGCATTTCATACTTCACATTGTAATTTGAATCAAATCAAAATATCAACCACATTGTTCACAATCAAGTCAGGAATATGAGCAAAATCATTCTGAATCGCGAGTTTCAGAGTATTCAATCATGCATAATTCACCAAATCAAATGCTATAAAGCTTCAGAAACATTCCATTAACATCATTGAACACAAATCCAAGCTCAAACACCTCAATAAACAAGCGCATCTCAGAAATTGAAGTTTGGTATCATTACCTCAAGACGAAAAGTCTTCTACTGTCTCCTTCACTCCATATGCAAACAAATGGTGCTAGCTTGATCTACTCCCTTTGTTGAAGCTGAATCCACAAGAATTTTGAAGAAAACACCAAGGAATTGAGAGAATCGAATCAAGTTGCAGAAGAAGAAAGTAAATCTCATATATGAAATTCTTGAAATTGCGCGTTCTCCCTCTCTCTCTCTTTGCTAGCTTCCTCTTATATAGAGTTTGTAGAGAAGGTTAGAAAAGGAATTTGGTCTTCCAAGTTGTCCAAGGGCTTGATTGGAAAATTTTGGAAAAAATGAAGTGTGTACAGAATTAGTTGTTTTGCTCGTGCATTCTTTGGCTTCCTATGCATTTTTGTGGGCCAAATTACTTCATAAGATCATGCTTAGAATCTTGGCCCTTAATTCCATCTGATCAAAGAGTGTTGGAGTTTTTGCAATTTTGGGCAATTTTTGTATTTTTCATTCAAGCAAACACCAAGGTCCATGGAACACGAAATGGATGATATTATGGGCCTTAACAAGTCACAAATAGGTCATGGGCTGGTGTTGTACCCCAAAATTTGCCCTCTCATTTCTTCAACATTTTCTCATCACAAGACCCTTGGAGCTCAAGATCAAGCTAGGGTTTGCTCTGCTCAAGACTCCTCCTTGCACTGTTGACCCAAATTAGGGTTTGAGTTTGCACAAAGATGTTTTGACCTAAAATGCCCAAAATGACTTTCATGCTTCATGTTGGACTCACAAGTTTATCCATACCAAGTTTCAAGCCTTGATTCCAATCTTTGCCCAGTCAATTGGACAGTTGACCTAGAAATCAGTTGTATTGGGAAAAAGTTAACTTTGGTGAATTGACAGTCAAACCTCATGATTTTTGACCCACATCAACATTATGAACTCATATGAACCATTTGGTCAAGTTTGTATCACAATTCCATAAGAAATTTGATCAGATCACCAAAAGGGCAAAATGGTCATTTTTAGGGTTTTTGACTGCACAAAGGCAATTTTTGACTGTTTGACCTAGCCAATGGCAAACCAAGCTCACATATGGACTCAAGGACTCAATGAAATGGTCTTGACACATTCAACAAGTTCAAAAGATCCCAAATGCACAAGATTGACAGATGAATTTTCCAGTCAACTGAGTAAAATTTGACTGTATACTGAAAAGTCAAACTTTGACTTTTTGGTCAAAATCAAGTGTCAAGATTCATTTTTCATCAAGACATGTCAAATTATGAAACTTGTTCATCAAGAAATCAAAAATTACTTTTTCATAATATACTTCTCTTTTATTTATTTTTGTATATAATTAATAAATATTGCATATAATACATAATAAATACTTTTTTATTTACAAAATTAGGGTTTTTCCCTAAACCATGAAAATACCCAAAAAATTAACTTTTTTTTATTTTTGTTTATATGTCACATGAAAAATACTTTTTTACATACATATAAAACCATTTTTGTGCATTTTGCATATTTATTGTATTTATTCAATTATTGTAAAATTAAATAACTTGTATATTCAATTTGGATTGTAATAGCTTAGATTTAAATTTCTTGCTAAATATCCCCCATTTGAACATTTGTACCCCCATCCCATAATTATGTTGTAATAATTTAGGATTTTATTTTCCGCATTTTAAAGCTTTCTAATTATACCATGATAGACTTAGGGTTTTGTATGCAAATCAAAAATAACAAATAGCTTGACCTAATTCAAAGACAAAAAGCATGAAAATGGACAACAACAATCACACTTGCACCCCTAGGGTTACTCCACTTGTTGCCTTCAATAATGGGCCATGTTGTATGTTGGGTGTCTTTGGCAAAACAAAACAATTCAAATGATCATAGTCCCTCGATGACGCTTTCGAAAGTTGCCTAAAAATGATCAAGTCCCTTAAAATAAAAATTGCCAAAGACACTTGGCACCATTGCATTCATGGCCTAAACGATGACCCGCGCCCGTCCCGTTAACATCCTAACACAAGATTGTCCACCAAATACAATGATGGAACAATACTGTTAAAAGGGTTAAAAAATAGGAAAGACCTTTGAGAAATTTAGGGTAGATAGCTCTTGGTTACTTGACCAAATCTTGCAAAACAATCCTTGCCATTTTTCAAAACATACATCACAACACACTTTCAAAACAACTTTCAAAAACATTGAAAACTTTTCAAAAGATACACACCTTTGTATACATTCAAACATGGATCATTACAAAGGTTGCCACGATAATGGCCTCTTTTCAAAACATTTTCAAAACCCACACACAAAGCACCATTTCAAACAATTGAAAATACAAGGCAAGTGATCTAAGCAAGTAACTAAGAGCCCATGGATAACCATGGATAGAAAGGGTGCTAATACCTTCCCTTTCTATAATCTACTCCCCGAACCCAAGAAAACATCTCAAAGGTTTTTGCTGTGCTTTTTAACCTTTCCTTAGGATAAAATAAAAAGTCGGTGGCGACTCTTTCTCAACCGAAACATTTGCGAAAACAAACGTAAAACCCAAGTCAGTTCTCCCACCGTATCACAGAACTGGCGACTCTGCTGGGGAAAATTTTAAAGTGGAGTAACCTTAGGACTTAGATCACCCTTTTGCATGACTAATTGTTTGCTTTGATTGCTTTATATCTTGGTTCTCTTGTATGGGATTGAAATCCTACACCCGGATTTGGGGAAACATTCATAGATAGCAATACGTTGTGGAAACTGTGCGGGGTATACCGACACGGTTGAAGCAATAGCTATATTAGTGCGACATATTTGTGAGTACCGGTAACCCTTGAGTTCAATCAAGGAGAGTACGGGGCTTCTGAGTGATGTCATTAAGCACTAATGACCTAGAACCTTACTTGACCATCTTGGCCTTTCATTAGGGGTAGTGAGATGACCGGCTTTGGTGCAGTCTGAAGTTGGTAGATACTCGATACTACACTCATTGAGGGTTGTTTTCTTGGAATATTTTGGTCGCTAGTTAAGTGGCTAAACCAAAACAATGAACATGGAAAACAATCCAATGATATTGAGATCCTTAGAACCCGGTTACTATTTATAGGATAGGTTTTAAGCCAACTACACTCAAGAGGGTACTTACCTATAAAACCCCATGCAAGCCTGAAACTAGGGTTTTGTGTGAATTGCTTGTACATATGTTTGTGCATGCATCATGAACATCATAAAGCATCATATGCATCCACTAACCATTTCAAGGGTTTGGATCTTCATCTTTGTTCTTGTTTTGTAGGTCATGGAAATTCTTCGCAGGAAAACTATCCAAGTCAACCTTGTGAGAATCCCTCCTCAACTCAAGGAGTTCACATCCAGAATTCCAGAAAGCTCTCCCTTCAGTGAAAGACATGGTAGACTGCTCAGCCTAGTCAACACCAGCATTGAAGAGGACATGGTAAAGGTGTTGTTCCAGTTCTTTGACCCCCTTCACCACTGTTTCACATTCCCCGACTACCAATTGGTGCCCACTTTGGAGGAATTTTCTCAACTCCTGAGAATTCCTATTCTTAATCAACTACCCTACAACGGTACGGAAAAAGAACCAAAGCCTGAAGATGTTGCTCAAGCGCTACACTTGCAACCATCTGACATCAAGGGGTATTGGGAAACTAGAAGCGGTGTCAAAGGCTTCTTGGCAAAATTCTTGTTTGAGAAGGCACAAGAGTGTTGGAATTCATTAGACCTACAAGCCTTTGAAGAAATTGTGGCACTCCTCATTTATGGGTTGGTCCTGTTCCCAAATCCTGACCAGCTTATAGATGTCAATGCCGTCAAGATCTTCTTATCCAGGAATCCAATACCAACATTGCTTGGGGACATTCTTCACTCATTTTACACACGAACAATGAGAAAGAGGGGTGTTCTCATGTGCTGTACTCCTCTCCTTGCAAGGTGGTTTATTTCGCACCTTCCACAATCTGTTTTGAAGAATGACCAAGGCTTAAGGTGGTCACAACAATTGATGACCCTCACACACTCTGATGTACATTGGTGTTCTCGGTCCAGAGAAAATGTCATCATCGTCGATCGTTGTGGAGAGTTCCCTAATGTTCCATTACTTGGCATTAGAGGAGGCATTACCTACAACCCTTGTCTAGCTTTGAGACAATTTGGATATGCACGGAGGGATGGCCCTCATGATATGCTGATTCCTGACCTAGTTTTTGACTTCGACAACGATGCGCAAGGACTTCGCCAAAGATTCATCAGAGCTTGGAGGATGCCTAACAAGGTAGACAGCAAGACACTAGGGCACAAGAACTCCATCCCTCTTGAGCCTTATCTCAAGTGGGTACGCACCCGAGCCCAGAGTCTAATGATGCCTTACCCCCATGTTCTCCCTGTGATTAAAGAGCCCGTTAAGGAAGGAGAGGTTCCCTACACCATCCTATATTCTGACATGCCAACATCATGGGAGGAGATGCAGAAGAGTTGGATCCAACTCAAGGAGGAACAGAACACTTTTGAAGCCAGCTTCTACGCCAGTGAGAAGAAGGTTTTGGAGCTTACCCGCCGACTCCATGAGGAAGAGACCCTCAACACCTACATCGCACCAAAGAGGATGCGCAACGTCTTTTTACCTTGAGAAGTTTTTTGTAATATTTGGCCCATGGGGCATTTATGTACTGACAAAATTTCTTCTTATTAATATGACGTGTGTTCTTTTTGTCTGCAACAATTTTGAATTTTCTAAATCCTTGAATGCATTGCATAAATAAGCATATCATTCATCATGTGCATAAGCAGGTCTCCACACCAGGTTTCCTTATCTTTTTGCTGTTTATTTCAGTAAGATGGATCTCGAACAGACGGTCAAAGACTTGCAGTCTCAAAACTCACAATTTCAACATCTCTTGATGACCTTGGCAAAGGGTCAGGAGGATCTAAAAGCCCTTCTTGGGAACAAAGAGCAAGTGAAAAAGAAGAAGAAAAGAGTCAGGGTGGCTACCCTGGGAATAAGGTTTGAGGGTGGAGCCAGAAGAGTTCTTGAATTTCCCCCTACTTCTGAAGAGGGAACCAGTAAAGGAAAAGGGGCTGCGGTACCTTCTGAATCCGAAGCTGAAGAAGAAGAGGCTGAAGAAGACGAAGACTACTCAGAGCAACAATACCCGCCCGCCGATGATAAGTAAAAAAGCTTGGAAGATAGGTTGGCAGCTATGGAGCTGCAGAGAGTTCCCGACTTAGATTTCGAAGATTTGGGATTAGTTGCTGGAATTGTGATCCCCCCGAAGTTTAAAGTGCCAATTTTTGCAAGGTATGATGGGCTGTCCTGCCCGAAGATGCATCTCAGATCATATGTAAGGAAGATCCAACCTTACACTGCAGACAAGAACCTATGGATCCATTTCTTCCAGGATAGCCTTTCAGGGGATCAACTCGAATGGTTCTATCAACTGGATGGAGCCAGTATTCGAAATTGGGAGGACTTGGCTACTGCATTTTATAAGCAGTATCAGTATAATTCCGACCTCGCTCCCACGCGTACCCAACTCTAGGGTATGTCACTGGGGACGGGCAAAGGATTCAAGGAGTATGCGCAAAAGTGGAGGGACCTGGCTGGCAGGGTGCAGCCACCGCTGACTGACCATGAGCTTGTGGACATGTTCTTAGGGACCCTGTCCGGTCCATTCTTCAACCACCTGATTGGTAATTCTTCTGCTGGGTTCACAGACCTGATCTTAACCGGTGAGAGGATAGAAGCTGGTATCATGTCGGGGAAGATACAGAAAGGTTCCTCCTCGAGTATTGAAAAGAAGCCCTTCAAGAAGGAAGCCAATGCTGTTTATGGTCCCAGAAGACAAATTAAACCGGAACGCCGCCAAGCTATCAACGTGTTGGTAATTTCAAAACCTACTGCTGCTCCTCAGCAGTATAACCAACCAAGGGGTGAGAGACCCAAAAGGCAGTACACTCGACTCAGCATGACCTTGTCTCAGATTTTTCCGCAACTACTGTCAACCAATCTGGTAACTGTCAAAGAAGCTCCGAAGGTAGTGAACACAGCTTCTCCAAAGTACAACCCCAACGCCCGTTGCGCTTATCACTCTGATAGCCCGGGGCATACCACAGATGATTGTTGGGCTCTGAGGAATAAGGTTCAGGACCTTATTGATGCTAAAGAAATACAGTTTGAGGCGCCCGAAAGGCCCAATGTTGTGACTGCTCCTATGCCCCAGCATGGAGTGAATGCTGTGGGAGAAGACCCGTATGTAGCCTCTGTGGATGAGATTGTTACTCTGTTGTTGACTGTCAAGAGGAACCTGTTGCTAGCCGGTTTATTTCCGGGATGTAGCAAAGGTTGCCATTTATGTGCTGTTTCACCTGCTGGTTGTCCCTTGCTGAAGTCAGGCGTCCAAAACCTGATGCATAGCAAAGAGATCTTGTTCGAGAAGATTGCTGTTCCTGCTGTCCCTGCTGAAGAAGTGTCTATTGTTACTATTTTCAACAACCCTCCTAAGGCTCCTTCAAAGAAGCCTGTCAAAATCATGTCCACTCAGAAGATTGCTCCTATCATCATCACTGTTCCGGGGCCCCTCCCTTATACATCTGACAAAGCTGTCCCGTGGCACTATGGGGCAGATGTTTATGTGCTCAGAGTAAAACAAGAGTTCGATACAAGCACCGGCGTTAGCAACATCACCGGGCCTGCCAAAGTTACTCGCAGTGGTAGGATGTTCTCACCAGATATTGCGCCACCATCTATTCAGAGACCTCTTGTCAACACACCTGCAAGTGTGCCTGCTTCCCTTCCTGATCAAGTTCCTGTTTCTACCCCTGCCGCCGAGTCATCTGACGCTCGGGGCAAAGGGATTGCTACTGATATGCCTGCCCGGATGGAGGCACCGAAGACAACCACTATTGAAGCTTCCCAACAAGAGATGGAAGAGATTCTCAAGATCATTAAGAAGAGTGATTTCAATGTAGTTGAGCAGCTGGGGAACACCCCCTCTAAAATTTCTATGCTATCACTGTTGTTGTGTTCAGAGGCCCATGCCAAGGCCCTGATTTCCTTCCTGAAGATGGCCCATGTGCCACAAGAAACGTCTGCTGATCAATTTACCGATTGTGTGGCCAACTTGACTGCCGATAATGGTTTGGGCTTCTCTGACGCCGATCTGACTGCCAAAGGAAAGAACCATAACGACGCCCTGCATGTCTCCATTGAATGCAGGGGCACTACTCTTTCCCATGTGTTGGTAGACACCGGTTCTTCATTAAACATATTACCCAAGAAGGCCCTAGACAGGATGGATTGTGAGGGTTTAGAGCTCAAGCCTAGTAACATTGTTGTCCGGGCCTTTGACGGTTCGAAAAGGATGGTACATGGGGAAGTTGACATTCCAATCAGGGTTGGTTCTCAAGTTTTTTATTCTACTTTCTATGTGATGGACATCCGACCATCCTATTCTTGTTTGTTGGGTCGTCCATGGATCCACAAGGCTGGAGCTGTGACCTCCACACTACATCAGAAGCTGAAGTACCCGGTCAGAGGGAAAATTGTGACAGTTCAGGGGGAGGAAGAGTATATGGTCAGCCATCTCAACTCGTTCTGGTACATAGAAATGGATGGGGAGTTCATTGAGACCCCCTTTCAACACTTTGAAGAGGTGCCTCAGACACTGGCGTCAGCAGAGACTGTGACTGTAGAAGATTCTCCTTTGAAGATGGCTTCCTTAAAGGATGCCCGGGCTGTGATTGAGAAGGATGAGTGCGCAAACTGGGGCCGACTTCCTGATTTCACTCCAAAGACCGACAAGTTTGGTTTGGGTTTCACTGCAGAGGCTCAGAGGGCTGTTCGTAAGGCAAGGATTGGAAGACCTCCTGTGTTCATCACCAATCTGGGAGTAAATGCTATTGAAGACGACGTGGAGGAATCTGAATTCGACAGCTGGATCTACCCAACAACCGACGGTGGACCAAGCAACTGGACTGCCAAAGACTTCACACCTATTGCTTTTGTCACTCAGTAATGAACTCTTTTGTTTTGAATTTGTAACAGACAATATTTTGAAACTTTTATGGCTCGGTGTCTTACCCGGGGCACTGTGGCTTCATCTGTGAGGGCTTTTGTGTGTCATTTTCATATATCATTAATAAAAACATTGGACGTTTGTTGCATTTCAAAATCTTGCGCTCCTTTTCTTTCTTTATTATATATTGCAAAACAGCTATATTTACACACACTCACCTATACAGGTTCCAATCCACTCTGGATCTCACTGGTAACAACTCTGCTACTGTCAGTTATGACTTCGAAAATCCGATCAACTTAGCGGAAGACGAAGGTGAAGATGATTGCAAAGTGCCTGGTG
Organism: Vicia faba; assembly: GCA_948472305.1. Classification (NCBI taxonomy): domain Eukaryota; kingdom Viridiplantae; phylum Streptophyta; class Magnoliopsida; order Fabales; family Fabaceae; genus Vicia; species Vicia faba. The sequence continues at coordinate 1,483,769,641 of OX451738.1, forward strand.
AACTTGCAAGACTACTACTCCAGGAAGAGAGGGCCATTCAGCCACATGAAGAGCCGGTGGAAACGGTAAATCTGGGTACTGAGACAGACAAAAAGGAAGTCAAGATTGGTGCCAATCTAGAGCTCAGTGTGAAACAACGATTGATTCAGATGCTGCATGACTATGTGGAAATCTTTGCTTGGTCTTACGAAGACATGCCTGGGTTGGATACCGACTTTGTGGTTCATCACCTGCCTACCAAGGAAGAATGCCCTCCGGTAAAATAGAAGGTCCGCCGTATGCGTCCAGAAATGTCCGAGAAAATCAAAGCTGAGGTTATGAAAAAATTTGATGCCGGGTTTCTAGCAGTGACTTCTTACCCTCAGTGGGTTGCCAACGTGGTTCCAGTGCCGAAGAAGGATGGTAAGGTCCGAATGTGTGTTGATTACAGGGATTTGAACAGGGCGAGCCCTAAGGATGATTTCCCTCTGCCTCATATCGACGTTCTAGTTGACAACACTGCTCAGCATAAAGTATTCTCCTTCATGGACGGCTTCTTCGGTTATAATCAGATCAAGATGGCTCCTGAAGACATGGAGAAGACCACTTTTGTTACTCAGTGGGGCACCTTTTGCTACAAGGTCATGCCTTTTGGGTTGAAAAATGCTGGGGCAACCTACCAACGTGCCATGGTTGCTTTATTTCATGACATGATCCATCACGAGATAGAAGTATACGTCGATGATATGATTGTAAGGTCCCAAACTGAGGAGGAACACCTTGACCATCTACAAAAGCTGTTTGACCGTCTGAATTTGTACAAGTTGAGGTTGAACCTAAACAAGTGCACCTTTGGGGTGAGATCTGGAAAACTACTAGGTTTCATTGTGAGCGACAAAGGTATTCAAGTGGACCCTGCCAAGGTGAAAGCCATACAAGAGATGCCAACTCCCAAGACAGAGAAAGAAGTCAGAGGATTTCTAGGACGGTTGAACTATATTGCCCGATTCATCTCGCATCTAACTGCTACCTGTGAACCAATCTTCAAGCTGCTGAAGAAAGATCAAGTAGTACGTTGGAACGATGAATGTCAGGCTGCTTTCGAAAGAATCAAAGAGTATCTCCAAGAACCACCCATTCTTATGCCGCTGGTTGAAGGGAGACCTCTAATATTATACTTGACAGTACTAGACAACTCAATGGGGTGTGTGCTGGGGCAGCATGACGAGTCTGGCCGAAAAGAACACGCCATTTATTACCTTAGAAAAAAGTTTACCGACTGTGAGACCCGATACTCACTGCTCGAGAAAACTTGCTGCGCTTTGGTATGGGCTGCTCGCCGGCTGAGACAGTATATGTTGACTCACACTACTCTGTTGATTTCAAAAATGGATCCAATAAAGTACATCTTCGAAAAGCCTGCCTTGTCTGGAAGAATAGCAAGATGGAAGATGATCTTGATGGAATATGACATCCAGTACACGACTCAAAAAGAAATCAAGGGAAGTGTATTGGCAGACCATTTGGCACACCAGGCAGTGGATGATTACCAGTCGATGAACTTTGAATTTCCAAACGAGGATATCATGGTAGTGACTGATTGTGAAGTACCTGGACCGGATGAAGGACCTGAGGAAGGATCCCGATGGTCTATGCACTTTGACGGAGCCTCGAACACTTTGGGTAATGGTATCGGCGCTGTGATCATATCCCCAAAAGGCACTCATACTCCACTCACCGCCCGTCTATGTTTCAACTGCACCAACAACATGGCAGAGTATGAGGCATGTATCATGGGTCTTCAAGCTGCAATCGACCTAAGGATCAAGTGTCTGAGTGTCTTCGGAGATTCCGCTCTCGTGATCAATCAGATCAAAGGAGAGTGGGATACGAAACACCCAAATCTTATTCCTTACAAAGAGTATGTGTTGACATTGATTCCCCACTTCGAGGAGATAACTTTTGAACACTTCCCAAGAGAGGAGAATCAGTTAGCGGACGCGTTGGCTACGATGTCTTCTATGTTCAAAGTTAAATGGGATAACGAGGCTCCCCGGATCATTATCTGGAAATTGGATGAACCTGCACATTGCTGCGATCTCGAGACCGAAGAGGTAACAGAAAAACCCTGGTATCATGAAGTGAAGAGGTACCTTGAAGCTCAAGAATACCCCGAAGGCGCATCTGTTAATGACAAGAAGTTCCTGAGAAGGTTTGCGGCAAAGTTCTTCCTCAACAATGACATTCTCTACAAGCGAAACCATGATTCAACCTTACTGCGTTGTGTGGATAAGGCTGAAGCAGAAAGGATCATGGCAGAGCTACATGAAGGTACCTTTGGAACATATTCCAGTGGACATACCATGGCAAAGAAAATCCTTCGGGAAGGATATTTCTGGTCCACAATGGAAGCCGACTGTTATCAGCATTCTCGAACTTGTCATAAATGCCAGATCTATGCTGATAAGGTGCACATTCCTCCGGTTCCTCTGAACGTCTTGACAGCACCTTGGCCTTTTGCAATGTGGGGTATTGATATGATCGGCGAGATCCGACCTACGGCATCTAACGGGCATCGCTTCATCTTAGTAGCGATTGATTACTTCACAAAGTGGGTCGAGGCAACTTACTTCGCTACCGTAACCAAGAACGTCATGGCAAGGTTCATTCGGCGCAACCTGATCTGTCGATACGGTGTACCTGAGAGGATCATTACGGATAATGGTACCAATCTTAACAACAAAATGATCACTGAGCTCTGCGAGCAATTCAAGATACAACACCACAACTCTTCTCCCTATCGACCGAAGATGAATGGGGCTGTAGAAGCAACGAATAAGAACATCAAGAAGATTGTGCAGAAGATGACAGTGACCTACAAAGATTGGCACGAAATGTTTCCGTTTGCTCTTCATGGGTACCGTACCTCAGCACGGACGTCAACAGGGGCAACTCCCTTTTCCTTGGTCTATGGCATGGAGGCAGTCTTGCCTGTTGAAGTCCAGATACCCTCTCTCTGGATAATGAAGGATGCAGGTTCGAGCGAAGATGACTGGATCCAGACTCGGCTTGATCAATTAAACCTAATTGACGAAAAGAGACTCACTGCTATTTGTCATGGTCAGACGTACCATAAATGGATGATCAGGGCATTTAACAAGAAGGTCAGACGATAAGAGTATCAAGTCGGAGATCTGGTAATCAAGCTCATCATTCTTCCTCAAAGTGATCCCAGGGACAAATGGACCCCTACGTACGAAGGGCCATTTGTGGTTAAACATATCTTCTCAGGAGGAGCTATGATTCTAACCACCATGGATGGTGACGACCTTCCTCACCCCGCCAATGCAGACATAGTAAAAAGATACTACGCATGAATTAAAGACCCGCTAGGTTGACACACCTAGGCAAAAATAAGGGCTTCCCGGCGAACCAAAAGGGTTCGGGCAAAAATAAGGGACGAAATGAAAAAATCTGTACACCCGGCAAGTCGAAAACCTGAAAAGGCGGCTTGGGCAAAAATGGGTATCCCGGTGGACTGAAAACCTGAAAGGGCGGTCCGGGAAAAAGTTAGGGATAAAGCGTAATACTATGTCTCATTGGATCACCTTGCATCTAGAATTCGCCATCAACTATCAGGCTCAGATGACTCCAATCAATCAGCTTCATCTTCAACTAAGCAGCAGAGTGATGAGACGCTTGAAGACATAAAGGCGATAGCAGAGTTGGAACCCAGTGGGATTATTATTCACATAGCTGTTTTGTTTCCTTTTCACAAAATTGTATAAACTCTATTTTTGCTCGGCGGCGTTCTCTTACTAGGACGTCAGCCTCCTATACATAAAACGCCTATTTACAGGCAAATTTCAAAATCAATACAAGTTCAATTTTTCAGACAAATTACCCATCGTTTTTTCCTTTTTTCTGTTTTGTTTTGCAAAGAACGTCCAATGTTCATTTTTGATATATTCATTTGACATTAATTGCTAATCATGAATATTTGCATGCGAAACAAAGGACTAATTACAAATGACATCAGAAACAGGGGCAATAAAGAATTGTCTAAGCGATCTAGTTGCTCTGTCCACCAAGGTACAAAAGTAGGTTCGGCTGAAGAACGTAACCAGGATACTTTCACTCCCCGTTGAATAAGACGAGATTCAGCAATACTCTCCCCAGGCAGAGATGGTCCCCCATCAGCCCTGAAAAGGCACAGTATCTCCAGCAAGTCAGCGATATTCTCCCCAAGCCGAGTTAGTCTACTGTCAGCCTTAAGGAAGTTGGGTATCCCCAGAAGATCTCAACATTCCCCAGCGGAGTATAGACATTCCTCAGCAAGCATCCCCGACAGTCTTAATATAAGATTTGTTCCCTGATGGAATACAGACACCCCAGTGGAACCATTCCCCAGTACAGTCCAAAGTTTCCCCAGGAAAGTGGAATCCATATCCCCAGTAGATTCTGGAAGCTTATCCTCAGTAGATTCTGGAAGCTTATCACCTACAGAGTACATACGTCTCTCCCCGACTTTATTCAAAGGTTATTTCCCCACCAGGGTATAACTGGGTTATCCTCAGCTAATTACCACGGAAAGATCGTCCTCGGCGAAGTTCTTCCTATTCCCCAGCGGAGTTCATCAAATTCCCCAACATAACTTATCAGTGGAATCCCCAGCGGAGCTCTCATCAAAACCTCAGCGAAGTATCTCTTCCCACAGAGTAATTCCCTGCAGAGTAATCTCTCCAACAAGTTTATTCCCCAACAGAGTCATCTTCTCCTACCGGTTTATTCTTGCAACCATCATCCCCAGCGGAAACGAAGAACTCCACTCTTCAACATCAGCCCAGGATTCCACAAACTCCCGGCAGTCGTCAAGGATTTATTTTCCTAGACAAAAATACATTCATCACATTATCATACACCATGACGCATGCATATACGCATCATATCACACAATCTCATTTATTCTTGAAAACATCATGACCTCATGCATTTCATACATCATGACATTGCATACAATTGATGTCTTGCCTTTTTAGGAAAAAGGACAATCCAAAGATGTTTACTATCAACTGTCACAATTCCAGATTCGATTCTTGTATCTAGCCAGGGCATATCTGTGAGTATTTGATTGTGGATTCGACACTTGTATCTAGTCAGGGCATATCTGCATGAATAGTTTAGAGATTCGATACCTGTATCCAGCCAGGGCATATCTGTAGACGACAATTTCCATATTCGATACCTGTACCCAGCCAGGGCATATCTGTAGACAACCAATTCCAAATTCGATTCCTGTATCCAGCCAGGGCATATCTGTGAGTATTTGATTGTGGATTCGACACCTGTATCTAGCCAGGGTATATCTGCATGAATAGTTTCCAAATTCGATACCTGTATCCAGCCAGGGCATATCTATAGACGACTAATTCCAGATTCGATTCCTGTATCTAGCCAGGGCATATCTGTGAGTGTTTGATTGTAGATTCAATACCTGTATCCAGCCAGGGCACGTCTGTAAGCAACCTTTTGAAGTTCCGGATTCGATTCCTGTATCTAGCCAGGGCACATCTGTGAGCAACTAATTGTAGATTCGATACCTGTACCTAGCTAGGGCATATCTGCATGAAGAGTTTGAAGATTAACACCTGTAACAGGCCAGGAAACCATCTTCCTTTCTCAAAGTACGCAAGTTCTCGCTAAGGAATCTCTTACGCGATCAACACTTCCAAATGGCATCTATAAGCCCATTCCCGACAAGGTTCTGTCACGTCTCCAGATGGAATCTATAAGCCCACCCTCCTATCCACCATCTCTCCAAATGGCATCTATAAGCCCATTCCCGCCATCACATTGCTGATACTCCACTATGCGAGTGCAAATTTCTGGGCACTCTAGTGTCCAATCTCCTTTTACCCTCGAGTCGCGAAAGGCAAACTTGCCAATCTAACTCTTCAGGTGCAAGAAGATTGAACAGGGGAAACTGTTGTACCCCAAAATTTGCCCTCTCATTTCTTCAACATTTTCTCATCACAAGACCCTTGGAGCTCAAGATCAAGCTAGGGTTTGCTCTGCTCAAGACTCCTCCTTGCACTGTTGACCCAAATTAGGGTTTGAGTTTGCACAAAGATGTTTTGACCTAAAATGCCCAAAATGACTTTCATGCTTCATGTTGGACTCACAAGTTTATCCATACCGAGTTTCAAGCCTTGATTCTAATCTTTGCCCAGACAATTGGACAGTTGACCTAGAAATCAACTGTATTGGGGAAAAAGTCAACTGTGGTCAATTGACAGTCAAACCTCATGATTTTTGACCCACATCAACATTATGAACTCATATGAACCATTTGGTCAAGTTTGGATCACAATTCCACAAGAAATTTGATCAGATCACCAAAAGGGCAAAATGGTCATTTTTAGGGTTTTTGACTGCACAAAGGCAATTTTTGACTGTTTGACCTAGCCGATGGCAAACCAAGCTCACATATGGACTCAAGGACTCAATGACATGGTCTTGACACATTCAACAAGTTCAAAAGATCCCAAATACACAAGATTGACAGATGAATTTTCCAGTCAACTGAGCAAAATTTGACTGTATACTGAAAAGTCAAACTTTGACTTTTTGGTCAAAATCAAGTGTCAAGATTCATTTTTCATCAAGACATGTCAAATTATGAAACTTGTTCATCAATAAATCAAAAATTACTTTTTCATAATATACTTCTCTTTTATTTATTTTTGTATATAATTAATAAATATTGCATATAATACATAATAAATACTTTTTTATTTACAAAATTAGGGTTTTGCCCTAAACCATGAAAATACCCAAAAAAAATTAACTTTTTTTTATTTTTGTTTATATGTCACATGAAAAATACTTTTTTACATACATATAAAACCATTTTTTGTGCATTTTGCATATTTATTGTATTTATTCAATTATTGTACAATTAAATAACTTGTATATTCAATTTGGATTGTAATATCTTAGATTTAAATTTCTTGCTAAATATCCCCCATTTGAACATTTGTACCCCCCATCCCATAATTATGTTGTAATAATTTAGGATTTTATTTTCCGCATTTTAAAGCTTTCTAATTATACCATGATAGACTTAGGGTTTTGTATGCAAATTAAAAATAACAAATAGCTTGACCTAATTCAAAGACAAAAAGCATGAAAATGGACAACACCAATCACACTTGCACCCCTAGGGTTACTCCACTTGTTGCCTTCAATAATGGGCCATGTTGCATGTTGGGTGTCTTTGGCAAAACAAAACAATTCAAATGATCATAGTCCCTCAATGACGCTTTCGAAAGTTGCCTACAATTGCAAAACCCAGTCAGTTCTCCCACCGTATCACAGCTGGATTAGGAACAAAGAGAATGGCTGAAACCTGAGTTTTCATGAATTGGCCATTTTGCATATTTGTCAAATTTCAATAAAATGCTCCAAAATTTCAAAACTCATAACTTGCTCATACTTTTGAATTTTGGCACAAATGAGCATAGTTTAGAAAGGTATTGAAAATATATACAATCTGTTAGTTTTGAGTTTTCGCAATTGAATCAACTAAGGTCCTCAAAATTTGGCTTGAAATTAACTAATTTTAGAAAATGACCTATAATTTTGTGACTTCAAAAGACCATAACTCTTGATTACTTGCCAATTTGGACATGATACCAAAAGGAGGTGAAAGATAATTCTATTAGCTTTCCAATCATATTTCATTTGCATCTTCTTGATCAAGGGTGAATAAAATATGAATTTTTGAAATTAAGTCCTTATTTTCCAAAATTAGTAACTTTTAGGGTTTCTTCAAGAACAAAGTTTCAACCCAAACCTCAATCTCTTTGATCCAATGACCAAAATGGACTTGAAATATGAAAAGTACATCCTTGAATTGATGGTTGGCCAAAAATTCACTTGGTCAACCTTGACTTTGACTGATTTTGACCAAAATGACCATTTTGCCCCTATGAATCAATTGATCCATTTCCCTTCAAAATTGATGATCAAAACTTCAAACATATGATCTTCCAAACATATAGAGGCCATGTACAAAGTTTCACTTCAAAATTCTCAAAGAAACCTGATAAAAAATCAAACCCTAGTTTTGGTCAACACCTCAGGAGACTGATGAATCATCTTCAAAACTTCAAATCCTTTGGGCATCATGACCAATTCCTCGTGAAAAGACCTATTAGATACCAAAGAGATGTTATAGCTCCCTAAATCAAGACTTGTACATTGGCCAATAGCCTTTCTCAAACAAAACCCTAATTTGACTGGTGAATCCAAAGAGTGATTCCCCTTGTAATCAAACACAAACTTCAATCCTCTGGTGATCCAAAGAGATGTATAAAATATCTTGAGATATGCCATAACCTTTGAGCTTGAAAGATCCAGAGGTTTAGATAATAAGATTCTACTTGAACAAATTGCCAATGCAATCAACCTTCAAAGCTTGAGGAAGACTAGCTAACCAAAGCACTCTGATCCCATCACAAAGTATGAATGCAATGCACTATGATGTTCATGATGAAACATAAGCCTAAATCAAGAGGGTAAATTTTGGGGTGCAACAACTGCCCCTATTCAAATATCTTCAACATGATAAGTGAGAAAAGTGATAACTTTCGAGCGTTCAGGGTTGAAGATGTTTGAATATGAAAGAACCCGAAAATTTACACTCTTGAAAGAAACGGAAACAGAAAACTCCCAAGACATGCGTCAGAATGAAGCTGCTACGCAGGTTGAGACAGAACGAAAACAAAAGAAGAGTAGGCGCAACTAAACTTCCGGACAAATGTACCAGGGCAAAACTGGGCTTTAAAAAGGGGTGAGACAAAATTCAATCCACAGAGTATGGGCGAAACTAAACTCTGGAAAAGAAAACGTACGCGGGTGAGGAGACGAAACTCTGAGCTCGACCCGAAGCAAAAGTGGCTAGAGTGCATGATTCTAGGAACACTTGCCAATCTCAACTAGGATAGACAGTATGAAGGAATTTAGAGAATCCCAGAAATGAGGAACAAAAGCGAGACGAAACTCGACTCAACGACTAGTCAGACGAAACTAGACTAGATGAGTACCAGGACGAAACTGGATTTCACGCACGGGTAACAAGGTGAAACTCGACCCAAAGCGAAGTGATGAGAGTGCATGTTTCTCAGAGCACATGCTGGTCTCAGATTAAAGTATAAACAGTGACGAAAACTGGTAGGAGAATCCAAGGAACAAAGGAGACTGATTTCAAACCATGGATGCAGCACGAACATTGCACTCGGTAAAGAACACCGTCAAAGAGTCCAAGGTAGGAAAACAAAAACGAGACGAAATTCGACTCAAAAACTAGTTAGGTGAAACTAAACTAGATGAGTACCAGGACGAAACCGGATTTCATGCACAAGGTGAGGAGACGAAACTCTAAGCTCAACCCAAAGCAAGGAGATTAGGGCGTACACCTAAAAACCTGCTGAAAGCGAATATCAGGACGAAACTGGTATTCGAAAGGTGCATCAATAGACATTGGAATGAAGCGGAGAGGGTAGTGAAGACTAAACCCGAGAAGACCGCGCCAGGGTGAAACTGAACTACAGTCAAGAGTAGACACTCAAACAAACAAATGATTGACGTCAGAAGGATATTGGTATGGGGTGGATAATGAGGACGAAGACCTCGCTGGGGATTAAATCCTAAGTATTAGAAAATCACTGGGGATGACGGAAATAATAATGGCTTATGTTCCGATGCATGTTTGAATTCTTTTTATATAGCGCAATGCTCCATATAATGGAAATGCTACGCTTTTTGGTAGATGCAATGTAATGATGCATGTTTAAAAGTTCTACTAGGGAATGGCCAATTGAGAAGCCAAAAATGAAGGAGTCAGCATCTGACATGACTTGCAAAAATAAATTGCAAAATCCAAAGGAGAGGAGAAAATACGGGGAACTGCTGGAGGGGGAACCTGGAAGAGACGAAGCTTTATGGAGAATAAAAAAAGGGCAAACAGTAGAAACGGGCCATAACCATTTGAGAGGAACTGAAAAAATAAATTGTGAATTCCTAGGGAAGATCAGGTTGACACTGTAGCTTCCAAAAAGGGACGCCTATCTGAAGATTAGACATTTGAGAGAGAGGATCAGGGTAAGACTGTAATCTCTGGAAAAGAAAGCACACAACCGTGTTGAGGATGACACCAAGACAACAAACCCGATGTGAAGGGTGAACACCCTTTCTGGGGAAACAAAGCTCTGCTGAAGAGGTGGGACTTCACCGGGGAGATAGAACTCTGTTGAAGATTTTTTTGTTAGAGAGATAATCTCTTGGAATGCAACCAATGGATGAATCCTGTAGATAGTCACACAGTAACGACCTTATTGGGGAATAAGAGAAGATCCTTAACATAAGGATGCCCCGGTCAACAGATCGACTGGGAAATGAGAGGTTAAAGCGAGGGATCTCTATTAGCAATTCCATTTGGGAGTTGAAACTTCTTCAGAATGTGGGTTCCTACTTAACGACTCCACTGGGGATGGGCGGCATATCCAAACTTAAAGTCCTAGAATGAAGCTTTTTGAAAGAAAATCCCTGGAGCAAAAACCTTTGCTGCGGAAGCGAAACTTCACTGGGGGTAAGAAACTTCACAGGGGATAAGCAGAGTCCTAATCATACACGGGCTCTGTCCAAATAGAAGAAAGCCAAACATTCCCCTCTTGACAATCATTAAGCTCTTTACAGGTGTTCAACGTGTAAATTCCTTTTTGATGTCAAACAGTTGTTTTGCTTATAGAAAAATTTTTATTTTGGGAATGACAGACCTGATGCGATGATTATTTAAGCCTTGAAGTTGAAAACTTTAACAAAATGTCGCATCTCTATTGTGAACGAATCACTGGCTAGAGTGCAAAAAAGTTTTAAAACTTTTCTTCCCCTTTTTGAAAAACGAGTCAAGATGCGGGTGATAAGATACCAACACGGCTATGCAACACATATTTGGGGAGTTTAGGAACTATTATCCTGTTGTAGTATGCTTTCGAGTTAAACCTTTATTTCAGTTAGGACTTTTAGAGGTTGTAACGTGGCCTGGTTCGAGGTTCTTTTGAAAAAAAGTTTTTCAAGGCTCAAGTTATTTGGTGCCCACCCCCCTTCGTGATATTCTCCTGTCCTAAGTTCAACTGACTTATCACAAGCATTCACCTTTAAAAAGGATTTATAATGGTTGAGTGATCACGACAAATCCTCCAACATGATCGTCACTTAACTTCTGCTGCTTTTGTTGTTTTTTTTATTCCTCTTCTTTTGATGAAAATTTTTTGGAGAATCTTTTTCGGCCTTTTAGGCTCTCTTTTCCCTAATTTTTGCCTGGAATGAAATCTTTTGAATTTCCATTTGGGATTCCAGCGGGATGCCCTAACTTTTGCCTAAGCGACTTGTTTTCAAGTTTCGACTTAGCGGGGCTTTTTGTTTCTTTCTTATTCATACTTTCCACTTTGAACAAGTCAATATGACTTTAGGTTTTTTTGAACTTTCTCTTTCTTTATCTCCCCTTTTTTTTTGAAGAAAACAAATGCCTCATTCCTTGGTCGGCGAGGGATAGGCATTATTGTATCGATTCGATCTCGACCTCAGGACTTTGTGAGGAAATGAACACCGTGGTTTAGACATTTTTCCTGATCTTATGATGCGAAAGATAAAATATGGTGATCCTCAGATGGGACATTCCTTCTTAAATTTGAATGCTTGGGAAAATCAACTGAACATCTACCCTGCCCCTGGTTAAAAAAGGTTTATTTTTATTTTTATTTTTTGAACATAAAGGAAACTCCTACTTCGAAGGCTCAGAGGGGTTAACGGGGGTCTAACTCCCTTATATCTCCAATGTTTGGGGATTGAAACAATGTCTGTACATCATCAACAGGGTTCTACCCAAAAGCATACCATTACAGTCACTGTTTTTTTTAGCTAAACTCCTTCCTCCAAATTCTTGGCCGTGCAAAAGAATTGGCACAGTTGGTATCAAAATGCCTGAAAAACGATTAAAGAGTGATACTGTATGGATTAAGTAAAATGAAACAATTTTTTTTCAAGGCAAAAACATTCAACGCATCAAGACTGACATTCAGCTATAAACAAAATCATATATGCAGACAATGCTAAAACAATGAATCAAGATAACACATGAAAGTACGGCGAAGAAATGTAATAAAAGCCATTATGGGGAAGAAGTATCTCCAACCAGGTTCACCGGTCCTACTGACCTGCCGTAACCTTGATATTATCCAGACCTATGATTTTTACCAACAGCCCGGAGCTGCGAAACAAAAGTGCAAGGAAAAATGCCTAATAAAGTGAAAGAGAAGTCCATCAAACAGAGAAACAAACATGCCCCTTGCGTAGTAGTAGTGGAGTTTGTTATCCGTGTTTCAAGCGATCAACTAACAATGACTTAAATTACCATATATGTGTAAGTTCCACGAAGTTTATATGCTCATGCTTATAAAAAATATTGGACGTTTTTGCAAACAAAATAGTAAAAAGGGGAGAAAAGAAACGCGTACGCATACTTGAAAGAAGATATTTTATTGATTTTGAGAAATCAGCCTGTGAAACAGGCATTTACATTTGGAAGCAAGTAATTTACAAAATCGAAAGCAAACAGGCGTTTACAAATGGCAATGTGAATGTGAATATCCATCAAGTCCCGACTCTGCTATGACTCTTACGACTTTCACGCTTTCAGACAAGTCTTTCTTGGATTAGCTCTGAGCTTGTGCCAGGTGACGGAACAAAGGAAAGAGGAAAATGATCCCATGCTGAGCGTAGTCATTTGCTTTAAGTCCCTAACTTTTGCCTGAATCTCCCTTTCGGGTTTTCGATTCACTAGGACACCCTTTTTTTGCCTAAACCGCCCTTTCGGGTTTTCAGTTTAGCGGGTTTTTATTATTTTTATGCAAAGTATTTTTAACTACATCGGCATTCACAGGGAGAGGGAAGTACTCTCCATCCATAGTTGTGAGCATCATTGCTCCTCCGGAGAAAACTTTTCTGACCACGAAAGGACCTTCATAAGTTGGAACCCACTTGCCCCTGGGATCTCCCTGAGGAAGAATTATCCTCTTGAGCACAAGGTCACCTGGCTTGTAACACTGGGGCCGTACCGTCTTATCAAAAGTGTTTCTCATCCTTTGCTGATATACCTGACCATGACATACAGCCGTCGATCTCTTTTCATCAATAAGTTCCAGCTGATCCAACTGATTCTGTACCCATTCACTTTCATCCAACTCTACATCTCTCATGATCCTAAGAGAAGGAATCTCGACTTCTACCGGCAATACTGCTTCCATGCTGTAAACCAATGAAAATGGGGTTGCCCCAGTATAAGTACGCACAATGGTGTGATAACCATGCAAAGCGAAAGGCAGCATATCATGCCAATCTTTATAGGTTACCACCATCTTCTGTACAATATTTTTGATATTCTTATTGGCCGCTTCTACGGCACCGTTCATCTTTGGTCGGTATGAAGAAGAGTTATGATGCTTGATTTTGAAGGACTCATAAAGCTCCTTCATCATTTTGTTGTTCAGATTAGACCCATTATTAGTAATGATCTTCTCAGGCACTCCGTAGCGACAGATAATATTGTGCTTAATGAACCGAGTTACCACTTGCTGGGTGACATTGGCATAGGATGCAGCTTCGACCCACTTCGTAAAATAATCGATGGCAACCAGAATGAAATGGTGTCCGTTGGACGCAATCGGTTCAATTTTTCCGATCATATCAATTCCCCACATCGCAAACGGCCAAGGGGAGGTCAAGACATTCAAAGGTACTGGAGGCACATGCACCTTGTCAGCATAGACTTAAAATTTGTGGCAAACCCGTGCATGATTGTAACAGTCAGCCTCTATGGTGGACCAATAATAACCTACTCATAAGATCTTTTTAGCCATGGTATGCCCGTTGGAATGGGTTCCGGAATCACCTTCATGTATCTCCTCGATGATTCTAGCTGCTTCTTTCTTGTCAACACATCTGAGCAGTAAGTCGTCATGATGCCTTTTATACAACACACCACCACTGAGAAAGAACTTGGCTGAAAATCTTCTCAAGAACTTATTATCTATAACGGATGCTCCCTCAGAGTACTCTTATGTTTCCAAATATAGCTTAACGTCATAAAACCAAGGGTTACCATCTGGTTCCAAACTGGCCTCAAAACAGAAAGCTGGCTCACTCAAACTTTTGATAGTAATGGAAGGTGCCTCATTAGCCCACTTAAACTTAAACATGGAGGACAAAGTTGCCAGTGCATCAGCTAGATTGTTTTCTTCTCTGGGAATGTGTTCAAATGTGATCTCTTCGAAGTACGGAATCATAACATGCTCACGATAGGGAATCAGGTTCTGATGGCGAGTCTCCTAATATCCATTAATCTGGCTGATAACAAGATTGGAATCTCCGTAAACTTTCAAAAATTTGATGCGCAGGTCGATTGCCGCTTCAATGCCATAAATGCAAGCCTCATACTCAGCCATGTTGTTAGTGCAATCGAAACAAATACGAGCCGTGAAAGGAATGTGATATCCCTCAGGAGAAGTGATAATAGCTCTGATGCCGTTACCCATGGCATTAGAGGCACCATAAAAAACAAGCGTCCAACGTGATCCCGGATCGGGTCTTTCATCTGGGTCTGGAATATTATAATCTAGAATATACATAATTTCCTCATCTGGAAAATCAAACTTCATCGGTTCATAATCGTTCATGGGCTGATGAGCAAGATGGTCGGCCAGTAAACTGCCCTTAATTGCTTTTTGAGTAGTGTATTGGATATCATATTCGGTGAGTATCATATGCCAACGGGCTACCCCGCCTGTAAGAGCTGGTTTCTCAAAAATGTACTTGATTGGATCCATTTTGGATATCAAGTAGGTGGTGTGAGTTAACATGTATTGCCTCAAACGTTTGGCGGCCCAGGAAAGTGCACAAAAAGTCTTTTCCAGCAATGAGTACCTTGACTCGCATTCCGTAAACCTCTTACTCAAGTAGTAAATAGCCTGTTCTTTCTTCCCTGTCTCGTCGTGTTAGCCGAGGACACAACCCATTGAGGTTTCCAACACAGTTAGATACTTGATTAGTGGCCTCCCTTCCACTGGCGGCATGAGTATCAGAGGTTCTTGCAAATATTCTTTTTATTTTATCAAAGGCCTTCTGACAATCCTCATTCCATTTCACTGTCTGACTTTTCTTCAACAACTTGAACATAGGTTCACAGGTGGCTGTGAGATGAGAAATAAATCTAGAAATATAGTTTAACCTTCCCAAGAAGCCACGTACTTCCTTCTCTGTCCTTGGCTCAGGCATTTCTTGTATCACTCTTAGCTTGGCCGGGTCCACCTCGATACCTTTCTCACTTACAATAAAGCCCAACAGCTTGTCGGATCTCACCCCGAAGGTACACTTATTCGGATTCGACCTTAGCAAGAACTGCCTCAGTCTCTCGAACAATTTTTCCAGATGAACAAGATGTTCCTCTTTTGTGTCAGACTTAGCAATCATATCGTCTACATATACCTTAATCTCTTTGTGAATCAAGTCATTAAAGAGAGTGACCATGGCGCGCTGATATGTTGCCCCGACATTTTTCAAACCAAACGGCATCACCTTATAACAGAAGGTTCCCCAAGGAGTGATAAATGTTGTCTTCGCCATATCCTCCGGAGCCATCTTAATTTGATTGTAACCAGAAAAGCCATCCATGAACGAGAACACCTTGGAATGAGCAGTATTATCGACCAGCACATCAATATGCGGAAGAGGGAAATCGTCTTTGGGGCTGGCCCTATTTAAATCCCTATAATCCATTCACATCCTAACTTTAGCATCTTTCTTGGGCACAGGCACAATATTTGCAATCCATGGCGAATAATTGACAACCTTTAAGAAATTTGCGTCCAAATGCTTCTGGACCTCCTCCTTGATCTTCTTGGACATCTCAGGATGAGTTCTTCAGAGTTTCTGCTTAACAGGAGAACAACCTTCTTTGAGCGGTAGTCGATGCACCAATATATCTGTATCCAATCCAGGCATATCCTCATAAGACCAAGTGAAGATATCAGAATACTCACGGAGTAGCTCAATCAATCTGGCCTTTATACTTTCTTCAAGATCTGCCCCTATCTTGACCTCTCTTCTTACCTCTTCTGTGCCAATATTCACCACCTCAATCGAATCCTGATTCGGCTGGATAACCTTCTCCTCTTGTTTCAACAGTCTTGATAATTCCTTAGGAAGATCACACTCCTCGTATGCTTCTTCTTCAGCTTGATAAATAAGAGTATCAAAGTCATAATGAGCCATAGCAGAGTCGTTAACAATAGAATCGGTGGTGGAAGTGCATCTGCATGAATGACATTTTTGCGTTTTTTAGTGACGGTGTGTGAAAAGAGAAACATTTCCATTTAAAAATAAAAAGAAAAAGAAAAAAAAGAAGCAAAATTTTGAATGCAAAAACGTCCTTTATTTCATGATAAACTTGAAAAATAAACATGGTGGCCCTACACAAATGACTCACTACGCCTTGGGCAGAGCGTAGGAATTATGATATGACAGTAAAAGAAACAAGAAAATTACTCCTCAGCGCTTGAAACTTGGATAACATCCACAGAAGTCCAATTATTGAGTGTCTGGCCTGGAATACTCGGACGAATCCAATCTTCAATATTGCAGTCATCAGCCCTATCGTCTCCAATTGCATTGAAGTGTCCTTCTTGAGTAGCACAAGGGCGGGAATACTTCACATGAGTAGATAAACTGGATGCTCTGGGAGCTGCACTCTGCTGACCTGGGCTAAAACCAAGACCAAATTTATCAAACTTCGGAGTAACGTCCAACACCTGACCCCAACCTTCAGGGTTACCACCTTCCACTACAGCTTTTGCATCTTTGAGAGAAGACATAACAGTTTTCTATTTCCTTTTCTGCTCTGGAGGAGGAAAGTTGACAGCATGAACTGTCTCAAATGCCTGAAACGGAGTTTCATGTATCTCACCTTCAACTTCAACATAGCGGAATGATGTCAAACGACTCACGATGTACTCTTCCTCGCCACATACAGTTATCACCTTTCCCTCTACAGAATACTTGAGTTTTTGATGAAGAGTAGAAGTGACTGCTCTTGGTATATGAATCCGCGGCCTCCCTAACAAGAAATAGTATGCTGTCTTTATATCCATCACAAAAAATATGGTCGTGAAGGTGTGAGGACCAACCTTGATTGGTAACTCCACCTCCCCAAATACTGACCTCCGAGACCCATCAAACGCCTTCACATCAAATCACTAGGGCGCAACTCCAGTCCAGAATAATCAATCTTCATCAATGCTGACTTAGGCAATACATTTAAAGACGATCATGTATCCACCAAAACCCGGGATAAAGTAGTGCCCATGCACTCCATTAAAATATGCAACGCTGTGTTATGGTCTGGTCCCTCTGGAGGAAGATCAAAATTTGTGAAGCCCAAACCATTCCCGGCAGATATATTAGTACATACATTCTCGAACTGATTGACTGTTATCTCATGTTGCACAAACGCATTCTTTAACAACTTCATCAAAGCATTTCTGTGAGGTTCTGAATAAATCAACAAAGACAAGATAGACATCTTAGAAGGAGTATGGCTCAGATGATCGATTAGGCTATAATCACTCTTTCTGATAATTCGCATTAGCTCTTCAACCTCATCGAGAACTGAAGAAGCTTCTGGTATCGAAATTGGTTGAGTCACATTGGATGGCGTAACCCTTGGATTACCGATCATTACCTGCTGTTTTCCTTTTTCTCTTGCAGAAGCATCAGCCGCATCTTACACATTGGAAGGACCAAATACTCTCCCGCTTCTAGTCATTCGACCCACACCAGAAACTTTATGGACTTCCTTTTCATCACCTTCAGAATGTTCTTCCTCAGACAAACGAGCGTTAACCTCCTGCTTTACCCCATGGTAATAAACATCGGCACCGTAATGCCACGGGACCTCCTTCTCACTAGTATACGGCATGGGACCAGGTACCGTAATTATTAGAGGGGGTGCCCTTGATGGGACAAGAATGCATGCAGGGGTGTAAGGAATAGATATTACAACAACATCCTCTTCGGTGACCTTACGGTAGCTCGGTTTTCTATCGAACTGCAGGGAACCCTCCTTTATCATCAACTGGATACCGGCTTTTAAATCATCATAGCCCTTCGGTTGCTCTCTACACTTGGCACACTCTGAAGTACAACCCGTGAAAATAGAATTGTCAAGCAAATACCTCTTAACATAGCTCAACGGAGTAGTTACTTGTTCCACATTCATGATCAAATTCACCACTTCACCGTTATCATCAACCATAATAACAACACCCTCTCCATGCCTTGGCATTGGGTTCTGAGTAACATTCAGACTAGTTACTGGGGTAAACTCGATTACCTTAGCGTCCAATAAGTCTTGTACCTTGTAATTCAATGCAAAGCAATTGTCAGTAGAATGACCAACTCCTCCCGAATGGAATTCGCATCTTGCATTAGCATCATAGTTAGGAGGAAGTCTTGCGGGTGGTGGCGGCATATTTCTCAAACTGATCAACTTCAAATCAAGCAAATGGTGGAGCGCTTCAATAAGAGTTACTGGCAAGGGATCGAATTTCCTTGGCTGTCTCTGCTGTTGGTTATTATACTGACGGGGAGCATCTTGCTTCCTTTGTTGTTGAGGCACTGTATTTGGTCTTTGCTGCGGAGAAGCACTAATAGGAATAGACACAGCGTTGATTTGTTGGTGCTGACGATCCTCTCTTCGTCCCCTATGAGAGTAAACCATGCTTGCGTCTCCTTCCATTTTCTTAGGATAAGTGTTGAATGGCTTCTTACTGCCCCCTGATGAGCCGCTGGAACCTCCAATCTGAATTTTTCCCAATTTCAAACCCACTTCAATTCTTTCACCAACCATAACCAAGTCTGCAAATCCTGCCGAAGTACTTCCTATCATGTGCTCATAGAATGGCCCTTGTAGGGTACTCATAAACATATCAATGAGTTAACTCTCCATGAGTGGATGTTTAACCCTCGCAGCCAAATCACGCCACTTCTGAGCGTATTCCTTGAAAGATTCTTTTGGTCCTTGTGACATATTCTGTAACTGAGTGCGATTAGGCGCCATATCCATATTGTACTGATAATGTTTGACAAAAGCCCGAGCAAGATCATTCCAGCAACGGATATGGGATTTCTCCAACTTCATGTACCACTCCAGGGATGTCCCAGATAGGCTATCCTGGAAAAAGTGAATCAAAAGCCCTTGATCCTCAGTATGTACTGACATCTTCCGGAAATAAGCAGTTGTATGAGTAATAGGACATGACGTTCCGTTGTACTTTTCAAATGTAGGAGGCTTGAACTTTGGAGGAACTTTCACCCCAGACACCAACCCGAGATCATTAGCATCCATACCAAGGACTCCTTTCCCTTTCACAGCCTTCAAACTCTCTTCCAATAAACGATACTTCATGTCCTCAATCTGAACCTCTGGCTCTGAACGCCGAACAGAAAACTGATCTTCATCCTGGTCAAATTAAAAATCCTGCTCCTGATAATTCCTTGCACTGCCCTGATTAGCTCTTTTGTTCCCCACAAGACGAGGTCCAGGAGACGGGGGAAACTGCCCTACGTTGCGCACAAAAGGGTTTCCAGGCATCCCGTGAAAATTTCCAGAAGGCTGATCTTGCACATCCCCCAATCCTACAGAAATGTCCCGATAGAGCCCTTGATTTCCACCATCCCCTGGATAGCGGCGCTGGTTGTTGACCATGGAAAAGATGGCAACACATTAATGAAACAGATGACGAAACATCACACCTAACAATTATATTGAGAATCAATGTAGGATAACAAACATGTGCGATGGCGAAACATCGGCTTCAAGATAGTATAAACAAGGCAAGATTGGTTTGTATCTTTTACTTTGAATAAGGGTTTGAGTTCATTAGAAATGTCTTATGATTTTCCAAGAAACAAAATTTTGTTTTAAGATGCAAAATGCAAAGAAAGGAAAAAACAACTAAAGGAAACCAGCCTAGCATTATCCCTAGTGTTATCATACAATGGTTGATCCTAAGGTTGAGGATAAGGGAAAATCCTACCCTAATTTACATGTTAAAGGGAACTCAACAAAACCATCCTATAGGGAATATGCAATGCGAGCGAAGTCGTGATCTCAATTTCTAAATTGAGTGACTCATCAATCAACAATTAAAGAAGAAAAGCAATAAACATCCTATAGGGAACATGCAATGAGAGAGAAGTCGTGATCTCAATTTCTAAATTGAGTGACACATCGATCAAAAATTGAAGAAGAAAAGCAATAAACATCCTATAGGGAACATACAGTGAGAGCGAAGTCGTGATCTCAATTTCTAAATTGAGTTACTCATCGATCAAAAACAAACACAACACATGCATCAGACAAAAACCAAAGGGCCTCCTGACATATATCAGCAATAGAGGTCCCATCATGCAGTCAGAGAATCATGCAAAATGAAAATGGGAGAAAGGAAGTAGTGCAATACCAAACAAATAACTATCTGTAGCAATCAAGCAAGAATAAAAGAAACCCAGAGAAACCTCAAGCAAGCTGACATCAGTAGACAAATTGAGTCAGGAATTACACCATCAGGATGTAAGTAATTTATCAGATATGAACAAATCCCATGGCCAAAGTATGGCATTCACAATCATATGTATGTATATCCTGCATAAACCATCAAACAGGCCAAACACAAAATAATGCCAACATAATAAATTGTGTTCCATAAATAAAGTGAAACACAAAAGCCTCAAGCCAAAAGTGGCAACTTTCTCAGAGTACCTCACATATTCAACAACCAAGTTAGTATTACATAAGGTGAAAAAGTGAGAACAACATGGTGGCAATTATCAAACATTAGACATGATAGGCAAGAGGAAGCAAGCATATGCACAAATTAGGTCAAAAGAATTAGAGGAATGTTGCTCCTTTCTATCGCCATGTTGAATTAACAATTGAATATCAATCAAGGATCATAAGAGCTTGAGAATAATATGAACAAAGACCATGAAGTTCAGTAGCAAACACATTTTAATCATGCATAATTAATTCAATCACAACTTCATGAACACAATAGGAGATGAAACCTACATAATGCATTAGAAGGTTCAAACCATTCAAACATTAGGCTTTTAAATGAAATGGCTTGAACTAACATGGACAATTAGAATCCAAAAGATCATTAGGTTCCCAATTATAGGCCTCACTCAAGTTCATTGGCCATCAAACAAATTGCAACAAGACATGCAAACATAATTGGGTACCTTCACTTCAAAATTACATCAAAAATGGAAATAAAGGTCCATAATTCAAACCAAAAAAAATTAGTATCTTTGAAAGGCATAGAAGTCAGAATGCAAGCCCTAGGTTCATGAATGACTGAGGAGGAGACCAAATGAAGTTAAAAGTTCAAGACTAGTTGGCAAAACTACCAAGCTAGACAAGTTTTCAAAATAATTTGTGGAAAAATGTCAAACCAAGTTAAAAAATCAAGATGAATGGTTTTAAGACCCTCAATACATTCATGAACCCTAATTAAGACTTGAATCCTATTCAAAATCCATGGCATGGGGGGTTTTTAGAAATGAAACTTGCACCATAAGCAACAAAACCCTAATTTTTTGACTTTTAATCTCAAATATTGATTAAGTGAGATCATAATTCAAACAAATTAAACCAAGATCATACAAATCATCAAGAAACCCTAGATGTCAGAAAATATATTTTTCATATTTTTTTTTGAATTAAGGAAGAGCCAAAAATGAAATTAAATTCAAACAATTAGTAAATTAACAATTATTCACATCTCAAAATAACATTTAAATCAAACAGTTAGAAAAATTACCAACCAAAATTATATTCAAATATTAGGACTAAAAACACACATCCCTGAATTTTTGTAGAATTTTTGAATTAAAGGAAATATTAAAATAAAAAATAAACAAACAATTAACAATTAAACTATTTTTTAAGGGGAAAAAAAGCAAACCTTAGCCAAAAACCAACAAAAGGTCAAAAATGAAATTATATTCTGACTCCATGACTAAAAACAAGCTTACATGATTTTTTATTGAATTTTTTTGATTAAGGGAAATATTGAATTAAAAATCAAACAAACAAATATAACAAATAACCTTTGAAATTAAATTTTAAATCAAAAATAAAGAAAATGATAAACCAAGGTCAGAATCAATTTTTCCATTATTTTGTGAGTCTAAACATTTTTTTGTGGAATTTTTAGATCAAAAAAATATTAAAATAAAAATAAACTTTGAACAATCAATTAATAAAACCTATGAATTTTTTTAAACCAATCAAATCATTTTAAAAAAAATCCAAAAAAATATGACAAATACTAGAAAATAATATTGGCCTATGGTAATTTTTCCATGATTTTTGAAAGTGTTTTGATCAGAAAATAAAATCAAACAAAATGTCAAATAAAATAAATAATTCAAATAAGCCAAAAATTCAAACGGACCGATGAGAAAGTGCCACCACATCATCTTCAACCTCTGCACAACTCAAAAACGCACGCAATTTTCAGGTTTAGGGCTCATGTTCAGACCAACATAACATACTCAACTTTGCATCATTTTTCATGAAATCAAAGGCAAATCAAAGCTAGCATTTCATACTTCACATTGTAATTTGAATCAAATCAAAACATCAACCACATTGTTCACAATCAAGTCAGGAATATGAGCAAAATCATTCTGAATCGCGAGTTTCAGAGTATTCAATCATGCATAATTCACCAAATCAAATGCTATAAAGCTTCAGAAACATTCCATTAACATTATTGAACACAAATCCAAGCTCAAACACCTCAATAAACAAGCGCATCTCAGAAATTGAAGTTTGGAATCATTACCTCAAGGCGAAAAGTGTTCTACTATCTCCTTCACTCCAGATGCAAACAAATGGTGCTAGCTTGATCTACTCCCTTTGCTGAAGCTGAATCCACAAGAATTTTGAAGAAAACACCAAGGAATTGAGAGAATCGAATCAAGTTGCAGAAGAAGAAAGTAAATCTTAGATCTGAAATTCTTGCAAATGGCGCGTTCTCCCTCTCTCTCTCTCTTTGCTTGCTTCCTCTTATATAGAGTTTGTAGAGAAGGATAGAAAAGGAATTTGGTCTTCCAAGCTGTCCAAGGGCTTGATTGGAAAATTTTGGAAAAAATGAAGTGTGCACAGAATTAGATGTTTTGCTCGTGCATTCTTTGGCTTCCTATGCATTTTTGTGGGCCAAATTACTTCAGAAGATCATGCTTAGAATCTTGGCCCTTAATTCCATCTGATCAAAGAGTGTTGGAGTTTTTGCAATTTTGGGCAATTTTTGTATTTTTCATTCAAGCAAACACCAAGGTCCATGGAACACGAAATGGATGATATTATGGGCCTTAACAACTCACAAATAGGTCATGGTCTGGATTAGGAACAAAGAGAATGGCTGAGACCTGAGTTTTCATGAATTGGCCATTTTGCATATTTGCCAAATTTCAATAAAATGCTCCAAAATTCTAAAACTCATAACTTGCTTATACTTTTTAATTTTGGCACAAATGAGAATAATTTGGAAAGGTATTGAAAGTATCTACAATCCCTTAGTTTTGAGTTTTTGCAATTGAATCCATTAAGGTCCTCAAAAATTGGTTTGAAATTCACTAATTTTAGAAAATTTCCTATAATTTTGTGACTTCAAGAGACCATAACTCTTGATTCCTTGCCAATTTGGACATGAGACCAAAAGGAGGTGAAATATCATTCTATTATATTTCCAAGCATATTTCATTTGCACCTTCTTGATCAAGGGTGAATAAAATATGAAATTTTGAAATTAAGTCCTTATTTTCCAAAATTAGTAACTTTTGGGGTTTCTTCAAGAACAAAGTTTCAACCCAAACCTCAATCTATTTGATCCAATGACCAAAATGAACTTGAAATATTAAAAGTACATCCTTGAATTGATGATTGGCCAAAAATTCACTTGGTCAACCTTGACTTTGACTGATTTTGACCAAAATGACCATTTTGCCCCTCTGAATCAATTGATCCATCTCCCTTCAAAATTGATGATCAAAACTTCAAACATATGATCTTTCAAACATATAGAGGCCATGTACAAAGTTTCACTTCAAAATTTTCAAGGAAACCTGATAAAAACTCAAACCCTAGTTTTGGTCAACACCTTAGGAGACTGATGAATCATCTTCAAAACTTCAAATCCTTTGGGCATCATGACCAATTCCTTGTGCAAAGACCTCTTACATACCAAAGAGATGTTATATCTCTCTAAATCAAGACTTGTACATTGTCCAATAGCCTTGCTCAAACAAAACCCTAATTTGACTGGTGAATCCAAAGAGTGATTCCCCTTGTAATCAAACACAAACTTCAATCCTCTGGTGATCCAAAGAGATGGATAAAATATCTTGAGATATGCCATAACATTTGAGCTTGAAATATCCATAGGTTTAGATAATAAGATTCTACTTGAACAACTTGCCAATGCAATCAACCTTCAAAGCTTGAGGAAGACTAGCTAACCAAAGCATTCTGATCCCATCACAAAGTATGAATGCAATGCACTATGATGTTCATGATGAAACATAAGCCTAAATCAAGAGGGTAAGATTTGGGGTGAAACACCCTACACCATCAACCACCACATCCTCGAGTGCAAATTTCTGGGAACTCTATTGTCCAATCATCTCCCACCTTCAAGTCACGAATGGAAAATCCGCCAATCTAACTCTTTAGGTTTAAGAAGATTGAACAGGGGCTGCTGTTGTACCCCAAAATTTGCCTTCTCATTTATCAAATATTTTCTCACAAAGATCTCTCTCGGTTCAAGGCTGCACTAGGGTTGATCAACTTAAGACACCTCCTTAAGCACTGATGATCAAAATTAGGGTTTGATATTGCACAAGGATAATTGAAATTTAAATGCTTCATGTGACTTTCATGGATCATTTTGGACCCCTAAGATTACTCATGTCAAGTTTCAAGCCTTGGATCACACTTTTGCTCAGTAAAATGTGGCCAATTTATAGTAAAACTTCATAATTTTTTATCCATAGCAACATTATAAACTCATATGTATCATTTGATCAAGTTTGGACCACAATTCCTCAAGAAATTTGATCAAATCTTCAAAAGGGCAAAATGGTCAAAATTAGGGTTTTGACTGAGGAAAGGCAATTTCTGATTTTTGACCTAGAAAATGGTTAAGTGGTTTGAGGCATGATCTCAAGATTTAAATTGCATCATTTTGACCTAATGGAATGACCCACAATATTGCTCAAGATCAATTTGATCGATAGTGAATTTTCAGTCAACTGATCAAAAGTCAATTGTACACTAAAAAGTCAAACTTTGACTTTTTGGTCAAAATCAAATGTCAAAGATCACAATTCATCAAAAAATGTCAAAATATGAGACTTATTCATCAAGAAATAAAAAATTCAAGATTTCATTTTGAAAAGTCAAAGTTTTCTAACTTAGAAATTTTTCTAAGTGTTTAAAACTTCATGTTTTTTCACAACTTTGAGAATTTTTTTTACCATGATGCAAGATGATTCAGAAGAAACTTTCAACATGAAAGTTGTAGATATCCATGATATATTCAACATTTCTTCACACAACTTCTTCTAAAAGTTCTTGGATCTCAAGTTATTAATTCATGAAGTCATGGTCTTGAAACTAAACACTTAGTGAAATTTTGCCCTAGTTTAGGTAGGATTTTGACCTAACTTCATGGCAATTTTTCATATAGTTCCAAGGGGAATTTTCAAAAGTGATTCAAATAGGTTTATATAGAACATTACAAGCTTTCCAAAATATCCAAGAACTCCTTGAGATCATTCTTCAGCAGGGAGAATCAAAGAGAGGAAGTTAGGGTTTTCAAACTTGAATTACAAGTCATTTTTGATGAACACATGAACCAAATCCATACTAGGCTACATAATCTTTTCTTGGCAAGTCTCAAACTTGTTTGTCACTCCATAATTAAATGATTACACAGCTGTTAGAGCTTTGATCCAAGCAATTGAGCCATTATCCAAGTTGTATTTCCATTAATGGCACAAAGTTAACATTGCCATTCTTGTAAAGCAAGCTTTTTGCATAAAGTCCCTTCTTGAGCCACTAACTTGTTCCCTATGATCACACTCCATCCACAAAGTCAGAAGAAAGTACGTTTAAAGCATAACCACTATATCTTAGCAAGTACACAAGGCTTTGAAACTTGAATTTCTCAAAAATCACATGTTATGCATAAACTTGTGATTTTGAATTCTGATCAACAACAAGTCTCCAAACTTGTTGATTATAAATAGAGTCACTATTTGTGAGCTAGGACACGAGCAAAAAGCACCCTAAAACACTCCCAAAACCCCTCTAGCTATAAATTGCACAAAAACTCCATTGGTACACAATTCTGACCTTAAACTTGTATCTCTCATTTCCCTCGTGCGTTTTCTCTCAAATTCAGTCCTAAAGCTTCCTTACATCAAATATAGTCCATCCCTGTCCTTGGTTTAGAACTGTAACTACATCTTCATCATCCTCCATAACCAAAAACAGAGGTCTACAACTTAACTTCTCCATACCATTCTAGCCATCCATTGCTCAGGCAAACCATTGCGTTAGCTTTCTGTGAACTTGAGGAAGCTAACCTGATCATTGCAGCGCCTTGAATCAAGCTCATTTCCATTTCACGATTTCCAGTTTTGAGGTATTTTTCTTGAACTTCTATCTTCATATTTAGGCATTGTTAGGCTTACATTTGTAAAGATAAAATGTAGACATCATTGCCCTGAAACTATATATGTCCATAGATTTCATTTATTTTGACTGAGCTATGAGAATTTTGAGTTTGAACTTTATGAAATATTTATGTCAGAATTTGGTACTTTTAGAAATTCTCATTCATCTTTGATTTATAGCTTATGATATTTATATGGTTGGATTCGTGTGAAAAAATGGAGCAATTTTCAGGTTTACATTTTTGCAAATGGTTGAGAAATGAGCAAGTTACAGATCCTTTGGCTTGAGGTTGACGATAAAGTGCAGTCAGGGCAGGTTTTATGTTATGTATTTATCATTTCATACAAGTTAACGGATGTATCACCACCCCAGTGGTTAAAGTGCGCGCCTGTCACTATCAGGTCCTGGGTTCAAGTCTCAGCGTGACCTTTTTTCCATTTTCCCCACTTTTTTTGACATATTTTGTTTTTGCAGCGCCTAGGCTTCCAACAATTGGGCCTTGTTTTTTTTGCTTTTGCTAACCCCTGTTGTTACTTCCATACACCTGACCCAACCTTTTTTCTAATTTATTTTCTTTTCTTGTTTTCTTTTTATTATTATTATTATTATTATTAATATTATTTCTATTATTATTAATAAAAATCCAAAAAAATATTTATTCTATTATTTTTACACTCATTTATTTATTTTATTTGTTTTAATAAAATTAAAAGAACAAAAACATTTTCTTAACAAATTAATTTCCCTTTTTTAAAATTAATAAATATTTAGAATTAGGTTTATTTATTATATTATTTTCTTTTAAAATCAACTTAGAACTTAGATTTCTTTTAATTAATATCCACATTTTTTTACTAATTTAAAAAAACCTTCTCATAAATAAAAAACCCTAAAAACCTGCTTTCCTTAAATTAATTTATTCTACTAACTTAATCTTAATTTTCTTATTTTTAGTTAATTATTTTATTTTAGTTAATTAGGTTAAAAACCCTTTTCATAAAAAACAACAAAAATCATATTTCTTTACATTTATATTCTTGCATTTTTATCTTTATTTTGTACATTTATCCAATTTCAATATGGTTGTAATAATTAATTAGTTTTAATTTTCTTGCAATATTCCCCATTTGTAATTTGTAGACCCCCCTCCCCTAAGTATTGTAATAGCGTAGTAATTTTAAATTCCGCAGTTTATCGCTTTATATACAAATTCTAGTAATTAGGATTTTGTATGGAAATGCTAAAACCAATCAATAGCAAACCCTAATCAAAGACAAATCAAGCATGTAAATAAATACACTGGCACACAAGCACCCCTAGGGTAAATCCACTTGGTTGCCTTACAAAAATGGCCATATTACGCATGTGAGGTATCTTAGTAAAAACAAGCAAAATACAAGATCATAGTCCCTCGATGACGCCATTATAGTTGCCTTTCAAAAATGATCTTAGTCCCCAAAGAAAAATGCTAAGATATCTTGCAACATTTCTAATCATTGTTATACGATGACCCACGCCCGTCCCGCTTAAATCCAAAGATAGGGTTACTTACCAAATCAATGGTAAGATAACAATGCCAAAGAAAAAAGGAAATGAACATGAAATACTTTTGAGTAGGTAAAAAGTTCCTAGTTATTTGCTCAATTTAAAAACAAAACATCCTTGCTATTTTCAAAAACAAACACCTACACTTTCAAAACATTTGCAAACTTGAAAACATTTTCAAAAGATCAAAAACTTTGTATACATTTTTACGAACGAGAATCATTACAAAGTTTGCCTAAACAATGGCCTCTATTCAAAAATACTTTCAAAACCACACAAAGCATAATTTCAAACAAAAGCAAGTGATCTAGCAAGTAACTAAGAGCCCATGGAAAACCATGGATGAAAAGGATGCTAATACCTTCCCTTTTCATAATCTACCCCCCCCCCCCCCCCCCCCCCCGAACTCAAGAAAACATCTCAAAGGTCTTTCCTGTGCTTTTTCACCTTTCCTTTTGGATAAAAGAAAAGTCGGTGGCGACTATTTATAACCGCAACATTCGTAATCAAACGCAAAACATCCAAGTCAGTTCTCCCACCGTATCACACTAACCATATGCTTAGTTTTCATTTTCACTAACCCTGTGTTGATACCTGACCCATATATGCAACAGAACAATGTTAGAAGTAAAAAACAGCAGTATGAGTCGATGCATAACACTATGAGTCGACACATATTAAGTGCAAAGTAGGTTATGATCCGATGCAAACCATTATGCATCGATACGAAATACAATATGAGTCAATACAAAATGCGAATGTGTCGACTCATACTAAGTTAATTTTCATTTTCCAGAAACAAGAAGAGATATGAGTCGATACCAAATGCGAATGCGTTGACTCATACAGAGTTAATTTCATTTTCCAGCAGCAAGAAATATTTTCATATCAATACATAAGTGCATGCGTCAATACATAAAGTTTTCGTATCAATGCACAAGCGCATGCGTCAATACATAAAGGTTTCATATCAATGCATAAGCTCATGTGTCAATACATAAATTTTAAAAAAAAAACAATGTTCTTTTTTTTTACTTTTATTTATATTTCTTTATATTTTTATTATTATTATTTTCACATAAAAAATCCAAAAAATATATTTTATTTAATATATATATATATATATATATATATATATATATATATATATATATATATATATATATATATATATATATATATATATATATATATATATATATATATATATATATATATATATATATATATATATATATATATATATTTTATTTAATATATATATATATATATATATATATATATACACTTTTGTTTTATTTCTTTTTCTAGACTAAAAAAAAAGACAAAAACATTTTCTTATTAAAATCAGTTTCTTTTCTTAAAATTAATTTAACATTTAGACTTAGGTTTATCTTTTGTTATTTAAAATTAATTTATAACTTAGGGCTTTTAATTAATTATTTTTTTATCATATATACTATTTTAATTTAATTAAAACCTTTTCATAAAAACCCGCTTTCCTTGAGGAATCATGGTCAACCCTTGATCAAATGATGAATATCACCTCAAAATGTTGATGTTGACAAAAAAATTGAAGTTTGACTGTATGTTGACCACAATTGACTTTTTACCCAATAAAATTGATTTTCAATCATCTGAGCCATTGACTGAGCAAACATGTGATGCAAGACTTGAAACTTAACATAATCATTATTAAGGACCTATGATGAACCATGAAAGTCATTTGAGACCCTTACAACCCCTTCTTCTTTGTACAAGATAAAACCTTAGTTGTGGACCCATTGCTTAGGAGGTGAGCTTGTCTGATCAACTCTTGAGAATCCTTGAGTATTTGAGAATCTTAGAACAATGCTTTGAAGAAAATGGGAGGGAAAATTTTGGGGTACAACAGCTGCCCCTGTTCAATCTTCTTAAACCTGAAAAGTTAGATTGACATGTCCGTCATTCGTGACTTGAAGGTGGAAGATGATTGAACATATAAGCGTCCAGAAATTTGCACTCGCTTGTGAATGAAGTAACACTATTGGTTGATTATACCAGGAATGGGCTAAAAGATGCCATTTGGAGAGGTGGTGGAGAATTGTCAGAGACGGGTTTATTGATGCCATCTAAAGTAACTATTGATAGAAATTAGACTACGTCTATGCTTGACTTCGACTGGAAGAAGTATCAGAATAAATTTATGCTTGATTTAATCTGAGCCAGAGGATGTCTACGTCTGTCTTTAACTGGGAGAAGTATCAGAATAAATCTATGGTTGATTTAATTTGAGCCAGAAAAGGTCTACTGGAAGAAGTATCGGAACAAATCTATGGTTGATTTAATCTGAGCCAGAAGATGTTTGCTTCCATCTTTAACTGGAAGAAGTATCAGAATAAATCTATGGTTAATTTAATCTGATCTAGAAAAAGTATCTACTGGAAGAAGTATCAGAACAAATCTACATTTGATTTAATCTGAGCCAGAAGATGTATGAAAGAAGTGTTCGTCATATAAGTCACCCCGTCCTGTTTGATGAATTGATCTATGTTTTACCCCAAAATTTGCCCTCCCATACTTCTCAAAACATTGCAAGAAAAATCTCCAAGTGGCTCAAGATTGCTCAAGAGTTAGACAGTCAAGTCATCTCCTAAGGCAGTCAACCCCAAATTAGGGTTTTGTGTTGCATCAAGGTCCTTGCATCCAAATGATCTCAAGTTCTCCCCAATGTCCTAATATGATCTCAAGATCATCCATGTCAAATTTCAAGCCTTGCAGAGGAAGTTTGCTCAGTCAATTGCTCAAAAGGTCTAAAAATCGACTGTGCTACGGAAAAAGTCAACTGTGACCCATAAACAGTCAAACTTCAATATTTCTTTTCAAAATTCTCATTTTGAAGGATATTTCATCATTTTATCAAGGTTTGATCATAATTCATCAAGGATTGCTCAAAATTCATCAAGACTCAAAAGTTGCTAAATTAGGGTTTTGTAGGAAAAGTCAACTCAACTTTGACCAAGCATAACTTTCTCATACTTTATGAGAAATGACCCATCCAAAGCTCATTTTGAATAGGATGAAATTTACTACAATCCATATTCATACCCCGAGATCAGAAAATGCACTCACAAGAAGTTACAAATTTGGACATTATAGGTCATTTTTGAAAGTCAACAAAAATACCTTTTTTTCCAAAGCTTATAACTTGAGAATGGAATATCAAAATGAGATGAGACAAAAAGGGTTGGTTAGAGGACATCTCAAGCTTTCTAAAAAGTCCAAGAACAGTTCCAAAAGTTCAAAATTGAAGAAGTTATGCATTGTTGAAGTTGGGCATTTTTGCAAAATTGCCAAAAGTCAATTATCCCCAAAACTTCAAATTTTGTCAAATGGGCCCATTCTTTTCCACTTGATTTAGACTTGTCACATTCCAAACGTGTCCTAGCTTCAGCCTTGTGACCATTTATCAATTTTATTATTTAATTTGATTTTTTTAATGAATTATTTCATTTTAAATCAATTTAAATCAAATAAAATCCAAACATTGATTATTTGATCTCTTTTTGGCTATTTCAGGATTGAATCATCATCATCAAGTGTATCAAATCCGTATCAAGCATTCCATGTGCAAAAAGATTGGATTTTGGACAAAATAGGCAAGCTTTCAATGGTGGACCAAATCAAATCCCATGACATCAATGTGCAAGGATTCAATCCACAAATGTTAACCTAATGCATTGCTTATTACATATACAAGTGAAAGCACACGAATTTGAGGGGGAGAGGCTGCAGAATCATCAAGAACCAAACTTGAAAAAAGGCAAAAAAGTGTGAAACTGAAATCGTTCTTAGAGGCAAATTCAACACCAAAACTCCACACCAATCGCTTGCTGGACAATCACCGAACCTTCTGCAATCCAAAGCAAGCTTTCATACGCAACAAATCGCAATGTAAGCATCCCGTTTCGTACCCCTGTATTCAAAATCGTAACTCCACATTCTTGCATTTTTCTGGCAAATCTTTGACATATTTATGATGCTCATGAAATTTTTGAACTTTTGGCATTGTTTGATTGCATTTATATGGATTGTAGCCCTGTAACCGAACCTAGGGTTTTGGAGTTTGTTTTTTGGGCATTTCTTTTACAGGAAAAATTGATTCCATTAATGGACATGGACGTGACCAGGAAGCCTAGACGAATTCAACCATGTGCTTGGAATCAATTTCCACGGCCTAGAATGGATTTTAGGATGCACATGCGAATTTAGCTGCGGATATAAATCCGCAGGTAAATGTTCAGGGTTGAACGAAGAAGATGAAGACGTGTCCCCCTCTTAGTGGTGGATTCAAACTTGGCGTGTTTTCTTTTTTTATTTCTGGCATATTAATGAGTTTTCCCTTTTATTTATTATTGTCCATTAAACTAACAACTAAAGCGCGTTGGTTGAGTGGTAGTGGAGCGTATGCAATTATTTACAGGACCTGGGTTCGAATCCCAGGTCCCCCATATATTTGTTATATTTTTCTTCCAGGTGATCCAATGCAAGATCTAACGCGTGATGCATCATACTCCCTCAATCAATCAATGGACAGATGGCCCCAGGCCAGATCTGGTGGTCCAGATGTGATGTCCACCATACGCCCTAGTCAAAGTGCCACACTGGATTCCAAAAGTCAGCCAGACCTGCATGTTAATGGGCCATCAAATTGCCATTCTCACCTCCTTTCAGGCCCATATACTCCTAACTCTTTCTAATTTCATTTTTTTTATTTTATTCAATTGTTTATTATTATTATTTTAATAATTAACTAACCAATCAAAACTTTTTTCTTCATAAAATTAAAAACCAAAAATATTTTGTTTATTAAATTAATTTTCAGTATTTTATTTTTGTTAATAATATTAATTTAATTAATTTAGTTTAATTAGGAATAACTTTAATATCTTTTTTGCAATAATTAAAATTAACTTAGACAATTAAGTTTTATTAACATTGGCCAAAATTATTTTTATTTCTTTAAATATCAAAAACCCAAAAATATTTTTATTAATTAATTAGTTTATTAATTTAATGATTAACTTAGTTTAATTTCTTTTTAATTCAAAAACAAACAAAAAAATATTTTCTTTAATCAAAGGGTCAAAACCCTAGAATTCGCCCGATTTAATTTCTCGTACACGATCCATTTTATTTAATTTTGTATCTGTTTCCTGGAATGTAATAGTTTAATAGGACTTTAAATATTTTTACCGCATTATTTATCTTTCCGCATTTTAATTTCAAGGGTTGCTTTTGGCGATATAAATACCCGACGCCTTGTAATAGTTAGTTTAAATTCCGCAATTTAATTTCTGCAACTTATAAATTGTTAGATGTTTGATAATAGGGACTGCATGACAAGATCAAATGTTTAACTTAAAATCAACATAGATAACCATTAACATGTACAAAGATGAAATTAACTGAAAACAACGCACTCGCACATGCGCACTCTTAGGGTACACCTCACTTGGTTGCCTTCGAACGCGGTCATTAAGTATAAGAAGTTTTAGAGGTCGCCCTCTTATCCAAAGATCATAGTTGCCTCGAAACGGTTGCCTCGGAAAAATGATCTAAGACATTAGGGTTACCGCTAAGGCGTCCTAACATTGCTTTAGTGGCCACACGTCCCTTAATTGAATTGACCCTTAAACTCCAACAACGATGCTATCTACTCATCAATAGTGGGATAGCATTATCTAAAGGACATTAGTACAAATTGATTCCTTTTTCGAGTAGGTAGATGGTTCTTAAGTACTTTCTCTTTCAAAACAAAACAAAAACCTTTCGCACTTACACCTTTCAAACAAAAAACTTCTTTCAAACCCACAAACACAAAGAAAAGCAAATTTTGAAAACACTTTGAGCAAGTACCTAAGAGCCCGTGGATAACCACAGATAGAAAGGGTGCTAACACCTTCCCTTTCTATAATCTACCCCCCGAACTCGAGAAACATCTTGAAAAAGGAATTTTTCTGTGCTTTTTTCCTTTCATTGATGGATAAAATAAAAGATGGTGGCGACTCTTGCTTACCGCGACATTTTGCGAAAACAAACGCAAAACGCGAACCAACATTCCAAAAAACAGTCAGTTCTCTCCCACCGTATCATAATCTACAATATATTTTTGTTAGTAAACTTGTCCTGTTTCGGGAGTACATACCACTTGGTGATAAAGATATTCACCCCGTCCTATTTCGGGAATTGATCTTCATCTGACCATAAAGAAAGAAAGAAAATTTCCTCGTCCTGTTTCGGGAGTTAATCTTTTCTCGGTTGTATAGATAATTTCCTCGTACTGTTTCGGGAATTAATCTCGAACCCATTTGAGAGTTGTTGATGATATTCATCTGTTGATCGATCTTTCCTAAAAAGATAAAGAGTTAGTTGTATGCATTGTCATAATGTATGAAATGCATTGGGTAATGATATTCTCAAAATAAATGAGATTGTGCTATATGCGTTTCGTATGCATATACTATGATATTGGTAAATGATGTATGAATGTGAAATGTTATTGAAAGTATTTATAAACTCGTGCAACATCTTTGTCTGGGAAAATAAATCCCTGACTGGTGCTAGGGATGAAGAACATGCGTAATCTTCAACCTTGTCTAGAATGCTTCTGATGGGGATTCCTGCTAGCTGTTTGAGGAAACTCCGCTGGGGCATGTTGACTTCTATTTGGGGATAGGATCTTAGGAACATTAGTCGTTCACCTCTCTACTGGGGAGTTTAATTCTTATATATCCTGAATGGGGATAAAAGAGATGGATAATATTCTGACTCGTATGGAGGATAATTCTTATATACCCTGATTGGGGATAAAAGAGATGGATAACCTTCTGAATCTTCTAGGGAGGATAAAGTTGGCTGATATCTGGTCCTATTCCAAGTTTCATAGCAAATCTCCGGGGATAGTGGAAACTTCACTGGGAGAGGAATTTTTTCGGTGATTCGTAGTCGTCTGAGGAATAGACTCAAGTCGGGGAGACTGTAATCTGTTGGGGAAATAAACCCTGTTGGGGAAATAAACCCTGTTGACGGAGAAATACTCTGCTGGGGAAACAAACTATGTTGGAGAGAAGAAATCCGCAAGAGGTTTTATAGTTTTTTTTGGAAGAATAAACTCAGATGAGGAAGAGAACTTCTGTGAACTATATTGATTGGAACTCCTTAGGTTGGTGATATCACCGGGAAGGAGATCATAATGTCGGGGAAATTGCTGAGAATGTATCTTTATTGAAGATGAGTTTGTGAAGATTACACTGCATGGATAATCACATGGAAGTGGCTTTGTGGGGATTTGTTGACGGCTTGAACGTCATCCAAACTCCTAGAGTCTTGAGTAAATGCTTATTCCCATTCTTAAGCATATATATGTTAACAGTTAATTGTGTTCATATGCATATGTCATTTAATTTTAGTCATTGGACGTTTTTGCAAACAAAACAGAAAAATAACAAACGTTTGAATTTTAAGGTGTATTTGTATTGATAGTTTGCATATAAATAGGCGATCTTGTACAAAGAGATATAAATAATAGTAAGAGGAAATTGTCGTGAAATGAAAAGAGTACAAATTGAAAACGAAACATATAGCTATGTGGAAATGATCTCATTGGATTCCAACTCCGCTATTGCCCATATGTCTTCGAACATCTCATCCCTCGCTGTCAGAAGAAGTTGGTTGAACTGATATGTACAATTTGAACTTCGATTTTGGTAATAAAGCTTGTCATAAGTGATCCAACGGGACATAGTCGTACGCTTTTAATCCCTAACTTTTTCCTGGACCGCCCTTTCGGGTTTTCAGTCCACCGGGATACCCTTTTTTGCCCAAGCCGCCTTTTCAGGTTTTCGACTTGTCGGATGTACAATCTTTTATATATATCCCTAATTTTTGCTCGAACCCTTTTGGTTCGCAGGGATGTCCTTATTTTTTCCTAGGCCAGTCAACCTAGCGGGTCGTTTTCATGTGTAGTATATTTTGACTATGTCCGTGTTCACAGGGTGTGGGATGTATTCACTGTCCATGGTGGTTAGTATCATAGAACCGCCCGAAAATACTTTCTTGACAATAACTGGCCCTTCATAGGTGGGAGTCCATTTTCCCCTGGGATCACCTTGCGGTAAAATGATGCGCTTTATTACCAAGTCACCAGCCTGATATGCCTGATGCTTGATTTTCTTATTGAATGCTTTGATCATACATTTCTGATACATCTGACCGTGACAAAAAGCCACAAGCCTCTTTTCGTCAGTCAGATTCAACTGATCCAACCTAGTCTGAATCCACTCATCTTCGTCCAAGTCTGCATCTTTCATAATCCTCAGAGAAGGAATTTGAACTCCGACAGGTAAGATATCTTCCATACCATAAACCAGAGAGAATGGGGTTTCCCCAGTCGATGTTTGTGCTGAAGTGCGATAACCGTGGTGAGCAAATGGTAAGATCTTGTGCCAGTCTTTGTAGGCCACAACCATTTTTTGTATGATCTTCTTAATATTTTTATTGGCGGCTTCCACTGTTCCATTCATCTTTGGTCGATACGGAGAAAAGTTTTGGTGTTTGATCTTGAATTGTATGTGTGATACGGTGGCAGAACCAGACTGTTTTTACTGGTTTGCATTTTGCGTTTTTTGTTCGCAAAATGTCGCGGTGAGCAAGAGTCGCCACCGACTTTTATTTTATCCAATTAGAAAGGAAAAAAGCACAGAAAAATTCCTTTTTCGATATTTTGAGTACGGGGGGTAGATTATAGAAAGGGAAGGTCTTAGCACCCTTTCTATCCATGGTTTTCCATGGGCTCTTAGGTACTTTCTCATCATTTTTAAAATTGCTTCCGTGTTTGTGTGTTTGAAAAGTTTTTGTTTTACTTCGATTTAACCCTTGCTTCTGTCTTCAAGAGTGTTACGAAGTGTTTTTGAAAACTTTGTTTGAAAAGTGTATGGTGTGAAAAGTTTATTATGAGCAAGTACCTACTAGCATCTACCTACTCGAAAAAAAGAATGTTTATGTTCTTGCTTCCTTTAGACAATGCTATCCCACTATTGGTGAGTAGGTAACACCGTCATTGGAGTTGTAAGGGTCAATTCAAAAGGGACGTACGATCACTAAAGCAATGTTAGAACGTCTTAGTAATAACCCTAGTGTCTTAAGATTATATTCGAGGCAACCTTTCCGAGGCAACATTTCCGAACGGGACTTTTGATCTTTGTTTAGACAAGAGGGCAACCACTAAAATGCCCTATACATAATGATCGTTTACCGAAGGCAACCAAAACGGGAGTATACCCTAGGAGTGCGCATGTGCGAGTGATTTGATTTCAGTTATTATCTTTGAACATTTAGGGTTTGCTAACCATTTTAAAATTAACATACATTCTTGTCATGCAACCCTATTATCATACATCTAATAGTTAATATTTGCGAAAATTAAAATGCGAGAAATAAAGCTACGCTATTACAAGGCTTCGGGTGGGGGATTAATTACATAGCCAAAAACCCGTAAAATGATAAATAAACGAAAAGTCCTAATTAAACTATTACATCCCATGAGTAGTTACATTAATATTGCAAAAACGGATAGACGCGCGCGACGAAACGAGAACGAGAGAAAAGTAGGGTTTTGACCCCGTCTAACCTAATTAAAAGAAAAATATTTTGGTTGTTTTTTATTATTTTAAGAAAATAAGGTTTTAAATTAAATAAATACAAACCTAATTACTAATTAATTAAATTAAGAAAATTAATTAAATTTAACCTATTTTTGTTATTTTGGTTATTTTTTGAGAAAATAAAATAAAATAAAATCAAATAAACCTAATTTTCTAATTTTGTTTTAATTTATTTACAAAAAGATTATAATTTCCCTAAAAATTAAATTAAACTAATTGAATTAATTTTTGATAAAATAAAAAAGCCTAAATTCTAATTCGGTGAAAATTGATTTTATGATTTTTGATAAAAAGAAATTAATTTTGTGAGAAAAATAAGTAATTAAAACAATTGAAAGAAAAGATAAAAGAAAAAGAATGAGAAAATGGGCCTGGTGATCAGCAATTGAGAGGGGGGTGCCAATAGCATCTTTGGGGCCCAAAAGCAAGGGTCCACGTTGACCATCCTGGATCCAGCGCTGCACTTTGACTAGGGTCTTTGGTAGACCCTCAGATGATGACCTTTGGATCCAGCGCGTGGACATCTGGCTGGCTAAGCGTTGAAGGCGTAAGGTGGATGCTTGGCCCAAGGGTGCACTGGATCTGTAAAAAGAAAAGAAGAAAATAGAATTTTTGTTGGGGCCTGGGATCGAACTCAGGTCCTCAAGCTTCAAAGCATCACCTTGTTGCCAACTGTGCCACGCTGTTCATTTGTCTATGAAATAATAACAACTAATAATATGTAATAACGTGAGTTAGTGGAGGACAAAACAAAAAGCGTGCGCCAGAATTCAAACGGGCAAATGGGGTGGTGCCATGCAGACCTTCTTCTTCCTCTATGCATTGGTAAAATTTATGGACTTTTACCTAAGGTCCGTAGCTATAACCCCTGCAGTTTTCAAAATCACCTACAAGCATGATAAATGAAATCTAATGCCACAAACCAATTCGCCTTGGCCTTGTGAACATCATGACACCTTTCTTTTAGGATAATTTTACCTGTACAAGAAAATCCTAAAACGCAACAAGAAACCCTAACAATGGTGGATCTCTGTACAGTTAGCTAAAATGCAATTAATTGTTACCATTAGCTTGCAAATGCTTCAAAGATTCAGAATATATAAAGGATTCATGCTACAAATGCCAAAATAACGATATTGGATTTCAAAAAGGGAGGGAGGTCGTGAAGAACTTACCTCGCGTTTCTGGGCACAAAAACACTTGCTTTTGATTGGTATAGACTCCTTGTACTCCCAGGAAGCAAATGAGATGGCTTGGGAGTCTTGAAACTGCTTGGAAATATGGAATTAGATCACCACTTTTCTTGAGTTTTTCCAAGTTTAATCTTCACTCCACATGCCTCAAAAACCATGTGCATTTGGTCTGCAAACGTTCAATATATATCACTGATAGAATTAGGTTTGCAAATGTGCATCCAATCTTTTACAAATATGGTCTTTGATCATGATTTGATTCCCATGAAGATCTTTCCAAAATAAGCCTAAACCCAATCTTTTTTTTGCACATACATGCCTTGCACGATTTGATTCTATTGCTAGCTGTATAAGGGACCTGAAATATGCACAAAATCTCAAGGTTTAAATGAATTTGATATTTCCATGATTTTATTTTGATTTAATTTGATTTAATTGAAATAAAAATCAAAATAAATGGTAAGAATAAAATAAAGGAAAGTGGGAAGGATCATGGGTCGTGGACCATATTACAAACTCAGAACAAACACAAAAGTTGGGCCCATTTGGCAAAAATTGCAATTTGAGGCATATTTGACTTTTGGCAATTTTGCAAAAAATGTCAACTTTACCAATGCATAACTTCTTCAATTTTGACCCTAGAGATGTGTTCTTGGATTTTTTAGAAATCTAAAGATGTTCTCTAAGCAACCCTTTTGGTCTCATCTCAATTGAGTCTTCCATGTTCATGTATGAAGCTTTGACAAAAAAAGGTGTTTTTGTTGACTTTTCAAATGACCTATAATGTCCAAATTCATAACTACTTGTGAGTGCATATTTTGAACTTGGGAGATGAATATGAATTGTAGGGCATTGCATTCTCTTAAAAATTATCTTTGGATGGATCATTTCTAATAAAGTATGAGAAAGTTATGCTTGGTCAAAGTTGAGTTGACTTTTCCTACAAAACCCTAATTTAGCAACTCTTGGGTTTTGATGAATTGTGAGAAACCCTTGATGAATCATGATGAACCCTTGATCAAATGATGAATAATACTTCAAAATGAGGATTTTAACCAAAAATCTTTAAGTTTGACTGTATGTGGGCCACAATTGACTTTAACCCTAACACAGTCGATTTTTGGGGCCTTTGAGCAATTGACTGAGCAAACTTCCTCTGCAAGGATTGAAACTTGACATGGATGATCTTGAGAACATATTAGGACAATTATGAGCATTTGAGACCCTTTGGACTCAAACATCTTGATGCAAATTGAAACCCTAATTTGAGGTAGACTGCCTTAGGAGAGAGTTTGTCTGGTCAACCCTTGGACTTTCCTTGAGCAATTTGAGGGTCTCACTTGAAATGTATTGAGAAATATGGGAGGGCAAATTTTGGGGTACAACATATGCCCCTGTTCAATCTTTGTAAACCTGAGGATGTAGATTGGCTTGCTTGCCTTTCGTGATCCGAAGGTGGAAGATGATTGAACACTAGAGTGCCCAGAAATTTGCACTCACGTGCAGTGATATCCGTCTTGCGATGTCGGGAATGGGCTTGTAGATGCTATTTAGAAATTGAAATCGGAAGATGGGCTTAAAGATGCCATCAGAAAAGTGTCGATCGCATAAGAGATTCCTTTGCGAGGGCCTGTATACATGTCATAGAGGAGAGCTTCGCTGGGGAATGTCGGTCTCTGTCGTGGTAGAATTAGAATTTTAGGAGCTTCAGTCGTCCGTTATTCTACTGGGGAACCATCTCTTGGTTGAAGTGGTGAAAATGAACTGCTATCTGGTCGTGCTCCAGGCTTCACAGTAATTTGTTGAGGAAAATAAGGTCGACTGCTATCTGGTCATGCTCCAGGCTTCACAGTGACTTACTGGAGATCAAGATACTATTCGGTCGAGTCTGGGCTTCATAGCTTGAATGTAAGATGTACCATTATCTGGTCAAGTCCAAGCTTCACGGTATTTAGGGGAATCAAGATACTATCTGGTCGAGTCCGGGCTTCATAACTTGAATGTAAGGTGTACCACTATCTGGTCGAGTCCAGGCTTCATGGTGATTTGTAGAGATCAAGATACTATCCGGTCGAGTCCGGACTTCATAGCTTGAATGTAATATGTACCACTATCTGGTCGAGTCCAGGCTTCACGGTGCTTTTTTGTTATCTGGTCGAGTCCAGGCTTCACAGCGTCCTATACCATTATCTGGTCGGGTCCAGGATTCATGGTATTTGGAGAAATCAAGATACTATATGGTCGAGTCTGGGCTTCATAACTTGAATGTAATATGTACCACTATCTGGTCGAGTCCAGGCTTCATGGTGCTTTGTAAAGATCAAGATACTATTCGGTCGGGTCCGGGCTTCATAACTTGAATGTAAGATGTACCACTATCTGGTCGAGTCCAGGCTTCATGGTGCTTTGCTGTTATCTGGTCGAGTCCAGGCTTCACAGTGTCCTATACCATTATCTGGTCGGGTCCAGGCTTCACGGTATTTGGAGAAATCAAGATACTATCTGGTCGAGTCCGGGCTTCATAACTTGAATTTAAGATGTACCACTATCTGGTCGAGTCCAGGCTTTATGGTTCTTTGTAAAGATCAAGATACTATCCGGTCGGGTCCGGGCTTCATAGCTTGAACTTTGTGAGAATTTGATTCTATCTTTCCCTGAAAGGTAACAAGGTTAGTCGTATGTAATGCCATGATGCATGACATGTATCGAGTAATGATGTTCTCAAAATAAATGAGATCGTGTTGTATGATGCATATGTGTATGCCATGATGTATGGATATGCAATGTTTTTATGATGTTCTCTAGTTGGGGAAAATAAATCCCAGACTGCTGCTAGAGAGTATAGAGAGTTTCGCTTGCTGGGGATGATCACCGAAGATGATTCGAGAATAAATTGGCGGGAGAATAACCCTGCTGGAGAATAAATTGGCGAGAAAATGCCTCCATGGGGAAGAGAGATACTCTGTTAGAAGATCTGCCGATTTGGAGAAAAACCTCGGCTGGGGATGAATTACTGCTTGTGGAAGAAATAAACTCCACTAGGGATAATCTTCTAGTGCTGGTGATAGATAAACTCTGCTTGGGGAGAATTTTGCCGACTCATTCGTGATTATGAACTTCGGCTGGGGAGAGCTAACACCACCGCCTTTAGATACCTTTTACCCTGTGGGGAGTGTATGTACCTTTAGTCATATTCCCACGCTGGCTCTATCCCTGTACCCGGTGAATAGAGCAACTGTAAGGTTTGGATGTTTTCTTGTTTGCCCCTGTTCCTGGAATTATGAGTAATTGTCTCTTGTTTCGTATGTAAATATTTACGAACAACAATTATTTTCAAATGCATATATAAAAAATGAATCATTGGACGTTCTTGCAAAACAAAACAGAAAAAAGAAAAACAATTTTTTTTTGAAATTTCTTGTGAAATGAATTGTATTGATTTTGAAGTTGGCCTGTAATAGGAGTTTTGTACAAGAGGCTGACGTCTTAGTAAGAGAACACCTCTGAAAGATAGAATTTATACAATTTGTGGAAAAGAAAAACACCTATGTGAACAATCCCACTGGGTTCCAACTATGCTATTGCCTTTATATCTTCGAGCATCTTATCACTTTGCTACTTGGTTGAAGGTAAATCAGATTGATTGGCGCCGTCTGAGCTTGATAGTCGATACCAAAATCTGGTTGCAAGGTGATCCAATGAGACATAGTGTTACACTTTAATCCCTAATTTTTGCCTGGACCGCCCTTTCGGGTTTTCAGTCCACCGGGATACCCTTTTCTTCCCAAGCCGCCTTTTCAGGTTTTTGACTTGCCGGGTGTACAGTTTTTTTCATTTCATCCCTTATTTTTGCCCGAACCCTTTTGGTTCGCCGGGAAGCCCTTATTTTTAACTAGGCCAGTCAACCTAGCGGGTCTTTGATTATGCGTAGTATTTTTTCTCTATGTCTGCATTGACAGGGTGAGGAAGGTCATCACCATCCATGGTGGTTAGAATCATGGCTCCTCTTGAGAAGATGTTCTTAAACACAAATGGCCCTTCGTACGTGGGGGTCCCTTTTCCCCTGGGATCACCTTGCGGCAATATGATGTGTTTGATCACCAGATCCCCGACTTGATACTCTTGTCGTCTGACTTTCTTGTTAAAAGCCTTGATCATCCACTTTTGATACGTCTGACCATGACAAATAGCAGTAAGTCTCTTTTCATCGATTAAGTTTAGCTGATCAAGCCGGGTTTGGATCCAATCGTCCTTGCTCAAACCCGTATCCTTCATAATCCGGAGAGAGGGTATCTGGACCTCAATGAGTAAGACTGCCTCCATGCCATACACCAAGGAGTAAGGCGTTTCCCCTGTTGACATTCGTGCTGAGGTACGGTACCCATGAAGAGCGAATGGTAACATATCATGTCAGTCTTTGTACGTCACTGTCATCTTCTGCACAATCTTCTTGATGTTCTTATTAGCCGCTTCAACAGCCTCATTCATCTTCGGCCGGTAGGGAGAAGAGTTGAGATGCTGAATCTTGAACTGTTTGCAGAGATCGGTGATCATTGTATTGTTGAGATTTGTACCATTGTCCGTAATGATCCTCTCTGGTATACTGTATCGACAAATCAGATTGTGTCGGATAAACCGTGCCACGACGTTCTTGGTTACTGTAGCAAAAGAAGTTGCCTCAACCTAATTCGTAAAATAATCAATCGCTACCAGAATGAAACGATGTCCATTGGACGCAGTAGGTCTGATCTCGCCGATCATATCGATTCCCCACATTGCAAAAGGCCAAGGGGCCGTCAAAACATTCAGAGGAACTGGAGGTATATGCATTTGATTAGCATAGACTTGGCACTTATGACAGGTTCGAGAATGCTGATAAAAATCAGCTTCCATGGTAGACCAATAATATCCTGCCCGTAGGATTTTCTTTGCCATGGTATGCCCACTGGAATGAGTTCCGAAGGTACCTTCATGTAACTCTGCCATAATCCTTTCTGCCTCATTCTTGTCCATACATAGCAGTAAGGTTGAGTCATGGTTACGCTTGTAAAGGATACCATTACTAATGAAGAACTTTACAGCGAACCTTCTCACAAACTTCTTATCATTAACTGATGCACCCTCGGGGTATTCCTGAGCCTCAAGATACCTCTTTACCTCGTGAAACCAGGGTTTATCTGCTACCTCTTCATTCCCAATGTAACAGCAATGTGTGGGTTCGTCCAACCTCTCAATGGTAATCTGGGGAGCTTCATTGTCCCACCTGACTTTGAACATAGAAGACATGGTAGCTAGCGCGTCCGCTAACTGGTTCTCCTCTCTAGGAAAGTGTTCAAAGGTTATCTCCTCAAAGTGCGGAAGCAATGTCAGTACATACTCCTTGTAAGGAATAATATTTGGGTGCTTCGTATCCCACTCGCCTTTGGTCTGACTGATCACTAGAGCGGAATCTTCGAATACACTCAAGAACTTAATCCTTAAGTCAATAGCTGCTCGAAGACCCATGATGCACGCTTCATACTCCTCCATATTGT
This sequence comes from Vicia faba, assembly GCA_948472305.1. NCBI lineage: Eukaryota > Viridiplantae > Streptophyta > Magnoliopsida > Fabales > Fabaceae > Vicia > Vicia faba. Next base: position 1,483,814,519 of record OX451738.1, read on the forward strand.
TGGTGCAATTGAAACATAATCGGGCGGTGAACGGAGTATGACAACCCTCGGGAGATATGATCACAGCGCCAATGCCATTACCCAATGCGTTTGAGGCTCCATCAAAATACATAGACCATCGGGATCCTTCCTCAGGTCTTTCATCCGGTCCAGGTTCTTCACAGTCGGTCACCCACATGGTGTTCTCATCCAGGAACTCGAAATTCATGGATTGGTAGTCGTTCACGGCCTGATGTGCCAAATGATCTGCCAATACACTCCCCTTGATTGCCTTCTGGGTTGTGTATTGGATGTCATATTCAATCAAGATCATCTGCCATCTTGCTATTCTCCCGGACAAGGCAGGCTTTTCGAAAATATACTTGATTGGATCCATCTTTGATATCAATAGGGTAGTGTGAGTCAGCATATACTGTCTTAGCCGACGAGCAGCCCATGCCAAAGCGCAGCAAGTTTTCTCGAGCAGTGAGTATCGGGTCTCACAGTCGATAAAATTTTTGCTAAGGTAGTAAATAGCATGCTCTTTTCGGCCAGACTCGTCATGCTGCCCCAGCACACACCCCGTTGAAATATCCAGTACTGTTAAGTACAAGATCAAAGGTCTTCCTTCCACTGGAGGCATCAGAATTGGTGGCTCCTGGAGATATTCTTTTCGAAAGCGGTCTGACATTCATCATTCCATTTTACCGCTTGATCTTTTTTCAGCAGCTTGAAGATTGGCTCACAAGTAACAGTCAGATGTGAAATAAATCGGGCGATGTAGTTCAGACGTCCCAAAAAGCCTCTAACCTCCTTTTGTGTGCGGGGAGCTGGAATCTCCTGCATGGCCTTTACTTTTGCAGGATCCACTTGTATACCTTTATCACTAACGATGAAACCCAGCAGCTTACCAGACCTCACCCCGAAGGTGCACTTGTTCGGGTTTAACCTCAGCTTGTATATCTTTAACCTGTCAAATAGCTTCTGAAGATGGTCAAGGTGTTCTTCTTCAGTATGGGACCTTGCGATCATGTCATCAACATAAACCTCAATCTCATGGTGAATCATGTCGTGGAACAAAGCGACCATGGCGCGCTGATAAGTTGCCCCAGCATTCTTCAACCCGAAAGGCATTACCTTGTAACAGAAGGTGCCCCATTGCGTAACGAAGGTTGTCTTCTCCATATCCTCGGTAGCCATCTTAATCTGGTTGTAACCAAAGAAACCATCCATGAAAGAGAAGATCTTGTGCTGTGTAGTTTTGTTGACCAAAACATCAATGTGAGGTAGTGGAAAGTCATCTTTGGGGATCGCCCTATTCAGATCTCTATAGTCCACACACATCCGTACCTTACCATCTTTCTTAGGCACCGGAACAACATTGGGAACCCACTGTGGATAAGAAGTGTCAGCTAAAAATCCCACGTCGAACTGTTTCATGACCTCAGCTTTGATTTTCTCAGACATCTCAGGGCGCATACGACGAACCTTCTGCTTTACCGGAGGACAGTCTTCTTTGGTTGGCAAACGGTGCACCACAATATCAGTGTCTAGACCAGGAATATTTTAATAAGACCAAGCGAAGATCTCAACATAGTCGCGTAGCATCTGTATTAACCTCTGTTTGACACTAGGCTCCAGATTCGCACCTATATTAACCTCTTTTCTTGTCTTCATCTATACCCAAATTTACTGATTCCACTGGCTCTTCATGAGGATGTATGGCCCTATATTCCTGCAGTAATAGTCTAGGAAGTTCTCCAGGAACCTCACAATCATCCTCACCTTCGTCCTCAGCTTTGTTGATCGGATTTTCTAAGTCATAACTGGCAGTAGTAGAGTCGTTATCAGTAGGATCCAGAGTGGATATGGATCTGTATTATGATATGTGAGTGTGTGTAAGAGCATAGCTGTTTTAATAAAGTGAGAGACAGAAAAGAAAAACAAGGAGCGCAAAATTTGTAATGCAAGAAACGTCCAATGCTTTATTGATTGTATATGAAAATGACAAATAATAAGCCCTCACAAACAAAGCCAAGGTGCCTCGGGCAAGGCACCGGGCCGTAAAAGTTTCAAACTGTCTGTTACAAATCTCAAAACAAAAGTCAATTACTGTGTAATAAAAGAAACAGGTATGAAGTCTTTCGCCGTCCAGTTGTTCAAGCCACCATTGGTTGTAGTGTAGATCCAGCTGTTGACATCTGAATCCTCTTCATCATCTTCAATTGCATTCACTCCCTGATTGCTGATGTGCAGAGGAGGCCTTCCAATTCGTGCGTGCCGAACAGCCCTTTGAGCCTCTGCAGTAAAGCCCAAACCAAACTTGTCAGTCTTGTGTGCAAAGTCAGGGAGCTGACCCCAATTTGCACACCCACCTTTTTTAATTACAGCCTTGGCATCCTTGAGGGAAACCATCTTTATCAGAGATTTATCGGTAGCAACTTCAGTTGACACCAAAGTCTGGGGGACTTCTTCAAAGTGCTAGCACGGGATTTCGATGAACTCTCCATCCATCTCCACATAGCGAAAGGAATTGAGATGACTCACCATATACTCTTCCTCACCTTGTACTATGACAATCTTCCCGTTTTCCGGATATTTTAGCTTTTGATGGAGCGTAGAAGTCACTGCCCCAACCTTATGAATCCAGGGACGACCCAACAAGCAAGAATACGATGGTCTGATGTCTATTAAGTAAAAGGTGGACCCAAAAGTTTGAGAGCCAACTTTGACAAGGATGTCCACTTCCCCGTGTACCATCCTTTTTTATCCGTCAAAAGCCCTGACCACAATATTGCTCGGCTTTAGAATCAAACCTTCACAGTCCAGACGGTCTAATGCTTTCTTTGGCAACACATTCAAGGAGGACCCAATATCCACCAGCACATGGGCCATAGTAGTGCCCCTGCACTCGATTGAGACGTGCAAAGCATCCTTGTGATTTCTTCCTTTAGCAGTCAGATCTGCATATGAGAAACCCAACCCATTGTCGGCAGTCAAACTAGCTACGCAGTCTTTGAATTAATCGACAGAAATTTCCTGCGGTACATGCGCAGTCTTGAGGAATGTAATTAGAGCCTCTGCATGGGCTTCAGAACACAACAATAAGGACAACATGGAGATTTTTTACGGGGTCTGCCCCAGCTGCTCGACTACGTTGTAGTCGCTCTTCTTGATAATCTTCATAATTTCCTCTATCTCTTGTTTAGAGGCTTCCAACACAACCTTTCTAGGTGCCTCTGTCCGGGTAGGCTCGCCTGTGATTTCTTTGCCCTAAGTCTCAGATGGCTCGACGACAGGAGTGATAACTAGAGTAAGAATTGTAACAGTAGTTGATGCCCTGGCAGATGGAATGACAACAGGCTTTTGAACAGTCGGAGGGGAAATCTCGGGAGAAAAGAGTCTTCCACTCCTGGTGACCTTGCTAGCCCCGATAATATTGCTGACATCAGTATCAGCTTCTTCATCTTTAAAGTCTTGTTTAACCCCATGGTAATATATATCAGCACCATAGTGCCATGGGACAGCCTTGTCTAAAGTGTATGGGATAGGACCAGGGATAGTAATGATCAGTGGAGCGAGTCTTGGAACGAGTGTAATCCTAACAGGCGTTCTCGAGGAAGCCTCGGGAGGATTGGCGGAAATGGTTATGATGGCAACATCTTCAATCAGAACTAACAGAATCATAGTCTTCTCAAACATGATCTCTCTATTATCCATCAGGCATTGAACACCTGATTTCAATAAGGGGCAACCAGCAGGCAGAATTGAACATGTGTGGCAACCTTCACCACAACCCTGAAATAAACTGGCCAACAATAGATTCTTCTTAACTATCAACAAAGGAGTGGAAATCTCTTCCACAGAGGTCACAAATAAATCATCATCCACAGTATTTACTCCATGACCATGTTTGGGCATATGGGCAGTTATGACATTGGGATTCTCTGGAGCATCAAACTCAATTTATTTAGCCTCGATCAAGTCTTGTACCTTGTTTCTCAAAGCCCGACAGTTGTTTGTATCGTGACCTGGGCTATCAGAGTGATAGGCGCAGCGGGCATTTGGGTTATATTGAGGAGAAGTTGTGTCAGAGTTCTTCGGGACCTCCCTCAGAGCTAACAAATTGGCCTTCAATAACTGTGGTAAAATTTGAGACATGGGCATATTGAGCCGAGTGTACTGTATATGTGGTCTTTCCACCCTTGGTTGATGGTTGCATTGTGGAGCAACTGTGGGTCTTGATATAACTACCGCATTTACCACTTGACGGTGTTCGGGTCTATTTTGGCCCCTCGGGCCGTAGACTGCACTAGCTTCTTTTTTACCGGTGAAAGGATTCTTTACTGCACTTGACGAAGTGTCCTTCTGTATCTTACCACTTCGGATACCAGCTTCTATTCTCTCTCCCGTCAGAATCAATTCAGTAAACCCAGATGATGAATTGTAGATCAGATGATTGAAAAGTGGACCAGATAGTGTCCCCAAAAACATATCAACTAACTCTCGATCCGACAAAGGGTGTTGAACCCTGCCAGCCAAATATCTCCACTTTTGAGCATATTCCTTAAAACCTTCACTTTCACCCATGGACATACTCTGAAGTTGAGTACGCGTGGGAGCGAGGTCGGCATTATACTGGTACTGTTTGTAAAAAGCAGCAGCGAGGTCTTCCCAGTTTCGGACATTGGCTCCTTCCAATTGATAAAACCATTCAAGCTGAGTCCCTGATAGACTATCTTGAAAGAAATGCACCCACAAATTTCTATCAGCGGTGTGGGGTTTGATTTTCCTGACATACGAGCGGAGATGGAGTTTCAGACAGGACACTCCATCGTACTTGGCAAAAACTGGAGCTTTGAACTTGTGAGGGATCACCACTCCTGATACCAGTCCTAAATCTTCGAAATCCAAACCAGGGATCTTCTGAATCTCCATAGCACTTAGCCGGTCTTCTAGTTGCTTGTACCTATCCTCGGCAAGAGGATATTGCTCATCATCAAAATCAGTATCATTATTGGAGACTACCAGACTGGGACCCTTTTCTTCTTCTTGGTCTTCCTCTCCTTTGGATGAAAGAGACAAATCAGCTTCCTGTTGCAACCTATTCCCAAATCTGGGACCCATATTCAGAAGAACCACCTTCTTCTTCTTCTTCTTTTCCTTCTTCAGGATGAGAGTCTTCAAATTCTCTTGCCCTTTAGCCAAGTTCAAGAACATCTATTGGAATTGGGAATTTTGAGCCTGAAGAGCTTTGATGGCTTGATCGGTAGGTGTTTCAGAAGACATTTTGTGCTGAAATAAACAGCAAAGGAGATGAGAAACCTATAATGATACCTGTAATGATGTGCATGATAATGGGATGAGCATGTAATGATTTCAAAGACTTTTGGAGATTTAAATTTGCAAACCAATAAATAAACAAACTTTATTAGATTAAACATGTAAAAGGTTCAAAAATGCCCTTAAGGCGTTACAAGGAAGTAAATGAAAAACAAATCTAGGACTAGAAAAGCAAAAATCAAAACTCCCATTGACGCTTCCCCTTCGTGCTGACGTAGTCATTGACTGTCCTTTCATTCTCAAGTTGCCTGGTGAGCTTCAAGATCTTCCTTTCTTGCTCATGATATTTCTCTCGGTAGGTATCCCTTTCCTCTCTCATCTGAATCCAAGATCTCTTCAATTCCCCAAGATCAGTGGGCATGTATGGATAAAGGAATGTATAAGGAACACCCTCTTCATTGGTGGGCTCCACTATCATTGGCAACACAGCTTCGTAAGGCATCCCAAGCTTTTGGGCTCGAGCTCGAACCCACTGGAGATAAGAATGCATAGGGAGAGAAGTCTTTGGTTCTAGCTCTTGAGGGTCGGACCTGTTCACCATGACCCAAGCTCGTATGAACCTTCGGCGATGCTCGTCCTAAGAAGTAGCTCATGAGGACCGTCTCTCCGAGCGCAACCAAACTGTCGTAAAGACAAACAAGGACTGTAGGTTATTCCTCCTCTAATTCCAAGCAATGGGACATTAGGGTATCCCCCACATCGATCAATGACATCAACATTTTCCATAGCCTTGGAACTCCAAAGAATGTCCGTATGGGAAAGGGACATTATTCTGTAAGCCCAACCTAAACCTTCCCCATTCTTCAGCACGGACTTGGGGAGGTGAAAAATAAACCACCTCTCCAGCAAAGGCATGCAACACATAAGGGTCCCTCTTCTACGCACGGTACGAGTGTAGAGGGCATGCAAAATATCACCCAGAAGAGTAGGTACAGGATTGCGAGACAGGAAGATCTTAATCGCATTCACATCTATGAAGGAATCTAGATTCGGGAAAATAACCAAACCGTAGATAAGGAGAACCAGAATGTCTTCGAAATCCTGAAAATCCAAACTATCCAAGAACAACTGATCTTGATCTATCAGAAACTTAGCTAACAAAACCTTCAACTCTGCTTCGTGTCTCCCAGTTGGATACTACATCAGCCCTTTTTAGATGTAGAGCTGAAGCAATGTCTTATGGCCTAGGAGTCTCTTCTAAACCTGTGAAGGGTGTCTGCTCAAGGATGGATATGCCCAATAAGTGAGAAAACTCTTCCAAAGTAGGAACCAACTGATAATCCGGAAAGGTAAAGCAATGATACACATGATCGAAGAACTGGAAAAGCACACTCATCATATGCTCATCCAATTCTGAGGTAACCAAGCTAAGAAGCTGACCATGTCTCCTAATGAATTAAGAATTATCAGAAACTCTCAAGGCTAAATCTTTGAGTTGAGCAGGTATTTGCACAAAGTTAACTCGAATGGTGTTTTTGCGCATGGAAGCCATAATCTACAAAACAAAACAAAGATAAATCCCTTCGGTCTTTGAAATGGTTAGTGTAATGAAATGTGCATGCTATGTTATGATGCATGATGTCATGATAAAACACACAATATGTATAGCAGATAACAGACATGGTAAAGGCAAACAAATCACACAAGAGCCCTTAAGTTTCAGGCTTGCATGGGGTCTAGGTACTACCCTCTTGAAGTTCAGTTGGTTCCACCTGTCCTAATAATAGTAACCGGGTTCTAGAGGTTCTCAATATCACTGACCATCCTCCATCGGTCATGGTTTCAGCTCACGCAATCTTTTCTTGCGGCTGGAACTATCTCGAGAGTATGGTCTCAATGAGTGTAGCATCGAGTATCAACCAGTTCTCAGTTCTATACCGAGGCCAGCTATCTCACTACTTTCTAATGGCCAAGCTGGTCAATAATAGGTTCTAAGGTCAGTTGATGCTTAACGACACCATGCAGCGGACCCGTATTCTCCTTGTTTCTTCACAAGGGATACCGGTACCAACCAATGTGCCACATCAACGTAGCTACTGCTTCAACTGTATCAGTCTATGCTGTATAGTTCCATCACAGTCTATTTCTACTTACCTAAAAGGTGTCCCCAGATCCAAGTTAGGATCTATAGTAACTCCCAATAAAAACCCTCAAAAGTAAAGCAATCAAATCAAACAAGAGAAGCAAATTATGATGAACTAATCCTAAGGTATACCCCACTTACTAAATCCCCAGCAGAGTCTCTGGTTCTGTGATACGGTGGCAGAACCAGACTGTTTTTACTGGTTTGCATTTTGCATTTTTTGTTCTCAAAATGTCGCAGTGAGCAAGAGTCATCACCGACTTTTATTTTATCCAATTAGAAAGGAAAAAAGCACAGAAAAATTCCTTTTTCGAGATTTTGAGTACGGGGGGTAGATTATAGAAAGGGAAGGTGTTAGCACCCTTTCTATCCATGGTTTTCCATGGGCTCTTAGGTACTTGCTCATCATTTTGAAAATTGCTTCCGTGTTTGTGTGTTTGAAAAGTTTTTGTTTTACTTCGATTTAACCCTTGCTTCTGTCTTCAAGAGTGTTACGAAGTGTTTTTGAAAACTTTGTTTGAAAAGTTTATGGTGTGAAAAGTTTATTATGAGAAAGTACCTACTAGCATCTACCTACTCGAAAAAAAGAATGTTTCTGTTCTTGCTTCCTTTAGACAACGCTATCCCACTATTGGTGAGTAGGTAGCACCATCGTTGGAGTTGTGAGGGTCAATTCAAAAGGGACGTACGATCACTAAAGCAATGTTAGGACATCTTAGTAATAACCCTAGTGTCTTAAGATCATATTCGAGGCAACCTTTCCGAGGCAACATTTCCGAACGGGACTTTTGATTTTTGTTTAGACAAGAGGGCAACCACTAAAATACCCTATACTTAATGATCGTTTACCGAAGGCAAACGAAGCGGCAGTATACACTAGGAGTGCGCATGTGCGAGTGATTTGATTTTAGTTATTATCTTTGAACATTTAGGGTTTGCTAACCATTTTAAAATTAACATACATTCTTGTCATGCAACCCCTTTTATCATACATCTAACAGTTAATATTTGCGAAAATTAAAATGCGAGAAATAAAGCTACGCTATTACAAGGCTTCGGGTGGGGGATTAATTACATAGCCAAAAACCCGTAAAACGATAAATAAACGAAAAGTCCTAATTAAACTATTACATCCCATGAGCAGTTACATTAATATTGCAAAAACGGATAGACGCGCGCGACGAAACGAGAACGAGAGAAAAGTAGGGTTTTGACCCCGTCTAACCTAATTAAAAGAAAAATATTTTGGTTGTTTTTGATTATTTAAAAAAAATAAGGTTTTAAATTAAATAAATACAAACCTAATTACTAATTAATTAAATTAAGAAAATTAATTAAATTTAACCTATTTTTGTTATTTTGGTTATTTTTTGAGAAAATAAAATAAAATAAAATAAACCTAATTTTCTAATTTTGTTTTAATTTATTTACAAAAAGATTATAATTTCCCTAAAAATTAAATTAAACTAATTGAATTAATTTTTGATAAAATAAAAAAGCCTAAATTCTAATTTGGTGAAAATTGATTTTATGATTTTTGATAAAAAGAAATTAATTTTGTGAGAAAAATAATTAATTAAAACAATTGAAAGAAAAGATAAAAGAAAAAGAATGAGAAAATGGGCATGGTGATCAGCAATTGAGAGGGGGGTGCCAATAGCATCTTTGGGGCCCAAAAGCAAGGGTCCACGTTGACCCTCCTGGATCCAGCGATGCACTTTGACTAGGGACTTTGGTAGACCCTCAGATGATGACCTTTGGGTCCAACGCGTGGACATCTGACTGGCTAAGCGTTAAAGGCGTATGGTGGATGCTTGGACCAAGGGTGCACTGGATCTGTAACAAGAAAACAAGAATATAGAATTTTTGCTGGGGCCTGAGATCGAACCTAGGTCCTCAAGCTTCAAACCATCACCTTGTTGCCAACTGTGCCACGCTGTTCATTTGTCTATGAAATAATAATAAATAATAATATGTAATAACGTGAGTTAGTGGAGGACAAAACAAAAAGCGCACGCCAGAATTCAAACGGGCAAATGGGGTGGTGCCACACAGGCCTTCTTCATCCTCTCTCCGTTGGTAAAAGTTATGGACTTTTACCTACAGACAAAGATCCGTAGCTATAACCCCTGCAGTTTTCAAAATCACCTACAAGCATGATAAATGAAATCTAATGCCACAGACCACTTCGCCTTGGCCTTGTGAACATCATGCCACCTTTCTTTTAGGCCAATTTTACATGTACAAGAAAATCTCAAAACGCAACAAGAAACCCTAACAATGGTGGATCTCTGTACAGTTAGCTAAAATGCAACTAATTGTTACCATTAGCTTGCAAATGCTTCAAAGATTCAGAATATATAAAGGATTCATGCTACAAATGCCAAAATAACGATATTGGATTTCAAAAAGGGAGGTCGTGAAGCACTTACCTCGCGTTTCTGGGCACAAAAACACTTGCTTTTGATTGGTATAGACTCCTTGTACTCCCAGGAAGCGAATGAGATGGCTTTGGAGTCTTGAAACTACTTGGAAATATGGAATCAGATCAACACTTTTCTTGAGTTTTTCCAAGTTTGTTCTTCACTCTACACGCCTCAAAACCTTGTGCATTTGGTCTGCAAACGTTCAATATATATCATTGATAGAATTAGGTTTGCAAATGTGCATCCAATATTTTTCAATATGGTCTTTGATCATGATTTGATTCCCATGAAGATCTTTCCAAAATAAGCCTAAAAAAAATATTTTTTTTCACATACATGCCTTGCACGATTTGATTATATTGCTAGCTGAATAAGGGACCTGAAATATGCACAAAATCTCAAGGTTTAAATGAATTTGATATTTCCATGATTTTATTTTGATTTAATTTGATTTAATTGAAATAAAAATCAAAATAAATGGTAAGAATAAAATAAAGGCAAGTGGGAAGGATCATGGGTCGTGGACCATGTTACAAACTCAGAACAAACACAAAAAGTTGGGCCCATTTGGCAAAAATTACAATTTGAGGCATATTTGACTTTTGGCAATTTTGCAAAAAAGGTCAACTTCACCAATGCATAACTTCTTCAATTTTGACCCTAGATATGTGTTCTTGGATTTTTTAGAAAGCTAAAGATGTCCTCTAAGCAACCCTTTTGGTCTCATCTCAATTAATTCTTCCATGTTCATGTATGAAGCTTTGACAAAAAAGGTGTTTTTGTTGACTTTTCAAAATGACCTATAATGTCCAAATTCATAACTCCTTGTGAGTCCATATTTTGAACTTGGTAGCTGAAGATGAATTGTAGGGAATTGCATTATATTAAAAATGAGCTTTGAATGGGTCATTTCCAATAAAGTATGAGAATGTTATGCTTGGTAAAAGTTGAGTTGACTTTTCTTGCAAAACCCTAATTTAGCAAATCTTGGGTTTTGATGAATTGTGAGCAGCCCTTGATGAATCATGATCAACCCTTGATAAAATGATGAATAATACTTAAAAATTAGGATGTTGACCAAAAATCTTGAAGTTTGACTGTATTTGGGCCACAGTTGACTTTAACCCTAACACAATCGATTTTCTGGGCCTTTGAGCAATTGACTGAGAAAACTTCCTCTGCAAGGCTTGAAACTTGACATGGATGATCTTGAGAACATATTATGACAATTATGAGCATTTGAGAACCTTTGGACTCAAACATCTTGATGCAAACTGAAACCATAATTTGAGGTAGACAGCCTTAGGAGAGAGTTTGTCTGGTCAACCCTTGGACTTTCCTTGAGCAATTTGAGGGTCTCACTTGAAATGTATTGAGAAATATGGGAGGGAAAATTTTGGGGTACAACAGTATGCAAAGTTCAGTGATCATAGTGTTGTTGAGGTTGGTACCATTTTTCGTGATGATTCTCTCAGGGATGCCATGCTGACAAATGAGGTTATGCTTAATGAATCGGGCTACCACATTCTTGGTAACAGAAGTGAAAGAGGCTACTTCAATCCACTTTTTAAAGTATTCAATGGCGACGAGAATGAAGCGATGTCCATTAGAAGCAGTAGGCTTGATTTCTCCTATCATATCAATGCCCCACATTGCAAATGGCCAAGGAGCAGTCATAACATTCAGAGGAACCGGAGGCACATGAACCTTATCAGCATAGATCTGGTACTTATGACAAGTTCTTGAGTGGTGGTGACAGTCGGTTTCCATAGTCGACCAATAGTAACCTGCTCTCAAACTCTTCTTGGCCATAGTATGCCCACTGGAGTGAGTACCAAAGATTCCTTCGTGCATATCCTCCATAATCTTCTCGGTCTCCTTCTTGTCTACACAACGAAGCAGAATTGAATCATGATTCTGCTTGTACAAAATTCCATTGCTTAAGAAGAACTTAGCTGAGAACCTCTGTAGGAATTTCTTGTCATTGATTGATGCCCCTTCAGGGTATTCTTGAGCTTCAAGGTACCTTTTCACCTCATAAAACCAAGGTTTTTCTTCTACTCCATCAGTGTCAATTTCATAGCAGTGTGTCGGTTCGTCGAATATTTCAATGGTAATTCTGGGAGCCTCGTTGTCCCATCTGAGCTTGAACATGGATGACATGGTAGCTAATGCATCTGCCAACTAATTATCTTCTCTTAGGATATGCTCAAAAGTAATCTCTTCGAAGTACGAAATCAAGGTTATCACATGTTCTCGGTAAGGGATAAGATTCAGATGTTTTGTATCCCATTCTCCCTTGACCTGACTGATTACCAAGGTTGAGTCCCCATATATGCTCAGGAAATTGATTCTTAAGTCAATAGAATCTTTAAGACCCAAGATGCATGCTTCATATTCAACCATATTATTGGTACAGTCAAAGCAAAGTCTGGCGGTGAAGGGTGTATGACAACCTTGAGAAGATCCGTCAAAAACCATAGTCCATCGGGATCCTAACTCAGGTCCTTCATACAGTCCCGGTTCTTCACAATTCATAACTAGCATAATATCCTCATCCGAGAATTCGAAGTTCATAGATTGATAGTCGTCTATAACCTGATGCGCCAAATGATCTGCCATTACACTTCCTTTGATTGCTTTTTGAGTGGTGCACTGAATGTCATATTCTGTTAAGACCATTTGCCATCAGGCTATTCTTCCGGAGAGAGCTGGCTTCTCGAATATATACTTGATGGGATCCATTTTAGAGATTAATAAAGTAGTATGGGTCAACATATACTGTCTTAGTCGGCGAGCAGCCCATGCCAAAGCACAACAAGTTTTCTCGAGTAGTGAATATCTTGTTTCACAGTCGGTAATTTTTTTGCCAAGGTAGTATATTTTATGCTTTTTTCGACCAGACTCGTCACGTTGCCCCAACACACGCCCTATTGAATTCTCTAACATAGTTAGGTACATGATTAAATGTCTTCCTTCAACTGGTGGCATCAGAATTAGAGATTCTTGTAAATACTCCTTGGTTTTATCAAAGGATATTTGACAGTCGTTGTTCCATTTTACTACTTGATCTTTTTTCAACAACTTGAAGGTTGGCTCGCAGGTAGTAGTCAAATGAGAAATGAATCTGGAAATGTAGTTTAGTCGTCCTAAGAAACCTCTGGCCTCCTTCTCAGTACGGGGAGTTGGAATTTCTTGAATAGATTTAACTTTTGCAAGATCAACTTCAATACCATTACCACTGATGACGAAACCCAAGAGTTTACCAGACCTTACCCCAAAGGTGCATTTGTTCGGGTTTAACCTTAGTTTTTACTTCTTCAACCTTTCAAATAACTTATGTAGATGATCAAGATGTTCTTCTTCAGTCTGTGGCCTTGCTATCATATCGTCGACATAGACTTCTATCTCATGGTGAATCATGCCATGGAATAAAGCTACCATGGCACGCTGATAAGTTTCCCCGACATTCTTCAACCCAAAAGGCATGACCTTGTAACAGAAAGTGCCCCACTGTATGACGAAGGTAGTTTTCTCCATGTCTTCAGGCGCCATCTTGATCTGTTTATAACCTGAGAAAACATCCATGAAGGAGAATATCTTGTGTTGGGCAGTGTTGTCGACCAAAACATCAATATGTGGAAGTGGGAAGTTATCTTTGGGGCTCGCCCTATTCAGATCCCTGTAATCTATATACATACGTACCTTGCCATCTTTCTTTGGTACCGGAACAACATTAGAAACCCATTGAGGATATGACATCACAGATAAGAACCATGCATCGAATTGCTTCATAACCTCAGATTTGATCTTTTTTGACATTTTCAGGATGCATGTGACGAACCTTCTGCTTAACCAGAGAATAACCCTCTTTCATCGGCAGTCAGTGAACCACAATATCTGTATCGAGACATCTCATGTCTTTGTATGACCAAGAAAATACCTCAATGCAGTCATGCAACATTTAAATCAATCTATTCTTGACACTATGATACGGTGGGAGAACTGACTTGGTTGTTTTGTGTTTTATCACAATTGTTGCGGATAGCAAGATTCACCATCGACTTTTCTTTTATCCAATAAAGGAAAGGGTAAAGAGAACAGGAAAGACCTTTGAGATATTTTATTGAGTTCAGGGGGTAGTTTATAAAAAGGGAAGGTGTTAGCACCCTTCTCATCCATAGTTATCTATGGACTCTTAGTTGCTTGCTAGATCAATTTTTGCAATTGCTTTGTTTGAAATGTGTTTGTGGTGGGTTTTGAAAGTATTTTTGAAAAGCGCCTTCGTTTAGGCAAACTTTGTAATGATTCTCGTCTCTATAAGAATGCATACAAAGTGTTGGACTTTTGAAAATATTTCAATGTTTTTTGAAAGTGTTTGGTGTGTTTGAAAAGGTGTTTGTTTTTGAAGATGGATTGTGAGCAAGCAACTAAGAATGTTATACCTACTCAAAAGTCTTTTGTTCATTTGTCCCTTCCTTTGACATTTCTATCTTACCATTGATTGGTAAGTGTGATCGGTGGGAATAGAACTGACTTTTTTGGAATGCTGGTTCGCGTTTTGCGTTTGTTTTTGCAAAATGCCGCGGTAAGCAAGAGTCGCCACCGTCTTTTATTTTATCCAACAAGGAAAGGAAAAAAACACAGAAAAATTCCTTTTTCGAGATGTTTCTCGGGTTCAGAAGGTAGATTATAGAAAGGGAAGGTGTTAGCACCCTTTCTATCCATGGTTATCCATGGACTCTTAGGTACTTGCTCATTATGTTTTCAAAATTTGCTTTTCTTTGTGTTTGTGGGTTTGAAAGAGTTTTTGTTTGAAAGGAGTGTAAGTGCGAAAAGTTTTGTTTTGTTTTTAAAAGGAGCAAGTACTTAAGAGCCATCTACCTACTCGAAAAGGGAATTAAACTGTGCTAATGTCCTTTAGATAATGCTATCCCACTATGAATGAATAGGTAGCACCGTCGTTGGAGTTTTAGGGTCAATTCGATTAAGGGACGTGTGGTCACTAAAGCAATGTTAGGACGCCTTAGCGGTAACCCTAATGTCTTAGATCATTTTTCCGAGGCAACCATTTCGAGGCAACTATGATCTTGGGACAAGAGGGCGACCTCTAAAACTTCCTATACTCAATGACCACGTTCGAAGGCAACAAAGTGAGGTGTACCCTAAGAGTGCGCATGTGTGAGTGTGTTATTTCGGTTAATTTTATCTTTGTACATGTTATAGGTGAGCTATGTTGATTTTAAGTTCATACATTTGATCTTGTCATGCATTCCCTATTATCAAACATCTAACAGTTTATAAGTTGCGGAAATTAAATTTGCGGAAATTAAATCTAAACTATTACAAGGCGTCAGGTATTTACATCGCCAAAAACAAGCCCTTTAATTTAAATTGCGGAAAGTAAAATAAAGCGATAAAGAATTACAGTCCTGATTAAAAGCTATTACATACCGGAAGCAATTACAATATTGGAATCAAATGGATCGTGTGCAAGAAAATTAAATCGGCGTATTTTTTAGGGTTTTGACCTTTTTTTTTTAAAGAAAGCATGTTTTTATTATTATTAAATTAAATGGAATTAAACCTAAGCTAATTATTAAATTTATTAATTAATGAAAATATTTTTTGTTTTTTTTATATTTAAGGAAGTAAAATAAAATTGATTAAAATTATTAAATCCTAATATTCTACATTAATTTTAATTATTGCAAAAATTGTTAATGTTATTTCCTAATTAAAACTAAATCAATTAAATTAATTTATTTACAAAAATAAAATGATGAAATTAATTTTAATAAATAAAAATAATATTTTTTGTGTTTTTGATTTTATTAAGAAAAATGAATTAATTGGTTAATTTAAACAATAAAAATAATAATTAAAACCAAATAAATAAAAAGAAATATAAAATAAAAGAAATAACCCAATGGGGGTGCTGGGCCTGGAAAGGGGTGAAATTTGCATTTCTAAGGCCCAACAGGCGCTGGCCTGGGCTGACATTGCTGCTTCCATGTGACAACGTTGACTGGGTGTATGGTGGATACTCAATCTAGACCAATAGATTTGGCCTAAGGGCCATCTGGCGTCTGAGATTTGGATGCACATGATGGACCACACTTTGGGCATTGCACTGAATCATCTGCAAATAAAATGCAAGAAATATATGGGGGACCTGGGATTCGAACCCAGGTCCCATTAGCCAATGCACTAGCGCTTCCACCACTGGGCCACTGTAATTCTTTTGTTAATGGAATATGAAACAATTAATATATTGAAAACAAAACATTATGCCTGAAATAAAAACAAATAAGCGCGAATATTCAAAGTTAGCCAATCAGGGGAAGACACCTAGTCGTCTTCTTCAACAAAAACCTGGTTTTCTTACCTGCGGATTTTTATCCGCAGCAAGATCCATGGGATCATCCTAAAACAATTTCCAGGCCATGTAAATACAAACTAAGACCATCACCATGTTCGTCTCTCCTCCCTGAACTCATCCATGTCCATGGTTTGTTCCAATTTCCCTTGAAATCAAAACGCCTAAAAACAAGAAACCCAAACCCTAGTTTCGGGTAGGGCTTTACAGACTACAAAAACACAATTCAATATTGCAGATAGCTTGGAAATCATTCAAGGGTTATGAATATATCCATGATTTATCAAAAAGATGTAAAAATCCAAGGTCACGATTTCATGTATAGGGCGATGTTTCAAGAAACTTACAACGCGTTTCAGGGAGGGAGAAGGCTTGATTTTGATCCCAATAGCTTCGTTGGATGTCAAGCAGGAACACCATGTTGAGTTTTGGCCTTCAATTTGCCTCTAGTATGGATTTTGATTCCACACTTTTCAAGCTTTTTTTTCAGTTTTGGTCTGGCCGTTTGTGCAGCTTTCAGGTCGTGTATTTTGTGCCTCTACCTTGTACCAGTCTCCAGCAATGTATTAGGTTAAGAATTGGGCCTTGAATCCATGTGTATTGATGATTCAAGATTTGATATGATTCCTCCATTAAAGGCTTCCAATTTCTTTCCAAATCCAAGATTTTGTGCATGATATGGCTTGGCACGAATTTTATTGTGTTCATGATGTCAATTAAGACCTATAATGATCAAAAAGATATTAAGTTATTAAGATTTGGATTTTATTTTGATTTAAATTGATTAAAAATGAATTAAATCAATAAAAATCAAATAAAAAATAAAAATTAATAATAGGTCATGAAATTGAATATAGGACACGTGTGTGGTGTGACAAAATCAAATCAAGTGGAAAAAAGTGGGCCCATTTGACAAAATTTGAAGTTTTGGGGATAATTGACTTTTGGCAATTTTGGAAAAATGTCCAACTTCAATAATGCATAACTTCTTCAATTTTGAACTTTTGGAGGTTTTGTTGGACTTTTTTAGAAACCATGAGATGTCCTCTAACCAACCCTTTTGGTCTCATCTCATTTTGATATTCCATGCTCAAGTTATAAGCTTTGGCAAAAAAGGTGTTTTTGTTGACTTTCAAAAATGACCTATAATGTCCAAATTTATAACTTCTTGTGAGTGCATTTCTTGATCTTGGGGTGTGAAGATGGATTGTAGGAAATTGCATACGCTTCAAAATGAGCTTTGTATGGGTCATTTCTCATAAAGTATGAGAAAGTTATGCTTGGTCAAAGTTGAGTTGACTTTTCCTACAAAACCCTAATTTAGCAACTTTTGAATCTTGATGAATCTTGAGCAATCCTTAATGAACTATAATCAACCCTTGATCAAATGATGAATTATCCTTCAAAATGAGAATTTTGACAAAAAATCTTGAGGTTTGACTGTATTTGAGGCACAGTTGACTTTTACCCTAGCACGGTCAATTTTTGGGCCCCTTGAGTAATTGACTGACCAAACTTCCTCTGCAAGGCTTGAAATTTGACATGGATGAACTTGAGAACATATTAGGACATTTGGGAGCACTTGAGGTCATTTGGATGTAAGGACCTTGATGCAACACAAAACCCTAATTTGAGGTTGACTGCCTTAGGAGATGATTTGACTGTCCAACTCTTGAGCCATTTTGAGCTACTTGGAGATTCTTCTTGAAATGTTTTGAGAAATATGGGAGGGAAAATTTTGGGGTCCAACAGTTGCCCCTTTTCAATCTTCTTAAACCTAAGGATATAGATTGGCTTTCGAGCCTTTCGTGATCCGAAGGTGGAAGATGATTGAACACTAGAGTGCCCAGAAATTTGCACTCACATGAAGTAGTATCAGCCTTGTGATGTCGGGAATGGGCTTACAGATGCCATTTGGTGATTGTCGGTAGGAGAATGGGCTTACAGATGCCATCTGCAGGAGTGTCGATCGCATAAGAGATTCCTTAGCGAGAACTTGCATACTTGTTGTTTGTAGAAGATTCCGCTAGGGAAGTCTAACTTTTATTGAGATTTAGGAACTTGCCTGGTCTTCAACGTAGTATGCCGTTGAAATTACAGAACTCGTCCACACTTATGACAGAGGAAAACATTAAGATCTAGGAACTGACTAGTATTCAACGTAGTATACCGTTGAGATTATAGCACTCGTCCATACTATGACGTAGGGAAACATCTTCATCAAGATCTAGGAACTGTCTGGTCTTCAACGTAGTATACCGTTGAAATTACAAAACTCGTCCACACTATGATGGAGGAAAACATCAAGATCTAGGAACTGACTAGTATTTAACGTAGTATACCGTTGAGTTTATAGCACTCGTCCACACTATGACATAGGGAAACATCTTCATCAAGATCTAGGAATTGTCTGGTCTTCAACGTAGTATACCGTTGAAATTACAGAACTCGTCCACACTATGATGGAGGAAAACATCAAGATCTAGGAACTGTCTGGTCTTCAACGGAGTATACCGTTGAAATTAGAGAACTCGTCCACACTATAACATAGGGAAACATCTTCATCAAGATCTAGGAACTGTCTGGTCTTCAACGTAGTATACTGTTGAAATTAGAGAACTCGTCCACACTATGATGGAGGAAAACATCAAGATCTAGGAATTGTCTAGTATTCAACGTATTATACCGTTGAGGTTGTAGCACTCGTCCACACTTTGACGTAGGGAAACATCTTCATCAAGATCTAGGAACTGTCTGGTCTTCAACGTAGTATATCGTTGAGATTATAGAACTCATCCACACTATGACGGAGGAAAACATCAAGATCTAGGAACTGACTAGTATTCAACGTAGTATACCGTTGAGGTTATAGCACTCGTCCACACTATGACGTAGGGAAACATCTTCATCAAGATCTAGGAACTGTCTGGTCTTCAACGTAGTATACCGTTGAGATTATAGAACTTGTCCACACTTTGACGGAGGAAAACATCAAGATCTAGGAACTGACTAGAATTCAACGTAGTATACCATTGAGGTTATAGCACTCGTCCACACTATGACATAGGGAAACATCTTCATTCAGATCTAGGAACTGTCTAGTCTTTAACGTAGTATACCGTTGAGATTGTAGAACTCGTCCACACTTTGACGGAGGAAAACATCAAGATCTAGGAACTGACTAGTATTCAACGTAGTATACCGTTGAGATTATAGCACTCGTCCACACTATAACATAGGGAAACATCTTCATCAAGATCTAGGAACTGTCTGGTCTTCAACGTAGTATACTGTTGAAATTAGAGAACTCGTCCACACTATGACGGAGGAAAACATCAAGATCTAGGAATTGTCTAGTATTCAACGTAGTATACCGTTGAGGTTGTAGCACTCGTCCACACTTTGACGTAGGGAAACATCTTCATCAAGATCTAGGAACTGTCTGGTCTTCAACGTAGTATACCGTTGAGATTATAGAACTCATCCACACTATGACGGAGGAAAACATCAAGATCTAGGAACTGACTAGTATTCGACGTAGTATACCGTTGAGGTTATAGCACTCGTCCACACTATGACATAGGGAAACATCTTCATCAAGATCTAGGAACTGTCTGGTCTTCAACGTAGTATACCGTTGAAATTATAGAACTCATCCACACTATGACGGAGGAAAACATCAAGACCTAGGAACTGACTAGTATTCAACGTAGTATACTGTTGAGGTTATAGCACTCGTCCACACTATGACATAGGGAAACATCTTCATCAAGATCTAGGAACTGTCTGGTCTTCAACGTAGTATACCGTTGAAATTAGAGAACTCGTCCACACTATAACGGAGGAAAACATCAAGATCTAGGAACTGACTTGTATTCAACATAGTATACCGTTGAGGTTATAGCACTCGCCCACAGTATGAAGTAGAGAAATTGTCGTGATTGAGAACCTTATCTGAAATTCAACCGAGGATAATTCAATTGAGATTTAAGAATCAGTCAGGTCTTCTACGTAGCTGAGAAATTTAACTGTATCTTTCCTGAAAGGTAAAGGTCAGTCATATACAATGCATGATATGGATCAGGCAATGATGTTCTCAAAATAAATGAGATTTTATTCGTATGATGCATAGATGCATGTATCATGATGTATGGGAATATAATGTTTTAGATGGGGAAAATAAATCCTAGATAGCTGCTGGAGAATAGAGTTGAATTCTTCGTTTCCGCTGGGGATTTCAATGATAAACTCCGCTGGGGATAGATTACCATTGCTGGTGATATTGAATCTATTGAGAATTGAAATCCTGCTTGTAAAAGGAAAGAACTTCGTTGGGGATGATCTTTCGGTTGCAACTTGCTGGGGATAACCCTGTTAGAATTTTGTGGGGATAACCCTCTGAGTTCTGCTGGGAATGATCCTTTGAACTCAGCTGGGGAGATTTATTTTTGTACTCCGCTGGGGGTAAACTTCCAGAGTCTACTGGGGATGATGATTCAAATCCGTTGGGGAAGCTTTTTCATACCGTGATGGGGAAATATTGACTCCACTGGGGTATCTTGCATTCTGCCGGGGAACATTCTTATACTCCGTTGAGGAATATTAAGACTGTCGAGGATACTCTGATACTTGCTAGGGAATATTCCTATACTCCGCTGTGGAATATTAAGACCTTCTGGGGATACCAAGCCTTTTTAGGGATCATGGTAGACTAACTCTGCTTGGGGAGAGTATTGCTGATTCGTCCATAGTTGCAAGTCTCAGCTGAGAGAGCTATCGTTACTGTCTTACTCTGCGGGGAGTGAAGGTATCTTAGCCATATTCTTCAGCTGAACTTACCGTCGTACCTGGTGGACAGAGCAACTGCACAGTTCGGACAATTCTTATTGCCCCTGTTTCTGCGGGAGAAGGTGCCTGCAGAGGCCCTGTGGACCGAGTATTATCCCCACCTATGAGGCGCTTAGTATCTTTCGATTGAAATGACAAGTCTTCTTATGGTAGGCAAGTGACGAGATGACGGGACATAGTCGTACACTTTGATCCCTAATTTTTTCCTGGACCGCCCTTTCGGGTTTTCAGTCCATCGGGATACCCTTTTTTGCCCAAGCCGCCTTTTCAGGTTTTCGACTTGCCGGGTGTATAAATTTTTTCCATTTTTATCCCTAATTTTTCCCCGAACCCTTTTGGTTCGCCGGGAAGCCCTTATTTTTGCCTAGGCCAGTTGACCTAGCAGGTTTATGATTATGCGTAGTATTTTTTGATTATGTCCATGCTCTCAGGAGGTAGGGAGGTGTCACTATCGGTAGTGTTGTGTTGCCATACTACCAGAAGATCTTCGTTTGATCATGCAAGATTCGTTGCTGGAATTCATGTCCAATGCCCCAATTGATTCAGATGGAGATTTGCCCCTGGCTATTTGGCATTTTGAGAGATTCCTTGAATCTTGACTTGACTGCCCTAGATGATGGACAATGATCATGCCGTGCCCCTTGATTGGAACTGTTTTTCCACTTGAGGTGATCCTTTTTATTGAGAAGGTTTTTTGTTCACTAGATATTCGTCGTGCGAATTTCTCTGCTGTTGAACAAATAGTCATATGCAAACAATATTATTTTAATAATGCAAAGCTTATGTCTGTTTTGAAATTTTTGAAAATGCAGTTTTCAATAAAACAAGCGAATTTTTGTAAAATGTGATGTCAACTCGGGATTTTACAGCAAGCCCTATAGGAGACAGGATACCTTTTGTAACAGTATGCTTTCGGACTAACCCATGCTTCAGCTAGGACTTTTTAAGGGTTATAACGTGGCCTGGTTCACAGTTTAAGAAACAAAGGATAAAGGCTCAAATTTTATTTGTACCCACCCGTTCTTCGTGATGTTCTTCGATCCTAAACTCAGTTAATCGTGCATTAGATCTTGTTTGAGTCTTTGCTATGATATACCAGTGATGGTTCGGATACTGACAATTTATTTTGAACAGGCAGTCATTTTGTTGAGAGTTTGCAGGATCGCTTCCCTTTTGGTTTTTATTATCCCTGTTTTTTGCCTGAACTGTTTCTTTTTGTGATTACAGTCAGCGGGATGCCCCAGTTTTTCTTAAGTCTCCTTCACAGGTTTTGACTTAATGGGCTTTTATTTCTGGGAGATAACGACTGCCTGTCCTGACGATTATAAGGAACCATCACCGTCTCTTGTTTTGGAAGGACGTCTTCGATGCCATTCATTGTGTATCTGAATTAACTTAGAAAACTACCCTGCCCCAGGTTGTGATTAAGGGTTTTAATTTGTGAAAAGAAAAACTCCAACTTCTTTGGCTCAAAGGGGTTGATTAGGGATTATCTTCCTTATAACTCCACTGTTTAGGATTTGAAACAATGCCTGTACCTCATCAGCGGGGTCCGTTCAAAAGCATATTGTAGAGATTTTGATATCATTTTCGTCATCCTCCCTCTAAAGGCTTAGAATTTTTTTTTAATCGAGAGTTGATTATCACAAAAAATGAAAGCAATTTGAATATAGTGAAATACGAATGGATTGATTCAAAACAGACATATGCAATGCATTGGTAAAGTAATAAAGTTTGACATGAATAAATGTTCGGATAGTCAAAAGAAAATTATAGCTTGAAAATTCTAATGAGCAAAAGTCTCTTAGTTCGAACTAGTCATTTCAGGTGGAGAACCCTCAGCGGAAGATTTTCATCTCGCCATATGGCATGAATTCCAGCACTCTTCTGTCAATCAAGTCTTGGATCTTATTTTTCAAAGCCCAACAGTCGTCGGTGTCATGTCCAGGACTATAGGAGTGTGTGATCGGTGGGAAAGAACTGACTGTTTTTGGAATGCTGGTTTGCGTTTGCGTTTGTTTTCGCAAAATGTCGCGGTAAGCAAGAGTCGCCACCGTCTTTTATTTTATCCAACAAGGAAAGGACAAAAGCACAGAAAAATTCCTTTTTTTTTAGATGTTTCTCGGGTTCGGGAGGTAGATTATAGAAAGTGAAGGTGTTAGCACCCTTTCTATCCGTGGTTATCCACGGGCTCTTAGGTACTTGCTCATTATGTTTTCAAAAGTTTTGCTTTTCTTTGTGATTGTGTGCTTGAAAAGAGTTTTTTGTTTGAAGAGAGTGTGAGTGTGAGTGCGAAAAGTTTTGTTTTTGTTTTCAAAGAGCAAGTACTTAAGAACATCTACCTACTCAAAAAGGAAATAAACTGTGCAAATGTCCTTTAGACAGTGCTATCCCACTATTGAGGAACAGGTAGTCATCCATACCTTTGAGAGTCCAGATAATGTCATCACTAGAAAGAGACATCACCCTATAAGCCCAGCCCATTCCTTCTTTGTTTTTCAGCACGAACTTAGGGAGGTGCGAAATAAACCACCTTGACAATAAAGGAGCACAACACATTAAAGTTCCCCGCTTTCGGGCAGTACGAGCATAGAGCTGATGAAGGATATCACCCAAGAGAGTGGGTACCAGATTCTGAGATATGAAGATCTTGATGGCATTAATATCAACAAAAGTGTCGGGATTCGGAAACAATACCAGACTATAAATCAAAAGAGCCAGAATGTCCTCGTACGCCTTGAAGTCTAAGCTGTCCCAGAAGTAATTAGCTTTGTCAACCAAAACCTTAGCCAGAAAACCCTTAGCTCTACTTCTAGTCTCCCAGTTAGCCATTACCTCCTCCTTGGTCAAGTGAAGGGCTGCAGCAATTTCTTCGGGCTTAAGAGTCTTCTCCCATCCAGTAAATGGAGTCTGCTCCAAAACAGAGATACCAAGCAGCTCAGAGAACTCTTCTATGGTAGGAACCAGCTGGAAGTCTTGAAAGGTAAAACAATGGTACAGCGGATCATAGAATTGGACCAGGACACTCATCATTTGTTCGTCCAATTTTGAAGTGACCAAACTGAGAAGAGAACCATGCCTTCTGATGAAGGAAGTAGTGTATGGAATCCTGACAACCAAATCTTTAAGCAGGGTAGGTACTTGGACAAAGTTGATCCGAATAGTATTCCTACGCATGGGCATCATGATGACCTACAAAACAGAGCAAAGATGAAACCCTCTTGTCTTTGAAATAGGTTAGTCCTTATGCAAAATGTATGCAATGTTATGATGTCATGATGTCATGATAAAGGCACACCACTAGTATCCACAAAAGGAAAACATGGTAAAGGCATACAAGTCACACAAAAGAGCCCTTAGATTTCAGGCTGGCATGGAGCTTAGGTACTACCCTCTTTTAGTTCAGTTGGTTAAGACTTGTCCTAAAAAATAGTAACCGGGTTCTAGAGGATCTCAATATCACTGACTACCCTCAATCGGTCATAATTCCAGTTTAGCAACCTTTTCTTGCGGCCAGAATCATCGCGAGAGTTTAGTCTCAATGAGTGTAGCATACTGCTACTGTTCTATGGCCAAGTTGGTCAATTTAAGGTTCTAAGGTCAGTTGGTGCTTAATGACTCCTTAGAAGACCCATATTCTCCTCGTTCCAACACAAGGGATATCAGTACAGACTAAGGTGCCACACCAACGTAGCTACTGCTTCATCCGTGTCGGTCTACGCCTGACAAATCCCTCACAGTTTATTGCTACTTACCTAAAGGGTATCCCCAGATCCGTGTTAGGATCTATAAAACTCCGATACAAGCCCACAAAATTAAAACATACAAAGCATACAATTGAAAACAACAGTGATCTAATCCTAAGGCACACCTCACTTAATGAATCCCCAGCAGAGTCGCCAGTTCTGTCATCGGTGGGAAAGAACTGTCTGTTTTTGGAATGCTGGTTCGCGTTTGCGTTTGTTTTCTCAAAATGTCGCGGTAAGCATGAGTCGCCACCGCCTTTTATTTTATCCAACAAGGAAAGGACAAAAGCACAGAAAAATTCCTTTTTTTTGAGATGTTTCTCGGGTTCGGGAGGTAGATTATAGAAAGGGAAGGTGTTAGCACCCTTTCTATCCGTGGTTATCCACGGGCTCTTAGGTACTTGCTCATTATGTTTTCAAAAGTTTTTCTTTTCTTTGTGATTGTGTGCTTGAAAAGAGTTTTTTGTTTGAAGAGAGTGTGAGTGCGAAAAGTTTTGTTTTTGTTTTCAAAGAGCAAGTACTTAAGAACATCTACCTACTCAAAAAGGAAATAAAATATGCAAATGTCCTTTAGACAGTGCTATCCCACTATTGAGGAATAGGTAGCACCGTCGTTGGAGTTTTCAGGTCAATTCGATTTAAGGGACGTGTGGCCACTAAAGCAATGTCAGGACGCTTTAGCGGTAACCCTAATGTCTTAGATCATTTTATCCGAGGCAATCGTTTCGAGGCAACTTATGATCTTTGGACAAGAGGGCGACCTTAAAACTTCCTATAGTCAATGACCACGTTCGAGGCAACCAAGTGAGGTGTACCCTAGGAGTGCGCATGTGCGAGTGTATTGTTTTTCAGTTATATTATCTTTGTACATGTTAATGGTGAGCTACTGTTGATTTTAGGTTAAAGTTTAATCTTGTCATACATAGCCTATTTATCAAACATATAACAGTTAATGGTTGCGGAAATTAAATGGCGGAAAATAAATCTAAGCTATTACAAGGCGTCGGGTATTTACATCGCCAAAAACAAATCCTTGAAAATTAAATTGCGGAAAGTAAATAAAAGCGATAAATAAAGTCCTAAGTTAAAAACTATTACATTCCCGGAGCAATTACAATATTGAAATATGGATCAAAAAATAATACGCGCGCGAGAAAATTAAATCGGAGAGTTTTTAGGATTTTGACCCTTTTTAAAAAATATATAAAGCATATTTTTTGTTATTTTTGAATTAAAAATTAGTCTAATTTAATGATTAATTAATTAATTAAATTAAAAAAATATTTTTGGGTTTTTTATTTTAATTAAGGAAATAAAATAAAATGGTTAAAAGTTATTAAAAACCCTAATTCTATGTTGATTTTAATTTAATGCAAAAGATATTAAAATTATACCTAATTAAACTAAATAAATAAATAAATTATTATTTACAAAAATAAATAATAAAATTAATGGAATTAATAAATAAAAAATTTGTTTTCTGATTTTATGAAATAAAAAGTTAATTGGTTAATTAATTAATTAAAATAATAATAATAATAAAATAAAAATATAAAAAAATAATGAAAAGAAAATATAAAAGAAGAGCAAACTCGGGGGGGGGGGGGGGGGGGGGGCTGATCTGAGTGTAAATCAGCAATTTTTGGGGCCCAAACGTCCAGCCTGTTGGACTTTTCCATTCCAATATGCGCTGGTTGACTTTAGTCCATGGTTCTCCTTCAATCTTGATCATTGAATCTGTCTGGTGGGCCACTTGGCAATTGAGATCTAGAGGCATTTGGTGAACCACGCTGGGAGCATTGCACATGAATACCTGAAGAACAAAATCAAATAACATTTTGGGGGACCTGGGATTCGAACCCAGGTCCCAAAGGGTTTTGCAACGCACGCTCACCAATCCAACTACACTGCATTATTGTTAATAGAATAAGAAGTAAATATAATATATGAAACAACACACTAAGCCTGAAAAATAAAAAAAACGCGCCACTGATTCGAATGGACCAATGGCACAAGGACATGCTCTCATCTTCTTCAACGCAACCCTGGTTATTTACCTGCGGATTTTTATCCGCAAGAAGTTTCGTAGATCATCTCCAAAACCCTCTTTAGGCCATATAAATGAAATCCAAGAGTACCAATGTACTCGTCTCTTCCTCCTGGTCATCACTGTAACCATTATTCACCTTGATTTTGCCTGTACAAAAAATGCCTAAAAACAAGAACAAGAACCCTAGGTTCTGGATACGGGGTTAGAAGCCACAAAAATAAAATCAAATATTGCAGAATCAATGAAAATTGGATGGTAAGCATGAATGTGCAAGAAAATTGGCAAGAGGATGCAAGAAAATGATTTCACGATATCATGTCCATAGCAATGTTCGTGGAGACTTACAGTGAGTTCTAGGCAATGAAAAGGCTTGGTTTCGATTGGTATAGCTCCACTGGATGTCAAGGAAGAGAGTAGCGTTGAGCTTTTTGTCTGAATTGGCCTCCAAGGTTGTTTTCGATCTCACACTTTTCAAGCTTTTTTTCCAAAGTGGTGTGGCCATTTCTGCAGAGTTATATGTGTGTTCTAGGTCTGTGTGGCTTGTGTGAATATAATAGAATGCACATAGGTCAAAATATGGGCTATAATCCAAGTGCATTGAAGATGGAATATTGGATTTGATCACCATTGATAAGCTTTCCAAAAATAGGCCAAATCTGATTTTTTGTGCATAACCAAGCTTGATACGAATTTTATTTGGTTCATGATGGTATTTGAAAGTTGTACAAATCACAAGAATCCCTTTACATAAATTTTTAGATTTTATTTGATTTAATATTGATTAATAATGAATTAAATCAATAAAAATGAAATAAAATAGAAAAATAAATGTTTGGTCATGAAATTAAATATTGGTCACGTGTGTGGCATGACAAGACCAAATCAAGTGGAAAAAATGGGCCCTTTTGTCAAAAATTGGAGTTTTGAGGATAGTTGACTCTTGGCAAATTTGGAAAAATTCCCAACTTCAACAATGTATAACTTCTTCAATTTTGAACTTTTGGAGGTGTTCTTGGACTTTTTAGAAACCTTAAGATGTCCTATAATCAACCCATTTGGTCTCATCGCATTTTGATGTCCCATGCGCAAGTTATAAGCTTTGGCAAAAAAGGTGTTTTTATTGACTTTCAAAAATGACCTATAATGTCCAAATTTGTAACTTTTTGTGAGAGCATTTCTTGATCTTGGGGTGTGAATATGGATTGTAGGTAATTGCATCCTATTAAAAATGAGCTTTGGATGGGTCATTTCTCATAAAGTATGAGAAAGTTATGCCTGGTCAAAATTTAGTTGACTTTTCCTACAAAACCCTAATTTAGCAACTTTTGAATCTTGATGAATTTTGAACAATCCTTGATGAATCATGATCAACCCTTGATCAAATGATGAATTAACCTTTAAAATGATAATGTTGACAAAAGTTCTTGAGGTTTGACTGTATTTGGGACACAATTGACTTTTGCCCTAGCACAGTCGATTTTTGGGCCTCTTGAGCAATTGACTGACCAAACTTCCTCTGCAAGGCTTGAAATTTGACATGGATGAACTTAAGAACATATTAGGGCATTGGGGAGAACTTGAGTCTATTTGGATGTAAGAACCTTGATGAAACACAAAACCCTAATTTTGACTTGACTGCCTTAGAAGGTGACTTGACTGTCCAATCCTGTAGCCAACTTGAGCAACTTGAAGATTATTCTTGACATGCCTTGAGAAACATGGGAGGGAAAATTTTGGGGTACAACAGTTTCCCCTGTTCAATTCTCTTAAACCTAAGGATATAGATTGGCTTTCGAGCCTTTCGTGATCCGAAGGTGGAAGATAATTGAACACTAGAGTGCCCAAAAATTTGCACTCGCATGGTGTATCAGCATTGTGATGTCGGGAATGGGCTTTCAGATGCCATTTGGAGATTGTTGGTAGGAGGATGGGCTTACAGATGCCATCTGCAGGAATGTCAAACTCATAAGAGATTCCTTAGCGAGAACTTGCATACCTGTGGTTGTAAAAAGATTCCACTGGGGAAGTCTTACTTTTGTTGAGATTTAGGAACTTGCTTATACTTCAACTGAGAGAATGCCTCGGCTGAGTCTTAAGAACCTGTCCATAATTCAACTGGGGGGAAACATCTTCATCAAGATCTAGGAACTGTCTCGTGCTCAATGGAGTATACCGTTGAGGTTATAGAACTTGTCCACACTATGACAGTGGAAAACATCAAGATCCAGGAACTGACTCGTGCTCAATGGAGTATACCGTTGAGGTTATAGTACTCGTCCACACTATGACGTAGGGAAACATCTTCATCAAGATCTAGGAACTGTCTCGTGCTCAATGGAGTATACTGTTGAGGTTATAGAACTCGTCCACACTATGACGGAGGAAAACATCAAGATCTAGGAACTGACTCGTGCTCAATGGAGTAGACCGTTGAGGTTATAGTACTCATCCACACTATGATGGAGGGAAACATCTTCATCAAGATCTAGGAACTGTCTCGTGCTCAATGGAGTATACCGTTGAGGTTATAGAACTCGTCCACACTATGACAGAGGAAAACATCAAGATCTAGGAACTGACTCGTGCTCAATGGAGTAGACCGTTGAGGTTATAGTACTCGTCCACACTATGACGGAGGAAAACATCAAGATCTAGGAACTGACTCATGCTCAATGGAGTATACCGTTGAGGTTATAGTACTCGTCCACACTATGACGTAGGGAAACATCTTCATCAAGATCTAGGAACGGTCTCGTGCTCAATGGAGTATACCGTTGAGGTTATAGAACTTGTCCAAACTATGACGGAGGAAAACATCAAGATCTAGGAACTGACTCGTGCTCAATGAAGTATACCGTTGAGGTTATAGTACTCGTCCACACTATGACGTAGTGAAACTGTCGATCTTGAGAACCTTATCTGAAATTCAACCGAGGATAATTCAATTGAAATTTAAGAACTGGTCAAGTCTTCGACTAAGCTGAGAACTTTAACTGTATCTTTCCTGAAAGGTAAAGGTCAGTCATATGCAATGCATGATATGGATCAGGCAATAATGTTCTCAAAATAAATGAGATTGCATGGTATGAGGCGTGTATGCATGTATCATGATGTATGGAAATGTGATGTTTTAGCTGGGGAAAATAAATCCCGGAGCTGCTGGAGAATAGAGCTGAGTTCTTCGTTTCCGCTGGGGATGATGAACGAAGATGATAAACCTGTAGGAGAGAAGAACTTCGTTGGGGGGAATAAACTGATGAAGAGATTACTCCGAGGGGAATACTCTGTGGGGAAGATACGTTCTGCTGAATATTTTAACGATAACTCCGCTGGGGATTCTGTTGATAAGCTTTGTTGGGGATTTTAATGATGAACTCTGTTG
The DNA here is from genome assembly GCA_948472305.1 of Vicia faba. Lineage (NCBI taxonomy): Eukaryota > Viridiplantae > Streptophyta > Magnoliopsida > Fabales > Fabaceae > Vicia > Vicia faba. The sequence goes on from OX451738.1 coordinate 1,483,844,755, forward strand.
GGGATAGAAAGAACTTCGATGGGGCTGATCTTTCAGTTGCAACTTCCTGAGGATAACCCAGTTAGACTCTTGTGAGGATAGCCTTCTGAATTTGGCTGGGGAGATTTATTTGTGCTCTGCAGGGGATAAGCTTCCAGAATCTACTGGGGAAGATGATTCAGCTCTGGTGGGGAAGCCTTTTTTAGACTGCGTTGGGGAAATGACTCCACTGGGGTATCTTGTATTCCGCCGGAGAACATTCTTATATTTCGTTGAGGAATGTTAAGACTGCCGGGGGTATTCTTATACTTGCTGGGGAATGTCTTTATACTCTGCTGAGGAATATTAAGACCTTCTGGGGATACCAAACCTTCTTGGGGATGATGGTAGTGTTTACCGTGAAAAATGGTAAACAACCGCTAATCTTCCAAAAGGTAACTTATTTGGTGACTCGCAGGATCGATCAGATTGATCCTAAGACATGGTTGATTTTTATCGATTAAATTCTTTAAAATAGAGAGTTTCGACTAATCCTAATGGTGATTAACGCAAGTAAGGTAGATACACTTTAAGTAAATTGCATGGAGAAAAGCTTGATAAAGTAAATAAAAGCATTAAAGGCTTGTTAAATAAATGACTTCGACTGAGATAAATAAGTGAAAGCGATAAACTGCTTGAATGTAAAAGATTTCGATTAAGGTAAATGGTGTTTCACACATACATTCTCAATGATTCTTTCTCTCACGCTGGGTACTTGAATCTAAATGAGTGACTTGTATATAATGATGAACACACTTAATAACTACGTGAACACTTAGTATTTATACTAAAAATCCTAAGTAACTGCTGGGCAGTTACATCGCTTCGTGGTGACACCACATGGCACGTTCACAACCCTCGACGCCTACTTCCACGCCACGTTGCGCTTGGCAACTGCTGGGAACCGGTTTCCCTTCAACAATTCGAAATTCAAACCGTTCGATCTTGGGCATCAGGGACCTTGGTCGAAAGGTTGCTCCTTCGAAGTTGAAAACAACATGATTCCAACTTAGAGAAATTTCTCTAAGTATCTTGTCATTCTTTGATAAGCCTTCGATGTGATCAGCTGATCGAAGCCTTCTTGCATAGGAAACTCTTCTAACTCATAATTAATGATCTATATGATAATAGAACGTGGGTGTCGAATTTAGGAGCCAACAAATTGCCCCCCAAGAATGTCTTATTTCGACGCTTAGAAGAAAGAGGCATTCTTTGATATTCCATTCGACACTTGTCCTTCACTCTTAGCCACAAATTAGTTTGTGCGCTTTTCGTCTCCTACCAACCATCTGACAATCTCAAAAAATCATCATTTCAACTTTTCCCAAGATGTCACTTCAGTAAGGCACTTCGCACGCACGATGGCCTTTCATACGCTGTCATCATGACCATTCTCTGAAATCGAGGAAGCATGCTGCAACGTTTCCGTTTTTCAGAACGGTTACAGCGCCAATGCGTGCCACGTGCCCCACTCCCGTCTGTGGCATTAAATGACCTCGAGCCCTGTGATTTTCCAATCACTATAAATAGCACTAAGTGCTTAATTTGGACTCTTTACACTTTCTCGCATCCAAACCTTCGATCGAATGAAATCTTCTGCAAACAGCCCTTTGCTTCTTCCTCTCCAAACCCAGTAATATTTATTCTTCATTCACCCTCATTTAAACCAAAAATGGCTTCACGTACTTGTGCTCCCAATGTCCCAAGAGATAGCATTCTCTCCAAGACTGCTCAACCAGAAACCTTCTCAACTGCTCCGGTAGTTAATTCTATGGGAATGCGAAGGGTTCCTGAACCCATGGGTGATGCTGAGCGCAAAACCTATGGCTCTCAACTGCTGATTCCCGTTGGGTATTCCAACCAGGTTTTTTCCATGTCAGGCCCTCTTTCAACATGCATTACTGACCCCACAAAATTTGAGGGTTTCTTCCCCGCGCATGAGGCACTCAAACCCATTGGGTGCTCAAAGAAGGCGAAAGATGATACTGAAGATCCTGCGAAAGAGAAAATAGATCTTTGGTTTTTTAACAGGGGGTTATGGCTTTTCGATCTAGCCCTAGCCTTACACCAGAATATACCGCTTGGCTCAACAAGATGGAGGAGTGCCAGGCTTCGATTTGGAAAGGCATGGGCATTTACGACCTGGTCATGTTGTCCAAAACTGGTCTTAACTACTGTCCCGACATGCTGGTAGCTTCATTGTTGTTTTGGGACTACACTCACTATACCTTCCACTTGCCTTGTGGAATGGTTACGCCCACTCTCTTCGATGTGGCCGCAATTGCTGGTCTTCGACCAACTGGGGACTACTTCGACCCAGAGGAAATGTCTGAAGACCAGATTAGGTTTTCTGCTACCAAACCCACCTACACCACTTACACCAATCATTACCACGACAAATCGACGGTTGCGGTGAATGATATGGACCACATCGCGTTTCTAGCCCTTTGGCTGTCGCGCTTCATGTTCTGCACGAAATCCCTGCAGGTGACGAAGAAGATGGTCACCCTCGCTACTCAGCTTCATCACGGCCAAAACATCTGTTTGGCCGAATTAATATTGGAGAACTTGTACGAGTCGATAAGCAGTGGAGAGGCTCAATTAAAAGTAATCGAAAATAGAGCCATCCTGCTGCTTGCTGGTCCCTTCTGGTTACTTCAACTCTGGCTGAATGCCACTTTCGAGTCTTTTCTACCCCAGGAGACTCAAATAAATGAAAAGGCTCCTGATATAGCCAGAAGGCGCGTTGAAGGCACCAGGCTCGCCTTATTGACTCCTACTGAGGATGGGCTGGAACTACAAAAGACCTTCGCAAACTTCGTTCAGATGTTTGCGGGGAGGAAGGAATTCACTTCGACCATGGCCCCTTTCGCCGGTCGAAAGTGTGTTCCAGGATGGTTTACCAGGCCCCATCCTAAATCACCAGAGGATTCTCACTTCGAAGAGCATACAACAATGTGGGAAGCGTCTCTCACCCCAAGGATAATGCCGTTGCGTTTCAAGAGTTCGAAAAATCAGCTGAGCCTGATTGCCTACCAGCCGAATCTTGTCTCTCGATAATTTGGCATTATCCAATCACTTCCTTCCCCAATTTATCCTCGGGAGAAATCATTGTTGTTCTTTTCTAATGACTACTCTGAAGACGCCGCTACTAGGCATATTAGCAGGTACGTTGGTCGGACCGTACTATCATTGTTCGACTACCAACTCAACTTCCTCTGTTCACCAGCCTTTGAAGACTGGTGGAAGAGATATTACGTCGAAGAGTTCTTCGACGAGAAGGACTTTGCAGACGAACTCAAGAAGTCCTTCGTCATGGTCCTCGATAAAATAAAGAAATGTACGTTCCCTCTTTAAATTATATTTGTCTTTTCATTTCGACTTATATCTGTCAATTATGACTTGTGAACGTTTCTCTTTCAGTTGTTCGAAAACATGTGGCTAAGAAGGCCACAAACAACAATCAGGATGGAGGTCCCTCTGCAAAACCTCCAGTACAAGTAACAATTTTTCCTTGTTTCCCTCTTTGGTTTTAAACATCCTGGTTTTCGATGCTGTGTTTTAAATCGACTCCGTTTGGGATTTTCAGAAACCTGCGCTTAAGAAGTGACCCATATTAACGGTCGAAACTTCGAGTGGCGAAGAGGAGGAATCTCCTCTTGTTCCTCTCAAACGGAGAAAGCTGAAAAAGGCTGCTCCTGCTCCTGAACCTCGACCTGCGATAAGAACTAAAGTCACAGGGAATAAACCCAGGCCGCCCCCTGTGATTATCAAAGAACCCACAGAGGAGGAGCTAAATGTCTTGCTCAGTAATCCTGTTGAGAGCGACAACTCTAGCCCTCGGGCTGAGGTTCCTTTACAGGTAATGTCTCCGACCACTTTTAACTTAAGTGTCGATGATCACCTTCGATTGTGCATCTCTCTAATCAGAGTTTTTTTCTCTACTTTCAAGAAACGTATGGCACTTCAGCGCCAGCTGGGCATCCTGTAGAAGGTTCTGGTACATTTGTAAACAGCGCAGGGGAACCCACCTGCAATCCTTCTTCTTTCGTCAGTTCTGCTAACGAAGTGAATCAAACTTCGGAGCCGCAGGACTCTGCTGACCATAGCAGACAACACGAAGAGGAACTGGTGGATAATGAGTTTCCTGTTGAGACAGAGGGTGCCCCTGAGGAGCACCACCAGGAGGAGGTTCAAGTGGTCAACGAGACAGAAGAGAAACATGATGAAGAGGGTCATGTTGATGCTGATGCTGCTGAAAATGTTCAGCCCCAAGCCAACATTGCCGCAGAAAAGGTTACCTCGACAAATCCCAGGTCTAAAGAGGACTTGGATCTCTTGAAGCAAAATGATCCAATTGGCTATCTGAACGCCATCGTCGAGAGCAGGGAAAATTCATCTGACCCTAGTCATGATGCTTCTACTGCATCAGGGAAGTCTACTTCGACTTCTCCTCTCGATGAGGCCTTGAAGAAAGTTAAGGCTCAATTCTTCAAGAGGGACCTAATGAAGGCTTTGGAGGGGGATCCTACTTCCCAATCTTGTTTGGGGGCTGTCTTGGGTGCAATCGATTTGCTTGTTGTTTCTCCAGAGATTTCCAACTTCATATTGGAGTTATACTCCATTATTGACCAAGCCTCCGCGGATTACAATCGTCGAAGGGGGTTCAACAACCAACTCGAAACGCTGTATGGCAAGAGTTCTTCTGCTTAGACTGAAGTAGCTGAATCGACCTCTCGAATTAAAGAGTTGTCGAAACAGAGAACGTCCAAGCAACAGGAAATCGAAGCCATCGATCAGGATAATGCCTCTATACGGGCGCAGATCGAGGAGTTGGAAGCCAGGTTAAACGCTAATACTAAGCGCAAGGAAGAACTTCTTTCGACTGTTTCAGACGCGGAGAGCCAAGATGAAGTTTCTCGAGGCCTGGAGTTTGCTGAAAGGGCCCAGGCTCTAGATGACCAGATTTCCAAAATCTCTCAGGCGAATGCCTTGTGCAACAAACGACTGGAGTTACAGCGAGCAAAATATCTTCGTCTCAAAGCTTCCGTCCCTTTTTAATTTGCTCTGTACTTCATTGACCATGTACTCGAATATTCTGTAATTTTTGTAGCCATTTTGGCTTATCAATGTTATTTTCCATTTTGGCTTTATTGTTAACTTAATCATTAATTATTATTTATTTTGATCTCTTGGAGCATAGGTTTATATTTTTTCAAATATTTGCCGTTTACTCTCAAGAGTCTTTTATCTTCGCTTAACTCTTCGACCTCATATGCTCCACCAGAAAAAGTTTGAATAATTTTGAAGGGTCCTTCCCATTTGGGTGACCATTTTCCCATGCTTCGATCTTTTCGATCCATGGGAAGAATTACCTTCCAAACTAGTTCTTCAGGCGAGAATGCCTTCGGTTTTACTTTCTTATTGTAAGAGTCTTCCACTCTTTTCTTCTGAATTCTCAGTAGGTCGAGAGCTCGTAGTCTTTCTTCGTCTAAATCAACCAATTCGCCTAACATCATATCCCAATAAACCTCAGGGGGAATATCTTGATGTCTTTGAACCCTTGCTGATTGAAGACAAATTTCTGCTGGTAGTACTGCGTCATGACCGTAAGTTAGCCGATATGGTGTTGTACCTGTGGCTTCCTTTGGGGACGTTCGACAAGCCCACAAGATATGGTCTAACGTTTTATGCCAATTTTTTGGCTTCTTTCCTACATGCTTTTTTATCAGGCCAATCACTATTTTATTCGCCGCTTCGACTTGACCATTTGCCTGCATGTAATAAGGCGTTGATGTTAGGAGTCTGAAGCCTGTATCTTGCGCGAATTCCTGCATCTTTCGACCAGTGAACACTGACCCTTGATCAGTTGTTATAGTCTCAGGGATTCCAAATCTGTAGATTATGTTCTTTTGAATAAATTCAATGACATTTTCTTGGTCTGTGTTGACTAAAGGGATAACTTCGATCCATTTAGTGAAATAATCAATGCCTACCAGTATATACTTCTGGCTCTTCGATGATACTGGTCGAATCTCTCAAATAAGATCCAACGCCCATCCTCTAAAAGGCCAAGGTTTCACTATTGAGTGAAGCTCGCTTGCTGGTACATGTTGGATACCAGTATGGACTTGGCATTCCTGGCAACCTTTCTCGAACTCGAAACAATCTTTCAAGATAGTGGGCCAATATAGTCCTTGTCGAAACAACAACCATTTCATCTTATGACCTACTTGGTGAGCCCCACATGCTCCAGCATGCGTAGTCGAAAGGGCTATGTATGCTTCGGTTTCGCTTAAGCATTTTAATAATACCCCTTCAGGCGTCTTTTTAAACAACTCATTTTGGTTTCTATTAACCATCCTTATTTCCGGGGCTACGACTCTCGGCTCTTCGACCCCGGGTTGTTCCATTTGTACCCTAAGGTTCTCTTCGACAGGCTGCTGGACTTGGTTAATAGTGGTTTCTTCCTCTAGAAGTATGCCTTGGTTTCCCCTTATCTGTGCCCTTTGGGGCTGTCGAATGGGTTGGGGTACCCCAAAAAAGTCAGCCAGACGCGACATTTGTGCTGTCATTTGATGATTCGACTGGGTGGTATTCTGTATTAGAGGATTTAGCATTGTACTTAAAGTTTGCGCCAACATTTGAACCATGTTGTGGTTTCTTTCGTCCATTTGCTGCCTCAAGATTGCTGTTGAGGCATTCATAAGGCCAGGCATTACGTGGGACGTTCCTCCTAAGAGTTAGTTCCTACCCATGCTCGCCATACCAACTCTAGAGCCTTGGAGTGGCGAAGAGGCGCTCACTAAAGGTTCTGAAAAGGTGGACGTAGCGTTCGTCAGGCTAGTCAATTCAGACGTTGGCATGCCGTAGGGTGGTTCTCGATTTAACCTGACTGTCGAAAAACCTGGGGGAACATATGGCCTGGTTCCTTGGTTTCCCCTTGGTGGGGGAGTTCCCAAAGGCATTCTGGGGCCTGTAAATGAAGGTATTGGCCCCGTTTGTGTAACCGTTACTGCTGGCGTTGAACCAGCGGTTACCACTTCGCTTATGGTTGGGATAACCGTCGCTCCCACGTTTGTTTGTGGGTTTTCTCCATTGTTTGGCGGATTCGCCATTTCTCTACTTCTTCTCCTAGTATTGGTTTCGTTGGTGTATATTCTACCACTTCTCAATAACATGCAATACTCTCGAAAAAGGAGTATATTTTATAAAAAACGATTAAACTCGTAAAATCAACACAAGGTCCCACCAGGTGTGCCAATTTGTTTACCGTGAAAAACGGTAAACAACCGCTGATCTTCCAAAAGGTAACTTATTTGGTGACTCGCAGGATCGATCAGATTGATCCTAAGACATGGTTGATTTTTATCATTTAAATGCTTTAAAATAGAGAGTTTCGACTAATCCTAATGGTGATTAACGCAAGTAAGGTAGAGACACTTTAAGTAAATTGCATGGAGAAAAGCTTGATAAAGTAAATAAAAGCATTAAAGGCTTGTTAAATAAATGACTTCGACTGAGATAAATAAGTGAAAGCGATAAACTGCTTGAATGTAAAAGATTTCGATTAAGGTAAATGGTGTTTCACACATACATTCTCAATGATTCTTTCTTTCACGCTGGGTACTTGAATCTAAATGAGTGACTTGTATACAATGATGAACACACTTAATAACTACGTGAACACTTAATATTTATACTAAAAATCCTAAGTAACCGCTGGGCAGTTACATCGCTTCGTGGTGACACCACATGGCACGTTCACAACCCTCGACGCCTACTTCCACACCACGTTGCGCTTGGTAACTGCTGGGAACCGTTTTCCCTTCAACAATTCGAAATTCAAACCGTTCGATCTTGGGCATCAGGGACCTTGGTCGAAAGGTTGCTCCTTCGACGTTGAAAATAACATGATTCAAACTTAGAGAAATTTCTCTAAGTATCTTATTATTCTTTGATAAGCCTTCGATGTGATCAGCTGATCGAAGCCTTCTTGCGTAGGAAACTCTTCTAACTCATAATTAATGATCTATATGATAATAGATCGTGGGTGTCAAATTTAGGAGCCAACAGGTAGATTAACTCTTCTTGGGGAGAGTGTTGTTGATTTGTACATTGCTGCAAGTCTCAGTAGGGAGAGCTACCATTACTGTTTTACTCCACGGGGAGTGATGGTACCTTGGTCATATTCTTCAGCTGAACCTATCTTGGTACCTTGGTGGACAAAGTAACTACACAGTTTGGACATTTCTTATGCCCCTGTTTCTGATATTACCCGTAATTCGTCCTTTTTTTCACATGTAAATATTTATGAGCAGCAATTAATGTCAAATATGTATATCCAAAATGAATATTGGACGTTCTTTGCAAAACAACACAGATAAAGGAAAAACAATTTGAAATTTGTCTGAAAAATGAATTTGTATTGATTTTGAAGTTTGGCCTATAAATAGGCTTTTTTGTACAAGAGGCTGACATCCTAGTAAGAGGACGCCGCCGAACAAATAGAATCTATACAATTTGTGAAAAGAAAACAAAATAGCTATGTGAATAATCCCACTGGGTTCCAACTCTGCTATTGCCTTTATATCTTCAAGCGTCTCATCACTTTGCTGCTTAGTTGAAGATGAATCTGATTAATTGGTGTCGTCCGAGCCTGATAGTTGATACCGAAGTCTGGATGCGAGGTGACCCAATGATACATAGTATTACGCTTTGATCCCTAACTTTTGCCTGGACCGCCCTTTCGGGTTTTCAGTCCACCGGGATACCCATTTTTGCCCAAGCCGCCTTTTCAGGTTTTCGACTTGCCAGGTGTACAGATTTTTTATTTTCATCCCTTATTTTTGCCCGAACCCTTTAGGTTCGCCGGGAAGCCCTTATTTTTGCCTAGGCCAGTCAACCTAGCGGGTCTTTGATTACGCGTAGTATCTTTTCACTATGTCTGCATTGACGGGGTGAGGAAGGTCGTCACCATCCATGGTGGTTAGAATCATAGCTCCTCCTGAGAAGATGTTTTTAACTACAAATGGCCCTTCATAAGTAGGGGTCCATTTTCCCCTGGGATCACCTTGAGGTAAGATAATACGCTTGATTACCAGGTCCCCAACTTGATACTCTTGTCATCTGACTTTCTTGTTAAATGCCTTGATCATCCGTTTTTGGTACGTCTGACCATGACAAATAGCAACAAGTCTCTTTTCGTCGATTAGATTCAGTTGATCAAGTCGGGTCTGAATCCAGTCATCTTCTCTCAAACCTGCATCCTTCATGATCCGGAGAGAGGGTATCTGAACTTCGATGGGCAAGACTGCCTCCATGCCATAAACCAAGGAATAGGGTGTTGCCCCTGTTGACGTCCGTGCTGAGGTACGGTACCCATGAAGAGCAAATGGTAACATTTCGTGCCAGTCTTTGTATGTCATTGTCATCTTCTGCACAATCTTCTTAATGTTCTTATTTGCTGCTTCGATAGCTCCATTCATCTTCGGCCGGTAGGGAGAAGAGTTATGATGCTGTATCTTGAATTGCTCGCAGAGCTCAGTGATCATCTTATTGTTGAGATTGGTACCATTATCCGTAATGATCCTCTCTGGTATATCGTATCGATAGACCAGGTTATGCCGAATGAATCGTGCCACGACGTTCTTGGTTACCGTAGCGAAGGAAGCTGCTTCAACCCACTTTGTAAAATAATCAATCGCTACCAGGATGAAACGATGCCCGTTAGATGTCGTAGGTCTGATCTCGCCGATCATATCAATGCCCCACATTGCAAAAGGCCAAGGTGTTGTTAGAACATTCCGAGGAATTGGAGGAATGTGCACCTTATCAGCATAGACCTGACATTTGTGACATGTCCGAGAATGCTGATAACAATCGGCTTCCATTGTGGACCAGTAATATCCTGCCCGAAGGATTTTCTTTGCCATGGTATGTCCACTGGAATGAGTTTCGAAAGTACCTTCATGTAACTCTGCCATGATTCTTTCTGCTTCACTCTTATCCACACAACGCAGTAAGGTCGAATCATGGTTACGCTTGTAAAGAATGCTATTGCTGATGAAGAACTTAGCCGCGAACCTCCTCAGAAACTTCTTGTCATTAACAGATGCACCCTCGGGGTACTCCTGAGCTTCAAGATACGTCTTCACCTCATGATACTAGGGCTTTTCTGTTACCTCTTCAGTCTCAATATCACAGCAATGTGCATGTTCGTCCAATCTTTCAATAATGATCTGGGGAGCCTCGTTGTCCCATTTAACTTTGAACATAGAAGACATCTCAGCTAGCGCGTCCGCCAACTGATTCTCCTCTCTGGGGAAGTGTTCAAAGGTTATCTCCTCGAAATGGGGTAGCAATGTCAATACATACTCCTTGTAAGGAATAAGATTTGGGTGTTTCGTATCCCACTCGCCTTTGATCTGACTGATCAGGAGAGCGGAATCTCCGAAGACACTTAAAAACTTAATCCTTAGGTCAATTGCAGCTCGAAGACCCATGATGCATGCTTCATACTCTGCAATGTTATTGGTGCAGTTGAAACATAGACGGGCGGTGAACAGAGTATGAGAGCCTTTATGAGATATGATCACGGCGCCAATTCCATTACCCAAAGCATTTGAAGCTCCATCAAAGTACATAGACCATCGGGATCCCTCCTCAGGTCCTTCATCCAGTCCAGGTGTCTCACAATCAGTCACTACCATGATATTCTCGTCCGGAAATTCAAAGTTCATAGACTGGTAATCATCCACTTCCCGATGTGCCAAATGGTCTGCCAATACACTTCCCTTGATTGATTTTTGAGTCGTGTACTGGATGTCATACTCAGTCAAAATCATCTGCCATCTTGCTATTCTTCCGGACAAGGCAGGTTTTTCGAAGATATACTTGATTGGATCCATTTTTGATATCAACAGAGTAGTGTGAGTCAACATATACTGTCTCAGTCGGCGAGCATCCCATGCCAAAGCGCAACAAGTTTTCTCAAGCAGTGAGTATCGAGTCTCACAGTCCGTAAACTTTTTGCTAAGGTAATAAATAGTGTGCTCTTTTCGGCCAGACTCGTCATGCTGCCCCATCACACACCCTATTGAGTTGTCAAGTACTGTCAAGTATAAGATCAGAGGTCTCCCTTCAACTGGTGGCATTAGAATAGGTGGCTCTTGGAGATACTCTTTGATTCTTTCGAAAGCGGCCTGGCATTCATCATTCCAACGTACCACTTGGTCTTTCTTCAGTAACTTGAATATTGGCTCACAAGTAGCAGTCAGGTGAGATATGAATCGGGAAATGTAGTTCAGTCGTCCTAGAAAGCCTCTGACCTCCTTTTCTGTCTTGGGAGTGGCATCTCTTATATGGCTTTCACTTTGGCAGGGTCCACTTGAATACCTTTGTCGCTCACGATGAAACCCAGTAGCTTACCAGACCTCACCCCGAAGGTGCATTTGTTCGGGTTCAATCTCAGCTTGTATAACTTCAACCTGTCAAACAGCTTCTGTAGATGGCCGAGGTGTTCCTCCTCAGTCTGGGACCTCGCAATCATATCGTCGACGTATATTTCAATCTCATGATGGATCATGTCATGAAACAAAGCAACCATGGCACGCTGATACGTTGCCCCAGCATTCTTCAACCCAAAAGGCATGACCTTGTAGCCAAAGGTGCCCCACTGAGTAACAAAGGTCGTCTTCTCCATGTCTTCGGGAGCCATTTTTATCTGATTATAACCGGAGAATCCTTCCATAAAGGAGAAGACCTTGTGCTGAGCGGTATTGTCAACCAGAACGTCAATATGAGGTAGAGGGAAGTCATCATTGGGACTGGCCCTGTTCAAATCCCTGTAGTTAACACACATTCGTACCTTACCATCTTTCTTCGGTATCGGAACCACATTGGCAACCCACTGAGGGTAAGAAGTCACTACTAGAAAACCGGCGTCAAACTATTTCATAACTTCGGCCTTGATTTTCTCAGACATCTCTGGGCGCATACGGCGAACCTTCTATTTTACGGGCGGGCAGTCTTCCTTGGTAGGCAGGCGATGAACCACAATGTCAGTATCTAACCCAGGCATATCTTCGTAAGACCAGGCAAAGATCTCAACATAGTCATGCAGCATTTGAATCAACCGCTGCTTCACACTAAGCTCCAGATTTGCATCGATCTTGACTTCCTTCTTGTCTGTTTCAGTACCCAGATTCACTGTTTCCACCGGCTCTTCATGTGGCTGAATGACCCTCTCTTCCTGGAGTAGCAGTCTTGCAAGTTCACCAGGCACTTCGCAATCATCTTCACCTTCGTCTTCGGCTAAGTTGATCGGATTTTCAAAGTCATAACTGGCATTAGTAGAGTCGTTACCAGTGAGATCCATAGTGGATTGAGACCTGTATATGTGAGTGTGTGTAAAATAGCTGTTTTGCAATATAAAGAAAAACAAGGAGCGCAAAATTTGAAATGCAAGAAACATCCAATGCTTTTATTAATGATATATGAAAATGACACACAAAAGCCCTCACAAATGAAACCACGGTGCCCCGGGTAAGACACCGGGCCATAAAGTTTCAAAACATTGTCTGTTACAAATTCAAAACAAAGAGCTCATTACTGGTTAACAAAAGTAATAGGGATGAAGTCCTTTGTTGTCCAGTTGTTTGGTCCACCGTCGGCCGTAGGATAGATCCCGTTGTCGAATTCGGACTCCTCCACATCGTCTTCAATGGCATTTACTCCCGAGTTGCTGAGGAACACGGGATGTCTTCCAATCCTTGCATTACGAACAACCCTTTGAGCTTCTGCAATGAAACCCAAACCAAACTTGTTAGTCTTCTGTGTAAAATCAGGAAGTCGGCCCCAATTTGCACAGTCACCCCTCTCAATAACAGCCCAGACATCCTTTAAGGAAGCCATCTTCATAGGAGAATCTTCAACCACAGTCTCAGTTGATGCCAGTGTATGAGGAACCTCTTCAAAGTGCTTAAATGGGGTTTCAATGAACTCCCCATCCATATCTACGTATCTGAACGAGTTGAGGTGGTTGACCATGTACTCCTCCTCCCATTGAACTGTCACAATCTTCCCTCTGACCGGGTACTTCAGCTTCTGATGGAGCGTTGAGGTTACAGCCCCAGCTTTATGGATCCATGGACGACCCAGCAAACAAGAATAGGATGGCTGAATGTCCATCACGTAGAATGTAGAATTGAAGACCTGAGAACCAACTTTAATTGGAATATCAACCTCACCATGCACATCCTTTTAGACCCGTCAAAGGCCCTGACAATGATGTTACTTGGCTTTAGCTCCAACCCTTCGCAATCCAACCGGTCTAGAGCTTTTTTGGGCAAGACGTTCAACGAGTAACCAGTGTCAACCAATACATGTGCAAGAGTAGTGCCCCTGCATTCAATGGAGACATGCAGGGCATCGTTATGGTTCTTCCCTTTAGCAGTCAAATCAGCGTCGGAGAAACCCAAACCATTATCAGCAGTTAAATTGGCCACACAATCGGTAAACTGGTCAGCTGATGTCTCTTGTGGCACGTGGGCAGTCTTCAAGAAGGTAATCAGAGCCTTGGCATGGGCCTCTGAACACAACAACAGTGACAACATAGAAATCTTGGATGGGGTTTGCCCCAGTTGCTCAACTACGTTGTAATCACTCTTCTTAATAATTTTCAAAATCTCTTCCATCTCCTGTTTGGAAGCTTCAACAGTGATGGTCTTCGGTGCCTCCATCTGGGCAGGCACATCAGTGGTGATCCCTTTGCCCCGAGCGTTAGATGACTCGGCGACAGGGGTAGGACTAAGAACTTGATCAGGAACGGCATTAGGCACACTTGCAGGTGTAATGACAACAGGTCTTCGGGCAGTTGGTGGAGCAATATCAGGTGAGAAAAGTCTACCGCTGCGGGTGACTTTAGCAGGCCCAATAATGTTGCTTACGTCGGTATCATCATCCAACTCTTTCTTAACTCCAAGAACATAAAAATCTGCCCCATAGTGCCAAGGGACAACTTTGTCAGAGGGGTAGGGGATGGGCCCCGGGACAATGATGATTACAGGTGTGATCTTCGGAACAGATGTAATCCTAACAGGCTTCCTCGAGGGAACCTTGGGAGAATTGTCGAAAATGGTAATAATGGCAACTTCTTCAGAATGAACGGAAGGAACAACAGTCTTTTCAAACAGGATCTCCTTATTATCCATCAGGTTTTGGATACCTGACTTCAGAAATGGGCAACCAGTAGGTAAAACAGAACACATATGGCAACCTTCGCCACATCCCGGAAATAAACCGGCTAGCAACAGGTTCTTCTTGACAGTCATCAGAGGGGTAACAATATCATCCACAGAAACTACAAACAATTCTTCCTCTACAGCATTTACTCCATGTTTGGGCATGGGAGCAGTCACAACATTAGGCCTCTCGGGCGCCTCAAACTCAATCTCCTTTGCATCAATTAGGTCTTGCACCCTGTTCCTCAAAACCCAACAATCATCTGTATTATGCCCCGGGCTATCAGAGTGAAAAGTGCAGCGGGCATTAGGGTTATACTTTGGTGATGTGGTACTTGGATTCTTCGGAGCTTCTTTTAGAGTCACCAGATTGGTCTTCAGCAACTGTGGCAGAATCTGAGACAAAGTCATGCTGAGACGAGTGAATTGCCTTCGAGGTCTCTCGTCCTTTTGTTGATTGTGATGTTGAGGAGCACCAGCAGGTTTTGAAATAACAACCGCATTGACAGCTTGGCGGTGTTCAAGTCTATTCTGTCTTCTCGAACTGTAAACAACACTGGACTCTTTCTTAAACGGTTTCCTCTCGGTGCTCGATGAGGCACCCTTCTGTATCTTCCCGGCCTTAATACCAGCTTCAATCCTTTCACCGGTCAAAATAAGATCTGTAAACCCAGTTGAAGAGCTTCCAATTAGATGATTAAAGAACGGACCAAACAAGGTCCCCAGAAACATGTCAACAAGCTCACGATCAGCCAAAGGTGGTTGCACCCTTCCGGCAAGGTCTCTCCATTTTTGAGCATACTCTTTGAATCCTTCACCTGTTACTATTGACATACCCTGGAGTTGGGTACGCGTAGGAGCGAGGTCGGAGTTGTACTGATACTGCCTGTAAAATGCAGTAGCCAAATCCTCCCAGCTGCGGATACTGGCTCCGTCCAACTGATAGAACCACTCAAGCTGAGTCCCTAAGAGACTATCTTGATAGAAATGGATCCACAAGTTCTTATCAGCAGTGTAAGGTTGGATCTTCCTCACATATGACCGGAGGTGCAGTTTCGGACAGCAAACTCCGTCATACTTGGCAAAGGCAGGTGCCTTGAACTTATGGGGAATCACCACCCCAGATGATAGACCCAGATCTCCGAAGTCCAGTCCGGGCACTTTCTGTATCTCCATAGCGCTTAAACGGTCTTCCAGCTGTTTGTACTTATCCTCAGCAGGAGGATACTGTTCTTCATCATAGTCCGTCTCGTTGTCGGAGACCATAGGTCTAGGAGCCCTCCTTTCTTGTGGACTATCTTTCCCTCCATATGAGGTGGTCAGATCAACTTCATTCTACAGCCCGTTTCCAAACCTGCGTCCGGTATTGAACAGGATGGTCCTCTTCTTCTTCTTCTTCTTCTTCTTTTCTTTCAGAATCAAAGTCTTCAGGTCCTGCTGACCCTTAGCCAGATTCATGAACAGCTCTTGAAACTGGGCATTCTGGGCCTGGAGGGCCTTGATAGCTTGCTCAGTGGAAGGTTCGGCAGACATGATGATTGTTGAAATAAACAGCGAAGAAGATAAGAGACCTGTAAAGGGTACCTGTTTATGAGATGCATGGGATGAAATGCGTATGATTTATGATTTCAAAGACAATCGAGATTCAAATTTGTAAATAAGAAAGAAAACACACTTTATTAGATTTTAAGCTTCCAAATTTAAATTGTTCAACAAACTGCCCTTAGGCGTTACAAGAATGGAAATACTGAAAAGTAAATAAAAACTGTAAAAGAAATCATCAAAGGTCCATCAACGCTCCCATGGTCTCTTCTTTTCAGTGCGGACATAATCATTCAAAATCTGCTCGTTCTCCAACTGTCTGGTCAGCTTCTGGATCTTTTGCTCCTGTTCATTGAACCTCTCTCGGTAGGAATCCCGTTCATCCCTTAACTGCATCCAAGACCTCTTCAGTGTCCCAATATCAGTGGGCATATAAGGGTGAAGAATAGTTGGGGGAACCCCCTCCTCATTAGCAACTTCAAGAGTAACAGGCCTGACAGCTTCATATGGCATACCTAGCTTCTGGGCACAGATGCGGACCCATCTGAGGTATGGCTCCATTGGCAGAGAAGTCTTTGGGCCCAACTCATGTGGGTCAGATTGGTGAACTCTGTCCCAAGCCCTTATGAATTTACGATGCAGCTCGTCGCTATCTCCCTAAAAATCAAAGATGATATGAGGCATCAACATCTCATGAGGCCCTTCTCTTCTGGCCCTTCCAAACTGACGGAGAGCTAAGCATGGGTTGTAAGAAATACCTCCATGGAATCCGATCAATGGAACATTAGGATACTCTCCACAACGATCAATGACAGTTACCTCATCCATACCTTTGAGAGTCCAGATAATGTCATCACTAGAAAGAGATATCACCCTATAAGCCCAACCCATTCCTTCTTTGTTTTTCAGCACGGACTTAGGGAGGTGCAAAATAAACCACCCCGACAATAAAGGAGCACAACACATTAAATTTCCCCACTTTCGGGCAGTACGAGCATAAAGCTGATGAAGGATATCACCCAAGAGAGTGGGTACCAGATTCTGAGAGATGAAGATCTTGATGGCATTAATATCAACAAAAGTGTCGGGATTCAGAAACAATACCAGACCATAAATTAAAAGAGCCAGAATGTCCTCGTACGCCTTGAAGTCCAAGCTGTCCCAGAAGTAATTAGCTTTGTCAACCAAAAACTTAGCCAGAAAACCCTTAGCTCCACTTCTAGTCTCCCAGTTAGCCATTACCTCCTCCTTGGTCAAGTGAAGGGCTGCAGCAATTTCTTCGGGCTTAAGAGTCTTCTCCCATCCAGTAAATGGAGTCTGCTCCAAAACAGAGATACCAAGCAGCTCAGAGAACTCTTCTAGGGTAGGAACCAGCTGGAAGTCTTGAAAGGTAAAACAATGGTACAGCGGATCATAGAATTGGACCAGGACACTCATCATTTGTTCGTCCAATTTTGAAGTGACCAAACTGAGAAGAGAACCATGCCTTCTGATGAAGGAAGTAGTGTCTGGAATCCTGACAACCAAATCTTTAAGCAGGGTAGGTACTTGGACAAAGTTGATCCGGATAGTATTCCTACGCATGGGCATCATGATGACCTACAAAACAGAGCAAAGATGAAACCCTCTTGTCTTTAAAATAGGTTAGTCCTTATGCAAAATGTATGCAATGTTATGATGTCATGATGTCATGATAAAGGCACACCACAAGTATCCACAAAAGGCAAACATGGTAAAGGCATACAAGCCACACAAAAGAGCCCTTAGATTTCAGGCTGGCATGGAGCTTAGGTACTACCCTCTTTCAGTTCAGTTGGTTAAGACATGTCCTAAAAAATAGTAACTGGGTTCTAGAGGATCTCAATATCACTGACTACCCTCAATCGGTCGTAATTCCAATTTAGCAACCTTTTCTTGCAGCCGGAATCATCGCGAGAGTTTAGTCTCAATGAGTGTAGCATACTGCTACTGTTCTATGGCCAAGTTGGTCAATTTAAGGTTCTAAGGTCAGTTGGTGCTTAATGACTCCTTAAAAGACACATATTCTCCTTGTTCCAACACAAGGGATATCAGTACAGACTAAGGTGCCACACCAACGTAGCTATTGCTTCATCCGTGTCAGTCTACGCCGGACAGATCCCTCACAGTTTATTGCTACTTACCTAAAGGGTATCCCCAGATCCAGGTTAGGATATATAAAACTCCGATACAAGCCCACAAAATTAAAACATACAAAGCATACAATTGAAAACAACAATGATCTAATCCTAAGGTACACCTCACTTAATGAATCCCCAGCAGAGTCGCCAGTTCTGTCATCAGTGGGAAAGAACTGACTGTTTTTGGAATGCTGGTTCGCGTTTGCGTTTGTTTTCGCAAAATGTCGCGGTAAGCAAGAGTCGCCACCGTCTTTTATTTTATCCAACAAGGAAAGGACAAAAGCACAGAAAAATTCCTTTTTTTTGAGATGTTTCTCGGGTTCGGGAGGTAGATTATAGAAAGGGAAGGTGTTAACACCCTTTCTATCCGTGGTTATCCACAGGCTCTTAGGTACTTGCTCATTATGTTTTCAAAAGTTTTGCTTTTCTTTGTGATTGTGTGCTTGAAAAGAGTTTTTTTGTTTGAAGAGAGTGTGAGTGCGAAAAGTTTTGTTTTTGTTTTCAAAGAGCAAGTACTTAAGAACATCTACCTACTCAAAAAGGAAATAAATTGTGCAAATGTCCTTTAGACAGTGCTATCCCACTATTGAGGAATAGGTAGCACCGTCGTTGGAGTTTTCGGGTCAATTCGATTTAAGGGACGTGTGACCACTAAAGCAATGTTAGGATGCTTTAGCGGTAACCCTAATGTCTTAGATCATTTTATCCGAGGCAATCGTTTCGAGGCAACTTATGATCTTTGGACAAGAGGGCGACCTCTAAAACTTCCTATACTCAATGACCACGTTCGAGGCAACCAAGTGAGGTATACCCTAGGAGTGCGCATGTGCGAGTGTATTATTTTTCAGTTATATTATCTTTGTACATGTTAATGGTGAGCTACTGTTGATTTTAGGTTAAAGTTTAATCTTGTCATACATAGCCTATTTATCAAACATCTAACAGTCAATGGTTGCGGAAATTAAATGGCGGAAAATAAATCTAAGCTATTACAAGGCGCCGAGTATTTACATCGCCAAAAACAAACCCTTGAAAATTAAATTGCGGAAAGTAAATAAAAACGATAAATAAATAAATAAAGTCCTAAGTTAAAAACTATTACATTCCCGGAGCAGTTACAATATTGAAATATGGATCAAAAAATAATACGCGCGCGAGAAAATTAAATCGGAGAGTTTTTAGGGTTTTGACCCTTTTTTTTTAAATATATAAAGCATATTTTTTGTTATTTTTGAATTAAAAATTAGTCTAATTTAATGATTAATTAATTAATTAAATGAAAAAATATTTTTGGGTTTTTTATTTTAATTAAGGAAATAAAATAAAATGGTTAAAAGTTATTAAAAACCCTAATTCTATGTTGATTTTAATTTAATGCAAAAGATATTAAAATTATACCTAATTAAACTAAATAAATTAATTAATTGTTATTTACAAAAATAAATAATAAAATTAATGGAATTAATAAAAAAAAAATTTGTTTTCTGATTTTATGAAATAAAAAGTTAATTGGTTAATTCATTAATTAAAATAATAATAATAATAAAATAAAAATATAATAAAATAATGAAAAGAAAATATAAAAGAAGAGCAAACTCAGGGGGTGGGGGGTGGGGGGGGGGGTGATCTGAGTGTAAATCAGCAATTTTTGGGGCCCAAACGTCCAGCCTGTTGGACTTTTCCATTCCAATATGCATTGGTTAACTTTAGTCCATGGTGCTCCTTCAATCTTGATCATTGGATCTGTCTGGTGGGCCACTTGGCAATTGAGATCTAGAGGCATTTGGTGAACCACGCTGGGAGCATTGCACATGAATACCTGAAGAACAAAATCAAATAACATTTTGGGGGACCTGGGATTCGAACCCAGGTCCCAAAGGGTTTTGCAACGCACGCTCACCAATCCAACTACACTGCATTATTGTTAATAGAATAAGAAGTAAATATAATATATGAAACAACGCACTAAGCCTGAAAAATAAAAAAACGCGCCACTGATTCGAATGGACCAATGGCACAAGGACACGTTATCATCTTCTTCAACGCAACCTTGGTCATTTACCTGCGGATTTTTATCTGCAGGAAGTTTCGTAGGTCATCTCAAAAACCCTCTTTAGGCCATATAAATGAAATTCAAGAGTACCAATGTACTCGTCTCTTCCTCCTGGTCATCCCTGTAACCATTATTCACCTTGATTTTGCCTGTACACAAAATTCCTAAAAACAAGAACCCTAGGTTCTGGATACGAGGTTAGAAGCCACAAAAATAAAATCAAATATTGCAAAATCAATGGAAATTTGATGGTAAGCATGAATGTGCAAGAAAATTGGCAAGAGGATGCAAGAAAATGATTTCACGATATCATGTCCAGAGAAATGTTCGTGGAGACTTACAGTGAGTTCTAGGCAATGAAAAGGCTTGGTTTCAATTGGTATAGCTCCACTGGATGTCAAGGAAGAGAGTAGCGTTGAGCTTTTTGTCTGAATTGGCCTCCAAGGTTGTTTTCGATGTCACACTTTTCAAGCTTTTTTTCCAAGGTGGTGTGGCCGTTTCTGCAGAGTTCTATGCGTGTTCTAGGTCTGTGTGGCTTGTTTGAATATAATAGAATGCATTTAGGTCAAAATATGGGCTATAATCCAAGTGCATTGAAGATGGAATATTGGATTTGATCACCATTGATAAGCTTTCCAAAAATAGGCCAAATCTGATTTTTTGTGCATAACCAAGCTTGATACGAATTTGATTTGGTTCATGATGGTATTTGAAAGTTGTACAAATCACAAGAATCCCTTTACATAAATTTTTAGATTTTATTTGATTTAATATTGATTAATAATGAATTAAATCAATAAAAATGAAATAAAATAGAAAAATAAATGTTTGGTCATGAAATTAAAGATGGGACACGTGTGTGGCATGACAAGACCAAATCAAGTGGAAAAAAGTGGTCCCTTTTGTCAAAAATTGGAGTTTTGAGGATAGTTGACTTTTGGCAAATTTGGAAAAATACCCAACTTCAACAATGCATAACTTCTTCAATTTTGAATGTTTGGAGGTGTTCTAGGACTTTTTAGAAACCTTGAGATATCCTCTAATCAACCCTTTCGGTATCATCTCATTTTGATGTTCCATGCTCATGTTATAATCTTTGGAAAAAAGGTGTTTTTGTTGACTTTCAAAAATGACCTATAATGTCCAAATTTGTAACTTTTTGTGAGAGCATTTCTTGATCTTGGAGTGTGAAGATGGATTGTAGGTAATTGCATCCTATTCAAAATGAGCTTTGGATGGGTCATTACTCTTAAAGCATGAGAAAGTTATGCCTGGTCAAAGTTTAGTTGACTTTTCCTACAAAACCCTAATTTAGCAACTTTTGAATCTTGATGAATTTTGAACAATCCTTGATGAATCATGATAAACCATTGATCAAATTATGAATTAAAATTTAAAATGAGAATGTTGACAAAAAATCTTGAGGTTTGACTGTATTTGGGACACAGTTGACTTTTGCCCTAGCATAGTCGATTTTTGGGCCTCTTGAGCAATTGACTGACCAAACTTCCTCTGCAAGGCTTGAAATTTGACATGGATGAACTTAAGAACATATTAGGGAATTAGGGAGCACTTGAGGCTATTTGTATGTAAGGACCTTGATGCAACACAAAACCCTAATTTTGACTTGACTGTCCAATCCTTGAGCCAACTTGAGCAACTTGAAGATTATTCTTGACATGCCTTGAGAAACATGGGAGGGCAAATTTTGGGGTACAACAGAGTGGTATACACAAAATGCATCAGGGTGATATCCAGGAGCAGAGGTATTGGGATTCCGGAGAGGATCCTTTAAAGGAATCAGATTGACCTCCAACAAGCATTTCAGTATTATAGATGATGGTATATCAGTCTCAGAGAAATGTCTTCCAGATGTATTTTGCTTACGCCGATTACCCCGTTGACGCTGGAGAGGTTGTTGCTAGGCTTGTGACCCTGAAGCAATCTGGGGAGCTTTTCCCTTGTCTTCTTGTCTCAAAGGAGGTTGAATGATGACTTGATCTTCAACCCTAGTTATTTGCCCTACTTGGTTATTTTGAAGTATTTTGTTGACGAGGACCCTGAGCTCTTCTTGTCTTTGAGCCAGGTCTTGAATGAGAGCCATCTGTCCCAACAGCTGTCCCATCATCTGGATCTTCATTGTTTCCAACTCAATTTGTAGCCCTTCCAACTGATCATTCCTGATGCCGCCTAGATTCCCTAGGACTAAGCCCCTTGTGAGGAGAGCTTTTATTTCTTCCTGCCCCTGGGATAGGTTCAAGAACATTTCTTGAAGTTGAGCATTTTGAGCCTGGATATCTTCGACAGTTCTCTCTAGGGCCATCTCTACTGAAATAAACAGTAGAAGAATAAGGAAACCTGAAAGGGAAAACCTGTCATGATGTGGATGCATGTTATGTGGATGCATGTTTTCAAAAACTCTCGGGGTAAACAAGAAACTTGTTAGAATTTGAATTTTGCAGCTTTGATTGAAGAAACTTCATGTTGTTGAGAGTCCTTCTTCAAGAGTCAAGCTCACCATATCGAGTGGGTCATAGCCCCTGACTCAAATTATCGTGTTTTGATTTCTAGACAACCTTGGCTAGAGGAAAATAAATCCAATTTGCCCCTTGCTAGACATATTATTTACCATAACCTGCATCACAGACCCTTGAGATCGTTGAAATGGTTAAGGAAATGTTAAGGTATGATGTTATGATGTGTATGCTATGCGTTTAAGCAAAAGTGTGAAGTGATGTAAGTAAACCCTGCAATAAATCCAAATTATTGGATAAGGACTGTAAACAAAACCTGCAAGGAACTTATGTTGTCAGATAACAAGAATGTGCAAGTAGTTCAAGTTTGAAGGCACACAAGTCACACAAATAGCCTTAAGTTTAGGCTGGCATGGAGTTTAGGTATTACCCTCTTTCAGTTTAGTTGGTTTAAACCTTTCCTAAAAATAGTAACCGGGTTCCAGAGGATCTCAATATCACTGACTACCCTCAATCGGTCATAATTCCAGTTTAGAAACCTTTTCTTGTGGCCGGAATCATCGCGAGAGTTTAGTCTCAATGAGTGTAGCATACTGCTACTGTTCTATGACCAAGTTGGTCAATTTAAAGGTTCTAAGGTCAGTTGGTGCTTAATGACCCCTTAGATGACCCATATTCTCCTCGTTCCGACACAAGGGATATCGGTACAATCTAAAGTGCCACACCAACGTTGCTACTGCTTCAACCGTATCGGTCTACGCCGTACAGTTCCCTCACAGTTTATTACTACTTACCTAAAGGGTGTTCCCCCAGATCCGGGTTAGGATCTATAGTAACTCCTACACAAGCCCACAAATATAAAGCATACAGAGCAAACAATTGGAAACACAATGATCTAATCCTAAGGTACACCTCACTTATTAATAATTCCCCAGCAGAGTCGCCAGTTCTGTGATCGGTGGGAATAGAATTGACTGTTTTGGAGTGCTGGTTCGCGTTTTGCGTTTGTTTTTGCAAAATGTCGCGGTAAGCAAGAGTCGCCACCGTCTTTTATTTTATCCAACAAGGAAAGGAAAAAAGCACAGAAAAATTCCTTTTTCGAGATGTTTCTTGGGTTCGGGAGGTAGATTATAGAAAGGGAAGGTGTTAGCACCCTTTCTATCCATGGTTATCCATGGGCTCTTAGGTACTTGCTCATTATGTTTTCAAAATTAGCTTTTCTTTGTGTTTGTGGGTTTGAAAGAGTTTTTGTTTGAAAGGAGTGTAAGTGCGAAAAGTTTTGTTTTGTTTTTAAAAGGAGCAAGTACTTAAGAACCATCTACCTACTCGAAAAGGGAATTAAACTGTGCTAATGTCCTTTAGACAATGCTATCCCACTATGAATTAGTAGGTAGCACTGTAGTTGGAGTTTTAGGGTCAATTCGATTAAGGGACGTGTGGTCACTAAAGCAATGTTAGGACGCCTTAGCGGTAACCCTAATGTCTTAGATCATTTTTCCGAGGCAACTGTTTCGAGGAAACTATGATCTTTGGACAAGAGGGCGACCTCTAAAACTTCCTATACTCAATGACCACATTCGAAGGCAACCAAGTGAGGTGTACCCTAAGAGTGCGCATGTGCGAGTGTGTTATTTCGGTTAATTTTATCTTTGTACATGTTATGGGTGAGCTATGTTGATTTTAAGTTCATACATTTGATCTTGTCATGCATTCCCTATTACCAAACATCTAACAGTTTATAAGTTGCGGAAATTAAATTTGCAGAAATTAAATTTAAACTATTACAAGGCGTCGGGTATTTACATCGCGAAAAACAAACCCTTTAATTTAAATTGCGGAAAGTAAAATAAAGCGATAAATAATTAACGTCCTGATTAAAAGCTATTACATACCGGAAGCAATTACAATATTGGAATCAAATGGATCGCGTGCAAGAAAATTAAATCGACGTATTTTTTAGGGTTTTGACCTTTTTTTTAAAGAAAGCATGTTTTTATTATTTTTAAATTAAATGGAATTAAACCTAAGCTAATTATTAAATTAATTAATTAATGAAAATATTTTTTGGTTTTTTTATATTTAAGGAAATAAAATAAAATTGATTAAAATTATTAAATCCTAATATTCTACATTAATTTTAATTATTGCAAAAATTGTTAATGTTATTTCCTAATTAAAACTAAATCAATTAAATTAATTTATTTACAAAAATAAAATGATGAAATTAATTTTAATAAATAAAAATAATATTTTTGTGTTTTTGATTTTATTAAGAAAAATGAATTAATAGGTTAATTTAAACAATAAAAATAATAATTAAAACCAAATAAATAAAAAGAAAAGAAATAACCCAATGGGGGTGTTGGGCCTGGAAAGGGGTGAAATTGGCATTTCTAAGGCCCAACAGGCGCTGGCCTGGGTTGACTTTGCGGCTTCCATGTGACAACGTTGACTGGGTGTATGGTGGATACTCAATCTAGACCATCAGATATGGCCTAAGGGCCATCTGGCGTCTGAGATTTGGATGCACATGATGGACCAAACTTTGGGCATTGCACTGAATCATCTGCAAATAAAATGCAAGAAATATATGGGGGACCTGGGATTCGAACCCAGGTCCCATTAGCCAATGCACTAGCGCTTCCACCACTGGGCCACTGTAATGCTTTTGTTAATGGAATATGAAACAATTAATATATTGAAAACAAAACACTATGCCTGGAATAAAAAAAATAAGCGTGAATATTCAAAGTTAGCCAATCAGGGAAAGACACCTAGTCGTCTTCTTCAACAAAAACCTGGTTTTCTTACCTACGGATTTTTATCCGCAGCAAGATCCATGGGATCATCCTAAAACAATATCCAGGCCATGTAAATACAAACTAAGACCATCACCATGTTCGTCTCTCCTCCCTGAACTCATCCATGTCCATGGTTTGTTCCAACTTTCCCTAAAATCAAAACGCCTAAAAACAAGAAACCCAAACCCTAGTTTCGGGTAGGGCTTTAGAGACTACAAAAACACAATTCAATATTGTAGATATCTTGGAAATCATTCAATGGTTATGAATATATCCATGATTTATCAAAAAGATGAAAAACATCCAAGGTCACGATTTCATGTACAGGGCGATGTTTCAAGAAACTTACAGCGCGTTTCAGGGAGGGAGAAGGCTTAATTTTGATCCCAATAGCTTCGTTGGATGTCAAGCAGGAACACCACGTTGAGTTTTGGCCTTCAATTTGCCTCTAGTATGGATTTTGATTCCACACTTTTCAAGCTTTTTTCCAGTTTTGGTCTGGCTGTTTGTGCAGCTTTCAGGTCGTGTTTTTTGTGCCTCTACCTTGTACCAGCAATGTATTAGGTTAAGAATTAGGCCTTGAATCCATGTGTATTGATGATTTAAGATTTGATATGATTCCTCCATTAAAGGCTTCCAATTTCTTTCTAAATCCAAGATTTTGTGCATGATATGGCTTGGCACGAATTTGATTGTGTTCATGATGTCAATTAAGACCTGTAATGATCAAAAAGATATTAAGTTATTAAGATTTGGATTTTATTTGGATTTAAATTGATTAAAAATGAATTAAATCAATAAAAATCAAATAAAATAGAAAATTTAATAATTGGTCATGAAATTGAAGATAGGACACGTGTGTGGTGTGACAAAATCAAATCAAGTGGAAAAAAGTGGGCCCATTTGACAAAATTTGAAGTTTTGGGGATAGTTGACTTTTGGCAATTTTGGAAAAATGTCCAACTTCAACAATGCATAACTTCTTAAATTTTGAACTTTTGGAGGTGTTATTGGACTTTTTTAGAAACCTTGAGATGTCCTCTAACCATCCCTTTTGGTCTCATCTCATTTTGATATTCCATGCTCAAGTTATAAGCTTTGGCAAAAAAGGTGTTTTTGTTGACTTTCAAAATGACCTATAATGTCCAAATTCATAACTTCTTGTGAGTGCATTTATTGATCTTGGGGTGTGAAGATGGATTGTAGGAAATTGCATCCAAGTCAAAATGAGCTTTGTATGGGTCATTTCTCATAAAGTATGAGAAAGTTATGCTTGGTCAAATTTGAGTTGACTTTTCATACAATACTCTAATTTAGCAACTTTTGAATCTTGATGAATCTTGAGCAATCCTTAATAAACCATGATCAACCCTTTATCAAATGATGAATTATCCTTCAAAATGAGGATGTTGACAAAAAATCTTGAGGTTTGACTGTATTTGAGGCACAATTGGCTTTTACCCTAGCACAGTCGATTTTTGGGCCCCTTGAGCAATTGACTGACCAAACTTCCTATGCAAGGCTTGAAATTTGACATGGATGAACTTAAGAACATATTAGGACATTGGGGAGCACTTGAGGTCATTTTTATGTAAGGACCTTGATGCAACACAAAACCCTAATTTGAGGTTGACTGCCTTAGGAGATGATTTGACTGTCCAACTCTTGAGCCATTTTGAGCCACTTGGAGATTCTTCTTGAAATGTTTTGAGAAATATGGGAGGGAAAATTTTGGGGTACAACAGTAAGTATCCTTATCTTTTGATGTAAAGGGACGGGCGTGTGTCATTGTATACTCATGAATAACAATGTTGTGAGATATCTTAGCATTTTTCTAAGGGACTAAGATCATTTGAAAGGCAACATTCGTAGCGTCATCGAGGGACTATGATCTTGTATTTTTGATTTGTTTTGGCTAAGATGTCTCACATGCATATCATGTCCATTTATTTAAGGAAACAAAGTAGAGTTAACCCTAGAGGTGCAAGTGTGCAAGTGTATGTATTTTATGCTTGATTTTGTCTTGGATTAGGGTTTTCTAAGCATTGATTTTATCTTTCCATACAAACCCTAAGTTACTAGCATTTATATGAAAGCGATAAATTACGGAAAGTAAATATCCTACACTATTACATTACTTGGGGATGGGAATACAAGTTTATGAATGAGAATTGCAAGAAATTAAACCTAATTATCTATTACAACCATATCGAACTTGAATAATATACAAGAATTGAAATGTATAAATATGATGTATAAAGAAAGAGGCAAATGTTTTTGTATTTTTGGAATTTTATTAAGAAAATGTTTTAAGTTAATTAAACTGAGTTAAACCTAAATTTAAGGAAAAAAAGAATTAAATTTGCTTAAGAAAATATTTTTGGTCTTTTTGGTTTTGAAAGGAGTAAAATAAAAATATACTAAATATCCAAATAATAAATATAAAATATTTTTGGTATTTTTGATTAATAAAAACAATAGTAGTAATAATAATAATAAAAAATAATAGAGGAAAGAAAATAATACTAAAGATATAAGATTAAAGTCAGGGGTGTGTTGTTGGAGGCAAAAATGAGAGAGTCCAAAAGTTCTGGCCCAGACGCGCTAACAAGTATATGGGGGGAATGATGCTGGAAGCACAAAAGGAGAAAACTTATAAGTTTTGGCCCAAACATGTTGCTAACAAGTATATGGAGAGGGTGATGTTGGAAGCGAAAATGAGAAGGCCTAGAAGTTCTGGCCCAGACATACTGTTAACAAGTAAATGGAGGGGTGATGCTGGAAGAAAGAATGAGAAGACCTAGAAGTTTTAGCCCAGGCATGCTGTTAACGAGTATATGGGGGGGGGGGGGTGATGCTGGAAGCAAGAATAAGAAGGCCTAGAAGTTCTGGACCAGGCATGTTGTTAACAAGTATATGGGGTAAAATGTTAAGAAATTAAAACAACAAAAGGTTCTCTTGGGGCTAGAACCCAGGACCCTTAACACTAATATCTTACACGCGCGCTCTCTACCACTAGGTGGCTATACATATGGTATTATAAGCAAAACCAAAAATATATATTACAGAATCAATTCTGATGATGAACTTCATCTTCTTCCTCGCGCCAACTAGAGCATCTGCAACTCATTCATTTCTCAACCAAAATAGAAAATGCAAACATGAAGGTTATGGAAAATTTCATCATGGTTCCATAAGTATAAAGCATTAAAATTATAAATCATAAACAAACATGAATTTTTATAGCCCTAATCTGAACCCTAATTTTTCCAGGAAGTTCTGATCCATAATTCTTTCTACTCAGGCCATATAAATGAAATCTATAGATATGTACAACTTCAGAGCAATGATATCTACATTTTACCTTTGAAAATGCAAGCCTAATGCCTAAATAATTAGATAAAAATCAGAAAAACTCACCTTGCAGCTGGAACTTGTGTTTTGAATTAGAGCTTGATTCAAGTTGCTGTGATGATCGGATTGGCTTCCTCAAGTTCCCAGGAAGCTAATGCAATGGTTTGCTTGAGCTATGGATGGCTGGGATGTTCTGGAGAAGTCAATATATAATGATTTGTTTTTGAAAATGGAGGTTGGTGAAGATGATGTTACAGTCTGAAAACAGAGGTTGGGATAAATTGTATATGTGTATCATAAACATTGTGGATGGTTTGTCCAAGAAACGCACGAGGGATTTTGGAGATTGGATTCAAAAATCAGAAATGGAATGTTTTTGTGCTTGTGTTGCAATTTCTGGTTCTAGAGAGTTTCAACAAGTTTCAGGGCTTGTCCAATATTTTTTTAGTTTTCAAATGAAGGTTTAATTTATAGGAAAAAGGTTTGGAAGCTTGGAGAAGTCAGAAGTACAAATTCACATGTTTGTGGATTTTGACTTGTTTTCGAAGCAAGCTTAGACAAACATGGTTTCAAGGCAAGGTATGATGGTTATCAACTTTAAACATGCCTGCTATGAGTTTGCAGGGGATGCTTGTGCAGAAAGAACAAACACAAAGCTCAAGGAGAGTGGACTTTGTGATTAAAGTCACTTTTCCAAAATGGAAGTGTGAACTTTCTTCCTTAAATGGCAAATTGATTTAGATAATGCTTGAATCAATTGGATAATGGCTTAATCAGTTGTGTAAACCATTAATTATGGAGTGACAAACAAGTTTGAGGCCTTCAAATCAAAGATTTTGCAGCCTAGCTTGGATTTGGTTCTACTGTTCTTCACGAGAATGACTTATATATTAAGAGTGAATGTCCAACTTCTGATCTTCAATTCTCTCTGCTCCAGCATGATCTGAAGGAGTTCTTGGAATTTTCAGAAAGCTTGTAATATTCTATACAATCCATATTTGAATCACTTTTGCAAACTCTCATTGTAACTGTGTAAAATTTGGCCCAGAAGTTCTGTCAAAATCCTAACTTAAAATACTTAGAATTTTATTGTGTTTTTAGTTTCATGAACATGCCTTCATGGATTTATAACTTGAGATACAAACATTTCTAGAAGAAGTTCTTCCCTACAATTTTTTAGATCTCATTGAGATCTACAACTTTCATGTTATAAGTTCTCCTGGAATCATCTTTCATTATGGTGAAAATCTTGCACAAAGTTATGAAATTATCATATTTTTCTTAACACTTAGAAAATTTTCTAAGTGTTTAGAACTTTTACTTTTTTTTCAAAGTAATTTAACTTTTTGATTTATTGATGAACAAACTTCATACTTTGACATGTCTTAATAAAATATGATTTTTGAAACTTGATTTTGATCCTAAAAGTCAAAGTTTAACTTTTCAATGTACAATTGACTTTTTCATCAGTTGACCAAATTTTAACTGTCAATCAATTGATCCTGAGAAATGTTTTGAACCATGCCATCAGGTGAAAATGATGCATTTGGATTCTTGATATCATGTCTTAAACCCATAAGTCATGTATTTGGTCAACAATAAAAAATTAAGCCTCTTCAGTCAAAAATCTTAATTTTGACCATTTTGCCCTTTTTGTGATTTGATCAATTTTCTTGAGGAATTGTGATTCCAACTTGATCAATTGACATACATGAGTTAAAATGTTGTTGTGGATCAAATATTATGTAGCTTAACTGTAAATTGACCATAGTTGACTTTTTGCCCAATACAGTTGATTTTAGGTCAACTGATCAATTGACTGAGCAAAAATGTGATCCAAAGCTTGAAACGTGGCATGAGCAAACATGAGAGTCCAAAGTGGTCCATGAAAATCATATGAATCATTAAAAGTCCAATTGTCCTTGTACAAACTCAAACCCTAATTTCGAGTCATCAGTGTTTGAGGAGAACTCGAGCTGATCAAACCTTGTGTAGTCTTGAATCAATAGAGATCTTGTAAGAGAATTCTTGAGAAATTGAGAGGGAAAATTTTGGGGTACAACACACACTGTCCTCTAAGTTGGCGCCTACCTTGATCTCTTTTCGGTATGTTTCAGAACCCAAGTTTACCCGTTCGACCGGCTCTTCATGTGGTTGGATAGCCTTTTCTTCTTATATTAAGAGTCTGGAAAGTTCTCCAGGTATTTCACAATCATCCTCACCTTCGTCTTCAGCTTGGTAGATTGGATTTTCAAAGTCATAAGCGGCAATAGTAGAATCGTTATCAACGAGATCCAAAGTGGATGGGGATCTGCAATATAGTGTATAGGTGTATGTAAGAACAAGTAGTTATTTGAAAATGCAATAAAGAAAAAGATAGAGAGCGCAAAATTTGAATGCAAAATGTCCAATGTTTTCATTAAATAAAAATATGATATATGAAATGACAACCCTTAACAAATGAACCATTGTGCCCCAGGAACACAAGGTTTAAAGTCATTGTTTTAAAAGAAATTACATAACCAAACTTCTTAAAGCAATAAAACAGAAATAGTTATTACTCCTTACTGGAGAAGATTGAGATAATGTCTTCTACTTTCCAGTTGTTGAGTCTGTTTCCAATGGTAGGGAAAATCCAGTTGTCAAAGTCACAATCATTTTCAGCATCCTCCATAACATTGATTTCGTTATTGCTGATACAGAACGTAGGTCTTCCAGTTCAAGCACGACGAACAACCTTTTGAACCTCTACATTAAATCCCAAACCAAACTTATAAGATTTGCAGGGTGTTGTCTCCAAAAATTTTCCCTCTCATTTATCAAGATTTTCCTCACAAGACTTCTTGGACTCAAGACAAGATTAGGGTCTGCTCAGCTCAAGACATCATCTTGCACTGATGACCTGAAATTAGGGTTTGAGTTTACACAAGGATTTTTGGATCATAAATGCTTCATGTGACTTTCATACACCATCTTGGACCCCTAAGATTACCCATGTTAATTTTCAAGCCTTGAATCACATTTTTGCCCAATCAATTGGACAGTTGACCTAAAAATCAACTGTATTGAGGAAAAGTCAACTATGGCCAATTTACAGTCAAACTTCATAATTTTTGATCCACAACAACATTTTAGACTCATATGTACCATTTTATCAAGTTTGGATCACAACTCCTCAAGAAATTTGATCAAATCATCAAAAGGGCAAAATGGTCAAAATTAGGGTTTTGACTGAGAAAGGGCAATTTCTGATTTTTAACCTAGCCAATGACCAATTGGGTTCAAAAATGATTTCAAGGACTCAATGGCATCATCTTAACTTAATCACATGTTTCAAAAGATCTCAAGTACATAGGATTGACAAATGAATTTTGCAGTCACTTGATCAGAAGTTAACTGTGCACTAAAAAGTCAAACTTTGACTTTTTGGTCAAAATCAAGTGCCAAAGTCATAATTCATCAAGATATGTTAAAATGTGAAACTTGTTGACCAAGAAACCTAAAATTGCAAATTAGGGTTTTAATTTGAAAATTTTTCATAACTTAGAATTTTTCTAAGTATGGAAAATTTCTTATTTTTTCCTAACTTTTCACCACTTTTTCACCATGATGCAATTTGATTCAAAGAAAACTTCCAACATGAAAGTTGTAGTACTCCATGAAATATACAACTTTTCTTCACAAAGTTTTCCCAAAAGATGCTTTTATCTCAAGTTATGAATTTGTAAATAGGGGTCCATGAACTAAATAACTTAGTGAAAATTTGCCCTAATTTAGGCAGGTTTTTGACCCAACTTCATGGACATTTTTCACCTAGTTCCAAGAGGTGTCTAAAAATTCATTTCAAATATGGATTGTAGAGCATGTTGCAAGATTTCCAAAATGTCCAAGAAATCTCCAAGATCATTTGTGGTTAGGGAGAATCGAAGAAGAGAAATTGGCATTTTGTCACTTTTGTCCAAGCCATTTTCACAATACATCAAGTTGCAAATCTGATCAAGCATGATTGTACCTTGCATTACAGGTCCTAAACTCCTTCTACACTCCATAATTAAATTCTAACTCATTGGATAAAGGCTTTGTTTTCACTTTTGGAGCATTGTACAAGAAATAAATCCATTAATGGCATAAAGAGCACATTGCCATTTTCATAAAGCAAGCTTTTCCAACTTTATCAGCCTTGAGCCTTGGACTTGTTCTTTTGGTGCAGAAAATTTCCACAGGAATTAAGCAAAGCATACCAACTATTATCAGCCTTTGAGATATCTAGTACAGGCCTTTTGCATAAGTCTTGTCACTTTTCTTAAAATGCAAGAAAAGTTGCAAAAGTCCAAAGAGCTTGTACATCTGATAAAGGGTGGACTTGGTATCATTCTACACATCTTCACAAACTTATCACAAGGCTAGACACGAATTCTTAGGATCCAAAACTCTCCCAAATTTAAAAATATCATTTTTCTGCCCAAACTGACAGTTTTTGCAAAACACTAGCCATTTCATTTTTGGCTCGTGCGTTTCTTATTTCAACACTTCAAACACCTTCCATACATCCTGCCAAAGATATCCAAGCATTTATCTTACAACTGTGAGCTCTGTTTCAGACATCACCATTTTCAAACTTGGAGGTTGCAGATTGACTCGTGCAGGAAGTTATGCCCATCCACAAAGCCCCATAAGCATTGGAATAGCTTGAAGGAACTTCAAGGAAGATCACACGATCCTCAGGCCTCACTCAAAGTTCCCACATTGCCATATCCAAATCCAGTTGAAGGAGGTATTTTTCAAAACTTTATCTCTCTATTTAGGCATCCTCATGCCATGATTTGTGAAGCAAAAATGTAGTCCTTAACTTGGTGAAGTTGTACATATGCATATTTGTCATTTATTTTAACTGAGCTAAGAGAATTTGAAACTTGAAGTTGCTAAAATAATTAGGTCAGGAATTAGGGGTTGCAAAATTCTCTCTGACCTTTGAGAGTTAGGTCACAAAACGGATATGGTTGGAATCGTGATAAAAAATGCTACATGTTTCATGTTGTAAGTTTTTGCTTTTGTGCAAGTATGTGAGAATTGCAGGTTTGAAAAAATGCGCGCAGAAGGATGAAGCTGGAGGACAGGGATGACTGTCCTGGGCCTGGCGCGCCTTGGGCTTGTTGTTTTTGATTTCCACACCCCTGACTTGATATCCACACCCCCGGCTTTATTTTGTTTATTTTTCATATTTTCTTTTCATTTTTATATTTATTGTTTTTATTTATTTTTCTGAACCATAAAAAATCATGAACAATATTTTCTTTATTTTTTGCATTTTATTTTGTTTTTTGGCATAAAAAATTGTCTTATTAAACAATGGACTTTATTTTTCTTGAATAAATTATAAATATATTTTATAAAAATAATATACATTTTTATTTTATTATTTATACACATAAAATATTATTTTCATACATATTTTAATTTTTAATATTTGTTAATAATATTATTTATTATTTCTTGTACAAAAATGGACAAAATAAAATAAATATAGAATATATATTTTCTTTTGATCAAAATTAGGGTTTCCCTTTTCAAAAATAACAATATTTTTTTCTTCCTTTTTTTAGGGCTCAAATAATTTATTTTTCTCATACATAAAATAAATACAAAACATTTTTTTTGCATGATCACATTTTATTTGCATATTTAAATATTTGTATATTTATTTATTGTATAATATTCAATTGGGTTGTAATAGTATTTTAGGGTTTTTATTTTGTGCAAATATTCCCATTCAAAAACTTGTATCCCCCCTCCCATAATAATTGTTGTAATAGCTTAGTTTTATTTTACGCAATTTATCGCATTTATACCATGTGTAGTAAATTAGGGTTTTGCATGATAAGACCAAAAAAAACCAACAAATAAAATGACCTAATACAAGACAATCAAAAGCATGTAAAATGACACACATTGCACACAAAGCACCCTTAGGGTTTCACCCACTTGGTTGCCTAAACAAAATGGCCATGGTATGCATACAAAGTATCTTGGCAAAGCAAATTAAACAAATAAGATCATAGTCCCTCGATGACGCTATCAAAAGGTTGCCTAAACAAATGATCTTGGTCCCTCAAAATGCTAAAGATACTTGATAACATTGCTATCATGGTCATACGATGACCCACGCCCGTCCCGTTTAACATCCAAAGATAGGGTTGTTTACCAAATCAATGGTAAATCAACAATGTCAAAGGGATAAAAATGCATAGGAAAGACATTTGAGTAGGGTAGATAGTTCTAAGTTACTTGCTCTCTTCAAAATAATCCTTGCTATTTTAAAAACAAACACACACATTTTCAAAACATTTCCAAACAACTTTCAAAATATTGAAACATTTTTCAAAAGACAAACATCTTTGTATACATTCTTACGAACGAGAATCATTACAAAGATTGCCCAAAAGAGTGGCCTCTTTTCAAAATACTTTCAAAATCACACCAAACACAAAGCACCATCTCAAACAATTTCAAAAGCAAAGCAAGTGATCTAAGCAAGTAACTAAGAGCCCATGGAAAACCATGTATGAAAAGGGTGCTAGCACCTTCCCTTTTCATAATCTACCCCCCAAACTCAAGAAAACATCTCAAAGGTCTTTCCTGTGCTTTTTTTACCTTTCCTTTTGGATAAAATAAAAGACGGTGGCGACTCTTGCTAAACCGCGACATTTGCGACGAAACGCAAAACCTTAAGTTAGTTCTCCCACCGTATCACAGAACTGGCGACTCTGCTGGGGAAATAATATAAAATTGGGGTTACCTTAGGGTTTAGATCACCTTTATTTGCTTACATTTGTTTGCCTTGTTTGCTTTACACTTTGGTTCTATTGTCTGGGTTTGAATCCTCCACCCGGATTTGGGAAACTTTATAGGTAAATAGCAATACGTTGTGGAAACTGTGCGGGGTATACCGACACGGTCTAAGTAATAGCTATGTTAGTGTGACATATTTGTGGGTACCGGTAGCCTTTGAGTCAATCAAAGAGAATACGGGGCCGCTGAGTGATGTCATGAAGCACTAACGAATTTTTAGAACCTTTACTTGACCAACATGGACTTGTAGGATGTAGTGAGATGACCGACTTTGGTGCAGTCCGAAGTTGGTAAATACTCGATACTACACTCATTTAGGGTTGGTTCCTTAGAATATTTCGGTCGCCAGTAAAGAGGCTGAATTGAAACAATGAACAAGGAAACAATCCAGTGATATTGAGCTCCTTAGAACCCGGTTACTATTTCTAGGACAGGTTGAGCCAACTAAACTTCAAGAGGGTACTTACCTATGAAACCCCATGCAAGCCTAAACTAGGAACTTGTGGGATTTGCTTGTACATATATACTTGTGCATAACATCATGAACATCATGAAGCATCATATGCATCCACTAACCATTTCAAGGATTTTGGAAATTCATCTTTGTTCTTGTTTTGTAGGATATGGATTCACTTCACAGGAAAACTATCCAAGTAAACCTTGTAAGAATTCCTCCACAACTCAAGGAGCTAGCTTCAAGGATTCCTATGAACTCTCTATTCACCGAGAGGCATGGTCGTCTTCTCAACTTAGTCACTTCCAACACAGAGGAAAACATGATGAAAGTTCTTTTCCAGTTCTTTGACCCTTTGCATCTCTGCTTCACATTTCCTAACTACCAGCTTGTGCCCACTTTGGAAGAATTTTATCAACTCTTGAGGATTCATATTCTCAATCAACTACCTTTCAACGGTACGGAAAGAGATCCAAAGCCAGAAGAGATTACTCAAGCCTTACACTTGCACTCATCTGATGTTACAACCCATTGGGAAACTAGAAGTGGTGTCAAAGGCTTCTTAGCAAAGTTCTTGTTTAAGAAGGCCCAAAGTTGCTGGAATTATTTAGACTTACAAGCTTTTGAGGAGATCATAGCTCTTCTCATCTATGGGATGGTCTTGTTCCCTAACCCTGATCAACTCATAGATGTGAGTGCTGTCAAAATCTTCATGTCTCGCAATCCAGTGCCTACTTTGCTTGGGGATATCTTACACTCTTTTCACACTCGTACAATGAAGAAAATAGGTGTTCTCATGTGTTGCACTCCTCTCCTGGAAAGATGGTTTATTTCTCATCTTCCCCAGTCAGTCTTGAAGAATGAGCAAGGTTTGAGGTGGTCACAATGATTGATGACTCTTACACATTCAGATATTCATTGGTGTTCTCGATCCAAAGAGAATGTTATCATTGTCGACCATTGTGGGGAATTCCCTAATGTCCCTCTACTTGGCCTTATGGGAGGCATCACCTACAACCCATGCTTGGCTCTAAAACAATTTGGTTATGCCCGAAGGGATGGCCCACATGATGTGCTGATTCAAGGCTTGGTTTTCGACTTCGACAATGATGATCAAGGACTTCGACAAAGGTTCATCCGAGCTTGCAGGATGCCAAACAAGGTAGACAGTAAGACTCTGGGACACAAGAATTCCATCCCTTTTGAGCCTTACCTCAAGTGGGTACGAACCCGCGCCCAAAGTCTTATGATGCCTTACCCCTCTATTCTCCCAGTGATTATAGAGCCTGTTAAGGAAGGAGAGGTTCCATACACCCTCCTACATCCTGACATGCCAACATCACTCGAAGATATACAAAGGAGTTGGATACAGCTCAAAGGAGAACGCAATACTTTTGAAGCCCAATTCTACGCAAGCGATAAGAAGGTTTTAGAACTCACTCAGTTACTTCACGAAGAGCAAACTCTCAACACCTACATTGCACCGAAGAGGATGTGCAACGTATTTTTATCTTAGAATTTTTGTACTATTTTGCCCTAGGGGCATTGATGTATTCCAATTCTATTTTATTAATATAATGTGTGTTCCTTTTTGTTTGAAACAAATTATATTTTAAGTCCTTGAAAGCATTACATGAATACATATCATTCATCATATGCATAAACAGGTCTTTGCAAGAAGTTTCCTCATCCCTCTGCTGTTTATTTCAGCAAAATGGATCTTGAACAAACGGTTAAAGACTTGCAAGCTCAGAATTCACAATTTCAACAGCTACTCTTGACCTTGGCCAAGGGGAAGGAGGAGCTCAAGACTCTGCTAGAAAAATAGAAAGAGAAAAAGAAGAAGAAGCCAGCCGGTGTGGTTATCATGGGCAGAAGGTTTCAGGGGCAAGCCAGACGGACCTTGGAATTTCCATCAACCTCTGAGGAAGGGGAAAGAAAAGGAAAAGAAACGGAAGTGCCATCTGATTCTGAAGCAGAAGAAGAGGAGGAAGAGGACTACTCAGAACAACAATACCCTCCGACAGATGACAAATACAAAAATTTGGAAGAACGTCTAGCTGCTATGGAAGTACAGAGAGTACCGGGGTTGGATTTTGAGGAGTTAGGGCTGGTATCAGGAATAGTAATCCCTCCTAAGTTTAAGGTGCCTCTATTTTCCAAGTATGATGGGGTGTCTTGTCCCAAGATGCACCTACAATCTTATGTCAGGAAAATTTAGCCGCATTCTGCTGACAAAGATTTATGGGTCCACTTTTTCCAGGATAGTTTGTCAGGAACGCAACTTGATTTGTTCTACCAGTTGGAGAGGTATGATGTCCATAATTGGGCATACTTGAAAGCAGCCTTCTATAAAAAATATCAATACAACGCCGACTTGGCACTAACCCGTACTCAACTCCAGGGTATGGCAATGGTATCCAATAAGGGCTTCAAAGACTACGCCCAAAAGTATAGGGATTTAGCCGGAAGGGTGCAACCACCTTTATCTGAAAGGGAGTTAGTGGACATGTTCTTGGGAACTCTGTCAGGTCCTTTCTTTAATCACCTGATTGGAAGTTCCTCTGCAGGATTCACTGAATTGATTTTAACTGGCGAGAGGGTAGAAGCCGGTATTAGAAGAGGGAAAATTCAGAAAGACGCATCTGCCTCTACAGTTGCCAAAAAGCCCTTCACTGGAAAAAAGGAAGTGTCTGCTGTCTATGCACAGAGAAATCAGGGAAGAACCAAACGACGACCAACAATGGGGGCCGTTATGATTCAAAAGTCTGCATCAGACCAGCCAAGAAACAACCAACCGAGAAATGACCAGCCGAGAAACAATCAGTAAAGGGTGGAAAGGCCTGTACGGAAATTCACCAAGATTAACATGACTCCTGCTCAAGTCCTACCACGTCTTCTAAAGTTGAATCTAGCCATGCTAAAAGAGGCCCCTAAAAATCCCAATACTACATCTCCACACTACCATCCGAATTCCAGGTGCGCTTACCATTCTGAAAGTCCAGGGCACGATACCAACAACAGTTGGGCTCTGAAGAACAAGATTCAAGATATGATCAACGCAAAGGTAGTTGAATTTTAAGCTCCTGAGAAACCGAATGTTATCTCCTCTCCAATGCCTAGGCACGGACATAATGCCAGTGCTATTGAGGAAGACTTATTTGTTGACACCGTGGATGAATTGTTAACTCTGCTCTTGACCATCAAGTTGAATTTGTTAAAGACTGGGGTGTTCCCAGGTTGTGACAAAGATTGCCGTATTTTCCTATCCTCATCATTTGACCGTCCTCTGTTGAAGAAAGGTATCCAACAACTTATTGATAACCAGGAAATTTTGTTTGAGAAAGCTCATATTTCACCCATTCCAGTTCCAGAAGTTTCAATAATCACCATATACGCCAATCCTTCCAGGGTTCCTAAAAAACCCGTTAGGATTACATCCGCTCCTATGACTACTCCGTTGAAGATAACAATGCCCGGGCCAATC
This sequence comes from Vicia faba, assembly GCA_948472305.1. Classification (NCBI taxonomy): domain Eukaryota; kingdom Viridiplantae; phylum Streptophyta; class Magnoliopsida; order Fabales; family Fabaceae; genus Vicia; species Vicia faba. The sequence continues at coordinate 1,483,884,189 of OX451738.1, forward strand.
CCATACAAATCAGATAAGACGGTACCATGGAACTATGGTGGAGAAATCTACTATCATGGTGTCAAACAGATTGAACAGACTGCCGAAGAGGAGAGCTCCGAAGAGGATAATTCTGACGTCAGTAACATTGCCGGAACAAGCAAAATTACCCGCAGTAGGAGAATTTTCTCTCTAGAGATTGCTCCTCCAAAAGCAGTCTTTGGACCTGTGGCTGTTCCGAAGATTACAGTTGTACCAGTGATTACACCTGCAAGTGTACCTACCAACAATGACAATGCAATTCCTATCCCTGTTTCCGCTGCTGAGAATAAAGGAAAGAATGTTCAAGAGGAGCTTGTCCTGACGAAGGCTCAACCACTAGTTATTCCTGAGACATCCAAGAAGGAGATGGAAGAAATCCTGAGGATCATTAAGAAGAGAGATTATGATGTGGTAGAACAACTGGGCAGACCCCCTCCAAAATCTCTATGTTAGCCCTGCTATTGTGCTCTGAGGCACATGCTAAAGCTTTGGTAAAGTTCTTGAAGACAACTCACATTCCGCAAGAGACGTCTGTGGATCAATTCCAAGATTGTGTGGCCAGTTTGACGGCCGACAATGGCCTGGGTTTCTCCGATGATGACTTGACCTCCAAAGAGAGAAAACACAACGATGCACTACATGTCTCGGTGGAGTGTAGGGGAACCACACTAGCCCATGTTTTGGTTGATACTGGATCATCCTTGAACGTCTTGCCAAAGAAAGCCCTGGATAGACTGGATTGTGAGGGGCTGACTTTAAAACCCAGCAACATTATTGTAAGAGCATTTGACGGCTCTAAAAGAATGGTCCATGGGGAGGTGGACATCCCGATCATAGTTGGTACCCAGACGTTCAATTCAACATTCTACATGATGGACATTTGTCCTTCTTACTCTTGCCTGTTGGGACGTCCCTGGATTCACAATGTCGGTGTGGTCACCTCCACTTTGCATCAGATGCTGAAGTACCCCGTCCAAGGGAAGATCATAACTATCCATGGGGAAGAGGAATACATGATTAGTCATCTGAATTATTTCCGATATGTAGAATTGGATGGAGAATTCATTGAGACCCCTTTCCAACATTTTGAAGAAGTTTCTCAGGAAATAGCGGCGACCAAGGAGGTATCCTCAACTCCTGTGATCACAAGACCTCCACCTCAGATGTCTTCTTTAAAAGATGCAAAGGCAGTAGTGGAAGAAGGGGGAAGCACCATCTGGGGGCAGCTTCCAGACTTTCCCTATAAATCAGACAAGTTTGGCCTGGGATTTACTTCGACTTCTCAGAAGGCCGTGCACCGCGCCCGTGCCGGAGGGCCACCTATGAAGATCAGCCACCGAGGGGTTAATGCACTAAAGGACAGTAAATAAGATGGCAGCTTGGAATACTGGATTTTTCCTACTGTTGGTGGAGGATTGTGCAATTGGGAAGCAAAAGACTTTGTCCCGATTACTTTCATACCGCAGTAATTTATCTTTTCCATTTCTGTTGAATTTGTAATAATTTACAAACAATTCGTACTTTTTCAACCTTGTGTCTTACCCGAGGCACAACGGTCCATTTGTAAGGGTTTTTATTTCATTTTCATATGTCATTTAATGAATCATGGACGCTTTTCATATATAAACCTTTTGTGCTCATTGTCTTTCTTTTACATTTTGTTGTTTTAAGATGGCTATGCCCTTACACACACCCACACTCACAAATGCAGGTACCCTTACACTCCGGAACCCATGGGTAACGATACTGCTATAGCCTTCAGTGACTCTGAAGATCTGATCTACCAAGCTGAATACGAAGGTGAGGAAGATTGTGAGGTGCCAGGGGAATTGGCCAGATTACTACAACAAGAGGAAAAAGCTATTCTACCTCATGAGGAGCTGTTGGATACAATCAACTTGGGCACTGAGGAAGATAAAAAGGAAATCAGAGTGGGTGCCAATCTAGAGCCGAGTGTCAAGGAGCGCCTAATTCAGCTGTTACATGATTATGTTGAGATCTTTGCCTGGTCATACGAAGACATGCCGGGACTTGATACAAACATTGTGGTACACCGTCTACCCACAAGAGAAGACTGACCACTAGTTAAGCAAAAATTCCGCCGCATGAAACCTGACATGTCAAAGAAGATCAAAGCAGAAGTTATGAAGCAGTTCAATGCAGGATTTCTGGCTGTTACTTCCTATCCATAATGGGTTGCTAACATTGTTCCCGTGCCTAAAAAGGACGGCAAAGTGAGAATGTGCGTGGATTATAGAGATTTAAACAGGGTCAGCCCTAAAGATGATTTTCCACTTCCGCACATTGACATCCTGGTTGACAATACAGCTCAGCACAAATTATTTTCTTTCATGGATGGATTCTCAGGCCATAACTAGATCAAAATGGCACCTGAGGACATGGAGGAAACTACATTTGTTACACAGTGGGGTACGTTCTGCTACAAAGTGATTCCATTCGGACTGAAGAATGTCGGGGCAACCTATCAACGCGCCATGGCAGCTTTGTTTCATGATATGATACATCATGAGATAGAGGTCTACGTAGATGACATGATAGCCCATTCACAAACTAAAGAAGAACACCTTGATCATTTGCAAAAGCTGTTTGTCAGGTTGAAGGAGTACAAGCTAAGATTGAATCCGAACAAGTGCACATTTGGAGTCCGATCCAGTAAGCTCTTAGGTTTCCTTGTCATCAACAAAGGCATCGAGGTTGATCCTGTCAAAGTCAAAGCTATACAAGAAATGCCTGCTCCTCGCACTGAGAAGGAGGTCAGAGGTTTCTTGGGACGCCTAAACTACATTGCTAGGTTCATTTCTCACCTAACATCTACTTGTGAGCCAATCTTCAAGCTGTTGAAGAAAGATTAGGTAGTTAGATGGAATGATGACTGTCAAATTGCTTTCGATAAAATCAAGGAGTATTTACAAGAGCCTCTTGTCTTGATGCCACCCATCGAAGGAAGTCCGCTAATCATGTATCTGACCATCTTGGATAACTCAATGGGGTGCATATTGGGGCAGCATGATGAGTCTGGCCGAAAAGAGCATGCCATTTATTACCTTAGCAAAAAGTTTACCGACTGTGAAACCAGATATTCACTACTCCAGAAAACTTGTTGTGCTTCGGTATGGGCTGCTTGTCGGCTAAGGCAGTATATGTTGACTCATACCACTTTGCTGATATCTAAGATGGATCCGATAAAGTACATCTTTGAGAAGCCTGCTTTGTCTGGAAGGATAGCTAGATGGCAAATGATCCTGACATAATACGATATACAGTACACAACCCAAAAATATATAAAAGGGAGTGTGCTAGCCGATCATCTGGCTCATCAAGCTGTAGAAGATTACCAATCCATGAAGTTCGACTTCCCTGACAAAGACATCATGACATTGGACAACATTGAAGATTTTAGACCATATGACGGACCTGAACAAGGATCCCGATGGACCCTGTACTTTGATGGATCCTCCAATGGGCTTAGTAACGGTATCGGTGCTGTACTTATATCTCCAGAAGGTTGCCATACTCCTTTTACAGCTAGACTTTGCTTCAACTGTACGAACAACATGGCAGAGTATGAAGCATGCATATTTGGTCTCAAGGCTGCCATAGACTTGGGAATCAAATCTTTAGTTGTGTTTGGGGACTCAGCTTTGGTCATCAGTCAGATCAAAGGAGAGTGGGATACTAAGCATCCAAACCTCATCCCTTACAAAGAAAATGTCTTGACATTGCTACCACATTTCGAGCAGATTACCTTCGAGCACTTCCCGCAAGAAGAAAATCAGCTAGCAGATGCCCTAGCTACAATGTCATCCATGTTTAAACTTAATTGGGATAATGAGGCTCCCCAAATCACCATTGAACGAATGGATGAACCTACACACTGTCACGAGATTAATGTCGAAGAAGTAGTGGACCGACCTTGGTTCCATGAAGTCAAAAGGTATCTCGAGGCTCAAGAATACCCAGAAGGAGCTTTAGTCAATGACAAAAGTTCTTAAGGAGATTCTCAGCTAAGTTCTTCCTGAGTAATGGCATCCTGTACAGACGAAATCATGATTCTATTCTGCTCCGTTATGTGGACAAGATTGAAGCTGGAAGGATTATGGCTGAATTGCATGAAGGTACCTTTAGCACTCACTCTAGCGGGCATACGATGGCTAAGAAGATTCTACGGGCAGGCTATTACTGGTCTACCATGAAAGCTGACTGCTATCAACACTCCCGGACTTGCCATAAATGTCAAATCTATGCAAATAAGGTACACGTGCCCCAAGTTCCTCTAAATGTCTTAACAACTCCTTGGCCATTTGCTATGTGGGGAATCGATATGATTGGGGATATCAAGCCTACAACCTCCAATGGACACCGCTTCATTCTGGTGGCCATTGATTATTTCACAAAATGGGTCAAAGCAGCTTCCTTCGTATCCGTTACAAAGAATGTGGTTGTCTGCTTCATCAAGCAGAATCTCATTTGCCGGTACAATATCCTCGAAAGGATCATCACTGATAATGGTACAAACCTTAACAATACTATGATCACCGCCCTGTGCGAGCAGTTCAAGATTCAACATCACAATTCATCTCCCTATCGGCCAAAGATGAATGGTGATGTCGAAGCCGCGAACAAAAATATTAAAAGGATCATACCGAAAATGACAGTCACCTACAAGGACTGGCATGAGATGTTACTGTTTTCTCTCCATGGCTACCGTACCACGGCTCGTAAATCAACTGGGGAAACACCCTATTCTTTGGTTTATGGCATGGAGGCTGTTTTACCCATTGAGGTTCAGATCCCCTCTTTAAGAATCATGAAGGATGCAGGTTTGAGTGAAGACGATTGGATTCAAACCCGACTTGATCAGTTGAACTTAATTGATGAAAAGAGACTTACTGCTGTTTGCCATGGTCAGACGTACCAAAAGCGGATGATCAAGGCTTTCAACAAGAAAGTCAGACGTCAAGTGTATCAAGTTAGAGATCTTGTAATTAAGCGCATCATCTTTCCACAAAGTGATCCCCGCGGCAAATGAACTCCTACCTACGAAGGACCATTTGTAATCAAGAACATCTTTTCTGGTGGGGCAATGATCTTAACCACCATGAACAGCGATGACCTGCCGCACCCTGCGAACGCAGACATAGTCAAAAGATACTACGCATAAAAGACCCGCTAGGTTGACACACCTAGGCAAAACAAGGGCATCCTGGCGAACCAAAAAAAGGTTCGGGCAAAAATTAGGGATAAATAAAAAACATTTGTACACCCGGAAAGTTGAAAACCAGAAAGGGAAACTTGGGCAAAAAAGGGTTTCCCGGTGGATCGAAAACCTGAAAGGGCGGTCCAGGCAAAAGTTAGGGAATTAAAGCGTATGATTATGTCTTGTCGGATCACTTTAAGGACAATCTCTTCACGGACAAACCTGGAGCTTCTGATCAATCCAATCATCTTCGGACGAAGCAACAAATGGACAAGATATTCGGAGATACGAAGGCTATAGCAGAATGAGAACCCCATGGGATTTTTTACACATAGCTATCTTTCTTTGTATAAAATTTTCTTACTTTTACGACACCGTCCTCATACTAGGATGTTTGTCTCCTTTGTACAAAATACTAATTCAAAGTAAATACAAAGATACCTCTTTGAAGTACAGAAAAATATTTGTCTTTTTCTTTTTACACCTGTGTTTTATTTGCAAAAACATCCAATGATTCATTAATGAACATATGCATTTGAACATAATTACTGTTTACAAATAAACGAAATGGAAAAGAACAATTACTGACAGGTTGAAAGGATAGGAAAACATCTTTAGGCTATTCCATGAGCAATCCCTACAAGTATGTCAATGAGATCCCCAGCGGAGCCAAAGTTTCAAACTGTTAATCCCCAGTGGAGCTGAAACTTCAAACTAGTGGAGCAAAAACTTTGAACTAGAGATCCCCAGCGGAGATGAAATTTCCAATTATCAATCCCCAGCGAAAACCATCCAGTTTCTCCAAATTCCCCAGCAAGTTATCTTGAAGCCTGAAAACCAGACAACAACTTCTGATAATTCCCCAATAGATTGGCAGACAACCCAAACTCCTGAACTTTGTTCCCCAGCAGGAATAAGCTTCTTCCCCACAAAGTTTTCATTACTCCCCAACAGAATGAAGATTCTCATTTCTCCCCGGTAAGAGTCATCAAAATTCTCTGGACTCCCCAACAGAATGAAGATTCTCATTCTTTTTCTCAGCAAAACAAGGATTCCCTTTGTGTAATCCCCAGTAGACGTCATCAAATTTCTCTGGATTCCCCAACAGAATGAAGACTCTCATTCTTAATCCCCTGCAGAAGTCATCAAAGTTCTCAAGATTCTCCAAGCAGATTTCTCTAGCAGTATATGGCATTACTCTCACAACGGAATTTTTGTCAATACTCCAACTTCAAGACATGAAGGATCCCTATATCCCCAGTGAAGTCACTAAGGATTTTTAATCCCCAACAATCGCCCAGGATTTCTTATCCTCAACAGTCAAGGATTTATTTTCCCCGGCAGCGATCAAGGATTTATTTTCCTCAGCAAAATCGCAAATCAGCTTACACGCGCATACATTACATCCATATATCATAAACATTGATAAAGCACATTTATTGCATCATACATTTCATGCAACATAACTTTGTGTTTCAGCTAACATTTTACCCTTTTCAGGATAAGATTAACAACTACCATTAACAAATATGCAATCATGATACAGTCCAAATATGCTCCAGACAAGGATGTTATTCTGATTCTCATTCAGATTTCAGCTTTTAGATACAGTACGGATACGCTCCAGATACGGCTGCCATTTTGTCACTTATTCAGATTCAGCCTTCAGATACAGTACGGATACACTCCAGACACGGAAGTAATTCTGTTCCTTATTCAAATACAGTACGGATAAACTCCAGGCACGAAAGTCATTCTGCTACTTATTCAGATTCTAGTCCAGATACGCTCCAGACACGGGAGTCATTTTGTTACTCATTCAGATTCAGCTTTCAGATTCAAGTTCAGATACGCTCCAGACACGGTTGCCATTCTGTCATTTGTTCTGAGTTTCCCCAGCACATATACGCTCCAGACACGAAAGCCATTCTGTCACTCATTCAGATTTAGACTTCAGATACAATCCATATACGCTCCAGACACGGTTGTCATTCTGTCACTTATTCTGATTTTTCCCAGCTCAGATACGCTCCAGACACAGACGCCATTCCATTGCTCATTCAGATTCAGTCTCCAGATACAGTTCAGACACATTCCATATACGGACACCATTCTGATACTCATTCTTCTGATTTACAACTTACAGTTCAATAAACATTCTTGGATGGCATCTACAAGCCCATCTCCAACAAGATTCTATCACATCTCCAAATGGAATCTTTAAGCCCATTCCCTCAACTACACATTGTCGAGTGCAAATTTACGGGCACTCTAGTGTCCAATCATCTTTTACCTTCGAGTCACGAACGACAAAACTCGCCAATCTAACTCTTCAGGTTCAAGAATATTGAACAAGGGCAACTGTTGTCCCCCAAAATTTTCCCTCTTATTTATCAAGATTTTCCTCACAAGACTTCTTGGACTCAAGACAAGATTATGGTTTGCTCAACTCAAGACATCATCTTGCACTGATGACCTGAAATTAGGGTTTGAGTTTGCACAAGTATTTTTTGATCATCAATGCTTAATGTGACTTTCATACACCATCTTGGACCCCTAAGATTACCCATGTTAAGTTTCAAGCCTTGAATCACATTTTTGCCCAGTCAATTGGACAGTTGACCTAAAAATCAACTATATTGGGGAAAAGTCAACTATGGCCAATTTGCAGTCAAACTTCATAATTTTTTATCCACAACAACATTTTAGACTCATATGTACCATTTGATCAAGTTTGGATCACAACTCCTTAAGAAATTTGATCAAATCATCAAAAGGGCAAAATGGTCAAAATTAGGGTTTTGACTGAGAAAGGGCAATTTTTGATTTTTAACCTAGCCAGTGACCAATTGGGTTCAAACATGATTTCAAGGACTCAATGGAATTATCTTGACTTAATCACATGTTTCAAAAGATCTCAAGTACATAGGATTGACAGATGAATTTTGCAGTCAACTGATCAAAAGTCAACTGTGCACTGAAAAGTCAAACTTTGACTTTTTGGTCAAAATCAAGTGCCAAAGGTCATAATTCATCAAGATATGTCAAAGTGTGAAACTTTTTGACCAAGAAACCTAAAATTTCAAATTAGGGTTTTAATTTGAAAATTTTTCATAACTTAGAATTTTTCTAAGTATGGGAAATTTCTTATTTTTTCCTAACTTTTCACCACTTTTTCACCATGATGCAATTTGATTAAAAGAAAACTTCCAACATGAAAGTTGTAGTCCTCCATGAAATCTACAACTTTGCTTCACAAAGTTTTCTCAAAAGATGCTTGGATCTCAAGTTATGAATTTGTGAATAGGGGTCCATGAATTAAATAACTTAGTGAAAATTTGCCCTAATTTCATGGACATTTTTCACATAGTTCCAAGAGGTATATCAAAATTCATTTCAAAGATGGATTGTAGAGCATGTTGCAAGCTTTCCAAAATGTCTAAGAACTCTCCAAGATCATTTGTGGTTAGGGAGAATCGAAGAAGAGAAATTGGCATTTTGTCACTTTTGTCCAAGCCATTTTCACAACGCATCAAGTTGCAAATCTGATCAAGCATGATTGTACCTTGAATTACAGGTCCTAAACTCCTTCTACACTCCATAATTAAATGCTAACTCAATGGATAAAGGCATTGTTTTCACTTTTGGAGCATTGTATAAGAAATAAATCCATTAATGGCATAAAGGGCACATTGCCATTTTCATAAAGCAAGCTTTTCCAACTTTATCAGCCTTGAGCCTTGGACTTGTTCTTTTGGTTCAAACAATTTCCAGAGGAATTAAGCAAAGCATACCAACTATTATCAGCCTTTGAGATAGCTAGTACAGGCCTTTTGCATAAGTCTTGTCACTTTTCTTAAAATGCAAGAAAAGTTGCAAAAGTCCAAAGAACTTGTACATTTGATAAAGGGTGGACTTGGTATCATTCTACACATCTTCACAAACTTATCACAAGGCTAGACACGAATTCTTAGGATCCAAAACTCTCCCAAATTGAAAAACCTCATTTTTCTGCCAAAACTGCCAGTTTCTGCAAAACACTAGCCATTTCATTTTTGGCTCGTGCGTTTCTTATTTCAACACTTCAAACACCTTCCATACATCCTACCAAAGATATCCAAGCATTCATCTTGCAACTGTGAGCTCTGTTTCAACTATCACCATTTTCAAACTTGGAGGTTGCAGATTGACTCGTGCAGGAAGTTCTGGCCATCCACAAAGCCCAATAAGCATTGGAATAACTTGAAGGAACTTCAAGGAAGCTCACACGATCCTCAGGCCTCACTGAAAGTCCCCACATTGCCATATCCAAATCCAGCTGAAGGAGGTATTTTTCAAAACTTTATCTCTCTATTTAGGCATCCTCAAGCCACGATTTGTGAAACAAAAATGTAGTCCTTAACTTGGTGAAGTTGTACATATGCATATTTGTCATTTATTTTAACGGAGCTAAGAGAATTTGAAACTTGAAGTTGTTGAAATAATTAGGTCAGGAATTAGGGTTTGCAAAATTCTCTCTGACCTTTGAGAGTTAGGTCACAAAATGGATATGGTTGGAATCGTGATCCAAAATGCTACATGTTTCATGTTGTAAGTTTTTGCTTTTGTGCAAGTATGTGAGAATTGCAGGTTTGAAAAAATGCGCGCAGAAGGATGAAGCTGGAGGACAGGGATGACTGTCCTGGGCCTGGGGCGCCTTGGGCTTGTTGTTTTTTATTTCCACACCCCCTGACTTGATATCCACACCCCTGGCTTTATTTTGTTTATTTTTCATATTTTCTTTTCATTTTTATATTTATTGTTTTTATTTATTTTTCTGAACCATAAAAAATCATGAAAAATATTTTCTTTATTTTTTGCATTTTATTTTATTTTTTTTTAATTATTTTTTGGCATAAAAAATAGTCTTATTAAATAATGGACTTTATTTTTCTTGAATAAATTATAAATATATTTAATAAAAATACTATACATTTTTATTTTATTATTTATACACATAAGATATTATTTTCATACATATTTTAATTTTTAATATTTGTTAATAATATTATTTATTATTTCTTGTACAAAAATGGACAAAATAAAATAAATATAGAACATATATTTTCTTTTGATCAAAATTAGGGTTTCCCCTTTCAAAAATAACAATATTTTTTTTCCTTTTTTTAGGGCTCAAATAATTTATTTTTCTCATACATAAAATAAATACAAAACATTTTTTTTGCATGATTACATTTTTTTTGCATATTTAAATATTTGTATATTTATTTATTGTACAATATTCAATTGGGTTGTAATAGTATTTTAGGATTTTTATTTTGTGCAAATATCCCCATTCAAAAACTTGTATCCCCCCTCCCATAATAATTGTTGTAATAGATTAGTTTTATTTTACGCAATTTATCGCATTTATACCATGTGTAGTAAATTAAGGTTTTGCATGAAAAGACCAAAAAAACCAACAAATAGAATGGCCTAATACAAGACAATCAAAAGCATGTAAAATGACACACATTGCACACAAAGCACCCTTAGGGTTTCACCCACTTGGTTGCCTAAACAAAATGGCCATGGTATGCATACAAAGTATCTTGGCAAAGCAAATCAAACAACTAAGATCATAGTACCTCGATGACGCTATCAAAAGGTTTCCTAAACAAATGATCTTGGTCCCTCAAAAATGCTAAAGATACTTGGCAACATTGCTATCATGGTCATAAGATGACCCACGCCCGTCCCGTTTAACATCCAAAGATAGGGTTGTTTACCAAATCAATGGTAAATCAACAATGTCAAAGGGATAAAAATGCATAGGAAAGACGTTTGAGTAGGGTAGATAGTTCTAAGTTACTTGCTCTCTTCAAAACAATCCTTGCTATTTTTAAAACAAACACACCCATTTTCAAAACATTTCCAAACAACTTTCAAAACACAAACATCTTTGTATACATTCTTACGAACGAGAATCATTACAAAGATTTCCCAAACGAGTGGCCTCTTTTCAAAATACTTTCAAAATCACACCATACACAAAGCACCATTTCAAACAATTTCAAAAGCAAAGCAAGTAACTAAGAGCCCATGGAAAACCATGGATGAAAAGGGTGCTAGCACCTTCCCTTTTCGTAATCTACCCCCCGAACTCAAGAAAACATCTCAAAGGTCTTTCCTGTGCTTTTTTACCTTTCCTTTTGGATAAAATAAAAGTCGGTGGCGACTCTTGCTAAACCGCGACATTTGCGACGAAACAAAAAACCTCAAGTCAGTTCTCCCAGTGTATCACACAGGGGATATCAGAAAGCTGACCCCAAGTTATACAACCACCTTCTTCTAAAGTAGCTTTGGCGTCTTTCAAGGAAGCCATCTTGTGTGGAACCCTGGTAGTCTTTGGAATGGCAGAAATATCTTCAACAGCAACAGGGGAAATAACTTCAAAAGATTGATAGGGAGTCTCGATGAATTCTCTGTCCATCTCCATGTACCAGAATGAATTCAGGTGACTGACCATGTACTCATCCTCTCTGAAGACAGTAACAATCTTCCCTTTCATAGGATACTTTAATTTCTGGTGCAAGGTGGAGGTAACAGCACTTGCTCCAAGGATCCAGGGGCGTCCTAATAGACAAGAATAAGTTGGCCGGATGTCCATTACATAAAAGGTGGATTCAAATATTTGTGAACCTACTTTGATCGGGAGGTCCACTTCTCCATGTACCATTCTTTTTTATCTGTCAAAAGCTCGAACTATAATGTCACTAGGTTTCAGTACGACCCCTTCACAATCCAATATGTCAAGAGCGCCCTTTGGCAGAACATTCAGAGAAGAGCCAGTATCAACTAAACATGAGCCAAAGTAGTGCCCCTGCATTCAAGGGAGACATACAGAGCCCTATTATGATTTCTCCCCTCCAAAGTCAGGTCAGTATCATAGAAACCTAATCCATTGTCAATCGTTAAGCTAGAAATATAACTTCCAAATTGATTGGCAAAAATTTCTTGTGGTACATGAGCAGTCTTCAGAAATTTGATTAAAGCTTGTGCATGAGCTTTAGAACACAGTAGTAGGAATAACATGGAGATCTTTGATGGGGTCTTCCCCAGTTGTTCAACAATTTTGTAATCGCTTCTACGAATGATCTTCAAAACTGCTTACATTTCTTGTCCAGAGGTATCTTTGACTTTAGCTTCTTTTGGTGCCTCTGTTCGGGAAGACTCTATCATTGGCTCTTTACCTCGAGCTTAGGCTGTTGTCTTGGTAACAGTGACTTGAACAGGTGGAGAGATTTCCGAGGAGAAACTCCTTCCGCTTCTAGTAATTTTACTGGTCCCCGCAATATTTTCAATATTGGGATCAACCTCTTCATCATCTTCGTCAGACAACTCTTGTTTAATGCCATGGTGTGATACGGTGGGAGAACTGACTTGAGGTTTGCGTTTGTTTTCGCACTTGTTCGGTTTAGCAAGAGTCGCCACCAACTTTTTATTTTATCCTAAAGGAAAGGTTAAAAAGCACAGGAAAAACCTTTGAGATGTTTCGTGGGTTCGGGGGGTAGATTATGAAAAGGGAAGGTATTAGCACCCTTTTCATCCATGGTTATCCATGGGCTCTTAGTTACTTGTTTTAGATCACTTGCCTTGATTTTAAATTGCTTGAAATGGTGGTGTGTATGTGTGTTTGAAAATGTTTTGAAAAAGATGCCTTGTCTAGGCAACCGTTGTAACAATTCTTTACTCGAATGTTTTACAAAGGTGTGTGTCTTTTTGAAAAGATATTTCAAGGTTTTGAAAGTTGTTTTGAAAGTTGTGTTGTGGAGTGTGTTTTGAAAGTAGGCAAGTGTGTTTTTCAAGTTGATCAAGTAACTAAGAGTTGTCTACCCCTAAATTTACTCAAAGATTTTTCTCATGTTTTAACCCTTTTAACAGTATTGTTCCACCATTGTATTTGGTGGACAATCTTGTGTTAGGATGTTAACGGGACAGGCGCGGGTCATCGTATAGACCATGAATGCAATGGTGCCAAGTGTCTTTGGCAATTTGCTTGAGGGACTATGACCATTTTGTTTAGGAAACTTCGAAAGCGTCATCGAGGGACTATGATCATTTGATTTGTTTTTGTTTTGCCAAAGAAACTCAACATGCAAGCATGGCCCATTTTGGAAGGCAACGAGTGGAGGAACCCTAGGGGTGCAAGTGTGAATTGTGTATTGATTATCATGCATTTGTCTTGTATTAGGTTATCTAGCGGTTGATTTTGAATCTTCGAATACAAACCCTAATTACTATACAGTATATAGAAAGTGATAAATTGTGGGAATTTAAAGTCTAAGCTATTACAAATAAGTATCCGGGAATGGGGGTACAAATATTTACAAATGGGGATGAGTCTTATCAGGATAGTAGTGTCCAAATAATATTTACAACCAAATCGAATCGCATTCTCAATGTAACATGTATCAATGTATAAGAATAAAAGCAATGTATCAAGAGTATTTGTGAAAGTATATGTGATTATTTACAAATGAGAAAAGTATGTTAACTTAATGCAATATTAAATATTTTATTTATTTTTTGGTTTTTTTGTTAAATATGTACAAACAAATGTTCTAAAGAAAAATGTTTTAAGTTAAAGAAAATTAATATTTATACATTTTTAGTTAATGTTATATAAACAAAAGGGTTTTAAAGAAAAAGTATTTAACTTAAAACGAACTAATTATTTATGTATCTTTTAATGTTTTATATACAAGAAAATTATTTACCTCCAAATTTTTTTCTTATGTATTTTTAATTATACTAACTAAAATAAAAGGTAATTAAGAAAGTTTTATATAAAAAGAGTTAATGTATTATTTTATTTACAAAAGAAATAGAGTGATAAAATAAAAAAGGATTGATTTAAGAGTATAAAAAATAAAAAAGGTTGAATGGGCCTTAGAGATGGTTCTTGGCCCAAAACAAAGTTTGAAAGAGAAACAAAGGGGGGGGGGGATGCACGCTGAAAGGAGGGGTCTGGCGCTAGATTTAGTTGGGCTTGGGGCTTCTTGTGGGGGTAACCGGCCCAAGGTGGTTTTGACAATTTTGTTTTAGGGTTGAATGAGTTTGTTCAGAAACAAGGGTTTACAGGCTAGAGCGGCGCCGCTCATCTTCTTCTCCTCTTCGTCTTTCCTGAGCAAGGCTTTCTGAACGAACTCTTCGTCCATAGACACTAGGCGCCACCGTCCGTCTCCTCCTCCCTCCATGGTCTAGCAAGGCGATGTTGTAAGGTAATGATTTCCCATTTCTGTTCGTCTTACGCTTTAGGGTTTCAAGTTTCACATGTTTTTTAATCTTTGACAATTTCATGATATTTGATTATTATTATTGTTCTGTGAGGTGTGAAAGAAAAGGGCAGAAGAATTATACCTTCGTTGGCTTTTGGAAATGGAGGAGGAGAAATGGATAGGGGGGCGTCCTCAGGCGGCCGGACGGAAGAATATGATGCTGTGGGCTTTGCTGGTATTCCTGGTATTATTTACTTTTTGATGGTTTCGTGATGAGCTTCTCTGAAAACCCCATAACAGTTGCTTCTTTTCCTCTTTTGAATGCTTATGTATGATGATGATGCTTGGAATCTGAGTATTGTTTTTTGTTATTGTTGGACCCTGTGATGAGCTTAGCTCTGAGGGTTTGGATTGGTTTGCTCAACGATGATGAAATTGAAACTGAGATGCCTGCTTGTTGTTATTTCACTTCTGAATAGCTTCTCCTCTCTTGGCTTTGTGCTGGCTTCGTTGCTTGATAAAGAAATTTCCAGTTCTGAGAGCTTTGTTTGGATATGTTTGCTCAGTGATGATGAAATTGAAACTGAGAGTTTGGATTGGATTGGTGGTTGGGATTGTAAGCTTGTTTGTAAAGGCTTTTTCTGGTATAGGCTCTTTGATGAAGGTTTGTTGGTTAATGATGTTTACAGCTTCAGTTGTTGTTTGGCTATTTTGGTTTTGATTTGTGGGGGTTTAGGCCTCGCGTTTGAAAAAGTTTAAGGCAGGTTTTGTTGTTTTAGAACAGGTTGGAGGCAATTTGTTTTAGGCTTGTGGGCTTATGCTTGGATTGAATACTTGAGGCAAGCAGGTTTGAAAGGTTGTGTGAAGCAGGTTAGAGGTTTGGTACTGTCTGTTTGTGTTTGATAGGATTTGTGGTTACAGGTTTATGCAGGTGAAGGCTTGTGTTTTAGGCTTTTGGTTTGAGGTTGCAATCTTGGTAGTTTGGAGCTTATGGTTCTGTGTGTGAAACAGGTTTGGCTTTGGACACAAAACAAGCTTGAGGCAGCTCTGTTGGTGTTTTTGATACAAGCTTGAGAGCTTGTTCTTTTTCTTTGTATTTTTCTGCCTCCCTTTGTTCTGTTCTGAACTGTTTGTTTTATATCCTTTAAGCCTAAGCCTGTAAGCCTCTCCACTTCTCTCTCTCTTTCTCTCTCCACAGATAAAAAACATATTATATTGTTTAAATATGTACTTGCTCTGAAAAAGTGTGGCTGGAAAATGATGAATTTTGAATATGTTGCTTGCATTGTTTCTTTCCTCTGCATCTTGTACTTGTTGACAGCTTTTGGCTTTTGATATCTTTCTATATCTTCTTTGGACAGCTTTTGGACAGTTTAGTTGACATTGGACTTGGTTAGGCATTTTTCAATTTGCAATTTGTACAGTTCAGTGTGCCTTTGTGCATTGTTTGGCATATTCTGGACAATTTAGTTTGCCTTTCCAAGTAGCTTGTGCATTTGGTTCAATTATGCAGCTTTGTACATTTTTATATTTGCAAACATAATTCCTTTCCCTCTTTGTGAACCAAGAATTTTCTTGTGATTTGCAGAGAGGGTGAATAAACTGATTCCGGCCAGTCACTTTTAATGATGAGCTTTTTTATGATTAACTGTCTGCCTTTTTATTTCATCTGCATTTGACTTCTTTTCTTTTCTTTGTTTTTGCAGATAAAAATTAATTGAGCAATGGGGAGCATCAGTAGAAGATGAAGACTTAGGAAACTTTAGGATAGCTTTATTTTATTTCCAATTATTTGTAATAACATTATTTGTAAATACTGTAACTGTATTCAAATAACATTTTGTACTAATAATTAAAAATAAATAAAAGCTCTTTTGTCAATTAATCTCATTTAATTCTTCTTCAATTGTTTATTTAATTATATATATTTCTTAAATTATAATAACTAGAAAATATCCAATAATTTTAACTTAGAAATGATAAATAATCAATAAACGTCTGGCGTTCCGAATAATCAAAAGTATTGCACAGTCAATCACAATAAATGCCCATATGTCCTTTCCTTTTACTGATTAAGCCAAACACTGCAAATTCTCAATTCAAATGCCTCAGCTTTTATCCCCGATGTTTAGACAGAAATCTTGAACAAACGTCACAATCATGTGACAGTCAATTAAAACACTGTGGATTCCAATTCTTCTAAAAATGCGCGTGCAAACCCTGATTCTTGATTTACTGTCAAAGAAGCGCCTGCCTGATCAAGCCCTGAGCCAAACTCAACCAAACCCTAATAATCTGCTTGAACTGTTCCAGAGTCCATGAAAACCCTAATTTGGATAGACTGATAAAAAAAAGTCTGTTTGACTGATTCTTACGCCAATCTGAAAAGTCAGGGAAAACCCGAAGCTGTGATTTCTTGTGGAAAAGAGAGGGCAAATTTTGGGGTACAACACATGGTAATAGACGTCAGACCTATAATTCCATGGAATAGCCTTCTCCGAGGAATATGGAATGGGCCCAAGTTTTGTAATGATTAAGGGAGAAGATTTTGGATTGGCAGTAATCCTTACAGGACCCTTGGAAGTGATCTTGAAAGGAGTACCAGATATGACAGACAAATCTCGGCACAAAGTTTCATCATACATAATTTTTTCAATCAAAATTACATATTCATCCATTAGCCGTTGAATGCCTTCCTTCAATAACCCACAACCATTGGGTGGAACCTCACAACAATAACATTCTTTAATACAACCTGAAAATAAACTGACTTGTAGCAAATTCTTCTTGACTATTGACAGAGGAGTAACCACATCACTTACAGAGGTAACATACAAAACATCTTCAATAGCACTCATGCCTTTGTCATGCTTTGGCATAGGAGCAGTAATCACGTTCAGAGTCTCAGGAGGGTCGAAATTAATTTCCTTGTTATCAATCATGTCTTGAACTTTGTTTTTCAGGGCCCAACAGTTGTTGGTGTCGTGCCCAGTACTGTTCAAATGATAGGCACATCTTGCATTTGGATTGTACTTCGGAGAAGATGTGTATGGATTAGGAGGAGGATCTCGGAGTGTTATGAGGTCAGCCTTTAAAAAATGTTGCAATGCTTGAGCTAAAGGCATACTAATTATGTTGAATTACCGCCTCAGAGCGTCTGACCTATGCTGGTTGCCCTGTTGTTGTTGTTGTTGTTGAACAGGCGTTGGATTAGAGATCAACACCGCTCCCACAGAGTGATGGCGATCATTTTTGCTACGGTTTTTCTGGCCATAGACAAAATTGGTTTCTTTTTTACCAATGAAGGGCTTCTTCACAACATTAGAAGTTGCAGCCATCCGAATCCTCCCGCTCTTTATACCACTTTCAACTTGTTCTCTAGTCAAAATCAACTCAGTAAACCCTGATGAAAAACTCCCAATCAACAAATTAAATAATGGACCTGTCAGAGTGCCCATGAACATATCCACTACTTCTCAGTCAGTCAAAGGAGGCTGAACCCTTCCATCCAGGTCTCTCCATTTTTGTGCATACTCCTTGAACCCTTCATTCGAGCCCATGGACATATTTTGCAACTGCATACGAGTCGGCGCTAGGTCAGCATTATATTGATACTACTTGTAGAAAGCAATAGCCAAGTCTTCTCATGTGTGAATGTTGGTTCCCTCCAGCTGATAGAACCATTCAAGTTGAGTACCGGACAAACTTTCTTGAAAGAAGTGGACCCACAATTTCCGATGAGTAGTATGAGGTTGGATTTTTCAGACATACGACCTCAGGTGAAGTTTGGGACAAGAGACCCCATCATATTTAGCAAAGATAGAGACCTTGAATTTGTGAGGGATGACCACCCCCGGGATCAGACCTAGCTCTCCAAAATACAATCCAGGCACTTTCTGGATTTCTACAGCTTTGAGTCGGTCTTCCAACTGCTTGTATTTTTCGTCTGCAGGAGGGTACTATTTGTCGGAGTAGTCTTCATCCTCAAAAACCTGATTATTTCTATCTTCATCCCTGACACTTTTGCCATCCTGTTTTGGTCGTCGTCTTCCTCAGAGGAAACATCATTCACTAGAACTGGTTAAGCAGGACCTTTGAATCTTCTACCCATATTGAGGATAACAACCCGCTTCTTAGTCTTCTTTTTCGTGGTGAGGAGCGGCATCATCTCTTGTTTCCCTTTGGCCAGATTCAGAAGAGTCTCTTAAAATTATGCATGCTAAGTTTGGAGATCCTTGACAGTTTGTTCGAGAGCCATCTTAAACTGAAATAAATAGTAAATAGATGAGGAAACCTGTATTGGAAAACCTGATTATGAAATGATGAATGATATATGGATACAATATTTTCAAGGACCTTTAGGAGATTTAAATTTTCTAACCGAGGGGAAACAAAAACAAAGATTTCATTAAATAAGTTCAAAATTACAACTGCCTTCTAGGCTTACAATGAAAATCAAAAGAGTCTCAAGGAGACAACAATATTAACTTCTAAAACCTAAGATTAAAGTCTCCCACAGATGCTTCATCTTCGTGTCGATGTATGTTTAAGGCTTTGCTCCTCGTGAAGTTGCTTTGTGAGCTCCAACACTTTCTTTTCACTTGCATAGAATTGAGCTTCAAAGGTGTCCCGTTCTTTCTTGAGTTGAATCCAAGACTTCTGCAATTCTTCGAGGTCAGTAGGCATATCTGGATGGAGAATGGTGCGAGAAAAGTCCCCTTCGACAACAGGCTCTATGATCACCCTCAGAACAGCTGGATATGGCATCTTGAGGTTTTGAGCGTGATCTCGTACCCATCTGATGTAGGGCTCCAAAGGGATGGAATTCTTATGCCCTAAAGTCTTGCTATCAATTTTGTTTATCTTTCCCCAAGCACGTATAAACCTTTAACGATAACCTTGAAAATCGTTCTCATAGTCGAACACAATACCCTGGATAAGTGCGTCATGAGGACCACTTCTTCGAGCATAACCAAATTGGTGTTAAGCTACAGAAGGGTTGTAAGTTATACCTCCCTTAATTCCAAGGAGCGGGACATTAGAGAATTCCCCGTAACGATCAATGATAGTAACATTTTCCAGAGATCGGGAACACCAATAAATATTTGAATGAGAGAGCGACATCATCCTTTGAGACCACCTCAAACCTTGTTCATTCTTCAATACTGATTGGGGAAGGTGCGAAATAAACCACCTTGACAGCAGAGGTACGCAACACATAAGATTCCCTCGCTTCCTCTTAGTACGAGTGTGAAGAGAATGAAAAATGTCTCCAGGCAAGATAGGCACAGGGTTATCAGAAAGAAATATCTTGATGGCATTCACATCTATGAGTTTGTCTGGATTAGGGAATAGCACCAAGCCATAGATTTACAAAGCCAAGATTTCTTCGAAAGCTTGAAAACTCATAGTATCCAAAAACAGCCGATCCTTTTCTAACAGAAAGTTATATAACAACCCTTGACTTTCCTCCTTGTTTCCCAATTAGATACAATGTTAGACCGCTTCAAATGTAAGGCTGATGCAATTTCTTCAGGTTGTGGCTCTTTCTCTAAATTGGTGAAAGGTATTTGATTAAGAACATGTACTCCTAGTAATTGAGAAAACTCCTCTATTGTGGGTACCAACTGATAATCAGGAAAGGTGAAGCAGTAATGTGCGGGATCAAAGAACTGAAATATAACACTCATCATATCTTCTTCAAAACCTGAGGTAACCAAACTGAGTAGTCGACCATGCCTTTTGATGAACAGGGAACTTTCGGGGACCCTTGAGACTAACTCCTTAAGTTGAGAAGGTATTTTCATAAAAATCATACAGATAGTATTTCTACGAGCGGAGGCCATAACCTACAAAATAGAACAAAGATAAATCCCTAGGTCCTTGAAACAGTTAGTGAAAATGATATGGTATAATGTCATGATGTTATGATGTCATGTTCGAACAATTAATCAAGCACAAACAAAACACGCAAGGCCTTAGGTTTAAGCTTGCATGGAGTTTGTAGGAAAGTACCCACTTGAAGTTTTAGTTAGCTTAACCTATCCTAAAAGATATAACCGGGTTCTAGGAGCCTCAATATCATTGATTTTTCTCTCAGGCATTGTTTCAGCACAAGCATCTAAATTGCAACTGAAATATCCAGAGAGTCCAATCTCAATGAGTGTAGCATCGAGTATCAACCAACTTTAGTCTGCACCAAATCCAACCATCTCACTACTTTCTAATGGCTAAGTTGTGTGAACTAAAGTTCTAAGGTCAGTTAGTGCTTATGATACCATGTGGCAGCCCAGTATGCTCCCTTACTTACTTAAGGGAAACCAGTATCACCCAATGTGTCGCACTAATGTAGCCATCGTTTCAACCATATCGATCTACGCCGTACAGTTTTCACGATCTATTGATACTTACCTAAAATGCCCCCAGATCTGGGTATAGGATCTATACAAGAAATAAACCAAGCATATCCCAAAATATATAGCATACAAGGCAAACAATTAAAGCAATAAAGGTGATATAGATCTTAAGGTAACCCCACTTTTAGTGTCATTTCCCCAGCAAAGTCGCCATTTCTGTAATGCAGAGCGAGAACTAACTTTTAGGTTTTGCGTTTTATCGCAAATGTTGTGGATAGCAAGAGTCACCATCGACTTTTCTTTTATCCAATAAAGGAAAGAGTGAAAAGAACAGGAAAGACCTTTTGAGAATTTTCTTGAGTTCGGGGGGTAGGTTATGAAAATGGAAGGTGTTGTACCCCAAAATTTTCCCACTCACATATCAAGAATTTTCTCACAAGATCTTCTTGACTCAAGACTGCATTAGGGTTTGATCAGCTCAAGACATCTCCTTATACACTGATGACCAAAATTAGCGTTTGAGTTTGCACAAGGATTTTTGGAATTCCAATGCCCCATATGACTTTCATGGATCATTATGGACCCCCAAGATTACTCATGCCAAGTTTCAAGCCTTGGATCACACTTTTGATTAGTCAATTGAGCAGTTGACCTAAAAATCAGCTATATCGGGGAAAAAGTCAACTATGGCCAATTTACAGTCAAACTTCATAATTTTTTATCCATATAAATATTATAAACTCATATTTATCATTTGATCAAGTTTGGACTACAACTCCTCAAGAAATTTGATTAAATCTCCAAAAGGGCAAAATGGTCAAAATTAGGGTTTTGACTGGGAAAGGGCAATTTCTGATTTTTGACCTAGAAAATGGTCAATTGGTTTAAGGCATGATATCAAGAGTCTAATTGCATCATTTTGACCTAATGACATGGTTCAAAATATTGCAAGCCCATTGGATTGACAGATGAATTTTGCAGTCAACTCATCAAAAGTCAATTGTACATTGAAAAGTCAAACTTTGACTTTTTTGTCAAATTCAAGTGCCAAAGATCATAATTCATCAAAACATATCAAAATATGAAACTTATTCATCAAGAAATCAAAAATTCAAGATTTCATTTTGAAAAGTCAAAATTTCTAAACTTAGAAATTTTTCGAAGTGTTGGAAATTTCATGTTTTTTCATAACTTTGAGCCAAATTTTCACCATGATGCAAGATGATTCAAGAGAAACTTCCAACATGAAATTTATATATCTCCATGAAATCTAAAACTTTTCTTCACACAACTTCTTCCAAAATTTCTTTGATCTCAAGTTATAATTTTATGAACATAGGGTCATGAAACAAAACACTTAGTGAAATTTTGCCCTAATTTGGTCAGGATTTTGACCCAACTTCATGGCACTTTTTCATATAGTTCCAAGGGGAATATTCAAAATCAATTCAAATATGGGTTGTATAGCACATTGCAAGCTTTCCAAAATGTCCAAGAACTCCTTGAGATCATTCTTGAGTAGGGAGAATCGAAGAGATGAAGTTAGGATTTTGTCACTTGAATTACAAGCCATTTTTGATGAACACATGAACCAAATCCATAGCCATGCTGCATAATCCTCACTTTGCAGGCCTCAAACTTGTTTTTAACTCCATAATTAATCATTTACATAACTGATTATGCCCTTATCCAAGTGTTTCAAGCTTTGTCCAAATCAATTTGCCATTTTAGGGAGAAAGTAACATATCCATTCTTGTAAAGCAAGCTTTACGCACAAAGTCAGCTTCTTGAGCTCCCAACTTGTTTTTCTTGATTAAACTCCATCCAAAAAGTCAGAAGCATTATGTTTAAAGTGGTTAACAACTCTATGAACCAAGTACAAGGCATGGAAACTTGAATTTCTCAAAAAAATCACATGTTATGCATAAACATGTAAATTTAAGTTCTGATCAACTAAATCATTCCAAACTTGTTGCTTATAAATAGAGTCACTATTTGTGAGCTAGGGCACGAGCTTGAGCACCCTGAAATACACAAAAACTCTCTCAAATCAGAAATTTCACAAAAACTCCATTGTTGCACAGTTCCCGACCTTGAACTTCAAACTTCCATTTCCCTCGTGCGTTTCTTCGCCTTTTAGTTTCTAAAGCTTCCTTACATCAAATACAACTCATCCCTATCCTTATTCCAGAACTGTAACACCATTTATCATAACTTCCATAACCAAAAAATAGAGTCTGCAACTTGACTTCTCCAGGCCATTTCAGTCATCCATTGTTCAAGCTAATCATTGCATTAGCTTCCTAGGACCTCAAGGAAGCTAACCTGATCATTGCAGCACCTTGAAACAAGCTCAAACTCAAAACACGATTTCCAGTTTTGAGGTAAGTTTTCTCAACTTGGAACTCTCCATACAGGCATCATCAATAGTTTATTTGTGAATAAAACATGTAGATATCATTGCCCTGAAGCTAACCACATCCTTAGTTTTCATTAATTTTGCTTGAGCTTAGAGAATTTTGAAACTGAAGTTTCTGAAATTTTTAGGGTTCAGATTAGGACCATTAAAATTCTTGCTTATCTTTGATCTATAGTTCTAATACTTTACATTTCTGGAATCGTGAGAAAATTTTCTACAAGTTTCATGTTTACAGTTTTCATTTTTGATGAGAAATGAGCAAGTTACAGTAGGTCTGGCTGGAGGTTGAAGATGAAGTCTTCAGGACACGTTTTGCCTTACATATTTATTGTTTCATTTGTATTAACAAATGTATAGCCACCCCGGTGGTAGAAGCGCGCACATGTAACCTATGGGACCTGGGTTCGAGCCCCAGTGGTACCCTTTTCATTTTTTTTCATATTTTTACAAATCTGACTTTTTTTGTTTGACAGGCGTTGGGCCCTTTGGGCCTGGCTCATTTTTGTTTTTGCTAGCTGACCTCCATATTGACTCTTGGCACCCTCTGGCCCAAGTTTATTTATTCATTTATTTATTTTATTTTTATTTTCTTAAATATATTTTTTTAAATACTAAAAACCATAAAAATACAAAAAATGATATATTTATATTTTGACTTATTTTATTTTTATTTTTCCACAAAAAAATATTTTTATTTATTATACTTTATTTATTTTATTAAGTAAATCTTATAAACTTAATTAATATTAGATTTTTATTCATTTATTTTTCACACCATTTAAAATACATTATTTTAATATATAAAAAAGACTAAAAATATTTTCTAATGCAATAAATATTTTCAAGATAAAAAATACCAAATACATTTCTTAAACTTATTTTATTTTGATTAATTAATAGAGCTAGGTTTTCATTTAAAATATTTTCTTAATAAATTCAAACTTAATTAACTATTTTCTTTATTTAATTAGGTTAAGACAAAATCTTTTTTTTATGAAAAACCAAACAAAAATTCATTTTTTTTTACATTTTACATCCTTGTATATTTATTCATTGTTATACTTTGTATTTATTTAATTCCTTGTATATTTATACGAATTCAATATGGTTGTAATAGACTAATTAGGGTTTAAATTCTTGCAATCCCCATTCAATTTGTACACCCCCTCCCCACAAATGATGTAATAGCGTAGTAACTTTAAAATTCCGCAATTTATCGCTTTCATATATAACATGCTAGTAATTAGGGTTTGTATGACAAGACTAAAATCAAAACTTAGAAAATCCTAATACAAGACAAAAACAAGCATGAAAATGATACACTTGCACACAAGCACCCCTAGGGTTAATCCACTTGGTTGCCTTATACAAAATGGCCATATTACGCATGTAAGGTATCTTAGCAAAAACAAGCAAATACAATATCATAGTCCCTCGATGACGCTATCTAAGTTGCCTTTCAAATGATCTTAGTCCCTAAAAAAGAATGCTAAGATACCTTGCAACATTTCTAATCATGGTTATACGATGACCCACACCCATCCCGTTTACATCTAAAGATAGGGTTGCTTGCCAAATCAATGGTAAGACAACAATGTTAAATGAAAAGAAAATGAACAAGAAAGACTTTTGAGTAGATAGATTGCTCCTAATTACTTGCTCCATTTCAAAACAAACATCCTTGCTATTTCCAAAATAAACACATAAACTTTCAAACATCTTACAAAATTGAAAACATTTTCAAAAGATCAAACATCTTTGTATACATTCTTACAAACAAGAATCATTACAAAGATTGCCTAAACAATGGCCTCTTTACAAAATACTTTCAAAAACCACACCAAGCACAACTTCAAACAAAAAGCAAGTGATCTAGCAAGTAACTAGGAGCCCATGGAAAACCATGGATGAAAAGGGTGCTAATACCTTCCCTTTTCATAATCTACCCCCCGAACTCAAGAAATAATCTTAAAGGTCTCTCCTGTTCTTTTTCACCTTTCCTTTTGGATAAAATAAAAGTCGGTGGAGACTCTTGCTAACCGCAACATTTGCGATAAAACGCAAAACACCCAAGTTAGTTCTCCCACCTTATCACAAAACTGGAGACTCTGCTGGGGAGTATTCTAAAAGTGGGGTTACCTTAGGGATAGATCACATTTATTTGCTTACATTGTTTGACTTGTATGCTTTACATTATGGTTCTTTGTTTGGGTTTGAATCCTCTACCCGGATTGGGGATACATTATAGGTAAGTAGCAATACATTGTGGAAACTGTGCGGGGTATACCGACATGGTCTAAGAAATAACTACATTAGTGCGACATATTTGTTGGTACCAATAGCCTTTGAGTTAATCAAAGAGAATACAGGGACGCTGAGTGATTTCATAAAGCACTAATGAACTTTTAGAACCTTTACTTGACCAACTTGGCCTTTAGGATGTAGTGAGATGACCGACTTTGGTGCAGTCTGAAGTTGGTAGATACTTGATACTACACTCATTGAGGTTTGGTTTCTTGGGATATTTAGGTCGCCATTAAAGAGGCTTGTGCTTAAACAATGACCAAGGAAACAAACCAGTGATATTGAGCTCCTTAGAACCCAGTTACTATTACTAGGACAGGTTTGAGCCAACTAAACTTCAAGAGGGTACTTACCTATGAAATTCCATGCAAGCCTAAACCTAAGGACTTGTTTGTTTTCTTATATATACATACTTGTACATAACATCATGAACATCATAACATCATACATATTCACTAACCATTTCAAGGATTTTGGGATTCATCTTTGTTCTTATTTTGTAGGATATGGATTCTCTTCGCAGGAAAACCATTCAAGTCAACCTTGTAAGGATCCTTCCACAACTTAAGGAGCTAGCTTCAAGGATTCCTAAAAATTATCCATTCCCTAAGAGACATGGTCTCCTACTTAACTTGGTCACCTCCAACACTGATGATGACATGATGAAGGTGCTCGTTCAGTTCTTTGATCCTTTACACTATTGCTTCATATTTCCCGACTACCAACTTTTGCCTACTTTGGAAGAATTCTCCCGACTCTTGAGAATTCCCATTCTCAATCAACTACCTTTCAATGATAAGGAGAGAGACCCAAAGCCATAAGAGATTGCTCACGCTCTGTACTTGCACTCATCTGATGTCACGACTTATTGAGAAACAAAGAGTGGTGTCAAAGGTTTCCTAGCAAAGTTCTTGTTCGAGAAAGCCCAAAACTGTTGGAATTATTTAGACCTGCAAGCTTTTGAGGAAATTTTGGCTCTCCTCATCTATAGGATGGTTTTTTTTCCAAATCCTGACCAACTCATAGATGTGAACACCGTCAAAATCTTCATATCCCGCAACCCGGTGCCTACATTGCTAGGGGATAACCTACACTCTTTTCACACTCGCACAATGAGGAAAAGAGGTGTCCGTATGTGTTGCACTCATCTCTTGGAAAGATGGTATGTTTCACATTTTCCCCAATCTGTATTAAAGAATGAGTAAGGTTCAAGGTGGTCACAAAGGTTGATGATGCTCAAACATTCAGACATTCATTGGTGTTCCCGATCCATAGAGAATGTTACTATTGTTGACTGTTATGGGGAATTTCCTAATGTCCCTTTACTTGGCATTAGGGGAGGAATCACCTACAACCCCTGCTCAGCTTTAAGACAGTTTGGTTACGCCCGAAGGGATGGCCCGCATGAGATACTGATTCAAGGTTTGGTATTTGACTATGATAACAACGATCAAGGTCTTCGCTAGAGATTAATCCGAGCATGGAAGATGTTGAACAAGGTAGATAGCAAGACTTTGGGGCATAAAAATTCCATCCCTCTTAATCCTTACCTCAAATGGGTACGAACTCGTGCTCAAAGTCTTATGATGCCTTACCCCGCCATTCTCCAGGTAATTGTTGAGCCTGTCATGGAAGGAGATGTTTCATACACTATCCTACATCCTGACATGCCCACCTCTCTTGAAGACCTACAAAGGGATTGGATACAACTCAAGAGGGAGCGGGATACTTTCGAAGCCCAATTCTACACAAGCGAGAAGAAGGTTTTGGAACTCACTAGGCTACTTCATAAGGAGCAGACTCTGAATGCCTACATTGCACCAAAGAGGATGTGTACTACTTTTCTATCTTAGAGTTTTTGTATTTGTTTTGCCCAAGGAGGCACTGATGTACTCAAAAACTTTAACTTATTAATATAACGTGTGTTTCCTTTTTGTCTAAAACAAATTTGAATCTTAAAAACCTTGAAATCATTGCATATGCATTTACCATTCATCATAACATAAGCAGGTTTCTCGCAACAAGTATCCTCATCTCTCTACTATTTATTTCAGTAAGATGGATCTCGAGCAAACAGTGAAGGACCTCGAAGCTCAGAATGCACAGTTTCAACAGTTGTTCTTAACCCTAGCCAAAAGACAAGAAGAGTTGAAGACTTTGTTGGCTGAAGAGAAGAAAAAGAAGACAAAGAAGATAACCAGAGTTCTAAACGTGGGAAGAAGGTTCCAAGGGCAGACAAGAAGGGCCTTAGACTTTTCAACGACATCCGGTGAGAAAGACAATCAAGATAGGAAGGGAAAAGAAACAGTTGTCCAGTCAGAATCAGAAGAGGAAGAGGAAGAGGAAGAAGAAGACTATTCTGAAGAACAATACCCTCCAGCCGATGACAAGTATAAGCCTCTAGAAGAGCGGTTGAGCGCAATGGAAATCCAAAAAGTGCCTGGCTTAGACTTTGAGGAATTGGGTTTAGTGTCGGGGATTGTCATTCCTCCAAAATTCAAAGCACCTGTGTTCGCCAAATATGACGGAGTGTCATGCCCTAAAATGCATCTCTGGTCCTATGTAAGGAAAATCCATCCCCATACCACTGACAAAGATTTATGGGTACACTTCTTCCAAGACAGTTTGTCTGGAACTCAACTTGATTGGTTTTATCAGTTAGAAAGAGACAATGTTCATAACTAGGAAGATCTTGCTGCAGCCTTTTACAAATAATACCAATACAACGCTGATCTTACGCCTACCCGTACTCAACTCCATAGTATGGCCATGGCTTCAAGTGAGGGCTTCAAAGACTATGCGCAAAAATGGAGAGACTTGGCCGAAAGAGTTCAACCTCCCCTATCTAAAAGGGAATAAGTAGACATGTTTTTGGGCACCTTGTCTAGTCCCTTCTTCAATCACCTAATCGGGAGTTCATCGGCGGGTTTTACTGAACTAATATTGACCGGAGAAAGGGTATCAGCCAAGATAAAAAGTGGAAAGATTCAAAAGGATACATCTTTTGTTGCTATAAGGAAGCCATTTATCAGAAAGAAGGAAGTGGTTGCTATTTATCCTCAGAGAAATCAAGATAGGGCTGAACGTCGTCCAATGGTGGGGGCTGTTATGATTCCTAAACTTGCGCCTGATCAATAAAGAAACAACCAACCAAAGATAGAAAGACCAGTCAGACAATTCACCAGAATTAACATGACCTTATCTCAAGTGTTGCCACTTCTATTAAGATCCAACCTAGTGACCTTGAAAGAATCTCCAAAGAATCCTAACACAACTTCTCCTCACTTTATCTCAGGTGTAGTGGTAGAAATGTTCAAGACTAAGCCATTGGATTGACTAGACTTCATACAAATCAAAACAAAAATCTCCACCGCGCTTTATTGTTTCCAAAGGAATGGGAAAAGAGTGAATAACCCAAAAAGAGGGGGAAAGATTCAAGGTAAGGGGGTTGGTTATGCAAAGGAAAGGTATCAGCACCCTAAACATCTATGGTACTCCGCAAGAACCTCTTTGTAAAATCTATATATTTTGGCTATATAAAAAAATGTTGTATATAAAATGGATGGTGGAGGTGAGGAAATAAATATATTTTTTATGATTTTTGCACCCGCCGCGGTTGTGAACCTTTAGTGCCTACGTACCACCTTTCATGCAATAGGGGATCAGGGTACACGTAGTTCCTCTTTTAAGAATTTGAAACACAAATGCGTTGGTCAATTTTATGAGATAAAACATCATCGTCATTGTCTGTGTGGAAAACATACCTACTACCCACAATCATGAGAAAGGAGAATTAGCATCATCTCAAAGTGGAGGATATGGCTTGGATTTTAAAATCAACAATGCCTCACTCAACACCAGAGTGGAAAATATATCTCTTCACTACATATTGTAGAAGTATAGTTGTTTGCATCACTACAAGGATTGACAAGAGTTCAATCTTTTGAGAAAAGTTTAAAGATAAAAAAGCCAAAATGGCAAAATGGTTTGAAATAAAATTGATTGACTTTTAGTATTCTCACAAAAAAATGTCAAGGTATCATTAAGTTGAATGGGGTTTATTTATGAAAATGTTTTGAAAATACATGGACATAAGTCCAAGTTTATTATAAAAGTGGTTCAAGTTTAAAACAAGAAGAGTTTTCAAAAGGAGGGAGAAGATTTTTGAAATTAAAGAAGATTGGAGGAGAAGAAGAGGCTATCCTAAAGCATAAGGTAAAAGATAGGGATAAGAACCATCTAACAAACAAGAAGCCAATACTTGAGAATATGAGCCAAGATAGAGTTCCCATTCTTTGGATTGAAACCAAGCAAGCAAAAATACTAGACCTCTTGAGATAATCAAACTTCAAGTGTATTAAGTCTTCATAAAAATTGGGCAGAGTAACGGCTGTATACGGGTGAATTCCAGATTACAAACAAAAGGTGTGATCACAATAACCTACACACAAAACAAACAAATAACTCAATGTCTTGAGGTAAACCTCAAGAGTTCCAGACAAAATAATCAGATAAGATCACAAGGTTTCCAAGATAGGCCAAGGTTTCTAATCCTAAGTCCAAGAAAAAGTCCCATGCTCCATAATGCCAAGGATAGTAACCAAATAGTCCAAGTACCATTAAAGATTTCTTTTAGGGTTTATGTTGATTATTAAGTATCTTAAGAAAGGAAAAGAAAAGCTCAAGTGAGCAAAGTAAAAATGGTAAGAAAATAAATGCTTAAATGAGCTAAGATGAAAATGACATGAAATGTAAATGCTAAAAGTAAATAGTACATAAAGCATAAAAAAGAATAAAAGCATAAGGTAAAACAAGTCAATAATTAGTGGTTAGTTGGATGACCATCTTGAAACTTGCATTTGGAACTCATTAGAGGATTGGTAGAACCAAAGCCTCCACACAACAAGTTGTATTTGCTTTTTGTCAAGTATATCATCCATTTGAAATTCTCATAAATATCATTTAATGATCAACGATGTTTAAGTGATCCGCGTTGATCAAAGATGTTGTATATGCATTAGAGGATTGGTAGAACAAAAGCCTCCACATAATGAATCTCAAGTATATTGGATCGAAGAGATCAAATTAACATACTTGGACTTGCAATCATAAGTTTGGGCCACGAATGATCATTTATTCGAATCAGAACAAAATTTAGCGCAATGTTAAGCAATCGTAAGTGGACTTATATAGAAGTCGCACCTATTTTGAGGCCGGTCAATAGCAATTTATGCACCATTTGTTTTGAGACATGATATAGAGATCATGCTCCAATAACACCTAGTGCAATAAGGAAGGGTGAAATGAATAGAGATGGGAAAAATGAATAAACCACTTTTGAATCAAAAGTTTAATCAAACTATTATTAAAATCATTCCCCATTTTGGTGGAGTTGAACTCAACACCCGATGGTCCACATTTCATGATCTTTGGGATCACTCAAAAATACCAAAAGGTGAGCAAGATATGCTCCTTTGAAGTTCAAAACCCTAGCTTCTAGATCAAGAGAATGCCTTGAGGAACTTTGACAAGTTTGAACAAACTTCTTGTACCAATATTATTGCTTTGTGAAAAGAAGTTGTTGAGGATGATAATGAGGACTCATAGCCACCAAAACCAATTCCATATTTTGAAATTTGAGAGAAATATGTTCTTGTGATCAATAGGAACAAGGCCTTGTCCAAACATAACAGCTTCTCCAATCAACCCCTTGTACTTTTGAGTCACATCTAATAACCTTGAAATGTGATGAATCAAAGCAACCTTGCCATGCCAATTCTTCCAAAACCACTCCAAGGGTGAGGTTTTAACTTCTCAAGCTTTTATTGGCTAGGGAATGGAAATAAACGCATGAACCCATGAAGTAACTTGTTAAATATCATTGCCCTTACTTACATGGATAACAAGCAAGATAAGCCAACATTGTATTTTATTAGTTAAGTGAAGAAATCAAAACAATATTAATTATCAAAAAAGGAACATAAGTCAAGGTGCTTGGTAATCCCTCAAAAGGAGCAAAACTCAAAGTAGGGAGGGGAACCAAGAATCCTAGTGTGATCTTGTTGTGAATAAATCAACATGGTATGATGAAGGGATATTAGGGGAAAAAATTAGGGTACAACAACTGCCCTTATTTAAGTTTCTTCTATCCGGAGATACAAAGTTAAAAATCTCTGTGTCGACGCGATCGAAGATACTTAAATATAAAACAAACCCTATTTTTGGCCCTAAGATGCCATGCAAATGCTTATGCATATGAATGCATATGAACAGGACCAAAGAGACGCTAAGTATCACTGGGGATGCAACAATAATAAAGAAACAAAGGAGCAACCCCACCAGGAAAATAAATCACTGGTGGACCAAAAGAACTGAAACGGAGAGGATGGTAGGATGGTCAAAGGACACACCAACTTCTACTGAAGGCTAAGCTACCAACGTTTACTGAAGGTAGAGAGAAAGATAACAAACATCGACGTTCACTGCCGATGGTCTACCAACTTTCACTGAAGGTAGAAAGAGAATATATCGTATCACCGCAGATGGTCTACCAACTTTCACTGAAGGTAGAAAGAGAATATATCATATCATCGATGTTCATTGATGATGAACTACCAATGTTCACTGAAGATGGAAAAAAGATAACAAACACCAACATTCACTGCCGATGGTCTACCAAATTTCACTGAAGGTAGAAAGAGAATATATCATATCACCTCTATTGGCTGACGATGAACTATCAACGTTCACTGAAGATATCAAAAAGATAACAAACACCGACGTTCACTGCCGATGGTCTACCAACTTTCACTGAAGGTAGAAAGAGAATATATCATATCACCGCCGTTCACTGACGATGAACTATCAACGTTCACTGAAGATAGCAAAAAGATATCAAACACCGACGTTCACTGCCGATGGTCTACCAACTTTAACTGAAGGTAGAAAAAGAATATATCATATCACTGTTGTTCACTGACGATGAACTATCAAAATTCAATGAAGATATCAAAAAGATAACAAACACCAATGTTCACTACCGATGGTCTACCAACTTTCACTGAAGTCAGAAAGAGAATATATCATATCACCGCCGTTCACTGACGATGAACTATCAACGTTCACCGAAGATAGCAAAAAGATAACAAACACCGACGTTCACTGCCGATGGTCTACCAACTTTCACTGAAGGTAGAAAGAGAATATATCATATCACCGCCGTTCACTGACGATGAACTATCAACGTTCACTGAAGATAGCAAAAAGATAACAAACACTGACGTTCACTGCCGATGGTCTACCAACTTTCATTGAAGGTATAAAGAGAATATATCATATCACCGCCGTTCACTGACGGTGAACTATCAAAATTCACTGAAGATAGAAAAAAGATAACAAGTTTCCCCTAGATTCTGGTGTTTCGCCTAGAACGGGTCTCAACTTCTTCTTTAACCAAGGCACTCCGCCTGGAAAGGATAATACATAAGTTGTCTCAAATAAAGAGACTTGCTATTTATGGTCACGGAGGATTGTAAAAGGAAACTACTTTTTGGGGAAAGAGGTATGACTTCCTGGGGAGATGCCATGATGTTCTTGCTAAGGGGATAAAGTCTTCTTGTGAAAAATAAATGCACCAACCAAAGCTTGGAGTTTTTCAGGATTCCAAAGTAAATAATATTGCCAGGGGACCACAGATCCAAACCAGAAATAAACTGGAATGAGACAGTCAACCAGAATACATCCTTTGAGAAATAAACTCATGATGGAAAACAAGATCCGTCCAAACAAGTAACTGTACCGGAAGGCTAAGGCATAAATCTTCTATGAGGGACAAATCAGTATGGAAATTGAAAGCATGTACCTTTTCTGCTTAAGAACAACTGTCTAATAAAAATAGGGTAACTTATCTCTGCAAAACAGGGTAATATGTCAACAAAAAAATATTAAAAAATGTCAATGAAGAATGTTTTGTCAATTTTAACTATGTATGATACATGTATGAATGTATGAGTGTTATGGTATGCATGCTGACAAAACAGATACACAACATGGGGAACAACCAGGCAAAACTGCCTTGGGCACTAACAACACTCAGCTAAGCTTCAACCAGGATGATCATTCCAAGAAAGGTAAAGGCCAGCTGCAGAAACCAAACCTATTGCCTGCTTTAACTTTACTGAGGAGAAACATAATTCGGAGGTAGCCAAATCAAACAGATACCGGGGTAGAACATCCTTCTCTAGGCTTTATCGGGGAAACCAGTGTTTTTTTTTCAAAAGTAACATGCCTACTAGAGATTGCAAAACCAGTCTCAAATAAAGCAGACTGATATCGAAACAATCAAACTTCGCTGGGGAATTCAAGCCTACTTCACTGGAGAAAAATGTGGATTGAAACTTCACATCATGAAAACTCAGAAAAGAGGAAAAATGAATCCAAACTTGACCGAGGATACCAAAACCATAAACCCAATACAGCGAAAACAACCAGAGTAGACCTTCCCGAGGGGAACAAAACTTTTCAAAACAACCGGAGTTTATCCGTTCCTGGGATCAGCATTTTTGTTGTCACTGTTTCATCACAAATCTCAAAGTAAAAGTAAATTGTAAAAATCTTTTTTAAAAAAAAACCAATTTTGTTATTTAATCTCTTTGCTTTGAAAGTTATTATCAGTAATAAATGGAGTCTTTGCAAGCTAAATAAAATAAGAAACACAAAGAATTGGGTAAAATCTCAAATTTCATTAATAGAATGGTAGTCTGCGAATGGCGAGACTCCATAGATGATTACAAAGTTTGGGAAATGGTAATACATAATGGAAAAGATACATTGAGATACAATGACCACCATCCCCCCTAACAACTTTTGAAATCCTGAGCAGCAGCTTTTGTTGAAGTATGGTGAGTGTTGTACCCCAAAATTTTCCCTCTCATTTATCAACAATTTCCTCACTGGATCTCTTTGACTCAAGACTGGATTAGGGTTTGACTAGCTCAAGACACCTCTTCATGCACTGGTGACCCAAAATTAGGGTTTGAGTTTGCACAAGGATTTTTGGACTACAAATGCTTCATTTTACTTTCAAGGATCATTACGGACCCCCAAGATTATTCATGCCAAGTTTCAAGCTTTGAATCACACTTTTGATCAGTCAATTTGACAGTTGACCTAAAAATCAGCTGTATTGGGGAAAAGGTCAACCATGGCCAATTTACAATCAAACTTCATAATTTTTTATCCACATCAACATCTTAGACTCATATGTATCATTTTATCAAATTTGGACCACAATTCCTCAAGAAATTTGATCAAATCATCAAAAGGGCAAAATGGTCAAAATTAGGGTTTTGACTGAGAAGGGGCAATTTCTGATTTTTGACCTAGCAAATGATCAATTGGTTTGAAGCATGATTTAAACAGTTCAATTGCATCATCTTGACCTAATTACATGGTTCAAAACATTATAAATTCATTGGATTGACAGATGAATTTTTCAGTCAACTGATCAAAAGTCAACTGTATACTGAAAAGTCAAACTTTGACTTTTTGTTCAAAATCAAATGCCAAGGATCATAAATCATCAAAACATGTCAAAATGTGAAACTTGTTCATCAAGAAATCAAGGATTGAAGATTTTGTTTTGAAATTTGAAATTTCTTAACTTAGAAATTTTTCTAAGTATAGAAAATTTCTTATTTTTTCTCAACTTTGGGCCAAATTTTAACCATGATACAAGATGATTCAAAGAAAGTTCCCAGAATGAAAGTTGTAGATCTCCATGAAATCTACAACTTTGCTTCACACAATTTCTCCTAAAGATGCTTGGATCTCAAGATATAATTTTGTGAATACATGCTCATGAACTAAAATAACTTAGTGAATTTTTGCCCTAGTTAGGCAGGTTTTTGACCTAACTTCATGCCAATTTTTCACATAGTTCCAAGGGGAATATTGGAAAGCAATTCAAATATGAGTTATAGAGCACATTGCAAGATTTCCAAAATGTCCAACAACTCCTTGAGGTCATTCTTGAGTAGGGAGAATCGAAGAGATGAAGTTGGCAATTTCTCACTTTGATTTCAAGCCATTTCATGAAGAACAAAAATTCAAATCCTCAAGCATGCTGGACAAATCTTACTTTGAAGGATCCTAACTTGTTTCTCACTCCTTAATTAAATGTTTTCACAGATGTTGGAAGCTTTAATCCAAACATTAAATGCATTGTACATGAACAATTCCATTTTTGGCACAAAGGTGCCATTTCCATTTTGATAAAGCACAACTTTTGCAACTTTTCACTCCTTGAGCCTTGCACTTGTTTTCTCTGCACACAAGTAAAGCCACAACAAAGAGAAACTGGACTAAAGCTTCTACCAAACCAGACCATGCATGTACAACACTTAGGGACTTGTCTCCTCACCTTGCTTCAAAAACAAGAAGTGTAGCAAGACATGTGATCTTGTACTTCTGAGCAAGCACAAGTCCTCCAACCTTTTACTCTATATAAAGCCATCATTTTGCAACTAAAACCATGAATTCCCAAGCCTTGAAACACCCTAGAATCAGAAATTGCATACCAAGCCTCCAAACTTGCCATTTCTGACTTGTGAACTGAATCTTCCATTTCACTCGTGCGTTTTCAGGCCTTTTGGTTTCCTAAGCTTCCTTACCTTACAAGTAAACCATCCCACACCCTGAAACATCACTGTAACTCCATCTTCCCAATTGTTGAAGTTCAAAAATAGAGCAACATAGGTGGACTTCTCCAGACCATTCCAACCACCCTCAAGACAAGCTAAGCATTGCATTAGCTTCCTAGAGGTTTAAGGAAGCTAACCTGATCATCACAACATCCTAAAGCAAGCTCATTTTCAAAACACGATTTCAATTTTCAAGGTGAGTTTTCTGTTTTTCTAACTCTTAATACAAGCATAGTTAGCTTTCCATTTGTGAATATAAAATGTAAACATCATTGCTATGAAGTTGTACATATCCATAACTTGTATTTATTTGGCTTGAGTTTAGAGAATTTTAAGTTTGAAGTTTCTGAAAAAATTAGGTTAAGAATTAGGGCCAACAAAATTCTCTCTGATCTTAGACTTATAGTTTTAGTTATGCACATGGTTAGAATCGTGAAGCAAAATGCTATAATGTTCATGTTATCACTTTCCATTTTTGTTGAGAAATCAAAGAGTTACAGGGGGTCTGGCTGGCTAGAGGTTGAAGATCAAGTACAGGGCAAGGCAATGTTTTGTGTTATGTATTTGTGGTTTCATTTAGACTAACAGATGTACAGCCACCAAAATGGTAAGGCAGCGCCCAAAAATACCATAGGCCATGGGTT
Source organism: Vicia faba (assembly GCA_948472305.1). NCBI lineage: Eukaryota > Viridiplantae > Streptophyta > Magnoliopsida > Fabales > Fabaceae > Vicia > Vicia faba. The sequence goes on from OX451738.1 coordinate 1,483,921,111, forward strand.
CGAGCCTTGGTGCCTGCCTTTTGCAATTTTCCCACTTTTTTTGGTTGTTTGCAGCGTGGGCTTCTGGACATTGGGCCTTATGTTTTTGCTAACTTCCTGCCTCCCATTTACCTTCAGCACCCCTGGCCCAAATATTTTATTTACTTATTTTATTTTCATCAAATATATTTTCTTAATAATAAAAAATCATAAAAAATATAAAAATGATAAATATTATATTTTGTTTTATTTTATTTTATTTTCTCATAAAAATATTTTTATTTATTTAAGTTATATACTATCTTTTTTAATAAACTTGTAAAATAAAATAGAATTAGGTTATTTATTTATTTTTTTCTTCACACCTATTAAATATTTATTTTAACATAGAAAAAGACCAAAATACTTCATAAATATTATATATTATTTTCAAGACAAAAATACAAAAATACTTACTTTTCTTAAAGAAATTTATTTCCTTTCTTTTAATAAATTAGAATTAGGGTTTAATCAAAATACTTGCTAAAAATAATTTCCTTTCCTAATTAATTTAAGTTTAATCTTTATTTAACTATTAGGTTTAGGTTAAAAGTTTTTTACATAAAAAACCAAACAAAATCTTCTCTTGCATTTACATATCTTTGCATATTTAAATTATCTTGTCCATTATTTATTCCAATATTTGTACAAATTCAATTTGGTTGTAATAGATTAATTAGGTTTATATTATTGCAATCCTCATTCATAAATTGTATAGCCCCTCCCACAAAATGTTGTAATAGCGTAGTAATCTTTAAATTTCGCAATTTATCGGTTTTACGTAACATGCTAGTAATTAGGGTTTGTATGGCAAGATAAAATCAACCAAATAGAAAACCCTAATCCAAGACAAAATAAAGCATGAAAATGGAACACTTGCACACAAAACACCCCTAGGGTTATCCCACTTGGTTGCCTTATACAAATTGGCCATATTACGCATGTAAAGTGTCTTAGCAAAAACAAACAAATACAAGATCATAGTCCCTCGATGACACTATTCAAAGTTGCCTTACAAAATGATCTTAGTCCCTCCAAAAAATGCTAAGATACTTTGCAACATTGCTAATCATGGTTATACGATGACCCACGTCCGCCCCGTTTACATCCAAAGATAGGGTTGCTTACCAAATCAATGGGAAGATAACAATATCAAAGGAAAAGAAAATGAACAAGAAAGATATTTGAGTAGGTAGATTACTTTTAGTTACTTGCTCCATTCCAAACAAATATCCTTTCTATTTTCAAAACAAACACACACATTTCCAAACATCTTACAAACATTGAAAACATTTTCAAAAAGATAAACATCTTTCTATACCTTCTTACGAATGAGAATCATTACAGAGATTCTCTAAACAATAGCCTCTTTACAAAATACTTTCAAGAAACCACACAAAGCACAATTTCAAACAAAAGTAAGTGATCTAGCAAGTAACTAAGAGCCCATGGAAAACCATGGATGAAAAGGGTGCTAATACCTTCCCTTTTCATAATCTACCCCCCGAAATCAAGAAACAATCTCAAAGGTCTTTCCTGTGCTTTTCCACCTTTCCTTTTGGATAAAAGAAAAGTCAGTGGCGACTCTTGCTAACCACAACATTTGCGATAAAACGCAAAACCTCAAGTCATTTCTCCCACCGTATCACAGAGCTGGCGACTCTGCATGGGATTATTCTAAAAGTGGGGTTACCTTAGGGATATATCATATTTACTTGCTTACATTTGTTTGATTTGTATGCTTTACATTATGGTTCTTTGTTTGGGTTTGAATCCTATACCCGAATTTGAGATACATTATAGGTAAGTAGCAATACGTTGTGGAAACTGTGTGGGGTATATCGACATAGTCTAAGCAATATCTATGTTAGTGCGACATATTTATGGGTACGGGGCCGCTGAGTGATGTCATGAAGCACTAATGAACTTATAGAACCTTTACTTGACCAACTTGGCCTTTAGGATGTATCGAGATGACCGGCTTTGGTGCAGTTCGAAGTTGGTAGATACTCGATACTACACTCATTGAGGTTTGGTTTCTTGGGATATTTTGGTCGCTATTAAAGAGGCTTGAGCTGAAACAATGACCAAGGAAACAATCCAGTGATATTGAGCTCCTTAGAACCCGGTTACTATTACTAGGACAGGTTTAACCCAACTAAACTTCAAGAGGGTACTTACCTATAAAACTCGATGCAAGCCTAAACTAAGGACTTGTTTGATTTGCTTGTATATGCATACTTGTACATAACATCATGCACATCATGAACATCATATACATCCACTAACCATTTCAAGGATTTTGGGATTCATCTTTGTTCTTGTTTTGTAGGAAATGGATTCACTTTGCAGGAAAACTATTCCAGTCAACCTTGTGAGAATTCCTCCACAACTTAAGGAGCTAGCTTCAAAGATTCCTGAGAACTCTCCATTCACCAAAATACATGGACGTCTACTCAACTTGGTCACCTCCAACACAAATGAGGATATGATGAAGGTGCTCTTTCAGTTCTTTGATCCTTTGCACCGCTGCTTCACATTTCCCGACTATCAACTTGTGCCTACTTTGGAAGAATTCTCCTAACTCTTGAGGATTCCCATTCTCAATCAACTACCTTTCAACGGTACGAAAAGATATCCAAATCCAGAAGAGATTGCTTAAGCTCTACACTTACACTCATCTGATGTCACAACTCATTGAGAAACAAGGAGTGGTGTCAAAGGTTTCTTAGCAAAGTTCCTGTTTGAGAAAGCCCAAAGCTGTTGGAATTCCCTATACTTGCAAGCCTTTGAGGAAATTGTGGCTCTTCTCATCTATGGGATGGTTTTGTTTCCAAATCCTGACCAACTCATAGATGTGAACACCGTCAAGATCTTTATATCACGCAACCTGGTGCCTACATTGCTAGGGAATATCCTACACTCTTTTCACACTCGCACAATGAGGAAAAGAGGTGTCCTTATGTGTTGCACCCCTCTCTTAGCAAGATGGTTTATTTCTCATCTTCCCCAATCAGTCTTAAAGAATGAGCAAGGTTCAAGGTGGTCACAAAGGTTAATGACGCTCAAACATTCAGAAATTCAATGGTTCTCCCGATCCAAAGAGAATGTTATCATTGTTGACCGTTGTGGAGAATTCCCTAATGTCCCTCTACTTGGAATTAGGGGAGGAATCACCTACAACCCATGTTTATACTTAAGGCAGTTTGGTTACGCCCGAAGGGATGGCCCGCACGAGATGCTGATTCAAGGTTTGGTATTCGACTACGACAATGACGATCAAGGTCTTTGCCAGAGATTTATTAGAGCTTGGAGGATGCTAAACAAGATGGATAGCAAGACTTTGGGGCACAAGAATTCTATCCCTCCTGAGCCTTACCTCAAATGGGTACGAACTCGCGCTCAGAGTCCTATGATGCCTTACCCATCCATTCTCCCGGTAATCAATGAGCCTGTCAAGGAGGGAGATGTTCCATACACTATCCTACATCCTGACATGCCCACATCTCTTGAAGACCTACAAATAGATTGGATACAACTCAAAGGAGAGCAAGATACTTTCGAAGCCCAATTCCACGCAAGCGAGAAGAAGGTTTTGGAACTCACTAGGCTACTTCATGAGGAGCGGACTCTAAATGCCTACATTGCACCAAAGAGGATGCGCACTACTTTTTTTATCTTAGAGTTTTGTATTATTTTATCCAAAGGGAATTGGTGTACTCAAACTTTATCTTATTAATATAACGTGTGTTTCTTTTTGTCTAAAACAAACTTGAATCTTTGAAATCCTTGAAAACATCGCATATACACATATCATTCATCATAGCATAAGCAGGTCTTTTGCAACAAGTCTCCTCATCTCTCTACTGTTTATTTCAGTAAGATGGGTCTCGAGCAAACAGTGAAAAATCTCCAAGCCCAGAATACGCAGTTTCAACAGTTGCTCATGACCCTAGCCAAGGGGCAAGGATAATTGAAGACTCTGCTAGCTGAAGAGAGGAAAAAGAAAACAAAGAAGGTAATTTGAGTCTTAAACATGGGGAGAAGATTTCAGGGGCAGACAAGAAGGACTTTGAATTTTGCAATAACATTCGATGAAGGAGAAGGGAAAGGAAAGGAAACAGCTGTCCCTTCAGAATCGGAAGAAGAGGAGGAAGAAGAGGAAGACTACTCTGAGGAACAGTATCCTCCAGCTGATAATAAGTACAGACATCTTGAAGAGCGGTTGAGCGCGATGGAAATACAAAAAGTGTCAGGCTTAGACTTTGAGGAATTGGGACTAGTGTCGGGGATTGTGATTCCTCCGAAATTCAAAGTGCCTATGTTTTCAAAATATGATGGAGTGTCATGCCCTAAAATGCATCTTAGGTCATATGTGAGAAAAATCCAACCCCATACCGCTGATAAAGACTTATGGGTGCACTTTTTCCAAGACAGTCTGTCTGGAACACAACTCGACTGGTTTTACCAACTAGAAAGAGCCAACGTCCACAATTGGGAAGATCTTGCCACAACTTTCTACAAGCAATATCAATACAATGCTGATTTGGCGCCTACCCATACTCAACTCCAGAGTATGGCCATGTCTTCCAATGAAGGTTTCAAGGATTACGCACAAAAATGGAGAGATTTGGCTGGAAGAGTTCAACCCCCTCTGTTTGAAAGGGAATTGGTGGACATGCTCTTAGGCACCTTATCTGGCCCCTTCTTCAACCATTTAATTGGAAGTTCCTCTGCAGGCTTTACTGAACTAATATTAACCAGTGAGAGGGTGGAAGCTGGCATAAAAAGTGGAAAGATTTAGAAGGATTCATCTTCTTCTATAGTTGTAAGGAAGCCTTTTATCAGGAAGAAAGAGATAGCTGCTGTATATCCGCAAAGAAACCAAGAGAGGGGCGAACGCCGACCAATGGCGGGGGCTGTTATGATTCCAAAGCCTACGTATGATCAACAAAGTAATCAACCAAGGGTGGAAAGGCCAGTCAGGCAATTCACCAGAATTAACACGACTCTGTCTCAAGTATTACCGCATCTTCTGAGATCCAACTTGGCAACCTTGAAAGAAGCTCCGAAAAACCCCAATACAACATCCCCTCATTATCACCTTAATGCTCGTTGCGCATATCACTCTGAAAGTCCTGGTCATGATACTAATAATTGTTGGGCTTGAAGAACAAAATACAAGACCTCATTGAAGGAAAAGAAATTGAGTTTGATGCGGCCGAGAAGCCAAATGTCATTTCTGCTCCTATGCCCAGACATGGTCACAATACCAATGCTATTGAAGAAGATTTGTTTGTTACCACAGTTGATGAACTTATGACTCCACTTCCAACCGTTAAGATAAACTTGTTGAAAGCCGGTGTGTTCCCGAGTTGTAATGAAGTTTGCCATCTATGCTTGTCCTCACCAACTGATTTCCCTTTGTTGAAAGCGGGTATTCAGCGCCTGATAGATAACAAAGAGGTTTTGTTTGAAAGTACTCATGTTTCACCCATTCCTGTTAAAGATGTTTCAATCATTACCATTTCCGCCAATTCTTCTAGGGTCTCCACCGAAAGACTCGTTAGAATTACATCGGTTCCAAAAGCAACTCCTTTAATAATCACAATGCCTGGGACAGTCCCATATGAATCATACAAAACTGTGCCGTGGAATTACGGAGGGGACATTTACTACCATGGCATCAAACAAGACTGGCCGGCCGCCAAAGAGATAAACTTCGAAGAAGAAGATTCCGACATCAGCAATATTGCCGGAACTAGTAAAATTACCTGAAGCGGTAGGATCTTTTCTCTGAAAATTGCCCCCCAAAAGAAGTTTCTGGACCCATGATCACCCATGTGGCTTCTCCAAAGGTTACTTCCATACCCATAATCATCTCTGCAAGTGCTCCTATTGAAGAAGCCGTCACAACTCCTGTTATCATTCCTACCAACACTCTTGCTGCTGAAACTCGAGGAAAGAGTATTCAAGTGGAGCTTGTCCAGACGAAGGCTCAATCACTGGCTATCCCTGAGACATCTAAGAAAGAAATGGAGGAGATCCTAAAAATAATAAAGAAGAGCGACTACGATGTAGTTGAACAGTTGGGGCAAACTCCCTCCAAAATCTCCATGCTGGCATTACTACTGTGTTCCGAGGCACATGCGAAAGCCTTGGTGAAGTTCCTAAAAAGAGCCCATGTGCCTCAAGAGACATCTGCTGATCAATTCCAAGACTGCATGGCCAGTTTGACAGCGGATAACGGCCTAGGGTTCTCGGATTCTGATTTGACACCAAGGGGAAGAAAGCACAATGAGGCATTACATGTCTCTGTGGAATGTAGGGGCACAACTCTGGCCCATGTTTTGGTGGACACCGGCTCATCTTTGAATATTTTACCGAAAAAAGCTCTTGACTGCGAGGGACTGACTTTAAAGCCAAGCAACATAGTAGTAAGGACATTTGATGGCTCGAAGAGGATGGGTTACAGGGAAGTGGATATCCCCATAAAGGTTGGGACTCAAACTTTCAATTCAACCTTTTATGTAATGGATATCCGCCCTTCTTACTCCTATCTTCTAGGACGACCATGGATCCATAATGTTGGCGCTGTTACCTCTACATTGCACCAGATGCTGAAGTATCCGGTTCAAGGGAAGATTACCACTGTCCATGGAGAAGAAGAATACATGATCAGCCATCTCAGTTCCTTCAGATATATGGAATTGGATGGAGAATTCATTGAAACTCCATTTCAACACTTCAAAGAGGTCCCCCAAGAGGTGGAAGTGACCAAGACTATGTCCTAGATTCCCAAGATTACAAGACCTCCGCTCCAGATGTCATCACTAAAGGACGTCAAAGCAGTGGTAGAGGAAGGTGGATGCACCATCTGGGGGCAACTTCCGGATATCCCGTATAAGTATTACAAGTTTGGCCTAGGTTTCACTTCAAGTGCTCAAAAGGCTGTACGTCGTGCCCGTGCTGGAGGGCCACCCTTGAAGATTAGCAACCATGAGGTCAACGTGGTAGAAGATGGCGAAGATGATTGCAACCTGGAGGATTGGATATTTCTGACTGTCAAGGGAGGACTCATCAATTGGGAGGCTAGAGACTTTCTCCCAATGACTTTTATCCCACAGTAATTTATCTTTACATTTTGTTGGATCTGTAATATTCAAAAAGAATTTTCAATCTTAAAACCTTGTATCTTACCCGAGGCACAATGGTCCATTTGTAAGGGTTATTATTTCATCTTCATATGACATTAATGAATCATGGATGTTTTCGCACACAAACTTTTGTGCTCATTTTTTTTCTTTTACATTTTATTTTCTTTCAAAGATAGTTATACCCTTACACACACCCACACTCACAATGCAGGTATCCATCCATTCTAGATCCCATGGGTAACGATACTACTATGGCCTTTCGTGATTCTGAAAATCTAATCTACCAAGCCGGAGATGAAGGTGAGGAAGATTGTGAATTACCAGGGGAACTAGCCAGACTGCTACAACAAGAAGAAAGAACCATTCAGCCTCACGAGGAACCCGTGGATACAATCAACCTGGGTACTGAAGAAGACAAAAAAGAGGTCAAGGTAGGTTCCAATTTGAAACCCAGTGTCAAGGAGCGTCTGATTCAGTTGTTACATGATTATGTTGAAGTTTTTGCCTGGTTATATGAAGACATGCCAAGACTTAATACATACATTGTGGTACATCGTCTGCTGCAAGAGAAGATTGTCCGCCAGTAAAACAAAAGGTTCGCCGCATGAGGCCTGATATGTCAGAAAAGATTAAAGCAGAGGTTATGAAGCAATTCAATGCTGGATTCTTGGTTGTCACTTCCTACCCTCAATGGGTTGCCAACATTGTTTCCGTACCTAAAAAAGACGGCAAAGTACGAATGTGTATGGACTACAGAGATTTGATTAGGGTGAGCCCTAAGGATGATTTTCCACTCCCCCACATTGATATCCTAGTTGACAATAAGGCACAACACAAAGTGTTTTCCGTCATGGACAGATTCTCAGGTTACAACCAAATCAAAATGGCACCTGAGGACATGGAGAAAACAACATTTGTCACACAGTGGGGCACATTCTGCTACAAGGTGATGCCATTCAGACTGAAGAATGCTGGGGCAACCTATCAGCGCCCCATGGTAGCTTTATTTCATGACATGATACATCATGAAATAGAGGTCTACGTAGACGATATGATAGCCAGATCTCAAATGGAAGAAGAGCATCTTGATCACTTACAAAAGTTGTTTAAGAGATTGAAGAAGTACAAGCTGAGGTTAAATCCAAACAAGTGCACATTTGGGGTACAGTCTGGTAAACTCCTAGGTTTTGTCGTCAGCAACAAAGGTATCAAGGTCGATCTTGCCAAAGTTAAAGAAATACAAGAAATGCCCGCTCCTCGTACTGAGAAGGAAGTCAGAGGATTCTTGGGACGTTTGAACTATATTTCCAGATTCATTTCTCACCTGACAGCTACTCGTGAGCCAATCTTCAAGCTCTTGAAGAAAGATCAAGTAGTCAAATGGAATGATGAGTGCCAAGTTGCTTTTGAAAAAATCAAAGAATACTTACAAGAGCCTCCTGTATTGATGCCACCAATCGAGGGGAGACCATTGATCATGTATCTGACTGTTTTAGAAAACTCAATAGGGTGTGTATTGGGGCAGCATGACGAGTTTGGCCGAAACGAGCACGCTATTTACTACCTGAGCAAAAAGTTTACCGACTGTGAAACCAGATATTCACTGCTCGAGAAAACTTGCTGCGCTCTGGCATGGGCTGCTCGCCGGCTAAGACAGTATACGCTGACTCATACTACCTTGTTGATATCTATAATGGATCCGATAAAATACATCTTCAAGAAGCCTGCTCTTTCTGGGAGAATAGAGAGATGACAGATGATCCTGACAGAATATGACATATAGTATACTACCCAGAAATCTATAAAGGGTAGTGTATTAGCTGATCACCTCGCTCACCAAGCTGTAGAAGACTATCAGTCCATGAAGTTTGAATTTCCGGATGAAGACATCATGACATTAGACAACTGTGAAGAAATTAGACCATATAACGGACCTGAACAAGGATCCCGATGGACCCTGTTCTTTGATGGAGCATCCAATGCACTTGGTAATGGTATCAGTGTTGTACTCATATCTCCGGAAGGGTGTCATACTCCCTTTACCGCCAGACTTTACTTCAATTGTATGAACAAAATGGTGGAATATGAAGCTTGCATCTTTGGTCTCAGAGCTACCATAGACTTGGGAATCAAATCCTTAAATGTGTTTGGAGATTCAGCTTTGGTCATCAGTCAGATCAAAGGGTAATGGGACACCAAACACCCTAACCTTATTCCTTACAAAGAACATGTTTTGACATTGCTACCACATTTTGAGAAGATTACCTTTGAGCATTTATCGCGAGAAGAAAATCAGCTAGCAGACGCTCTAGCCACAATGTCATCTATGTTTAAACTTAATTGGGATAACGAAGCTCCCTAGATCACCATTAAACGAATGGATGAACCAGCGCATTATCACGAGATTAATACTGAAGAAGTAGTTGACCAGCCTTGGTTTCACGAAGTCAAGAGGTATCTCGAGTCTCAAGGAGATTCTCTGCTAAGTTCTTCCTTAGTAATGGAATCTTGTACAAACACAATCATGACTCTGTATTGCTTCGGTGCATAGATAAGGTTGAAGCTGAAAGGATCATGGCTGAATTGTATGAAGGCACATTTGGCACCAATTCCAGTGGGCATACGATGGCGAAGAAAATCCTACGGGCAGGCTATTACTGGTCTACCATGGAAGCAGATTGCTATTAACACTCTCGAACCTGTCATAAATTCCATATTTATGCCGACAAAGTGCATGTACCCCCGGTTCCTATGAATGTCTTTACAACTCCTTGGCCTTTTCCTATGTTGGGAATTGATATGATTGGGGAAATCAAGCCGACAGCCTCCAATGGACATCGCTTCATCCTAGTGGCCATTGACTATTTTACAAAGTGGGTTGAAGCAGCCTCCTTCACCTCCGTTACCAAGAATGTTGTTACCCGCTTCATCAAGCAAAACCTTATTTGCCGGTATGGTATCCCAGAAAGGATCATCACTGACAATGGTACAAATCTCAACAACACTATGATCACCGCATTGTGCGAGCAATTCAAGATTCAGCATCATAATTCTTCTCCCTATCGACCAAAGATGAATGGGGCTGTAGAAGCTGCAAATAAAAACATTAAAAAGATCATACAAAAAATGACAGTCACATACAAAGACTGGCACGAGATGCTACCATTCGCTCTCCACGGGTACCGTACCACGGCTCGCACATCAACCGGGGCAACACCCTATTCTTTGGTTTACGACATGGAAGTTGTCTTGCCTATCGAGGTTCAGATCCCCTCTCTGAGGATTATGAAGGATGCAGGGTTGAACGAAGACGATTGGATCCAGACTCAACTTGATCAACAGAATTTGATTGATGAAAAGAGACTTATTGCTGTTTGCCATGGTCAAATGTATCAAAAACATATGATCAAGGCTTTCAACAAGAAAGTCAGACGCCAAGTATATCAAGTTGGGGATATAGTGATCAAACGTATCATCTTGCCACAAGGTGATCCCAGGGGCAAATGGACTTCTACCTATGAAGGACCATTTTTAATCAAAAACATCTTCTCTAGTGGGGTAATGATCTTGACCACCATGGATGGTGACGACCTGCCACAACCTGCAAACGCGGACATAGTCAAAAGATACTACGCAAAAGAGACCCGCTAGGTTGACATACCTAGGCAAACCAAGGGCATCCCGGCGAACCAAAAAGGTTCGGGAAAAAGTTAGGGATAAAACAAAAAAAATATGTACACCCGACAAGTTGAAAACCCGAAAGGGAATATTGGGAATAAAAGGGTTTCCCGATGGGCTGAAAACCCGAAAGGGCGGTCCAGGAAAAAGTTAGGGAATTAAAGCGTATGTGTGATACGGTGGGAGAACTGACTTGAGGTTTTGCGTTTGTGTTCACAAATGTTTCGGTTTATCAAGAGTCGCCACCGACTTTTTATTTTATCCAAAGGAAAGGTTAAAAAGCACGGGAAAGACCTTTGAGATGTTTTCTTGAGTTTGGGGGGTAGATTATGAAAAGGGAAGGTGCTAGCACCCTTTTCATCCATGGTTATCCATGGGCTCTTAGTTACTTGTTTAGATCACTTGCTTTTTTTTAATTGTTTGAAATGGTGCTTTGTGTGGTTTTGAAAGTATTTTGAAAAGAGGCCATCATTGTGGCAATCTTTATAATGATTCTCGTTTGAAGAATGTATACAAAGATGTTTGTCTTTTGAAAAATGTTTCAATGTTTGAAAGTTTGTTTTGGAAATGATTTGAAATTGTGTGTGTGTTTTTGAAAATAGCAAGGATGTTTGCAAATTGATCAAGTAACTAGGAGTTGTCTACCCTAATCAAAAGTATTTCTTGTGCATTTTTAACCCTTTGACATTGTTGTTTTACAATTGTATTTGGTAAACAACCTTATCTTTGGATGTTAAACGGGACGGGCGTGGGTCATCGTATGACCATAATAGCAATGGTGCCAAGTATCTTAGCAAGTTTTAGGGACTAAGATCATTTGTTTTTAGGCAACATTTTGATAGCGTGATCGAGGGACTATGATCTTTTTGTTTTGATTGATTTTTCCAAGATACTAAGCATGCATACCATGGCCATTTTAAGGCAACAAAGTGGATGAAACCCTAGGGGTGCTTGTGTGCAATGTGTTGTCATTTTTCATGCATTTTTGTCTTGTATTTAGTCATGTTATTTGTTTGATTTTTGGTCTTTTGCATACAAAACCCTAATTTACTATCATGGTATACGAAAGCGATAAAATGCGTAAAGTAAATCTAAACTATTACAACATTATTATGGGAAGGGGGTACAAGTTTGAATAGGGGGATATTACTCAAAATAAAACCCTAAAACTATTACAACCAAATTGAATTTATTGTACAAATAAATAAATAGACAATTATTTAAATATGCAATAAAATGTAAATATGCACAAAATGTTTTTGTATTGATTTTTATGTATGTAAAAATGAATTTATTTATGTCTTCAAAAATAAGAAAATAAAATGATTATTTTTAAAAGGGTGAAAACCCTAATTTTTGGTTTAATAGAAAATATGCTTTATATTATTTATTTGTTCATTTTTTGCTTAAGTAAAATAATAATAATATATACAAAAATGTTTAAAAAAGTTAAATATTGTATGAAAATATTAATTTAAGTGTATAAATAATAAAAATAAAAATATATAATATTTTTGTATTATTTACAAGTTTATTTAAGAAAATAAGTTATATTTTTATTAGTAAACTATTTTTATGCCCAAAAATAATAAAAATAATAAAATAAAAATGCAAAAATTAAGAAAATATTTTTGAGTTTTTTAATGTTTAAGAAAAAAATAATAAAAGTCAGAAAATATAAAAGAAATGAGAAAATATACAAAATAAAGAAAATGGACCAAGGGGGTGCAAAAAGCAAAAAAGGGGTGCAGAAAGAAACAAGCCCAAGCGCGCCAGGCCCACTTCACTTCATCCCTGTCCTCTGAACAAACACGCGCGCACCCTGGTTCTGTGCTTGAATCTTGTTCTCTCTATTGCTTGCATGAAATCAAAAATTTACAACATGAAAGTTATAGCATTTTCAATCATGATTCCAACCATATCGATTTTGTGACCTAACTCTCAAAGGACAGAGAGAATTTTAGTGGCCCTAAATTCTAACCTAGTTTTTTCAGCAACTTCAACATCCAAATACTCCTAGCTTAGTTATATAAATAAGAACTATGCATATGTACAGCTCAAGGAACTTAAGGACTACATTTTTGCTTCACAAACCTAAGCCTAATGATGCCTAAATAGGGAGATAGAACTTTGAAAATTACCTTGTTCAGTTGAGTTTGGATAGGGCAATGTAGCAACTTTGAGTGAGGCCTGAAGTACTTGTGAGCTTGCTTGAACTTCCCTTAACCTTTCCCAATGCTCATCTTGCTTTGAAATGGCTTGAATGTCCCTGTAGAAGTCCACCTGCAAAGCTTCAAAATGAAAATGGTGAAGTGTGAAAATGAGGTTACAGTTGTTGGACAGGGGCTTGGATAGTTCAGGTGTGTTGTAGGGAATGTGTTTGAAGTGGTTCCAAGAAAAACGTACGAGTGGAATATGTTTTGGAAGTGGTTCTGCAGAAGATGCCCTGTTTGGGCACGAACTTGTGATTTTTGTGTTTTAGGGTGTTTGAGAGCTTCGAAAATCGTGTTTATGGCTTGAGACAATATGTTGTACTTGTTTGAAATGATATCAAATCTTGGTTTTAATAGATACAAGAGTTATGGACTTTTTGCAAGCTTACTTGCTTTTGAAGCAAAAGTGAGTTGACAAAGCTCAAAGCCTGTACAGGCTAGCTCAAGGTCTGCACATAGTTGGTGAGCTTTTTCTGATGTTTATGGATCTTGTTTGTAGCCAAAGATCAGGTTCAATGCTCAAGGAATACAAAATTGCAAAAAGCAAGCTTTATGGAAATGGTATTGCTACCTTTATGCCATAAATGGGTTAATTCAATGTGCAAAGTTCCCTAGCTCAGAACAAAGCCAATATCCATTGTATTTGAATTAAACTAAGGAGTGTGGAAAAGTTTAAAACCTGTAAAACAAGTACAAGCATGCTTAGGACAAATTTGCAACTTGTAGCAATGTGCAAAATGCCATGGACAAAAGTGAGAATTTTCCATTTTCTTTCCTTCGATTCTCCCTAACCATAAATGATCTTGGAGAGTTCTTGGACATTTTGGAAAGCTTGTAACATACTATAAAATCCATATTTGAAATGCATTTTGAGATTGCACTTGAAACTAGGTGAAAAGTTGCGATGAAGTTAGGTCAAAAATCTTCCTAAACTAGGGCAAAATTTCACTAAGTTAAAAAGTTTATGGATCCTTATTCACAAAATCATAACTTGATATCCAAGAATATTTTGGGAAAACTTTGTGAATCAAAGTTGTATATTTTGTGGACGACTACAACTTTCATGTTAGAAGTTTTCTTTGAATCCAATTTCATCATGGTGAAAAAGTTGGGAAAAGTTGGGAAAAAATAAGAAATTTTCATAACTTAGAAAATTTCTAAGTTATGAAAATTTTCAATCTTAAACCCTAATTTTCAAAATTAGGTTTCTTGGTGAACAAGTTTCATGTTTTAACACATCTTGATGAAAAATGACCCTTGGCACTTGATTTTGACCAAAAAGTCAAAGTTTGACTTTTCAGTATACAGTTGATTCTTGATCAGTTGACTGGAAAATTCATCTTCCAATCCAATGTTTTTGAGATCTTTTGAACCTTGTGATTAGGTCAAGATGATGCCATTGAGTCCTTGAAACCATTCTTGAACCCAATTTGTCATTGGCTAGGTTAAAAATCAGAAATTGCCCTTCTGCAGCCAAAACCTTAAAAATGACCATTTTTCCCTTTTGATGATCTGATCAAATTTCTTGAGGATTTGTGGTCCAAACTTGATCAAATGGTTCATATGAGTCTACATTGTTGATGTGGATCAAAAATTATGAGGTTTGACTGTAAATTGGCCACAGTTCACTTTTTCCCAAATATAGCTGATTTCTAGGTCAATTGTCCAATTGACTGGGCAAAAATTTGATTCAAGGCTTGAAACTTGGTATGAGAAATCTTATAGGTCTAATATGAAGTATCAAAGTCACATGAGGCATTGGAAGTCCAAAAATCCTTGAGCAATCTCAAACCCTAATTTCAGGTCATCAGTGCAAGGAGGTGTCTTGAGCTGAGCAAACCCTAATCTGATCTTGAATCCAAAGAGTCTTGTGAGGGAGAATCTTGATAAAATGAGAGGGAAAATTTTGGGGTACAACAGCTGCCCCTGTTCAATCTTCTTGAACCTGAAGAGTTAGATTGGCGAGTTTTACCGTTCGTGACTCGAAGGTAAAAGATGATTGGACACTAGAGTGCCCGTAAATTTGCACTCGTCAAAGTATAGTTGAGGGAATTGGCTTAAAGATGCCATTTGGAAAGGTGACAGAATCTTGTCGGAAATGGGCTTAAAGATTCCATCCAAGAATGTTTGTTGAATTGTATGTTGTAAGTAAAAAGAATGAGTATCAGAATGGTATCCGCGTCTGGAACGTATCTGAACTGTATCTGGAGACTGAGTCTGTATGAGAAATGGAATGGCATCCATGTCTGGAGCGTACCCTAGTTGTAACTGTATTTGAATCTGAATGAATAACAGAATGACTTCCGCGTCTGGATTCTATATGTATTGTATCTGAGTCTGAAATCTGAATGGGCGACAAAATGGCATCCGTGTTTGGAGCAACTCTAGGCTGGGGAAAAAGTCAGAATAAGTGACAGAATGGCAGCCGTGTATGGAGCGTATCTGGACTTTGTCTGAAGTTAATATTTGTATGAGTAGCAGTATGACTTCCGTGTCTGAAGTGTATCTGAACTGTAACTGGGATCTGAATAAGTGACAGAATAACTTTCGTGTCTGGAGTGTATCTGAACTTGAAATTGATAGTTGAATCTGAATGAGAAATATAATGGCTTCCATGTCTAGAGCGTATCTTATCTGTATCTGATTGTTGAAGTCTGAATGAGTGACAGAATGGCATCCGTGTCTGGAGCGTATCTGAACTGTATCTTGACTTGAAATTCTGAATGAGTAATAGAATGACTTCCGTGTCTGGAGTGTATCTGAACTATATCTTGACTTGAAATTATGAATGAGTAATAGAATGACTTCCGTGTCTGGAGTGTATCTTTACTGTATCATGAATAAGAGATCTGAATGAGTAACAAAATGACTTTCGTATCTGGAGTGTATCCGTACTGTATCTGAAATCTTTGAATATTTGTTAAAGATAGCTGTTAATCTTATCCTGAAAAGGGTAAAATGTTAGCTGAAACACAAAGTTATGTTGCATGAAATGTATGATGCAATAAATGTGTTTTATCAATGTTTATGATATATGAATGTAATGTATGCGCATGTAAGCTGATTTGTTGTAATGCTGAGGAAAATAAATCCTTGACGGCTGGAGATAATAAAATCCTTGATTGCTGTTGGGGAAAATAAATCCTTGACCGCTGTTGGAGATTCAAAATATTTGATTGTTGAGGATGAGAAATCTCTGGTGACTGTTGGGGATGGAAGATCTCTGACAACTTCTGTGGGGGTGTGAGAATCCTTCACGACTTTCCTGGGGATATAGGGAAAATTCGAATGATTTCTACGGGGAATGAGAATCTTCATTCTGTTGAGGAGCGATGAAAACTTTGGAAACTTCATGCTGGGGAGTAAAGAAGGCTCTGGAAACTTTACTGGGGAAAAGAGAATGAGAATCTTCAATCTGCTGGGGGAGTGAAAACTTTGTGGGGAGTAGCTATAGTGCTGGAGAGTAAGCTATTCTGTTGGAGGGTAGGTTCAGGACTCTGGGGGGAAAGGCTTATTCCTGTTTGGAAAAAGTTCAAGAGTTTGGGTTGTATGCCACTCTACTGGGGAATTATCCTAGGTTGGGGATAAAAGTTAACTGTTATCTGGTTGATTCTCAAGTTTTAAGACAACTTGCTGGGGAATCCGGAGACACTGAATGGTTTCCGATGTGGATTGATAGTTTGACTCCGCTGGGGAAGAAGGTTTCATCTCCACTGGGGAATCTGTGGCTCAAAGTGTTGGCTCCGCTGCGGATTGGGAGTTTGAAGTTTCAACTCTGATGGGGATTTTGTTATTATAACTCCGTCGGGGATATGTATTTCAAGGTTTTAGCTCTGCTAGGGATCTAGAGGATGTACTGCAGGGGATTTCTCCTGGAATAGCCTAAAGACATTTTCCTATACTTTCAACCTGTCAATAATTATTCTTTACCATTTCGTTTATTTGTAAACATGTGATTATATTAAAATTCATATGCTTATTAATAAATCATTGGACTTTTTCAAATAAAACACAAGTGTAAAAAGGGAAAAAACAAATAGTTTTCTGTACTATGAAGTATCTTTGTATTAACTTTGTGTAAGTATTTTGTACAAAGGAGACCGACATCCTAGTAAGAGAATGTTGTCATAAAAATGAGAAAAATTTATACAAAGAAAGATGGCTATGTGTAAAAATTCCATGGGGTTCCCATTCTGCTATAGCCTTCGTAACTCCGAATATCTTGTCCATTTGTTGCTTCGTCCGAAGATGATTGAGTTAATCAGAAGCCGGGAGTTTGTCTGTGAAGAGATTGTCCTCAAAGTGATCCGACGAGACATAGTTATATGCTTTAATTTCCTAACTTTTGCCTGGACCTCCCTTTCGGATTTATCGATCCACCAGGAAACCCTTTTTTGCCCAAGTCGCCCTTTCGGGTTTTCAACTTGTCGGGTGTACAGATTTTTTGTGTTTATCCCTAACTTTTGCCTGAACCTCCCTTTCGGGTTTTCGATTCACCGGGATGCCCTTTTTTGCCTGGTTGTGTCAACCTAGCGGGTCATTTATGCGTAGTATCTTTTGACTATGTCTGCGTTCGCAGGGTGCGGCAGGTCGTCGCTGTCCATGGTGGTTAAGATCGTTGCCCCACCAGAAAAGATGTTTTTGATCACGAATAGTCCTTCGTAGGTAGGAGTCCATTTTCCCCTGGGATCACTCTGCGGAAAGATGATCTGCTTGATCACAAGATCTCCGAATTGATACACTTGTTGTCTGACTTTCTTGTTGAAAGCCTTGATCATCCGTTTTTGATATGTCTGACCATGGCAAACAATAGTAAGTCACTTTTCATCAATCAAGTTAAGTTGATCAAGATGGGTCTGAATCTAATCGTCTTCACTTAAACCAACATCTTTCATGATTCTCAAGGAGGGAATCTGAACCTCGATTGGTAAAACAGCTTCCATGCCGTATACCAAAGAATAGCGTGTTGCCCTAGTTGATGTACGCGCCGTGGTACGGTACCCGTGGAGAGAAAACGGTAACATCTCATGCCAGTCCTTGTAGGTGACTGTCATCTTTTGTATGATCTTCTTGATATTTTTTTCGCAGCTTTGACAGCACCGTTCATCTTTGGCCGATAGGGAGATGAGTTGTGATGTTGAATCTGGAACTGCTCGCACAAAGCGGTGATCATAGTGTTGTTAAGGTTTGTATCATTGTCAGTGATGATCCTTTCGGGGATGCCGTACCGATAAATGAGGTCCTGTTTGATGAAGTGGGCAACAACATTCTTTGTGACGGATGCGAAGGAAGCTGCTTCGACCCACTTGGTAAAGTAATCAATGGATACCAGGATGAAGCGGTGTTTATTGGATGTTGTAAGCTTGATCTATCCAATCATGTTGATTCCCCACATTGCGAATGGCCAAGGAGCTGTTAAGACATTGAGAGGAACTGGAGGTATGTGTACCTTGTCCGCATAGATTTGACATTTGTGACAAGTGCGGGAATATTGATGGAAGTCAGCTTCCATGGTAGACCAGTAGTAGCCTACCCGTAGAATCTTCTTATCCATTGTATGCCCGCTAGAGTGGGTGCCAAAGGTACCATTGTGCAGTTCAGCCATGATCTGCTTAGCTTCAACCTTGTCCACACAACGGAGCAGAACGCAGTCATGATTGCGCTTGTATAGGATACCATTGCTCAGGAAGAACTTGGCAGAGAATCTCCTCAAGAATTTTTTGTCGTTGACTGAAGCTCCTTCAGGATACTCTTGAGTCTCGAGATACCTTTTGACTTCGTGAAACCAAGGTCGGTCCACTACTTCCTCAGTATTTATCTCGTGACAATGTGCAGGTTTGTCCATCCGCTCAATGGTGATTTGGGGAGCCTCATTAACCCAGTTAAGTTTAAACATTGATGACATTGTAGCTAGAGCATCTGCTAGCTGATTTTCTTCTCGCGGGAAGTGCTCGAAGGTAATCTGCTCGAAATGTGGTAACAATGTCAAGACATGTTCTTTGTAAGGGATGAGGTTGGGATGTTTAGTGTCCCACTCTCCTTTGATCTGACTGATGACCAAAGTTGAGTCTCCAAACACAATCAAAGATTTGATTCCCAAGTCTATTGCAGCCTTGAGACCAAAGATACAAGCTCCGTACTCAGCCATATTGTTGGTGCAGTTAAAGCAAAGTCTGGTTGTGAATGGTGTATGGCAACCTTCTGGAGAGATGAGTACCGTGCCGATACCGTTGCCAAGTGCATTAGAGGCACCATCAAAGTACAGGGTCCATCTGGATCCTTGTTCAGATCCGTCATATGGTCTGAAATCTTCAATGTTGTCTAAGGTCATAATGTCCTCGTCGGGGAAGTCAAACTTCATGGATTGGTAATCTTCGACAGCTTGATGAGCCAAATGGTCAGCTAGAACACTCCCCTTTATAGCTTTTTGGGTCGTGTACTATATATCGTATTCTGTCAGGATCATCTGCCATCTACCTATTCTTCCAGACAAAGCAGGCTTTTCCAAGATGTACTTGATTGGATCCATCTTAGATATCAGCAACGTGTTATGAGTCAACATATACTGCCTTAGCCGGCGAGCAGCCCATACCAAAGCGCAACAAGTTTTCTCGAGCAGTGAGTATCAGGTCTCACAGTCGGTAAACTTTTTGCTAAGGTAATAAATAGCATGCTCTTTTCGGCCAGACTCGTCATGTTGGCCCAGTACGCACCCCATTGAATTCTCTAGGACGGTCAGATACATGATTAGTGGTCTTCCTTCGACGGGAGGCATCAAGATAGGAGGTTCTAGAAAATACTCCTTGATTTTATCGAAAGAAACTTGACAGTCATCATTCCATTTAACCACCTGATCTTTCTTCAACAGCTTGAAGATTGGCTCACAGGTAGATGTTAGGTGAGAAATGAACCTAGCAATGTAGTTTAGGCGTCCCAAGAAACCTCTGACCTCCTTTTCAGTGCGAGGAGCAGGCATTTCTTGTATAGCTTTGACTTTGGCAGGATCAACCTCGATGCCTTCGTTGCTGACAATGAAACCCAAGAGTTTGCTGGACCTGACTCCGAAAGTGCACTTGTTAGGGTTTAATCTGAGCTTGTACTCCTTCAGCCTGACAAACAGCTTTTGCAAGTGGTCGAGGTGTTCTTCTTCTGTTTGTGATCGGGCTATCATTTCGTCTACGTAGACTTTAATCTCATGATGTATCATGTCATGAAACAAAGCTACCATGGCACGTTGATAGGTTGACCCGGCATTCTTCAGTCCAAATGGCATCACTTTATAGCAGAACGTACCCCATTGTGTAACAAAAGTAGTTTTCTCCATGTCTTCAGGTGCCATTTTGATCTGGTTGTAACCTGAAAATCCATCCATGAAAGAAAATACCTTGTGTTGAGCTGTATTGTCAACCAAGATGTCAATGTGCGGTAGTGGAAAGTCATCTTTAGGCACGAGCACAATGTTAGCAACCCATTATGGATAGGAAGTAACAGCAAGAAATCCAGCATTAAACTGCTTCATAACTTCTGCTTTGATCTTTTCTGACATGTCGGGCCTCATGCGGCGGACTTTCTGTTTAACTAGTGGACAGTCTTCTCTTGTAGGGAGACGGTGAACCATAATATCTGTATCGAGTCCCGGCATGTCTTTGTAAGACCAAGCGAAGATCTCAA
This sequence comes from Vicia faba, assembly GCA_948472305.1. Classification (NCBI taxonomy): domain Eukaryota; kingdom Viridiplantae; phylum Streptophyta; class Magnoliopsida; order Fabales; family Fabaceae; genus Vicia; species Vicia faba. The sequence goes on from OX451738.1 coordinate 1,483,941,848, forward strand.
CATATTCATTCAACAACTGAATTAAGCGCTCTTTGAGGCTTGGCTCTAGGTTGGCACCCACTCTAACTTATTTTCTATCTTCAACTATACCCAAGTTGATTGTCTCTAACAGCTCCTCATGAGGTAGAATAGCCCTTTCTTCCTGTTGTAGCAGTCTAGCCAATTCTCCCGGCACCTCACAGTCTTCATCACCTTCGTATTCGGCATGGTTGACCAGATCTTTAGAGTCACTAAAGGCCATAGCAGAATTGTTACCCATGGAATCCGGAATGGAAGGGTACCTGCATTTGTAAGTGTGGGTGTGTGTAAGGGATAGCCACCTTTAAACAAATAAAATGTAAAAAGAAAGAAAATGAACACAAAAGTTTATATGTGAAAACGTCCATGATTCATTAAAATGGCATATGAAGATGAAAAATCAAAGCCTTACAAATGGACCTATATGCCTCGGGTAAGGCACAAGGTTAAGACTGTACGAATTGTTTGAGAATTATTACAAACCAACAGAAATGTTTGAAAGATAAATTACTACGGTATGAAAGTAATCGGAACAAAGTATTTTGCTTCCTAGTTGCACAGTCCTCCGTCAACAGTAGGGAAAATCCAGTCTTCCAAGTTGCTCTCCTCTTCACTATCCTCCAAAGCATTGATTCCATGATGGGTGATCTTCACTGGTGGCCTTCCAGCACGGGAGCAGCGTACGGCCTTTTGAGCAGAAGTAGTGAACCCCAAGCCGAATTTATCTGATTTGAAAGGAAAGTCTCGTAGTTGACCCCAGATTGTGCTTCCCCCTTTTTCAATCACAGCCTTTGCATCTTTGAGAGATGACATCCGAGGCGGAGGTCTGGTAATCATGGGTACAAAAGACATTGTCTTGGTTGCCGCAATCTCCTGAGTTACCTCTTCAAAATGCTGAAAAGGGGTTTCGATGAATTCATCATCCAATTCTACATAGCGAAAAGAATTTAGATGGCTTATCATGTATTCCTCTTCACCGTGAACAGTTATTATTTTCCCCTGGACAGGGTACTTGAGCATTTGATGCAGAGTGGAAGTGACGGCTCCAACATTGTGAATCCAGGGTCTTCCCAACAAGCAAGAATAGGAAGGGAGGATATCCATCACATAGAATATGGAGTTGAAGGTTTCAGTTCCCACTTTAATCGGGATGTCCACCTCCCCATGGACCATCCTTTTAGAACCGTCAAAGGCTCTGACAATTATATTGCTGGGCTTCAAGGTTAGGCCTTCACAGTCCAATCTATCCAAGGCTTTCTTCGGCAAGACATTTAAAGACGATCCAGTATCAACCAAAACATGAGCTAGGGTGGTTCCCCTACACTCCACCGAGACATGCAAAGCGTCATTATGCTTTCTCCCTTTGGAAGTCAAGTCGGCATCGGAGAATCCAAGACCATTGTCAGTTGTTAAGCTAGCTACACATTCCTGGAACTGATCCGTGGAGGTTTCCTGTGGCACATGGGCTGTCTTCAAAAATCTAATCAAAGCTTTAGCATGAGCTTCTGAACAGAGCAACAGGTCCAACATTGAGATCTTTGAGGGGGTTTTCCCCAGTTGTTCCACAACATCATAATTTCTTTTCTTGATTATTTTCAAAATCTCTTCCATTTCTTTTTGAGAGGTCTCAGGGATGACCAAAGGCTGATCCCTCGTCTTAACGGGCACTTCTTGGATCCCTTTCCCTCTATCATCAGCAGCAACAGATGGGACAACCACAGGGGTTACAACTTCTTCAATAATTGGAGTTCTTGTAGATATGTTGACCGGCACAGGGGTAACCTTAGGAGCAACTGAGGGTCCAAAGATTTCCTTTGGAGGGGCAATCTCTGGAGAGAAAATTCTTCAACTGCGGGTGATTTTGCACGTTCCAGCAATGTTTCCAATGTCGGAAGTCTATTCATCAAAGCTCTCTTCAGTTGATTCAATTTGTTTAATATCGTGGTAGTAGATTTCTCCACCATAGTTCCACGATATTGATTTGTTGGACTTGTATGGGACGGGCCCAGGCATAGTTATCTTTAAAGGTGCAATCTTCGGATCGGATGTAATCTTAACAGGTCTTTTGGAGACCTTGGAAAGATTGGCGGATATGGTAATTATTGAAACATCATTGACAGGAGTCGGTGTAACAGGAGTCTTTTCAAAAAGGATTTATTGGTTATCCATTAGGCGTTAGATGCCTAACTTCAACAATGGATAGTTGGTTGGTAAGGATGAACAAAAGCAGCAATCTTCTTCACAACCTGGGAAAATCCTAGCCTTCATCAAATTCAACTTGATTATCGGTAGCGGAGTCATCAAATCATCAACAGTAGCAACAAAAAGATCTTCTTCAATAGCATGGGCATTATGGCCATGCCTTGGCATTGGAGCAGAGATCACATTCGGCTTTTCAGGGGCGTCGAATTCCACTTCTTTAGCATCTATCAAATCCTGAATCTTATTCTTGAGGGCCCAACAATTGTTGGTGTCGTGCCCTATACTCCCTGAATGATAAGCACACTTGGCGTTCGAATGGTAGTAAGGAGAAGCAGTATTTGGGTTCTTCGGGGCCTCTTTCAAGGTTGTAAGGTTTAACTTCAAGAGATGGGGTAGAACCTGAGCAGGAGTCATGTTTATCCGGGTGAATTGTCGTGTAGGCCTTTCCACCCTTGCTTGGTTCGTTCTGGGTTGATTGCTTCTGGGCTGATCAGCTGCAGACTTCTGAATCATTACGGCCCCCACCGCTGGCCGGCGCTCAAGTCTTCCTTGACCTCTTTGGGATTAGACATCTGATACTTGCTTCTTTGCTGGAAATGGCTTTTTGATGGCAGCGGAAGCAAATACATCTTTTTGAATTTTCCCGCTCTTGATTCCGGCTTCAACTCTCTCACCAGTTAGAATCAACTCAGTGAACCCCACATACGAACTTCCAATCAGGTGATTGAAGAAAGTCCCTGACACAGTCCCTAAGAACATGTCTACTAGCTCCCTCTCAGATAGATGTGGTTGTACTCAACCTGCCAAGTCTCTCCATTTCTAGGCATACTCCTTGAAGCCTTCATTAGAGACCATACCCATACTCTGTAATTGAGTACGGGTTGGTGCTAAGTTCGCATTGTATTGATACTGCTTGTAGAAGTCAGCAGCCAAATCCTCCCAATTATGTACGTCAGACCTCTCTAGCTGGTAGAACCAATCCAATTGCGTGCCCGACAAACTGTCCTGGAAAAAGTGGACCCACAAGTCCTTGTCAGAAGAATATGGTTGAATTTTCCTGACATAAGACCATAGGTGCATCTTTGGGAAAGACACCCCATCGTACTTAGAAAACATAGGTACTTTAAACTTGGGGGATTACAATTCCAGATACCAACCCTAACTCTTCAAAGTCCAGCCCAAGCACTCTCTGTATCTCCATGGCTGCCAGACGTTCTTCCAGATTTTTGTATTTGTCATCTGCAGGAGGGTATTGTTGTTCTGAGTAGTCCTCATCTTCATCTTATTCAGCCTCAGAATCAGAAGGCACGGCCGTCTCTTTACCCTTTCTCTCCCCTTCCTCAAAGGTTGATGGAAAATCTAGGACCCTTCTGGCTTGACCTTCAAATCTTCTGCCCAAGGTAGCCACACCAACTCTCTTCTTCTTCTGTTTCTCTTTTTCCTTCTCCAACAAAGTTTTGAGCTCCTCCTGACCCTTAGCCAGAGTCATGAGTAGTTGTTGGAATTGTGAATTCTGAGCTTGTAAGTCTTTGACCATTTGTTCAATATCCATCTTGCTGAAATAAACAGCAGAGAGATGAGGAAACTTGGTGTGAAGACCTGTTTATGCATATGATGAATGAGATGTATTCATGTAATGCATTCAAGGATTCAGAAATTCAAATTTGTTTTAAACAAAAAAGGAACACACGTCATATTAATAAGATAGAATTGTTAGTACAGCAATGCCCCATGGGCAAAATAATACAAAATTCTAAGGTAAAAATACGTTGCGCATCCTTTTTGGTGCAATGTAGGTGTTGAGAGTCTGCTCTTCGTGAATTTGACGAGTAAGTTCTAAAACCTTCTTCTCACTGGCGTAGAATTGGGCTTCAAAAGTATCGCGTTCTCTCTTGAGTTGTATCCAACTCCTTTGCAAATCTTCGAGTGATGTTGGCATGTCAGGATGTAGGAGGGTGTATGGAACCTCTCCTTCCATAACGGGCTCTATAATCACAGGGAGAATGTAGGGGTAAGGCATTATAAGACTTTGGGCGTGGGTTCGTACCCACTTGAGGTAAGGCTCAAGGGGGATGGAATTCTTGTGTCCTAAGGTCTCACTGTCTACCTTGTTGGGAATCCTCCAAGCTCGGATGAACCTTTGTCAAAGTCCTTGATTGTCGTTGTCGAAGTCAAAAACTAAGTATGGAATTAGCATCTCATGTGGGCCATCCCTTCGGGCATACCCAAACTGTCTCAGAGCCAAGTAGGGGTTGTAGGTAATGCCTCCCCTAATGCCAAGTAGAGGGACATTAGGGAATTCCCCACAATGGTAGATGATGATAACATTTTCTCTGGATCGAGAACACCAATGAACATCTGAATATGTAAGAGTCATCAATCGTTGTGACCACCTCAAACCTTGCTCATTCTTCAAGACTGATTGGGGAAGGTGAGAAATAAACCACCTTGCTAGAAGAGGAGTACAACACATGAGAACACCTCTTTTCCTCATTGTTCGAGTGTGAAAAGAGTGTAGGATGTCCCCAAGCAATGTAGGCACAAGATTCCGAGACATGAAAATCTTGACAGCACTCACATCTATAAGCTGATCAGGGTTTGGGAACAAGACCAACCCATAGATCAGAAGGGCTACAATCTCCTCAAAATCTTGTAGGTCTGGAGAATTACAACAGTCTTGGGCCTTCTCAAACAGGAACTTTGCCAAGAAACCCTTGACACCACTTCTGGTTTCCCAATGACCTATGACATCAAATGGTTGCAAGTGTAGGGCTTAAGCAACATCTTCAGGCTTTGGATCTCTTTCCATACCGTTGAAAGGTAGTTGATGGAGAATAAGAATCCTCAGGATTTGAGAAAATTCCTCCAAAGTAGGCACTAGCCGGTAGTCAGGAAATGTGAAGCAGTGGTGTAGGGGGTCAAAGAACTGGAAGAGAACTTTCACCATGTCTTTCTCTGTGTTGGAGTTGACCAAGTTGAGAAGTCGACCATGTCACTCAGTGAATGGAGAATACTCTGGAATCTTGGAAGCAAGCTCCTTGAGTTGAGGAGGAATTCTCACAAGGTTGACTTGGATTGTTTTCCTGCGAAGTGATTCCATAACCTACAAAACAGGAACAAAGATGAAAATAAAAAATCCTTGAAATGGTTAGTGGATGCATATGATGCTTCATGATGTCCATGATGTTATGCACAAGTATATATGTACAAGCAAGTCACACAAGTTCCTAGTTTCAGGCTTGCATGGGGTTTCATAGGTAAGTATCCTCTTGAAGTTTAGTTGGCTCAACCTGTCCTAGTAAATAGTTACCGGGTTCTAAGGAGCTCAATATCACTAGATTATTTTCTGTGTTCATTGTTTCAATTTAGCCACTTTACTGGAGACCAAAATATTCCAAGAAAATAACCCTCAATGAGTGAAGTATCGAGTATCTACCAACTTCGGACTGCACCAAAGTCGGTCATCTCACTACATCCTAAAAGGCCAAGATGGTCAAGTAAAGGTTCTAAAAGTCCATTAGTGCTTCATGACATCACTCAGCGGCCCCGTATTCTCTTTGATTGACTCAAAGGCTACCGGTACCCACAAATATGTCACACTAATATAGCTATTGCTTAGACTATGTCGGTATACCCCGCACAATTTCCACAACGTATTGCTATTTACCTATGAATGTTTCCCAAATCCGGGTAGAGGATTCAAACCCAAACAATAGAACCAAATGTAAAGCATACAAGTCAAACAAAATAAGCATGTAAAGGTGATCTAAACCCTAAGGTAACCCCACTTTTAGAATAGTCCCCAGCAGAGTTGCCAGTTCTGTGATACGGTGGGAGAACTAACTTGAGGTTTTGCATTTGTGTTCGCAAATGTTTCGGTTTACCAAGATTCACCACCGACTTTTTATTTTATCCAAAGGAAAGGTCCAAAAGCATAGGAAAGACCTTTGAGATGTTTTCTTGAGTTCGGGGGGTAGATTATGAAAAGGGAAGGTGCTAGCACCCTTTTCATCCATGGTTATCCATGGGCTCTTAGTTACTTGTTTAGATCACTTGCTTTTTTTTAATTGTTTGAAATGGTGCTTTGTGTGGTTTTGAAAGTATATTGAAAAGAGGCCACCGTTGTGGCAATCTTTGTAATGATTCTTGTTTAAAGAATGTATACAAAGATGTTTGTCTTTTGAAAAATGTTTCAATGTTTGAAAGTTTGTTTTGGAAATGATTTGAAATTGTGTGTGTTTTTTTGAAAATAGCGAGGATGTTTGCAAATTGATCAAGTAACTAGGAGTTGTCTACCCTAATCAAAAGTCTTTCTTGTGCATTTTTAACCCTTTGACATTGTTGTTTTACCATTGTATTTGGTAAACAACCTTATCTTTGGATGTTAAACGGGACGGGCGTGGGTCATCGTATGACCATAATAGCAATGGTGTCAAGTATCTTAGCAAGTTTTAGGGACTAAGATCATTTGTTTTTAGGCAACATTTTGATAGCGTCATCGAGGGACTATGATCTTTTTGTTTTGATTGATTTTGCCAAGATACTAAGCATGCATACCATGGCCATTTTAAGGCAACAAAGTGGATGAAACCCTAGGGGTGCTTGTGTGTAATGTGTTGTCATTTTTCATGCATTTTTGTCTTGTATTTAGTCATGCTATTTGTTTGATTTTTGGTCTTTTGCATACAAAACCCTAATTTACTATCATGGTATACGAAAGCGATAAAATGCGTAAAGTAAATCTAAACTATTACAACATTATTATGGGAAGCGGGGGTACAAGTTTGAATAGGGGGATATTGCTCAAAATAAAACCCTAAAACTATTACAACCAAATTGAATTTATTGTACAAATAAATAAATAGACAATTATTTAAATATGCAATAAAATATAAATATGCACAAAATGTTTTTGTATTGATTTTTATGTATGTAAAAATGAATTTATTTATGTCTTCAAAAATAAGAAAATAAAATGGTTATTTTTGAAAGGGTGAAAACCCTAATTGTTGGTTTAATAGAAAATATGCTTTATATTATTTATTTGTTCATTTTTTGCTTAAGAAAAATAATAATAATATATACAAAAATGTTAAAAAATTAAATATTGTATGAAAATATTAATTTAAGTGTATAAATAATAAAAATATATAATATATAATATTTTTGTATTATTTACAAGTTTATTTAAGAAAAATAAGTTATATTATTATTAGTAAACTATTTTTATGCCCAAAAAATAATAAAAATAATAAAATAAAAATGCAAAAATTAAGAAAATATTTGTGGGTTTTTTAATGTTCAAGAAAAAAATAATAAAAGTCAGAAAATATAAAAGAAATGAGAAAATATACAAAATAAAGAAAATGGACCAAGGGGGTGCAGAAAGCAAAAAGGGGGTGCAGAAAGAAACAAGCCCAAGCGCGCCATGCCCACTTCACTTCATCCCTGTCCTCTAAACAAACACGCGTGCTCCCTGGTTCTGTGCTTGAATCTTGTTCTCTCTATTGCTTGCATGAAATCAAAAATTTACAACATGAAAGTTATAGCATTTTCAATCACGATTCCAACCATATCCATTTTGTGACCTAACTCTCAAAGGACAGAGAGAATTTTAGTGGCCCTAAATTCTAACCTAGTTTTTTCAACAACTTCAACATCCAAATACTCCTAGCTCAGTTAATATAAATAAGAATTATGCATATGTACAACTCAAGGAACTTAAGGACTACATTTTTGCTTCACAAACCTAAGCCTAATGATGCCTAAATAGGGAGATAGAACTTTGAAAATTACCTTTGTCAATTGAGTTTGGATAGGGCAATGTAGCAACTTTGAGTGAGGCCTGAAGTACTTGTGAGCTTGCTTGAACTTCCCTTAACCTTTCCCAATGCTCAACTTGCTTTGAAATGGCTTGAATGTCCCTGTAGATGTCCACCTGCAAAGCTTCAAAATGAAAATGGTGAAGTGTGAAAATGAGGTTACAGTTGCTGGATATGGGCTTGGATAGTTCAGGTGTGTTGTAGGGCATGTGTTTGAAGTGGTTCCAAGCAAAACGCACGAGTGGAATATGTTTTGGAAGTGGTTCTGCAGAATATGCCCTGTTTGGGCAAGAACTTGTGATTTTTGTGTTTTAGGGTGTTTGAGAGATTGGAAAATCGTGTTTCTGGCTTGAGACAATATGTTGAACTTGTTTGAAATGATATCAAAGATTGGTTTTAACATATACAAGAGTTATGGACTTTTTGCAAGCTTACTTGCTTTTGAAGCAAAAGTGAGTTGACAAAGCTTAAAGCCTGTACAGGCTAGCTCAAGGTCTGCACATAGTTGGTGAGCTTTTTCTGATGTTTATGGATCTTGTTTGTAGCCAAAGATCAGATTTAATCCTCAAGGAATACAAAATTGCAAAAAGCAAGCTTTATGGAAATGGTATTGCTACCTTTATGCCATAAATGGGTTAATTCAATGTGCAAAGTTCCCTAGCTCAGAAAAAAGCCAATATCCATTGTATTTGAATGAAATTAAGGAGTGTGGAAAGGTTTAAGACCTACAAAACAAGTACAAGCATGCTTAGAACAAATTTGCAACTTGTAGCAATGTGCAAAATGCCATGGACAAAAGTGAGAAATGGCGATTTTCATTCCTTCGGTTCTCCCTAACCACCAATGATCTTGGAGAGTTCTTGGACATTTTGGAAATCTTGTAACATGCTCTACAATCCATCTTTGAAATGCATTTTGAGATTCCACTTCGAACTAGGTGAAAAGTTTCCATGAAGTTAGGTCAAAAATCTGCCTAAACTAGGGCAAACTTTCACTAAGTTAAAAAGTTTATGGACCCTTATTCACAAAATCATAACATGAGATCCATTCATATTTTGGGAAAACTTTGTGATTAAAAGTTGTATATTTTATGGAGGACTACAACTTTCATGTTGAAAGTTTTCTTTGAATCCAATTGCATCATGGTAAAAAAGTTGCGAAAAGTTGGGAAAAAATAAGAAATTTTCATAACTTAGAAAATTTCTAAGTTATGAAATTTTTCAATCTTAAACCCTAATTTTCAAAATTAGGTTTCTTGGTGAACAAGTTTCATGTTTTGACACATCTTGATGAAAAATTACCCTTGGCACTTGATTTTGACCAAAAAGTCAAAGTTTAACTTTTCAATATACAGTTGATTCTTGATCAGTTGACTAGAAAATTCATCTGTCAATCCAATGCTTTTGAGATCTTTTGAACCTTATGATTAGGTAAATATGATGCCATTGAGTCCTTGAAACCATGCTTGAACCAAATTGGTCATTGGCTAGGTTAAAAATTAGAAATTGCCCTTCTGCAGTCAAAACCCTAAAAATGACCATTTTGCCCTTTTGATGATCTGATCAAATTTCTTGAGGACTTGTGGTCCAAACTTAATCAAATGGTTCATATGAGTCTATATTGTTGATGTGGATCAAAAATTATAAGGTTTGACTGTAAATTGGCCACAGGTGACTTTTTGCCAAATATAGTTGATTTCTAAGTCAATTGTCCAATTGACTGGGCAAAAATTTGATTCAAGGCTTGAAACTTGGTATGAGCAATCTTATAGGTATACTATGAAGTATGAAAGTCAAATGAGGCATTGGAAGTCCAAAAATACTTGAGCAATCTCAAACCCTAATTTCAGGTCATTAGTGCAAGGAGGTGTCTTGAGCTGAGCAAACCCTAATCTGATCTTGAATCCAAAGAGTCTTGTGAGGGAGAATCTTGATAAAATGAGAGGGCAAATTTTGGGGTACAACAGTATGACTATGTCCTATTGGATCACTTTAACAAACAATCTTTGGCTCCCACTGACAAACTCGGAGATTCTAATCAATTCAGTCATCTTCGGACGAGGCGACAGATAAACAAGATGCTCAGAGATACGAAGGCTATAGCAGAATGGGAACCCCATGGGATTATTACACATAGTTATCTTTCTTTGTATCAAATTTTTCTTGTTTTACGACAACATTCTCTTACTAGAATGTTTGTCCCCTTTGTACAAAAACACTTATTCAAAGTCAATACAAAGATATCCCTTTGAAAGTGCAAAAACTATTTGTCCTTTTCTTTACGCTTGTGTTTTGTTTAAAAGAACGTACAATGATTCATTGTTGAGCATATGCATTTGAATATAATTACCGCTTACGAATAAAAAAATGAAAAGAGGAAATTACTGATAGGCTGAAAGAATAGGAAAGTATCTCTAAGCGATCCCATAAGTAGTCCCCGTAGTACATCGTTTAATCCCCAGCGGAACAAAACTCCCAGTTATCAATCCCCAACAAAAGTCGTCAAATTTCTCGGGACCCCCCAACAGATTTTACAAGCAGTACATGGCATTTCCCTCACAACATAATTTATTTCTCTCAACAGAAACTCATCAATACTTCGACTCCAAGACTTGAAGACTCACACATCCTCAGCAATATTCAGGGATTTATTTTCCTCAATCTAACAGCAATGCAGCAGATCAGCTCACATACGCATACATTGCATCCATATATCATAAACATTGATAAAGCAAATACATTACATCATACATTTCATGCAACATAACTTTGCATTTTAGCTAACATTTTACCCTTTTCAGGATAAGATTAATAACTATCCTTAACAGATTCAATCTGCAGATAAAGTTAAGATACGCACCAAATATGGGTGCAATTTTGATACTCATTGTGATGCAACTTTCAGATACAGTTCAGATACGCTCCAAACATGGATGCCATTCTGATACTCATTCAAATGCAATTTTCAGATACAGTTCAGATACGCTCCAAACACGGATTCCATTCTGATACTCATTCAGATTCAACTTTCAAATATAATACAGATACGCTCCAAACACAGATGCCATTATGATGTTCATTCAAACAAGGTTCTCATATACAGTACAGATACGCTCCAGATACAGATGCCATTCTAATACTCATGCAAATTAAACTTTCAGATACAGTTCAGATACGCTCCAAACACGGATGCCATTCTGATCCTGAGTCAAAATCAGCTCTCAGATACAGTTCATATACGCTCTAGACACAGACGCGATTATGATACTCATTCTTTCAGCTTACAAATTACAATTCAACAAGCATTCTTGGATGGAATCTACAATCCCATCTCCAATAAGATTTTATCACCTCTCCAAATGGCATCTTTAAGCCCATTCTTTCTATCATCGCATCGTCGAGTGCAAATTTTTGGGCACTCTAGTGTCCAATCATCTTCCACCTTCGAGTCACGAATGGCAAAGCTCACCAATCTAACTCTTCAGGTTTAAGAATATTGAACAGGGGCAGCTGTTGTACCCCAAAATTTTCCCTCTCATTTATCAACAATTTCCTCACAGGATCTCTTTGACTCAAGACTGGATTAGGGTTTGACCAACTCAAGACACCTCTTCATGCACTGGTGACCCAAAATTAGGGTTTGAGTTTGCACAAGGATTTTTGGACTATCAATGCTTCATTTTAATTTAAAGAATCATTATGGACCCCCAAGATTATTCATGCCAAGTTTCAAGCTTTGAATCACACTTTTGATCAGTCAATTGGACAGTTGACCTAAAAATCAATTGTATTGGGGAAAAGGTCAACCATGGCCAATTTACAGTCAAAATTCATAATTTTTTATCCACATCAACATATTAGACTCATATTTATCATTTGATCAAATTTGGACCACAATTCCTCAAGAAATTTGATCAAATCATCAAAAAGGCAAAATGGACAAAATTAGGGTTTTGACTGAGAAGGGGCAATTTCTGATTTTTGACCTAGCAAATGATCAATTGGTTTGAAGCATGATTTCAACAGTTAAATTGCATCATATTTACCTAATTACATGGTTCAAAACATTACAAATTCATTGGATTGACAGATGAATTTTCCAGTCAACTGATCAAAAGTCAACTGTATACTGAAAAGTCAAACTTTGACTTTTTGGTCAAAATCAAATGCCAAGGATCATAATTCATCAAAATATGTCAAAATGTGAAACTTGTTCATCGATAAATCAAGGATTGAAGATTTTTTTTTGAAATTTGAAATTTCTTAAGTTAGAAATTTTTCTAAGTATAGAAAATTTCTTATTTTTTCTCAACTTTGGGCCAAATTTTAACCATGATACAAGATGATTCAAAGAAAGTTCCCAACATGAAAGTTGTAGATCTCCATTAAATATACAACTTTTCTTCACATAATTTCTACTAAAGATGCTTGGATCTCAAGATATAATTTTGTGAATACATGCTCATGAACTAAAATAACTTAGTGAAATTTTGCCTTAGTTAGGCGGGTTTTTGACCTAACTTCATGCCAATTTTTCACATAGTTCCAAGGGGAATCTTGGAAAGAAATTCAAAGATGAGTTATAGAGCACATTGCAAGTTTCCAAAATGTCCAAGAACTCCTTGAGATCATTCTTGAGTAGGTAGAATCGAAGAGATGAAGTTGGCAATTTCTCACTTTGATTTCAAGCCATTTCATGAAGAACAAAAATTCAAATCCTCAAGCATGCTGAACAAATCTTGCTTTGCAGGCTCCTAACTTTTTTCTCACTCCTTAATTAAATGTTTTCACAGATGTTGGAAGCTTTAAGCCAAACATTAAATGCATTGTACACGAACAATTCCATTTTTGGCACAAAGGTGCCATTTCCATTTTGATAAAACACAACTTTTACAACTTTTCACTCCTTGAGCCTTGCACTTGTTTTCTCTGCACACAAGCAAAGCCACAACAAAGAGCAACTTGCCTAAAGCCTCTACCAAACCAGACCATACTTGTACAACACTTAGGGACTTGTCTCCTAACCTTGCTTTAAAAATAAGAAATGTAGCAAGACATGTGATCTTGTACTTCTGAGCAAGCACAAGTCCTCCAACCTTTTGATCTACATAAAGATATCATTTTTCAACTAAAACCATGAATTCCCAAGCCTTGAAACACCCTAGAATAAGAAATTTCATACCAAGCCTCCAAACATGCCATTTCTGACTTGTGAACTGAATCTTCCATTTCACTCGTGCGTTTTCAAGCCTTTTGCTTTCCTAAGCTTCCTTACCTTACAAGTAAACCATTCCACACCCTGAAACATCATTGTAACTCCATATTCCCCATTATTGAAGTTCAAAAATAAAGCAGCGCAGGTGGACTTCTCCAGACCATTCCAGCCACCCTCAAGACAAGCTAAGCATTGCATTAGCTTCCTAGAGGTTCAAGGAAGCTAACCTGATCATCACAGCATCCTAAAGCAAGCTCATTTTCAAAACACGATTTCCATTTTCAAGGTGAGTTTTCTGTTTTTCTAACTCTTAATACAGGCAAAGTTAGCTTTCCATTTGTGAATATAAAATGTAGACATCATTGCTACGAAGCTGTACATATCCATAGCTTGCATTTATTTGGCTTGAGTTTAGAGAATTTTAAGTTTGAAGTTTCTGAAAAAATTAGGTTAAGAATTAGGGCCAATAAAATTCTCTCTGATCTTGGACTTATAGTTTTATTTAGGTTAGAATCGTGAAGTAAAATTCTATAATGTTCATGTTATCACTTTCCATTTTTGTTGAGAAATGAAAGAGTTACAGGGGGTCCGGCTGGCTAGAAGTTGAAGATGAAGTACAAGGCAAGGCAATGTTTTGTGTTATGTATTTGTGGTTTCATTTAGACTAACGGATGTACAGCCACCCCAGTGGTAAGGCAGCGCACAAAAATACCATAGGTCATGGATTCGAGCCTTGGTGCCTGCCTTTTGCAATTTTCCACATTTTTTCCCACTTTTTTGGTTGTTTGCAGCGTGGGCTTCTGGACATTGGGCCTTATGTTTTTGCTAACTTCCTGCCTCCCATTTACCTTCAGCACCCCTGGCCCAAATATTTTATTTACTTATTTTATTTTCATCAAATATATTTTCTTAATAATAAAAAATCATAAAAAATATAAAAATGATAAATATTATATTTTGTTTTATTTTATTTTATTTTCTCATAAAAATATTTTTTTTATTTAAGTTATATACTATCTTTTTTAATAAACTTGTAAATTAAAATAGAATTAGGTTATTTATTTATTTTTTTCTTCACACCTATTAAATATTTATTTTAATATATAAAAAGACCAAAATACTTCATAAATATTATATATTATTTTCAAGACAAAAATATAAAAATACTTACTTTTCTTAAAGAAATTTATTTCCTTTCTTTTAATAAATTAGAATTAGGGTTTAATCAAAATACTTGCTAAAAATAATTTTCTTTCCTAATTAATTTAAGTTTAATTTTGATTTAACTATTAGGTTTATGTTAAAACTTTTTTACATAAAAAACCAAACAAAATCTTCTCTTGCATTTACATATCTTTGCATATTTAAATTATCTTGTACATTATTTATTCCAATATTAGTACAAATTCAATTTGGTTGTAATAGATTAATAAGGTTTATATTATTGCAATCCCCATTTATAAATTGTATACCCCCTCCCACAAAATGTTGTAATAGCGTAGTAATCTTTAAATTTCGTAATTTATCGCTTTTACGTAACATGCTAGTAATTAGGGTTTGTAAGGCAAGATAAAATCAACCAAATAGAAAGCCCTAATCCAAGACAAAATCAAGCATGAAAATGGCACACTTGCACACAAAACACCCCTAGGATTATCCCACTTGGTTGCCTTATACAAAATGGCCATATTACACATGTAAAGTTTCTTAGCAAAAACAAACAAATACAAGATCATAGTCCCTCGATGACGTTATTCAAAGTTGCCTTACAAAATGATCTTAGTCCCTCCAAAAAATGCTAAGATACTTTGCAACATTGATAATCATGGCTAAGCGATGACCCACGTCCGTCCCGTTTACATCCAAAGATAGGGTTGCTTACCAAATTAGTGGTAAAATAACAATATCAAAGGAAAAGAAAATGAACAAGGAAGACATTTGAGTAGGTAGATTACTTTTAGTTACTTGTTCCATTCCAAACAAATATCCTTGCTATTTTCAAAACAAACACACACACATTTCTAAACATTTTACAAACATTGAAAACATTTTCAAAAATACAAACATCTTTGTATACATTCTTTCAAACGAGAATCATTACGAAAATTGCCTAAACAATGGCCTCTTTACAAAATACTTTCAAGAAACCACACAAAGCACAATTTCAAACAAAAGCAAGTGATCTAGAAAGTAACTAAGAGCCCATGGAAAACCATGGATGAAAAGGGTGCTAATACCTTCCCTTTTCATAATCTACCCCCCGAACTTAAGAAACAATCTCAAAGGTCTTTCCTGTGCTTTTTCGCCTTTCCTTTTGGATAAAAGAAAAGTCGGTGGCGACTCTTGCTAACAACAACATTTGCGATAAAATGCAAAACCTCAAGTCAGTTCTCCCACCGTATCACAGTGAGGATCCAAGAAGATTGTTGCTTCAATGATCAAGTCTTGTCTGACGTAGTTACTTGCCAAGAAAATCCCTAACTTTTTCCTAAGTTGCCCTTGCGGGTTTTCAACTTAGCGGGAAATTTATTCTGTTTAGGTCTCTAATTTTTGCCTAGACCGCCCTTTCGAGTTTTCGGCCTACCGAGACGCTCCTTTTTTTCCTAAGCCGCCCTTTCGGGTTTTCAACTTAGCGAGCTGTTCTTTTATTTCTTTAGGTGAAGTATTTATTGACTGCGTCAGTATTCATGGGACGTGGGAACTCCTCGCCATCCATAGTTTCTATAACTAATGCACCGCTAGAGAAGGATTTCTTGACAACATATGGGCCTTCAAAATTGGGAGTCCACTTGCCCCTAGAATCAGTGTTGAAAGACATGATCTTCCTGAGCACGAGATCACCTTCTCTAAATTCACGAGGTTTGACCTTTTTATCAAAAGCTTTCTTCATTCTTTTTTGATATAACTGGCCATGACACAAGGCTGTCATTCTCTTCTCCTCAATCAAATTCATTTGGTCAAACCTGTTCTGGACCCATTCAGCCTTCGTCAACTTGGTTTCCATTATCACACGCAACGAGGGAATCTCTACCTCGATTGGGAGTACAGCTTCCATTCCATACACCAGGGAGAACAGGGTTGCTTCTGTTGAAGTACAGAAAGATGTTCGATATCCATGCAGAGCAAAAGGGAGCATTTCATGCCAATCCTTATAAGTAATTACCATCTTCTGGATAATTCTCTTGATATTCTTATTAGCAGCTTCAACAGCCCCATTCATCTTTGGCCTATATGGAGATGAATTGTGATAGACAATCTTGAATTCTTCACGCAGTTCTTTCATCATCTTGTTGTTCAAATTTGAGCCATTGTCAGTGATGATTCTGCTCAGCACACCATACCGGCATATGAGATTATTCTTGATGAAACGCATAACCACCTGTTTAGTAACATTGGCATATGAAGCAGCCTCCACCAATTTGGTGAAGTAATCAATTGCTACCAAGATAAAATGGTGCCCATTCGAAGCTTTGGGTTCTATCATCCCAATCATGTGAATACCCCACATAGAGAAAGGCCATGGGGAGGAAATCACATTGAGAAGCCTCGGAGGCACATGGACCTTGTCTGCATAAATCTGGCATTTATGGCACTTCTTTGCAAACTTGGAACAGTCAGATTCCATTGTCAGCCAATAATAACCTACCCTTAGCATCTTTTTAGCCATCGAATGTCCATTGGCATGAGTGTCAAATGAAACTTCATGAATCTGATGCATTAACATGTCTGCTTCGTGTCTATCCACGTATCTGAGCAAGACCATGTCATAATTTCTCTTGTATAACACATTTTCACCGAGGAAGAAACTGCCTGCCAATTTTCTCAATGTCTTTCTATCTTTCCTCGATGCACCAATCGAGTATTCCTGAGTCTGGAGAAAACGCTTGATATCATAATACCATGGTTTTTCATCTGCTACCTCCTATGCTGTAAACACATGAGGGGCCTATCCAGCCGTCGAACCGTAATTTGGGGTATATCATTCCAAGTATTCACTTGGTACATAGAAGCCAGAGTTGCCAGCGCATCCGCCATTTGATTTTCGTCTTTACAGATACGATGGAATTCAACTTTATTGAAGAAGGGTAATAATATTCTATCATAGTCTTTGTAAGGGATCAAGCCAGGGTGACGAGTGTCCCATTCTCCTTTAATCTGATTTATCACCAAAGTTGAATCGCCATACACATCTAGAATTTTGATTCTGAGATCAATAGCTTTCTCGAGACCCATGACGCAAGCCTCATATTCTGCCATATTATTAGTGCAATCAAATGTTAACCTTGCAGTAAAAGGAATGTGCAATCCATGAGGAGTGACAATCACAACACCAATTCCTTTACCATAAGCATTCACAACTACATCAAATATCATACTCCAACGAGATTTAGGGTCAGGATCTTCCTCAGGAAATGGTTCATCACAATCTTTCACTTTCAGGAACATCATATCCTCATCGGGGAATTCATATTCTGCAGACTGGTGATCTTCCACTGGTTGGTGAGCAAGATAATCTGCCAACACACTACTTTTAATAGCCTTTTGAGTGCGGTATTCGATATCATATTCAGATAACAACATCTGCCAGCGGGAAATTCTCCCAATAAGAGTAGGATTTTCGAAAACGTACTTGATTGGATCCATTTTGGAGATCAACCAAGTGGTGTGATTCAACATATACTGCCGCAAATGCTTTTCCGCCCAGGCTAAATCACATCATGTTTTTTCCTGCATGGAATACCGCGACTCACAATCAGTGAATTTTTTGCTGAGATAATAAATGGCGAACTCCTTCTTCCCTGTTTCATCCTGTTGTCCCAGAATACAACCCATGGATTTATCTAACACTTTTAGATACATCATCAACGGTCTTCCTTTTATGGGAGGGAGAAAAATACGAGGTTCAAGCAGATATTCATCCACACACAACCTTGATCTTTCTTTAACAACTTAAAGATCGGTTCACATGTTGCAGTCATGTGGGAAATGAATTTGGAAATATAATTCAAACGCCCGAGGAAACCTCTGACTTGCTTTTCAGTTCTTGGTGCTGGCATTTCTTAAATTACTTTGACTTTATCAGGGTCAACTTCGATTCCTTTCTGGCTAACAATGAAACCCAACAACTTCCCCGATCAAACACTGAAGGTGCATTTATTTGGATTCAAGCAGAGATGATACTTCCTCAAATGCTGAAACAACTTCAACAAATCTTCTATATACCCTTCCTCAGTCTGGGATTTGGCAATCATATCATCAACATATAATTCGATTTCCTTGTGCATCAGATCATGGAATAGGGTTTTCATATCCCTCTGGTACGTTGCACCAGCGTTCTTCAACCCGAAGGGCATCACTCTGTAACAGAATGTTCCCCAGGGTGTAATAAACGTTGTTTTTTCCATGTTCTCTGGAGCCATTCTTATTTGATTATACCCAGAAAATCCGTCCATAAACGAGAATACTTTGAATTTTTATGTGCTATCCACTAACATGTCGATGTGAGGCAATGGAAAATCATATTTTGGACTAGCTTTATTTAGATCTCTGTAATCTACGCACATGCGGACTTCTCTGTCTTTTTTAGGTATTGGGACAATATTGGCAATCCATGATGATACACTGACGTCACAAGAAAACCAGCATTAATCTGCTTTAGAACCTCCTCTTTTATCTTTACTGCCATATTTGGGTGAGTTCTTCTCAACTTTTGTTTAATTGGCGGACACTCTGGCTTCAACGGCAAACGGTGCTCGACAATATCTGTATCTAGACCGGGCATATCTTGGTAAGACCAAAAAAAAATATCCACATACTCTTTCAACAACTCAATCAACCTTCTCTTCACATCAGGATGCAACGATGCTCCAATCTTGACTTCCTTCGGATCTTCTTCTGAACCCAAATTGATCATTTCCAAAGGCTCTTTATACGAATGAATGGTATTTTCCTCGTGCTCAAGCAACCATGAGACCTCTTCTAGAATATCGTCATAATCTTCTTCTTCAGCCCCAAACACAGGACATTCAAAGCTGGGAGAGGGTGCAGGGTCATTGTATTCTACGAGTTTTTTTAATAATCTGCACATATGATTTATGATTGCTTTTAGAAACTGACACATATAACAAGTGATCATGCAGATTGAATTTCAGTTATTATTTATTTTGAAAGGTTTTTTTTTTCTGATTACCATTTTCCAAGAAAAATAAAATAATAAAAACACAATTTAGGAAACAAAGAAAACTTTTATTATTGATCTTAACAGTCACAACAAACAGATAAGCCCTATAACATTAATACTTCCACCTTGGGAAGAGTGAAAGCCTTTCAAGAAAAAAAGATTAATCAAATAAAATTACTTTGAAACATGTATATAAGAGGGAACATCAATGGTGACCCAGTTCTGAACCCTGACTCCATGCGTCACATAACTCGACATTTCCTGCTCTGCTTCAGCCTCCTCAACAGCATTAATTCCAGAATCAGTTGGATGGAGGTAACCTCCGCTGCGAAAAACATCATGATAGCTGCCCATAGTAGGCTTTGACTTCAAACCTTTTCCTCTGCCATTCTTCTAAGAGAAACCCAAACCAATTATGTTCTTGTTCACGAGTGGATCCACAATTCGTCCCCAAACTGCATTATGACCATTGCGCACAACCTGCTCCACGTCCTTTAGGAAATCATGGAATTCTCATTTCTCTTTATCTTGTCAATGGATAGGGCTTGGAACTGGGTTCCAACAGCAGCCTCATCTGCTTCTAAAATACTGAAAGAGGACAAATGAGATATCAACAATGCCTGCTCCCCATTTATGATCACTACCTTCCCTTCACGCACAAACTTTAGCTTCTGATGTAAAGTTGAAGTGACAACCCCTGCTTCATGTATCCATGGTCGTCCTAGCAAACAACTGTAAGCGGGAATAATGTCCATGACCTGGAAGGTTATCTGGAATAAATGTGGTCCTATATGGATGGGTAAGTCCACTTCACCGATGACAGATTTCCTCGACCCTTCAAATGCTTTCATAATGATGCCACTCGGGCGTATAGGTGTTCCTTGGTATTTCAACTTCATGAGAGTACTCCTCGGTATAACATTCAACGCGGATCCATTATCAATTAGCACATTGGATAGTGAATCATTCTTACAGTTCATAGAGATGTGGAGTGCCAGGTTATGATTCCTCCCTTTGTCTGGTAATTCATCATCACAAAAACTCAAATTATTACATGACATAATGTTTCCAATTACGCTGCTGAATTGATCTATTAACATGTCACTCTCCACAAAAGCTTGGTCCAGTACCCTCATCAAGGATTCTCTATGAGAAGAGGAATTCATTAATAAAGATAAGATAGATATCTTTGAAGGAGTCTGCAGTAGCTGATCTATAATTTTGTAGTTGATCATCTTAATTATCTTCAAAATATCATCTACTTCTTGCTCTAGCGTAGCTCCACTAGTCTCTCCTGTAGCCTTCTAAGGTTCATCATTCTCAGCAATTTTCTTTCCAGCAGCAACATCTCTCAGAACAACCAGCGCGAACACACGACCGCTACGGGCCACCCTGCTATTTTTTAGCTATATTTCCAACATCGGGCATTGGATGGATGGGAATTTACACCCCATCTTCTAAGATTGTAGTGTTGTATTTGTAAGGAACAACCTTATCTGATTTGTAGGGGATAGGACCTGGTAAACTAATTACCAATAGGGTAACAGCTGGCTTGCTATGATACTCCACTTTAAAATGAGCGGGTGCACCAAAACAAGGCACAATGATTTTTACCCCTTCTTCAACACAATCAGTCATCAAAAAGTCATTTTTGGAAAAAAAATCCTCGTCTGAAGAGAAATACTCATCCGCGGAGGCATACTCTTCCTTTGACTCTTCTTCCGTTAAACAAACTTCAATCATATCAACCTCATGATAATCATCCCTCTGACCTGTGATCTTGATAGTTCGATTGTATAATAGAAACTGAACACCCTTCTTCACGATTGAACATCCTCGAGGATCTCGACAGCAAACTAGGCAAGATCCATATTGGTGTTCCACCTGACCAGTCGTATGGCAGAAGGTAGCATGCAACTGCATGAGATCCTCATTCAAATACTCCACATCAAAAATTCTGAATTCACCAGGACATCCAGAAACCGTATTCACTTCCTCTTCATACTCTGCCCTAGGCCTGATTATGTGGATGAGGCCCTCATCCATCATCTCCTATAAATCAGCCTTTATCTTATCGCAACCCTGTATATCTATACTGCAAGTAGCACAACCGGAATGGTCATGCGTATAGTAGCTAAATTCAGAGGTCTGCGTGCATTTTCACCAAATCTCCTCTAACCAGATTAATGTCAAAAATTCGGAAGTCGCCTGGATAACCGGCCACCATATTTACAACATTTACTCCCCCGTGCTTGGGTAGAGGGTTATCTTTCACATTAGGTCCCATGTCCTTGAAAGATAGAACACCAGACTTTACCAATTTCTGCACCTCATTCTTTAAAGGATAACAATTCTCAACACTATGCCCTGGTGCTCCTTGATGAAAAGCACACATTTGGTCTTCCTTGTAATATCAAGGCAATGGTGATGGTACGTCGGGAGGTGGTCATGTCTGGACCATCTTTTTCTGAATCAATGCTGGTAGTAGCTATGTATAGCTCATGGTAATAGGGTCATAACTCTCTCTTCTCTGATTATACCCTTGATTCCCCTGTTGGGACGGTCTCTGATAAGCAACAGTAGTTGGAGAGGCATTCATAACAGGAGTCACTGAGGCGACTTGCTAATGACGCTGATAATTCCTTCTAGGAGCGTTTACCCTCCTCTCTTGCATAACAACATTTGCATCTCCCTCTTTATTCTTAGAAAAACCATAAGATGGCTTCTTCGCACCTCCAGATCCTTCACTCTTCATTAAACGACCTTCTCTTATAGCCTCTTCCAAGCGGATACCCATTCCTACCATCTCAGTAAAGTCACTTGGCATGCTTGCTACCATCCTCTCGTAGTAGAAAGTGCCCAGCGTCTTTAAGAAAATCTTAGTCATCTCCTTCTCTTCCATGGGAGGAATCACTTGGGCGGCTACCTCGTACCATCTCTGCGCATACTCTTTGAACGATTCCCTGTCTTTCTGAACAATGGCCCTAAGTTGGTCACAGTCAGGCGCCATGTCCATGTTGTACTTGTATTATTTGATGAATGCTTCTCCCAAATCATTAAAAGTATGGATATTTGCGCTGTCCAAACTCATATACCACTTCAACACAACACTGTCAAACTATCCTGAAAAAAGTGAACCAGCAGACGTTGATCATCAATATGGGTAGACATTCTCCTCACGTACATCACCAGATGAGCACGAGGGAAAGTGTTGCCCTTATACTTCTCAAACTCTGGGACCTTAAACTTAGCAGGTATATTAACATTCGGGACCAAACATAGTTCATTCACGTTCGGCCTAAATAGCTCTTTTCCCATAAGGGCCTTCATCTCTCTTTGCATCTTATTAAACTGCTCTTGAAAATCATCCATTCTCTCATAAAGACCCAAGTCTTCACTCGGAGGAGGGAAAGGACGACACACATCATCATTAACAAACGAAACCATATTCACCGAAGGAGGTGCAGTAGGAACAACATGCACCACAGGAGGTGCCGGAGTAACAATATTCTGAAGCACTGGAGTATCTTGAGGCCCAAGATTGAAACCTTCAGGTGCAAAATTCTCTGTCATTCCCCATGGATAACCTTGAGGCATGCGATTCTGAACAACAGTAGGAGTAGCAGATACGGGAATAGTCGGAACTTCAGTATTTGCCCTTGTTGGTTGAGGTTGAACACTCGGTGGCTGATTCTGAGCAGCCACCAGAGCTTCCATCAGAGTAGTCAGATTGGCCATGTCGGCCTTCAAAGCATAAACTTCTTCGCACAACTCACGATTCTCCTGTTCTAAGTTGTCCATCTTCTTTTTGAAATTAGCCCGGGTATTATAGTGATGAGTCAGCTTGCTGAACAAAGTAAAGAAGATGGGTGAGACACCTGGATATGCATAATAAATTCAAGAAATATGTGCAATATGATGCATGATATGCAATGCATATGATTATTTTTGCTTCATTATTTAATATTTCATGGGATTTAAGGTTTATAGACATATTGCAAACATCAAAGTAAAAAAGCTTTTGAAATACTGAAAAAATTTATTATAATAACTCCAAAATGGATTACAAGTTTCAATGATCTCAAGTACAAGAGGAAAATACAATCTAAAATCCTGAGAAAAAGAACTGACGGAGATCACTCTATACATTGGCGTTTCCCTGTGAGCCTGACAATCTGAGCCTTCAACCTCTGGTTTTCTTCCTTATGTCAGATGGCATTCTCCTTCCAATCATCTGAAGCAGGAAGTGAGTGATCGGCACCTGATTAAGGCTTAGGAGAAAATAAATCCCCTTGCCTCTCCATAGACTCTATCGCTCGACTCTCAAGGATCTCAATCAAGTCATCTTTCTCTTTCAGGTCTGCTCTGTAGGAACTTTCTAAAGTTTGGAACTCGTTCTTCCAAGCATCCCTTTCCTGTTGCATCCTAACCAAAGTAATGTGCAGTTCTTCTAGGTCATCTAATAAGGGAGGAGTGGTCTTCACAAATAGATCAGGCATGGGTGTCTCCCGGGCATATGGCATCTTTAACTGAATGGCTCTCGATCGGATCCATTGAAGATATGGCTCCAAAGAAAGAGCACCCCTAGGTCCCAAATCCTTCCTATTCATCTTATGAATGTGACACCAGGCCTTCACAATCTGCTCCCTAGCTTCCCTATGGTCTTCCCCTTCCTTCAGAAATAAACTACTCAAATGAATATTATTCGGTTTATCCCTTATCGAATAACTAAGTTATCGCCGTGCAAGAACAAGGTTATAGTTAATTCCTCCCTTTGTACCAAGAAGAGGTACATTGGGGAAACTACCACAACTGTCAATAATCTTTATGTCCCGGTAAGCTCGATGATACCAATCAATATCCGAGTGAGTAAGTGCCATGATCTTAGGAGCCCAACGGGGTTCCTTCTTGACATCCCAAAAATCATCTGACTGAGGCATATGAGAGATGAACCACCGATACAACAAAGGCGTGCAACAGATAATCATTCCCCAATGATAAGAATTCCGAAGATGAATAGAGTAATAAGCATCACCCAATAGTGTAGGAACTGGGTTTCCAATCATGAAAATCCTGATAGCGTTAATGTCGACAAACTTGTCCACATTAGGAAATAAGAACAACCCGTAAGCAAGTAGAGAAAAGATGGCCTCAAAAGCAACTGCACTCTTCATTCTGGGAAAGTAACGAGCTTTCTCCAATAAGAATTGAGCTGGTAATCCTCTAATCCCTCCTTTAGTAGTCATATGGGCTTCAACTTCAGACTTCCCCAGGTGAATCAAAGAAGCAATCTCATGTGGTTTTGGCTCACCCTCCAAACTAGTAAAAGGAACACGATTGGTAACAGGTAAATCCAATAGATAAGAATACTCCTCCAGTGTAGGCATCAACTGATAGTCAGGAAAAATAAAGCAATGATACATCGGATCATAGAATTGGACCATGGTCGAGAGAATACCCTCCTTCATCTTCAGCTTCATGAGAGGGATAATGGATCCATACTTCTTCTGAAAGTCTGCAGAACACTCGATCTCAGGAATTAGACTGATCAACTCATCTATCTTGGGATCCTTGAAACTGTATTTCCCGATCTTTCTCTTTCTAGAATCCATGGTTAAAAGTACCTGATATATTCATAAATAGTCAACCTTTAAATCCCTTGAAATATGGTTTTCATCAAAATATGCTTATGAGTGCATGGATGCATGATGCAACAATCACATACAAGATCACACATATAGGGTTCATAGGTTCAACATCACGAGCATGAGGTTGAAGGTACTACCCATAAGGTGTTGGTCTAAAAATTTATCACCTGCCGAACAAGGTTCTAGAGGTACCCAAAGTCTACATCCTTGTTTCGGATATTACCAACTTCCCGATTAACTCGGTAATTAGTAATATTCTCAAGAAAGACTCATCCGAGCATAGTATCGCGTGACAACAATCTCCGGATTACTCTGTCATAGCTTTCGCACTACACCTAAAAGGCCAAGATGGGTTTGGTATTCTACGGTCCTCAAGTTCAGCAGGCTCCTAGGTCAAAAGCAGTACATCTTCCCGATTACTCAATAAACGACACTACAGTCAAAGGGGCCTCCACTGAGTGGGGGATCTCGTGTCTCCTTTTTTGGGATTACTCCCTCAAAGTTAACACGACTATACCGCCCATCCTATCTTAAAGTTTTCCCAAGTCCGGGTATAAGACTTATGAGTAATCACCAAGCACCCTAAAAACCAGGAAAATCCAGACAAACATATATACAACATATAATCACAAAAACAGTAATAACACATATACAGATATAAACAAAGATAGGCTCAACCCACTTAGGGATGGACCAGTAAGAGGTCAATCTTTCCCCAGTGAAGTCACCATTTTTCTGTAGCGGTAGAAATGTTCAAGACTAAGCCATTGGATTGACTAGACTTCATACAAATCAAAATAAAAATCGCCACCCGCGCTTTATTGTTTCCAAAGGAATAGGAAAAGAGCGAATAACCCAAAAAGAGGGGGAAAGATTCAAGGTAAGGGGGTTGGTTATGCAAAGGGAAGGTATTAGCACCCTAAACATCTACGGTACTCCCCAGGAACCTCTTTGTAAAATCTATATATTTTGGCTATATAAAAAAATGTTGTATATAAAATGGATGGTGGAGGTGAGGAAAGAAATATATTTTTTATGATTTTTGCACCCGCCGTGGTTGCGAACCTTTAGTGCCTACGTACCACCTTTCATGAAATTAATTAGAAATTAGGACTAATTCGCAAAATTCAACTTTACTTTATTTTCTTAAATAAAAATACAAAAAATATTTTAAGTAGATTCGGTAGGATATTTAATTTATTCCCGTGTCATTCCTCGCGCAGTGTTTACGTACTTATTTTCAAATTATTGTATTTGTTTCGAGTTTGTAATAGCTTTTTAACTTAGGTTTATTAATATTTTCATTTAGTATTCACCCCCCCCCCCACCCACCCCCCCCCCCCCCCCCCCCCACCCCCCCCCCCCCCCCCCCCCCAAGTTTGGTTATGTAATCCCCTTCCCTAAAGTCTTGTAATAGCTAAGTTTAAATTTCTCACACTTTATTTTCTGCTATTAATTAAACTGTTAGATGATGGATAATAGGATTGTATGCAAAAGATCAATAATTTAAAACAGTAGAGAACCTTAACTGTGCAAAGATAATTGACTGAAAAACAAGCACTTGCACATGCTCACTCATAGGGTTTTTCCCCACTTCGGTTGCCTTCGGAAAATGGTCACTATTCTGAAAACGTGAGAATTTTTAGTGGCTGTCCTCTAATTCGAAAGATCACTAGTCCCTCGATGATCCTTTCGATGTTGCCTCAGTAAAAAAAATGATCTGAGAACTTTATGACAGTTACTAAGAGATCTCACCTTGTTGCCTTAAGTGACCATAATCGTCCCTTTCGATTGTCCCTCAAACTCCAATGATGGAGCTACCTACTCCTTAATAGTAGGATAGCACTATCTAAGGGAAATAAGAAAATGAACAGTCTTTTTGAGTAGGTAGAAACCCTTAAGTACTTGCTCAAAACAACCAGTTTTTCACACTTACACTTTTTTGAACAAAGTTTTCAAAAAACACTTTATCACACTCTTGAAGACTGATACTGGGTTACCATAAAATGAAACGCCTCACTAAGGAAATTTCAAAACTTTTTAAAAGCACGTAAACACACAAAAGCAATTTAAGAATGAGCAAGTACCTAAGAGCCCGTGGAAAACCACATATAGAAAGGGTGCTAACACCTCCCCTTTCTATAATCTACCCCCCCGTACTGAGAAACATCTCGAAAAAGGTTTTTTTTTGTTCTTTTTCCCTTTTCCTTTGTGGATAAAATAAAAGACGGTGGCGACTCTTGCTTACTGTACATTTGCGAACAAAAAACGCAAAACCAGTAGTAACAAAAAATAGTCGGTTCTGTCACCGTGTTACAGAACTGGCGACTCTGCTGGGGACATGATTTATAAAGTGGGGTTTACCTTAGAATCTAGGTCATTTTAATTGCTTCTTTGGCTTGTCTTGTTTGATTTACTTTTAAAGGTATCTGTTTGGGTTGTTTGGATCCTAAACCCGGATCGGGGAATTCCTTTTAGGTAAGTAGTAATAAACTGTGAGGGAGCCGTGCAGGGTATACCAACACGGTTAAAACAGTAGCTATGTTGATGTGATACTTTGGTGTGTACCAGTAGCCCTTGAGTAATCAAGGAGAATACGGTGCTACTGCGTGGTATCATAAAGCGTCAACTGACCTTAGCACCTTAATTGACCAACTTGGCTTTTTAGGACGTAGTGAGATAGTCGTCTTTGGTGTAAACCCAAAGTCAGTTGATACTCGATGCTACACTCATTGAGGTTTGAGTCTTGAGTTTTGTTTGGTGGCAAGTCAATTGTCTATCAGAACGAAATTTGGGGGAAAGATCGGTGATATTGAGATCCCTTAGAACCTGGTTACTATTATAGGACAGGTTAAGCCAACTAAACTTCAAGAGGGTACTTACCTACAAACCCCATGCAATCCTAAACCTAAGGCTGCAAGTGTGACTTGTTTGTCTTCATTGTCTAACAACTTGAATTCTTTGCAGGGTTGTGTTTGTCACCTTACATTTTTGCTTAGCACATAGCATACACATCGTAACATCATGCCACAACATTTTCTTAACCATTTCAAAGATCTCAAGGGTTTCTGATGCAGATTATGATGAATCAGACGTATAGCAAGAGGCAA
The DNA here is from genome assembly GCA_948472305.1 of Vicia faba. Classification (NCBI taxonomy): domain Eukaryota; kingdom Viridiplantae; phylum Streptophyta; class Magnoliopsida; order Fabales; family Fabaceae; genus Vicia; species Vicia faba. The sequence continues at coordinate 1,483,970,043 of OX451738.1, forward strand.
GGGGATTTATTTTCCTCTAGCCGATATCGTCAAAAGACCAAACACGACAACTTGAGTCAGGGGCTATGACCCACTTGATATGGTAAGCTTGACTCTTGTAGAAGGACTCTCAACGATACAAAGTTCTTCAATTAAAGCTGCAAATTTTCAAATTTTGACATTTCTTGTTTACCCCATGAGATCTTTGAAAACATTGCATACATATATCATATACATCATTGCATAACAAGTCTTCTAGTACAGGTTTCTCATCTCTTTACTGTTTATTTCAGCAAAAGAAATGGCTCTTGAACAAACAATCAAAGACCTTTAGACTCAAAATGCCCAGTTTCAATAAATGTTCCTGACTCTGACCCTGGGGCAAGAAGACCTGAAAGCTATGATCAGCAAAAATAAGGCTAAGAGGGCAAAGAGACCAGTTCGTGTTTCGAATATGGGAAGAAGAAGTCCAACTAACCGAGCTCTAGATTTTACAACCCCATCAAAGGGAGGAGGTAATCAAGAGAAAGAAGATGAGGAATCGGATGAAGGAGACAAAAATCCAACATCTGAAGAAGATGAACCTGACTATGATGAGGAGCAGTATGCTCCTACTGCTGAAAAATACAAACAGTTGGAGGATCGGCTCAATGCCATGGAGATCCAAAGGGTACCTGGTCTGGATTTTGAAGAGTTAGGTCTGGTTCCTGGAGTGGTCATCCCACCAAAGTTCAAGGTTCCCACATTTGCTAAGTATGACGGTGTCTCCTGCCCTAAGTTGCACTTAAGGTCCTATGTCAGGAAGATCCAGCCTCATACTGATGACTGGAAGTTATGGGTCTATTTCTTCCAAGAGAGTTTGGCTGGCACTTAACTGGATTGGTTTTACCAGCTAGAAGGAACTGACATCCATACCTGGGAAGACTTGGCTAATGCTTTCTACAAGCAGTACCAATACAATGCTGACTTGGCATTGTCTCGAGTACAACTGGAGAATATGTCCATGGGCTCGAAAGAAGGGTTCAAGGAATATGCATAAAAATGGAGGGATCTAGCTGGCAGAGTACAACCTTCTCTGACTGATATCGAAATCGTAGACATGTTCATGGGCACACTGACAGGCCCATTCTTCAATTTTCTAATTGGGAGTTACTCATTCGGGTTCACATAGATGGTTCTGACTAGAGAGAGGATCGAAAGTGGTATCAGGAGCGGGAAGATCCTGATGGCTGTATCTTCTAATGCTGAGAAGAAGCCGTTTGGTGGTAAGAGGGAAACCAATGCTTTGCACGGCTAGAAGAGCCGTAATAAGAAAGACTACCACCAGTCTGTGGGGGAAGTGCTGGTCTCTAATTCGGCACGCGTGCAACGACCATAACAACGGGGTAATCAGCAAAGGTAAGACGAGCCTAAGAGACAGTTTACCCAAACCAACATGCCATTGTCACAAGTATTACAACACATGTTGAAGATGAATCTGATTACGGTGATAGGCCATCATCCAAACCCTAAGACTTCCTCTCCTAACTATAATCCAGATGCAAGGTGTGATTATTATTCTGGCAGCCCGGGGCACGATACTAACTATTTTTGGGCACTGAAATACAAGATTCAGAATATAATTAACGCCAAGGAGATTGAGTTTGACCCTCCTGAGACTCCCAATGTGATCACTGCTCCCATGCCAAATTATGGCTGAAGGGTGAGAAAACACTTAGAAGGGGGGGGGGGGGGGGGGGGGGGGGGGGGGGTTGAATAAGTTTTTCCTTTTTCTCGCGCAATAATAATGGAAGGACACAGGTAATTTTATCCTAGTTCGTTTGAAACTCAAACTACTCCAGTCCACCCGCCAATGTGATTTCGCCTCTCTCAACGAGGACTTAATCCACTATAATCAAAACTGATTACAAACGCACAACCAAACTGTTGTGACTAACAATACAATGCACAAGCCAACTGCAAGTGACTAATAATACAATGCACAAGCCAACTTCAAGTGACTAACACCTCTAAGACACAACTAGTCCTAGCCCTCTTGAGAAATCTGACCCAACTGGTCTCTCAAGGAACAATTACAAAGATTATCTCTAAACAATAGTGAATCAGAATGCTTCTAATAAGCTATATCACAAACTGTGATTTATCACTAAGATTTTATCCCAACTCTTAAGAATTACCCACTATATACAAAGAGTTTAGAAGAATGAAAATAGTGAGCTTCAGTATATTTTACGTGGATCAGTAACCTTGCTTTGAAACAAATGGTCTTCTATATATAGCTTCAAATTTTGACTGTTACTGCCTTGAAGAGAGAGTATGCATTAATGATGCGTGTTAGCTTGACCTTTATGTTTCCAATGCTCTCGTGTGTAGTACCACTTGAGTGTGTTTGCCGTCTTAGCATTAAATGATCAACGGTACTGTCAGAGCTTGTCTCTGGAAGTTTAAGAGTTTGCTTGCAGCATTGCAACATCAGAGTTTGATTTAACTTTTCTGCTATTAGAGTTTGCTATATTACTCCTTCTGTCAGAGTTTTCTTCATTTTATGTTCATCAGAGTTTGCTTTAACTTGCATTATCAGATATTGCTTTCAGCGTGCTTCTTTCAAATCTTTGCTTCAGCTAGCTTTATCAGAGGTTGCTTGAGATTACTTTTTATCAGAGTTTGCCTTGGAGTTCTTCCTTCGGAGTTTGCTTCAGACTTGCGTTTACATAAAATTTCTTAGGAACTTCTTTATCCTTTTCTGCTCAGCGTAGATGATGTTTCACTTTTGAGAATGCTTGAGTCATAACATCATCTGAATTAGAAAACATGCACATCAGAGTATAAAATATATTATACAAAATTTATTTCATTGTTATCATCAAAACTCTAAGATATGATTAGAACCAATCTTTGTTCTAACAATCTCCCCCTTTTTGATGATGACAAAACAATTCAGATTTTGATTTTTAAAATTTTTTGTACAAGAGTGAGAATCTCCCCCTGAGATTGATAATCTCCCCCTGAGATAAATATTTCTTCTTCTGAAATAAATAATAAAAGAACTTAAATGCATAAGAGAAACTTCCTGAGATTGTTCTTTAGAGCTTTGGGACATTTTTATTTCAGAGTTTCTTTAAGAGCTCCTTATCTTTTCTTCAGAGTTTCTTTAGCAGATCTTTATCAGATGATGTTTAGAGCTTAGTCTTTCAGAGTCTTGAGGTACCTGCATATCTCTTAAACAGGAAAAAAACTTTGTATTTTGTTAGGAATGTTTGAGATTTAGTCTCATAACTGCTATCATGGATCAGATCAAAATCACATTTTCTCCCCATTTTTGTCATAATCAAAAAGCAAAAAAAGTTAAATAGATTCAAAAGATTTTTATATAGAAGATATCAAAGGACAGAATTACAAAAAAATGGGAAAAAATAAAACTAAGATTGACGATGGACAAGAGAAAGAAGAAGATTCTTGATTTCTGTTGAGGATTCCTCTTGTTTCATCATCCAAGTTCTGATTTCTTTGTTGGTTTTATCCTGTTTGGATTCCTCTTGAGAGAGAGGGTAAAAAGTAAAAAAGGAATTTTGTAAAGTATTTATAGCTTATGAAAAAGATTTTTAAAGTAATAAAACAGTTAATGAATTTAGAACAATTGAATTAAAAAAATTAATCATTACAAGCAATTGATGAGATTTGACATTGAGGGGATGCGTGAGATTTGATCAAATCTGAAAAGTTACCTAGGAATGGCATCTCAATAGCAGTGCACGCATGCGTGACCTTTCAGAGTTGAAACACACGTTCAACTTCTGAGGATAGCGTGTGACAGTTGTTTTAATGTAATGAACTTCTGAACCATTTTTGTAATGAAACGTTAGACACATTTCAGAATATTATAGATGGTTTCTGAAGTAACTCCTCTTCTAACTACTGAAGAGTTGTTGATCAGAACATTTATTTCAGAACATTTTGAAAACATATATAAAAAAAATTTCATTCGGAACAAAGTTCCATACTGATGTTTTTCAGAATGAATTTAAATTTATCTTCAGAAAGAGGTTTAGTAAAAATATCATCCCATTGATGGTCTATGTCTATGAAGTTTAAACTTAAAATTCCTTTCTGAATATAATCCCTTATGAAATGATGTTTAATTTCTATATGTTTTGCCTTAGAATGTAAGATATGATTTTTTGAAAGACAAATAGCAGAGGTATTATCACAGAAGATAGTAATCTTACTTTCATAGAGATGATAATCTTCCAGCTGGCTCTTCATCCAGATCATCTGAGTGCTACATCCAGCAGAAGATATATATTCTGCTTCAATTGTTGATAATGCAATGGTAGCTTGCTTCTTGTTGTACCATGAGATAAGGTTATCACCCAGAAACTGACAGCTTCCAGAGGTGATTTTTCATTTTATTCTATCTCCAGCAAAGTCAGCATCAGAATAACTTACTAGTTTAAACTCTTTGGATATTCTGTAACACAGTCCAAGGTTAGTAGTACCTTTCAGATACCTCGGAATTCGCTTAACATCAGTTAAGTCAGATTCTCTAGGATCTAATTGGAATCTTGCACATAAACATACACTAAATAATATATCTGGTCTAGATGCATTCAGATAGAGAAGAGATCTAATCATACCTCTGTAGAGTTTCTAATCTACTTTCTTACTTACCTCATCTTTTCCCAAAATGCGTGTAGGATGCATTGGTGTCTTTGCTTCTTTACTTTCTGATAGCTGGAATTTCTTCAGGAGTTCTTTAACATACTTTGTTTGATGTATGTAAGTACCTTCTGGAGTCTGATTTATTTGAATTCCCAGAAATAATTTTAGTTCTCCCATCATGCTCATCTTAAATTCAGCTTGCATAGACTCAGCAAATTCTCTTCCAAGAGAGACATTATAAGTTCCAAAAATAATATCATCAACGTATATTTGACAAATTAAAATGTCATTTTTAAGTGTTTTTCTGAATAAGGTAGTGTCCACTTTCCCTCTGGTAAAATTCTTTTCTAAAAAAAGTTACTTAGACATTCATACCAAGCTCTGGGAGCTTGTTTCAGACCATACAGAGACTTTTTTAGTTTAAAAACATGTTCTGGATTTTTTTAGTCATCAAAACCCAGAGGTTGATAGACATAAACTTCTTCTTCTATGTAACCATTTAAAAATGCACTTTTAACGTCCATTTGATATAATGAGATGTTATGTTGAACAACAAAAGAAATTAATAATCTAATTGATTCTAACTTGGCGACTGGGGCAAAAGTTTCGTTATAATCAATTCCTTTTTGTTGACTATAACCTTGTACAACCAGTCGTGCCTTGTTTCTGACAACCTCTCCTTGCTCATTTAACTTGTTTCTGAATACCCATTTTGTTCCTATGATATTGAATCCTTTAGGTTTTGGAACTAGATCTCACACATCATTTCTGGAAAATTGATTTAGTTCTTCTTGCATAGCTAGGATCCAATCATTATCTTGCAGAGCTTCCTCTATTGAGGTTGGCTCAATCAGAGAGACCAATCCAAACAGTGATTCTTCATTGTTTGAGGAAGGATCTTGTTCTGATGGGATCTTCTTTATTTCCAATAATCACATTTTCTGGATGTGCTGATGTGATTCTGGGGAATCTTTTCTGTGAGGTTTGTTTAGAAATTCTTAGATTGTCCAGAGCCTTTGCAATAGAAGGATCTTCTGAGTTGTCCTTTTCTTCTGACTCTTCATAGTTTGTAAGATGATCTTCTGTACCTGCAGGATTTTCATTTTGCTTTGGCTTTTGTTGGCCAAGCTTATCATCAAATCTGAATTTGATTGATTCTTCAACAATCAGAGTTTCAGTGTTGTATACCCTATAGCCTTTTGAGCATTCAAAATATCCAAGCAGAAAACACTTTTGTGCCTTAGAAACAAACTTGTTCAAATTATCTTTAGTATTCAGAATATAGCAAGTACATCCAAAAGGATAAAAATATGAAATGTTGGGTTTTCTGTTTTTCCATAATTCATAAGGAGTATTTTCAAGAATAGGTCTTATAGAGACTCTATTTTGAATATAACATGTTGTGTTCACTGCTTCTGCCCAGAAGTGTTTAGCCACATTGGTTTCATTAATCATGGTTTTGGCCATTTCTTACAAAGTTCTATTCTTTTGTTCTACAACTCCATTTTGTTGGGGAGTTCTAGGACAAGAGAAATCATGAGAAATGCCATTTTCTTTAAAAAAAACTTTTCAAAATAATGGTTTTCAAATTCTCCTCCATGATCACTTCTAACTTTTATGGTTCTAAACTCTTTTTCATTTTGCACTTGGTTGCAGAAGTCGAAGAACACAGAATGTGACTCATACTTGTGTTTTAAAAACTTAACCCATATCCATCTGCTGTAGTCATCAACAATGACCAATCCATACTTCTTGCCTTTGATGGATGTAGTTTTAACTGGTCCAAACAGGTCAATATGAAGAAGTTCCAACGGCCTAGAGGAAGAAACAACATTTTTTGACTTAAAAGAAGGTTTTGAAAATTTTCCTTTCTGACATGCTTCACACAGAGCTTCTGAGTTGAACTTCAGATTGAGAAGTTCCCTGACCAGATTGAGTTTTTTAATTTGAGATATTCTTCTCATGCTAACATGTCCCAATCTTCTGTGCCAGACCCATTGCTCGTCACTAACAGACATAAGGAATTTTACATTCTGAGTTATAAGGTCAGAAAGATCAATTTTATAGATGTTGTTCTTTATCTTGCTAGTAAAAAGGATTGTTCCGTCTTTTTGGCTAACAGTTTTATAGGATTTTTGATTAAAGATCGTGTCATAATCGTTGTCACTTAATTGACTTATGGACAACAAGTTATACACTAATCCTTCTACCAACAGAACATTAGTTATAGAAGGAAGGTTACCGTTTCCAATGGTTCCAGAACCAATAATTTTTCCTTTCTGATTTCCTCCAAATTTTACATCTTCTCCAGATTTAAGTTCCATACATTGGAACATAGACTTTCTTCCCGTCATATGTCGTGAGCATCCAGAGTCCAGGTACCATGACTGGTGTTTCAACTGTGCTGTTAAGGACATCTGCAACATATATTATTTTCTCCTTAGGTACCCATATCCTTTTGGGTCCTTTTTAGTTAGAGTTTCTAAAGTTCTGTTTGAACTTTGATTTAGCATAAAAAATTTCAGAGTGAGATGTGTATTTGATATCATGTGCGTGCCCAAAACTAAATTGTTTGTGCAGTGGTTTATATGTGATAACCATTTCCTCAACAGGTTTAGGTTTATATGTTTCTTTCCCTTTGGGAGTTTCATATCTAATTCCTCTTATGTTATTTCCACTAACCCCGTAGATCATTGAATCCATTTTGCTTCTATCTATGCTTTTAGCAAAAAATGTTTGAAAACTAGAGTCATATTCTTTAAGAATATCTCTTGAACTTGAAGCAGAATCTGAAATAGAAATCTTTTGAACTTTTTGAACTTCCTCTTTGAGTTTAAAATTGTTTTCTTTAAGTTCAGAGTTTTCTGTTTCAAGTTTCTCAAAATCAGATGCAAGATTCTTTTTGAGTTTCTTGTATTTGATTTTGAGTTGACTATAATTTTCAAGAAGTTCTTATAAGCTTTCTACAAGTTCGGCTCTACAGAATTCAGAGTATACCTCTTTCGGTTCTGAATCGGAGTCTGAGTCATTGTTATCTACTGTGGTAGCCATAAACGCTAGGTTAGCATGCTCATCTTCTGAGTCAGATTCAGCTTCAGAAGATTCTGAATCATCCTAGGTGGCCATCATGCCTTTCTTTCTTCCAAACCTTTTCTTTGGTCTTTCTCTTTGTAGCTTAGGACAATCACTTATGTAGTGTCCTGGTTCTTTACATTCATAGCAGACTATCTCTCTTCTGTTTGACTTCTCATGTCTAGAAGATTCTGGTTTATCTTCTGACCTCTTGTAGTTTCTAAACTTCTTTTGTCTATGCTTCCACATCTGGTTGATCCTTCTGGAGAGCAGAGATAACTTATCTTCTTCTGATGCAGAGTCTTCAGAGTTTCCTTCTTCTGCCCGAAAACCGTTAGTTTCACATTTTTTAATAGATTTAAGGGCGTCAGACTTACATTTCTTCTGAGGCTCATGTTCATCAAGTTATATCTTGTGACTTCTTAATGTACTGATAAGTTCTTCAAGAGATACATCATTCAAATCTTTTGAAACTTTGAATGCAGTAACCATAGGTGCCCATCTTCTGGGTAAACTTCTGATAATTTTCTTAACATGGTCTGCCTTGGTGTATCCTTTGTTCATAACTCTCAGGCCAGTGGTCAGAGTTTAGAATCTTGAGAATATAGCTTCAATGGACTCATTTTCTTCCATTTTGAAGGCTTCATACTTCTAGATGAGAGCCAGAGCTTTTGTCTCTTTTACTTGAGAATTGCCTTCATGATTCATTTTGAGAGACTCAAACATGTCATGTGTTGTATCTCTGTTGGTGATTTTCTCTTATTTCGTTTTAGAGATAGTGTTCAGAATGATATTTCTGGCTTTGTGGTGATTTTTGAAATCTAATTTCTGTTATTTATCCATGTTCTTTCTGTCAATCTTGTTTCCGTCTTTGTCTTCTGGATTTGTGTAACCATCTAGGACCATATCATATTGTGATACGGTGGCATAAGAGACTGTTTAATACTGGTTTGCGTTTTGCATTTTTTGTTCGCAAAATGTCGCGGTAAGCAAGAGTCGCCACCGACTTTTATTTCATCCAACCGGAAAGGAAAAAAGTACAGAAAAAGTCCTTTTTCGAGATTTTGAGTACGTGGGGTAGATTATAGAAAGGGAAGGTGTTAGCACCCTTTCTATCCATGGTTTTCCATGGGCTCTTAGGTACTTTCTCATTTTTAAATTGCTTGTGTTTGTGTGCTTGTTTTTGAAAAAATGTTTTACTTCGTGATAATCCTTGTATCAGTCCTCAAAGGTGTGACGAAGTTGTTCTGAAAATTTGTTTGAAAAGTGTAAGTGTGAAAATGTTTTGATTTGAGCAAGTACCTACTAGCATCTACCTACTCGAAAAAAGATTGTTTCTATTCTTGTTTCCTCTAGACAGTGCTATCTCACGATTAAGGAGTAGGTAGCATCGTCATTGGAGTTTTTAAGGGTCAATTCGAAAGGGACATACGATCATTAAAGCAATATTAGGACATCTTAGTAGTAACCCTAGAGTCTTAAGATCTTTTTGAGGCAACATTTTCGAGGCAACATTTCCGAGGCAACATTTCCGAGGCACAATTTGATCCTTTAGACTGGAGGGCAACCACTAAGACACCCTATGCTTAATGATTGTTTATCAAAGGCAACCGAAGTGAGAGCATACCCTAAGAGTGATATGTGCGAGTGATTTATTTTCAGTTTATTATCTTTGCACATTATGGTTTTCTAACCCTTTTAATTTGTCATGCATTCTTGCCATACAATTCTATTAGCATACATCTAGACAGTTAAATATTTGCGGGAATTAAAAATGCGAGAAAATAAATCTACGTTATTACAAGGCTTCGGGGAGGGGGATTAATTACATAGCCAAAAAAACCGGGGATTTAAACAGTAAATAAAAACCTAAATTAACTATTACAAACCATGAACAGTTACAAAAATATTGGCAAAATAGTAATAAGCGCGCGGCGAATTAAATGCGAGGCGATTAGGGTTTTGACCCTTTGACTAATCCTATTTGATAAAAAAAAAGATGTTTTTGTCATGTTATGTTATTTGAGAAAATAATGAAATAATTGAATTAAAAAGAAAATCCTAAGTTCTAATTAATTTTAAATTAAGAAAAATAAATTAATTCATTCTAAAAACCTATTTTTGTATTTTTTATTATTTGAGAAAGAAAGAAAAATTAAATCAAAAGTTAACCTAATTTTCTAATTGAATTTTAATTTTGAAAGAAATTAAAGTTTCCCTAAATTAATTAAACTAATTAATTAAAAAAATAATTATTAAGAAAATAAATCTTTTTTCGTGATTTTTTGATTGGTTAATTTAAAATAAATTTTGTGTTCATTTAAAAAAAATAGAATAATTAAAGAAAATGAATTAAAGAAAAATAGTAGAAATAACCAAATAGGCCTGCTGTCAGCAAATCTGGCTGGAGATGGGTCCAGAAGATGATGACTCTCAGAAGGTGTATGTGCGCTGGATCTGGTTCTGACTGATGGATCCAAAAGATGATGACCCTCAGAAGGTAAGGTGCGCTGGATTTGATTCTGGCTGATGGATCCAGCAGATAATGACCCTCAGAAGGTGAGGTGCGCTGGATTTGGTTCTGGATGATGGATCTAGCAGATGATGACCCTGAGAAGGTGAGGTGCGCTGGATCTGGTGAAAACAATGGAGAATATGCCAAAAGCTCACACATGAGATCGAACCCAGGATATGAGCTTCTGACTTCCTTCCTCTGACCAACTGCGTTGGATGTTAACCTGTTAATATAATAAAAACAAACAATATATTGGAAAAAAAGTTAGTGGCCAGAATAACGCGCCAGAATTTAAACCAGCCAGTCAGGTTGTGACACGCTATTGTCTTCTTCCCTGGAACCGTCGTTTTAGGCTCTGAACCTTTACCTACAGACGCAGGTCTGTTGCTGAAAACCTGTGTTATTCAACAATCAAGCACACGCGATATAAATTCAATTGGGGACCATGGATCAACTGGGTTTGAAACTCTGATCATCATCGTACCCATTATCAGGCCTAATTTTTCTTAAATCACGAAACCCCAAATTGGAGCACGAAACCCTAACAATGGAAAGAGCTTATTCCTGCACTGTAACTTAAATTAAACTATCCAGAAACATTACAAACATGATGATGAACACAAATATGTAACTTAAACATGCTAAATATGCAAGAATTACAGTAATCGAATTTGAATAAATTTGCAAACCGTAAGCGTGATAGGGAGTGATTCTGGATGTTCTGACGCCTGTAAATGATTGGGAATGTTTCCTGAGATGCCAAGGAATTGATTGGGAACCTCAACACACCTTGAATTGGCCTGTGGAAGGAGATTTGTCTCACACTTTTCTTGGAAATTTTCCAGTTTTGTTCTGGTTTTTTGGAGGTAGGTTGTGCATGAAAATTCTGGTCCTTAGGGTTCCACAAACTTCAGTATATGTATTGAATCCAATTAGGTTAACAATTTTGGATCCAATCTTGAGAATTCATGAATAGAATATTTGATTTTTAAGCCATATGATATCTTTCCATAATCATGCCAATCATGTCTTTCTTGTACCAATTGCCATTGATATGATTTGATTCTGATATGCCAGCATAATGAGCTTGTGATTTTGTCCAAAAATCCAATCAAAACAAATCTTTGCTATTATTTACCAATTATTTGATTTAATTCAATTTTTAATAATTAAAAAATCAAAATAAAATAAATAATGAATAAAATAACATGTGAATGAACATTTGGGTCGTGGACCATATTATAAGTGAGGTGCAAGCATAAAAAGTTAGGCCCATTTAGCAAAAAATACAAATTTGAGCACATTTGACTTTTGGCAATCTTGCAAAAATGGTTAACTTGGCCAATGCATAACTCTCTCAATTTTGACCCTAGAGAGGTGTTCTTGGACTTTTTAGAAATATTAGGATGTCCTCTAAACAACCCTTTTAGTCTCATCTCAATTTAGTCTTCCATGTTCATGTATGAAGCTTTGACCCAAAAGGTGTTTTTGTTGACTTTCCAAAAGGACCTATAATGTCAAAATTCATATTTTTTGTGAGTGCATATTATGAACTTGGGAGCTGAAGATGAAATGGTAGGGAATTGCATCCTCTTCAAAATTAGCTTTGGATGGGTCATTTCTGATAAAGTATGAGAAAGTTATGCTTGGTCAAAGTTGAGTTGACTTTTCCTACAAAACCCTAACTTAACAACTTTTGGGTTTTGATGAATTGTGAGAAATCCTTGAGGAATCATGATCAACCCTTGATAAAATGATGAATAATACTTAAAAATGAGGATGTTAACCAAAAATCTTGAAGTTTGACTGTATGTGGGCCACAATTGACTTTTGACCTAGTACAGTTGATTTTCAAGCATTTGAGCAGTTGACTGAGCAAACTTCTTCTGCAAGGCTTGAAACTGGACATGGATGATCTTAAGAACATATTAGGAAAATGGTGATCATTTTATTCTTTTGTGGTTCACACATCCTGATGAAGATACAAACCCTAATTTGAGATAGACTGCCTTAGGAGAGAGTTTGTCTGGTCAACTCTTGGACTTCCTTGAGCCATTTGGAGACCTCACTTGACATTTGTTGAGAAATATGGGAGGGAAAATTTTGGGGTACAACAGCTGCCCCTGTTCAATCTTCTTAAACCTGAAGATGTAGATTGGCTTGTCTGCCTTTCGTGATCTGAAGGTAGAAGATGATTGAACACTAGAGTGCCCAGAAACTTGCACTCGCATGATGTGATACCTGATTTGTGATATCAGGAATGGGCTTATAGATGCCATTTGGTAGTTTCTAGAGAATTTTCAGAGATGGGCTTAAAGATGCCATCTGAAGAGGTGTCGATCGCATAAGAGATTCCTTTGCGAAAACCCATATACCTGTTATTGAGGAGGACTTTGTTGGGGAATGCTGGTCTCTGCCTTGGGAGAAATAGAGTTTTAGGAGCTTCAGTTGTCCGTTACTCTACTGGGGAATAACTCCAGTTTGGGGAGAGGAAGTGAACTGCGTGTCTGGTTGGGGTTTATGTTGTACCATGACTTTCTAGGGAAATGTGAAATCAATGTGTTTAATTGGGTCCCGGTCTCACAGTGTTGTAGACTGTTGTCTGGGGATAAGATAGGAAGAATCCGGATAGTAAGGTTATGAGAAGGAACCTGGATAGTAGGGTTACTTCGAGATGAAAGCCTGGATAGTAGGGCTGTGAGAAGGAACCTTGAGACTAGGGTTACTTCGAGATGAAAGCCTGGATAGTAGGGTTGTGAGAAGGAACCTAGATAGTAGGGTTGCTTCCAGATGAAAGCCTGGATAGTAGGGCTATGAGAAGGAACCTGGATGGTAGGGTTGCTTCGATATGAAAGCCTGGATAGTAGGGTTTGAGAAGGAACCTGGATAGTAGGGTTACTTTGATATGAAAGCCTGGATAGTAGGGCTTGAGAAGGAACCTAGATAGTAGGGTTACTTCAATATGAAAGCCTGGGTAGTAGGGCTTGAGAAGGAACCTGGATAGTAGGGTTACTTCGATATGAAATCTTGGATAGTAGGGCTGTGAGAGGGAACCTGGATAGTAGGGTTACTTCGATATGAAAATCCTGGATAGTAGGGCTGTGGGAAGGAACCTAGATAGTAGGGTTACTTCGAGATGAGTTTGGGTAAAACTGAAGATGGAACCTGGGTAAGGTTGCTTTTGTTGCACTGATGATTACTCTGTTTAGCTTCGAGTGTTGATCATGGACTTGCTGGAAATTGTTGATAATAATTGTCTTTCCTGAAAGAAATACAGGGTTAGTTATGTGCAATGCATGAGATGCATTATGATGAGGTTCTCAAAATAACTGAGATTATGTTATATGTAATGTATGCACATGTCATGATGTATGAACATGAAATGCTGACGTGATAATCTGAGTCCGGGAAAATAAATCCCCGACTGCCTGTTTGGAGAGTATGAGAAATGGTATTCTTGACTGCTGTAAAAAAACCATAGTTCCTCTACTTCTGTTGGGGATGGTGAATAAAGATGACTATGCTGGGGATTTGCCCTTTATTTACGGATATTCTGTCGGAAGAGGCCCTGTCTGAGGATAACTCTATGGGGAATAAATCTGTTGGAGAGGAGACACTCTGTTGATAGATCGCTAATTTGGAGAAATAAAATCGGTTGGGGATGAGTTTCCGATGCTGGTGATAATGAATTCCGTTGGAGATTGAATTTATGCTTGTGAGAGAAATAAACTCTGCTTGGGGGAAAACTTACTGACTCCCTCGCGATTGTGAACCTTAGCTGGAGAGAGTTATGTCCTGCTTGAGAAAGCTAACATCATTGTCTTTGGATACTTTTTACTCTGTGGGGAGTGTACATATTGTTACTCATGTTCTCAAGCTGGCTCTATCCCGGTACCTGATGGGCAGAGTAACTGTAAGGTTTGAGCACTTCTTGTTTTCCCCTGTTCCTAGAATTACGAGTAATCGTATTTTGTTTCTTATTTAAATGTTTATGAGCAACCAATATTTCAAACGCATATATCAAAAATAAATCACTGGACGTTCTTGCAAAATAAAACAGAAAAAGAAAAAAATATTGAAATTTCTTGTAAAAATGAATTGTATTGATTTTTTGCAATTGGCCCGTAATAGGCTTTTTGTAAAAAGAGGCCGACGTCCTAGTAAGAGAATGCTGCCGAAAGACATAAATTATATAATTTGTGTAAGAGAAAGAAAAACAGATATGTGAAATAACCCCATTGGGTTCCAACTCTACTATTGCCTTTATATCTTCAAGCGTCTCATCACTTTGCTGCTTGGTCGAAGATGGACCAGATTGCTTGGCGTTGTCCGAGCTTGATAGTTGATACCGAAGTCTGGTTGCAAGATGATCTAATGAGACGTAGTGTTACGTTTCAATCCCTAGCTTTTTCCTGGACCGCCTTTTCGAGTTTTCAGTCCACCGAGATACCCCTTTTTGCCCAAGTCTCCTTTTCAGGTTTTCGACTTGCCGGGTGTACAGTTTTTTTCCACTTTCATCCCTTACTTTTGCCCGAACCCTTTTGGTTCGCCGGGAAGCCCTTATTTTTTCCTAGGCCAGTCAACCTAGAGGGTCTTTGATTACGTGTAGTATCTTTTCACTATGTCTGCATTGACGGGGTGAGGAAGGTCGTCCCCATCCATGGTGGTTAGAATCATAGCTCCTCCCGAGAAAATATTCTTAACCACAAATGGCCCTTCATATGTGGGGGTCCATTTGCCCATGGGATCACCTTTTGGTAGTATGATATGTTTGATTACTAAATCCCCGACTTGATATTCTTGACGTCTGACTTTCTTGTTAAAATCCTTGATCATTCGCTTTTGATACTTCTGACCATGATAGATAGCAGTAAGTCTCTTATCATCGATTAAATTCAGCTGATCAAGTCGGGTTTGAATCCAGTCGTCTTTGTTCAAACCCGCATCCTTCATAATCCTGAGAGAGGGTATCTGGACTTCGATGGGTAGGACTGCCTCCATACCATATACCAGAGATTAGGGGGTTGCCCCTGTTGACGTCCGTGCTGAGGTACGGTACCCATGAAGAACGAATGGTAACATCTCGTTCTAGTCTTTGTATGTCACCGTCATCTTCTGCACAATATTTTTGATGTTCTTGTTAGCTGCTTCAACAGCCCCATTCATCTTCGGCTGGTAGGGAGAAGAATTATGTTGTTGTATCTTGAACTGTTTACAGAGCTCGGTGATCATTGTATTATTGAGGTTTGTACCATTTTCAGTAATAATCCTCTCTGGTACACCATATCGACAGATCAGATTGTGTCGGATAAACTGCGCCACGACGTTCTTGGTTACTGTAGCAAAGGAAGCTACCTCAACCAACTTCGTGAAGTAATCAATTGCTACCAGAATGAAGCGATGCTCGTTAGACGCAGTAGGCCTGATATCGCTGATCATGTCGATGCCCCACATTGCAAAGGGCCAGGGAGCCGTCAAAACATTCAGGGGAACCGGAGGTACATGCACCTTATCATCATAGACTTGGCACTTATGACAGGTTCGAGAGTGCTGATAACAGTCGGCTTCCATAGTGGACCATTAGTATCCTTCCCATAGGATTTTCTTCGCCATGGTATGTCCACTGGAATGAGTTCCAAAGGTACCTTCATGTAATTCTGCCATGATCCTTTCTGCCTCGCTTTTGTCTACACACCGCAGTAAGGTTGAATCATGGTTACGCTTATAGAGGATTCCATTACTGATGAAGAACTACGCAGCGAACCTTCTCAGAAACTTCTTATCATTAACAGATGCCCCCTCGGGGTATTCTTGAGCCTCAAGATACCTCTTTACCTCGTGAAACCAGGGTTTATCTACTACCTCTTCAGTCTCAATGTCACAGCAATGCGCGGGTTCGTCCAACCTATCAATGGTAATCTGGGGAGCTTCATTGTCCCACCTAACTTTGAACATAGAAGACATAGTAGCTAGCGCGTCCGCCAACCGGTTCTCTTCTCGTGAGAAATGTTCAAAGGTTATCTCCTCAAAGTGTGGGAGCAATGTCAGTACATACTCTTTGTAAGGAATAAGATTCGGGTGCTTCGTATCCCACTCGCCTTTGATCTGACTTATCACCGGAGAAGAGTCTCCGAATACACTCAAGAAATTAATCCTCAGGTCAATAGCAGCTTGCAGACCCATGATACACACTTAATACTACTCCATATTGTTGGTGCAGTTAAAACATAATCGGGCAGTGAACGGAGTATGACAGCCCTCAGGAGATATAATTACAGTGCCAATGTCATTACCCAATGCGTTCGAGGCTCCATCAAAATAAATAGACCATCGGGATCCCTCCTCGGGTCCTTCATCTGGTCCAGGTTCTTCGCATTCAGTTACCAACATGATATTCTCATCCGGGAGTTCGAAATTCATGGACTGGTAGTCATCCACG
Source organism: Vicia faba (assembly GCA_948472305.1). Taxonomy (NCBI): domain Eukaryota; kingdom Viridiplantae; phylum Streptophyta; class Magnoliopsida; order Fabales; family Fabaceae; genus Vicia; species Vicia faba. The sequence continues at coordinate 1,483,986,707 of OX451738.1, forward strand.
GCTTGATGCGCCAAATGATCTGCCAATACACTTCTGTTAATTGCTTTTTGGGTTGTATATTGGATGTCGTACTCAGTTAAGATCATCTTCCATCTTTCTATTCTTCCGGATAAGGCGGGCTTCTCGAAAATATACTTGATCGGATCCATCTTTGATATTAACAAGGTAGTGTGAGTCAACATATACTGTCTCAGTCGGCGAGCAGCCCATGCCAAAGCACATCAAGTTTTCTCGAGCAATGAGTATCGGGTCTCACAGTCGATAAACTTTTTTCTAAGGTAATAAACAGTGTGCTCTTTTCAACCAGACTCGTCATGCTGCCCCAGCACACACCCCATTAAATTTTCTAGCACTGTCAAGTATAATATCAGAGGTCTTCCTTCAACTGGAGGCATCAAAATTGGCGGTTCTTGAAGGTATTCCTTGATTCTTTCGAAATCCGTCTGGAAATCATCATTCCACTTTACCTCTTGATCTTTCTTCAGCAGCTTGAAGATTGGCTCACAAGTAGCAGTCAGATGTGAAATGAACCTGGCGATGTAATTTAGACGTCCTAAGAAACCTCTAACTTCCTTCTCCGTGCGGGGAGCCGGCGTCTCTTGTATGGCCTTTACTTTTGAAGGGTCCACCTGAATACCTTTGTCACTGACAACAAAACCCAGAAGCTTACCAGATCTTACCCCGAAGGTACACTTGTTCGGATTCAACCTCAGCTTGTACGTCTTCAACCTGTCAAACAGTTTCTGGAGATGATCAAGGTGCTCTTCCTCAGTCTGGGACCTGGCTATCATATCATCAACATAAACCTCAATCTCATGGTGAATCATATCGTGGAACAAAGCGACCATGGCGCGCTGATACGTTGCCTCAGCATTCTTCAACCCAAAAGGCATTACCTTGTAACAGAAAGTGCCCCACGGTGTAACGAAAATTGTCTTTCCATGTCTTCGGGAGCCATTTTGATCTGGTTGTAGCCAGAAAAACCATCCATGAAGAAGAAGATCTTATGCTGTGTAGTGTTGTCGACCAGAACATCAATGTGAGGAAGTGGGAAGTCATCCTTAGGGCTTGCCCTGTTCAGATCTCTGTAATCAGCACACATCCGTACCTTACTGTCTTTCTTAGGTACCGGAACAACGTTAGCAACCCACTGAGGATAAGAGGTGACAGCTAAGAATCCTGTGTCGAACTGTTTCATGACCTCTGCCTTGATTTTCTCTGACATTTCAGGGCGCATACGGCAGACCTTCTGCTTTACCCGAGGGCAGTCTTCTTTAGTCAGCAGGCGATGTACCACAATATCATTGTCCAAACCAGGCATGTCTTTATAGGACCAGGCGAAGATCTCAACATAGTCGTGTAGCATCTGTATTAACCGTTGTTTGACACTAGGCTCCAGATTCGCACCTATTTTGACCTCTTTCCTGTCTTCCTCTGTACCTAAATTCACTGACTCAACTTGTTCTTCATGAGGTTGTATGGCCCTTTCTTCCTGTTGTAGTAGTCTAGCAAGTTCTCCAGGCACCTCACAATCATCCTCACCTTCATCCTCGGCTTGGTTGATCGGATTATCAAAGTCATAACTGGCAGTAGCAGAGTTGTTATCAATGGGATCCAAAGTGGATGTGGATCTGCAGTATGATACGTGAGTGTATGTAAGAGCATAGCTGTTTTGTAATGCAAGAAACGTCCAATGCTTTATTAATGATATATGAAATGACAAATAATAAGCCCTCACAAGCAAAGCCAAGGTGCCTCGGGAAAGGCACCGGGTCGTAAAGTTTCAAACTGTTTATTACAAATCTTAAAACAAAAGTCAATTACTGCGGAATAAAAGAAACAAGTATGAAGTCCCTAGCCGTCCAGTTATTCAGTCCACCGTTGGTTGTTGGGTAGATCCAGCTTTCGATGTCTGAATCTTCTTCATTGTCCTCAATTGCATTAACTCCCCGATTGCTGATGTGTAGAGGAGGTCTTCCAATCCGTGCGCGCATAACAGCCCTTTGAGCCCCTGTAGTAAAGCCCAAACCAAATTTTCCAGTTTTGTGAGTGAAATCAGGGAGCCGACCCCAATTGGTACAGCCCTGGCGTCCTTGAGAGAAGCCATCTTCAACGGAGGTTTGTTGGTAGTAACTTCAGTTGATGCCAAAGTCTGAGGGACCTCTTCGAAGTTATGACAAGGAGTTTCTATGAACTCCATATCCATCTCTACATAGAGGAAGGAATTGAGATGACTCACCATATACTCTTCTTTACCTTGCACTGTGACAATCTTCCCCTTCACCGGATACTTCAGTATTTGATGGAGTATGGAGGTAACTGCCCCAGCCCTATGGATCCAAGGACGACCCAACAAGAAATAATATGATGGCCTGATATCCATACATAGAAGGTGGACCCAAAATTCTGAGAACTCGCTTTGACAGGGATGTCCACCTCGTCATGCACCATTCTCTTTGATCTGTCAAAAGCCCTTACCACAATGTTACTCGGCTTTAAAGTCAAACCCTCACAATCTAAACGGTCCAACGCTTTCTTCGGCAAAACATTCAGCGAAGACCCGATATGTACCAGCACATGAGCCATAGTGGTGCCCCTGCACTCAATCGAGACATACAGAGCATCATTATGATTCCTTCCCTTCGGGGTCAGATCCGCATCTGAAAAACCTAGCCCATTGTCAGCAGTTAGGCTGGCCATACAATCTTTGAATTGATCTGCTAAAGTTTCCTACGGTACATGCGCAGTCTTGAGAAATGCATTCAAATCCTTCGCATGGGCTTCAGAACAAAACAGTAGAGACAACATGGAGATCTTTGACGGGGTCTGCCCCAGCTGTTCGACCACATTGTAGTCGCTTTTCTTGATAATTTTCGGTATTTCCTCTATTTCTTGTTTAGAGGCTTCCACAATGATTTTTCTATGCGCCTCCGTCCGGGCAAGTTCGCCTATAATTTCCTTGCCCCGAGTCCCAGATGGCTCAGCAACAGGGGTGATAATTGGAGTAAGCACAGGAATAGCAGTTGATGTACTAGCGGGAACAACAAATGTTATGACAATAGGTTTCTTAACAGTCTCAGGGGAAATCTCGGGAGAGAAGACCTTTCCACTTCGGGTAACTTTACTAGCCCCGACAATATTGCTGACATCAGTATCAGCTTCTTCATTCTTCAGATCTTGCTTAATTCCATGATAGTACACACCAGCGCCATAATTCCATGGGACAACCTTGTCTAAAGTGTACGGGATAGGAACATGAACAATGATTATTAGCAGAGCAATTCTTTGAACAGGTGTGTGATCGGTGGGAATGGAACTGACTGTTTTGAAGTGCTGGTTCGCGAAATGTCGCGGTAAGCAAGATTTGCCACCGTCTTTTTTTTTCTCTAACAAGGAAAGGACAAAAGCACAACAAAATTCCTTTTCGAGATGTTTCTCGGTTCGGGAGGTAGATTATAGAAAGGGAAGGTGTTAGCACCCTTTCTATCCGTGGTTATCCATGAGCTCTTAAGTATTTGCTCACTATGTTTTCAAAAATGTTTGCTTTTCTTGTGGGTTTTGAAAAAAGTTTTGTTTTGAAAACTTCTAGGTAACTCTTGTATCTGTCCTCAAGAGTGTATGAAGTGTTTGTTTGAAAACTTTTGTTTGAAAGTGTGAGTGCGAAAAGTTGTTTTAGTTTTGAAAGAGCAAGTACCCAGAAGAAATCTACCTACTCTAAAGGAATTAAGCTGTGTAAATGTCCTTTAGACAGTATTATCCCACTATTGAGGAGTAGGTATCACTGTTGTTGGAGTTATTCAGGTCAATTCGATTATAGGGACATGTGGTCACCAAAGCAATAGTAGGATGCCTTAGCAGTAACCCTAATGTCCTAGATCCTTTTTATCCGAGGCAACCGTTTCGAGGTAACTTGGATCTTTAGACAGGAGGGCGACCTCTAAAACACCATATACTCAATTTCCACGTCGAGGCAACCAAGTGAGGCGTACCCTAAGAATGGCATGTGCGCGTGTGTCAGGATTCAGTTTAAGATTATCTTTGCACATGTATCATGGTGAGCTACGAGTTGATTTTAATTTTCAGGCAAATCTTGTCATGCATAGTTAACAGTTAATAATTATGCGGAAAATAAATTGCGGAAAGTAAATCTACGCTATTACAAGGCGTCGGGTATTTACATCGCCAAAAACATAACCCTTGAAAAGTAAATTGCGAGAAAATAAAGAAAGCGATAAAAGTCCTAATTATCTATTACATCCTCAGAACAATTACATAAATATAATCAAAAATAAATATATGCGCGAAGAGAAATTGAATTGGAAAAGTCTTAGGGTTTTGACCCTTTTTGAGAAAAGAATGAATTTTGGTCTTTTTTTGCATTTAATTAAATATTAAACCTAAAACTAATTGATTAATTAATTAAAAGAAAAAGTATTTTTTTTATGCATTTTATGTTTTTAATGAAATAAAAGAAAAGAAATTAAAATTGTCAAGAAAACCCTAATTCTAATTTATTTTATGTGAGAAAAAGTTAAAGTTAACCTAATTAACAAAACTAAATTAATTAATTACATTTTATTTACAAAATAAATTAAAGGTGAAAATAATAATAATAAAAATATTTTAGTTTTCTGAGTTTATTATGAAAATAATTAATTTGTGAATTAAATAATAAAAATAATAATAATTATTAAAACAATTAACTAAATAAATAGAAAATATAAAGAGAAAAAAGAAAAAGAACACAGGGGGTGATGGGCCCAGAAGGAGGTACGTTTGGAAATTGCTGGCCCATTAATCTCTCAAGCCTGTTTGACTTCTGGGATCGTCTAGGGCGTTGGTTGACTGGGAGCATGGTGTTCCCTCTCTCATGGCCTTTGGATTGCTGCTTGAAGACACTTGGCATGCTGATGTTTAAGGTATATGGTGGAACACCTTTGGAAAGCTGCACGTGAATACGTTAGAAAAAACTGAAGTAGTGAAAAACACAAGAAGGGGGGGTTGAATTGTAAAATTGAAAATCAATGTAATGAACAAGATATTTTTATCCTGGTTCGTTTGATCTCAAACTACTCCAGTCCACCCGTCAAGGTGATTTCGCCTCTCTCCAACGAGGTCTTAATCCACTATATTCAACTGAATATTACAGACTGCTTTAACAACTGCTAAAGCCTTCTTGATGCAAACCACAACCCGGTTTGTCAAGGAAACACTTTCTTACAAAGAAGATAAATCTAAGTGTGTGAATGTTTTCTACAAAATTGTATCACAACTGTGATGTATACACAACTTAAAGCTTAGAAACTAGATTGCTAAACAAATGATTGAATATGAGAATGTGTAGTGTTTAGCAAAACTGAGAGAAGGAAGATTTTGATCAGCTTTTTTGCGTGTAAAGATTTGGAGAGCATTAGCCAATTCAATCTTCAAAGTCTTGTTTATATAGCACTGAGATGTTGAACGTTGGAGCAATATTCTTGATTCAATGCTAATAAAAAACTTTCCTTATCGAGCAGATCTTGTCTGGAATGAGGCCGTTGGTATTAATTTGCTTTCAATGCACAGTACCGTTGCTTACTTAATGCAAGTTCTGGCTTGGCTCATTCTGACTCTGCTTAGCTACTGATGAACTGTTGTGTTTCTTTATCAGAGTATTGAGCGCAGTCTTGTTCATCAGGCTTCAGCATATACGTGAGTTAAGCTTCTGATTCTGACATTCTGATATGGCAACTTCTGATGCTGATGTCAGGAACCAAATTTCTGATGCTGATTAGGTGTGATCTTGCTTATATCAATCAGAGTATCTGCAAATCAGAACGTAATAATTTAGGCAGCAGATAGTTCATACATGAATTATATAAATAATATATCTTTTCACTTTGTTATCATCAAAACTTAAACATAGGGTAGTAGATTCAAACTTTGTTCTAACAATCTCCCCCTTTTTGATGATGACAAAAACTGGATATTTTTTAAATGAAAATAACGTGAAAAGGTATCAGAGAGATGCATCAGAATAAGAGGCTATCAAAAATAAGGAGTAAAAAGATATCAGAGTTGAGAGATACTCCCCCTGAGTTTATTACTTCCCTTTGATTACAAGTGTTCTTCAGGATCAGATCTTTTTGCCTTTCTTTGAACATCAGAGTATCAGAGTCTTTGACTATCAGAAGCTTTAGATCAGCATATCAGAGCAGAGCTTCAGATCAGCGTATCAGAGCTTTTCTTGTCAGAGCTTTGCTTTAGATCAGAGTATCAGAGCGGATCAGAGCTTCATATCTTTTAGTCTTCAGAGTTTCCAGGAGCTTCCTTGTGCCTGTAGACTTTAAGCAAAACAAAAAACATTTTCAAGTAATAGAGTTAGAATGTTTGAGGATTTCTGTCTTAGTTAATCGTTATTGTTTAAAATATCATTCTTGTTCTCCCCCTTTTTGTCAGCAATCAAAAAGTGTAGGTGAGTGCTAAAACAATTAAGATCAGAAATACTTGTCATATTAAAAGGTTCGGAATCAAACAAAACATATTCAAATAGTACATCAGAAAATCAAAGAAAACATGAAAAAGACATGAATGAAAAAACTAAGGTTGGGGAGGTAAGCGTGTGAACAGGTTCTCCAGCATGGCTTTGATCTGATCAGCAGTCTCATTCTGCTTGTGCACCATGCTGACAACAGTGTCAATCTTGCTATCCTGCACATCCATTCTTTCTTTCATCTTCTGGTCGTTTTCATCCATCCTCTGCTGCAGACGCATGTCATTCAGCTTCAGTTCTTCCAGAGTCTTCCTGTCCAAGGCAGCTTGAGAAGCATCAGAAGCAGGAAGCTTCTGAGAGCTTTCTGCAACGTCTTCTGCTTGACTTGCTTCAGCTTGAATGGTCTTGTCTTCTTCTGGTTGCACCTTTGAAGCTAGCTGTTTCTCAGACCAAGGTTCACTATCCAGAGGGAGCACAGCTTCCTGAGGCAGCAGACTGTCAACTTCCTTCAGCAGCTTGCTGAAGTTCTGTTGTGCCTGCTCATAGTTGATATCCTGCAACTTGAGGGCTTCAGCACGTACCCAAAGTCTGAATTGTGACCAGAGCTGGTCATAAGTAGCTGGGTCAATCATTCCAGGACAGACTTGCTTCAAAGAAGCAATCCATTGCTGCACACCTGTTTCAAAATTCATAATACCAGAGCCAACATCTGGTTGTTTTGGTTTTGGGATGGCAATTTTATGTTTCAGATCAGCAAGACGGTCAAGGCTGGTTAAGTCTATGAATGTCCTGTTGGGGTTTTCGGTGGTTTGCTTGGCAGCTGTTTGTTTTGGAGATGGAGTGGGAGAATCAGAAATTATGATTGGACTGCTTGGTGTTTTGGGAGTATTTGGTGGTGTAGATTCTGGTGAGGATGGCAACTGTGCCAAGGTGATTGTTGTTCCACCTGGCAGCTGGATTGCCAGAGGTGATGGTTGAGGTGAATGAGGTTCAGATGGTTGAGGAGAAGGAGTTTCAGAGTGATGAAACTCAGGTTGAGGTGATGGTGGATGAATTTCTGGTTGAGGAGAGGGAGACGGAATTGCTGGTTGAGGAGAAGTTGTTGGAATTTCTGGTTGTTCAGGGATAAGGGGTTCTTCTGGAATTGATGAGAGTGGTTGTTGTTGTTCTGGTTCTTCAGCAGATTGTTGTTGTTCTGGTTGTGGAGGAGGGACAATTTGTGGTTCAGAGTTTGGATTGGCGGAGTGATCAGAAGTGTGTTGATCAATGTCAGACAGCACTTTGTCAATTGCTGATGTTGTTGAGATTGTTGGTTTGGGATGTTTGGTTCTGGGTCTTCTGAGTTTTAATGCCTCAGAAGGGTCATCTTCTGGTTCAGTTTCATCTATTGTTGAGATGGGGATTGAGATTCTATGAGAGGTTGGAGGAGGAATAGATGCTGGAATAGTAGAAGAATTTAAAACAGAAGCAGCAGATAAATTATCTCTTTTCTTGGGTGTCTGCTGGGATGATCCTTCTGAAGGTGCCTTCCTCTTCTTCGTCTTCTTCAGAGTCACTTCTTGCTGAGGTTGATGCAGAGCTTTGATAATCAGATTTGGATCTGTACCATCTACCTTGCATGCATCCAAGTATCTGAGAACCACCTCTGGTTTAGATTCTATCTCAGAAAATAAAGGAAAGTCACTCAGAGGAACTCTTCTGCTGGTGATATCAGCAATAGGAGTAGCTCTGGGTTCCTTTTGGATATTCTCTATCAACTTCATTTTCTTCAAGTTCTTCGCGTTCAGAGGTTTCCCAACTGTTGGTTCAATGGTGCTTAACTCTTGAGCTTCTATCAGATGCTCAATCAGCCTATTCTCAGTCAGAATATCTGATATCATCCTTCCAAAGGGTATCCAATCCCTTTTTGTTCTTTCTTCTGCCCTGGTTTCCTTCACACTTGTTCTGAGGTGGTTGAACAGAAAATGAGCCAAGTTGATTTTTACCTTCTGATCAATAAAGTAGATCAGAAACTGCTGATCCACATTTATGTAATCAGGTGAACTAGTTGGCTTCCTATGGTTAAAGCACCCCAGAATTATCTTAGCCCAAACTCTGTAATGATCCTTCAGATCTTTGATCTTGCTGCTGGGCACCCCATGGGTGAAAATCCTTGCAGCTATCACGCCCACATCAACACATCTTTCAGCCATATCAACACAGCGGACGCCACCGCCACTGTAACCGATTAACCTTGCAATGTGATCCTCAGTGATTACAATCTTCTTCCCCATAACGAAGGAGGTGACTAGATGCGTTGAAGCCTTGGCATGAATCCAGAATTCCTTGACTAACATAGGGAATGTTGGTCCAACCAACCTGTCAAAATACCTTTCCCATTTCTGTGCCCTAACTTCTTCTGTTAGGTCAAAACCGTTCTCCTTCAAGCTTCCAAAATCAATGATCAATTCAGATAACACTTCAAGATTCTTCACAGGAGTGAGGAGTGTTCTGAATGGCACTTGATACTGTTCAGATGATGCTTTCTTCTGAGGACCTGCAGAAGCACTGCTGGAGGTTGCCATGTTCACACTAAAAAGGTTTTGAGAAGAAACTGAGAAAAAGGGTTTTGCAAGAGATGAACACAGAAAAATGCAGAGAATGCTTGAGTATTAGTGAGAAACTGTAAAGAATTAGAATGAGAGGTTAATGTGTTTAAATAGAGTTTCAAAATATTTTGAAAAAATAAACGTTTTTAAGAAAGAGAAAAATCATGATTGCATTTTAAAAGCATGATTACTTTTTATTAAATGCTTGCTGATTTTGGGGGATTTGAGAAAGATACTTAAAACGGTTACCAGACATGTGTCTCAATGCACCCAATCAGCGCTTTGCCTTCTCAGAAGCGTGCACGCGTTCTGCTTCAGAGATTTGCTGATGATTGGATGACACTTGTTTGATGTAGTGATCAGCACGTCTGTCTTTGAGCTTAGACTCTCAGATCTTTAGACTTGCATCTGATACAATCTGCATGTTCTATCTTTCTGAAAGAAGATTGATCAGAAGTTCACAGTAAAACAATTACATTATGAAAGTAAATATATGGAATTAAAACATTTTCACTCTGGACAGACTTTCATGCTGAGATGTTTCAGAATGAAATTAAACCTATCTTCTGAAAGGGGTTTAGTAAAGATATCAGCCCATTGATGGTCTGTATCTATAAATTTTAAGTTCAAAATTCCTTTCTGAATATAGTCCCTAATAAAGTGATGTTTTATTTCTATATGCTTAGCTCTAGAATATAAAATGGGATTCTTACTTAAGCAAATAGCAGAAGTATTATCACAGAGTATAGGAATGTTACTCTCAAAAATCTGGAAGTCTTCAAGCTGACTTTTCATCCAGAGCATTTGTGTGCTACATCCTGCTGCTGCTATGTACTCAGCTTCTGCTGTTGATAGCGCAATTGTTAATTGCCTTTTGCTGGACCAAGAGATCAGATTATCTCCCAGAAACTGGCAGCTTCCAGAAGTACTTTTACGTTCCACTCCGTCTCCAGCAAAATCAGCATCGTAGTAGCCTACTAAGCTGTAATCACTAGATTTTCTATAAAACAAACCCAGATTAGTAGTACCTTTCAGATACTTGAAAATTCGCTTAACAGCTGTTAAGTGAGATTCTCTAGGATCTGATTGGAATCTAGCACAGATATAAACACTGAATAATATGTCAGGTCTTGAAGCAGTCAGATAGAGGAGAGAACCAATCATACCTCTGTAGACTTTCTGTTCTACATTTTTGCTTACCTCTTCTCTTTCCAGAATGCACGTGGGATGCATTGGAATCTTTGATGGCTTACATTCTGAGAGGTCAAATTTCTTCAGAAGATCTCTGATGTATTTACTCTGATGAATGTAAGTTCCCTCTGGAGTTTGATTGATCTGAATTCCTAGAAAGAATTTCAGTTCCCCCATGAGGCTCATCTCAAATTCTGCCTGCATACACTTAGCAAATTTTCTTCCAAGAGAAGGATTAGTAGAACCAAAAATAATATCATCAACATAAATTTGACAGACTAAGATGTCATTCTTAACTGATTTACAGAATAGAGTAGTGTCCACTTTCCCTCTGGTGAATTCATTTTCTAATAGATAGTTACTTAGCCTTTCATACCAAGCTCTGGGAGCTTGTTTCAGACCATATAGTGACTTCTTTAGTTTGAAAACATGTTCTGGATGTTTTGTATTTTCAAAACCAGGGGGTTGGTGTACATAGACTTCTTCTTCTATATAACCATTTAAGAATGCACTTTTGACATTCATCTGATACAGAGTGATGCCTCTATTAACAGCAAATGAAATTAAAAGTCTGATAGATTCTAACCTGGCGACTGGGGCAAAGGTTTCTGTATAGTCTATCCCCTCTTGCTGACTATAACCTTGTGCAACCAGTCGTGCCTTGTTTCTGATGACCTCACCTTGTTCATTTAGCTTGTTTCTGAACACCCATCTTGTTCCAATGACGTTGAATCCTTTTGGTCTGGGAACGAGATCCCATACGTCGTTTCTGGTGAATTGATTTAGCTCTTCTTGCATTGCCAGAATCCAGTCATTATCCAGAAGTGCTTCATCAATAGAAGAAGGTTCAATCAGAGACACAAGTCCCATGAGAGTTTCTTCAGAGTTTCTGAAGCTTTCTCTTGTTCTGATTGGATCTTCCTTTCTTCCTAAGATGGTCTCTTCTGGGTGATCCAAGCTGCTTCTGGGTAATCTCTTCTGAGGTTGATCAGCAGTTGTTGTAGGATTGCTAGCAGTGCTCCTTTCAGACGTTGAAGGAGTGTCTGTATTGAGAGCTTCTGATGACTTGTCTTCAGAACCTGTAAATTCAATTTCCATACCTGCAAAAACTTCATTCTGCTTTGACTTTTCAGAGTCAAGCTTATCATCAAAACGAACACTGATTGATTCTTCCACAATCTGTGTTTCTGTATTGTATACTCTGTACCCTCTTGAGCGTTCAGAGTATCCTAACATAATACACTTCTGTGCTTTAGAGTCAAACTTGTTCAAATAATTCTTTGTATTTAATATAAAGCAAGTACATCCAAATGGATGAAAATATGAAATGTTGGGCTTTCTGTTCTTCCACAATTCATATGGAGTCTTTTCCAGAATAGGTCTTATTGAGATTCTATTCTGAATGTAGCACGCTGTGTTTATTGCCTCTGCCCAGAAGGTCTTAGCAACATTTGTCTCATTGATCATGGTTCTGGCCATTTCTTGCAATGTTCTGTTCTTTCGTTCTACAACTCCATTTTGTTGGGGAGTTCTAGGACAAGAGAAATCATGTAGAATTCCTCTGTCATTAAAGAATGACTCAAAATCTTTGTTTTCAAATTCTCCACCATGATCACTTCTGACTTTAACGATTCTAAGATCATTTTCATTCTGAACTTGGTTACAGAAGGTAACAAACACAGAGTGTGACTCGTCCTTGTGTCTTAAGAACTTTACCCATGTCCATCTGCTATAGTCATCTACGATTACTAACCCATACTTCTTGCCACTGACTGAAGCAGTTTTAACTGGTCCAAATAAGTCAATGTGCAGAAGTTCTAATGGCTTGGAGGTAGAAACAACATTTTTGGATTTAAAAGAAGGTTTTGCAAACTTGCCTTTCTGACATGCTTCACACAGAGCATCTGAATTGAACTTCAAATTAGGAAGTCCTCTGACCAGATTGAGTTTGTTAGTCTGAGATATTCTTCTCATACTAACATGCCCCAATATTCTGTGCCAGATCCACTGCTCGTTGTTAACAGACAGAAGACATTTTACATTCTGACTCTTTAGTTCAGAAAGTTTGATTTTGTAAATGTTGTTTTTCCTCTTACCATTAAACAGGATAGTCCCATCTTTCTGACTAACAGCTTTACATGATTTTTGATTAAAGATTATATCATAACCGTTATCACTTAATTGACTTATGGATAACAGATTATGCATCAATCCATCTACTAGCAGAACATTATTAATAGAGGGAAAATTTCCATTACCTACAGTTCTAGAGCCAATTATCTTTCCCCTCTGATTGCCTCCAAAGCCAACGTGGCCTCCAGGCTTAAGTTCCAGGCTTTGGAACATATGCCTTCTTCCCGTCATGTGTCGTGAGCAGCCAAAGTCCAGGTACCATGACTGGTGTTTCTGACTTGCTGCTAAAGATATCTGCAACATGTATTATTTTATCCTTAGGTACCCAGATTTTCTTGGGTCCTGATTTGTTAGTTTTACCAAAACTCTGGTTGAATTTTGGTTTCACAGAGTGCTTACTGCTAGTGTATTTAATATCAAGTGTGTGACCATACACAAAATGTGAATTCAGAGGAGTGTGTTTAATGGTTAAGTCCATGACATTCTTTGGTGTAGGAACCTTACCTTGGTATCCTATTCCTTTCCTGCCGTTTCTACTAACTCCATAGATCATTGAAGCCATTTTGCTTCTATCTATGCTTTTAGTGAGGAACTTCTGGAAACTGTGATCATACTCCTTGATGATCTCATCAGCGTTGCTGGGAGTTTCAGAAATTGGTTCCTTCTGAGAGTTTTGTAAAGTGTTTTCTAATTTTGAAATCTTATTTCTCAGCTCAGAATTCTCCAATTTGAGACTCTCAGTCTTATTAGAGTCAGATTCAAGATTCCTTTTTAGGTCTCTGAATTTAACTCTAATTTGCTGATACCGTTCCAGAATCTCATTAAGGCTTTCAGCAAGTTCAGCCTTGGTAAAGTTAACAGCAAAGTTAGGAAATACCTCTTCAGTATCTTATTTTGAGTCTAATTCAGAAGCTTCACTGTCTTCTGAGATGTTAGCCATGAGAGCTATGTTTGCCCTCTCATCATCTGATTCTGAGTCAGCTTCAGACGAGTCAGAGTCATCCCATGTAGCCATGAGACTTTTCTTCTTCTCTCTTCCAAACTTCTTTTTGGGCTTTTCCCTCTGAAGCTTTGGGCAGTCACTCTTATAGTGTCCTTGCTCATTGCACTCATAGCAGATGATGTCCTTGGTGTTTGGCCTTTTGCTACTGGAGGAGCCTTCAGATCTTCTGTATCCAGAGGAAGAATCTGTCCTTCTGTATCTGGAGGAAGACTCGTTCTGATCAGATCTTCTGGGATTCCTGAACTTCCTTTGTCTTTGCTTCCACAGTTGATTTACTCTTCTGGAAAGGAGAGAGAGTTCGTCTTCTTCTGATGAGGATCCATCAGATGTTTCTTCAACTTCCTGCAAAACTTTAGACTCAAATTTTTTGTTAGATTTTAATGCTAAAGGCTTACCTTGCTTCTGAGGCTCGTCAGCTTCTAGCTCTATCTCATGACTTCTGAGGGAGCTGATAAGTTCCTCCAGAGTGATTTTGTTGAGATCTTTAGCTAGCTTCAGAGTTGTAACCATTGGTCTCCACTGCTTGGGTAAACTTCTGATGATTTTCTTGACATGGTCAGCAGTAGAGTATCCTTTGTCCAGAACCTTGAGACCAGCTACCAGAATCTGGAATCTTGAGAACATTGTTTCAATGGATTCAGATTCTTCCATTTTGAACGCCTCATACTTCTGAATGAGCGCCAGAGCTTTAGTTTCTTTGACATGAACGTTGCCCTCATGCGTCATTCTGAGTGAGTCAAAAATATTCTTTGCTGTGTCTCTGTTGGAGATCTTTTCATATTCAGTATAGGAGATGGCGCTGAGGAGGATGGTTCTGGCCTTGTGGTGATTCTTGAAGTCACACTTTTGTTGGTCAGACATTGTTTTTCTATCAATCTTCTGACCGCTTGCATTCACAGGGTGCGTGTATCCATCTGTCACCATATCCCACAGATCAGCATCATGTGCCAGAAAGAAGCTTTCAATTCTGTCTTTCCAGTAATCAAAGTTTTCTCCATCAAAGACTGGAGGTTTGCCGCTGAATCTGTCTCTGTCCTCATAGTTGTCATTGCTGGTGTGAGAATTGTTTCATGCCATTGTGTTTTTCTGACGCTGGATCTTGTACTGACACGGTTAAGTGTTTTAGCTCAGAACCAGGCACTCTGATGCCAATTGAAGTAGTGAAAAACACAAGAAGGGGGGGTTGAATTGTAAAATTGAAAATCAATGCAATGAACAAGATATTTTTATCCTGGTTCGTTTGATCTCAAACTACTCCAGTCCACCCGTCAAGGTGATTTCGCCTCTCTCCAACGAGGTCTTAATCCACTATATTCAACTGAATATTACAGACTGCTTTAACAACTGCTAAAGCCTTCTTGATGCAAACCACAACCCGGTTTGTCAAGGAAACACTTTCTTACAAAGAAGATAAATCTAAGTGTGTGAATGTTTTCTACAAAACTGTATCACAACTGTGATGTATACACAACTTAAAGCTTAGAAACTAGATTGCTAAACAAATGATTGAATATGAGAATGTGTAGTGTTTAGCAAAACTGAGAGAAGGAAGATTTTGATCAGCTTTTTTGCGTGTAAAGATTTGGAGAGCATTAGCCAATTCAATCTTCAAAGTCTTGTTTATATAGCACTGAGATGTTGAACGTTGGAGCAATATTCTTGATTCAATGCTAATAACAAACTTTCCTTATCGAGCAGATCTTGTCTGGAATGAGGCCGTTGGTATTAATTTGCTTTCAATGCACAGTACCGTTGCTTACTTAATGCAAGTTCTGGCTTGGCTCATTCTGACTCTGCTTAGCTGTTGATGAACTGTTGTGTTTCTTTATCAGAGTATTGAGTGCAGTCTTGTTCATCAGGCTTCAGCATATACGTGAGTTAAGCTTCTGATTCTGACATTCTGATATGGCAACTTCTGATGCTGATGTCAGGAACCAAATTTCTGATGCTGATTAGGTGTGATCTTGCTTATATCAATCAGAGTATCTGCAAATCAGAACGTAATAATTTAGGCAGCAGATAGTTCATACATGAATTATATAAATAATATATCTTTTCACTTTGTTATCATCAAAACTTAAACATAGGGTAGTAGATTCAAACTTTGTTCTAACAAAAACAACATAAGCGTTTGGGTGGACCTGGGACTCGAACCCAGGTCCCAATGATCAATACACTAACGCCTTGGCCATCTGAGTTGCACGCTTTAGTCGTTAGTAAAACAAAGGACAATTAATATATTAAGAAACAAATAATATAATGTACAAAAGAAAATGCGCGCTTCTTTTTTTGAATGGTCCAATAGTATATCAACGCGTCATCATCTTCCTCTATTGTTCCTGCAAAATACAAACAGATAGCGGGGGTTTTTAACCCCCACAAACAACAATGACCAAAAATAGCGATTAGGGTTATGTGTTATATAAATATTTCGCGAGGATGGCTTTAAACTCGTCTTGTCTCAACGATTTCAGCCATGGGCCTTAAGGGTTCTAATTTTTCCTGAATAGCAAAGCCCCAAATTCAAAGCTTGGAAACCCTAGAAAACGTTCATGGTGTCTTTGGATTCAGGGTGTTTTAATCCAATTAACCTATGCCAAAAGCTTCGTACAGTCCCTAGCAACACAAACGATCACAAAAAGATGTTAAATATGCATGAATCAATGATTACGATTTTGAAAAAAATGCTTCAAACCGTGGGTCTGTTCTTGACGATTTCTTGAGTTTTAGCACGTGAGTTTGATTGCTACACGTTCCTCACACCTCCAGCAATGTGTTTGAATCACTATAATGTTTGAATTGGCCTGGAATATGAAAATCAGTTTTGACTTTTCTTTGAATTTTCTTGAATTAGTTATGGCCTTTTTGCAGCTTCTTTCACGTGTGCATGATTAGGGTTAGCTCTTGTATATATAGTAGAGTGAAACTAGGTCAAATCTTTGCCAAGATATCCATGGAATTGATGTTTCAATATTTGATTGAATAATCAAATATTTTTGAATCTTTTTTATTGGAAAAAGTTTCTAAATTGGGAGATTTTGATATCCTTGATTGGCACACGAAATTCTCAGCATATCTTGACCACTTTTGCTTCACAAAAAGATTGAAAAATCAAATCTTTGAATTTCCTACAATTTAAATTAATTAAATGAATTAAAATCAATTAAAAATCCAATTAATTAATAAAAAATAATAAAATAATTCAATTTAAGCTTGATGGGTCGTGCATAGGCCTTGGATAAAGTTTCAAGAAGAAATTTGAGGCCCATTAGCAAAAACAAGGTGTTTTGAGCAAAGTTGACTTTTGCAAATTCACAAAAATCTTCCAACTTCTCCAATGCATATCTTGCTCAATTTTGATCATATGAACATGTTCTTGGACATTTTGGAAAGGTCTTGAAGTCCTCTAACCAATGCCTTTGGTCCCATGTCATTTGAATTTAGCAATCTCAAGTTATGGTCTTTGACTTAAAGTGCATTTTTGTTGACTTTTGAAATTGACCTATAATGTAGAAATTGATAACTTTTTGTGAGAGTATTTCTTGGACTTGGAATGTGAAGATGGATTGTAGGAAATGTCATTCCCTTCAAAATGAGCATTGGATGGGATTTTCCTAATGAACCATGAAAAAGTTATGCCCTGGTCAAGATACAATTGACTTTTCTGCTGTCCAAAAATAGTAACTTCTTGCATCTTGATGATTTTTGAGCCATGCTTGTGGAATCATGATCAAGACTTGATCAAATGATGATTGTGGGCTCAAAATGAGACGTGGACCAAAAATTCTGACTTTTGACTGTAAAATGACCATTTTGCCCCTGCAGTTGATTGTGAAGCAAATGGAGCTTTTGATTGTGCAACTTGACATTGTGAGTCTTGAGACTTGGCATGTAAGTGCTTGAGGATGCATATGGGCCTATGGGACTTGATTGAGCCATTGAAAACCTCAAATTCCATGAAAGAACCAAAACCTTAATTTTGACTGGCCTAGGAGGCATTTGGACTGTGCAATCCTTGAGGAATCTTGAACCATTTGAAGATGATTCTTGATAAACCTTGAAGAATATGGGAGGGCAAATTTTGGGGTACAACAGTTGCCCCTGTTCAATCTTCTTAAACCTGAGGATGTAGATTGGCTTGCGTGCCTTTCGTGATCCGAAGGTGGAAGATGATTGAACACTAGAGTGCCCAGAAATTTGCACTCACATAGTGTAGTATCAACAATGTGATGTCAGGAATGGGCTTACAGATGCCATTTGGAGAGATGGTGGATAGGAGGATGGGCTTATAGATTCCATCTGGAGATGTGACAGAATCTTGTCGGGAATGGGCTTATAGATGCCATTTGGAAATGTAATGGATAGTTGTGGAGATGGGCTTAAAGATGCCATTTGGAGGTGTCGATCGTGTAAGAGATTCCTTAGAGAGAACTTGCGTACCTGAGAAAGAAAGGTAATTTCCTGGCCTGTTACAGATGTTGATCTTCAAACTCTCCATGCAGATACTTTCCTGGCTAGTTACAGGTGTAGATCTACAAATCAATCGCTCACAGATATGCCCTGGCTAGATACATGTATCGAATCTGGAACTTTAAAAAAGGTTGGTCCAGATAGCTTTCCTGGCTGGATACAGGTGTAGACCTCTGACTTGAGGATGAAAGATAACTTCCTGGCTAGATACAGGTATTGATCTTCAATCCCTTCATGCAGATACTTTCCTGGCTAGATACAGGTATAGATCTACAATCAATCACTCACAGATATGCCCTGGCTAGATACAAGTATCGAATCTGGAACTTCAAAAGGCTGATGGGTTGTCTCTACTGACAGGTTATCTCAGAAAAATCTTTAGGAATCGATTTAACTGAACCAGGGGAGGTTTTGTCTTCTTTGACGAGTTGTCTCTTTTAACGGGTTGTCTTTATTGACGGGTTGTCTTTATTGACGGGTTGTCTTTATGGACGAGTTGTCTTCATTGACGGGCTGTCTTCATTGACGGGCTGTCTTCATTGACAGGTTGTCTTTATTGACGGGTTGTCTTTATTGACGGGTTGTCTTTATTGACGGGTTATCTTTATTGACGGGTTGTCTTCATTGACAGGTTGTCTTTATTGACGGGTTGTCTTTATTGACGGGTTGTCTTTATTGACAGGTTGTCTTTATTGACGGGTTGTCTTTATTAACGGGTTGTCTTTATTGACGGATTGTCTTTATTGACAGGTTGTCTTTATTGACGGGTTGTCTTTATTGACGGGTTGTCTTTATTGATGGGTTATATTTATTGACGGGTTGTCTTTATTGACGGGTTGTCTTTATTGACGGGTTGTCTTTATTGACGGATTGTCTTTATTGACAGGTTGTCTTTATTGACGGGTTGTCTTCATTGACGGGTTGTCTTCATTGACGGGCTGTCTTCATTGATGGGTTGTCTTTATTGACGGGTTGTCTTCATTGACAGGTTGTCTTTATTAACGGGTTGTCTTTATTGACGGGTTGTCTTCATTGACAGGTTGTCTTTTTTGACTGAATTTAGAGTTTAACTGCATCTTTCCTGAAAGGTAAAGGTCAGTCATATGCAATGCATGATATGGATCAAGCAATGATGTTCTCAACATAAATGAGATTGTATGATATGATGCGTATATTCATGTATCATGATGTATGACAATGTGATGTTTATGAATGTGTCTTCGTCTGGGAAAATAAATCCTTGACGAATGCCGGGAAGTTCGTTGAATCCTGGGATGATGTTGAAGAGTAGAGTCCTTCGTTTCTGTTGGGGATGATGAACGAAGATGATTGCAAGAATAAACCGGTAGGAGAAGATGACTTCGTTGGGGAATAAACCTGGTGAAGAGATTACTCTGCGGGGAATTACTCTGTGGGAAGAAATGTTTCGCTGAGATTTTAACGATAACTCCGCTGGGGATTCCGTTGATAAGCTCTGTTGGGGATCTTGATGAACTCCGCTGGGAATAGGAAGAACTTCGCTGAAGACGATCTTTCCATCGCAATTTGCTGAGGATAACCCAGTTAGACTCTGGTGGGAAATAACCTTTGAATATGGCTGGGGAGAAAAATTTGTACTCTGCAGGGGACCAGCTTCCAGAATCTACTGGGGATAAGCTTCCAGAATCTACTGGGGGGATGGTTCAACTCTCATGGGGGAACTTTTGAACTGCACTGGGGAAATGGCTCCACTGGGATGTCTGTATTCCGCAGGGGAACAATCTTATATTTCTGTCGAGGAATATTGAGACTGCCGGGGATGCTTGCTAGGAATATCTGTATACTCCGCCGGGGAATATTAAGATCTTCTGGGGATACCCAACTTGATGGTAGACTAACTCTGCTTGGGGGAGAGTATTGCTGACTTGTAGGGGATACTGTGCCTTTTTTTAGGGCTGATGGGAGACCAACTCTGCTTGGAGAGAGTATTGCTGAATCTTGTCTTACTCTGCAGGGAGTGGAGGTATCTTGGTCATACTCTTCAGCTGAACCTATCTTGGTACCTTGGTGAGCAGAGCAGCTGTACAGTTTGGAATATTTTATTGCCCCAGCTTCTGTGGGAGAAGGTACCTGTGGAGGTGCTTGATGATTGCCGATTGACAAATCTTCTTCTGGTAGGCAAGTGACGAGATGACGGGACATAGTCGTACGCTTTTGATCCCTAAATTTTTCCAGGACCGCCCTTTCGGGTTTTCAGTCCACCGGGATACCCATTTTTGCCCAAGCCGCCTTTTCAGGTTTTCGACTTGCTGGGTGTACAAATTTTTTCATTTTCGTCCCTTATTTTTTCCCGAACCCTTTTGGTTCGCCGGGAAGCCCTTATTTTTGCCTAGGTGTGTCAACCTAGCGGGTCTTTGATTATGCGTAGTATTTTTTCCGACTATGTCCATGCTCTCAGAGTGTAGGTGTTTACCGTGGAAATTGGTAAACAACCGCTGATCTTCCAAAAGGTTACTTATTTGGTGACTCGCAGGATCGATCAGATTGATCCTAAGACATGGTTGATTTTCTGGGGTTTGACTAAATCTAATGATGATTAATGCCAGTAAAGTAAAGACACTTTATGTAAATTGCATGAAGAAAAGCTTGATAGAATAAATGAAAGCGTTAAATAAAAGGCTTCGACGGAGATGAGTAAATGAAAGGCAATAAAGTGCTTGAATATAAAAGACTTTGATTAATTTAAATGGTGTTTCACACATACATTCTCAACAATTCTTTCGCTCACACTGGGTACTTGAATCTAGATGAGTGACTTGTATATAATGATGAACACACGCGAAAAATACGTGAACAACTAGTATTTATACTAAAACACATCTTAAGTAACCGTTGGGCAGTTACGTCCCTTCGAGATGACACCACATGGCACGCTCACAGCATTCGACGCTGCTGATCTTGGCACGTTGCGTTTGGTAACTGCTGGGAACTGTTTTCCCTCTAAACATTCGAATCTCAAACCGTTCCACCCTGGGCATCAGATACCTTTGTAGAGAAGTTCCTTCGACGTCGAAGGTAACAAGATTCCCACTTAAAAGAAACTCTCTAAGTACCTTGCCATTTTCTGATGAGCATTCGACAGGATCAGCTGGTCGAAACCTGGAAACTCTTCAAACTCATAATTAATGGTCTATATTGATAACAAACAAGGGTGTCGAATTTAGGAGCCAACAAATTTCCCCCCAAGAATGCCTTATTTCGATGCTGAAAAGAAAAAGGCATTCTTTGAGATTCCACCCGACACTTGTCCTTCATTCTTAGCCACAGATTAGCTCGTGCGCTTTTCGTCTCCTACCAACCAACTAACAATCCCAAAAGCCATCATTCCAACTGTTCCTAAGACGTCACTTCAGTAAGGCGTTTGGCATGCCCAATGTCTTTTCACAGATTGTCATCATGACAATTCCCCGAAATCGAGGATGCACGCTGCACCGTTTCCGTTCTGCAGAACGACTACATCAGCAAATGAGCGCCACGTGCCCCACTATTGTCTGAAACATTAAATGACCTCGAGTTTTGTGATTTTCCAATCACTATAAATAGCGCTAAGTGTCCCTCGTGGGACTTTTCACGCTTTCTTCATCCAAGCCTTAATATTGAACAGAAATTTCTGCAAAAAACTTTGTTCTTCATCCATCTTCATCTCAACCCAAAAAATGGCTTCAGGTTCCCGTTCTTCCAATGTCCCCAATTCTAACACTCCCTCTAAAACTGCCCAACCGAAAATCTTTTCAACTGTTCCAACAGTTAACTCCAAAGGAATGCGAAGGGTTCCCGAACCCTTGAGACTTACTCTTCTCAACTGCTGATTCCTGTTGGATACTCCAACCAGGTTTTCGCCATGTCTGGTCCTCTATCTGCATGCATTGCTGACCCAACGAAGATCAAGATCTTCTTCCCAGTGCTTGAGGAACTCAAGCTCGTTGGGTGCTCCAAAAAGGCTACAGACGACAACGAAGATCCTGCAAAAGAAAAGACAGATCTTCGTTTCTTCAACAGAGGGGTTAGGGCTTTTAGGTCTAGCCCTAGCTTTACACCAGACTACAACACTTGGATCGAGAAGATGGAAAAAATCCAGGCTTTGATTTGGAAGAACATGGGGATTTATGACCTAGTCATGCTGTCGAAGACTGGTCTCAACTACTCCCCTGAAATGCTGGTAGCTTCTTTGCTATTTTGGGACTATACTCACTTCACCTTCCACCTGCCTTGTGGAATGGTAACACCCACTCTCTTCGACGTGGTTTCCATTACCGGTCTTTGACCAACTGGGGATTACTTTGACCCAGAGGAAATGTCCGAAGACCAGATTGGGTTTCAGCTACCAAACCCACTTACACCACCTACACCAACCACTATCATGACAAATCGAC
Organism: Vicia faba; assembly: GCA_948472305.1. Lineage (NCBI taxonomy): Eukaryota > Viridiplantae > Streptophyta > Magnoliopsida > Fabales > Fabaceae > Vicia > Vicia faba. Next base: position 1,484,008,976 of record OX451738.1, read on the forward strand.
AGCTAAGGTGACGGACGTGGAGCACATTGCGTTTCTAGCCCTTTGGCTGTCACGCTTCGTGTTCTGCACGAAATCTCTACAGGTGACGAAGAAAATGGTCACCCTTGCTACCCAGCTTCACCACGGTCAAAACATCTGTTTGGCCGAATTAATACTGGCGAACCTATATGAGTCGATAAGCAGTGGGGCGACTCTATTAAAGGTAATAGAAAATAGAGCCAGCTTGTTGCTTGCAGGACCCTTCTGGCTACTACAACTATGGCTAAACGCCACTTTTGAGTCTTTTTTACCTCAGAAAACTCAAATAAGCGAACAAGCTCCTGAGATAGCCAAAAGGCGTATCGAAGGTACCAGGCTGGCTTTACTGACTCCCACTGAGGATGGGTTGGAACTCCAACAGACCTTTGTAAACTTCGTTTTGATGTTTGCAGGGAGGAAAGAATTTACCTCGACCATGGCTCCTTTCGCCCGTCGAAAGTTTGGTCCATGGTGGTTCACCAGGCCCCATCCCAAGTCATTAGAGGATCCTCATCTCGAAGAGCACACAACACTGTGGGAAGCATTTCTCACTCCCAGGATAATGCCATTGCGCTTTAAGAGTTCCAAGAATCATCTGAGCCTGATTGCTTATCAGCCAAATTTGGTCTCTCGACAGTTTGGTATCATCCAATCACTTCCTTCTCCCATTTTCCCTAGGGAGAAATCAATGTTGTATTTTTGTAATGATTACACTGAGGATGCTGCTACCAAGCACATTGGTAGGTACGCTGGTCAGACAGTACTTTCATTGCTCGACTACCAACTCAACTTCCTCTATTCACCATCTTTTGAAGACTGGTGGAAGAGTTATTATGCTGAAGAATTCTTTGATGAAAAAGATTTTGTGGACGAACTCCAGAAGTCCTTCGTTTTGGTCCTTGACAAAATAAAGAAATGTACGTTCACTCTTCAAATTATATTTGTCTTTCCATTTCGACTTATAACTTGTCAATTATAACTTGTGAACGCGTCTTCTTTCAGTTGTTCGAAAACCTGCAGTAAAGAAAACCACAGAAAGCCATCAGGGAGGAGGTCCCTCTACAAAACCTTCAGCACCGGTAACCAAATTTTTATTATTTCCTGCTGGTTTTAACATCCTGATTTTCGATGTGGCGTTCTAAATCAACTCCATTTGGGGTTTCAGGAACCTGCACCTAAGAAACGACCTGCATTAACGGTCGAATTTGCGAGTGACGACGAGGATGAATCTCCCCCTGTTCCTCTCAAACGGAGAAAGCTAAAGAAAGATGCCCCTGCTCCTGAGCCTCGACCTATGATCAGAATCAAGGTTGCAGGGAGAAAATCCAGGCCACCTCCTGTGATCATCGAAGAGCCCACAGAGGAGGAGCTGAACGTCTTGCTCAGCAAACCCGTTGAAAGTGATAATTCTAGCCCTGGGGCTGAAATTCCTCTACAGGTAGTACCTCTGACCATTTTTAACTTAGGTGTCGACGATCAAGTTCGATTGTGTATCTCTCTAAACCAGAATATTCTTCCTCTTCTATTTTCAGGAGACCACTGAAAGTTCAGCACCAAAAACTTCAGAGACACAAGACTCTGCTGAACATAGTAGACAACAAGAGGAGGAATTGGCGAACGATGAAGCCCTTGCCAAAACAGAGGAACAACAACCAAAGGAAGCTCAAGTGGTCGATTTGACAGAGGAGCAACATGACGAAGAGGATCATGTTGATGCTGACACTACTGAACAACATGTCGAAGAGGGTCATGTTGATGCTGACGCTACTGAACAACCTCAACCCCAAGCCACCGCTGTTGTAGGAACGACCACCTCGACAAAGCCCAAGTCTAAAGAAGACTTGGCCCTTTTGAAGCAAACTGATCCAATTGGCTACCTGAATTCCATCATTGAGAGTAGGGAGAATTAATCTGACCTTAGTCATGATGCTTCTACTGCATCAGGGAAGTCTACTTCGACTTCTCCTCTTGATGAGGCTTTGAAGAAGGTCAAGGCTCAGTTCTTCAAAAAGGATCTAATGAAGGCTTTGGAGGAGGATCCTACTGCTCCGTCTTGTCTGGTTGCTGTTCTGAGTGCAGTCGATTTTCTTGTTGTATCTCCAGAGGTTTCCAGCTTTATCTTGGAGTTATACTCCATTGTTGACCAAGTCTCTGCGGACTATAGACGTCAAAGGGGGTTCAACAGCCAGCTCGAAGCACTACATGGCAAGAGTTCTTCTGCCTGGATCGAGGTAGCTGAAACAACTTCTCGAATTGCAGAATTGTCGAAACAGAAGACATCCAAGCAGGAGGAAATCGATGCCATAGATCGAGATAACGCCTCTATAAAGGCGCAGATCGAGGAGTTGGAGGCCAAGTTAAATGTTAACACCAAGCGCAAAGAGGAGCTCCTTTCGACTTTTTCGGATGCAGAGAGCCAAGCTGAAGTTACACGAGGCTTAGAGTTCGCTGAGAAGGCCCAAGCCCTTGTTGACCAGATTGCCAAACTTTCTTAGGCGACTGCCTTGTGTAACAAACGGCTGGAGTTGCAGCAGGCCAAGTATCTTCGACTTAAAGCTTCTATCCCTTTCTAATTTGCTCAGCAACTTATTAACCATGTACTGTAATATTTGTAAGACAATGCAACCATTTTGGCTAATCACTATATAATTTTCCATTTTGGCTTTTTATGGTTAATTTGGTCATTGATTGCTATTTATTTTGATCTCTTGGAGCATAGGTTTATATTTTTTCAAATATTTTCCGTTTACTCTCAAGAGTCTTTTATCTTCGCCTAACTCTTCAACCTCATAAGCTCCACCAGAAAATTTTTGGATAATTCTGAACGGTCCTTCCCATTTGGGTGACCATTTTCCCATGCTTCGATCCCTTCGATCCATGGGGAGAATCACCTTCCAAACTAATTCTCCAGGCGAGAATGCCTTAGGTTTTACTTTTTTATTGTAAGAGTCTTCCACTCTTTTCTTCTGAATTCTCAGTAGGTCGAGAGCGCGTAGTCTTTCCTCGTCTAAATCTACTAGTTCGTCTAACATCATATCCCAATAAACCTCAGAGGGAATATCATGATGTCTCTGAACCCTTGCTGATTGAAGACAAATTTCCGCTGGCAGTACTGCGTCTTGACCGAAAGTTAGCCGATATGGTGTTATACCTATGGCTTCTTTTGGGGACGTTCGACAGGCCCACAAGATCTGGTCTAACGTCTTATGCCAGTTTTTTGGCTTCTTTCCTACATGCTTTTTTATCAGGCCGATCACTATTTTATTCGCTGCTTCGACTTGACCATTTTCCCGTGCATAATAAGGTGTTGATGTTAGGAGTCTAAAGCCTGTTTCTTGAGCGAATTCCTGCATCTTTCGACCAGTAAACACTGATCCTTGATCAGTCGTTATTGTCTCAGGTATTCCAAATCTGAAGATAATGTTCTTTTGAATAAATTCAATGACATTTTCTTGGTCTGCATTGACTAAAGGAATAGCTTCGATCCATTTAGTGAAATAATCAATGCCTACCAGTATATACTTCTGGCTCTTTGATGATGCTGGTCGAATCTCTCCAATAAGGTCCAACGCCCATCCTCTAAAAGGCCAAGGTTTCACTATTGAGTGAAGTTCGCTTGCTGGTACATGTTGGATGCCCGTATGGACTTAACATTCATGGCAACCCTTCGCGAACTCAACACAATCATTCAAGATGGTGGGCCAGTATAGTCCTTGTCGAAACAACAACCATTTCATCTTATGGCCTACTTGGTGAGCCCCACATGCTCCAGCGTGCGTAGTCGAAAGGGCTATGTATGCTTCAGTTTCGCTTAAGCACTTTAGCAATACCCCTTCAGGCGTCTTTTTAAATAACTCATTACCCATGAGTACGTAACTCAACACCCTATATTTTATTTTTCGTTCTGTCAAAGCTGCTGGATTTTGTAGATAATCTACAATGGGTTTCCTCCAATCTTACTCTGACAAATTGTCTATGAACGATATTTCAAAGTTCCTTTGATCAGCATACCCTAGTCTTGTCGATTTCAAATCTGTTGGGGACAGGCTAGTTGCTTTTATTTTTTCTCGAACTTTGATTGCTCTTTGTAATCTCGTTTTTGAAATTTTATACCCAGATGCAATTTGTGCCAAATCATTGGCTACTTGATTTTCCAATCTAGGTATGTGTCGAATGTTGACCACTTCGAATTTTTTCAATAAACGATTTGCTATCACAAAGTACATAATAAGATTTTCTCTTATGCACTTATATTCTTTTGTGACTTGCTTAATGACTAACTCTGAGTCTCCCATTATTTCGACTCGAGTTGCCCCCAATTCCAACAATATCTCAAGGCCAGTAATTAGAGCTTCGTACTCAGCCTCATTATTCGAACAAGTACCTGATATCTTGTACTTGAATGTTCTAGGAATTTTTTCTGGAGAAATAATCAAGACCCCTACTCCTGTTCTATCTTTATGGTTGGAACCATCGAAGTAGAATTTCCAAGGCTCTATCTCCACGTAATTTATATTCTCAACCTGAATTGAGTGGTCGACTATAAAGTCTGCTACCACTTGCCCTTTTACTGCCCAAAGAGGCATAAAGGTCAATGAGTACTCAGTTAATGCTAGCGCCCACTTGCCAATTCGACTGTGCAGGATGGGTTTCGACAACATGTATTTGAAAACATCAAAATGAGACGAAACATACACATCAACTGGTTTTATATATTGTTTGAGCTTTGTACAAGAGAAATAAAGACATAGACATAATTTTTCAACTTCGCTATATCTAGTTTCTGCATCGTTCAAAACTCTACTAAGATAGTAAATGGGTCTTTCGACTCCATTTTCATCTTCTTGGGCTAACATGCTTCCCAAAGTTTTTTCGGATGCAGCTATGTACAATCTCATACTCCTGTTGCCGCAAGGAGGCACCAAAATAGGTGGCTTGGTGAGATATCCTTTGATTTTGTCGAAGTCTTCTTGTTGCTCTTGCCCCCACTCGAATCTTTCCTTATTCAATCGAAGTAAGGGTGAGAAGGCTTGAGCTTTTCCACTTAGGTTAGATATGAATCTCCTTAAGAAATTTATCTTGCCCAGCAGAGATTGCAGTTCCTTTTTGTTCGCTGGCGCTTTCGCTTCCAAGATTTCCTTCGTCTTGTTCTGGTTTATTTCGATTCCTTTCTTGTGGACGACGAAGCCCAAGAAATCTCCAGCTTTTACACAGAACGCACACTTCAAAGGGTTCATTTTCAGACCATGTTCTCTCATTCTTTCAAATGATTGTCGAAGGTGGTCTATATGGTTCTTCCTGGAAACAGATTTTACAACAATATCATCAATATGCACTTGCATAAAAGTGTTAATAAAATCATGGAAGATAGAATTCATCGCTCGCTGATATGTTTCCCCAGCGTTCTTTAGGCCAAAAGGCATCACTACCCATTCGTAAGTGCCTAAAGCCCCGGGGCATCGAAAAGCTGTTTTCGACACATCTTCTTTGGCAATGAAAATTTGATTATATCCTGAATAACCATCGAGCATGCTCAGGTACTCATGGCCAGCGGTAGAATCGACTAGCATTTCCGCCATAGGCATAGGATATTCATCTTTGGGTGTAGCAGCATTCAAATCTCTGAAATCTATGCATACCCTCAACGTGCCGTTTTTCTTAATCACTGGCACAATGTTTGCAATCCATTCGACATACCTCGTAGCTCGTATGAATTTGCACTTCAGCAGTCTTTTGACTTCTGTTTTGATCTTTGACAGTATTTTTGGAGCGAAGCGTCTTGGACTTTGCTTGACTGGCTTCTTCCCAGGTTTGATTGGCAAATGAAGTTCTACCAATCCTCTGTCGAGACCAGGCATCTCGTCGTAATCCCATGCAAAGCAGTCCTTGAACTCCTTTAACAAATGGATCACTTCAAACCTGAGCTCTGGGTCTATTTTTGCGCTAATGTAAGTTGGCTTTTTCTCTAACCCTTCGCCCAAGTTGATTTTTTCTAAAGGATCCTGTGCTAACATTTTGATGTTGTTCGCCAGGGGGTCCTTTTCAAATCCCAAAGGCTCATCGTCATAGATGGCGTCGAGCCTTTGCTCCTACATTCCTTCTGGCATGATATCAGGAGGTTCTGGGTCCAAATCCTTTCCAGGACCTGCAAAAGGTAGCTCTTGATCATTGGCCTGAGTGGCCATATATTTTACTTCGGCTTCGAGAGCCGTTATCATCCTTGTTTCGGCTACATAAGCCGAAATTCGCTGCAGTGATTGTGACTCAGTCATTATCACTGAATTCGCTTCCCCAACCAGTTGGCTGGATGTCAGTTAGCCCACTGAAATCAATGTGGGACAAGTCTTCTCTGTCCCATTGAAAACCATGCTCAGGGTGCAGGTACAAGGAACAAAAAGCATTTGGCGCTGGCGCCAAGTCGAAGTCAGGTGCTGGGCATGGCCCAATGTGAGCCAAATTTTTGTCGAAGTCAGCTCTCCCTAGGTGATTTACTTCGCCCAAGTAATAGCTCTGATCCGCTTCTATATTTTCGACCATTCCATCAGGATGCCATAGTATCAACCTTTGGTGCATTGATGACGGTACTGCTCCAACACCATGTATCCATTCTCGGCCCAACAAAAGATTATAATTTGGTTTGGCCGATATGACCATAAACATAGTTGGTCGAAGGATGGATCCTACTTTGAGGTCTAGTTGGATCACACCCATAGTGGTCCCTATTCCGCCTTCATAATTCGACAGGACCATGTTGTGAGGCTTGATGTTTTCATCACTCTTGCCTATTTTTCTCAGCATAAAGTGAGGGATGATGTTGATGGTTGCCCCACAGTCCACCAAGATCTTATTTACGGTGGCTTCTTCGAGTTTTGCCCTTATGAATAAAGGCTTGAGGTGATTTTTCATCGCCTCAGTAGGTGGTTCAAAGAAACCATTTTGCTCTTCAGTACCGCCATTATCCATGACAAAGTAGCATACTGGCCTATGCTTGGCCATTTCTTGTTCGACTTCCCAATCGTTCGATTCGACCTCCATCTGGCAGTTGAACTCTCTTGGCAAAACTGAGACTATATTCACCATGATATCTAGGGTGTCATCAGACTCAGAGCCACCTTCGTCATCAACTTCGCCCTGGTTAGGCCATACCAGTCTATTGGTCACTGGTTGCCTTTCCAGAGGCTTTCTCTGCTTTCTCTGAGGGACATTTGAACTCGATTCTGGCTTTGGTTCATTGGTAGCTTCCCTCTCAGCCTTTCGTCGCCTCTGGTATCTTCTCCATTGGGATGGAGACATGGGATTCTTTCCCTTGTAGTTACTTGATACCTGGGTCACTTTAGAGGCGACAACTGAGGTTCTTTCTTGTGTGTCAAAGATGAACCTCTTGGCACTTCGAAGGAGTGCCACCTTTCTTCGCTCGGTCTCTTTCGACCTGATGTTTTATACCACGTATCAACTGGCACATTGGTTGGAGGCCTGAAAGTCAGTGGCCTCTTCTCTTGATTTGAACCCTTTTGGTAGGTTCTTCTGGGGTCATGTCGAATATCAACACCTTCCCCTCTTCTGTTTGCTGCTCTTACACCTTGGATGTATTCAGCAGCTTTCTTGTCGAAAATCGAGCTGCATCGAGGACACAACATCACTTCTGACTTCTTCTTCTGGCATCTTTGCAGGAAATCTGCCAGATTTTCGTTTTCCCGAGGGAAAGCCGTTTTGTTTGTCTGCTCTTGCCTAATGGCCTCCTCTGATGCTTTTGATTCATAGATTTCGACCATGTTGACATTCATGGTGTCTTTGGTGGCAAGAGTCATCTGCTTCATCTGGGCCTCCAGGTCCTCTGTCTGGCCTTGGACTGCAGCCAAGTAGGAACTGGGTTTTGCTCCAGATTTTGGGGCTCCAACTGTCTCCAGTTTTGGGCCTTCAACAGCTTTTTGGACTGCTTCGATTGTTTTTCTAGAAAGATTCCCAGAAAAACTGCCAAAGATTGGCATGTTGGCATGATCCTTGGTGACTTCGACCATAGTTATTCCTGGCCTTTTAACCTGACTTCTGGACGCCTCCATCATATTCACCTCTGAAGGTTCAGCATAATGGGCTTCAGCCTGCAAAGGGTTAGAGTCCACAGTCATGGGGGTCTTATCGGTAAATTTCAACCTCCCTTCTTCGATAGCATCTTGAACGAGATTCCTGAAAAGAAAACATTGAGATATTTTATGGCCCAGAAAATTATGATATTTACAAAAGCCTCTTTTCTTTCTTTGATCAAGAGGAGGCACTTTTACCCCTGGGGGTACTATCATTTGGCCATCTTTTACAAGTAAGTCAAAAATTTCATCACATTTTGTAATATCAAAACTGTAAGTCTTTTTGGGGAACCTATCATTGGCCCTTTCAGGACCAGTGGGGTTTTTTCCACTTGAGGGGACTAGTAGTTTGCAAGAGTATGGTGGCCCTTGTTTTAACTCCGCTAAATCGACCTCTCTTTCTTCGACGGTTATAGTTTCGTCGAAGGTTTCTGGATCTTCATCGTCCATTTCGACATATGCTATCCTTTCTCTTTTATGAGTTTTTGTCGCCTTGGCTTTTTCAGCTTTAAGGCGTTCTACCTGTCGAACCCTATCGGCCAACTGGGCCATGTCTCTCAGGTATTGAGTGTCTAATTTCTTCCTAATGGAATAATCTAAACCTCCTGCGGCTATTTCGACTAACTCATGTTCTGGCACTTGCGTAAAGCATCTTGCTTTGAGCAACCTAAACCTATTTAGATATTCGTCTATAGGTTCAGTGAATCGCCTCTTTACACTGGCCAATTCTTTCAGGCTTATCTTGGTTTGTCCCATGTAGAATTGCTCATGGAATAATCTCTCCAACTGGGTCCTATGGTGGATCGAATTGGGGGGAAGAGTTGTGAACCAGGTAAACGCGTTCTTTATTAGGGAACTTGGGAAATACTTAATCCTCAGGTTTTCGTTGTTTGAAATCTCTCCTGCTTCAATCAAGTATCTCGCCACATGTTCGACAGTGGATTCTGTCGTGTCCCCTGAAAATTTAGTGAACTTAGGGACTTTACATCTAGGAGGTAAGTCTGTTTGTAACACATATTCTGACAGTGGGGATGTAAAGTTGGGCCTACGGAAGCCCGTATTCATCCCATTTTGTGTCATGATTCTTTCGATCATGGCTGTCAAGTTATTTTCCAAACCCATATTCTGGTATTGGATATACTGAACTACTTCGCCAACATTTTGGTTTCTATTGACTATCCTTACTTCCGGGGCTATGACCCTAGGTTCTTCGACCCCGGGTTGTTCCAATCGCGTCCTAAGGTTTTCTTCGACAGGCTGCTGGACTTGGTTAATAGTGGTTTCTTCCTCTAGAAGTATACCTTGGTTTCCCCTTATCTGTGCCCTTTGGGGCTGTCGAATAGGTTGGGGTACCCCAAAAAAATCGGCCAGACGCGCCATTTGCACTGTCATCTGCTGATTCGACTGGGTGGTATTTTATATTAGAGGATTTAGCACTGTGCTTAAAGTTTGTGCAAACATTTGAACCATATCGTGGTTGCTTTCGTCCATTTGCTGCCTCAAGACTGCTGTCGAGGCATTCGTAAGGCCATGCGCTACTTGGGACGTTCCTCCTAAGAGTTGGGTCCTACCCTTGTTCGCCATACCAACTCCGGAACCTTGGAGAGGCGAAGAGGCGCTCACTAAAGGGTCTGAAAAAGTGGACGCAGCATTCGTCAGGCTAGCCAATTCAGAAGTTGGCATGCCATAGAGTGATTCTCGATTTAGACCGACTGTCGAAAATCCTGGGGGAACATAAGGCCTAGTTCCTGGGTTTCCCCTTGGTGGGGGAGTTCCCAAAGGCATTATAGGGCCAATGAATGGAGGTAATGGCCCCGTTTGTGTGACCGTTACTGTTGGTGTTGAACCAGCGGTTACCGTTTCACTTGCGGTTGGCATAACCGTTGTTCCCGCATTTGTTTGTGGGATTTCGCTATTGTTTTGCGGATTCGCCATCGCTTCTCTTCTTCTCCTAGTATTGGTATCGTTAGTGTATATTCTACCACTTCTCAATAACATGCAATACTTCTCGAAAAAGATGATATTTTGTATAAATACGGTTAACCTTAAAAATCAACACAAGGTCGCACCAGGTGTGCCAATTTGTTTACCGTGGAAATTGGTAAACAACCGCTGATCTTCCAAAAGGTTACTTATTTGGTGACTCACATGATCGATCAGATTGATCCTAAGACATGGTTGATTTTCTGGGGTTTGACTAAATCTAATGATGATTAATGCCAGTAAAGTAAAGACACTTTATGTAAATTGCATGAAGAAAAGCTTGATAGAATAAATGAAAGCGTTAAATAAAAGGCTTCGACGGAGATGAGTAAATGAAAGGCAATAAAGTGCTTGAATATAAAAGACTTTGATTAATTTAAAAGGTGTTTCACACATACATTCTCAACAATTCTTTCGCTCACACTGGGTACTTGAATCTAGATTAGTGACTTGTATATAATGATGAACACACGCGAAAAATACGTGAACAACTAGTATTTATACTAAAACACATCTTAAGTAACCGTTGGGCAGTTACGTTGCTTCGAGATGACACCACATGGCACACTCACAGCATTCGACGCTCCTGATCTTGGCACGTTGCGTTTGGTAACTGCTGGGAACTGTTTTCCCTCCAAACATTCGAATCTCAAACCGTTCCACCCTGGGCATCAGATACCTTTGTCGAGAAGTTCCTTCGACGTCGAAGGTAAAAAGATTCCCACTTAAAAGAAACTCTCTAAGTACCTTGCCATTTTCTGATGAGCATTCGACAGGATCAGCTGGTCGAAACCTGGAAACTCTTCGAACTCATAATTAATGGTCTATATTGATAACAAACAAGGATGTCAAATTTAGGAGCCAACAGTAGGGAGGTGCCACTGTTGGTAGTGTTGTGTCACCATATTACCAGAAGATGTTTGATCATGCAAGATTTGTTGCTGGAATGCCCCAAGTGACTCAGGCGGAAATTTTCCCGTGGCTATTTTGGCATTTTGAGAGATTCTCTAAATCTTGACTTAACTGCCCCAGATGATGGACAATGATCATGTCTGCCCCTTGGTTGGAAGTGTTTCTTCCACTTGAGATGACCCTTTTGTTGATAAGGTTTTTGTTCACAAGATATTCATCGTGCGAATTTCTCTGTTGTTCGAACAAATAGTCATATGCAAACAATGTTATTTTAAGAATGCAACGCTTATGTCTGTTTTTGAAGTTTTTTGAAAATGCATTTTTTTCAGTAAAATAAGTGAATTTTTTGTAAAACGTGATGTCAATTCAAGATTTTACAGCGAGCCCTACAGGAGTCAGGATACCTTTTGTAACAATATGCTTTCGAACTAACCCATGCTTCAGCTAGGACTTTTAAGGGTTATAACGTGGTCTGGCTCACGGTTTAAGAAACAAAGGATAAAGGCTCAAATTTTAGTTGTACCCACCCATTCTTCGTGATGTTCTTCGATCCTAAACTCGGCTAATCGTGCATTAGATCGTGTTTAAGTCTTTGCTCTGATATTCCGGTGATGGTTCAGATACTGATAGTTTATTTTGACCAGGCAGTCATTTCTTTTTGTTGAGGGTTTATAGGACCTCTTTCTTTTTGATTTCATTATCCCTGTTTTTTCCTGAACTGTTTCTTTTGTGATTACAGTCAGCGGGATGCCCCAGTTTTTGTAAGTCTCCTTCATAGGTTTTGACTTAATGGGCTTTGATTTCTGAGAGATACTGCCTGCCTGTCTTGACGATTATAGGGAACCATCACTGTCTTTGTTTTGGAAGGACTCCTTTGCTGTCATTCATTGTGCACCTGGATCAACTGAGAGAACTACCCTGCCCCAGGTTACTATTAAGGGTTTTAATTTTGAAAAAAAACTCCAACTTCCTTGGCTCAAAAGGGGTTGACTAGGGATTATCTTCCTTATAACTCCACTGTTTAGGATTTGAAACAATGCCTGTACCTCATCAACGGGGTCTGTTCAAAAGCATACTGTAAAGATCATGGTATCGTTTTCGTCATCCTCCCTCAAAAGGTTTAGAATTTTTAATCGAGAGTTGAACATCACAAAATGAAAGCAATTTTAAACATAGTGAACACAATTACTTCAAAACAGACACGTGTAATGCATTAATGAAATAAAAGAGTTTGACATGATAATTGTTTGAATAAGCAAAGAAAAATACAACTTTAGAATTCAAATGAACAAAAGTCTCTCGATCCTAGCCATGTTTTGGCAAGGGAGCAGTGATTACATTGGGAGTCTCGGGCGCTTCGAACTCGACCTCCTTTGCATCGATTAGGTCCTGAACCTTGTTCCTCAAAGTCCAACAATCATCTGTAGCATGCCCCGGGCTGTCAGAATGATAAGCGCAGCGGGCGTTGGGGTTATACCTTGAAGGTGTAGTGTTCGGATTCTTAGGAGGGTCCCTTAGAGTTACCAAATTGGTCTTCAGCAACTGTGGCAATATCTGGGACAAGGTCATGCTGAGGGGAGTGAATTGCCTTCTAGGTCTTTCTTCCCTTTGTTGGTTGCGATGTTGAGGAGCACTGGCCGGTTTTGAAATAACTACCGCGTTGACATCTTGGCGGTGTTCGGACCTATTCTGTCTTCTTGAACCATAGACAACACTGGATTCTTTCTTGAATGGTTTTTTCTCAGTGTTCGAGGAGTCACCCTTCTGTATCTTCCCAGACTTGATACCAGCTTCTATTCTCTCACCAGTCAAGATAAGGTCTGTAAACCCAGCAGAAGAATTCCAAATCAGATGGTTGAAGAACGGACCAGACAGGGTCCCCAGAAACATATCAACAAGTTCACGGTCAGTTAAAGGTGGCTGGACCCTTCCAGCAAGGTCTCTCCACTTTTGAGCGTACTCCTTAAATCCTTAACCCGTCCCTAGTGACATACCCTGGAGTTGGGTACGCGTAGGAGCGAGGTCGGAATTATACTGATACTGCTTGTAGAACGCAGTAGCCAAGTCCTCCCAGTTACGAATACTGGCTCCATCCAGCTGATAGAACCACTCGAGTTGAGTCCCTGAAAGACTGTCCTGGAAGAAATGGATCCACAAATTCTTGTCAGCTGTATATGGTTGGATCTTTCTCACATACGATCGGAGGTGCAGCTTAGGACAGGAAGCTCCGTCGTACTTTGCAAAGGCAGGCGCCTTGAACTTATGGGGAATCACCACCCCAACGGATAAGCCTAGGTCTTCAAAGTCCAACCCGGGCACATGCTGGATCTCCATAGAACTTAAGCGGTCTTCCAACTGTTTGTACCTGTCCTTAGCAGGAGGGTATTGTTCATCATTATAATCCGTCTCGTTTTCGGGACCACGGGACTAGGAACCCTTCTCCCTTGAGGATTGTCCTTTCCTACAGATGAGGTAGTCAGCTCAGCCTCATTCTGTAATCCATTCCCAGATATGCGTCTAGTGTTGAACAAAACAGTCCTCTTCTTCTTCTTCTTCCTCTCTTTCAGAATCAGAGTTTTCAAGTCCTGTTGACCCTGGGCTAGGCTCATAACCAACTCCTGGAACTGGGCATTCTGGGCCTGGAGGGCCTTGATAGCTTGTTCAGCGAAAGGTTCAGTAGACATGACGATTGCTGAAATAAACAGCGAAGAAGGTAAGTGACCTGTAAAAAAGGTACCTGTAATGCAATGATATGTATGTATGCAATGTTTTCAAGGATCTCGCGGGATAAACAAGGAAACTTGTTAGAATTTGAATCCGGTAGCTTGATTAAAGGAACTTCATGTTGTTGAGAGTCCTTCTTTAAGAGTCAAGGCTCACCATATTGAGTGGGTCATAGCCCCTGACTCAGGTCATCGTGTTTTTTTGATTTCCACACAACCTTGGCTAGAGGAAAATAAATCCCCTTTGCCCCTTGCTAGACATTTGGCTCATCCTGACCTGCATCACAAACCCTTGAGATCCTTGAAATGGTTAAGGAAATGCTATGGTATGATTTTATGATGTGTATGATGTTATGTACGTAGATGCAAAGGTGTGAGGTGTAAGTAAGCCCTGTAATAAGTCCAGATTAAGGACTGTAAACAAAACCTGCCAGGAACTCATGTTGTCAGATAACGAGAATATGCAAGTAGTTCAAGTTTGAAGGCACACAATTCATACAAGACAGCCCTTAGAGTTTAGGCCAACATGAAGTTTAGGTACTACCCTCTTTCAGTTTCGTTGGTTAAGACCTGTCCTAAAAATAGTAACCGGGTTCTAGAGGATCTCAATATCATTGACTACCCTCAATCGGTCATAACTCCAGCTTCGCAATCTTTTCTTGCAGCCGGAACCATCGCGAGAGTTTAGCCTCAATGAGTGTAGCATACTGCTACTGTTCTATGGCCAAGTTGGGTTAATTTAAGGTTCTAAGGTCGGTTGGTGCTTAATGACTCCTCAGAAGACCCATATTCTCCTCGTTCCAACACAAGGGATATCGGTACAGACCAAGGTGTCACACCAACGTAGCTACTGCTTCACCCGTGTCGATCTATGCCGGACAGGTCCCTCACAATTTATTGCTACCTAAAGGGTATTCCCCATATCCAGGTTAGGATCTATGAAACTCCGATGCAAGCCCACAATATTAAAGCAAACAAGGCATACAATTGAAAACATAGAATGATCTAATCCTAAGGTACACCTCACTTATTATATGTATTCCCCAGCAGAGTCGCTAGTTCTTTTATCGGTGGGAATGGAACTGACTTTTTTGAAGTGTTGGTTCGCGAAATGTCGCGGTAAGCAAGAGTCGCCACCGTCTTTTATTTTCTCTAACAAGGAAAGGACAAAAGCACAACAAAATTCCTTTTCGAGATATTTCTCGGTTCGGGAGGTAGATTATAGAAAGGGAAGGTGTTAGCACCCTTTCTATCCGTGGTTATCCACGGGCTCTTAGGTATTTTCTCACTATGTTTTCAAAAATGTTTGCTTTTCTTGTGGGTTTTGAAAAAAGTTTCGTTTTGAAAACTTCTAGGTAACTCTTGTATCTGTCCTCAAGAGTGTATGAAGTGTTTGTTTGAAAACTTTTGTTTGAAAGTGTGAGTGCGAAAAGTTGTTTTAGTTTTGAAAGAGCAAGTACCCAGGAGAAATCTACCTACTCTAAAGGAATTAAGCTGTGTAAATGTCCTTTAGACAGTACTATCCCACTATTGAGGAGTAGGTAGCACCATCGTTGGAGTTATTCGGGTCAATTCGATTATAGGGACATGTGGTCACCAAAGCAATAGTAGGACGCCTTAACAGTAACCCTAATGTCCTAGATCCTTTTTATCCGAGGCAACCGTTTCGAGGCAACTTGGATCTTTAGACAGGAGGGCGACCTCTAAAACACCATATACTCAATGACCACGTTGAGGCAACCAAGTGAGGCGTACCCTAAGAGTGACATGTGAGCGTGTGTCAGGATTCAGTTTAAGATTATCTTTGCACATGTATCATGGTGAGCTACGAGTTGATTTTAATTTTCAGGCAAATCTTGTCATGCATAGTTAACAGTTAATAATTGTGCGGAAAATAAATTGCGGAAAGTAAATCTACGCTATTACAAGGCGTCGGGTATTTACATCGCCAAAAACATAACCCTTGAAAAGTAAATTGCGAGAAAATAAAGAAAGCGATAAAAGTCCTAATTATCTATTACATCCTCGGAACAATTACATAAATATAATCAAAAATAAATATATGCGCGAAGAGAAATTGAATTGGAAAAGTCTTAGGGTTTTGACCCTTTTTGAGAAAAGAATGAATTTTGGTCTTTTTTTGCATTTAATTAAATATTAAACCTAAAACTAATTGATTAATTAATTAAAAGAAAAAGTAATTTTTTTTTATGTTTTTTATGTTTTTAATGAAATAAAAGAAAAGAAATTAAAATTGTCAATAAAACCCTAATTCTAATTTATTTTATGTGAGAAAAAGTTAAAGTTAACCTAATTAACAAAACTAAATTAATTAATTACATTTTATTTACAAAATAAATTAAAGGTGAAAATAATAATAATAAAAATATTTTAGTTTTCTGAGTTTATTATGAAAATAATTAATTTGTGAATTAAATAATAAAAATAATAATAATAATTAAAACAATTAACTAAATAAATAGAAAATATAAAGAGAAAGAAGAAAGAGAACCCAGGGGGTGTTGGGCCCAGAAGGAGGTACGTTTGGAAATTGCTGGCCCATTAATCTCTCAAGCCTGTTTGACTTCTGGGATCGTCTAGGGCGTTGGTTGACTGGGAGCATGGTGTTCCCTCTCTCATGGCCTTTGGATTGCTGCTTGAAGACACTTGGCATGCTGATGTTTAAGGTATATGGTGGAACACCTTTGGAAAGCTGCACGTGAATACGTTAGAAAAAACAACATAAGCGTTTGGGTGGACTTGGGACTTGAACCCAGGTCCCAATGATCAATCCACTAACGCCTTGGCCATCTGAGCTGCATGCTTTAGTCGTTAGTAAAACAAAGGACAATTAATATATTAAGAAACAAATAATATAATGTACAAAAGAAAATGCGCGCTTCTTTTTTTGAATGGTCCAATAGTATATCAACGCGTCATCATCTTCCTCAATTGTTCCTGCAAAATACAAACAGATAGCGGGGCTTTTTAACCCCCACAAACAACAATGACCAAAAATAGCGATTAGGGTTGTGTGTTATATAAATATTTCGTGAGGATGGCTTTAAACTCGTCTTGTCTCAACAATTTCAGCCATGGGCCTTAAGGGTTCTAATTTTTCCTGAATAGCAAAGCCCCAAATTCAAAGCTTGGAAACCCTAGAAAACGTTCATGGTGTCTTTGGATTCTGGGTGTTTTAATCCAATTAACCTATGCCAAAAGCTTCGTACAGTCCCTAGCAACACAAAACGATCACAAAAAGTTGTTAAATATGCATGAATCAATGATTACGATTTTGAAAAAAATGCTTCAAACCGTGGGTCTGTTCTTGACGATTTCTTGAGTTTTAGCACGTGAGTTTGATTGCTACACGTTCCTCACACCTCCAGCAATGTGTTTGAATCACTATAATGCTTTGAATTGGCCTGGAATATGAAAATCAGTTTTGACTTTTCTTTGAATTTTCTTGAATTGGTTATGGCCTTTTTGCAGCTTCTTTCACGTGTGCATGATTAGGGTTAGCTCTTGTATATATAGTAGAGTGAAACTAGGTCAAATCTTTGCCAAGAAATCCATGGAATTGATGTTTCAATATTTGATTGAATAATCAAATATTTTTGAATCTTTTTGATTGGAAAAAGTTGCTAAATTGGGAGATTTTGATATCCTTGATTGGCACACGAAATTCTCAGCATAACTTGACCACTTTTGCTTCACAAAAAGATTGAAAAATCAAATCTTTGAATTTCCTACAATTTAAATTAATTAAATGAATTAAAATCAATTAAAAATCCAATTAATTAATAAAAAATAAGAAAATAATTCAATTTAAGCTTGATGGGTCGTGCATAGGCCTTGGATAAAGTTTCAAGAAGAAATTTGAGGCCCATTAGCAAAAACAAGGTGTTTTGAGCAAAGTTGACTTTTGCAAATTCACAAAAATTTCCCAACTTCTCCAATGCATATCTTGCTCAATTTTGATCATATGCACATGTTCTTTGACATTTTTGAAAGGTCTTGAAGTCCTCTAACCAATGCCTTTGGTCCCATGTCATTTGGATTTACCAATCTCAAGTTATGGTCTTTGACTTAAAGTGCATTTTTGTTGACTTTTGAAATTGACCTATAATGTAGAAATTGATAACTTTTTGTGAGAGCATTTCTTGGACTTGGAATGTGAAGATGGATTGTAGGAAATGTCATCCCCTTCAAAATGAGCATTGGATGGGATTTTCCTGATGAACCATGCAAAAGTTATGCCCTGGTCAAGATACAATTGACTTTTCTGCTGTCCAAAAATAGTAACTTCTTGCATCTTGATGATTTTTGAGCCATGCTTGTGGAATCATGATCAAGACTTGATCAAATGATGATTGTGGGATCAAAATGAGATGTGGACCAAAAATTCTAACTTTTGACTGTAAAATGACCATTTTGCCCATGCAGTTGATTGTGAAGCAAATGGAGCTTTTGATTGTGCAACTTGACATTGTGAGTCTTGAGACTTGGCATGTAAGTGCTTGAGGATGCATATGGGCCTATGGGACTTGATTGAGCCATTGAAAACCTCAAATTACATGAAAGAACCAAAACCCTAATTTTGACTGGCCTAGGAGGCATTTGGACTGTGCAATCCTTGAGGAATCTTGAACCATTTGAAGATGATTCTTGATAAACCTTGAAGAATATGGGAGGGAAAATTTTGGGGTACAACAAGGTGTAATCCTAACAGGTCTTCTCGAGGAAACCTTAGAAGGATTAGCGGAAATGGTTATAAAGGCAGCGTCTTCATTTGGAACAACAGGAATCATAGTCTTCTCAAACAAAATTTATTTAGTATCTATCAGGCGCTGAACACCTGACTTCAACAAACGGTAACCAGAAGGTATAATCGAACACATGTGGCAACCTTCACCATAACCTAGAAATAAATCGGCCAACAGCAAATTCCTCTTAACAGTCATAAGAGGAGTAGAAATTTCTTCAATAGAGGTCACAATCAAATCAGTGTCAACAGCATTGACTCCACGACCATGTTTGGGCATGGGAGTAGTTATAACATTCGGTTTTTCTGGAGCATCGAACTCTATCTCCTTAGCTTCAAGCAAGTCTTATACTTTGTTTCTCAGAGCCCAGCAGTCATTGGTATCGTGGCCAAGACTCTCAGAATGGTAGGCGCACCGCGTTGGGATTGTATCTGGGAGAGGTAGTGTTTGGATTCTTAGGAGCCTCTCTCAAGGTCACCAAGTTGGATCTCAGCAGGTGAGGTAACACTTTAGCCAATGTCATACTAATGCGGGTAAACTATCGTTGTGGTCTTTCCATCCTTTGTTGATTGTTGCATTGTGGAGCAACTGCGGGTCTTGGTATCACTATAGTATTTACCATTGGACGGTGTTCAGATCTACTTTGGCTCCTCGGGTTATAGACTGCACTGGCTTCCTTCTTACCAGTAAAAGGTTTCTTTACCAAACTCGAAGAGGCATCCTTCTATATTTTACCACTTCGAATCCCGGCTTTTACTCTTTCTCCTGTTAAAATCAGCTCGATGAAACCAGATGACGAGCTACCGATTAAGTGATTGAAAAATGGACCATACAGCATCCCCAAAAACATATCAACCAACTCCCTATCAAACAAAGGGGTTGAAATCTTCCAGCCAAGTCTCTCCACTTTTGAGCATAATCTTTAAAACCTTCACCTGCACCCATGGACATACTCTGGAGCTGAGTACGAGTGGGAGCAAGGTCGGCATTATACTGATACTGCTTGTAGAAAGCAGCAGCAAGATCTTCCCAATTTCGGACACTGGCTCCCTCTAACTGGTAGGACCATTCAAGCTGAGTCCCTGACAGACTATCTTGAAAGAAGTGCACCCACAAATTTCTATCAGCACTGTGGGGTTGGATTTTCCTGACATAGGAACGGAGATGGAGTTTTGGGCAGGACACTCCATCATACTTAGCAAAAACCGGAGCTTTGAACTTCTGAGGAATAACCACTCCCGATACTAGTCCCAATTCTCTGAAATCCAAACCAGGTATCTTCTTAACTTCCATAGCACTCAGACGGTCTTCTAACTGCTTGTATCTATCCTCAGCAGGAGGATATTGCTCATCATCAAAATCAGTATCATTGTCAGAGACTGCAGGACTAGGGTCCTTTTCCCCCTTCTTGGTTCTCCCAGTATTTGGATGAAGAGGTCAGATCAGTTTGATGTTTCAACCTTTCTCCAAACCTTCTTCCCATATTCATAATACCGACCTTCTTCTTTTTCTTCTTCTCTTTCAGAATGAGGGCTTTCAGATCCTCTTGCCCCTTTGCCAGATTGATGAACATCTGTTGGAACTGGGTGTTTTGTGCCTGAAGATCTTTGATGACTTGATCAGAAGACATCTCGTGTGAGATAAACAGCGAAGAAGATGAGAAACATGTACTCGTACCTGTAATGATGTGTATGATAATGGGATGAGCATGTAATGATTTCAAAGACTTTGGGAGATTTAAATTTGCAAACCAAAATAAATAAAACTTTATTAGCTTAAATTTGAAAGGTTTAAAATGCCTTTAAGACATTACAAAGAAGTAAATAAAACAAATCTTAAAACTAGAAAATAAAAATCAAAAGTCTCATGGATGCTTTCTCTTTGTGCTGATATAATCATTAAGCACTCTTTCTTCCTCGAGCTTCCCGGTGAGCTTTAAAACCTTCCTCTCTTGCTCATGGAACTGCTCCCTGTAGGTATCCCTCTCATTCTTCAGCTGAATCCAAGACCTCTGTAACTCCCCAAGATCAGTGGACATGTAAGGATAGAGAACCGTGTAAGGAATGTCACCTTCAGTATTGGGTTCCATAATCACTGGTAATACTGCCGCATAAGGCATCATAAGCTTCTGGGCACGAGCTCGTACCCATTGGAGGTAAGGCTGTATAGGAAGGGAAGTCTTCGGTCCCAACTCTTTGGGGTCATATCTATTTACCATGCCCCAAGCTCGTATGAACCTCCGGCGATGTCCCTTAACATCATCCTCATAGTCGAATACAATGTCCTCGAGAAGTAACTAATGGGGACCATCCCTTCGAGCACGACCAAATTTTCGCAATGCTAGACAAGGACTGTAAGTTATACCCCCTCTGATACCAAGTATTGGGACATTAGGATACCCCCCACAGTGGTCAATAACAGAAACGTCTTCCATAGCTCGGGAACACCAAAGAATATCCGTATGAGCGAGTGACATTATTCTGTGCGACCAACCCAAACCTTCTTCGTTCTTCAATACAGACCTAGGGAGGTGAGAAATAAACCACCTTGACAACAACGGCATGCAGCACATAAGAGTCCCTCTTCTCCTCATGGTACGAGTATGGAGAGCGTGCAAGATATCTCCGAGCAAGGTAGGCACAGGGTTACGAGAGAGGAAGATCTTGATAGAATTCACATCTATGAGCAAGTCTGGATTAGGGAACAGTACTAACCCATAGATCAGAAGGGCCAAGACCTCCTCAAAAGCCTGAAACTCCATATCCTCCAAAAATAGTTGAGCCTGGTCTATCAGAAATTTGGCTAGAAAACCCTCGACTCCGCTTTGAGTTTCCCAATTGATTACCACATCAGCCCGTTTCAAATGAAAAGCTGAGACAATGACTCCGGGATTAGGAACTTCTTTTATACCTGTAAAGGATACCTGTTCAAGAGTGGATATGCCCAATAGATGAGAGAATTCTTCCAAGGTGGGTACCAACTGATAATCTGGAAAGGTGAAGCAGTGATGCTTGGGATCGAAGAACTGAAAAAGCACGCTCATCATCTGTTCATCAGGGTTTGAAGTAACCAGGCTAAGAATTTGACCATGTCTCTTAATGAACATAGAAGTTTCACAAATTCTTGATACTAGCTTCTTGAGTTGAGAAGGTATCTCCACAAAGCTGATTCAGATAGTATTTCTATGCATGGAAGCCATGATCTGCAAAACAGAACAAAGATAAATTCCCTTGGTCTTTGAAATGGTTAGTGTAATGAAGCATGAATGCCATATTATGATGCATGGTGTCATGATAAACCACATGTATAGCAAACATAAGTATTGCCAACACATTTGAATCACACAAAGCCCTTAGGTTTAAGGCTTGCATGAGGTCAAAGGTAATACCCTCTTGAAGTTAAATTGGTTTCAACATGTCCTAGAAAAGTAACTGGGTTCTAGAGGATCTGAATATTACTGACCATCCTCCAACGGTCATGGTTTCAGCTCACGCAATATTTTCTTGCGGCCGAAATTATTCCGAGAGTATGATCTCAATGAGTGTAGCATCGAGTATCAACCAGTTCTCAGCTCTACACCGAGGTCGGCTATCTCACTACTTTCTAATGGCCAAGTTGGCCGATTAAAGGTTCTAAGGTCAGTTGGTACTTAACGACACCATGCGGCGGCCCCGTATTCTTCTCGTTTCTCCATAAGTGATACCGGTACCAACCAAAGTGCCACACCAACGTAGCTACTGCTTCAACCGTATCGGTCTATGTTGTACAGTTCCCTCACAGTCTGTTGCTACTTACCTAAAAGGTATTCCCCAGATCCGGGTGTAGGATCTATAGTAACCCCAAACAAAACCCTTAAAAGTAAAGCAAACAAAGAAATCAAGAGAAGAAATTATGATGACCTAGATCCTAAGGTATATCCCCACGTCTACTTTCCCCAGCAGAGTCGCCATTTCTGTGATACGGTGGCAGAACCGACTGTTTAATACTGGTTTGTGTTTTGCATTTTTTGTTCGTAAAATGTCGCGGTAAGCAAGAGTCGCCACCGACTTTTATTTCATCCAACCGGAAAGGAAAAAAGTACAGAAAAAGTCCTTTTTCGAGATTTTGAGTACGGGGGGTAGATTATAGAAAGGGAAGGTGTTAGCCCCCTTTCTATCCATGGTTTTCCATAGGCTCTTAGGTACTTGCTCATTTTTAAATTGCTTGTGTTTGTGTGCTTGTTTTTGAAAAAAATGTTTTACTTCGTGATAATCCTTGTATCAGTCCTTAAAGGTGTGACGAAGTTGTTCTGAAAATTTGTTTGAAAAGTGTAAGTGTGAAAAAGTTTTGATTTGAGCAAGTACCTACTAGCATCTACCTACTCGAAAAAAGATCGTTTCTATTCTTGTTTCCTCTAGACAGTGCTATCTCATTATTAAGGAGTAGGTAGCACCGTCGTTGGAGTTTGTAAGGGTCAATTCGAAAGAGACGTACGATCACTAAAGAAATATTAAGACACCTTAGTAGTAACCCTAGAGTCTTAAGATCTTTTCGAGGAAACATTTCTGAGGCAACATTTCCGAGGCAACATTTCTGAGGCACAATTTGATCCTTTAGACTGGAGGGCAACCACTAACACACCTTATGCTTAATGATCGTTTACCGAAGGCAACCGAAGTGAGAGCATACCATAAGAGTGATATGTGCGAGTGATTTATTTTCAGTTTATTATCTTTGCACATTAGGGTTTTCTAACCGTTTTAATTTGTCATGCATTCTTGCCATACAATCCTATTAGAATACATCTAGACAGTTAAATATTTGCGGGAATTAAAAATGCGAGAAAGTAAATCTATGCTATTACAAGGCTTCGGGGAGGGGGATTAATTACATAGCCAAAAAAATCGGGGATTTAAACAGTAAATAAAAACCTAAATTAACTATTACAAACCATGAACAGTTACAAAAATATTGGCAAAATAATAATAAGCGCGCGGCGAGTTAAATGCGAGGCAATTAGGGTTTTGACCCTTTGACTAATCCTATTTGATAAAAAAAAGATGTTTTTGTCATGTTTTGTTATTTGAGAAAATAATGAAATAATTGAATTAAAAAGAAAATCCTAAGTTCTAATTAATTTTAAATTAAGAAAAATAAATTAATTCATTCTAAAAACCTATTTTTATATTTTTTTATTATATGAGAAAGAAAGAAAATTTAAATCAAAAGTTAACCTAATTTTCTAATTGAATTTTACTTATGAAAGAAATTAAAGTTGCCCTAAATTAATTAAACTAATTAATTAAAAAAAACATTTATTAAGAAAGTAAATCTTTTTTCAGAATTTTTTTTGAATAACCAGGTATTAAAATTTTTTTTCGCAAATAACCGCGTTTCAGAAAAAATTACGCAAATAACCATGTTTCAGATGACTCCCCAAAGGAGGATCCATCTCACTTGGCACCTCCACCTAGGGTTTTTCCCTAGGCACCATCTCACTTGGCGCCTCCTCTCTCTTTTAGCCAAGTGAGATGGCACATGCACTTTAAAAGTGAGAGGAGGTGCCATCTCACTTGGCTCCTAGGGCAAAATGTTGTTTTTATAAATAATTCGTCAGTTTCTCCGTCATTTCTCACACTTTCTCGAATTGTTTTCTTATTTTTTACTCTGTTATTTGCGTCATGACATCGCCCATGATTTTTACCAGAGATGGTTACGTTATCTTTTCCGCCACGAAACCTGCGATGAAAATGAAATTCTGGCACATTCACTCCATGGAGAGTCTGAAGCGGGAGTTGATGTGATGGCTAGATGGACACATTGTGGAGGGGGGAAAAATTCGAAGGATCCAGCGAAGACGAACAACAACCTCACATGCGACTGGAAGACCAAATGTATGGTTGGAGGAAGTCAAAACAGACAGCAACGTAATGTTGATGATGCATGGGTCAGATGAAATTGTTTTAACAGTTGTAATTTCGTAGACGGAATATCGTGTTTTTTTTCTTGTACGCACAATGTTTATTATAGAAAATACTATTAACGAAAAACCCTAATGTTTACAATAAAATTAAGGAAAGATTTAATGTAATACAATTTTTATGTGGTCGAGGCAGACGCCCGATTCAGACAATTTTTGCAATTGTGTCTGACCTGACGGCATAAACCACACTTTCTTTCCAGCTTGTCAAGGTCGTCCATTTCGGTTGTGATGCGCTTACTTTTGGGACGTCCCTTCTTGTTCCTTCGCATTTGGTCATTGTGCCACACTATTTCGCCGACGTATGCAGGCCAATAATCTGGTTTTGCTACCAAAGGAAAGTTATTGTTGTAAACGTTGAGCAACATTTTAGATTTGTAAATGTGTGACAGAATTTGTAGCGCTTCTTGATGTGTATAAGCACAAGCGGAAAAGACATGAGAGCAAGGCATACGAAAGGCTTGAAACTTGCCACAATCGCACCAATAAGAAGGTAGTATGACCTTATATTCTTGTCTTGGCAGGCCTTTGTTGTGGTCGATTGTCTCTTTCATAATGAAGTTGTGGTTGTGTCAGTCAAACGGTATAACCATATGAGTGTTGGCTTTGGCACTTTCTTCCTTAATGTACTTCATGCAGCTTTCACTCCATAGTTGTCCAGATTGCAACACCGCATTCCATATTTCACCTCTTTTGGCAAACAACGAAGCCATCCTAAAATACGTAGATTTTACCAAAGCAGTGATCGGGAGGTTTCATATGCCTTTGAATACCCCATTCATCGATTCAATAAGATTTGTTGTCATGTGCCCCCATCTTTGGCCATTGTCGTATGACCTAGTCCATTTTTCCACTGGAATATTGTCGATCCACCTACCGGCTTCCGGATTTGACAAATGGATCTCGTTGCGGTAATATTTGAATGTGGGTTGTGTCAATGCATATCCCGCATTCATAACCGCTTTCCTTAGTGTTTTTTCCTTGATCTCCCTCGTGAAATTTTGGACGATATGCCTAACGCAATAGACATGCGTAGAAGAAGGGTCATGCCAACTGTTTGTAGTATTATTGTAGGCACTTTCAATGGAGGCGTGTCTGTTCGAGATCAAACAGAGATCTGGTTGAGGAGCCACGTGTATTCGTATGTTTTTCAGAAAAAGATCTAAGCACCACCGGTCTCCCCCTCAACTAGGGCAAAGGCAACTGGGAAAATGTTGTTGTTTCCATCTTGTGCAACTGCCATCAGTAGCATGCCTTTGTATTTTCCATACAACCAAGTCCCATCAATTTGTAAAATCGGTTTTCATGATGCAAACCCTGTGATGCAAGGTTGAAATGCCCAAAACACTCGACTGAATATTCCGTTTCCGTTTAGTTGACTACCATCTTGGGCGTATGCTGGCACTGTTTCCAGAATGTAAATAGTACCCGGAGAATAAGTCTTGAGTGCATTCAGGTAGCGAGGAAGTTCTTGGTATGACTCCTCCCAGTTTCCGTACACCTTTTCAATCGCCTTGGTCTTTGCTAACCATGCCTTACGGAAAGATGGAGTATAGTTAAAAACCATGGTGATGTGGGAGATGATGGTTTTCACCTTCAAAGATGGGTCGTTGCTGACCAGTGGTAGGATTTCTTGACAAATGAGATCGTAATTAAGTTTTCGATGGTCCTGTGATTGGGTAGAACTGACACAAGTGTGGGTAGTCATGGAACCTATGACCCAACAATCATCTCTTAATCTGTATGATGCAGTGAGTTTGAACATACAGTCAGGGTGGACACACTTGATATTGTACCTTTCTAGGTTGACACGGTCCACCTTAAAATCGACCGAGTTGAGCATGTGGATTTTTTTATGGCTCTGATGCATTCCTCTCTGTTATGAAACTTGTCCTTCTCTTTTAAGTTTTCATCCGACTGCATATACAGATTTAAAAATAAATCAGAAGACGATTCATCTCCACCCATGTTGAAGTTTGTCATGTGCGGAGGTGGTGTGTAGATCTCGTTTGCAGGAATACTAGGTATGCCATCATCGTCGGAATTATCATTCACCATTTCATCAAACTCTAACTCGTCATCTTCTTCTTCATCATCAACTGCATCTACCTCTGCTTGTTCGGTCTCCAAAGGATCAACCACTTGTGTCACCTGAGGCTCTCGCAGCATAATGTACAACTCAATAGAGTCGTACCCAGAATACACATGGCTGGAAAACATATTCTGAAGATCCTTGTCATCTTGAACCTCAACCTTATAAAATATTATTTGGTTGTTTCCAAAAAAAATGGATTCTGATAAAATATTTGTGTTACCGGGCCCTATCCAAGTTTGGCCTCCAATCGTTTTTTGAAGTAGGAGAAATTGGCTTTCCCGTTTAAAAGAAATCGGATGTTGTCTGTGTCTCTAAACAAAAACCCAGAGGTGGGACAAATGTATGTCTCACCGTTGAAATGTGCATTAATGACATATTGGGATGCAGAGGCCATTGCGTATGGTTGTGTGAAGGTTTGAAGGTTGGAAGGTTTGAAGTTTATGACTTATTCGAAGGTTTGTATGTTTGATTGTTTGAAGGTTTGAAAGTTTGAAGGTTTTAAGTTTATGACTTATTCGAAGGTTTGTATGTTTGATTGTTTGAAGGTTTAAAGGTTTGATTGTTTGAAGGTTTGAAGGTTGCAATGTTTGATAGATTAAGTGAATCGGAGTTTTGATAAATGTAAGACTAAATAGGTCATACTGAATTTGAATTAACTAAGGCTGTAACCTCCAAGGCTGCCACCTAGCTTGCGCCTACTATGCACCTACACTATTACTTGTAAGTCTACTCCCATCACCTCCAATAGTGTTACATGCATTCAGGCATGGCATCCCCAAGGCTATCACCTAGCCTACGCCTACTCTGGAAACCATGACACCTCCTATTCGCCAATGGGGATGGCGACACCTTTAATTTTTGGACTCTTTCGCCAAGTCCAATGGCGCCTCCCTTAATGTCCAATCGTGTTACATGCATGCAGAGATGCCTTCTCCAAGGCTGCCACCTAGTTGCGCCTACTCTGCACCTACATTGTTACTTGTAAGTCTCCTTCCATCACCTCTAATAGTGTTCCATGCATTCAGGCATGGCATCCCCTAGGCTGTCACCTAGCCTGCGCCTACTCTGGAAACCATGACACCTCCTATTCTCCAATGAGGATGGCGACAGCTTTAATTTTTGGACTCTTTCGCCAAGTCCAATGGCGCCTCCCTTAATGTCCAATCGTGTTACATGCATGCAGAGATGCCTTCTTCAAGGCTGCCACCTAGCATACGCCTACTCTGCACCTACACTGTTACTTGTAAGTCTCCTCCCATCACCTCCAATAGTGTTACATGAATTCAGGCATGGCATCCCCAAGGCTGTCACCTAGCCTGCGCCTACTTTGGAAACCATGACACCTCCTATTCGCCAATGGGGATGGCGACACCTTTAATTTTTGGACTCTTCCACCAAGTCCAGTGGCACCTCCCTTAATGTCCAATCGTGTTACATGCATGCATAGATGCCTTCTCCAAGGCTGCCACCTAGCCTGCGCCTACTCTGCACCTACACTGTTACTTGTAAGTCTCCTCCCATCACCTCCAATAGTGTTACATGCATTCAAGCATGGCATCCCCAAGGCTGTCACCTAGCCTGCGCCTACTCTGGAAACCATGACACCTCCTATTCGCCAATGGGGATGGCGACACCTTTAATTTTTGGACTCTTTCGCCAAGTCCTATGGCGCCTCCCTTAATGTCCAATCGTGTTACATGCATGCAGAGATGCCTTCTCCAAGGCTGCCACCTAGCCTGCGCCTACTCTACAAGAGTGACACTTATCATGCATGCATGCACCAGCTACCACCTCACTTACTCTATGAAATTTTTTTGCCTATAAATACAGAGCATAACATACTTCTCTCACACCTACAATCGTCTCACTCTCTACTACAAAGTCTTTCATAATCTCTTACACTTTCTAAGTCTTTCATAATCTCAGGCATTTTCAACAATGGCGCTTCTCACAATGGGCGATTCTCACAGAGGCACAAGGGACAACATTGCCGCATTTGTAAGTTTCTATTTTAGTTATACATTTTTTATACTTCAGGTAATGCTTTGTTCATCTTACTTAATCTTACACCTTTTACATTATTAACTCAGGATACCAAAAGATTCAGAATCCGGTCTCACAACTACCTAGCTCCCGACCCATTTATCGTACTGTATCTGGAATACGCAGGTTTCAGACATGTTATACAGATCTCCAACTGCACAATAGGTGAATGTACCGTCACGCTAGAGGATGTGTACATGTTACTGGGTCTCCCTGTCGATGGTATGGCCGTTAACGGGTCGATTCAACAACCCAATTCTCGGGGTGAAGAATTGTTGGGCAGGGATATGGTTGAAGGTGGTGGTGCGAGAGGTCAGGGTATACTACTCACTGAGCTTAAAAATCATTATGCAAGTTTGGAATTAAACGAAAATTCCTCCGAGCAAGACAGAGTAATAAAAGCTAGAAATTATCTAATGATACTATTTGAAACCTTTTTATTTCCCGAAAGTACGAGAAATAGTGTAAATTTTATGTATTTACATTTACTTAGAGATTTTGAAAAAACAAGAAAGTATAGTTGGGGTTCTGTAGTTTTAGCCCACCTATACAGTTCCTTGTGCAAAAATGCAGTCAAGAAAAAATGTACATTTTATGGCTGCGCTTTTTTACTTCAAGCCTGGGGTTGGTGGAGGATGGAGTCCTTAAACCCCGTCAACAACAACACATTCGTTTTCCCGTACACAACAAAGTAAGTCATCAAGTTATATCATTTATTACTATTCATCTCTTCACCAAATATATGCTAAAAATAAAATGTTTTTCATTTCCTTTAGGTATTGCGTGAGGGGCATGGATTACGGAAAGAATCCAAGATTCAATGTCTCACTATACCGTAATCTATTGGATCACCTAGGCCCGGATGATGTACGTCGTACCTTTCAACTTTCCTACTTTTAAATTATTTATGTATTACGCTTTCATTAACCTGATTTATTTTTACGCGCAGTTTGTCTGGAGACCATATTTGGGTTTGGGCCATGAACCAAACCCCGAGGATGTAGCAATTTGGAGCGCCAAGACTGCAATCATACGGTTCAATGTTGTGGAGATGCACCACAGCGACCGTGTGAAGATGCAGTTTGGAATGCATCAAGAGATACCCAGTGATCCGACTTGTTTGTCCCCGTGGCATCTCAAAAGGGTCGACGCCCAGTGGGGTCTTACCAACTGGAAATACTTTGCTCCAGAATGGTGTAAGATATGGCAGAGGCGTCACCGACATGTCTTGCAATTCCCGGTTTTCCTCAATCATGGTAATATGCGACACACAGATTAGTATTTATCTTGGTACAGGTCGGTTAGTAACCCTGAAATGCACGTGTCTCATCCAAGATATTTGGTTGACCCACGATCACAATGGGAACAACCCTCGTTTCCCCAACAACAAACCCAACACACATCAACCTCCCACCAACCCCCCAGACGAAACAGAACCACAAACACCCAACCACAGTCCCCACCACAACACAATTACACCCAAATGCCCCACAACCAACCACAATCACCACCTTAGTACCAATACCCCCATATGCCTCACACCCAACCGCAATTCCAATCAAAATACCAACACACCCGCATACCCCACACACAATTTCAGTCTTCTGTATATCCCAATATGGGCCCCTCAACATCCAGCCTTAGCCCTGATCTGGGAATGTCGGAAGATTATGAACCAACCGACCCAACTTACCATCAACCACAGTATCACCAAACCACCCAACATCCTTAATACCAAACACCCTAAGATCTTTTTCCTTTCTACCCCCCGTAATCAGACGATCAATGCTACAGACCCACCATGGAACCCCACCCACCGCCAACACGGCCAAACTTTGAGGGTATGGGTAACCGACTATACCAAAGCGGATCTTTTAGATATGGAAATCTGACTGATTTCATGGATCTAGAATACATTGACTTCACTGGGACATCGACCCTGCCACAGCAGGAAATGCGACGACACCCAGCACGGGGATGCGGAACCGGGGGTCATTACCGGGTTCTGGGGGACCACTGCTTTATCTGTTTTTTTATCTATTTTTTTAATGTAATACATATGGGTGTAATCATTTTTTTAATAAAAAGTTAATTTTGTTGATCCTGTATCGAATACGCAACGCACCAGATTGAAAAAAAACACGAAATTTGCCCTAGAAATGCACTAAGGCGCCGTCTCACTTGGCTTAGGGCATGCCCTTTGGGGAGTCATCTGAAACATGGTTATTTGCGTAATTTTTTCCGAAACGTGGTTATTTGCGAAATTTTTTTTTAATACCTGGTTACTAAAAAAAAATCCTTTTTTCGTGATTTTTTGATTGGTTAATTTAAAATAAATTTTGTGTTGATTTAAAAAAACAGAATAATTAAAGAAAAGGAATTAAAGAAAAATAGTAGAAATAACCAAATGGGCCTGCTGTGAGGAGATCTGGCTAGAGATGGGTCCAGAAGATGATGACTCTCAAAAGGTGTATGTACGCTGGATCTGGTTCTGACTGATGTATCTAGCAGATGATTACCCTCAGGAGGTGAGGTGCGCTGGATCTGATTATGGCTGATGGATCCAGAAGATGATGACCCTCAGAAGGTGAGGTGCGGTAGATTTGGTTCTGGCTGATGGATCCAGCAGATGATGACCCTCAGAAGGTGAGGTGCGCTGGATTTGGTTCTGGCTGATGGATCCAGCAGATGATGACCCTCAGAAGGTGAGGTGCGCTGGATCTAGTGAAAACAATGGAGAAAATTCCAAAAGCTCACACCTGAGATCGAACCCAGAATATGAGCTTCTGACTTCCTTCCTCTGACCAACTGCGCTGGATGTTAACCTGTTAATATAATAAAAACAAATAATATATTGGAAAACAAGTTAGTGGCCAGAATAGCGTGCCAGAATTTAAACCAGCCAGTCAGGTTGTGACACATTGTTGTCTTCTTCCCTGGAACCGTCGTTTTAGGCTCTGAACCTTTACCTACAGACGCATGTCTGTTGCTGAAAACCTGTGTTATTCAACAATCAAGCACACGCAATATAAATTCAATTGGGGACCATGGATCAACTGGGTTTGAAACTCTGATCATCATGGTACCCATAATCAGGCCTAATTTTGCTTAAATCTTAAAACCCCAAATTGGAGCACGAAACCCTAACAATGGCAAAAGCTTATTCCTGCACTGTAACTTAAATCAAACTATCCAGAAACATTGCAAATATGATGATAAACACAAATATGTAACTTAAACATGCTAAAGATGCAAGAATTACAGTAATCGAATTTGAAGAAATTTACAAACCGTGAGAGTGATAGGGGCGATTCTGGATGTTCTGACGCCTGTAAATGATTGGGAATGTTTCATGAGATGCTAATGAATTGATTGGGAACCTCAACACACTTTGAATTGGCCTGTGGAAGGATATTTGTCTCACACTTTTCTTGGAAATTTTCAAGTTTTGTTCTGGTTTTTTGGAGGCAGGTTGTGCACGAAAATTCTTGTCCTTAGGGTTCCACAAACTTCAGTATATGTATTGAATCCAATTAGGTTAACAATTTTTGATCCAATCTTGAGAATTCATGAATGGAATATTTTATTTTTAGGTCGTATGATATCTTTCCATAATCATGCCAATCATGCCTTTCTTGTACCAATTGCCATTGATATGATTTGATTCTGATACGCCAGCATAATGAGCTTGTGATTCTGTCCAAAAATCCAATCAAAACAAATCTTTGCTATTATTTACCAATTATTTAATTTAATTCAATTTTTAATAGATAAAAAATCAAAATAAAATAAATAATGAAGAAAATAACATGTGAATGAACATTTGGGTCGTGGACCATGTTATAAATGAGGTGCAAGCATAAAAGGTTAGGCCCATTTAGCAAAAAATGCAAATTTGAGCACATTTGACTTTTGGCAATCTTGCAAAAATGGTTAAGTTGGCCAATGCATAACTATCTCAATTTTGACCCTATAGAGGTGTTCTTGGACTTTTTAGAAAGCTTAGGATGTCCTCTAAGCAAACCTTTTGTTCTCATCTCAATTGAGTCTTACATGTTCATGTATGAAGCTTTGACCCAAAAGGTGTTTTTGTTGACTTTTCAAAAGGACCTATAATGTCAAAATTCATATATTTTTGTGAGTGCATATTCTAAACTTGGGAGATGTAGATGAATTGTATTGAATTGCATTCTCTTCAAAATTAGCTTTGTATGGGTCATTTATGATAAATTATGAGAAAGTTATGCTTGGTCAAAGTTGAGTTGACTTTTCCTGCAAAACCCTAATTTAGCAACTTTTGGGTTTTGATGAATTGTGAGAAATCCTTGAGGAATCATGATCAAAACCCTTGATCAAATGATGAATAATACTTCAAAGTAAGGATGTTGACCAAAAATATTGAAGTTTGACTGTGTGTGGGCCACAATTGACTTTTGACCTAGTACAGTTGATTTTCAAGCATTTGAGCAATTGACTGAGAAAACTTCTTCTGCAGGGCTTGAAACTTGACATGGATGATCTTAAGAACATATTAGGACAATGGTGAGAATTTGAGTCCTTTGTGGTTCACACATCCTGATGAAGATAGAAACCCTAATTTAAGATAGACTGCCTTAGGAGAGAGTTTGTCTGGTCAACTCTTGGACTTCCTTGAGCCATTTGGAGACCTCACTTGACATTTGTTGAGAAATATGGGAGGGAAAATTTGGGGGTACGACACCCATAAATCAGCATCATGACCTAGAAAGAAACTTTCTAGTCTATCCTTCCAGTATTCAAAGTCTTCTCCATCAAACACATGAGGTTTGGTGCATTTGTTGTTATTTTGTTCAGTTGCCATAGTGTTTTCCTTCTGGATCTTTTTCTGACACTGTTAGGTGTTTGCACCCAGAACTAGAGCTATGATGCCAATTGAAGGGTTAGAAAACACTTAGAGGGGGGGGGGGGGGGGGTTGAATAAGTTTTTCCTTTTTCTCGCGCAATAATAATGGAAGGACACAGGTGTGGTATGGTGGCAGAGCTGACTTGTTTAATACTGGTTTGTATTTTGCATTTTTTGTGTGCAAAATGTCGCGGTAAGCAAGAGTCGCCACCGACTTATATTTCATCCAATCATGGAAAAGGAAAAAGAACAGAAAAACCTTTTTTCGAGATATTTCTGAGTACGGGGGGTAGATTATAGAAAGGGAAGGTGTTAGCACCCTTTCTATCCATGGTTTTCCATGGGCTCTTTGGTACTTTCTATCCATGATTTGAAAATGTTTTACTTCGTGATAACCCTTGTATCAGTCCTCAAGGGTGTTACGAAGTGTTTTGAAAACTTTAGTTTGAAAAGTTTGTTTGAAAGTGTATGGTGTGAAATATTTGTCGTTTTGAGCAAGTACCTAACAGTTATCAACCTACTCGAAAAAAAGAGTTCTCTTCCTCCTATCCTTTAGACCGTGTCATCCTACTATTAGTGAGTAGGTAACCCTAGTCGTTGGATGTTTGAGGGACTATCGAAAGGGACGTAATGGTCATTGAAGGCAACATGTAAGCATACCTTAGCATTTCGAAGGGACTTTCATCATATATTCATAGGCAACATCGAGGGACAAGATCATTTCTCGTAGGCAACTCGAGGAACATTAAGGGACTATGATCTTTATGATGAATTTTAGATTGAGGGTCTTTTGCTAAGATATCCCTACGTTCGAGGGGCATGACCATTGTTTTCCAAGGCAACCAAGTGAGGTATACCCTAAGGGTGCAAGTGTGCAAATGATTTAATTCTGTTATTTATCTTGCAATTAGGGTTTTCTATCGTTCATTTTTATCTTTCCATACAATCCTATTAATCTAAGCATTGCATAAAATATAGTAATAGGAGATAAAGGCGGAAATGTAAACCTAAGCTATTACAGAGCTTTGAGGCAGTTACATAATAGTGAAGAGTGCGGAAAAGAAATCCTAAAACTATTACATCCCAGAAGCAATTACATGATAATGATGAAACAAATCGGAAAAAGTAAAGCTACGCTATTAGAGTTAATAATGCGACCTATACAATTTTTCTAGAAATTAAAATATAAAAGAATAAATAAAAAGAAATTAAGGAATAATTAAAACCTAAAATTCTAAGTTAATGTTTTTGGTGTTTTTTGCAGAAAATAATTTTAAGTTAATTAAAAAACCTGATTCTAACTAATTTTAATAAAAAAAAGTTAATTAACTTAATTTATTAATAAATGAAAAAAAGCCAAAAATTCAGTTACTAACTAAAACAAAAACCTAATCCTAATTTGTTAAAAAAAAGGTTAATTAAAGGGTTAATTACAAAGAAACCCTAAAACCTAATTGTTTTCCTAATTTGCAGAAAAAAAGTTAATTAATTAAATTAAAGAGTTAATAAAAAAAGAGTTAATAATAATAATTAAAAGTTTAAAACCTAAATTAATTAGGGTTTCTAAAAAAGGTTAAGTTTGGCAATTAATATGGTTTTTGATTTAAATAAAATTAGATTTTATATGAATTTAGGGTTTTTAAGGAAGATATTAAAGAGAAATAAATGAGGCAAAAAGGGTTAAAAATAAGCAAAATTATACATATTGTCAAGGGTGGATGTTGAACCAAAAATTAATTTAAACCCTAAAATTAGATTAAAAAACCTTAAAATTAATTATTCGAGTTTATTATGAAAAATCAAAGGTTTGTGAAAAATGTTAAGTGTTATGAAAAAGGTTTTAAATAGAAAGAATGAAATAGGTAAAAGGATAAATAGAAAGAAAGAAAATCAAAACCAATAGGGGTGGGTGTTCAACCCACGCCCTTAACCTTCTCAGGATGTCTGCCTCGCCATGCATTGGTGGTTCTTCTATTTTGGCCATTAGTGTTTTGTAATAACCCTGCATGGGACCCTGTCTAAATCTGCAGTGTTGAATCTCATGAACACATTAAATAAATTACTATATCATGAAATACAAATAAAGCAAATATATGAAATTTTGTAATGTTAAAACCGATATGATATGTATGAATACTTATATACCCTTTTGATCATGGAGATCAAACCAACCTTACCCTTACTGGAGAAGTAGTGAGATGTGAATTTGTAACAAGGATGACTTGTTTGTAGTGAGATGGGGGTTTGTAATAAAGATTTCAAGGTTTTAGGGTTCTTGAAAGAATTTAATATTTTGACAAGATTGTGGCAAAGGTTTTTTTTCCTCCTGTTGTTTGTGTGAAAAGAATGAGATTATATAATGGAAATTAGAGAAAAAATGGGCTTTAAATGTGCAATTGGGCCTCCAATAACTACAAGCAATAGTGTAGATTTTTATTCACTTGAGTCTGTCACGTTCCAGGAAAAATCGCAGGGGCTTAAGTGCACTTTTTGAAGTTTAAATGTAAAAACAAAGTGTAGTCGATATCGAGAACTACCTCTTGTCCAAAAATGGGCTCAATCGGATAAACAGTGAATTAGTTATGAATTTTTGAAGTTTTAGCTCAGACAAACTTATTTTGGGCTCCAGTGTCGACTCTGACATGTTCTTCAATAAAAAACTGGTATTGATCGGAGAATAAATCGGTCTCTACTTTGGAAGAAAAGTTGTAGATCTCTGAGTTAGAGACCTTGTGTAAAATGATGGGCCCAATCCGATAAAAATTGACCGAGTTATAAATTTTCGAAGTTTCAACCCAGATGAAATAATATTCAGCATTCAGGATTTTCAGCGCGTCACACGCACTCTAAGCAAAAAACGAAGGCCTTTTGAATACTGTTAAAACTCAATACCTCCTGTGAAAACTTAGCCAACTCAATTTGTGAAATTTTGGTGCCAGAACCAGCTCGATACGATGAAAATTGACCAAGTTATGATTTTCTGAACATGACGCAAATAAACTTCTGTCACAAATTTTCTGTACGAAAATACTTGATAAATCCACATTTTTGAAGACCTTCTGATCGAAATTGGATTCCATCCGTTAGAGATGAAAACGTAAATGACATCAAGAAGGAATTTTGGCCACCGAAACATGTTCAAAACAAGCCACGATCTTCAAGTTATAAATTTTTTAGTGCGTAAAAGCTGCACTTTCAGCACACTTTTTCACCATATTTCTTCGAGAAAACTCACACATTTGGAGACCTTCTTTAAAGAATTGACTCTTGAGCCAAACTTGAATTTGAGAATACGTTATTAGAGATATCTTGGCGAAATAACACCTGAATATGATGCGCCGGGTTAGACTTGTGAATCTTTGAACCCCGAATTATCGCAAAATGGCGAACCGATCTTCAACACGGAAAATACTCTGAAAACATCCATTGGCGAAATAAACGTCACTTGTAACCTGAAGAAGCTTGATAAATATACCTTTATTTCATAACCATAAAACCAATAATATGCGTGTATGAAAAGAGGGTAAATTTTGGGGTACAACAGCTGTCCTTGTTCAATCTTCTTAAACCTGAAGATTTAGATTGGCTTGTCTGTCTTTCGTGATCTGAAGGTGGAAGATGATTGAACACTAGAGTGTCCAGAAATTTGCACTCGTCTATAATGATACTTGACTATGTAGGTAGTATCGCGAATAGGCTTACAAATGCCATTTGGAGGAGATGACGGAAGGTCACCGGAGATGGGCTTAAAGATGCCATCCGGAAGATATGATGGAGAATCGCCGGAGATGGACTTAAATATACCATCTAGAGGATGTTGATTTCCTGAGATATTCCTTTGATGAGAATTCTTGTTCCTATCGTTAAGGAGGAATCTGCTGAGGAATATTGGTCACTATCTTGGGAGAAATAGTATTTTAGGAGCTTCAGTTGTTCGTTACTCTACTGGGGAATCATCTCTTAGTCGAGGAGGTGAAAGTGAACTGCTATCTGGTCAGGATACAAGCTGCATCACGACTTACTGGGGAAATGCGAAATCAATCGTGTCTGATCAGGTCCAGGTCTTACAGTGTTGTGGACTGCTGTCTGGAGATAAGAGAGAAGGAACCTGGATAGCAGGGTTACTTCGATATGAAAGCCTAGATAGCAGGGCTGAGTAGTAGGGTTTATTCGATATGAAAGCTTCGATAGTAGGGCTGTGAGAAGGAACTTGGATAGTAGAGTTACTTCGATATGAAAGCCTAGATAGTAGGGCTTATGGGAAGGAACCTGGGTAAGGTTGTTTTGTGAGGAGTTTGGGTAAAACTGCATCTGAATCGAGAAGGAACCTGGGTAAGGTTGCTTTGTGAGGAGTTTGGGCAAAACTGCATCTGAACTGAGAAGGAACCTGGGTAAGGTTTCTTTGTGATTAGTCTATGTAGGGATTTAGGAGGAACTCGGGTATGGTTACTTCAGGATAAGTCCATGTAAAACTTCGGCATGAACCTGGGTAAGGTTACTTTGGGCTAAGTCTGTGTAAAACTTCCGGAGGAACCTGGGTAAGGTTACTTTGTGATAAGTTCGTGTAAAACTTCATTCGGAAATGTATGAGAAATGACCCGTGTAAGATTTTTCAGGATAAACCCGTGTGACGCTGCATTTAGGAGAAACTCGTGTAATATTGCTTCATGACGAACCCGTGTAAAGCTGCACTTGATCGCGTAGATAATTACTCTGTCTAGTTTCAGGAGCTAATCTTGAAATTGCTGGAAATTATTGATGATAATCATATTTCCTAAAAAGGTACCGGATTAATCGTATATGATGCATGAAATGCATTGTATGATGACGTTCTCAAAATAAATGAGACTATGTTGTATGCAATGTGTATGCGCACGTCATGATATATGAACATGAAATGCTATTGTGACATATCCGAGTGGGAAAATAAATCCCTGACCGCTACTGGAGAGTAACGGAAATTGAGTTCCTGACTGTCATAGAAAAACTGGTTCTTCTACTTCCGTTGGGGATGGTGAACCGAAGATGACTATGTTGGGGATTTTCCCCTTGTTTACGGATATTCTGCCGAGGAGAGACTCTACTTAAGAACAACTCTGTGAGGGAATAACTCTGTTTGAGAGAGGAGATGCTTTGCTGGAAGATCTTGCCGATTCGGAGAGATAAACTCCGCTGGGGGATGAAATTCCGTAGCCGGAGGAATAAACTCTGTTAGGGATTGAGCTTCTGTATTCAGAGAAATAAACTCTGCTTGGGAGACAACTTTACGAACCGCTTGCGATTATGAAATTCGGTCGGGGAATATAGATGTCGATTCTTTGAAGGAGCTTTGCTGGGGATCGTAGCTCCTGTTTGGGGAAGCCGATGTCAAAGCTTTAGTTGCCTCTACTCTGAGGGGAGTGTAGATGCCACATGGTCGTATGCTGAGGATACAACGATGACTTTGCATCAGGACTTTTCTTCCCTTGTACCTGCTGTAGAAAGTACCCACGGAGGCTTTGTGGATGCCGATCAAGATGATAAGTCTTCTATTGATAAGCAAATGATAAGATGAAGGGACATAATCGTACGCTTCAAATCCCTAACTTTTGCCTGGACCGCCCTTTCGGGTTTTCAGTCCACCGGGATACCCTTTTTTGCTCAAGCTGCCTTTTCAAGTTTTCGACTTGTCGGGTGTACATATCTTTTTTGTTTTTATCCCTAATTTTTTCCCGAACCCTTTTGGTTCGCCGGGATGCCATTATTTTTGCCTAGTCCAGTCAACCTAGAGGGTCTTTGTTCATGCGTAGTATTTTCTGACTATGTCCATGTTCACCGGGTACGGAGAATTATCATTGTCCATAGTAATAAGTGTTGCCACACTACCAGAAGATGTTCGTTTGATCATACAAGATTCGTTGCTGGAATTCATGTCCAATTCCCCAAGGGATTCAGATGGAGATCTTCCCCTGGCTATTTGGCATCTTTGAGAGATTCCTTGAATCTTGACTTGACTGCCCCAGATGATGGACAATGATCATGTCGTGCCCCTTGGTTGGAAGTGTTTTTCCACTTGAAGTGATCCTTTTTATTGAGAAGGTTTTTGTTCACTACATATTCGTTATGAGAATTTCTCTGTTGTTGAACAAATAGTCATATGCAAACAATATTATTTTAAGAATGCAAAGCTTATGTCTGTCTTGAAGTTTGAAAATTCATTTTTTAGTAAAAGAAGTTTTTTTTTGTAAATGTGTGATGTCAACTCAGGGTTTATAGCAAGCCTTATAGGAGTCAGGATACCTTTTGTAACAATATGCTTTCGAACTAACCCATGCTTCAGCTAGTACTTTTAAGGGTTATAACGTGGCCCGGTTCACGGTTCAAGAAACAAAGGATAAAGGCTCAAAATTTATTTGTACCCACTCGTTCTTCATGATGTTCTTCGATCCTATACTGAGTTAATTGTGCATTTAGATCTCGTTTGAGTCTTTGCTCTGATATTCTAGTGATGGTTCAGATACTGATAAATTATTTTGAATAGGCAGTCATTTCTTTTTTGTTGAGGGTTTGTAGGACCTCTTTCTTTTTTATTTTATTATCCCTGTCTTTTGCCTGAACTATTTTTTTTTGTGATTACAGTCAGCGGGATGCCCCAGTGTTTTTTCTTAAGTCTCCTTCATAGGTTTTGACTTAATGGGCTTTTATTTCGAGAGATAATGATTGCCTGTCTTGATGATTATAGGGAACCATCACCGTCTTTTGTTTCGGAAGGATGTCTTTGATGCCATTCATTGTGCACGAAGCGACAGATTGTGACTGAATGCGCCTCTGAATTAACTGAGAAAACTACCCTGCCCCAGGTTATGATTAAGGGTTTTAATATGTGTGAAAAGAAAAACTCCTACTTCTTTTGCTAGAAGGGGGTGACTAGGGATTATCTTCCTTATAACTCCACTGTTTAGAATTTGAAACAATACCTGTACATTGTCAGCGGGGTCTGTTCAAAAGCATACTGTAGAGATTGTGGTATCATTTTCGTCATCCTCCCTCTAAAGGCTTACAGCTTTTTAATCAAGAGTTGAATATCACAAAAAGGAACAGAGTTTAAATATAGTGAATACGAATGAATTGATTCAAAACAGACATATGCAATGCATTGATAAAGTAACAAAGTTTGACATGAATAAATATTCGAACAATCAAAAGAAAATTACAAATTGAAAGTTCTAATGAACAAAAGCCTCTTCGTCTGATCTTGTCACTTCAGAGGACATGCCTTGGAGGGATGGTAGAAGAACTCAGCCTGACCATCTTGTGTAAACTCCAGCACTCCTTCATCAATCAAGTCCTGAATTTTATATTTCAACCTCCAATAGTCGTCAGTATCATGCCCCGGGCTGTTGGAATAGTATGCACACCTTGCATCAAGATTGTAGTTAGGGGAAGAAGTCTTGGGATTCGGATGAGGTCCTATCAACGTAATCAGATTCATCCTTAATAGGTGTTGCAAAGCTTGAGACAGCAACATGTTGAGTTTGGTAAACTGCCTTTTGGGAATATCCGGCTTATTCTGATTAACCCGTTGTTTTTGGCGAGGTTGTTGTTGGACCTGTGATGTAGTAGCAATTTGGAATGGTCCACTCTTCACCAAACCAACCTTTTGTATTCTTGGAGGTTGATCAATGACTTGGTCCCCGGCCTCGACTGTTTGCTTCATACTATTGTATCTGTCTTGATGAAGTTGGTTGATGATGGCTTTCAGCTTTTCTTGTCTTCGAGCTAGGCCTTGGATAAGAGCCATCTGCCCCAGCATCCGGGTTCTCATTGCACCTACCTCATCTTGTAGTTCTTCCATTTTTTCTTCCTTATTGTCTTCAGGACTTTTCTTGACCAAGTTCCCAACGAGGAGTGTTTTCAACTCTTCCTGCCCCTTGGATAGGTTTAGGAATATTTCTCTGAACTGAGCTTCTTGAGTTTGAAGATCTCTGTTGTCTTGTTTGAGAGCAATTTCTGAAATAAACAGTGAGAACATGAGAGACCTGTACTAGAATAACTGTTATGCAATGATATATATGATATATGTATGCAATGTTTTCAAGGATCTCACGGAATAAACAAGAAACTGTTAGAATTTGATTGCAGCTTGATTGAAGAAACTTTGTGTCATTGAGAGTCCTTCTTCAAGAGTCAAGCTCACCATATTGAGTGGGTCATAGCCACTGACTCAAGTTATAATGTTTTGATCTCTAGACGGTATTGGCTAGAGGAAAATAAATCCCCTTGCCCCTTGCTAGACATCCGATTTACCATAACCTGCATCACAAACCCTTGAGATCCTTGAAATGGTTAAGGAAATGTTAAGGCATGATATTATGATGTGTATGTTATGCGTTTAAGCAAAAGTGAGGGGTGATGTAAGCAAGTAAACCCGACAAGAAATCCAAGTTATTGGATAAGGACTGTAAACAAAACCTGCAAGGTACTCATGTTGTCAGATAATAAAACTGTGCAAATAGTTCAAGTTGAAAGCACACAAGTCACACAAACAGTCTTAGGTTTAGGCTTGCATGGGTTTTAAGGTAGTACCCTCTTGAAGTTTAGTTGTTTTCAAACCTGTCTTAAAAAGTAATCGGGTTCTAGAGGATCTCAATATCACTGACCATCCTTTATCGGTATTGTCTCAGCTCATGCAATCTTTTCTTGCGGCCGAAATATCTCGAAAGTCTGATCTCAATGAGTGTAGCATCGAGTATCAACTAGTTCTCAGCTCTACACCGAGGCCGGCTATCTCACTACTTTCTAATGGCCAAGTTGTGAAATTAAAGGTTCTAAGGTCAGTTGATGCTTCACGATACCACGCGGCAGCCCCGTACTCTCCCTGATTGACTCAAGGGTTACCGGTACCAACTAAAGTGCCACATCAACATAGCTACTGCTTCAACCGTGCCGGTATACCCCAGCATAGTTCCCTCACAGTTTATTGCTACTTACCAAAAATGTGTTCCTCTGATCCGGGTGTAGGATCAAATAACCCAAACAGTTCCCATAAATATAAAGCAAGCAAGACAATCAAGAGAAAGAAATTAAATATTACCTAGATTCTAAGGTTTACCCCACTTTATATTATTCCCCAGCAGAGCCGCCAATTCTGTGATATGGTGGCAGAACCGACTGTTATACTAGTTTGTATTTGGCATTTTTTGTTCGCAAAATATGCGGTAAGCAAGAGTCACCCCGACTTTTATTTCATTCAATCATGGAAAAGGAAAAAGAACAGAAAAAACCTTTTTTCGAGATATTTCTGAGTACGGGGAGTAGATTATAGAAAGGGAAGGTGTTAGCATCCTTTCTATCCATGGTTTTCCATGGGCTCTTAGCTACTTGCTCATCTTTTTTAAAATTGCTTGTGTGTGTGCTTGCTTTGAAAATGTTTTACTTCGTGATAACCCTTGTATCAGTCCTCAAGGGTGTTACGAAGTGTTTTGAAAACTTTAGTTTAAAAAGTTTGTTTGAAAGTGTATGGTGTGAAAGATTTCTCGTTTTGAGCAAGTACCTAACAGTTATCTACCTACTCAGAAAAAAAGCGTTCTATTCCTCCTATCCTTTAAACCGTATCATCCTACTATTAGTGAGTAGGTAACCGTAGTCGTTGGATGTTTGAGGGACTATCGAAAGAGACGTAATGGTCATTGAAGGCAACCTATAAGGATACCTTAGCATTTCGAAGGGACTGTCGTCATATATTCGTAGGCAACATCGAGGGACAAGATCATTTCTCGTAGGCAACTCGAGGGACGTTAAGGGACTATGATCTTTATGATGACTTTTAGATTGAGGGTCTTTTGCTAAGATATCCCTACGTTCGAGGGACATGACCATTATTTTCCGAGGCAACCAAGTGAGGTATACCCTAAGGGTGCAAGTGCACAAATGATTTAATTCCATTATTTATCTTGCAATTAGGGTTTTCTATCGTTCATTTTTATCTTTCCATACAATCCTATTAATCTAAGCATTGCATAAAATATAGTAATAGGAGATATAGGCGGAAATGTAAATCTAAGCTATTACAGAGCTTTGGGGCAGTTACATAATAGTGAAGAATGCGGAAAAGAAACCCTAAAACTATTACATCCCGGAAGTAATTACATGATAATAATGAAAAAAAGCGGAAAAAGTAAAGCTACGCTATTACAGTTGATAATGCGAC
This sequence comes from Vicia faba, assembly GCA_948472305.1. NCBI lineage: Eukaryota > Viridiplantae > Streptophyta > Magnoliopsida > Fabales > Fabaceae > Vicia > Vicia faba. Next base: position 1,484,052,627 of record OX451738.1, read on the forward strand.
CTATACAATTTTTCTAAAAGTTAAAATATAAAAGAATAAATAAAAAGAAATTAAGGAAAAATTAAAACCTAAAATTCTAAGTTAATGTTTTTGGTGTTTTTTGTAGAAAATAATTTTAAGTTAATTAAAAAACCTAATTCTAACTAATTTTAATAAATAAAAAGTTAATTAACTTAATTTATTAATAAATGAAAAAAAGCCAAAAATTCAGTTACTAACTAAAACAAAAACTTAATCCTAATTTGTTAAAAAAAAAGGATTAATTAAAGGGTTAATTACAAAAAAAACCTAAAACCTAATTGTTTTCCTAATTTGTAGAAAAAAAGTTAATTAATTAAATTAAAGAGTTAATAAAAAAAAGAGTTAATAATAATAAATTAAAATGTAAAACCTAAATTAATTAGGGTTTGTAAAAAAAGTTAAGTTTTCCAATTAATATGGTTTTTGATTTAAATAAAATTAGAGTTTATATGAATTTAGGATTTTTAAGGAAGATATTAAAGAGAAAGAAATGAGGCAAAAATGGTTAAAAATAAGCAAAATTATACATATTGCCAGGGGAGGATGTTGAACCAAAAATTAATTTAAAACCTGAAATTAGATTAAAAAACCTTAAAATTAATTATTCGAGTTTATTATGAAAAATCAAAGGTTTGTGAAAAATGTTAAGTTTTATGAAAAAGGTTTTAAATAGAAAGAATGAAATAGGTAAAAGGATAAATAGAAAGGAAGAAAACCAAAACCAATAGGGGTGGATGTTGAACCCATGCCCTTAACCTTCTCAGGATATCTGCCTCGCCATGCATTGGTGGTTTTTCTGTTTTTGCCATTAGTGTTTTATAATAACCCTGCATGGGATCCTGTCTAAATCTGCAGTGTTGAATCTCATGAATACATTAAATAAATTACTATATCATGAAATACAAATAAAGCAAATATATGAAATTTTATAATGTTAAAACCGATATGACATGTATGAATGCTTCTACACCCTTTTGATCATGGAGATCTAACCAGCCTTACCCTTACTGGAGAAGTAGTGAGATGTGAATTTGTAACAAGGATGACTTGTTTTGTAGTGAGATGGAGGTTTGTAATAAGGATTTCAAGGTTTTAGGATTCTTGAAAGAATTTGATATTTTGACAGGATTGTGGCAAAGGTTTTTTTCTCCTGTTGTTTGTGTGAAAAGAATGAGATTATATAATGGAAATTAGAGAAAAAAATAAGCTTTGAATGTGCAATTGGGCCTCCAATAACTACAAGCAATAGTGCAGATTTTTATTCACTTGAGTCCATCATGTTCCAGGCTAAATCGAAGGGGCTTAAGTGCAATTTTTGAAGTTGAAATATGAAAACAAAATGTATCCGACATCGAGAACTAAGTCCTGTCCAAAAATAGGCTCAATCAGATAAACGGTGAATTAGTGATGAATTTTTGAATTTTTAACTCAGACAAACTTATTTTGGGCTCCTGTATCGACTCTGACACGTTCTTCAATAAAAATTGGTATTTATCGGAGCATAACTCGGTGTCGACTTTGGAAGAAAAGTTGTAGATCTCTAAGTTAGTGACCTTGTGTAAAAAGATAGGCCCAATCCGATAAAAATTGACTGAGTTATGAATTTTCGAAGTTTTGACCCAGATGAAATAATATTCAGCATTCAGGATTTTTGGCGCGTCACATGCATTCTGAGCAAAAAATGAAGGCCTTTTGAATACCGTTCGAACTCAATACCTCCTGTGAAAACTTATCCAACTAAATTTTTGAAATTTTGGCGCCAGAACCAGCTTGATACGATGAAAATTGACCAAGTTATGATTTTCTGAACATGACGCAAATAAACTTCTGTCACAAATTTTCTGTACGTAAATACTTGATAAATCTGCATTTTTGAAGACCTTCTGATCGAAATTGGCTTCCATCCATGAGAGATGAAAACGTAAATGACGTCAAGACGGAATTTTGGCCACCGAAATGGGTTTAAAACAAGCCACGGTCTTCAAGTTGTGAATTTTTTAGTGCATAAAAACTGCACTTTCAGCACACTTTTTCACCATATTTCTTCGAGAAAACTCACACATTCGGAGACCTTCTTTAAAGAATTGACTCTTGAGCCGAACCTGAACTTGAGAATACGTTATCAGAGATATCTTGGTGAAATAACACCTGAATATGACGTGTCGGGTTGGACTTGTGAATCTTTGAACCCTGAATCATTGCAAAACGGCGAACCGATCTTCAGCACAGAAAATACTCTGAGAACATCCATTGGTGAAATAAACGTCACTTGTAACCTGAAGAAGCTTGATAAATATACCTTTATTCCATAACCATAAAATCAATAATATGCGTGTATGAAATGAGGGTAAATTTTGGGGTACAACAACAGGTTATTTTATCCTGGTTCGTTTGAAACTCAAACTACTCCAGTCCACCCGCCAAGGTGATTTCTCCTCTCTCAACGAGGAGTTAATCCACTATAATCAAAACTGATTACAAATGCACAACCAAACTGTTGTGACTAACAATACAATGCACAAGCCAACTGCCAGTGACTAACAATATAATGCACAAGCCAACTGCAAGTGACTAACAATATAATGCACAAGCCAACTGCAAGTGACTAACACCTCTAAGACTCAACTAGTCCTAGCCCTCTTGAGAAATCTGACCCAACTGGTCTCTCAAGGAACAATTATAAAGATTATCTCTTAACAGTAGTGAATCAGAATGCTTCTAATAAGCTATATCACAAAATGTGATTTATCACTAAGATTTTAGACCAGCTCTTAAGAATTACCCACTATATACAAAGAGGTTACAAGAATGAAAATAGTGAGCTTCAGTATATTTTGCGCGGATCAGTAACCTTGCTTTGAAACAAATGGTCTTCTATACATAGCTTCAAATTTTGACTGTTACTGCCTTGAAGAGAGAGTATGCATTAATGATGAGTGTTAGCTTGACCTTTATGTTTCCAATGCTCTCAAGCATAGTACCACTTGAGTGTGTTAGCTGTCTTAGCATTAAATGATCAACGGTACTGTCAGAGCTTGTCTCTGTAAGTTTAAGAGTTTGCTTGAAGCGTTGCAATATCAAAGTTTGCTTTAACTTTTCTTCTATCAGAGTTTGCTATATCTCTCCTTCTGTCAGAGTTTTCTTCATTTTATGTTCATTAAAGTTTGCTTCAACTTGCATTATCAGATATTGCTTTCAGCGTGCTTCTTTCAAATCTTTGCTTCAGCTAGCTTTATCAGAGGTTGCTTAAGATTACTTTTTATCAGAGTTTGCCTTGGAGTGCTTCCTTCAGAGTTTGCTTCAGACTTGCGTTTACATAAAAAAATTTAGGAACTTCTTTATCCTTTTTCTGCTCAGCGTAGAATGATATTCCACTTTTGAGAATGCTTGGGTCAGAACATCATCTGAATTAGAAAACATGCACATCATAGTATAAAATATATTATACAAAATTTATTTCATTGTTATCATCAAAACTCTAAGATATGATTAGAACCAAACTTTGTTCTAACAATGGCTAGGATTGAAAGCATTTTTGTTCATTTGAACTCTCGAGTTGTATTTTCTTTGTTTATTCAAACAATTATTATCATGTCAAAACTTTGTTATTTCATTAATGCATTACACATGTTTGTCTTGAATTAATTTGTTTTCATTATGCTTACACTGCTTTATACTTACTTTTTGTGATATTCAACTCTCGGCCAAAATCTCTAAGCCTTAGAGGGAGGATGATGAAAACGATACCACAATCTCTACAGTATGCTTTTGAATAGACCCTGCTGACGATGTACATGCGTTGTTTCAAATCCAAAACAGTGGAGTTATAAGGAAGATAATCCCTAGTCAACCCATTTGAGCATAAGTAGGAGTTTTTATTTTCTTTTCCCCTGTACTGGCTGGAGAAAGTACCTGCGAAGGCTTTGTGGATAACTTGAGTGTCATCCCAACTCATGAGGTTCCTGGTAACTGTTGATCAAAATGATAATTCTTCTACTGATAGGCAAGTGACAAGATGACGGGACATAGTCGTACGCTTTAATCCCTAAATTTTCCTAGAATGTCTTTTCATATTTTTAGTCCACCGGGATACCCTTTTTTCCCAAGCCACCTTTTTAGGTTTTTGACTTGTCGGGTATACAGATTTTTTTGTTTTTATCCCTCATTTTTGCCTAAACTTTTTTGGTTCGCCGGGATGCCCTTATCTTTGCCTAGGCCAGTCGACCTAGCAGGTATTTTTCATGTGTGGTCTTTTCCGACTATGTTCATGTTCTCAGGATGTAGTGAGTTGTTACCGTCCATAGTGTTGTGTTGTAGTATTGTCAAGATGTTTTCTTGATGGCACATGATTCGTTGCTGGATGCGTGCGTAATTCCCCAAGTGATTTGGATGGAGATATGCCCCTGGTTATTTGGCACTTTTGGAGAGACTGCCTCAGCTGTGTTAGACATTATGTCATGCCCCTTGCTTATGAAAGACATGTGATTGGAAGTGTCTTTCCCGCTGAGGTGATTCTTTCTATTGAGAGGATGTTTGTTCATTGAATATCCATTGTGCGAATTTCTCTGTTTTCAAATAACTAGTCATATGCAAACAATGTCATTTAAAGAATGCAAACTCATGTCTGTCTTGAAAATTTTTTGAAAATGTGTTTTGCGTAGTAAAACAAAATTTGCAAGAATGTGATATAAACTCAGGATTCGTAACAAGTCCTACAGGAGTCAGGATACCTTGGTAACAATATGCTCTCAAACTAACCCATGCTTCAACTAGGACTTTTAAGGGTTATAACGTAGCCTGGTTCACGGTTTAAGAAACAAAGCATAAATGCTCAAAATTTATTTGTACCCACTCATTCCTCGTGATGTCCTTCAGTCATATGCTTAGTTAATTGCGCGTTTAGAATCCCAGTTGAGTCGCGGAGTACTGTCCTTGATGTTCCGGTGATGGTTCGGATACTGAAAGTTTATTTTGCATAGGCAGTCATTTTTGTAATCTTTTTTGTCGAGGATTTGTAAGACCTCTTTCTTTATTTTTTTATTATCCCTGTCTTTTTCCTGAACTGTTTCTTTTTGTGATTACAGTCAGTGGTATGCCCCGGTTTTTTTCTTAAGTCTCCTTCATAGGTTTTGACTTAATGGTCTTTTATTTCGAGAGATAATGAATGCATGTCTTGACGATTATGCGGAACCATCATCGTCTTTTGTTTTGGAAAGACGTACTCGATGCCATTCATTGTGTACGAAGCGACAAATTATGACTGAATGCGCACCTGAATTAACTGAGAAAACTACCCTGCCCCAGGTTATGATTAAAGGTTTTAATTTATGTGAAAAGAAAACTCCTACTTCTTTGACTCAAAGGAGTTGACTAGGGATTATCTTCCTTATAACTCCACTGTTTGGGATTTGAAACAATGCTTGTACATCATTAGCGGGGTATGTTCAAAAGCATACTGTAGAGATTGTGGTATCATTTTCGTCATCCTCCCTCTAAGGCTTAGAGTTCTTAATCAAGAGTTGAATATCACGAAAAGGAAGTATAAAGCAGTTTAAGCATAGTGAAAATAGATTAATTTAAGACAAACATGTGCAATGCATTAATGAAATAACAAAGTTTTGACATGACAATAATTGTTCGAATAAGAAAACAAAATACAACTTGAGAATTAAATGAACAAATATGCTTTCAATCCTAGCCATGTTTTGGTAGGGGAGCAGTGATCACATTGGGAGTCTCAGGCGGGTCGAATTCGTTCTCCTTGGCATCAATCATGTTCTGAATCTTGTATTTCAGTGCCTAACAATCGTTAGTATCGTGCCCCGGGCTGTCAGAAGGATAAGCCCACCTTGCATTCAGATTATAGTTAGGAGAGGAAGTCTTAGGGTTCGGATGAGAGTTTATCATCGTAATTAGATTCATATTCAACATGTGTTGAAATGCTTGTGACAATGGCATGTTGATTTGGGTGAACTGCCTTTGAGGTCTTTCCACCCTTGGCTGATTTTTTTGATGTTGTGGTCGTTGTGCAAGTGCCGAATTAGAGATCAGCACTGCCCCCACAGATTGGTGGTAGTCTGCCTTGCTACACCCCTTCTAGCCGTGTACAACATTGGCTTCCCTCTTTCCACCAAATGACTTCTTCTTTGTACTCGAAGAGGTATTTTTATGGATCTTGCCACTCCGAATCCCAGCTTCTACTCTTTCTCTAATCAATATCATCTCGGTGAAACTAGCTGAGGAGCTACCAATCAAGTGATTGAAGAACAGCCAGACAGTGTACCAAGGAACATATCCACCAACTCCCTATCAGACAAAGGGGGTTGGACTCTCCCTGCCAGATCTCTCCACTTCTGTGCATAGTCCTTAAAGCCTTCACTTGCACCCATGGACATACTCTGGAGTTGAGTATGAGTAGGAGCAAGGTCGGCGTTGTATTGATACTGCTTATAAAAAGCAGTAGCCAGATCTTCCCAGTTTCAGACATTGGTTCCCTCTAGTTGGTAGAACCATTCAAGATGAGTCCCTGACATACTGTCTTGAAAGAAGTGGACCCACAAGTTTCTATCAGCGGTGTAGGACTGGATCTTCCTTACATAGGAACGGAGATGGAGTTTTGGGCAAGACACCCCATCGTATTTTGCAAAAATTGGAGCCTTGAACTTCTGCGGGATGACCACTCCCGACACCAATCCCAATTCTTCGAAGTATTACCCAGGTATCCTCTGGACTTCCATAGCACTCAGACGATCTTTCAACTGCTTGTATATATCCTCAGTAGGAGGATACTGCTCATCATTGTAGTCCGTATCATTGTCAGAAACTTCAGGACCGGGGTCGTTTTCCCTTGTCTCTCTTTCTTGGTTCTCCCCTTCCTTGGATGAAGAGGTCAGATTGACTTGTTGCTTTAACGCCCCCCTGAACCTTCTGCCCATATTCAAAATACCATAGACTTTCTTATTTTTCTTTTTCTCCTTCAGGATGAGGGCTTTCAGATCCTCCTGCCCTTTCGCCAGATTTATGAACATCTGTTGGGATTGGGCATTTTGTGCCTGAAGATCTTTGATGCTTTGTTCAGAAGACATTTCTGCTGAACTAAACAACGAAGAAGATGAGAAGCCTATAATGGTACCTGTTTATGCAATGCTATGGATGGGATGTGCATGCAATGATTTCAAGGATTCTTAAAGGCTCAAGTTTGTATAACCAAAAGGAACACACGTTAATTGCATTAATAAGTTCGATTTGTTACAAAGAGTGCCTTTAGGCTTACAATAAAACAAAACAAAACTTAAAGCAAAAAATAAACTAGGTCTCCCAGGAGCGCATCCTTTTTGGTGCAATGTAGGCGTTTATGTTCTTTTCTTCATGAAGTAGTCTAGTGAGCTCCAGGAATTTCTTCTCGTTGGCATAGAACTGAGCTTCAAACGTGTCCTGCTCCTCTTTGAGTTGGACCCAAGATTTCAGTAACTCTTCATGATCAGTTGGCATGTCAGGATGATGACCAAGGAAAGTAGTATCTCCTTCAATAATTGGTTCCACAGTTATTGGTAGGACAACAGGGTAAGGCATCATAAGACTTTAGGTGCGAGCTCGTACCCATCGGAGATAAGGCTCAAGAGGAATGGAATTCTTGTGCCCCAGCGTCTTGCTATCAATTTTATGCACCATGTCCCAAGCTTTTATGAACCTTGTGCGGTATCCCTGAGCATCATTCTCATGGTTGGAGGCGATTCAATGAACAAGCGTATCATTAGGACTGTCTCTTCTCTCATAACCAAACTGACGTAGTGCCTAACAAGGGTTGTAAGTGATTCCTCCCCTAATGCCTAAGAGAGGGACATTAGGGAATTCACCACAGCGATCGATGATGGTAACATCTTTCGAGAACCGTGAACACCAATGAATGTCTGAATGTGTAAGGGACATCAACCTACGAGACCATTTCAAACCCTGTTCATTCTTCAAAACTGACCTGGGTAAGTGCGAAATAAACCACCTAGCCAATAGAGGAGTGCAACACAAGAGGGTCCCCCTTCTCTTTAGAGTGTGAGCATGCAGAGAGTGTAGAATATCCCCGGGTAAGGTAGGCATCGGATTGTGAGACAGAAAAACCTTAATAGTGTTCACATCTATGAGTTGATCCGCATTAGGGAAAAGTACCATCCCGTAAACGAGAAGTGCCAACACCTTTTCGAAAGCTTGTAAATCCAGGGTATCCCATTAATGGTAAGCCTTCTCGAATAGAAACTTAACCGGGATTTCTTGGACACTTCCTTTAGTCTCCCAATTTGTCACTACGTCAGACCATTGTAAGGACAGAGCTCTAGCAATATCTTCAGCTTTGGATGTTCTTCCGCACCGTTGAAAGGTAACAGATCAAGAATAGGTACCCCTAACAACTGATAAAATTCCTCCATAGTAGGTACTAGTTGGTAATCCAGGAAGGTGAAACAATGGTGCACGGGATCAAAGAACTGAAACAACACTTTTAACAATTCTTCATCAGGTTTTGCAGTGACCAAGTTGAGCAACCGACCATGCTTTTTAATAAATGGAGAACTTTCAGGGACCCTTAATGCCAGCTCCTTTAGTTGGAGAGGCACTTTCACAAGGTTAATTTTTATAGTGTTCCTACGGGCGGATGCCATGTCCTACAAAACAAATCAAAAATAAGCCCTAGGAAATCCTTGAAATGGTTAGTTATAATATGTCATGCTTATGATGTCATGATTATGCTAGAAAATCACATGTATAGAAAACAACAAGCAAGTCACACCAAGTCCTTAGGTTTAAGGCCTGCTGGAGTTTTAAGGTCATACCCTCTTGAAGTTGGATTGGTTCAACCTGTCCTATAAATAGTAACCGGGTTCTAAGGGATCTCAATATCACTGATCTTTCCCCCAGCTTCGTTCAATAGGCAGTTGACTCGCAACCAAACAAAACTTAAGAGTCAAACCTCAATGAGTGTAGCATCGAGTATCTGTCGACCTTGAGAATACACAAAAGCCGACCATCTCGCTACGTCCTACTGGCCAAGTTGTGCAATTAAAGGTTCTAAGGTCAGTTGATGCTTCACAACACCATGCGGCGGCCCCGTACTCTCCCTGATTGACTCAAGGGTTACCGGTACCAACCAAAATGCCACATCAACGTAGCTACTGCTTCAACCGTGTCGGTATACCCCGCACAGTTCCCTCACAGTTTATTGCTACTTACCTAAAAGGTGTTCCCCGATCCGGGTGTAGGATCCATAGTAACCGAAACAATCCCTTAAAAGTAAAGCAATCAAGACAAGCAAGAGAAGCAATTAAATGACCTAGATCCTAAGGTATACCCCACTTATTTAAATCCCCAGTAGATTCGCCAGTTCTGTGATACGGTGGCAGAACTGACTGTTAATACTGGTTTGTGTTTTGTATTCGCAAATGTCGCGGTAAGCAAGAGTTGCCACCGACTTTTATTTCATCCAGCAAAGGAAAAGGAAAAAGAACAGAAAAACCTTTTTCGAGATGTTTCTGAGTACGGGGGGTAGATTATAGAAATGGAAGGTGTTAGCACCCTTTATATCTGTGGTTTTCCACGGGATTTTAGATGCTAGCTCATGTTTTGGAAATTGCTTGTGCTTTGTGTGTTTTGAAAATTGTTTTGAAAATGCCTTAGTGCAGCGATTCGCTTTGTGATAACTCTTGTATCAGTCCTCAAGAGTGTTGACAAGGCAAATGTTTTTGAGAGTGTTTTAAAATATTTTTGTGTAGGTGCAAAAAGTTGTTTTGATAAAGCATCTAAGAACTTATCTACTTATAATCGAAAAGGTCGTTCTTTTCTCCCTATCCTTTAGATAGTGTTATCCTACTATTAAGGAATAGGTAGCAATGTCGTTGGAGTTTTAAGGGACGTTCGAAGGGACAAGTACAATCAAAAAAGCAATGTTAGGAAATTTTAGTAATCATCCTAAAGCCTTAAAGATATTTTTCTGAGGCAACATCCAAATGCGTCAGTTTAGATCTTTTGGAACTAGAGGACGACCACTAACATTCCCTATACCTCATGACCATTTACCGAAGGCAACCGGAGTGGAGTAAACCCTAGGAGTGAGCATGTGAAAGTGTATTTTTTTTCCAGTTTATTTATCTTTTCACATTTAGGGTTTTCTACTGTATTAATTGCAATTTGTCTTTTCATACAATTCTATTAACATACATCTAACAGCTTATAGCTTACGGAAATTAAAATGCGAGAAATTAAAGTCCTAGCTATTATAAGGCTTTCGCAGATACATAATTATTTTGACTGTAAATAAAGATGCGGAAATTTAAAACCCTAATTACTATTACAAACTCGGAGCAGTTACAATAATAGAAAAAGGAAAATTAAAGGCGCGTGCAGCGAATTAAATGCGAGAAATAAGTAGAAAACCTAAAATCTAATTGAGAAAATATTTAGGTTATTTTTTGAGAAAAATTAGGTTATGTACAACATTAAACCCTAATTCTAATTATTTTAAATTATAATAAAAAAAGAATTAAATTACCCTAATTTAATTAAACTAATTAATTAATAAAATATTTTCATAATAAAATGATTTTTGATGTTTTTATGATTTTTTGATTAAATAAAAAAACATGATTTATGGTGTTATTTGAAAAAAAGAAATAATTAATAAATAACAAAAAGGAATTAAAATAAAATAAAAAAGAAAAGAATTGGGCCTGTTTGATGAGCAATTAGGGGGTGCATGCTGAATTTGTGCCAAGCCCATGAATGTTGAGCCCATTCCTACGCCTGATTCTGTGCAGCCACGTTTGGAGAATGCACCATGGTCTTTCCTTGGTTTGAGTGTTAGATCTGTGTTGGTAATGATCCAGTGGCTGGATGTTGAGACTACATGGTAGGCGCTTGGAACGTGTATACATGGAATCTGCAAATGAACGTTAAGAAAATAAAGAAAACCCAGGGACCTAAGGTCGAACCCAGGTCCTCTCCACTATCCAACGCACGCTTCACCACTGAGCTATATTGTTCAGTTGTCAATATAATAAGACTAAATTATAATATAAAAAACAAGGTAAATAAACTGAAAAATGCGCGTAATTTAAACAAGCCAATGGTGTTGTGCCAAATCATCATCTTCTTCTCATGTCCGTCATCTTAGGTATCAGACTTATACCTACGGACATTTTCCATATCTATAAACCTGCACGCTTCAAAAATCCATAAATCGCATGATAAATTAAAGGTGAGTACATGGATCAATTCGTCTTGATCCCACGAGCATCATGGTATCCTTTTCTTGGCCTAATTTCACTTGTACAGAGAAGCCCCAAAACGAATTCTTAAACCCTAGCCATTGCAATCATCAATATATGTATCAAAACGCCATTTAAATAATTCAAGCATGTTGCAAATATGTCAATAAACACAAAAACATCATTAGAATATGCTTATGATGCAAGAATTGTTGTAATCAATTTTGAAACAAGGAGCAAACCGTGGGAAGGCTATGGGACGATTCAGGACTTGGGAATGCTTGCAATTAATCGTGTTAGCTTCAGGAGAGGTCCATGAATCGTTTAGAAGCTTTGGAATGTTTTGAATCACCCTCTATGTGAGAAAACGATCTACCACTTTTTTGCCAAAATTTGAGTTTTGCTCTTCAACTCTCACGACTGCAATCCTTGTTCTTTTGGCTTGGTTGTGTTGTGTATATGTAGTAGAGTGTATTAGGTCAACAAAAAACAACATGAATCTTGAAATTTAAGGAGAAAAGATCTTGATTGTTAAATGCATTATTTGTTTCCAAAATAAGCCAAATCATGCCATTCTTGCTCCAATCATCCTTGATACAATTTGATCCTGATATGCCAGCTTGATTAGATTTGATTCTAACAAAAATCAAATAAAAAATCAATCTTTTATTTTTTTTTCCATTTATTTTATTTAATTTGACTTTTAAATAATAAAAATCAAAATCAAAATAAATAAATAGATCAAATAATATATGGATTCTGTTTTGGGTCGTGGACCATGTCTTCAAGAAGATACAATCATGAAAAGCTAGGCCCATTTGACAAAAAATTCACTTTTGAGCATATTTGACTTTTGGCAATTTTCCAAAAATGGCCAACTTTGACAATGCATATATCTTCCAATTTTAACCCTAGAGAGGCGTTCACTGACTTTTAGAAATCTTAGGATGTCCCCTAAACCACCCTTTTGGTTTCATCTCAATTGGGTCTTCCATGTTCATGTAAGAAGCTTTGACCCAAAAGGTGTTTTTGTTGACTTTTCAAAAGGACCTATAATGTAGAAATTCATATCTTTTTATGAGTGCATTTTTTGAACTTGAGGGATGAAGATGAGTTGTAGGAAATTTGATTCTCTTCAAAATGAGCCTTGGATGGGAAATTTATGATGAAGTATGAGAAAGTTATGCTTGGTCAAAGTTTGGTTGACTTTTCCTAAGAAACCCTAATTTAGCAACTTTTGAGTTTTGATGAATTAGGAGCATTCCTTGAGGAATCATGATCAACCTTTGATCAAATGATTAATATCACTTCAAAATGTTGATGTTGACCAAAAATCTTGAAGTTTGACTGTATGTGGGTCACAGTTGACTTTTGACCTAATACAGTTGATTTTCAAGCATCTTAGCAGTTGACTGAGCAAACTTCTTGTGTAAGGCATGACACTTGGCATGGATCATCTTGAGGACATATTAGGACTATTGAAAAGATTTTAGGCCTTTGGAGCTCACCCATATTGATGAAAAGGGAAACCCTAGTTGGAGGTTCCTTGCTTTAGGAGAGAGTTTGTCTGGTCAACTCTTGGGCATCCTTGAGCAAGTTGGGGGTCTTAATGAGCATATGTTGAGTAAAATGGGAGGGAAAATTTTGGGGTACAACACCTATGAAGGAGACTTAAAGAAAAAACTGGGGCATCCCGCTGACTGTAATCACAAAAGAAACAGTTCAGGCAAAAGACAGGGATAGCAAAATAAAAAAAAGAGGTTACAACAAATCCTCGACAAAAAAAAACAAAAAAAATTACAAAATGACTGCCTCTTCCAAATAAACTTTCAGTATCTGAACCATCATCGGAACATCAAGGACAATATGCCAAACTTAATTGGGATTCCAAATGCACAATTAACTGAGCATATGACTGAAGAACATCACGAAGAATGGATAGGTACAAATAAATTTTGAGCCTTTATCCTTTGTTTCTTAAACTGTGAATCAGGCCACGTTACAACCCTTAAAAGTCCTAGCTGAAGCATGGGTTACTTCGAGAGCATACTGTTACAAAGGTATCCTGACTCCTGTAGGACTTGCTACGAATCCTGAGTTGATATCACATTCTTGCAAATTTTGTTTTACTACACAAAACACATTTTCAAAAAAAATTAATTTCAAGACAGACATGAGTTTTACATTCTTTAAATAACATTGTTTACACATGGTTAATTGTTCAAATGGCAGAGAAATTCACACAATGAATACTCTGAACAAAAACCTTCTCAATGAAAAGGATCACCTCAAGTGGAAAAACACTTCCAACTAAAGGGGCACGACAGGATCAATGTCCATCATTTGGGGAAGTCAAGTCAAGATTCAAGGAATCTCTCAAAGATGCCAAATAGTCAAAGGCAGGTCTCCATCTGAATCACTTGGGGAATTAGGTATGAATCCCAGCAACGAATCCTGTATGATCAAACAAACATCTTCTGGAAGTATGGCAATACTTACCACTATGGATAGTGACAATTCTCTGTACCCAGTGAACATGGACATAGTCGGGAAACACTATGCATGAACAAGGACCCGCTAGGTTGACTGGCCTAGGAAAAAATAAGGGCATCCCAGCGAACCAAAAGGCTTCGGGAAAAATTAGGGATAAAGACAAAAAATAATTGTACACCCGATAAGTCGAAAACCTGAAAAGGCGGCTTGGGCAAAAAAGGGTATCCCGGTGGACTGAAAATCAAAAGAAACAGACCAGGCAAAAGTTAGGGATTAAAGCATACGACTATGTTCAGTCGTCTCGTCATTTGTTTAGTCAATAGAAGGTTTATCATCCTGATCAGCATTTATCAAGCACCCCAGGAGTTGGGATGCCACTCAACTATCCACAAAGTCTCCGCAGGTACTTTCTCCAGCAGGTACAGAGGCAGGGGAATCTTACGCAAGGTCACCACTATATCCTCAGTTTACAACCTACTGATGTCAGGTGTTCTTGTATCCCCGGCGGAATAGGAATTTCCAACTATTGCTCTGACATCAGGTTTTCCCCAGTGAAGTCGTCAAACTTCTCAGGATTCCCCAATAGGATATCACAAAATCCTCAGGCAGTGCACAAAGCTTTCCTTCCCCAACAAAGTTTATTCCTCTAGCAGCGGAAGATCATCTCCCAGCAGTTCAGCTTTAACAAAATCCGAAGACCTACAATCTTCATCGCCAGCTGCAATTAGAGATTTATTTTCCCTAATTCAACAACGCTGCAATGGAACAACTAATACATTCACATATTGCATTCATACATCATTCTACAAACGTCATAGCATATGCAGTACAAATTCATACGACACAATTTCATTTATTTTGAGAACATTATGATATTGCATACAGCTAACGCTTTACTTTGTAAGGAAAGATCAATCAACAGATATTTATCATCAATAATTTCCAACAGGTCAAAGATTAGCTCTAGAAACTAAACAGAGTAATTATCTACGCGACCAAATACAGCTTTACACTGGCTCTTCACGAAGAAATCTTACACGGGTTTCTCCTAACTTCCAAATACAGCTTTGCATGGGCTCAACATGAAGCAATCTTATAGGGGTTTCTTCTGACTTCCAAAAACAGTTTTACACAGAGTTATCTCGAAGAAACCCTACCCAGTTTCCTTCTGAAGTTTTACACGGACTTATCCCGAAGGAACCCTACCCGGGTTCCTTCTGAAGTTTTACACAGACTTATTCTGAAGCAACCCTACCCAGGTTCCGTATGAATTTTTACACGGACTTATCCTGAAGTAACCCTACCCAGGTTCCTTCTGAATTTTTAAACGGACTTATCCCGAAGTAACCCTACCAGGTTCCTTATGAAGTTTTACCCGAATTCATCACGAAGTAACCCTACCCAGGTTCCTTCTCGGTTCAGATGCAGTTTTACCCGAACTCATCACGAAGCAACCCTACCTAGGTTCCTTCTCATAGCCCTACTACCCAGGCTTTATTTCGAAGTAACCCTACTACCCAGGTTCCTTCTCACAGCCCTACCACCCAGGCTTTATTCTAAAGCGGCCCTACTACCCAGGCTTTATTTCGAAGTAACCCTACTACCCATGTTCCTTCTCATAGCCCTACTATCCAGGATCCTTTTTATGAATTACCTGACACAGTTTTTCATGGGCTTATCCCGAGAAAGCCCTATACAGGTTCCTTCTCTTTTATCTCTGAACAACAGTTCACAACACTGTAAAACCTGGACCCGACCAGATACGATCGATTTCATATTCCCTAGTAAGTCACCGTGAAACACGGACTCGACCAGATAACCGCTCACTTTTGTCTCATCAATCAAGAGTTAATTCCCCAGTAGAGTAATAGACAACCGAAGCTCCTAGACTTTATTTCCCAGGACAAAAATCAACATTCCCCGACAAAGTCCTCCTTAACGGCAGATACATGGATTCTCACCAAGGAATCTCTTATGCGACTGATATCTTTTCTGGATGGCATCTTTAAGCCAATATCCGATGATTCTCCGTCGCCTTCTAAATGGAATCTGTAAACCCATTCCCGATATTATCGATCGACATTCACTTTGTGCGAGTGCAAATTTCTAGGCACTCTAGTGTTCAATCATCTTCCACCTTCAGATCACGAAATGCGGACAAGCCAATCTAAATCCTCAGGTTTAAGAAGATTGAATAGGGGAATTTGTTGTACCCCAAAATTTGCCCTCTCATTCTACTCAACACGTGCCCATTGAGGTCCTCAACTTACCCAAGGATGCCCAATAATTGATCAGACAAATTCTCTCCTAAAGCAATGAACCCTTAATTAGGGTTTCCATTTTCATCAAGATGGGTGAGCTCCAAAGGTCTCAAATATTTTCCATAGTCCTAGTATGTCCTCAAGACCATCCATGTCAAGTTTCATGCCTTACACAAGAAGTTTGCTCAGTCAACTGCTCGAATGCATGAAAATCAATTGTACTAGGTCAAAAGTCAATTGTGACCCACATACAGTCAAACTTCAATATTTTTGGTCATCATCAACATTTTGAAGTAATATCCATCACTTGATCAAGGATTGATCATAATTCCTCAAGGAATGCTCCTAATTCATCAAAACTCAAAAGTTGCTAAATTAGGGTTTCTATAGGAAAAGTCAACCAAACTTTGACCAGGCATAACTTTCTCATACTTTATCATAAATTTCTCATCCAAGGCTCATTTTGAAGACAATCTAATTCCCTAAAATTAATCTTCATCCCTCAAGTTCAATAAATGAACTCATTAAAAGATATAAAATCAGACATTATAGGTCCTTTTCAAAAGTCAACAAAAATACCTTTTGGGTCAAAGCTTCTTACATGAACATGGAAGACACAGTGGAGATGAAACCAAAAGGGTTGTTTAGAGGACATCCTAAGCTTTCTAAAAAGTCCAAGAACACCCTCTTAGGGTCAAATTGAGAGAGATATGCATTGCCAAAGTTGACCATTTTTGGAAATTTGCACAAAGTCAACAGTGCTCAAAATTGCATTTTTTCCACATGGGCCCATCTTTTTCAAGATTAAATCTTATCCCTAGCATGGTCCACGGCCCATGGGACCCTCCTTGCCTCCTTTATTTATTTATCTAATTTATTTTGATTTTATTTATTTAAAATTCAAATCAAATCAAATTAAATAAAAAATAAATCAAATAAATGGGATAAGATTTGTTTCAGCATTGATTGAATATCTCATGAGCTATCAAATAGCCAAAAAAATTGTGCAAGTTTGAGAATAGGAAGAAATCTCCATGTTTGGAAAGATTGGAAGCAAACTTAAAGACCATAACATATTTTGATTCTTCCCAATTCTATTACCCTAGATTGATTCACTACTTATACCAGGACACTCAAGACCTAGAGGACAAGGAAACAGATGCGCAACTAGCCTCAAACCAGAGAGAAAAATTCCAAATTTTCCAACAAAAAGTGCAGATCGGTTTTACTTCTGGAGGCCGATTCAAGTTGTTCTAAGGATCAAAGAATAATCCTTGAACATCTAGGAATCTATCACGATCATTCCCAAAGCTTGTAGTGTCCAGAACCGCGCCCTTGCACTCACGGTTTGTTCTTATCTTTTCTAATATCGATTTCACTCATTCATCCATTATAAATATGATCATCATGTGAATGTTTCTGGATATTTCAATTTAAGCTTGACTGGAGGTATAATCATTTGTCATTGTTAGGGTTCTGAAGCTTCAAATTGGGGAACCCTATCTAGAGTAAAATTGGACAAAATTAGGGGTACTATCATGCTCAGGAGATCCTTTATAGTCAATCCATGTCTTTGGTTTGAATTTATGTTGCTTATATTGTGTTTTAGAATGTTGCAGGTTTGTAGTTACGAACAAAATCTGTCACTATAGCCTATAGTGACGGAAATTACTGTAGGTAAATGTCCATCACCTAAAACGATGGATCAATGAAGAAGGTCATGGCATGGTGTTTATTGATTGGCCCATTCAAATCTCTGGGGACCCACAGCGTGCGCATTTTAAAATGTGTCCATTGATCCAATTTCATATTATAATATTTTGTTTTGCTTATATGTATGAATGATCAGGATGGCACAGTGGTAGAGGCAATGGGTGTTAAGGCTTGGCGTGTGCATAAGGGCAGAGGTTCAAACCCTGCCTCTTACATATCATTTTTCCAATTTATTCTTGCAGATCTGGTGCTCCAAGGTTAAGCGCGCATGCTATGTACCATCAAATGTTCATTGTTGTACCCCAAAATTTGCCCTCTCATTTCTCAAAGGATCATCCTGGACCCTCGGGTTTGCTTCTATCAAGTTCCAAGTCTTGAATTATCAACTTTTCAAGAAAATCACTCACAAGGGTAAAATGGTCAAAAGCACACTGAAAAAAGTCAAACTTTGACTTTTAAATCAAAAATCAAGTTTCAACAATTATATCTCATCAAGACATGAAACTAGTTCATCAAAATCAGAAGTCAGAAATTACTTTGAAAAAATCAAATTTCTAAACATTTAGAAAATTTTCTAAGTGATAAGAGAATATGATACTTCAGAACTTCTGAGTCAGCCTCCACGAAAATGCAGTCAAAAGTTACAAACATGGTTCAGAACATAGTTCTTCAATCAGAACATGACTCTTCAGCGCATGGAGGTTACGTTTCTGATCTTCTACGATCAGAACATCACCAAATCCCAAAACCTCATTTAAGCAACCTGTTGCACTGCTGCATCACAGTCCTGCAATCAGCTGCTGACCTAGTCCATGCCTGCACTTTCTCAAACCCCATATTTGCATCAAATTAGCATACGAAAACTTTGATTAAAAAGCAATGAAACAATATACCAAAAAGGTTTGAATCCCATTTGTTTTTCCCCTCCAAAACCACATCAAACCCATCTATAAATAATATGCTCCATCACACGTTCAAGGGGTTGGATTTTGGAGAGAGAGAATTGTCAAAAGAGAGAAAAGAAAGCTGTGAAACCTTCATAAAAATCCAGAAATCCCAAATAGAAAACCAAAACCTTTGTTCTTCCCTTTGAGTCCAAGAACTTGGCAGTTTTCTCTTCTGTTACTTTTGCTGACTCCAGAACATCCGAAGGCAGCAGTTCAAACTCCAAGCACACGCTTTAGGATTCAAGGTAAGTATTTCTGACTTTGCATCTTTTCATTCAGAACATCATCAAATATGTGAATACCATAGTATTAATGTTGTCCATATCACTGCATGAGTGAAAAAACTGCGGATCAGAACTTCTTGATTAAGGCTAGGCTCAGGATCAGGATTAGAACTTCTATAAATTGTTGTGCTTTTACCCTTCTAATTTGATGTTTGTTGAAAACTGAATAAGTTATCGTTGTGCTGATTAATATGAGAAAAGAGTTGAAATGTAACACGGAACTTCTGTTTTCACTCACCATTTTAACACACAGAACTTCTATGATTTTCTCACTGTTTAAGCATGCAAAACATATGAGTTCTATTCATTGTTTTAACACACAGAACTTCTACGATTCACTCACTATTTTAACACTTAGAACTTCTGATTTTCACACGCTGATAACACGGTGAACTAATGATTGATCATTCACTGTCTTAGCACAATACAAAATTTATGAGTTCTTCCTACTGTTTTAACATGCACAGAGCTTCTAAGGTTTTCTCACTGCTCTCACATTCATAACTTTAGCACATAACAACCCAGAACTTCTGTGTTTTCCCTCTAACGTTTCTTGCAGGACCTCAGAGTTTACCAAATCCAGAACTTCTGATGCCCACTGACGTTTCCTTCTGGGTCATAGTACTCCTGGCATCAGAACTTCTGATTCCTTTTGTTTTGCTTGCAGCAGCGCGCTGACTCTATATCTCATTTATTTCCTTTTTTATCACTTTCAATATCAATATTCTTTTTATTAGTATAAAAAAGGACATAAAAATACTTTCTTTTTATTAATTTCTCTTTTTTAATTCACCAAGACAGAAAGCCATTTTTCTAAATAAAGTCCTTTTTCTTTCTTGCATTATTATTTCAATGTGGTTGGAATAAACAATTAGGATTTACTTTCTTGCAACCCCTCCATTTGTAAATTTGTATACCCCATCCCCTAATGATTGTAATAGCGTAAGATATTTATTTTCCGTACTTTTTATTGCTAGTAATTATGGTGTGTATGGCAAGATATGAAATCAATAAATAGATCACCCTAATCAAGACTAAATGCATGCAATAAAATACACTTGCACACTGGCACCCTTAGGGTAATCCCACTTTGTGGCCAATCGGAAAAATAGTCATGTCCCTCGAACACGGGCATTCTAGCAAAGACCCTCGATAAAATATCGTATTCCTTCAATGACCCTCAATGTTGCCTTCGGTAAACGATCTAGTACCTAAAAATGACATTGCTAAAACGTCCCATAGGTTGCCTTCTATGACTATACAAACTTCTTACACTCGTCCCTTCACATCCAACGATGGGGCTTCTTACCAAATCAATGGTAAGATAGAAACATCTAAAGGAGGAGGAAAAGAACATCTAAGACCTTTTGAGTAGGTAGATTCACTCCTAGTTGCTCACTTTCTCACAACAAAACATTTTTATACACCCACACTCTCATTTTGAAAATATTTTCGAAAGACAACACTTTGTACGCGTTCTTATAGAGACGAGAACCATTACAAAGGCACTTTTTCTCAAAATCATTTTCAAAACACATCTCATAAACACATCTTTGAACTATTTTTCAAGCAAACACTTTGTACGCGTTCTTATAGAGACGAGAACCATTACAAAGACGTTTTCAAAATAATTTCAAAAAAACCACACCACAAGCACATTCAAACAAAAGCAAGTGATCTAGCGAGTAACTAAGAGCCCATGGAAAACTATGGATGAAAAGGGTGCTAACACCTTCCCTTTTCATAATCTACCCCCCGAACTCAAGAAAACATCTCTAAAGGTCTTTCCTGTGCTTTTTCACCTTTCCTTTTGGATAAAAGGAAAGTCGATGGAGACTCTTGCTAAACCGCAACATTTGCGAATACAAACGTGAAACAAAAAGTCAGCTCTCCCACCGTATCACAGAACTGGCGACTCTGCTGGGGAAATAATAAACTAAAAGCGGGGTTACCTTAGGGTTAGATCACTTTTACTTGTTTCTTTGCATGATTTATATTTTTTCTTTGTATTGGGCTTGCTTTGATCCTTCACCCGGATCTGGGACACCTTTTTAGGTAAATAGAAATAGATTGTGGAAACTGCACGACGTAGACCGATATGGTTGAAACAATGGCTATGTTAGTGTGACGCATTTGTGGGTACTGGTATCCCTCGTGGTGAAATGAGGAGAATACGGGGCCGCTGAGTGGCGTCATGAAGCACTAATTGACTTTAGAACCCTAATTGAACAAACTTGGCCATTAGGACATAGTGAGATAACCGGTTTCGATGTAGAGCTGAAAATTGGTTGATACTCGATACTACACTCATTGAGGCTAGACTTTTGGGATATCTCGGCCGGAAGAAAAGATTTATTGTGCTGAGACATTGCCTAAGAGAAATGTTAGTGATATTGAGATCCTTTAGAACCCGATCACTATTACTAGGACAGGTTGAGCCAACTAAACTTCAAGAGGGTACTTACATATAAAACCCCATACAAGCCTAAAACACAGGAACTTGTTTGCTGTGCGTGTATATATTTACTTGTATATAACATCATAAATATCATAAGCATCATATGCATACTCACTAACCATTTCAAGGATTTAGAAATTTATCTTTGTTTTTGTTTTGTAGATCATGAATTACGTTCGAAGGAACACCATCCGAATCAGCTTTGTAAAAGCACACCCTCAGCTTCAAGAGTTAGCCTCAAGAGTGCCCGGGGATTCTCCTTTTACCAAGAAATACGGTCGACTCCTCAGTTTGGCTACATCCAGTTTCCAAGAAGAGATGATGTGTGTGCTGTTCAAATTCTTTGATCCCGTACATCATTGTTTCACTTTCCCGGGCTATCAGTTGGTACCTACACTGGAAGAGTTCTCTCTACTCTTAGGGGTGCCCGTGCTTGATCAGTTACCATTCACCGGTCTAGAGGGGATTCCAAAACCTGAATTCATCGTCGAAGCTTTGCATCTGAAGAGAGCCGACATCATAGCCAATTGGGAGACAAGAAGCGGGGTTAAAGGTTTCCTAGCCAAGTTTCTATTTTAGAAGGCTCGTTCATTCTGGGACGACATGGATTTTCAAGCTTTCGAAGACACCCTGGCTCTTCTCATTTATGGTTTGGTTCTGTTCCCTAACTCGGACCAATTCATAGATATTAATGCCATCAAAGTCTTTCTCTCTCACAATCCCATACCTACCTTATTGGGAGAAATCTTGCATTGCCTTTATACCCGCATCGTGAAGAAAAGAGGTACTCTCTTGTGTTGTATTCCCCTACTCGCTAGGTGGTTCACTTCACACCTACCTCAATAAGTATTGAAGAACGAGAAAAGACTAAAATGGTCTCAAAGGATGATGTCCCTCACCCATTCTGACATCCGTTGGTGTTCGAGATCCTTGGAAGATGTCTCTATCATTGACCGCTGTGGGGAATTCCCTAACGTCCCTCTGCTCGGTATTAGGGGAGGTATCACCTACAATCCCTTCTTAACTCTTTGAAGGTTTGGGTATGCCCGAAGAGACGGCCCTCATGAGATGCTCATTCAAGGTCTGGTGTTCGACTATGAAAAAGAAGACCAAGGTTACCGCAAGAGGTTTACACGAGCTTGAAGAATGGTGAACAAGGTAGACAGTAGAACTTTGGGACACAAAAACTCTATCCCTCTCGAGTCTTAACTTAGGTGGGTACGGGCTCATGCTCAGAGTCTCGTGATGTCTTACCCTTCCATCCTCCATATTATTATAGAGCCTGGTGTTGAAGGAGACATCCCATACATTATCCTTCATCCTGACATGCATACCTCTCTAGAAGACTTGCAGAAAGCTTGGGTTCAATTGAAGGAAGAACGGGATACCTTTGAAGCCCAATGTTATGCCAGTGAGAAGAAGGTTCGGGAACTCACCAAGCTGCTTCATGAAGAGAGGAATCTGAACGCCTACATCGCTCCAAAGAGGATGCGTTCAACCTTTTTGTCTTAGGAGTTTTTGTTGTATTTTGTTCCTTTCATTGTAAGCCCAAAGAGACATGATGTACTCAAACTTGGATTTAATATAACGGGTGTTCCTTTTGGTTTGAACAAATTTAAATCTCTAATTTCCTTGAAATCATTTTCATATTGCATCTTCATTCATCATAACATCATACAGGTTTCTTACAACAGGTCTCCTTATCCTTCTACTGGTTATTTCACTGAGATGGATATTGAACAGACGGTGAAAGATCTTCAGGCGCAGAACGTCCAGTTTCAACAAATGCTCTTGACTCTGACAAAAGGACAAGAGGAGTTAAAGACTCTACTGGCCAAAGAAAAGAAGAAGAAAGCAAAGAAACCACCCGGTATTGTGATCATGGGGAGAAGGTTCAAAGGACAAGCCAGACATACTTTAGACTTCGCAACATCATCGGGTGAAGGAGATAATCAAGAAGACAGGACCAAGGAAGTGAACAACAACCCAACATCTGAAGAAGAGGAAGAACCCGACTACTCTGAGGAACAGTATCCTCCTGTTGATAATAAATACAAAGAGCTAGAGGATTGTTTGAATGATATGGAGGTCCAGAGGGTACCCGGATTGGATTTTGAAGAGTTAGGACTTGTCTCAGGGGTTGTCATCCCGCAGAAATTCAAGGTCCCCACTTTCGCTAAATATGATGGTGTCTCTTTCCCTAAACTGCATTTAAGGTCATACGTCAGAAAGATTCCACCTCATACGGCCGATAATAATCTATGGGTGCATTTTTTCCAAGAGAGCTTGTCAGGGATGCAGTTGGATTGGTTCTATCAGTTGGAAGGGACCAATATTTGCAATTGGGAAGATTTGGCTGCCGCCTTTTACAAAAAATACCAGTATAATGCTAACTTAGCTCCAACTTAGATGCAATTGCAAGGAATGTCTATGGGTGCAGGTGAAGGTTTCAAAACCTATGTTCAGAAATGGAGGGCTCTCGCAGGAAGAGTCCAGCCCCCTCTATCTGACAGAGAATTAGTGGATATGTTCCTAGGCACATTATTAGGTCCATTCTTCAACCACCTGATCGGAAGTTCCTCAGTTGGATTTACTGAACTAATCATGACTGGTGAACGGGTCGAAGCCGGTATAAAAAGTGGCAGAATTCAAAGAGATGCATCCTCGAGCACGATGAAGAAATCCTTTGTTGGAAAGAAAGAGGCCAGTGCCATTTATAGCCCGAGAGATCAGAGCAGAGCGGGATACCGTCCAACGGTAAGTGCTGTAATAATACCTAGGCATACGGCTGCCCCACAATGCAACAATCAGCAAAGGGTGGAAAGACCACAAAGGCAGTTTACCCGGATTAACATGACATTGACAGAGGTTCTACCCTATCTGCTAAGATCTAACTTGGCAACTTTGAAAGAGGCTCCCAAGGATCCTAATACCTCCTCTCCTCGATAAAATCCGAACGCTCGGTGCTCCTATCATTCTGAGAGTCCTGGTCATGACACAAATGACTGTTGGGCTCTAAGAAATAAAGTACAAGATTTGATTGAAGCCAAGGAGATTGAGTTCGATGCTCCGGAGAAGCCCAATGTCATAACTGCTCCCATGTCTAAGCACAACCGTAGAGTTAACACCATTGATACTGATCTATTCATAACCTCAGTGAACGAAGTTTCTACTCCTCTTGTGACTGTTAAGAAGAATTTGTTGTTGGCCGGTTTATTTCCGGGTTATGGTGAAGGTTGTCACATGTGTTCATTTCTACCTTCTGGTTGCAATTTGCTGAGGTCAGGTGTTCAACGCCTGATGGACAGCTGTTGCACCCTAAAATTTGCCCTCTCATTTCTCAAGAGATCACCTTGGATCCTTAGGTTCGCTTTCATCAAGTCCCCAGGCCTTGAATTAACAATTTTTCCAAGCAAGCCATTCACAAGGGCAAAATGGTCATTTGCACGCTAAAGAAGTCTGACTTCGACTTCTGGATCAAAATCAAATCAAAAATCATATTTCATCAAGACATGTTGGAATATGAAGTCTGCTTCATCAAGAGTTTCAAAAGTCAAATCTTACTTTGAAAGAATCAAATTTTAAAGACTTAGAAATTTTTCTAAGTATTTAAGAAGTATGACAATTTCAGAACTTCTGAGCCATTGTTCACAGTCAGCAAATTCTGGATGTTCTCAAGACAGAGTTTAGTCAGAACTTTTGAGTCAGTGTTCATAACGGTCCAGTCAGAGTTTAAGTCAAAGAAGGTAACAAAGCGTGTTATAAGTATACTGGAAGTTCTGAAGGATCCCTTAAAACATGTTGAAGTCAGAAGAAAGGAGGATCAGAAGATGAGATGCCACGCTGGAGCAGAACTTCTAATCCAGAGTCAAGCAAGGATCCCGAATATCACATGGGAACTCATTTAATGCTCACAACCGCCTCTGAGTTTGTATTCAAGGGATTTTTCCCAAGTGTACCCCTACTGTCTTGGGAAGGCAAATTTATGTGCAAAAGTATGCTAGACCCACACGCTGTCTCTACTTTTCATTAATTCACGCTGCCAAATCCAGCTGAAGCGTTGTTAACCATCCAAATTGAATGCAATGAACCACCACTTGTTTAAGCTTACTTCAAGAGTAAGTCAGCATCAAGCAGGTGATGTTGGTGCCACTTGACCGCCCCAACTGCAAAAATTTCCTTATAAATAGAACATCATTTGCACGCTGAACCCCCCCCCCCCTCTCTCCCCTTTTACCAGAAAATTTGTGAAAGAGACGAAAGAATTGAGAAAGAAAGCTTTAAACCACTGCAAAATTGCCAAGAACCCAGGAAACTATAAGCACAAAATCCCAAAATCTTAGCATTGATTCATTATATTCAAACTCCATTTTTCCTCAAGTGTTCTTGATTTAAGCCATCCTAGATTCTGTAATCAAACAGTAACACATTCTCCATTCACTTTCACCACAAAGGAGTCATAATATCACCCCTTTGCCTGCTTCAGAAGTTGCAAACTTCCATCCTGCTGAGTACGTGAAGAAGCTACTCAGAACATCACTAGAATTCAAGAACAACCTCCAGTTTACAGAATCCTTTCAAGCTACAAGGTAAGTCTTGCTGACTCTCTACATAACTGATTAAGCATTGTCAGATTTTTGCATATTCAGCATAATGTAGATATTCTGATCCTGAGGATGTACATATTCTGAAAGTTCACGCATTTGCTTGCCTGAGTAAAAGAAATCCCAGTTCAGAGTTTCATAAAGAAAATAGGATTCAGAATTAGAACTAGCTAATACATGTTGCCTTTGATTCTTGCTTCTGATATTTCATGAAATATTGTCATAACTATTATGCATGCAACTTCTGTTCTGTAAATGACTAAGCTGCAGATGTTCTGACTGGCCAGGAGAGAGGCAAAGTTCTGACAGTTGCGAAGGTCCAGAACTTCTGAACTTCCATATTTTGCTAACATGTTTCTGTTTGTGCAACAAGTTAATGTCAGAACTTCTGACCTCTTCTACTTTGTGTTGGTTATGTTTTCTTCTCTTTTATCTTTGCCATTATATTATATTTTATTTCTAATCAAAAACAAAAACACCAAAAATATTTTACATTTGCATGATATATTTTCTTTTAATATAAAAAAGACAAAAACTATTTTCTTAAACAAAAGTTATTTCCATTTTTTTTTAACAGACAAAACATTTTACATTTCCTGTACGTTCTTGTCTATTTTAATATGGTTGTAATAAGTAACCTAGAATTTTAACTTGTAATCCCCACTCATAAATATGTACCCCCATCCCCTTAAATGTGGTAATAGCATAGGACTTTACATTTCCGCGTTGTTATTGCTTTCAATATATGTTAGTAATTAGGGTATATGACAAGAGATAAAAATCAACAAGTAGACAACCCAAAAATCAAAAGACAAAATGCATGCAATCAAACACACTTGCACACATGCACCCTTAAGGAAATTCCACTTGTTGCCTTATAAAAATGGCCATGGTATGTGAAATTCTGGCAACAGATACTTAATGTCACAGTGAATGTTATGACACAGTATCTGACAAATTGTACACAAACCAAACAGTAATTTAAAAGACAGTAAAGAACACAATCAATTGTTAACCCAATTCGGTGTATAACGACACCTACATCTGGGGGCTACCAAGCCAGGGAGGAAATTCACTATAAGAGGTATTAATTTAGGAATAAACCAACCAGTTTATCTCCTTCACTTAAGACCTACCCAATGCAACTTCAATCTAAGTCCCACTTAAACCTGAGTTCCTACTCACTCCCCCTCAATCACAGCAGTGATACTAATCTACTGATTAATAAGATTATGAAGACATTCTTCAATACACACGCTTGATTTTGCTTCAAAGCTTTAATCAAGAGACACAACACTCGTGCTTTAAAGCTTTGAGTGATAAAAAAACCCTTACAACCAAAACCTACTCCAAGTCACTTATCAAGTGATAATTGC
Source organism: Vicia faba (assembly GCA_948472305.1). NCBI lineage: Eukaryota > Viridiplantae > Streptophyta > Magnoliopsida > Fabales > Fabaceae > Vicia > Vicia faba. The sequence continues at coordinate 1,484,080,033 of OX451738.1, forward strand.
TTGGCTCACAGTAATTACTAAAACTACTACAACTACAAAATGCCTTATTGATCTTCTATATAAGCGTTTCTCACCATTAGAATTCGTGAGAAATATATATGCAGTCTATTCTTCATTTTGGGCTTCCATAAAAATAGCTAGGGTTAACCAAAGTTAACCTAAAGACTTGGTCTTGGGCTTTCATCATAACAGATTAGGGTTTAGCAAGGTTAACCTAATATCCACGTGAGCATCTGATCTAGTCAACATACTTCAACTCAGAGCAGCACACCAGATTCCTGAAAAATCTCAGGAACAATAAATCTGCACAACAACTTGATCAGTATCGGATGTCTTAACATGGGTTATGACATTGGTTATGACATCATGTATCCTGCTCACTGATTTTGGTAGAATTCAGTACATATGATCATAGCTTAATCATCATGATATTCACTCATAATGAGTTGTTCCTGTAGAACATTCCTTCTGCAGAATTTGTCTTTATCCCAGAATGTTATGACATCAGTCATGACATTTGTAAATCTGGTTTTACCAAAAAATAATGCCAACAAGCAAACACTTACAGTATGCATGTGGGATGTCTTAGCACAAACAAATCGAAAAAGATCATAGTCCCTCGATGACGCTATCAAAGTTGCCTTTCAAAATGATCTTAGTCCCTACAGAAAAGCGCTAAGTCATTTCACAACATTGTTATCATGGTCATACGATGACCCAACACTCGTACCTTCACATCCAACGATGGGGATTCTTATAAAATCAATGGTAAGGTAGTGTGATACAGTGGGAGAACTGACTTGAGATTTTGCGTTTGTGTTCGCAAATGTTTCGGTTTAGCAAGAGTCACCACCGACTTTTATTTTATCCAAAAGAAAAGGTAAAAAAGCACAGGAAAGACCTTTGAGATGTTTTCTTGAGTTCAGTGGGTAGATTATGAAAAGGAAAGGTGCTAGCACCCTTTTCATCCATGGTTATCCATGGGCTATTAGTTACTTGTTTAGATCACTTGCTTTGCTTTTCCAATTGTTTGAAATGGTGCTTTGTGTGGTTTTGAAAGTATTTTGAAAAGAGGCCTTTGTTCAGGAAATCTTTGTAATGATTCTCGTTCGTAAGAATGTATACAAAGATGTTTGTCTTTTGAAAAATGTTTCAATGTTTTGAAAGTTGTTTGGAAATGTTTTGAAATGTGTTGTGTGTTTTTGAAAATAGCAAGAATTTTTTTGCAAATTGATCAAGTAACTAGAAGCATCTACCTACTCAAAAGTCTTTCCTACACATTTTTATTCCTTTGACATTGTTGTTTTACCATTGTATTTGGTAAACAACCCTATCTTTGGATGTTAAACGGGACGGGCGTGGGTCATCGTTTGACCATGATAGCAATGGTGCCAAGTATCTTAGCATGTTTGAGGGACCAAGATCATTTTATTTAGGCAACCAAGATAGCGTCATCGAGGGACTATGATCTTTTATTTTGTTTTGTTTTTGCCAAGATACCTAGCATACATACCATGGCAATGTTTTAAGGCAACCAAGTGGATGAAACCCTAGGGGTGCTTGTGTGAGATGTGTTGTCATTTTTCATGCATTTTTGTATTGTATTTAGGTCATGCTATTTGTTTTGATTTTTGGTCTTTTCATTCAAAACCCTAGTTTACTATCATAGTATATGAAAGCAATAAAATGCGTAAAGTAAATCTAGCTATTACAACAATATTATGGGAAGGGGGATTCAAGTTTTGAATGGGGGATATTTGCACAAAATAAAATCCAAATTCACTATTACAACCCAATTGAATATATTGTACATTAAATAAATAAACAATATTTAAATATACAATAATATGTAAATGTGCAAAAAAATGTTTTGTATTAATTTTTATGTATGTAAAAATGAATTTAATTAATGTCTTAAAAAATAAGAAGAAATAAAATGATTATTATTTTTGAAAGGGGAAACCCTAGTTTTTGTTTTAATAGAAAATATGTTTTATATTATTCATTTTATTTATTTTTTGTTCAAAATAAAAATAATAATAATATATACAAAATGTTACAAAATTGAATATTGTATGAAAATATTATTTTAAGTGTATAAATAATAAAATAAAAAAAGTTATGATATTTTTATATTATTTACAAGTTTTATTTAAGAAAATAAAGTATAAAATCCTAACAAACTATTTATTATGCAAAAAATAAAATAAAAAAATATGATAAAAATGCAAAAAAATAAAGAAAATGTTTTTTTGTGATTTTTCAATGCTCAAAAAAGATAATAAAGTCAGAAAATATAAATTATGCAAGAAAATATAAAAAAATATAAGAAAATGCAAAAGGGGGTGCAGAAGTGAAGAAGGGGGTGTGAATAGAAACAGGCCCAAGGCGCCCAGGCCCAAGCCAGCTTCATCCCTGTCCTTCAACCAAACGACCAAACGCGCACGCTCTGCAATCCAATCCTGTTCTTGCTATTCTTTGCATAAAATCAAAAACTTATAACATGAAAAATGTAGCTCATGATCACATGATTCCAATGATATAAAGAACATGGCCTAACTCTCAAAGATCAGAGAGAATTTTAATGGCCCTAATTTCTGACCTAAAATTTTCAGCATATTCAACATCCAAATACTCTTAGCTCAATTAATATAAATGGAATCTAAGCATATGTACAGCTCAAGCATGTTAAAGACTACATTTTTGCTTCACAAACCTAAGCTTAAAGATGCCTAAATAGAGAGATAGAAACTTGACAAATACCTTGTACAATTGAGTTTGGATATGGCAATGTAGCAACTTTGAGTGAGGCCTGGAGGTCGTGTGAGCTTGCTTGAAGTTCCCTCAACCTTTTCCAATGCTCAGCTTGCCTTGAAGTTGCCTAAAATTCCTTGTAGAAGTCAACCTGCAAACTCAAAAAGTGAAAATGGTGAAGCTCGAAACAGGGGTTACAGTTGCTGGACAAAGGCCTGGATAGCTTGGATGTGATGTAGGGAATGTGTTTGAAGTGTTTCAAAGCAAAACGCACGAGCCAATATTGTTTTAGAAATGGTTCTGCAGAAGATGCCCTGTTTGGGCAGGAACTTGGGATTTTTGTGTTTTGGGGTGTTTGAGAAGTTGGCAATTCGTGTTTTCTGTTTGTTACAATATTCTGAAGTTTTTTGAAATAATGCCAAGGCTTGGTTTTATCAGATGGATGAGATCCCTTTACTTTTGCAAGTTTGCTTGCTTTTGAAGAAAAGTTGGAATTGACAATGCCAAGGCCTGTACAGGCCTGCTTGCTAGCTGCACATAGTTGGTAAACTTTGCCTGATAACTGTGGATCTTGTTTGCAAAAAGAGATTAGGTCCATGGCTCAAGATAAAAAAAGTTGTAAAAGCAAGCTTTATGAAAATGGTATTATGCACTTTATGCCATTTTTGGATTAATTCAATGTACAATGCTCCAAAGATAAAAAATAAAGCCATTGTCCACTGAATTAGAATTAATTTTTGGAGTGTAGAAAGGATTAGGACCTGTAATGCAAGTACAATCATGTTTAGGACAGATTTGCAACTTGCACCATTGTGAAAAATGCCTTGGACAAAAGTGATAATTTGCCATTTTCATTTCTTCGATTCTTCCTAACCATAACTGATCTTGGAGAGTTCTTGGACATTTTGGAAAGCTTGTAACATGATATATAATCCATATTTGAAATGAATTTTGAGATTCCTCTTGGAACTAGGTGAAAAGTTGCCATGAAGTTAGGTCAAAAATCTGCCTAAACTAGGGCAAATTTTCACTAAGTTAAAAAGTTTATGGACCCTTATTCACAAAATCATAACTTGAGATCCAAGCATATTTTGGGAAAACTTTGTGACTAAAATTTGTAGACTTCATGGAGGACTACAACTTTCATGTTGGAAGTTTTCTTTGAATCCAATTGCATCATGGTGAAAAAGTTGGGAAAAGTTGGGAAAAAATAAGAAATTTTCATAACTTAGAAAATTTCTAAGTTATGAAATTTTTCAAACTTAAACCCTAATTTCCAAATTTAAGTTTCTTGGTGAACAAGTTTCATGTTTTGACACATCTTGATGAAATATGACCCTTGGCACTTGATTTTGACCAAAAAGTCAAAGTTTGACTTTTCAGTGTATAATTGATTTTTGATCAGTTGACTGGAAAATTCATCTGTCAATCCAATGCATTTGAGATCTTTTGAACCTTGTGATTAGGTCAAGATTATGCCATTGAGTCCTTGAAACCATGCTTGAACCCAATTTGCCATTGGCTAGGCCAAAAATCAGAAATTGCCCTTCTACAGTCAAAACCCTAATTTTGACCATTTTTCCCTTTTGATGATCTGATCAAATTTATTGAGGAGTTGTGGTCCAAACTTGATCAAATGATTCATATGAGTATATAATGTTGATTTGGATAAAAAATTATGAGGTTTGACTGTAAATTGGCCATGGTCGACTTTTTTCCCAATACAACTGATTTTTAGGTCAACTGTCCAATTGACTGGGCAAAAAAGTGATTCAAGGCTTGAAACTTGGTATGAGCAATCATAGAGGTCCAAGATGAAGTATGAAAGTCACATGAGGCATTGGAAGTCCAAAAAATCCCTGTGCAAACTCAAACCCTAATTTCAGGTCATCAGTGCAAGGAGATGTCTTGAGCTGAGCAAACCCTAATCTGGTCTTGAGTCCAAGAAGTCTTGTGAGGGAAATCTTGATAAAATGAGAGGGAAAATTTTGGGGTACAACAGCTGCCCCTGTTCAATCTTCTTGAACCTGAAGAGTTAGATTGGCGAGTTATCCATTCGTTACTCGAAGGTAAAAGAATGATTGGACACTAGAGTGCCCGTAAATTTGCACTCGTCAAAAATGTAGTTGAGGGAATGGGCTTAAAGATGTCATTTGGAGAGGTGACAGAATCTTGTCGGAGATGGGCTTGTAGATGCCATCCAAGAATGTTTGTTGAATTGTAAGTTGTAGGTCAGAAGAATGAGTATCAGAACGGTATCCGTGTCTGGAACGTATCTGAACTCTATCTGGAGACTGAATCTGTATGCGAGAGGGAATATTAGCTGTGTTTGGAGCGTATCTGAGCTGTAACTATACTTGAATCTGAATGAATAACAGAATGACTTCCGTATCTGGAGTGTATCTGTATTGTATCTGAGTCTGAAATCTGGATAAGCGACAGAATGGAATCCGTGTCTAGAGTTTCTCTGGGCTGGGGAAAGAGTCAGAATAAGTGACAGAATGGCAATCGTGTCTGGAGCGTATCTGGACTGTATCTGTACTCGAAATTTGAATAAGTGGAAGAATGGCAACCGTGTCTGGAGCTTATCTGAACTAGAATCTGAATAAGTGACAGAATGGCAACCGTGTCTGGAGCGTATCCGTACTGTATCTGAGGTCTTAATGAGTAACAGAATGACTTCCGTGTCTGGAGTGTATCTGAACTCTATCTGACTTTGAATTCTGAATGAGTAATAGAATGACTTCCGTGTCTGGAGTGTATCTTTACTGTATCTGAATAAGAGATCTGAATGAGTAGCAGAATGACTTCCGTGTCTGAAGTGTATTTGTACTGTATCTGAAATCTTTGAATATTTGTTAAAGATAGTTGTTAATATTATCCTGAAAAGGGTAAAATGTTAGCTGAAACACAAAGTTATGTTGCATGAAATGTATGATGCAATAAATGTGTTTTATCAATTTTTATGATATATGAATGTAGTGTATGTGCATGTAAGCTGATTAGCTGAGGAAAATAAATCCTTGACAACTGGGGATAAGAAAATCCTTGACTGCTGTCGGGGAAAATAAATCCTTGACCGGTGCTGGAGATTCAAAACCTTTGATCATTGAGGATGTTGTTGGGGATTAAAAATACTTGACGACTTTCCTGGGGATATAGGGATCCTTCAAGTCTTTGAAGTTGGAGGATGATAAACATTCTGTTGTGAGAATAATTCCAAGTGTTGTTTGAGAAACCTGCTTGGGGAATCCTGAGAACTTTGAGGACTATGGCTGGGAATTACACAGTGGGAATCCTTACTCAGCTGGGGAATAGGGAAAACTCTGATGATTTCTGCGGGGAACTAAGAATGAGAATCTTCATTCTGTTGAGGAGTAATGAAAACTTTGGCGACTTCACTGGGGAATGATGAAGACTCTGTGGGGAGTAACTATACTGCTGGAGAGATCAGGAGTTTGGGTCGTATACCAATCTACTGGGGAATTATCTGAAGTTGTCGTCTGGTTAGCTGTCAGGCTTCAAAGCAACTTGCTGGGAAATTATCAGGTTTTAAGATAACTTGCAGGGGAATTTGAGGAAATTGGAGGATTTCCACTAGGGTTTAAAGGTTGAAGTTTTAGCTTCGCTGGGGAAAAAGGTTTCATCTCTACTGAGGATCTGTAGTTCAAAGTTTTGGCTCCGTTGGGGATTGGGAGTTTGAAATTTTAACTCTGATGGGGATTTAGGATTTGAAATTATAACTTCACTGGGGATATGTATTTCAAGGTTTTAGCTCCGCTGGGGATCTAGATGATGTACTGCAGGGGACTTCTCTTAGAATAGCCTAAAGACGTTTTCCTATACCTTCAACCTGTCAGTAATTATTCTTTCCCATTTTGTTTATTTGTAAACAGTGATTATATTCAAATGCATATGCTCATTAATAAATCATTGGAAGTTTTAAAATAAAACACAAGTGTAAAAAAGAAGAAAAGGCAAATAGTTTTCTGCACTTTGAAGTATCTTTATATTAACTTTGTGTAAGTATTTTGTACAAAGGAGACAGACATCCTAGTAAGAGAACGTTGTCGTAAAAAATGATCAAAATTTATACAAAGAAAGATGGTTATGTGTAAAAATTCCATGGGGTTCCCATTCTGATATAGCCTTCGTAACTCTGAATATCTTGTCCATTCGTTGCTTCGTCCTAAGATGATTGAGTTGATCAGAAGCCCGGAGCTTATCTGTGAAGAGATTGTCCCTAAAGCGATCCGACGAGACATAGTCATACGCTTTAATTCCCTAACTTTTTCCTGGACCGCCCTTTCGGGTTTTCGATCCACCGAGAAACCCTTTTTTGCCCAAGTCGCCCTTTCGGGTTTTCAACTTGCCGGGTGTACAGATTTTTTTTGTTTTATCCCTAACTTTTGTCAAAACCTCCCTTTTGGGTTTTCGATTCACCGGGATGCCCTTTTTTTTCCTAGGTGTGTCAACCTAGAGGGTCGTTTATGCGTAGTATCTTTTGACTATGTCTGCGTTCGCAGGGTGCGGAAAGTCATCGCCGTCCATGGTGGTTAAGATCATTGCCCCACAAGAAAAGATGTTTTTGATCACAAATGTTCCTTCGTAGGTAGGAGTCCATTTTCCCCTGGGATCACTTTGCGGCAAGATGATCCGCTTGATCACAAGATTCCCGACTTGATATACCTGGCGTCTGACTTTCTTGTTTTTGATACGTCTGACCATGACAAACAGCAGTAAGTCGCTTTTCATCAATCAAGTTAAGTTGATCAAGCCGGGTCTGAATCCAATTGTCTTCACTCAAACCAGCATCCTTCATGATTCTCAGGGAGGGAATCTGAACCTCGATAGGTAAAACAGCTTCCATTCTGTATACCAAAGAATATGGTGTTGCCCCAATTGAAGTGCGCGCCGTGGTACGGTACCCGTGGAGAGCAAACGGTAACATCTCATGCCAGTCCTTATAGGTGACTGTCATTTTTTGTATGATCTTCTTGATATTTTTGTTCGCAGCTTCGACATCACCGTTCATCTTTGGCCGATAGGGAGATGAATTGTGATGTTGAATCTTGAACTGCTCGCACAAGGCAGTGATCATAGTGTTGTTAAGGTTTGTACCGTTGTCAGTGATGATCCTTTCGGGGATGTCGTATCGGCAAATGAGGTTTTGCTTGATGAAGCGGGCAACAACATTCTTTGTGACGGATGCGAAGGAAGCTGCTTCGACCCAATTGGTAAAGTAATCAATGGCCACTAGAATAAAGTGGTGTCCATTGGATATTGTAGGCTTAATCTCCCCAATTATGTCAATTCCCCACATAGCGAATGGCCAAGGAGCTATTAAGACCTTGAGAGGAACTGGAGGTATATGTACCTTGTCCGCATAGATTTGACATTTGTGACAAGTCTTGGAATGTTGATGGCAGTCAGCTTCCATGGTAGACCAGTAGTAGCCTGCCCTTAGAATCTTCTTAGCCATCGTATGTCTGCTAGAGTGGGTACCAAAGGTACCATTGTGCAGTTCAACCATGATCTGTTCAGCTTCAATCTTATCCACACAACGGAACAGAATGCAATCATGATTGCGGTTGTAAAGGATACCATTGCTCAGGAAGAACTTGGCAGAGAATCTCCTTAAGAACTTTTTGTCGTTGACTGAAGCTCCTTCAGGGTATTCTTGAGCCTCGAGATACCTTTTGAATTCGTGAAACCAAGGTCGGTCCACTACTTCTTCGGTATTAATCTTGTGACAATGTGCAGGTTCGTCCATCCGTTCAATGGTGATTTGGGGAGCCTCATTATCACAGTTAAGTTTAAACATGGATGACATTGTAGCTAGAGCATCTGCTAGCTGATTTTCTTCTCGCTGGAAGTGCTCGAAGGTAATCTGCTCGAAATGAGGTAGCAATGTCAAGACATGTTCTTTGTAAGGGATGAGGTTGGGATGCTTAGTGTCCCACTCCCTTTGATCTGACTGATGACCAAAGCTGAGTCTCCAAACACAATCAAAGATTTGATTCCCAAGTCTATTGCAGCCTTGAGACCAAAGATGCAAGCTTCATACTCGGCCATGTTGTTGGTGTAGTTAAAGCAAAGTCTGGCGGTGAAAGGAGTATGGCATCCTTCTGGGGAGATTAGTACCAGGCCGATACCATTGCCAAGTGCATTAGAGGCCCCATCAAAGTACAGGGTCCATCGGGATCCTTGTTCAGGTCCGTCATATGGTCTGAAATCTTCAATGTTGTCCAACGTCATAATGTCTTCGTCGGGGAAGTCGAACCTCATGGATTGGTAATCTTCGACAGCTTGATGAGCCAGATGGTCAGCTAGAACACTCCCCTTTATAGCTTTTTGGGTCGTGTACTGTATATCGTATTCTGTTAGGATCATTTGCCATCTAGCTATCCTTCTAGACAAAGCAGACTTTTCGAAGATGTACTTGATCAGATCCATCTTAGATATCCGTAAAGTGGTATGAGTCAACATATATTGCCTTAGCCGGCGAGCAGCCCATACCAAAGCGCAGCAAGTTTTCTTGAGCAGTGAATATCTTGTTTCACAGTCGGTAAACTTTTTGCTAAGGTAATAAATGGCATGCTCTTTTCGGCTAGACTCGTCATGTTGGCCCAGTACGCACCCCATTGAATTCTCTAGGATGGTCAGATACATGATTAGTGGTCTTCCTTCGACGGGTGGCATCAAGATAGGAGGTTCTAGCAGATACTCCTTGATTTTATCGAAAGCAACTTGACAGTCATCATTCCACTTAACTACCTGATCTTTCTTCAATAGCTTGAAGATTGGCTCACAGGTAGATGTTAGGTGAGAAATGAACCTAGAAATGTAGTTTAGGCGTCCCAAGAAACCTCTGACCTCCTACTCAGTGCGAGGAGCTAGCATTTCTTGTATAGCTTTAACTTTGGCAGGATCAACCTCGATGCCTTTGTTGCTGACAATGAAACCCAAGAGTTTACCGGACCTGACTCCGAAAGTGCACTTGTTAGAGTTCAGTCTTAGCTTGTACTCCTTCAACCTGACAAACAGCTTTTGCAAGTGGTCGAGGTGTTCTTCTTCCGTTTGTGATCGGGCTATCATGTCCTCTATGTAGACTTCAATCTCATGATGTATCATGTCATGAAATAAAGCTACCATGGCGCGTTGATAGGTTGCCCCGGCATTCTTCAGCCCGAATGGCATCACCTTGTAGCAGAACATACCCCATTGTGTAACAAAATTAGTTTTCTCCATGTCTTCAGGTGCCATTTTGATCTGGTTGTAACCTGAAAATCTGTCCATGAAATAAAATACCTTGTGTTGAGCTGTGTTGTCAACCATGATGTCAATGTGCGGAAGTGGAAAGTCATCTTTAGGGATGGCCCTGTTTAAGTCTCTATAATCCATGCACATTCTCACTTTTCCGTCCTTCTTAGGCACGGGCACAATGTTAGAAACCCATTGTGGATAGGAAGTAACAGCGAGAAATCCAGCATTGAACTTCTTCATAACTTCTGCTTTGATCTTTTCTGACATGTCGGGCCTCATGCGGTGGACTTTTTGTTTAACTGGTGGACAGTATTCTCTTGTAGGGAGACAGTGAACCACAATATATGTATCGAGTCCCGACATGTTTTCGTAAGACCAGGCGAAGATCTCAACATATTCATTCAGCAGCTGAATTAAGCGCTCTTTGACACTTGGTTTTAGGTTGGCACCCACCCTGACTTCTTTTCTGTCTTCCTTAGTACCCAAGTTGATTGTCTCTAACAGCTCCTCATGAGGTAGAGTAGCCATTTCTTCCTGTTGTAGCAGTCTATCCAATTCTCCCGGCACCTCACAATCTTCCTCACCTTCGTATTCGACGTGGTAGGCCAGATCTTCAGAGTCACTGAAGGCCATAGCAGAATTGTTACCCATGGAATTCAGAATGGAAGGGTACCTGCATTTGTAAGTGTGGGTGTGTGTAAGGGATATCCACCTTTAAACAAATAAAATGTAAAAATAAAGACAAAGAACACAAAAGTTTATATGTGAAAACGTCCATGATTCATTAAAATGGCATATGAAGATGAAAAATCAAACCCTTACGAATGGACCTATGTGCCTCGGGTAAGGCACAAGGTTAAAAGTGTACGAATTATTTGAGAATTATTACAAACCAACAGAATTGTTTGAAAGATAAATTACTGCGTTATGAAAGTAATCAGAACAAAGTCCTTTGCTTCCCAGTTGCACAGTCCTCCGTCAACAGTAGGGAAAATCCAGTCTTCCAAGTTGCTCTCCTCTTCACTATCCTCCAAAGCATTGACTCCATGATGGGTGATCTTCAGTGGTGGCCCTCCAGCACGGGTGCGGCGTACAGCCTTTTGAGCAGAAGAAGTGAACCCCAAGCCGAACTTATCTGATTTGAAAGGAAAGTCTGGAAGCTGCCCCCGGATTGTGCTTCCTCCTTCTTCAATCACAGCCTTTACATCTTTGAGAGACAACATCCATGGCGGAGGTCTGGTAATCATGGGTACATAAGACACTGTCTTGGTTGCCGCAATCTCCTGAGCTACCTCTTTAAAATGCTGAAAAGGGGTTTCGATGAATTCGCCATCCAATTCTACATAGCAGAAAGAATTTAGATGGCTTATCATGTATTCCTCTTCGCCGCGAACAGTTATGATTTTCCCCTGGACAGGGTACTTGAGCATTTGATGCAGAGTAGAAGTGACGGCTCCAGCATTGTGAATCTAGGGTCTTCCCAACAAGCAAGAATAGGAAGGACGGATGTCCATCACATAGAATGTGGAGTTGAAGGTTTCAGTTCCTACTTTAATTGGGATGTCCACCTCCCCATGGACCATCCTTTTAGAACCATCAAAGGCTATGACAATTATATTGCTGGGCTTCAAGGTTAAACCTTCACAATCCAGTCTATCCAAGGCTTTCTTCGCCAAGACGTTCAGCGATTAACCAGTGTTTACCAGTACGTGTGTGTGATACGGTGGGAGAACTGACTTGAGGTTTTGCGTTTGTTTTTGCAAATGTTCGGTTTAGCAAGAGTCGCCACCGACTTTTTTATTTATCCTAAGGAAAGGTCAAAAAGCACAGGAAAGACCTTTGAGATGTTTTCATGGGTTCAGGGCGTAGATTATGAAAAGGGAAGGTGCTAGCACCCTTTTCATCCATGGTTATCCATGGGCTCTTAGTTACTTGTTTTAGATCACTTGCCTTTGCTTTTCAATTGTTTGAAATGGTGCTTTGTGTGTGTGGCTTTTTGAAAATGTTTTGAAAAAGATGCCTTGTCTAGGAAACCTTTGTAATGACTCATGTTTGAGTATATACAAAGGTGTTTGTCTTTTTGAAAAGATGTTTCAATGTTTTTGAAAGTTGTTTGGAAGTTGTGTTGTGGTGTGTGTTTGAAAATGGCAAGTGTGTTTTTCAAGTTTTATCAAGTAACTAAGAGCTATCTACCCTATTTTACTCAAAGATCCTTTCTTATGCTTTTTAACCCTTTTAACAGTGTTGTTTCACCATTGTATTTGGTGAACAACCTTGTGTTAGGATGTTAACGGGACAGGCGCGGGTCATCGTATAGACCATGAGAGCAATAGTGTCAAGTGTCTTTGGCAATTTTCTTGAGGGACTATGATCATTTTTGTTTAGGCAACTCCGATAGCGTCATCGAGGGACTATGATCATTTTGTTTGTTTTTGTTTTGTTTTTGTTTTGCCAAAGTACTTGACATGCAAACATGGCCCATTTTTGAAGGCAACAAGTGGATGTAACCCTAGGGGTACAAGTGTGCATTGTGTTTGTTTTTCATGCATGTGTCTTGTATTAGGTTATCTAGCGGTTGATTTTGAATCTTAGCATACAAACCCTAATTACTATACAGTATATAGAAAGCGATAAATTGCGGGAATTTAAAGTCTAAGTTATTACAAACAAGTATCCGGGGATGGGGGTACAAATGTTTACAAATGGGGATGAGTCTTATTAGAATAGTAGTGTCCAAATATTATTTACAACCAAATCGAATCATCGCATTCTCAATGTAAAATGTAAGAATAAAAAGGAATCAAAAGCAAAGTATGATGCACATGATTATTTACAAGTGATCAAAAAGGTTAACCTAATGTATTATTAAGTATTTTATTATTTTTTGTGTTTTTGTTAATGTTATATAAACAAAAAGGGTTTAAAGAGAAAATTATTTAACTTAGAAAAAATCTATTTTTTATATACTTTTGTTAATGTTTTACATAAAAGGTTTAATTAAACAAAAAAAGGTTTTAACACAAGAAAATTGTTTAAACTTAATAAACCTAATATTTATGTATTTTTAAGTGTAATAAAAAAAGTATTAATAAATTTTTTACATGAAGGTAATATATTATTTTTAATAAAGAAAAAGAAAACGAAGTGATAATAAAAAAAAAGGTATTGGTTTATAAACATAAAATAAAAAAAAAGGAAGTTAAATGGGCTTGGAGATTGTTTGGCCCAAATAACAAAATAAAAAAAATTAACACAAAAAAGGGGGTGTAAGAGCCAGAATTAGAATTGGGCTTAGGGGTTTCTTGCGTGGGGCAGGCCCAAACGGTTGACAAAGTTTTTGTAGGGTTTGTTTGCATTTTTCTCAGAATTGGGTTTTCACAGTTGAACGGCGCCGCTCTCCTCTCTTTTCTTCTTCGTCTCTTCATCATTCTCAACCATGGCCTCTGATGTCTACCCTCCTCACCTCAGGCTACCAGGAGCCACCTCCACTTTCCTCTCTCCATGTTCGTTCAGGAAGTGATAAAAGGGTAACGACTTTCAGCTTTTCCGTCTTCGTGTGTTTTAGGGCTTTTAGATTTCCATTTTGCATGTTATTATTTCACAATGTTTTAACCATGAATGTTCGTGTTTGTGTGAGGTGTGAAGCAGAAAAAGGAAGGGGAAAAATACTACCTTGCTGATCTCGTTCTTGGAGAGGCGATGGAGAGGGAATTTGGGATGGAGGCGCTCTAGGGTGGCCGAGGCGGAGAGAGCGATGATGACAAAATCTTGGCGTTCTGGTATTTCGTATCTTTAGCCTTGAACGTTTAATGATGAATCTTTTCTGAAAACACGACTTTTTAGTTTTCTCTTCTTCTTCTGATTGCTTGCCTTGTCGATTTTGTGGGGTACCCTGTTCTGAGAACGCTTGCTATTGTTGTTTAGATATTTAATTGTTGATGAATCTTTGAAGTTGTTTGTTGCTTATGATGCTGATGAACTTTGTATTTGGGTGATGTTGTACCCCAAAATTTGCCCTCCCATATTCTTCAAGATTTGCAAAGAGCATGCTTCAAAATCTCCCAAGGGTTGCACAGTCCAATTGCCTCCTAACAGTCAAAAACTAGGGTTTTGGTTCTGCCAAAGAAATTGAAGCTTCCAAGGGTCCAAACAAGTCCCACATGCCTATAAAAATTGTCAAGCATCCTCATGCCAAGTTTCAAGACTCACAGCACAAAATTGCACAATCAAAAAACCTAATTGCTCAACAGTCAACTGTAGGGGCAAAATGGTCATTTGACAGTCAAAAGTCAAAATTTTTGGTCAACATCTTATTTTGAAGCCACAAACATCATTTGATCAATTCTTGATCATGATTCTCAAGGCATGGCTCAAAAAGTCTCAAGATGCAAAAGTTTCTATTTTTGGACAGTTGGAAAAGTCAACTGCAAATTGACCAAGGCATAACTTCCACATGGTTTATCAGAAAAATTCCATCCAAAGCTCATTTTGAAGAGAATGACATTTCCTACAACTCCCCTTCACAATTAAAGTCCAAGAAATTCTCTCACAAAAAGTTATCAATCTCAACATTATTGGTCATTTTCAAAAGTCAACAAAAAGGCACTTTAAGTCAAAGACCATAACTTGAGATTGGTAAATCAAAATGACATGGGACCAAAGGAATTGGTTAGAGGACTTCAATACCTGTCCAAAATGTCCAAGAACATGATCAAAGCTTAAGAATTGAGCAAGATATGCCTTGTGGAAGTTGGGAAATTTTTGGGAATTTTGAAAAGTCAACTTTGCTTCAAAAACCTCAAAATTGCTAATGGGCCTCAATTTCTTCCAAGAATCATCACCCAAAGGCCATGCACGACCCATTGACCCAAAGGGGAGTTATTTTCTTATTTTTAACTTATTAATTGAATTTTTAAATCTATTAATTCATTTAATTAAAATTAAATATGAGAAAAATACTAAACAAATGTTTTCAAATCTTTTTATGCAGTATTTCCACTCATCATTCACTCAAGATTTCGTGCATACCCAAAAAGGAAAGGATCTCCAATAATTGGCATGTTCTTCATGGTAAAAAGATTGAAAAAATCATGGAAAATCACAAACTTGAAAGGCATTAAAACAAGGCTTTGGGCTTGATCTTTTTACCCTAATTCATTGACATATATGTGCACATTGCAACCCTAATCAAGAATACAAGGAAGCTGCGCCCAAACTCAAAGAACCAATTTGCATTTTTTACACAAAAACTTCAAAACTGTTTTCAGAGATAGAGCTCCTTTCAAAGCCTACAATCCATTCCAAAGGCTTGCTGGGACTTTGTTGAACGTGTCTCAATACTTTTCAAAGCTCCATACATCCAGAATTGGTAGAATCACGTTGCCCTGTTTCCAAATATTTTCATATTCGTGTTTCATGATTCATGCAGTGTTTTTGATTTCTAATGCTTGATTTATACTAACTTGATCATTCTAAAGCAAATGGTGTCATCCAATTGAGTTTTTAAGCCCTGTACGTGAATTCACCATGAACACTGCCTAGGGTTTCAGAGCTCTAATTTTGGGGCTTTGCATATCTGGAATAATTGGACCATAAGACTTATACCAATGAAATCAGGACGTTCAAACAAGTAGAACCCAACCATCGCGCCCTTTTTCTTTTGCACCATATGCTAATCGCTATTTTGCAGGTTTGTAGTTAGTGGGGGTTTAAAACCCCCGTTATCCATTCTATATTTTTCAGGCAAAAGCGAAGAAGGGAGAGGAAGAAGCTGGCGTGTTGAATGATGATTGGCCAGTTTGAATAACTGGCGCCTTTTTTTTATTGTCCCACTAACCATTGCTTTCTCTCTCTTATTATTCATTGTCCATTATATATCAAACAAACGCGTTTGGCTGGGTGGAAAGTGTGTTGTCCTTCAAGCATTGGGACCTGGGTTCGATTCCCAGGTCCCCCATATTCTTCATAATTTTGTTTGTAAGGCGTTCAGGTACAATTCTCTTCCCAGGTTCCATCATACACCTAACATCTTGGCACGCCACATGTCACCAAGGCTCCATCCAATGGCCAAGACGTGCAGATCACCATATGCATTGGTCAACAGCTCCTCACACAAAAGTTGAAAGTCAACGCGGGCCTGGAATTCTTGGGCCAAACTGCTTCCCATGAACCTCCTCAATTGGGTCAACACCCCCATATGTTTGCATTTTCTTTCTCTCTTTTTTTATTCTTTTCTTTTATTTATTTTATTTATGATAATTGTTTTATTTAATTCATAAAATTAATTTTAATAATACAAAAAATCAAAAAAGTCAAAATAAAAATATGCCTCATTTAATATTTAATTCACTAATTATTTTGCAAATAATTTTAATGATCATTTTAGTGTTAATTTAGGGTTTTAATTTTTATTTATTTCTTAATAACTAAAAAATATAAAAATAGGTTTTTAGTACATTTTGATCCTCCTTTTTTAATAAATATTCTTTTCTTATTATAATTATTATTAACCATTAATTATTTTTGTAAATACTTGTAATTAATTAATTAGGGTTAAATTAGGTTAAACTTAAACAATTTTCTTTAATAAATTAAAAACAATTTAGAACTAGGTTTTTTTTATTTAACTTTTAATTCCAATTAATTCTCTTTAATTTCATAAATCCAAAAACATAAAAAATAAGTTCTTTTCCTCATTTAATAACTAAATCAATTTTCAATTCCAATTTAATTTCCTTAAAGGGTCCAACGCCCTCGCACTCGATTCTAATTTCTTTTCGCATTCGTTTTTATTTCTTTTGTGGATATAATGTATTTGCCCCAAAGCCTTGTAATAGTTAATTAGGACATTTACTTTCCGTACTTTTATTCAAATCGGGTCTTGGTTTAATTTGGCGATGTAGACCCGCGCCTTGTAACAACGTAGGACCTTTATTTTTCCGCATTTTAATTCCCGCACCCTTTAAACTGCTAATCACATGAAAGAATGAATGCCCAAATAAAATCAAAGCGTAGCTCACCCAATGTATGACAAGACAAATAATAACTGAAAATGACACACAATTCACACACCACTCTTAGGGTACGCCTCACTATTGCCTTGCCCCTCGAAACGTGGTCGTCGAGTACATGACGTCTTAGTAAGTCCTTATGTCCATGAACATGGCATAAGGGTAGCTTCTAAGGTGTCCTAATGTTTCTCTGGTGATCACACTGTTGCCTTGCCCCTCGAAACGTGGTCGTCGAGTATAGGACGTCTTAGTGAGTCCTTATGTTCCATTGATCTAGTTGCCTCGAAACAAGTTGCCTCGAAACGGTTGCCTCGGAATAAAAAGATCAATGGCATAAGGGTAGCTTCTAAGGTATCTTACTATTGCCCGGTGACCACACTATCCCTAACCCTCGAATTGACCCGAACACCTCCAACGGTGGTGCTACCTACCTCTCAATGGTGGGATGGCACTACTTTAAGGACATTTACACAGACTAATTCCTTAGGGTGGGTAGATAACTCGTAGATACTTGCTCTAATTCAAAACAAATCAAAAACTCTTTTCACACCGACACTTTTCAAAAAGCTTTCAAAACAACTTTTCAAACACTCTTGAGGACTGATACAAGAGTCAATCTGAAACTTTCAAAGAAACTTTTTCAAACCCACTCACCTTGAAAAGCAAACAAACATTTTGAAAACACAAATGAGCAAGTATCTAAGAGCCCATGGATAACCATGGATAGAAAGGGTGCTAACACCTTCCCTTTCTATAAATCTACCTCCCGAACCGAGAAACAATCTCATAAGGAATTTTTCTGTGCTTTTGTCCTTTCCATTTGGAGAAAATAAAAGACGGTGGCGACTCTTCCTTCTGCGACATTTCGCGAACCAGTGTTTAAACAGTCAGTTCCAGATCCACCGATCACAGAACTGGCGACTCTGCTGGGGACATTTTTTAAAGTGAGGTGTACCTTAGGACTAAGATCACTGTGTTTTCAATTGCTTTGACTTGTTTGCTTTAAATTGTGGGACTGTCTTGGGAGTTCTATAGATCCTAACCGGGATCTGGGGATACCTTCTTAGAAAGTAGCAACAAGGTTGTGAGGGAACTGTGCGGGGTATACCGACATGGTTGAAACAGTCTGCTACGTTGATGTGGCACTTTGGCGTGTACCGGTAACCCTTGAGTTCAGTCAAGGAGAGTATGGGGCCTCCGCGTGGTGTCGTGAAGCATCAATTGACCTTAGGAACCTTAATTGAACAATCTTGGCCTCTTTAGGGTAGTGAGATAACTGACTTTGGTGCAGTCCGAGGTTGGTTGATACTCGATACTACACTCAATTGAGGATTGCTTTCCTGGAATATTTCGGTCGCCAGTTCAGTGGCTAAATCGAAACGATGAACAATGAAAGCAATCCAGTGATATTGGGATCCTTAGAACCCGGTTACTTCTGATAGGACAGGTTTGAGCCCACCAACTTCAAGAGGGTAGTACCCCAAACTTCATGCTGGCCTAAACTCTAAGGGCTCTTTGTGTGACTTGTGTGCTTTCAAACTTGACTACTTGCATACTTGTTATCTGACACTTGAGTTTCTTGCAGGTTTTGTTTACAGCCCTTAATCTGGACTCATAACAGGGTTTACCTACTTTACCTCATGCATAGCATAACATCATACCATTGCATACATCCGGCATAAGAACTAATCCATTTCAAGGATCTCAAGGGTTTGTGATGCAGGTCATGATGAATCAAACTGTCCAGCAAGGGGCAAAAGGGGATTTATTTTCCTCTAGTCAGGGTTGTCAGGGGCTATGACCCACTGGATATGGTGAGCCTTTGACCCTTGAAGAAGGACTCTCAACAACATGCAGTTCCTTCAATCAAGCTACAAATTCAAATGCTAACAATCTTCTTGTTTACCCTGCGAGGTCCTTGGAAACATTGCATGCATATCATACATATCATTGCATAACAGGTACCCTTTCTCTACAGGTTGCTTACCTTCTTTGCTATTTATTGCAACAGTCTCATCATGAATCCTGAAGCATCTACTGAGCAATCCATCCAGGCCCTCCAGGCCCAGAATGCCCAATTCCAAGAGGTGATCAAGAGTCTAGCCCAGGGGCAGCGGGATTTGAAGACTCTACTCCTGAAGAAGAAGAAGAAGAGAACTGTGTTGTTTAACCCTAGGCGCAAATCTGGAAATCTATCACAAAATGATGCTGACCAAGCTACTTCCTCTGTTGGGAAAGACAGTCCCCAAGGGAGAGATGTTCCTAGTCCAGTGGTCTCCAACAACGAGATTGATGATGAGCAGTACCCTCCAGCTGAGGACCGGTACAAGCAACTAGAGGATCGTCTAAATGCCATGGAAATTCAACAAGTGCCTGGGTTGGATTTCGGAGACCTGGGTCTATCTTCTGGTGTGGTGATCCCACACAAATTCAAGGCTCCTTCTTTTGCTAAGTATGATGGGGCATCCTGTCCCAGGCTGCATCTCAGGTCTTATGTATGGAAGATTCAACCATACACTGTGGACAAGAACTTGTGGATCCACTTCTTCCAGGAGAGTCTTTCAGGGACTCACCTCGAATGGTTCTATCAGCTGGATGGAACCAAGGTTCGTAACTGGGAGGAGTTGGCTACTGCTTTTTACAAGCAGTATCAGTATAATGTCGACCTCGCTCCTACACGTACCCAACTCCACAGTATGTCGTTAGGATCGGGAGAAGGTTTCAAGGAATATGCGCAGAGATGGAGAGACCTTGCTGGGAGGGTACAACCACCTTTGACTGACCGGGAACTCGTTGATATGTTCTTGGGGACCCTATCCGGGCCGTTCTTCAATCATCTCATTGGAAATTCATCTGCAGGGTTTACCGACCTCATTCTGACTGGGGAAAGAATTGAAGCCGGTATCAAGGCCGGGAAGATTCAAAAGACCACACCTTCTGATACTCACAAAAAGTCTTACATGGGAAAGAAGGAATCTAATGCTGCATACAGTCAAAAGAGTCATCATGACCAACATGCAGGGGCAGTCATGATCTTTGGTTCTGCACCACGCCGACAACCACAAAAGGGAAATCAGCGAAGGCCGGACGAGCCTAAAAGACAATTCACCAACATCAACATGCCATGGTTACAAGCATTGCAGCACATGTTGAAAATGAACCTGATTGCGGTGATCAACCCTCCTGCAAATCCCAAGACCTCCTCTCCAAACTACAATCCAGAGGCGAGGTGTGCTTATCAGTCTGATAGCCCGGGGCACGATACTGAGGACTGTTGGGCGCTGAAGTATAAGATCCAGAATATGATCGACGCTAAGGAGATCGAATTCGAGCCTGCTGAGACTCCCATTGTGACCACTGCTCCTTTGCCAAAACATGGCTAGGATTGAGAGATTTTTGTTCATTTGAATTCAAGTTGTATTTTCTTTTCTTGTTCAAACAAACAATTGTCATGTTAAACTCTTTTATTTCATGAATGCATTACACATGTCTGTCTTGAATTAATTATGCGTACTATACTTAAAGCTGCTTTCATATTTTTTGTGATGATCAACTCTTGATTAATAATTCTAAGCCTCTTGAGGGAGGATGACGAAAACGATACCACAAACTACAGTATGCTTTTGAACAGACCCCGCTGATGAGGTACAGGCATTGTTTCAATCCCTAAACACTGGAGTTATAAGGAAGATAATCCCTCGTCAACCCCTCTGAGCCAAAGAAGTAGGAGTTTTTTTTTTCTTCGAAATTTAAAACCCTTAATCATAACCTGGGGCAGGGTAGTCTCTCAGTTGATCCAGGTGCATAACGAATGGCACCAAAGAAGTCTTTATAAAACAAAAAAAAACAGTGATGGTTCTGAACAATCATAAAGACAGGCAGTCATTATCTCAAAGAAAAGATAAAAACCCAATAAGTCAAAACCTACGAAGGAGACTTACAAAACTGGGGCATCCCGCTGACTGTAATCACAAAAGAAACAGTTCAGGCAAAAAAAGATAGGGATAATAAATTCAAAAAGAAAGAGGTCCAACAAACCCTCAACAAAAAAAGGAATGACTGCCTATTCAAAATAAATTGTCAAACATCCGAACCATCACCGGAATATCAGAGAAAAGACTCAAACAAGGTCTAACGCGCGATCAACTGAATTTAGGTTTGAAGAACATCACGAAGAGCGGGTGGGTACAAATAAAAATTTGAGCCTTTATCCTTTGTTTCTTAAACCGTGAACCAGGCCACGTTATAACCCTTAAAAGTCCTAGCTGAAGCATGGGTTAGTTCGAAAGCATACTGTTATGAAAGGTATCCTGACTCCTTAAGGCTTATGGTAAAATAACGAGTTGACATCGCATTTTACAAAAATTACTTGCTTTTATTGAAAAAATGTATTTTCAAAATTTCAAAGACAGACATAAGCTTTGCATTCTTAAGATAACATTGTTTGCATATGATTATTTGTTTGAACAGCGGAGAACTTTGCGCAACGAATATCTAATGAACGAAAGTCCCCTCAACAAAAGAGTCACCTCCAGTGGAAGAAACACTTCCAATCAAGGGGCAGGGCATGATCAGTGGCCATCATCTGGGGCAATTCAGTCAAGATTCGGAGAATCTCTCAAAATGCCAAGATAACCAGGGGCAAATCTACGCCTGGGTCGCTTGGGGCACTCCAGCAACGAATCTTGCATGATTAGACATCTTCTGGTAGCGCGGCAACACAATAACAGGGGCACCTCCCTACATCCTGAGAGCATGGACATAGTCGAAAAAATACTACGCGTAATCAAAGACCCGCTAGGTTGACACACCTAGGCAAAAATTAGGGCTTCCCGACGAACCAAAAGGGTTCGGGCAAAAATAAGGGACGAAATAAAAAAATCTGTACACCCGGCAAGTCGAAAACCTGAAAAGGCGGCTTGGGAAAAAAAGGGTATCCCGATGGACTGAAAACCCGAAAGGGCGGTCCAGGAAAAAGTTAGGGATCAAAGCGTACGACTATGTCCCGGCATCTCGTCACTTGCCTACCAAGAGGAAGATTTGTCAATCGGCAGTCATCCAGCACCTCCACAAGGTATCTTCTCCCCTCACCTCAGAAACAGGGGCAATAATGAGTCGTCCGGGCGATCCAGTTGCTCTGTCGACCAAAGTACCAAGGAAAGATCAATATAAAGATGATTACCATTTTCCTTTACAAATTCCAGATCAACATTGGTAACAAGCCAAGAAAAATCAGTGGACGACTGATCGTGGGTTAATGTCCAAAACCAAACAGGACAATCATCCACTTGATCATCATCAGGCAACCCTACACCGGTTCCTTCTCAGCTTTCAGACAAAGTCTTACATGGACTCACCCACAGGCAACCCTACACCGGTTCCTTTTCTTTCAGAAAAAAGTCTTACACGGAATTATCATCAAAGTAACCCTACACCAGTTTCCTTCTCAATTTTCCTCCAGAAGTCTTACACGGACTTACCTCAACGATAACCTTACCCCGGTCCATCAAGAAGTCTTACACGGACTTATCCCGAAGTAACCTTACCCCGGTTCCTCCAGAAGTTTTACACGAACTTATCCCGAAGTAACCCTACACAGGTTATCTCTTTCCAGACGTAGTTTTACACGGACTCGTCATCAGTAAACCCTACACGGGTTTCCTTCTCAAAACTCCAGATGTAGTTTTACACGGACTCGTCACCCAGAAACCCTACACAGGTTCTCTATTTTCAAGGATGCAGTTTTACACGGACTCGTCATCAGTAAACCCTACACAGGTTTCCTTCTCAGCTCTAGATACAGTCTTATATGGACTCATTGTCAGTAAACCCTACACCGGTTTCCTCCCTCCAAAGATGCAGTTTTACACGAGCTCATCATCAGGCAACCTTACATATACTCTCCCCAAGCAAGTTATACAATCAGCCTTAAGGAAGTTGGGTATCCCCCGCAGATCTCAACACTCCCCGGCACATCATACAAATATTCCTAACAAGCATCCCCGGCAGTCTTAATCTAAGATTGTTCCCCGGCGGCATACCAGACATTCAGCGGAGCCACTTCCCCAATATACCTCAAAAATTTCCCCAGGAGGGTCCAGTCTGAAGATTTCCCCAGGAGAGTCCAGTCTGAAGATTTCCCCAGGAAAGTTTGAATTCATCTCCCCAGCAGGAAGCTTATCCCCAGTAGATTCTGGAAGCTTCCCCCCTACAGAGCACGAACGCGTCCCCCGGCTTTATTCAAAAGTTATTTCCCTACCAGGATATAACTGGGTTATCCTCAGCCAAAAGCCACGGAAAGATCGTCCTCGGCGAAGTCTTCCTATCCCCAGCGGAGTCTATTAAAACTTCCAACATAACAACGGTATCCCCAACGAAGTTACCATCAACATCTCAACAAAGTACCTCTCCTCCCACAGAGTACTGTTTCCCAGCAAGATCGCTAGAATATTTTCCCCCCGCAGAGTATTCTATTCGCCAAGTTTATTCCCCAACGGAGTTATCTTCTCCTACCGGTATTCTCGCAACTATCATCCCCAGTGGAAACAGAAGCTCTACATCAGCCCAGGATTTAATTTCCCGGCATCCGTCAAGGATATATTTTCCTAAGACGAAAACATACATTCATAAACATCGCACTTCCATACATTATAGTATGCATATATGCATCATGATCTTACAATCTCATTTAAGTTGAGAACATCATTGTTTGATCCATATCATGCATTGCATAAGACTGACCTTTACCTTTCAGGAAAAATCCAGTCAAGTTCTCAGCTATATTCCAAGACTTTAGTCTGGTTCAGGTAAATTGATTCTAAGATTTTTCTGATTCTTATCCAGTCAAAGTTAATCCAAGACCTTGCCTGGTTCAGTTAAATCGACTCCTAAAGATTTTTCTGATTCTTATCTAGTCAAAGGCCTTCTCTGGTTCAGTCAGATCGACCCTAAGATCTCCCTGATTCTTATCCAGTTAAAGATTCCAAGACCTTGCCTGGTTCAGTTAAATCGACTCCTAAAGATTTTTCTGATTCTTATCTAGTCAAAGGCCTTCTCTGGTTCAGTCAGATCGACCCTAAGATCTCCCTGATTCTTATCCAGTTGAAGATTCCAAGACCTTGTCCGGTTCAGTTAAATCGACTCCTAAAGATTTTTCTGATTCTTATCCAGTCAAAGGCCTTCTCTGGTTCAGTCAGATCGACCCTAAGATCTCCCTAATTCTTATCCAGTTGAAGATTCCAAGACCTTGTCCGGTTCAGTTAAATCGACTCCTAAAGATTTTTCTGATTCTTATCCAGTCAAAGGCCTTCTTTGGTTCAGTAAGATCGACCCTAAGATCTCCCTGATTCTTATCCAGTTGAAGATTCCAAGACCTTGTCCGGTTCAGTTAAATCGACTCCTAAAGATTTTTCTGATTCTTATCCAGTCAAAGGCCTTCTATGGTTCAGTCAGATCGACCCTAAGATCTCCCTGATTCTTATCCAGTTTAAGATTCCAAGACCTTGTCCGGTTCAGTTAAATCGACTCCTAAAGATTTTTCTGATTCTTATCCAGTCAAAGGCCTTCTCTGGTTCAGTCAGATCGACCCTAAGATCTCCCTGATTCTTATCCAGTTGAAGTTATTCCAAGACCTTGCCTGGTTCAGTTAAATCGACTCCTAAAGATTTTTCTGAGTCAAAGGCCTTCTCTAGTTCAGTCAGATCGACCCTAAGATCTCCCTGATTCTTATCCAGTTGAAGATTCCAAGACCTTGCCTGGTTCAGTTAAATCGACTCCTAAAGATTTTTCTGATTCTTATCCAGTCAAAGGCCTTCTCTGGTCCAGTTAAATCGATTCCTAAAGATTTTCCTAATGAAGACTCAGTAGAAGACATCCAAGATTCTCTCATCGTTACTGTTGAGGTAGTAATCTCCCCAGATTCTCCCATCGTTACTGTTGAGGTAGTAATCGCCCCAGGTTCTCTCATCGTTGTTGTTGAGGTAGTAATTGCCCTATATTCTCTCATCGTTACTGTTGAGGTAGTAATCGCCCCAGATTCTCTCATCGTTACTGTTGAGGTAGTAATCGCCCAAGGTTCTCTCATCGTTACTGTTGAGGTAGTAATCGTCCCCAGGTTCTCTCATCGTTACTGTTGAGGTAGTAATCACCCAAGATTTTCTCAGCGTTACTGTTGAGGTAATAATCGTCCAAGGTTCTCTCACCGTCCCGTTGAGAGCACGTCTGAAGAGTTCAAATATTCGATACCTGTAACCAACCAGGGTGCGTCTATATAAAGAGTTTGAAGACCAACTCCTGTAACAGGCCAGGTAATCATTTCCTTTTTCAGGTACGCAAGTTCTCGCTAAGGAAACTCTTACGCGATCGACACTCAGATGGCATCTATAAGCCCATCCACCTATCCATCACCTCTCAACATGGCGTCTGTAAGCCCATCTTCCTATCCATTAATCTCCAAATGGCATCTGTAAGCCCATTCCCGCCATCACACTGCTACTATGTGAGTGCAAATTTCTGGGCACTCTAGTGTTCAATCATCTTCCACCTTCGGATTACGAAAGGCACGTCAACCAATCTACATCCTCAGGTCTAAGAAGATTGAACATGGGCAACTGTTGTACCCCAAAATTTTCCCTCCCATATTTTTCAAGATTTGCAAAGAGCATGCTTCAAAATCTCCCAAGGGTTGCACAGTCCAATTGCCTCCTAACAGTCAAAAACTAGGGTTTTGGTTCTGGCAAAGAAATTGAAGCTTCCAAGGGTCCAAACAAGTCCCACATGCCTATAAACATTGTCAAGCATCCTCATGCCAAGTTTCAAGACTCACAGCACAAAATTGCACAGTCAAAAAACCTAATTGCTCAACAGTCAACTGTAGGGGCAAAATGGTCATTTGACAGTCAAAAGTCAAAATTTTTGGTCAACATCTTATTTTGAAGCCACAAACATCATTTGATCAATTCTTGATCATGATTCTCAAGGCATGGCTAAAAAAGTCTCAAGATGCAAAAGTTTCTATTTTTGGACAGTTGGAAAAGTCAATTGCAAATTGACCAAGGCATAACTTCCACATGGTTTATCAGAAAAATTCCATCCAAAGCTCATTTTGAATAGAATGACATTTCCTACAACTCCCCTTCACACTTAAAGTCCAAGAAATTCTCTCACAAAAAGTTATCAATCTCAACATTATTGGTCATTTTCAAAAGTCAACAAAAAGGCACTTTAAGTCAAAGACCATAACTTGAGATTGGTAAATCAAAATGACATGGGACCAAAGGAATTGGTTAGAGGACTTCAATACCTGTCCAAAATGTCCAAGAACATGATCAAAGCTTAAGAATTGAGCAAGATATGCCTTGTGGAAGTTGGGAAATTTTTGGGAATTTTGAAAAGTCAACTTTGCTTCAAAAACCTCAAAATTGCTAATGGGCCTCAATTTCTTCCAAGAATCATCACCCAAAGGCCATGCACGACCCATTGACCCAAAGGGGAGTTATTTTCTTATTTTTAATTTATTAATTGAATTTTTAAATCAATTAATTCATTTAATTAAAATTAAATATGAGAAAAATACTAAACAAATGTTTTCAAATCTTTTTATGCAGTATTTCCACTCATCATTCACTCAAGATTTCGTGCATACCCAAAAAGGAAAGGATCTCCAATAATTGGCATGTTCTTCATGGTAAAAAGATTGAAAAAATCATGGAAAATCACAAACTTGAAAGGCATTAAAACAAGGCTTTGGGCTTGATCTTTTTACCCTAATTCATTGACATATATGTGCACATTGCAACCCTAATCAAGAATACAAGGAAGCTGCGCCCAAACTCAAAGAACCAATTTGCATTTTTTACACAAAAACTTCAAAACTGTTTTCAGAGATAGAGCTCCTTTCAAAGCCTACAATCCATTCCAAAGGCTTGCTGGGACTTTGTTGAACGTGTCTCAATACTTTTCAAAGCTCCATACATCCAGAATTGGTAGAATCACGTTGCCCTGTTTCCAAATATTTTCATATTCGTGTTTCATGATTCATGCAGTGTTTTTGATTTCTAATGCTTGATTTATACTAACTTGATCATTCTAAAGCAAATGGTGTCATCCAATTGAGTTTTTAAGCCCTGTACATGAATTCACCATGAACACTGCCTAGGGTTTCAGAGCTCTAATTTTGGGGCTTTGCATATCTGGAATAATTGGACCATAAGACTTATACCAATGAAATCAGGACGTTCAAACAAGTAGAACCCAACCATCGCGCCCTTTTTCTTTTGCACCATATGCTAATCGCTATTTTGCAGGTTTGTAGTTAGTGGGGGTTTAAAACCCCCGTTATCCATTCTATATTTTTCAGGCAAAAGCGAAGAAGGGAGAGGAAGAAGCTGGCGTGTTGAATTATGATTGGCCAGTTTGAATAATTGGCGCCTTTTTTTTATTGTCCCACTAACCATTGCTTTCTCTCTCTTATTATTCATTGTCCATTATATATCAAACAAACGCGTTTGGCTGGGTGGAAAGTGTGTTGTCCTTCAAGCATTGGGACCTGGGTTCGATTCCCAGGTCCCCCATATTCTTCATAATTTTGTTTGTAAGGCATTCAGGTACAATTCTCTTCCCAGGTTCCATAATTTTATCGAAAGCAACTTGACAATCATCATTCCACTTAACTACCTGATCTTTCTTCAATAGCTTGAAGATTGGCTCACAGGTAGATGTTAGGTGAGAAATAAACCTAGAAATGTAGTTTAGGCGTCCCAAGAAACCTTTGACCTCCTACTCAGTGCGAGGAGCTAGCATTTCTTGTATAGCTTTAACTTTGGCAGGATCAACCTCGATGCCTTTGTTGCTGACAATGAAACCCAAGAGTTTACCAGACCTGACTCCGAAAGTGCACTTGTTAGAGTTCAGTCTTAGCTTGTACTCCTTCAACCTGACAAACAGCTTTTGCAAGTGGTCGAGGTGTTCTTCTTCCGTTTGTGATCGGGCTATCATGTCGTCTATGTAGACTTCAATCTCATGATGTATCATGTCATGAAATAAAGCTACCATGGCGCGTTGATAGGTTGCCCCGGCATTCTTCAGCCCGAATGGCATCACCTTGTAGCAGAACGTACCCCATTGTGTAACAAAAGTAGTTTTCTCCATGTCTTCAGGTGCCATTTTGATCTGGTTGTAACCTGAAAATCTGTCCATGAAATAAACTACCTTGTGCTGAGCTGTGTTGTCAACCAAGATGTCAATGTGCGGAAGTGGAAAGTCATCTTTAGGGATGGCCCGGTTTAAGTCTCTATAATCCATGCACATTCTCACTTTGCCGTCCTTCTTACGCACGAGCACAATGTTAGCAACCCATTGTGGATAGGAAGTAACAGCGAGAAATCCAGCATTGAACTGCTTCATAACTTCTGCTTTGATCTTTTCTGACATGTCGGGCCTCATGCGGTGGACTTTTTGTTTAACTGGTAGACAGTCTTCTCTTGTAGGGAGACAGTGAACCACAATATCTGTATCGAGTCCCGACATGTCCTCGTAAGACCAGGCGAAGATCTCAACGTATTCATTCAGCAGCTGAATTAAGCGCTCTTTGACACTTGGTTTTAGGTTGGCACCCACCCTGACTTCTTTTCTGTCTTCCTTAGTACCCAAGTTGATTGTCTCTAACAGCTCCTCGTGAGGTAGAGTAGCCATTTCTTCCTGTTGTAGCAGTCTATCCAATTCTCCCGGCACCTCACAATCTTCCTCACCTTCGTATTCGACGTGGTAGGCCAGATCTTCAGAGTCACTGAAGGCCATAGCAGAATTGTTACCCATGGAATTCGGAATTGAATGGTACCTGCATTTGTAAGTGTCGGTGTGTGTAAGGGATATCCACCTTTAAACAAATAAAATGTAAAAATAAAGACAAAGAACACAAAAGTTTATATGTGAAAACGTCCATGATTCATTAAAATGGCATATGAAGATGAAAAATCAAACCCTTACGAATGGACCTATGTGCCTCGGGTAAGGCACAAGGTTAAAAGTGTACGAATTGTTTGAGAATTATTACAAACCAACAGAATTGTTTGAAAGATAAATTACTGTGTTATGAAAGTAATCAGAACAAAGTCCTTTGCTTCCCAATTGCACAGTCCTCCGTCAACAGTAGGGAAAATCCAGTCTTCCAAGTTGCTCTCCTCTTCACTATCCTCCAAAGCATTGACTCCATGATGGGTGATCTTCACTGGTGGCCCTCCAGCACGGGTGTGGTGTACAGCCTTTTGAGCAGAAGAAGTGAACCCCAAGCCGAACTTATCTGATTTGAAAGGAAAGTCTGGAAGCTGCCCCCGGATTGTGCTTCCTCCTTCTTCAATCACAGCCTTTGCATCTTTGAGAGACAACATCCATGGCGGAGGTCTGGTAATCATGGGTACAGAAGACACTGTCTTGGTTGCCGCAATCTCCTGAGCTACCTCTTTAAAATGCTGAAAAGGGGTTTCGATGAATTCGCCATCCAATTCTACATAGCAGAAAGAATTTAGATGGCTTATCATGTATTCCTCTTCGCCGTGAACAGTTATGATTTTCCCCAAGACAGGGTACTTGAGCATTTGATGCAGAGTAGAAGTGACGGCTCCAACATTGTGAATCCAGGGTCTTCCCAACAAGCAAGAATAGGAAGGATGGATGTCCATCACATAGAATGTGGAGTTGAAGGTTTCAGTTCCTACTTTAATTGGGATGTCCACCTCCCCATGGACCATCCTTTTAGAACCATCAAAGGCTCTGACAATTATATTGCTGGGCTTCAAGGTTAAACCTTCACAATCCAGTCTATCCAAGGCTTTCTTCGCCAAGACGTTCAGCGATGAACCAGTGTCTACCAGTACGTGTGTGTGATACGGTGGGAGAACTGACTTGAGGTTTTGCGTTTGTTTTTGCAAATGTTCGGTTTAGCAAGAGTCGCCACCGACTTTTTATTTATCCTAAGGAAAGGTCAAAAAGCACAGGAAAGACCTTTGAGATGTTTTCATGGGTTCAGGGCGTAGATTATGAAAAGGGAAGGTGCTAGCACCCTTTTCATCCATGGTTATCCATGGGCTCTTAGTTACTTGTTTTAGATCACTTGCCTTTGCTTTTCAATTGTTTGAAATGGTGCTTTGTGTGTGTGGCTTTTTGAAAATGTTTTGAAAAAGATGCCTTGTCTAGGCAACCTTTGTAATGACTCATGTTTGAGTATATACAAAGGTGTTTGTCTTT
This sequence comes from Vicia faba, assembly GCA_948472305.1. Lineage (NCBI taxonomy): Eukaryota > Viridiplantae > Streptophyta > Magnoliopsida > Fabales > Fabaceae > Vicia > Vicia faba. The sequence continues at coordinate 1,484,110,305 of OX451738.1, forward strand.
TTGAAAATATGTTTCAATGTTTTTGAAAGTTGTTTGGAAGTTGTGTTGTGGTGTGTGTTTGAAAATGGAAAGTGTGTTTTTCAAGTTTTATCAAGTAACTAAGAGCTATCTACCCTATTTTACTCAAAGATCCTTTCTTATGCTTTTTAACCCTTTTAACAGTGTTGTTTCACCATTGTATTTGGTGAACAACCTTGCGTTAGGATGTTAACGGGACAGGCGCGGGTCATCGTATAGACCATGAGAGCAATAGTGTCAAGTGTCTTTGGCAATTTTCTTGAGGGACTATGATCATTTTTGTTTAGGCAACTCTGATAGCGTCATCGAGGGACTATGATCATTTTGTTTGTTTTTGTTTTGTTTTTGTTTTGCCAAAGTACTTGACATGCAAACATGGCCCATTTTGGAAGGCAACAAGTGGATGTAACCCTAGGGGTGCAAGTGTGCATTGTGTTTGTTTTTCATTCATGTGTCTTGTATTAGGTTATCTAGCGGTTGATTTTGAATCTTCGCATACAAACCCTAATTACTATACAGTATATAGAAAGCGATAAATTGCGGGAATTTAAAGTCTAAGTTATTACAAACAAGTATCTAGGGATGGGGGTACAAATGTTTACAAATGGGGTGAGTCTTATTAGAATAGTAGTGTCCAAATATTATTTACAACCAAATCGAATCATCGCATTCTCAATGTAAAATGTAAGAATAAAAAGGAATCAAAAGCAAAGTATGATGCACATGATTATTTACAAGTGATCAAAAAGGTTAACCTAATGTATTATTAAGTATTTTATTATTTTTTGTGTTTTTGTTAATGTTATATAAACAAAAAGGGTTTAAAGAGAAAATTATTTAACTTAGAAAAATTCTATTTTTTATATACTTTTGTTAATGTTTTACATAAAAGGTTTAATTAAACAAAAAAAGGTTTTAACACAAGAAAATTGTTTAAACTTAATAAACCTAATATTTATGTATTTTTAAGTGTAATAAAAAAAAGTATTAATAAATTTTTTACATGAAGGTAATATATTATTTTTAACAAAGAAAAAGAAAACGAAGTGATAATAAAAAAAAAGGTATTGGTTTATAAACATAAAATATAAAAAAAGGAAGTTAAATGGGCTTGGAGATTGTTTGGCCCAAATAACAAAATAAAAAAAAAATTAACACAAAAAAGAGGGTGTAAGAGCCAGAATTAGAATTGGGCTTAGGGGTTTCTTGCGTGGGGCAGGCCCAAACGGTTGACAAAGTTTTTGTAGGGTTTGTTTTCATTTTGCTCAGAATTGGGTTTTCACAGTTGAACGGCGCCGCTCTCCTCTCTTTTCTTCTTCGTCTCTTCATCATTCTCAACCATGGCCTCTGATGTCTACCCTCCTCACCTCAGGCTACCAGACGCCACCTCCACTTTCCTCTCTCCATGTTCGTTCAGGAAGTGATAAAAGGGTAACGACTTTCAGCTTTTCCGTCTTCGTGTGTTTTAGGGCTTTTAGATTTCCATTTTGCATGTTATTATTTCACAATGTTTTAACCATGGATGTTCGTGTTTGTGTGAGGTGTGAAGCAGAAAAAGGAAGGGGAAAAATACTACCTTGCTGATCTCTTTCTTGGAGAGGCGATGGAGAGGGAATTTGGGATGGAGGCGCTCTAGGGTGGCCGAGGCGGAGAGAGCGATGATGACAAAATCTTGGCGTTCTGGTATTTCGTATCTTTAGCCTTGAACGTTTAATGATGAATCTTTTCTGAAAACACGACTTTTTAGTTTTCTCTTCTTCTTCTGATTGCTTGCCTTGTCGATTCTGTGGGGTACCCTGTTCTGAGAACGCTTGCTATTGTTGTTTAGATATTTAATTGTTGATGAATCTTTGAAGTTGTTTGTTGCTTCTGATGCTGATGAACTTTGTATTTGGGTGATGTTGTACCTCAAAATTTTCCCTCCCATATTCTTCAAGATTTGCAAAGAGCATGCTTCAAAATCTCCCAAGGGTTGCACAGTCCAGTTGCCTCCTAACAGTCAAAAACTAGGGTTTTGGTTCTGGCAAAGAAATTGAAGCTTCCAAGGGTCCAAACAAGCCCCACATGCCTATAAACATTGTCAAGCATCCTCATGCCAAGTTTCAAGACTCACAGCACAAATTTGCACAGTCAAAAAACCTAATTGCTCAACAGTCAACTGCAGGGGCAAAATCGTCATTTGACAGTCAAAAGTCAAAATTTTTGGTCAACATCTTATTTTGAAGCCACAAACATCATTTGATCAATTCTTGATCATGATTCTCAAGGCATGGCTCAAAAAGTCTCAAGATGCAAAAGTTTCTATTTTTGGACAGTTGGAAAAGTCAACTGCAAATTGACCAAGGCATAGCTTCCACATGGTTTATCAGAAAAATTCCATCCAAAGCTCATTTTGAAGAGAATGAAATTTCCTACAACTCCCCTTCACACTTCAAGTCCAAGAAATGCTCTCACAAAAAGTTATCAATCTCAACATTATAGGTCATTTTCAAAAGTCAACAAAAAGGCACTTTAAGTCAAAGACCATAACTTGAGATTGGTAAATCAAAATGACATGGGACCAAAGGCATTGGTTAGAGGACTTCAAGACCTTTCCAAAATGTCCAAGAACATGATCAAAGCTTAAACATTGAGCAAGATATGCCTTGTGGAAGTTGGGAAATTTTTGGGAATTTTGAAAAGTCAACTTTGCTTCAAAAACCTCAAAATTGCTAATGGGCCTCAATTTCTTCCAAGAATCATCACCCAAAGGCCATGCACGACCCATTGACCCTAAGGGGAGTTATTTTCTTATTTTTAATTTATTAATTGAAATTTTCAATCTATTAATTCATTTAATTAAAATTAAATATGAGAAAAATACTAAACAAATGTTTTCAAATCTTTTTATGCAGTATTTCCACTCATCATTCACTCAAGATTTCGTGCATACCAAAAAAGGAAAGGATCTCCAATAATTGGCATGTTCTTCATGGTAAAAAGATTGAAAAAATCATGGAAAATCACAAACTTGAAAGGCATTAAAACAAGGCTTTGGGCTTGATCTTTTTACCCTAATTCATTGACATATATGTGCACATTGCAACCCTAATCAAGAATACAAGGAAGCTGCGCCCAAACTCAAAGAACCAATTTGCATTTTTTACACAAAAACTTCAAAACTGTTTTCAGAGATGGAGCTCCTTTCAAAGCCTACAATCCATTCCAAAGGCTTGCTGGGAATTTGTTGAACGTGTCTCAATACTTTTCAAAGCTCCATACATCCATAATTTGTAGAATCACGTTGCCTTGTTTCCAAATATTTTCATATTCGTGTTTCATGATTCATGCAGTGTTTTTGATTTCTAATGCTTGATTTATACTAACTTGATCATTCTAAAGCAAATGGTGTCATCCAATTGAGTTTTTAAGCCCTGTACTTGAATTCACCATGAAAACTGCCTAGGGTTTCAGAGCTCTAATTTTGGGGCTTTGCATATCTGGAATAATTGGACCATAAGACTTATACCAATGAAATCAGGACGTTCAAACAAGTAGAACCCAACCATCGCGCCCTTTTTTTTTTGCACCATATGCTAATCACTATTTTGCAGGTTTGTAGTTAGTGGGGGTTTAAAACCCCCGCCATCCATTCTATATTTTTCAGGCAAAAGCGAAGAAGGGAGAGGAAGACGCTGGCGTGTTGAATGATGATTGGCCAGTTTGAATAACTAGCGCCTTTTTTTATTGTCCCACTAACCATTGCTTTCTCTCTCTTATTATTCATTGTCCATTATATATCAAACAAAGGCGTTTGGCTGGGTGGAAAGTGTGTTGTCCTTCAAGCATTGGGACCTGGGTTCGATTCCCAGGTCCCCCATATTCTTCATAATTTTGTTTTTAAGGCGTTCAGGTACAATTCTCTTCCCAAGTACCATCATACACCTAACATCTTGGCACGCCACATGTCACCAAGGCTCCATCCAATGGCCAAGACGTACAGATCACCATATGCATTGGTCAACAGCTCCTCACACAAAAGTTGAAAGTCAACGTGGGCCTGGAATTCTTGGGCCAAACTGCTTCCCATGAACCTCCTCAATTGGGTCAACACCCCCATATGTTTGCATTTTCTTTCTCTCTTTTTTTATTCTTTTCTTTTATTTATTTTATTTATGATAATTGTTTTATTTAATTCATAAAATTAATTTTAATAATACAAAAATACAAAAAATCAGAAAAGTCAAAATAAAAATATGCCTCATTTAATATTTAATTCACTAATTATTTTGCAAATAATTTTAATGATCATTTTAGTGTTAATTTAGGGTTTTAATTTTTATTTATTTCTTAATAACTAAAAAATATAAAAATAGGTTTTTAGTACATTTTGATCCTCCTTTTTTAATAAATATTCTTTTCTTATTATAATTATTATTAACCATTAATTATTTTTGTAAATACTTGTAATTAATTTATTAGGGTTAAATTAGGTTAAACTTAAACAATTTTCTTTAATAAATTAAAAACAATTTAGAACTAGGTTTTTTTTATTTAACTTTTAATTCCAATTAATTCTCTTTAATTTCATAAATCCAAAAACATAAAAAATAAGTTCTTTTCCTCATTTAATAACTAAATCAATTTTCAATTCCAATTTAATTTCCTTAAAGGGTCCAACGCCCTCGCACTCGATTCTAATTTCTTTTCGCATTCGTTTTTATTTATTTTGTGGATATAATGTATTTGCCCCAAAGCCTTGTAATAGTTAATTAGGACATTTACTTTCCGCACTTTTATTCAAATCGGGTCTTGGTTTAATTTGGCGATGTAGACCCGCGCCTTGTAATAGCGTAGGATCTTTATTCTTCCGCATTTTAATTCCCGCACCCTTTAAACTGCTAATCACATGAAAGAATGAATGCCCAAATAAAATCAAAGCGTAGCTCACCCAATGTATGACAAGACAAATAATAACTGAAAATGACACACAATTCACACACCACTCTTAGGGTACGCCTCACTGTTGCCTTGCCCCTCAAAACGTGGTCGTCGAGTACAGGACGTCTTAGTAAGTCCTTATGTCCATGAACATGGCATAAGGGTAGCTTCTAAGGTGTCCTACTGTTGCTCTGGTGATCACACTGTTGCCTTGCCCCTCGAAACGTGGTCGTCGAGTATAGGACGTCTTAGTGAGTCCTTATGTTCCATTGATCTAGTTGCCTCGAAACAAGTTGCCTTGAAACGGTTGCCTCGGAATAAAAAGATCAATGGCATAAGGGTAGCTTCTAAGGTATCTTACTATTTCCCGGTGACCACACTATCCCTAACCCTCGAATTGACACGAACACCTCCAACGGTGGTGCTACCTACCTCTCAATGGTGGGATGGCACTACTTTAAGGACATTTACACAGACTAATTCCTTAGGGTGGGTAGATAACTCGTAGATACTTGCTCTAATTCAAAACAAATCAAAAACTCTTTTCACACCGACACTTTTCAAAAAGCTTTCAAAACAACTTTTCAAACACTCTTGAGGACTGATACAAGAGTCGATCTGAAACTTTCAAAGAAACTTTTTCAAACCCACTCACCTTGAAAAGCAAACAAACATTTTGAAAACACAAATGAGCAAGTATCTAAGAGCCCATGGATAACCATGGATAGAAAGGGTGCTAACACCTTCCCTTTCTATAAATCTACCTCCCGAACCGAGAAACAATCTCATAAGGATTTTTTCTGTGCTTTTGTCCTTTCCATTTGGAGAAAATAAAAGACGATGGCGACTCTTGCTTCCGCGACATTTCGCGAACCAGCGTTTAAACAGTCAGTTCCAGATCCATCGATCACAGGTGAGCTTTTTTATTGATGATGATATTGAATCTGAGATGCCTGCTTCAGTGTTTTTGCTTCTGAGTTGCTTTTCCTCTCTTGGGCTTTGTTGGCTTTTTTTTTCAATGATGATATTAAATCTGAGATCTTTGTTATTGTTACTGATTTGGATGTTTGGACTTGCTTGAGTTTGGTTGTTTGATTTAGGCAAGCTTGAAGGTTTTAGCAGGTTTGTATGGTACATGCCTGGAAGTTTGCTTGCTTGGTAAGGCTTTTAGGCTTTGGCTTGAAGCAGGCTTGGGTGAGACTGGTTTTTGACAGGATTTTTGGTTACAGGCTTCAAGGCTGTTGTTTTGTAAGTTTGTAAACAGGCTTTTAACTAGTTTTAAAGTTGATGCAGGTTACTTGGTTATGGGCATACTGTTAGGTTTGCTTCTGGTTTGAGGCAGGCTTGTTTGTTTGAAACTGGAAGTTTGACAGGCTTGAAGCAGTTTGTAAGCTTGGAGGCAGTTTTGAGGCTACATGCTTGTTTTGGTTACAGGCTTGAGGCTTACTTCTGTAATAGGATTGAGGCAGGCTACAAGGCTTGAGGCAAGCTTTTGTTTGCTTACTTCTGTAACAGGTTTGAGGCAGTCTGAAGCAGGCTTGAGGGCTTGTGTTATGTGTTTACAGCTTTGTGTTATATTTTTCTTTATGTGTTCTGCCCCCCTTTTTTTCTAACTCTTAGCTCTTGTTATATTCTTGTCCTCTAAGCCTGCCTAAAAACTGTAAGCCTGCTTTTCTCTCTCTCTCTCTCTCTCTCTCTCTCTCTCTCTCTCTCTCTCTCTCTCTCTCTCTCTCTCTCTCTCTCTCTCTCTCTCTCTCTCCAGAAAGCATATTTTAATGCTTTAGAATAGCTTTTTTTCTGAAAAGGTTGTGGCTAGAAAATGATGAAAAAGGTTTTGACAATATGCTTGTATCTTTGGTTTTCCTCTGCATATCCTCCAGATTTTCTGCATTTGCTTTTTGTGTATTTGTTGACAGTTTTTCTGTTTTGATATCTTTCTTGACAGTTTTTGATAGCTTTGATATCTTTCTTGACAGTTTTTGACAGCTTTGATATCTTTCTTGACAGTTTTTTTGTTTTGATATCTTTGACAGTTTGTTTTGCCTCTCTTTGACAGTTTGGTTTGCCTAGTTTGATAATGCAATTTGGTTTGGCATTTTCAGTTTGCAATTTATGCAGCTTTGTATTTAATTAATTCCATGCTTGCAAACAATTTTACTTTCCTCTTTGTGAACCAAGAAGAGGAATTTTCTTGTGTTTTTGCAAAGAGGATGAGCAAAATATGATGAAAACCCAAAATAATCTGATTCCGGTCAACAACCTTTAATGATGAACTTTTATGATTAACTGTCTGAAAATGCCTTTCCAATTTAACTGTTATTGACTTCTCCTTTCTCTGGCTTTGCAGGTAAATATCAATTGGGGCAAGGGAAGCAGTAGTAGAAGATGAAGATTTTAAGAAACTTAGGATGTAGATTTAATTTATTTTAAATCATTGTAATAAACGTCATTGTAACACTGTAAATAAATTTACTGTATTCAAATAACACTTGTAACAACAATTGAAAATGAATAAAAAAATCTTTTGTCGGATAATTCTTTACTTTACACTGTTTATTTATTTATTTAAATCTCTTGAATTAAAACGACTGGAAATGCATCCCAATTATTTTAACTTAGATAAAATAAATAATTAATAAACATTGTAGTCTTGCAACTTCGCATTAACCAACAATAAGCCCGGTGTTCCAATTAACCGTATGTATTGCACAGTCAAACAAACAAACATCCATACGTCTTTTACCTCACTGATCAAACTTAAACTTCAAACTTTCAATCAGAAGCCTCAACCCATATCCCAGATGTTTAGACTTTGAGAGACAAACAAAAATTTCAAACAAGCGTCAAGACAATGTGACAGTCGATTAAAATATTGTGGACTCAATTCCTTCTGAGAATGCATGTGCAAACCCTAATTTGGGATTTACTGATAAGAAAAGTCCGCCTGATCAAACCCTGAGCCAAACTCAACCAAATCAATAGAAACCCTAATTTTGCTTGACTGATTTAAAACCAATAGAAACCCTAATTTTGGGTAGGCTGATAAGAAAAGTCTGTTTGACCGATTCTTGAGCCAATCTAAAAAATCAGGAAAAGCCCGAAGCTGTGATTTCTTTGTGAAAAAGGGAGGGCAAATTTTGGGGTACAACAGTTGCCCCTGTTCAATCTTCTTGAACCTGAAGAGTTAGATTGGCAAGTTTGCCGTTCGCGACTTGAAGGTAAAAGGAGATTGGACACTAGAGTGCCCGTAAATTTGCACTCGTCAAGACATGGATGCGGAAATGGGCTTAAAGATGCCATTTGGAGATATGATGGATAGTTGTTGGAGATGGGCTTAGAGATGCCATCTGGAGAGGTGACAGAATCTTGTCGGGGATGGGCTTAAAGATGCCATATGGAGATTGTTTGCTGAATTGTATGTCGTTGGTGAGTGAGTGAGTATCAGAAAGGTATCCATGTTTGGAATATCTCTGGACTGGGGGTCTGAATAAGCAATAGATTGACATCCGTGTTTGGAGAATCTGTAAACTGTTTTCAGAAGTTGAACCTGAACAAGTGATAGATTAACATCCGTATTTGGAGAATCCGTGAACTGTTTTCAGAAGTTGAGTCTGAACAAGCGATAGATTAACATCCGTATTTGAAGAATCCGTAAACTGTTTTCAGAAGTCCTGGATCTGAACAAGCGATAGGTTAACATCCGTATCTGGAGAACCCGTGAACTGTTTTCAGAGGTCTTGAATCTGAACAAGAGATAGGTTAACATCCGTATCTGGAGAACCCGTAAACTATTTTCAGAGGTCTTGAATCTGAACAAGCGATAGGTTATCATCCGTATCTGGAGAACCTGTGAACTGTTTTCAGAAGTCGAAGCTTATCAATCTTATCCTGAAAAGGGTAAAATATTAGCCAAAACACAAAGTTATGTTGCATGAAATGTATGATGCAATATATGTCATATCAATGTTTATGATATATGAATGTAATGAATGCGCATGTAAGCTGATGAGCTGTCTTGCTGAGGAAGACGAATCCTGGATAATGAAATCTTTGATTGTTGCCGGGGAAAGTAAATCCTTGACTGCTGCAGGGAATTGAAAATCCTTCAATCGTTGAAAATGAGAAGTCCTGGGACCACTGTTGGGGAATCAGGAGCTTGGGTTGTATGCCAATCTATTGGGGATTCCTGTCTTGCGGAGATCTTCATTGGGGAATATCTGAATATTCTGTGAGGAACTGAGAATGAGAGTCTTCATTCTGCCTGGGGAATAAGAATTATGTGGGGAATAGCCATACTGTTGAAAAGTAGCTATCCTGTTGGAGAGTAAAACTCAGGATTCTGAAAAGCTTATTCCTGTCTGGAAGAAATTCAGGTTTAGGTTGTATGCCGCTTTAAGAATGAGAATCTTCACTCTGTCGGGAATACCAAAAATTCATATGTTATACCACTTTGCGAAATGAGAATCTTCATTCTGTCGGGAATATCAGGAGGTTGGGTGTATGCCAATCTGCTGGGGAAGCCAAAATGAGAATCTTCATTCAGGTCTTGGGTCAGAAGATTGGGTGTATGCCAATCTACTGGTTTTTCAAGGATGAGAATCTTCATTCTGTTAAGGGTCAGGAGGTTGGGAGTATACCAATCTTCTGAGGTTTCAAGGATGAGAATCTTCATTCTGTTAAGGGTCAGGAGGTTGGGAGTATACCAATCTCTTGAGGTTTCAAGGATGAGAATCTTCATTCTGTTAAGGGTCAGGAGGTTGGGAGTATACCAATCTCTTGAGGTTTCAAGGATGAGAATCTTCATTCTGTTAAGGGTCAGGAAGTTGGGAGTATACCAATCTCTTGAGGTTTCAAGGATGAGAATCTTCATTCTGTTAACGGTTAACTGTTATTTGGTTGATCTCCAGGCTTTCACAGAAACTTGTATTGCTATCTGGTTGTAATCCAGGCTTCACAATAACTTGTTGAGCTGCTATCCGGTCGAATCCGGGCTTCACGGCTTGTGTTAAAGATATACCACTATCTGGTTGACTCCAGGCTTCGTATTATTCTTGGCTGCTATCTGGTCGTAATCCAGGCTTCACAAAAACTTGTATTGCTATCTGGTCGTAATCCAGGCTTCACAATAACTTGTTGAGCTGCTATCCGATCGAATCGGGGCTTCACGGCTTGTGTTAAAGATATACCACTATTTGGTCGACTCCAGGCTTCGTAGTATTCTTGGCTGCTATCTGGTCGTAATCCAGGCTTCACAGAAACTTGTATTGCTATCTGGTTGTAATCCAGGCTTCACAATAACTTGTTGAGCTGCTATCCGGTAGAATCCTGGCTTCACAGCTTGTGTTAAAGATATACCACTATCTGGTCGACTCCAGGCTTCGTAGTATTCTTGGCTGCTATTTGGTCGTAATCCAGGCTTCACAGAAACTTGTATTGCTATCTGGTCGTAATCCAGGCTTCACAATAACTTGTTGAGCTGCTATCCGGTCGAATCTGGGCTTCACGGCTTGTGTTAAAGATATACCAATATCTGGTCGCCTCCAGGCTTCATAGTATTCTGGGCTTCTATCTGGTCGTAATCCAGGCTTCACAGAAACTTGTATTGCTATCTGGTCATAATCCAGGCTTCACAATAACTTGTTGAGCTGCTATCCGGTTGAATCCGGGCTTCACGGCTTGTGTAGAGATCAAGATACTATCCGGTCGAATCCGGGCTTCATAACTTGAATTTCGTGAGAATTTGATCTTTAACGACCGTAACTTCTAATAGGTGATGAAGGAACTTTTGATGACGATCGTAACTTCCAGCAGGTGATGAAGGAAATTTTGAACGACCGATCAATTTGAAATGTAATTTATTTTGGAGAATAAATCCTTGACAAATGTTGGGGAAATAAACCCATGACTGTTGGTCTGCTAGAGAGGTGATGAACTCCTTGAGGACGCTTGAATGTCTTTTCAAAAAGATTTCGGAGAGGTTTCATCACTGCCCCTAGTATCAGATGCTTGTGATATTGCCGGGAAACTTGGACTGTTCGTAACCCTTTGATGAGATTGACGTTTAAATGCCCCAAGTGATGGTGACAGAGACTTGCCCCAGGTTAATCTGTAATTGAGAGATTTATTGAAATCTTGACTGGACTGCCCCAGGTTAACTGAACTTTGAAAGATTTGTTGAAATCTTGACTGGACTGCCCCAGGTTAAATGGACAATACCAAATAAAATCCCCTTTTGTTGATATGAGATTTTTGTAACGGAAGTGTCATCCCACTTGAAGTGATTTTTACTCACTGAGAGAGTTTTCGTTCCTACGAACATTCGCTGTATGAATTTCTTCGCTGTCAAACAAATAACCATGTGCAAACAACGATATTCAAATAATGCAAAGTTTATGCTTGTCTCGAAGTTTTGAAAAATGCGTTTTTTAGCAGAAAACTTTTTATAAGACAAATTCAACACAAGATTTAGGGCAAAGCCTTACAGGAGTCAGGATACCTTTTGTAACAGTATGCTTTCGAACTAACCCATGCTTCAATTAGGACTTTTGAAGGGTTGTAACGTGGCTTGGTTCACGGTTTAAGAAACAAAGGATAAAGGCTCAAAGTATATTTGTACCCACCCGCTCTTCGTGATGTTCTTCAATCCTAAACTCAGTTAAGTGTGCGTCGAACTCTATTCGAGTTTGGAACGACTTTTGGCGATGGTTCACCAGTTGAATTTTATGGAAGGCAGACATCATCTCCCTTTTTTTGCAACATTTTTCATGTTGTTGAGGATTTGTAATGACCTCGTTCTTTTGATTTGTTATCCCTAACATTTGCCTGATTGTTCCTGTTTTCGAGATTACAGTCAGCGGGATGCCCCAGCTTTCTTAAGCCTCCTTTGTAGGTTTTGGCCTAGTGGGATTTTCTCTTTTGAGAGATTGACTGCCTATGATATAAGGAACCATCACTGTCTTTTGATTCCAGAGGAATGCTCTTTTTTTTTTACGTCGTTCGTTGTATTACGAACTGAGAGTTTGCGACTTCAATGCGCATATTTTTTTTTGAATTAACTGAGAGACTACCCTGCCCCAAGTTTAAATCAAAGGTTTCAATTTGTATTTAAAAAAAAAACTCCTACTTCTTTGGCTCGAAGGGGTTGACTAGGGTTTATCTTCCTTATAACTCCAGTGTTTAGGATTTGAAAGAAATGCCTGTACATCGTCAGCAAGGTCTGTTCAAAAGCATATTGTATGAGATTATGGCATTGTTTTGTCATCCTCCCTCTAAAGGCTTGTAGATTTTTATCAAGAGTTAAATATCATAAAGAAAGCATAAAGCATAGTTTAAGAATAGTGAAAACGAATGGATGAATTCAAGACAAACATATGCAATGCATTAATGAAACAGAGTTTGACATCAACAGCTAATTGTTTGAATAACAAAGAGATTACAACTTGAAAATTCAAAATGAACAGAAGCCTCTTTGTATGAACTTGTCACTTTAGGTGGTGAACCTTTGGCAGAAGAATTCAGTCTGGCCATCTTGTGTGAACTCCAGCATTCCTTCGTCAATCAGGTTTTGAATTTTGTACTTCAATGCCCAACAATCGTTTGTATCATGTCCAGGACTATCAGAATGATAGGCACACCTGGCATCTGGATTGTAGCTGGGAGAAAATGTTTTGGGGTTCGGATGAGGGTTTATCACCATAATCAGATTCATCTTCAACATGTGCTGCAATGCTTGTGACAACGGATTGTTGATTTGGGTGAATTGCCTTTGAAGTCTTTCCCCCTTTGGATGATTATCCGGTTGATGTTGACGAAGTCGTTGTTGGGCTCGTGATGTGGAAGCAAAGTGAGAAGGTCTTCTCTCCTTTAAACCAGTTTCTTGTCTCATGGGAAGCTGAGCAAGGCCTTGATTTCCGATCCTGATTGTTTGCCTCATACGGTTGCAACCGTCTTGACGAAATTGATTGATAAAGGTTCCCAGCTCTTCTTGTCTTCGTCCTAGGCCTTGGATAAGAGCCATCTGCCCTAGCATCTGGATTCTCATTGCTTCAACCTCAGTTTGCAGTTGTTCCAACTGTTTGTCCTTATTGTCTTCCGAATTTTTCTCGGCCAGGTTCCTAGCGAGGAGTACTTTCAACTCTTCCTGCCCCTTGGATAAGTTCAAGAACATCTCTTGAATTTGAGCGTTTTGAGCCTGGATGCCCTTGATAGTATGCTCCAAAGCCATCTCTACTGAAATAAACAGTAGGAGAATAAGGAAACCCTGTTATGATGTAATGCATGATATGTGGATGCATGTTTTCAAGGATCTCTCAGGGTAAACACGAGAAAATGTTAGAGGTCGAACTTTGGTCAACATCTTTGATTGGAGAACTTTGTAATGGTGGATGTCTTTCCACGAGAATCAAGCTCACCATGTCAAGTGGGTCATAGCCCCTGATTCAAGTTGTTGCACTTGATCTTTGACAGAGTTTGTTTAGAGGGGAACCCTCTTTCCCTTTGGTAGACGTCTGGTTCAACGTGACCCTGCATCAAAAGACCCTCGAGATCCTTGAAATGGTTATTGAAAATGCTATGTGTGATCGGTGGAAATAGAATTGACTGTTTTGGAATGCTGGTTCGCGAAATGTCGCGGTAAGCAAGAGTCGCCACTGTCTTTTATTTTCTCCAACAAGGAAAGGACAAAAGCACAGCAAAATTCCTTTTCGAGATGTTTCTCGGTTCGGGAGGCAGATTATAGAAAGGGAAGGTTTTAGCACCCTTTCTATCTGTGGTTATCCACGGGCTCTTAGGTACTTGCTCACTATGTTTTCAAAAAATGTTTGCTTTTCTTGTGTTTGTGGGTTTTGAAAAAAGTTCGTTTGAAAACTTCGTTTTGACTCTTGTATCAGTCCTCAAGAGTGTATGAAGTGTTTGTTTGAAAACTTTTGTCAGAAAAGTGTAGGTGCGAAAAGTTGTTTCGTTTTTAAAAGAGCAAGTACCCAGGAGAAATCTACCTACTCTAAAGAAATTAAGCTGTGTAAATGTCCTTTAGACAGTACTATCCCACTATTGAGAAGTAGGTAGCACCGTCGTTGGAGTTATTTGGGTCAATTCGATTATATGGGACATGTGTGGTCACCAAAGCAATAGTAGGACGCCTTAGCGGTAACCCTAATGTCCTAGATCCTTTTTATCCGAGGCAACCGTTTCGAGGCAACTGGATCTTTAGACAGGAGGGCGACCTCTAAAACACCCTATACTTAATGACCACGTCGAGGCAACCAAGTGAGGCGTACCCTAGGAGTGGCATATGCACGTGTGTCAGGTTTCATGTTAAATTGTCTTTGCACATTTTTATGGTGAGCTATGTTTTGATTTTATTTTTCAGGCAAGTCTTGTCATGCATAGTTAACAGTTAATAATTGTGCGGAAAATAAACTGCGGAAAGTAAATCTACGCTATTACAAGGCGTCGGGTATTTACATCGCCAAAAGCAACCCTTGAAAAGTAAATGCGAGAAATTAAAGAAAGCGAGAAAAGGTCCTAATTATCTATTACATCCTCGGAGAAATTACATAAATATAATCAAAAAATAATATGCGCGCGATAAAAATTAAATCGGGGACGTCCTTAGGGTTTTGACCCTTTTTGAGAAAAGAATGGAATTTTGGTCCTTTTTTGCAATTAATAAAACCTAAAACTAATTAATTAAATAAAAGAAATGTTTTTAATGTTTTAAAAAGAAATTAAAATTGCCAAGAAAACCCTAATTCTATGTTGATTCTATCTTATTGAGAAAAAGGTAAAATTAATCCTAATTAAACTAAGTTAATTTGTGTTAGTATTTATTTACAAAATAAAAGGTGAAATTAATAATAATAGTAATAAATAAAATATTTACATTTTTTAGTTTTTTCTGATTTTTATTATAAAAATAATTAATTTATGAGTTAATTAAATAATAGTAATGATAATTAATAAACTAATTAAAATAGAATTAAAATATAAAGAGAATAAGAAAATAATGAAACCAGGGGGGTGCTGGGCCTTTATGGAGGTGTTGATTGCAATTTGAGGCCCAATAAGCTCTTCAGCCACGTTAACCTATGGGATCAGCTATGTATGTGTTGACTGAGGATTATTATGGTCCTTCATCTTTGGCCACAGGATTCAAGCTAGGAGACACATGGCATACTGATGTTTGGAGCGTATGGTAGACACTATTAAGGAACCTGCATGTGAACATATTGGAAAAAATAGAAACAATTATTTGGGGGACCTGGGATTCGAACCCAGGTCCCAATGATCCCCAGCCAGCTCATCTTCCACTACGCCATTTGCTTGCTTTGATAATATAATAACAAACAATTATAATATGTACAAAATCAATGCATATGCTGAAAAACAAACAAAAACGCGCGTATTTTGAATTGTCCACTCAGAGGCTTACACGTCCTTCGTCTTCCTCGTTTGTGCCTGTAAAAAACAAATAGATAGCGGGGGTTTTAAACCCCCACAAACCACAATGAGGAAAAATAGCGATTAGGCGTGTGGTTAATAGAAATATTTTGCGAGGGTGTCAACATGTTCGTCTTGTTCTGACGGTCTCAACCATATGCATTAGGGGTCTCAATTTTTCCTGGACTGTAAAGCCCCAATTTGAGAACTCATGAACCCTAAAATTCGTTAATGGCAATTTGTGATTCTGCGTGTTATAATTCAATCAACCTGTACCATTAGCTTCATAGGAGTTCTAGCAATGCAAAACACACAAAAAATCACGTTAATGATGCATGAATAATGAGTTACGATTATGGAAAAAATCATCAAACCGTGTGACTGTTCTTGAGGATTCCTTGAGCTTTAACACTTGGTTTTGATTGCAATCCGTCTCTGGGAACCCCTGCAATGTATTAGAAACCAAAAAATCCTTTGAATCTCGTTAGAATATGGAAATCAGTTTTCAAATTTCTTGAGTTTTTTTCAAAGTGGTTATGGCTTTCTTGCAGCAAATTCACGTGTGCATGAATAGGATTAGCTTGTGTATTTATAGGGCAACTGAATTAGGTCAAAATCTTGAGCACAAATCCATTGAATAATGGTTTGAATATTTGATTGAAAATCAAATATTTTTTTGAATCTTTTTTATTGAAGAAACTTGCTAAATTTGGAGATTTTGATATCCTTGATTGGTACACGAATTTGCCAGCTTTTTTAGGTCATCTTTGCTTCACCAAAAGATTGAAAAACAATATCTTTATATTTCCTACAATTTAAATTAATTAAATGAATTAAAATTGATTAAAAATTCAATTAATTAAATAAAAAATAAGAAAATAATTCAATTAAGCTTGATGGGTCGTGCATAGGCCATGGATAAAGTTTCAAGAAGAAATTTGAGGCCCATTAGCAAAAACAAGGTGTTTTGAGCAAAGTTGACTTTTGCAAATTCCCAAAAATTTCCCAACTTCTCCAATGCATATCTTTCTCAATTTTGATCATATGAACATGTTCTTGGACATTTTTGGAAGGTCTTGAAGTCCTCTAACCAATTCCTTTGGTCCCATGTCATTTGGATTTACCAATATCAAATTATGGTCTTTGACTTAAAGTGCATTTTTGTTGACTTTTGAAATTGACCTATAATGTAGAAATTGATAACTTTTTGTGAGAGCATTTCTTGGACTTGGAATGTGAAGATGGATTGTAAGAAATGTCGTCCCCTTCAAAATTAGCATTGGATGGGATTTTTCTGATGAACCATGAAAAAGTTATGCCTTGGTCAAGATACAGTTGACTTTTCTACTGTCCAAAAATAGTAAGTTTTTGCATCTTGATGATTTTTGAGCCATGCTTGAGGAATCATGATCAAGACTTGATCAAATTATGATTGTGGCCTCAAAATAAGATGTTGACCAAAAATTCTGACTTTTGACTGTAAAATGACCATTTTGCCCCTGCAGTTGATTGTGGATCAAATAGGGCTTTTGACTGTGCAAACTGGCATTGTAAGTCTTGAAACTTGGCATGTAGATGCTTGAGGATGCTTATAGGCCTATGAGACTTGATTGAGCCATTGAAAACCTCAAATTCCATGAAAGAACCAAAACCCTAATTTTGACTGGCTTAGGAGGTATTTGGACTGTGCAATCCTTGAGCAATTTTGAACCATGTGAAGATGATTCTTGACAAACTTTGAAGAATATGGGAGGGCAAATTTTGGGGTACAACGTTATGGTATGATGTTATGATGTTATGTACATGTATGCAAAAGCAAGTAAGTGTATATACAGGTAATCATATTCACACAAAGCAAACAAGTCCTTAGGTTTAGGCTTGCATGGGGTTCGTAGGTAAGTACCCTCTTGAAGTTAGTTAGCTCATCCTGTCCTAAAATTGAAATCGGGTTCTAAGGAGCTCAATATCACTGGATTATTTTCTGTGTTCATTGTTTTGGTTTAGCCACTTAACTGGCGACCAAAATATTCCAAGAAAACAATCCTCAATGAGTGTAGTATCGAGTATCTACCAACTTCAGACTGCACCAAATTCGGTCATCTCACAACCCCTAAAAAGGCCAAGATGGTCAAGTAAGGTTCTAGAGTTCGTTAGTGCTTCATGACATCGCTCAACGGCCCCGTATTCTCCTTGACTACTCAAGGGCTACCGGTACTCACAAATATGTCACACTAACATAGCTACTGCTTCAACCATGTCGGTATACCCCGCACAGTTCCCTCACAGTTTATTGCTATTTACCTAAAAAGGTGCCCCCAAATCCGGGTGCAGGATTAAACAAACCCAAACAAGGAACCCAAAAAGTAAAGCAATCAAAGCAATCAAAGCAATCAAAGCAAGCATGTATAGGTGATCTAAAACCCTAAGGTAACCCCACTTTTAGAAATATCCCCAGCAGAGTCGCCAGTTCTGTGATACGGTGGGAGAACTGACTTGAGGTTTTGCGTTTGTTTTTGCAAATGTTCGGTTTAGCAAGAGTCGCCACCGACTTTTTATTTATCCTAAGGAAAGGTCAAAAAGCACAGGAAATACCTTTGAGATGTTTTCGTGGGTTCGGGGGGTAGATTATGAAAAGGGAAGGTGCTAGCACCCTTTTCATCCATGGTTATCCATGGGCTCTTAGTTACTTGTTTTAGATCACTTGCCTTTGCTTTTCAATTGTTTGAAATGGTGCTTTGTGTGTGTGGTTTTTTGAAAATGTTTTGAAAAAGATGCCTTGTCTAGGCAACCTTTGTAATGACTCATGTTTGAGTATATACAAAGGTGTTTGTCTTTTTGAAAAGATGTTTCAATGTTTTTGAAAGTTGTTTGGAAGTTGTGTTGTGGTGTGTGTTTGAAAATGGCAAGTGTGTTTTGCAAGTTTGATCAAGTAACTAAGAGTTATCTACCCTATTTTACTCAAAGATCCTTTCTTATGCTTTTTAACCCTTTTAACAATGTTGTTTCACCATTGTATTTGGTGAACGACCTTGTGTTAGGATGTTAACGGGACAGGCGCGGGTCATCGTATAGACCATGAGAGCAATAATGTCAAGTGTCTTTGGAAATTTTCTTGAGGGACTATGATCATTTTTGTTTAGACAACTCCGATAGCGTCATCGAGGGACTATGATCATTTTGTTTGTTTTTGTTTTGCCAAAGTACTTGACATGCAAACATGGCCCATTTTTTAAGGCAACAAGTGGATGTAACCCTAGGGGTGCAAGTGTGCATTGTGTTTGTTTTTCATTCATGTGTCTTGTATTAGGTTATCTAGCGGTTGATTTTGAATCTTCGCATACAAACCCTAATTACTATACATTATATAGAAAGCGATAAATTGTGGGAATTTAAAGTCTAAGTTATTACAAACAAGTATCCGGGGATGGGGGTACAAATGTTTACAAATGGGGATGAGTCTTATTAGAATAGTAGTGTCCAAATATTATTTACAACCAAATCGAATCATCGCATTCTCAATGTAAAATGTAAGAATAAAAAGGAATCAAAAGCAAAGTATGATGCACATGATTATTTACAAGTGATCAAAAAGGTTAACCTAATGTATTATTAAGTATTTTATTAGTTTTTGTGTTTTTGTTAATGTTATATAAACAAAAAGGGTTTAAAGAGAAAATTATTTAACTTAGAAAAATTCTATTTTTTATATACTTTTGTTAATGTTTTACATAAAAGGTTTAATTAAACAAAAAAAGGTTTTAACACAAGAAAATTGTTTAAACTTAATAAACCTAATATTTATGTATTTTTAAGTGTAATAAAAAAAAGTATTAATAAATTTTTTACATGAAGGTAAAATATTATTTTTAACAAAGAAAAAGAAAACGAAGTGATAATAAAAAAAAGGTATTGGTTTATAAACATAAAATAAAAAAAAGGAAGTTAAATGGGCTTGGAGATTGTTTGGCCCAAATAACAAAATAAAAAAAAATTAACACAAAAAAGCGGGTGTAAGAGCCAGAATTTGAATTGGGCTTAGGGGTTTCTTGCGTGGGGCAGGCCCAAACAGTTGACAAAGTTTTTGTAGGGTTTGTTTGCATTTTGCTCAGAATTGGGTTTTCACAGTTGAACGGCGCCGCTCTCCTCTCTTTTCTTCTTCGTCTCTTCATCATTCTCAACCATGGCCTCTGATGTCTACCCTCCTCACCTCAGGCTACCAGGCGCCACCTCCACTTTCCTCTCTCCATGTTCGTTCAGGCAGTGATAAAAGGGTAACGACTTTCAGCTTTTCCGTCTTCGTGTGTTTTAGGGCTTTTAGATTTCCATTTTGCATGTTATTATTTCACAATGTTTTAACCATGGATGTTCGTGTTTGTGTGAGGTGTGAAGTAGAAAAAGGAAGGGGAAAAATACTACCTTGTTGATCTCGTTCTTGGAGAGGCGATGGAGAGGGAATTTGGGATGGAGGCGCTCTAGGGTGGCCGAGGCGGAGAGAGCGATGATGACAAAAGCTTGGTGTTCTGGTATTTCGTATCTTTAACCTTGAACGTTTAATGATGAATCTTTTCTGAAAACACGACTTTTTAGTTTTCTCTTCTTCTTCTGATTGCTTGCCTTTTCGATTCTGTGGGGTACCCTGTTCTGAGAACGCTTGCTATTGTTGTTTGGATATTTAATTATTGATGAATCTTTGAAGTTGTTTGTTGCTTCTGATGCTGATGAACTTTGTATTTGGGTGAGCTTTTTTTTTATGATGATATTGAATCTGAGATGCCTGCTTCAGTGTTTTTGCTTCTGAGTTGCTTTTCCTCTCTTGGGCTTTGTTGGCTTTTTTTTTTCAATGATGATATTAAATCTGAGATCTTTGTTATTGTTACTGATTTGGATGTTTGGACTTGCTTGAGTTTGGTTGTTTGATTTAGGCAAGCTTGAAGGTTTTAGCAGGTTTGTATGGTACAGGCCTGGAAGTTTGCTTGCTTGGTAAGGCTTTTAGGCTTTGGCTTGAAGCAGGCTTGGGTGAGACTAGTTTTTTACAGGCTTTTTGGTTACAGGCTTCAAGGCTGTTGTTTTGTAAGTTTGTAAACAGGCTTTTAACTAGTTTTGAAGTTGATGCAGGTTACTTGGTTGTGGGCATGCTATTAGGTTTACTTCTGGTTTGAGGCAGGCTTGTTTGTTTGAAACTGGCAGTTTGACAGGCTTGAAGCAGTTTGTAAGCTTGGAGGCAGTTTTGAGGCTACAGGCTTGTTTTGGTTACAGGCTTGAGGCTTGCTTCTGTAACAGGTTTGAGGAAGGCTGTAAGGCTTGAGGCAAGCTTTTGTTTGCTTGCTTCTGTAACAGGTTTGAGGCAGTCTGAAGCAGGCTTGAGGGCTTCTGTTATGTGTTTACAGCTTTGTGTTATATTTTTCTTTATGTGTTTTGCCCCCCTTTTTTTCTAACTCTTAGCTCTTGTTATATTCTTGTCCTCTAAGCCTGCCTAAAAACTGTAAGCCTGCTTTTTTTCTCTCTCTCTCTCCAGAAAGCATATTTTAATGCTTTAGAATAGCTTTTTTTCTGAAAAGGTTGTGGCTGGAAAATGATGAAAAACGTTTTGACAATATGCTTGTATCTTTGGTTTTCCTCTGCATATCCTCCAGATTTTCTGCATTTGCTTTTTGTGTATTTGTTGACAGTTTTTCTGTTTTGATATCTTTCTTGACAGTTTTTGATAGCTTTGATATCTTTCTTGACATTTTTTGACAGCTTTGATATCTTTCTTGACATTTTTTTCTGTTTTGATATCTTTGACAGTTTGGTTTGCCTCTCTTTGACAGTTTGGTTTGCCTAGTTTGACAATGCAATTTGGTTTGGCATTTTCAGTTTGCAATTTATGCAGCTTTGTATTTAATTAATTCCATGCTTGCAAACAATTTTACTTTCCTCTTTGTGAACCAAGAAGAGGAATTTTCTTGTGTTTTTGCAAAGAGGATGAGCAAAATATGATGAAAACCCAAAATAATCTGATTCCGGCCAACAACCTTTAATGATGAACTTTTATGATTAACTGTCTGAAAATGCCTTTCCAATTTAACTGTTATTGACTTCTCCTTTTTCAGGCTTTGCAGGTAAATATCAATTGGGGCAAGGGAAGCAGCAGTAGAAGATGAAGATTTTAAGAAACTTAGGATGTAGATTTAATTTATTTTTAATCATTGTAATAAACGTCATTGTAACACTGTAAATAAATTTACTATATTCAAATAACACTTGTAACAACAATTGAAAATGAATAAAAAAATCTTTTGTCGGATAATTCTTTACTTTACACTATTTATTTATTTATTTAAATCTCTTGAATTAAAACGAATGGAAATGCATCCCAATTATTTTAACTTAGATAAAATAAATAATTAATAAACACTGTAGTTTTGCAACTTCGCATTAACCAACAATAAGCCCGGCGTTCCAATTAACCGTATGTATTGCACAGTCAAACAAAGAAACGTCCATACGTCTTTTACCTCACTGATCAAACTTAAACTTCAAACTTTCAATCAGAAGCCTCAACCCATATCCCAGATGTTTAGACTTTGAGAGACAAACAGAAATTTCGAACAAGCGTCAAGACAATGTGACAGTCGATTGAAATACTGTGGACTCAATTCCTTCTGAGAATGCGTGTGCAAACCCTAATTTGGGATTTACTGATAAGAAAAGTCCGCCTGATCAAACCCTGAGCTAAACTCAACCAATTCAATAGAAACCCTAATTTTGCTTGACTGATTTAAAACCAATAGAAACCCTAATTTTGGGTAGGCTGATAAGAAAAGTCTGTTTGACTGATTCTTGATCCAATCTGAAAAATCAGGAAAAGCCCGAAGCTATGATTTCTTTGTGAAAAAGGGGGGGGGGGGGAATTTTGGGGTACAACACTGTGCTAGAGTAGTCCCTCTGCATTTCACTGAGACATGCAAAACATCATTATGTTTTCTCCCTTTAGATGTTAAATCAGCATCGGAGAATCCTAGACCATTGTCAACTGTTAAGCTAGCTACACATTCCTGGAACTGATTCGCGGAGGTTTCCTGTGGCCCGTGGGCCGTCTTCAAGAATCTTATCAGAGCTTTAGCATGAGCTTCTGAACAAAGCAGCAGGGCCAACATAGAGATCTTTGAGGGGGTTTGCCCCAGTTGTTCCACAACATCATAATCGCTTTTCCTGATTATTTTCAAAATCTCTTCCATTTCTTTTTGAGAGGTCTCAGGGATGACCAATGGCTGAGCCCTCGTCCTGACGGGCTCTTCTTGGATCCCTTTCCCTCTATCATCAACAACAGCAGAGGGGACAACCACAGGAGTTACAACTTCTTCGATAATTAGAGTTCTCGCAGATATGTTGACCGATACAGGGGTAACCTTAGGAGCAGCTAAGGGTCCAAAGATTGCCTTTGGAGGGGCAATATCTGGAGAGAAAATTCTTCCACTGCGGGTGATTTTGCTCGTTCCAGCAATGTTTCCAATGTCGGAAGTCTCTTCATCAGAACTTTCTTCAGTTGATTCAATTTGCTTAATATCGTGGTAGTAGATTTCTCCACCATAATTCCACGGTACTGATCTGTCGGACTTGTACGGGACGGGCTCAGGCATGGTTATCTTCAAAGGTGCAGTCTTTGGAGCGGATGTAATCTTAACAGGTCTTTTGGATACCTTGGAAAGATCAGCGGATATGGTTATTATTGAAACATCATTGATAGGAGTTGGTGTAACAGGAGTATTTTCAAAAAGGATTTCTTGGTTATCCATTAGGTGTTGGATGCCTAACTTCAACAATGGGCAGTCGGTTAGTAAGGATGAACAAAGGCAGCAATCTTCATCACAACCTGGGAAAATCCCAGCTTTTAGCAAATTTAATTTGATTATCGGTAGCGGAGTTATCAAATCATCAACAGTAGCAACAAAAAGATCTTCTTCAACAGCATGGGCATTGTGGCCATGCTTTGGCATTGAAGCAGATATTACATTTGGCTTTTTAGGGGCATAGAATTCAACTTCTTTAACGTCTATCAAATCCTGAATCTTATTCTTGAGGGCCCAATAATTGTTGGTGTCGTGCCCCCAGGCTATCTGAATGATAAGCGCACTTGGCATTCGAATGGTAGTACGGAAAAGCAGTATTCGGGTTCTTCGGGACCTCTTTCAAGGTTGCAAGGTTTAACTTCAAGAGATGGGGTAAGACTTGAGCAGGAGTCATGTTTATCCGGGTGAATTGTCGTACAGACCTTTCCACCCTTGTTTGGTTGGTTCTGGGTTGACTGTTTTTAAGCTGATCAGCTACAGAATTCTGAATCATTACGGCCCCCACCGCTGGCCGGCGCTCAACTCTTCCTTTACCTCTTTGAGAGTAGACAGCTGATACTTCTTTCTTTGCTGGAAAATGCTTTTTGATGGCAGCGGAAGTAGATGCATCTTTTTGAATTTTCCTGCTTTTTATGTCGGCTTCAACTCTCTCACCAGTTAGAATCAACTCAGTGAACCCCGCAGAGGAACTTCCAATCAGATAATTAAAGAAAGGCCTTGACAGAGTTCCCAAGAACATGTCTACTAGCTCCCTCTCAGATAGAGGTGGTTGTACTCGTCCCGCCAAGTCTCTCCATTTCTGGACATACTCCTTGAAGCCTTCATTGGAGACCATGCCCATAATCTGTAATTGAGTACGGGTTGGTGCTAAGTCCGCATTGTATTGATACTGCATGTAGAAAGCAGCAGCCAAATCTTCCCAATTATGCACATCAGACCTCTCCAACTGGTAGATCCAATCCAACTGCGTCCCCAACAAACTGTCCTGGAAAAAGTGGACCCACAGGTCTTTGTCAGAAGAATGTGGTTGAATTTTCCTGACATAAGATTGTAAGTGCATATTGGGACAAGACACCCCATCTTACTTGGAAAACAGAGGTACTTTAAACTTCGGAGGTATAACAATTCCAGATACCAACCCTAACTCTTCAAAGTCCAGCCCAGGCACCCTCTGTATATCCATGGCAGCTAGACGCTCTTCCAGATTTTTGTATTTGTCATCTGCGGGAGGGTACTGTTGTTCTGAGTAGTCCTCATCTTCCTCTTCTTCAGCTTTATAATCTGAGGGCACGGCAATCTCTTTACCCTTTCTCTCTCCTTCCTCAGAGGTTGATGGAAAATCTAGGACCCTTCTGGCTTGACCTTCAAATCTTCTGCCCAAGGTAGCCACACCAGCTCTCTTCTTCTTCTTCTTCTCTTTTTCCTTTTCTAGTAGAGTCTTGAGCTCCTCCTGTCCCTTAGCCAAGGTCAAGAGTAGCTGTTGGAATTATGAATTCTGAGCTTGCAAATCTTTGACCATTTGTTTAATATCCATCTTGCTGAAATAAACAACAGAGAGATGAGTAAACTTGGTGTGAAGACTTGTTTATGAATATGATGAATGATATGTATTCATGTAATGCTTTCAAGGATTCAGAAATTCAAATTTGTTTTAAACAAAAAAGAAACACACGTCATATTAATAAGATAGAATTGTTAGTACACCAATGCCCCATGGGCAAAATAATACAAAATTCTAAGGTAAAAAGACGTTGCGCATCCTCTTTGGTGCAATGTAGGTGTTGAGAGTCTGCTCTTTGTGAAGTTGACGAGTAAGTTTCAAAACCTTCTTCTCGCTTGCGTAGAATTGGGCTTCAAAAGTATCGTGTTCTCCCTTGAGTTGTATCCAACTCCTTTGCAAATCTTCGAGTTATGTTTGCATGTCAGGATGTAGGAGGGTGTATGGAACCTCTCCTTCCACAACAGGCAATATAATCACTGGGAGAATAGAGGGGTAAGGCATCATAAGACTTTGGGCGCGGGTTCGTACCCACTTGAGGTAAGGCTCAAGGGGGATGGAATTCTTGTGTCCCAAGGTCTTACTGTCTACCTTGTTTGGCATCCTCCAAGCTCGGATAAACCTTTGTTGAAGTCCTTGATCGTTGTTGTCGAAGTCAAAAACCAAGTATGGAATCAGCATGTCATGTGGGCCATCCCTTCGGGCATACCCTAACTGTCTCAGAGCCAAGCAGGGGTTGTAGGTAATGCCTCCCCTAATGCCAAGTAGAGGGACATTAGGGAATTCTCCACAACGATCAATGATGATAACGTTTTCTCTAGATCGAGAACACCAATGAATATCTGAATGTGTAAGAGTCATCAATCGTTGTGACCACCTTAATCCTTGATCATTCTTCAAGACTGATTGGGGAAGATGAGAAATAAACCATCTTGCCAGTAGAGGAGTGCAACACATGAGAACACCTCTTTTCCTCATTGTTCGAGTGTGAAAAGAGTGGAGGATATCCCCAAGCAATGTAGGCACCGGATTGCGAGCCATGAAGATTTTGACAGCACTCACATCTATGAGTTGGTTAGGGTTTGGGAACAAGACCAATCCATAGATGAGAAGGTCTACAATCTCCTCAAAAGCTTGTAAGTCCAAAGAGTTCCAACAACTTTGGGCCTTTTTAAAGAAGAACTTTGCCAAGAAACCCTTGACACCACTTTTGGTTTCCTAATGACCTATGACATCTGATGGTTGCAAGTGCAAGGCTTGAGCAACATCTTCAGGCTTTGGATCTCTTTCCGTACCGTTAAAAGGTAATTAATGGAGAATAGGAATCCTCAAGAGTTAAGAAAATTCCTCCAAAGTAGGCACTAGCTGGTAGTCAGGAAATGTGAAGCAGTGGTGTAGGGGGTCAAAGAACTGGAAGAGAACTTTCACCATGTCTTCCTCTGTGTTGGAGTTGACCAAATTGAGAAGTCGACCATGTATCTCAGTGAATGGAGAATACTCTGGAATCTTGGAAGCAAGCTCCTTGAGTTGAGGAGGAACTCTCACAAGGTTGACCTGGATAGTTTTCCTGCGAAGTGAATCCATAACCTACAAAACAGGAACAAAGATGAAAATCCAAAATCCTTGAAATGGTTAGTGGATGCATATGATGCTTCATGATGTTCATGATGTTATGCACAGGTATATATGTACAAGCAAATCACACAAGTTCCTAGTTTAGGCTTGCATGGGGTTTCATAGGTAACTACCCTCTTGAAGTTTAGTTGGCTCAACCTGTCCTAGAAATAGTAACCGGGTTCTAAGGAGCTCAATATCACTAGACTGTTTTCTGTGTTCATTGTTTCATTTTATCCACTTTACTGGCGATCGAAATATTCCAAGAAAACAACCCTCAGTGAGTGTAGTATCGAGTATCTACCAACTTCAGACTGTACCAAAGCCAGTCATCTCACTACATCCTAAAAGGCCAAGTTGGTCAAGTAAAGGTTCTAAAAGTCCATTAGTGCTTCATGACATCACTCAGCGGCCCCGTATTCTCTTTGATTGACTCAAAGGCTACCGGTACCCATAAATATGTCGCACTAATATAGCTATTGCTTAGACCATGTCGGTATACCCCGCACGGTTTCCACAACGTATTTCTATTTACCTATGAATGTTTCCCAAATCCGGGTAGAGGATTCAAACCCAAACAATAGAACCAAAGTGTAAAGCATACAAGTTAAACAAGATAAGCACGTAAAGGTGATCTAAAACCCTAAGGTAACCCCACTTTTATAAATGTTCCCCAGCAGAGTCGCCGGTTCTGTGATACGGTGGGAGAACTGACTTGAGGTTTTGCGTTTGTGTTCGCAAATGTTTCGGTTTAGCAAGAGTCTCCACCGACTTTTATTTTATCCAAAAGGAAAGGTAAAAAAGCACAGGAAAGACCTTTGATATGTTTTCTTGAGTTCGGGGGGTAGATTATGAAAAGGGAAGGTGCTAGCACCCTTTTCATCCATGGTTATCCATGGGCTCTTAGTTACTTGTTTAGATCACTTGCTTTGCTTTTCCAATTGTTTGAAATGGTGCTTTGTGTGGTTTTGAAAGTATTTTGAAAAGAGGCATTTGTTTAGGCAATCTTTGTAATGATTCTCATTCGTAAGAATCTATACAAAGATGTTTGTCTTTTGAAAAATGTTTCAATATTTTGAAAGTTGTTTGGAAATGTTTTGAAATGTGTTGTGTGTTTTTGAAAATAGCAAGGATTGTTTTGCAAATCGATCAAGTAACTAGAAGCATCTACCTACTCAAAATTCTTTCCTACACATTTTTATTCCTTTGACATTGTTGTTTTACCATTGTATTTGGTAAACAACCCTATCTTTGGATGTTAAACGGGACGGGCGTGGGTCATCGTATGACCATGATAGTAATGGTGCCAAGTATCTTAGCTTGTTTGAGGGACCAAGATCATTTTGTTTAGGCAACCAAGATAGCGTCATCGAGGGACTATGATCTTTTATTTTGTTTTGTTTTTACCAAGATACCTAGCATACATACCATGGCCATGTTTTAAGGCAACCAAGTGGGTGAAACCCTAGGGGTGCTTGTGTGAGATGTGTTGTCATTTTTCATGCATTTTTGTCTTATATTTAGGTCATTGTGATACGGTGGGAGAACTGACTTGAGGTTTTGCGTTTGTTTTCGCACTTGTTCGGTTTAGCAAGAGTCGCCACCGACTTTTTATTTTATCCTAAGGAAAGGTCAAAAAGCACAGGAAAGACCTTTGAGATGTTTTCGTGGGTTCGGGGGGTAGATTATGAAAAGGGAAGGTGCTAGCACCCTTTTCATCCATGGTTATCCATGGGCTCTTAGTTACTTGTTTTAGATCACTTGCCTTTGCTTTTCAATTGTTTGAAATGGTGCTTTGTGTGTGGTTTTGAAAATGTTTTGAAAAAGATGCCTTGTCTAGGCAACCATTGTAACAATTCTTTACTCGAATATTTTACAAAGGTGTTTGTCTTTTTGAAAAGATGTTTCAATGTTTTTGAAAGTTTGTTTTGAAGTTGTGTTGTGATGTGTGTTTTGAAAAATGGCAAGGATGTTTTGCAAGTTTGATCAAGTAACTAAGAACTATCTACCCTGTTTTACTCAAAGATCTTTCTCATGTTTTAACCCTTTTAACAGTGTTGTTTCACCATTGTATTTGGTGAACAACCTTGTGTTAGGATGTTAACGGGACGAGCGCGGGTCATCGTATACAATCATTGAAGGCAACTTGTGAGACGCTCTAGCAATTTTTGTAAGGGACGAGATCGTCTTATCAAAGGCAACATCGAGGGTCATCGAGGGACTACGATCTTTGTTTATTGAAGGGACATTTGCTAGAGTGTCTCATACTCGAGGGACATGATTTCATTTTTCCGAGGCAACAGGCGAGGTTACCCTAGAGGTGTAAGTGTGAATTGTGTATTGACTGTCATGCATTTATCTTGTGTTAGGTTATCTAGCGGTTGATTTTGAATCTTCGCATACAAACCCTAATTACTATACAGTATATGAAAAGCGATAAATTGCGGGAATTTAAAGTCTAAGCTATTACAAATAAGTATTCGGGGATGGGGGTACAAATATTTACAAATGGGGATGAGTCTTGTCAGAATAGTAGTGTCCAAATATTATTTACAACCAAATCGAATCGTCGCATTCTCCATGTAAAAATATAATCAAGCTATTAGAATCAAAGATAAACAAAAGTATTGTGCCATGCATATAATTATTTACAAATGATGCAAGTTAAGTATTATTATTTATTTTTGTGTTTTTTGTTAATTATATATAAACAAAAGTTTTAATGAAAAGAAAATTTTAACTTAATAAAAAAAATCTATTGTTTATGTATATTGTTAATGTTTTTTTAGAAATTTATATAAAAAGATTTATTAAACAAAAAAAGTTTTAAGACAAAATTCTATTAACCTAATAAATCTAATATTTACATATTTTAAGTGTAATAAAAGTATTGTTAAAATAAATTTAATATGAAAAATTAACACATTATTTATTTAACAAGAAAAAAATCAGGAATTAAGTTATATATAAAAAATAAAATAAAGTGATAATATAAAAATATTGATTTGTAAACCTAAGAAGTAAATAAAAAAAAGATGGGCTTTTGTGGGATATATGCCTGGCCCAAACGAAACAAACAAAATATAACAAAAGGGGGTGCAGGCGCCAGATTTGTTGGGCCTAAGGGGCTTGCGCGTGGAGCAGGCCCAAATGCATTACAATGTTTTGTTGTTAGGGTTCATGTGTATTTTGCTCAGAATAGGGTTTGTGTCTTTGGAATGGCGTCGCTCCCTTTCTTCTTCATCGTCCTCTTCATCCTTCTCAAACAATGGCTTCTGATGTCTCCAACCCTCCAGCTGCCAGAGCGCCGTCCCCTTTCATCCCTTTACCTTCTCCCAGCGATTCAAGCTTGATGTTTCGAAAGGTTTGACTCGTTCATTTAGGGTTTTTTAGAGTTACATTAGTGTGATTCCTGTATGTTATAGCTCGTATGTTTTGACCTTTATTATTTCTTTTGTTTGATGCTTATATGCGATAGGGATTTTGAGGGTTTGAGGAA
Organism: Vicia faba; assembly: GCA_948472305.1. Classification (NCBI taxonomy): domain Eukaryota; kingdom Viridiplantae; phylum Streptophyta; class Magnoliopsida; order Fabales; family Fabaceae; genus Vicia; species Vicia faba. The sequence goes on from OX451738.1 coordinate 1,484,140,123, forward strand.
TATACCTTGAATGCCCTGCTTCTGAGAATGATGGAGGGAGGAAAGGGCTAGATGGCGCCTCCTTGGTGGCTAGAATGGGGAGAACGTGATGACGCTTGCTGGCTTCCTGGTACTTGTATCTTTTTTTTGAGCGGTTTTATGATGAAATATTATGCTTCTGAGACCCCTAGGGCATCCGTTTCTGAATCTTCTTCTGATTGCTTGCTTTTGTTGTTATTTTTACTTCTGACTTGTTGAATATTGGCTTTGTTGGCTTTTTCTATAATGAGCCTTAATTCTGAGATGTCTTTTTGGCTATTGTGGATTGGGTTTCTGTTTTGGCCTATGATGAACTTTAGTTCTGAGGCGTTTTGGCTTGAATGCTATGCAGTTTGACAGGTTTTTTAGGCTTGAGGTAGGCTTGAAGCAGGTTTGTATGGTACAGTTTTGACAGGCTTGAATGCTGAGTTTGGGAGATTTGTTTCTGGTTTTTGTTTGTTCTGCTGGGAGCTTATGCAGGCTTGGGCACTGAGTTTGTTCAGGTTTATTGTGCTTGGCTTGAGGCAGGCTTATTGTGCAGTTTGGCTTGAAGGGTTTTTTGATGCAGGATGTGTTAGGCTTCTCAGTTTGCTTGCTTGAAAACAATTTTGAGGCTACAAGCTGCGTTATATTTTTCTATGTGTTCTGCCCCCCTTTTGAACTGTTCTAATTTTTTATATTTATCTATTCTTCTTAAGCCTGCAAAACTGTAAGCCTCCACTTCTCTCTCCCTTTTCTCTCTCTATTAAAGCATATTTAATTGCTTAAAGTGCGTATTTTCTGAAAAGCTGTTGGTTGTAAAGTGATGAAGAGATTTTGACAAGTTGCTTGCAATTTGGTTTTCATTCTGCATATTGTACTTTCTTCTGCATTGACAGCTTGATGGCTTAGTGTTAGCTTTTCTATTTTGATATCTTTCTTGACAGTTTTTCTGTTTTGATATCTTCCTTGACAGCTTTGTTGACAGTTTTGTTGACAGCTTAGTTTGCCTTTCTTTGACAATTTGGTTTTCCTAGTTTGGTTGACAGTTTTGAATTTATGCAGCTTTGTGCATTTGTTTAAATGATTTGTATATTTGCAAAACAATTTTTCTTTCCTCTTTGTGAACCAAGAAGAGAGTCTTCTTGTGATTTGCAAAGAGGATGAGAAAAATGTGATGAAAATCAAAACAATCTAATTCCGGCCAACCACCTTTAATGATGAGTTTTTGATTAACTGTCTGAAAATGCTATTCCAATTCATCTGTATTGATTTCTCCTTTTCTGGCTTTGTAGGTAAATATCAGTTGAGCAAAGGATGCAATAGTAGAAGATGAAGACTTCAAGAGATTTAGGATATAGTTTTATTTTATTTCTAATCATTTGTAATAAACGTCATTGTAACACTGTAAATAAATTTACTGTATCAAATAAACATTTGTAACAACAATTGAAAATGAATAAAAATCTTTTTTGTCAGATATCTCTTTTAATTCTTCTGCACTTGTTTATTTAATTACTTAAATTTCTTGAATTATAATAATTGGAAGTTATCCCAATAATTTTAACTTAGAAATTATAAATAATCAACAAACGTCCGGCGTTCCAAATGACCAAAAGCATTGCACAGTTAAACAAACAAACGTCCATACGCCTTTCACTTTACTGATTAAACCAACACTTCAAACTCTCAATCATAAGCCTCAGCTTCTATCCCAGGTGTTTAGACTTTGAGAAACAAACAGGAATCTTGAACAAGCGTCAAAACCATGTGACAGTCAAATGAAATGTTGTGGGTTCCAATTCTTTTGAGAATGCTCGTGCAAACCCTAATTGTGGATTTATTGTCAAAGAAGCGTCTGCTTGGTCAAACCCTGAGCCAAACTCAACCAAATCAATAGAAACCCTAATAATCTGCTTGGACTGATTCAAAATTAATGGAAACCCTAATTTGGATAGACTGATAAGAAAAAGTCTGTTTGACCGATTCTTAAGCCAATCTGAAAAATCAGGAAAAGCCCGAAGTTGTGATTTCTTGTGAAAAAGAGAGGGCAAATTTTGGGGTACAACAGTCATGCTATTTGTTTTGATTTTTGGTCTTTTCATTCAAAACCCTAGTTTACTATCATGGTATATGAAAGCAATAAAATGCGTAAAGTAATTCTAGACTATTACAATAATATTATGGGAAGGGGGATACAAGTTTTGAATGGGGGATATTTGCACAAAATAAAACCCTAATTCACTATTACAACCCAATTGAATATATTGTACATTAAATAAATAAACAATATTTAAATATGCAATAATATGTAAATGTGCAAAAAAAAATGTTTTGCATTAATTTTTATGTATGTAAAAATAAATTTATTTAATATCTTAAAAAATAAGAAGAAATAAAATTATTATTATTTTTGAAAGGGGAAACCCTAGTTTTTGATTTAATAGAAAATATGTTTTATATTATTCATTTTATTTATTTTTTGTTCAAAATAAAAATAATAATAATATATACAAAATGTTACAAAATTGAATATTGTATGAAAATATTATTTTAAGTGTATAAATAATAAAATAAAAAAAGTTATGATATTTTTATATTATTTACAAGTTTTATTTAAGAAAATAAAGTATAAAATCCTAACAAACTATTTATTATGCAAAAAATAAAATAAAAAAATATGATAAAAATTTAAAAAAATAAAGAAAATATTTTTTTGTGATTTGTCAATGTTCAAAAAAGATAATAAAGTCAGAAAATATAAATTATGCAAGAAAATATAAAAAAAATATAAGAAAATGCAAAAGGGGGTGCAAAAGAAAAAAAGGGGGTGTGAATAGAAACAGGCCCAAGGCGCCCAGGCCCAAGCCAACTTCATCCCTGTCCTTCAACCAAACGACCAAATGCGTACGCTCTGCAATCCAATCCTGTTCTTGCTATTCTTTGCATAAAATCAAAAACTTATAACATGAAAAATGTAGTTCATGATCACATGATTCCAATGATACAAAGAACATGACCTAACTCTCAAAGATCAGAGAGAATTTTAATGGCCCTAATTTCTGACCTAAAATTTTCAGCATGTTCAACATCCAAATACTCTTAGCTCAGTTAATATAAATGGAATCTAAGCATATGTACAGCTCAAGCATGTTAAAGACTACATTTTTGCTTCACAAAACTAAGCTTAAAGATACCTAAATAGAGAGATAGAAACTTGACAAATACCTTGTTTAGTTGAGTTTGGATATGGAAATGTAGCAACTTTGAGTGAAGCCTGAAGGTCGTGTGAGCTTGCTTGAAGTTCCCTCAACCTTTTCCAATGTTCAGCTTGCCTTGAAGTTGCCTGAAATTCCTTGTAGAAGTCAACCTGCAAACTCAAAAAGTGAAAATGGTGAAGCTCGAAACAGGGGTTACAGTTGCTGGACAAAGGCCTGGATAGCTTGGATGTGATGTAGGGAATGTGTTTGAAGTGTTTCAAAGCAAAACGCACGAGCCAATATTGTTTTGGAAATGGTTCTGCAAAAGATGCCCTGTTTGGGCAAGAACTTGGGATTTTTGTGTTTTGGGGTGTTTGAGAAGTTGGCAATTCGTGTTTTCTGTTTGTTACAATGTTCTGAAGTTGTTTGAAATAATGCCAAGGCTTGGTTTTATCAGATAGATAAGATCCCTTTACTTTTGCAAGTTTGCTTGCTTTTGAAGAAAAGTTAGAATTGACAATGCCAAGGCCTGTACATGCCTGCTTGCTAGCTGCACATAGTTGGTAAACTTTGCCTGATAACTGTGGATCTTGTTTGCAAAAAGAGATTAGGTCCATGGCTCAAGATAAATAAAGTTGTAAAAGCAAGCTTTATGAAAATGGTATTATGCACTTTATGCCATTTTTGGATTAATTCAATGTACAATGCTCCAAAGATAAAAAATAAAGCCATTGTCCAATGAATTAGCATTTAATTTTGGAGTGTAGAAAGGATTAGGACCTGTAATGCAAGTACAAACATGTTTAGGACATATTTGCAATTGCACCATTGTGAAAAATGCCTTGGACAAAAGTGATAATTTGCCATTTTCATTTCTTCGATTCTCCCTAACCATAAATGATCTTGGAGAGTTCTTGAACATTTAGGAAATCTTATAACTTTCTCTACAATCCATATTTGAAATGCATTTTGAGATTCCTCTTGGAACTAGGTGAAAAGTTGTCATGAAGTTAGGTCAAAAATCTGCCTAAACTAGGGCAAATTTTCACTAAGTTAAAAAGTTTATGGACCCTTATTCACAAAATCATAACTTGAGATACAAACATCTTTTGGGAAAACTTTGTGAATCAAATTTGTAGATTTCATGGAGGAGTACAACTTTAATGTTGGAAGTTTTCTTTGAATCCAATTTCATCATGGTGAAAAGTTGGGAAAAAAAAAAGAAATTTTCATAACTTAGAAAATTTCCAAGTTTTGAAAATTTTCAAACTTAAACCCTAATTTCCAAATTTAATTTTCTTGGTGAAAAAGTTTCATGTTGTGACACATCTTGATGAAATATGACCCTTGGCACTTGATTTTGACCAAAAAGTCAAAGTTTGTCTTTTCAGTGTACAATTGATTTTTGATCAGTTGACTGGAAAATTCATCTATCAATCTAATGCATTTGAGATCTTTTGAACCTTGTGATTAGGTCAAGATGGTATCATTGAGTCCTTGAAACCATGATTGAACCCAATTTTCCATTGGCTAGGCTAAAAATCAGAAATTTCCCTTCTACAGTCAAAACCCTAATTTTGACCATTTTGCCCTTTTGATGATCTAATCAAATTTCTTGAGGAGTTGTGGTCCAAACTTGATCAAATGATTCATATGAGTATATAATGTTGATGTGGATAAAAATTATGAGGTTTGACTGTAAATTGGCCATGGTCGACTTTTTCCCCAATACAGTTGATTTTTAGGTCAATTGTCCAATTGACTGGGCAAAAAAGTGATTCAAGGCTTGAAACTTGGTATGAGAAATCTTAGAGGTCCAACATGAAGTATGAAAGTCACATGAGGCATTGGAAGTCCAAAAAATCCATGTGAAAACTCAAACCCTAATTTCAGGTCATCAGTGCAAGGAGATGTCTTGAACTGAGCAAACCCTAATCTGGTCTTGAGTCCAAGAAGTCTTGTGAGGGAAATCTTGATAAAATGAGAGGGCAAATTTTGGGGTACAACAGGTAGCAACATCTAAAGGAGGAGGAAAAACACATCTAAAACCTTTTGAGTAGGTAGATTACTTTTAGTTACTTGCTCAATTTCAAAACAAACATCCTTGCTATTTTCAAAACAATCACATATACTTTCAAAACACTTTCCAGACATGAAATATTTTCAAAAGCTCAACACTTTGCATACATTCTTACGAACGGGAATCATTGCAAAGTTTGCCTAAACGATGGCACCTTTTCAAAATACTTTCAAAACCATACAAAAGCACGACTTTCAAACAAAAGCAAGTGATCTAACAAGTAACTAAGAGCCCATGGAAAACCATGGACGGAAAGGGTGCTAATACCTTCCCTTTTCATAATCTACCCCCCGAACTCATGAAAACATCTCAAAAGGTCTTTCCTGTGCTTTTTCACCTTTCCTTATTGGATAAAAGAAAATTCGGTGGCGACTCTTGATAAACCGCAACATTTTGCGAACACAAACGCAAAACCCTCAAGTTAGTTCTCCCACCGTATCACAACAGCAAAGAAATTTTGTTCGAGAAAACTCTGGTTCCCATTGAAGACATTGCTATTATAACCATTTTCGCCAGTCCTTCCAAGGCCTCCTCGAGAAGACCTGTTAGGATTACACCCACTACGAGAATCGCTCTGTTGATAATCACATGTCCTGGTCCTATCCCGTACGCCTCAGACAAAGTTGTCCCTTGGCATTATGGCGCTGATGTTTACTATCATAGTGTTAAACAAAACTTGAAGACCGAAGAAGTTGGTCCTGATGTCGGTAACATTGTTGGAACCAGCAAGATAACTAGAAGTGGAAGGTTTTTCTCTCCTGAGATCTCCCTGAATATTGTCACTAAGCCTGTCATTATTTTATCTTCTGCTCTCACTAGTACTTCAGTTACTATTCCTGTCCTTACTCCAGGAGTTACCCCTACTGATAAGTCATCTGGGACTCGAGGCAAAGAAGTTGTAGGTGAGCCTGCCCGGACGGAGGCGCCTAGAAAAATTGTTGTGGAGGCCTCTAAGCAAGAGATGGAGGAAATATTGAAAATAATTAAAAAGAGTGACTATAATATGGTCGAGCAGCTAGGGCAGACCCCCTCAAAGATATCCATGTTATCCCTGCTATTGTGCTCCGAGGCCCATGCGAAGGCTTTGATTGCATTCCTCAAAATTGTGCATCTGTCGCAAGAGACTTCAGCTGATCAATTTAAAGATTACGTGGCTAGCCTGACTGCCGACAATAGGCTGGGCTTTTCAGATGCAGACTTGACACTGAAGGGAAGGAAGCATAATGATGCTCTGCATGTCTCGATTGAATGTAGGGGAACCACTATGGCTCATGTGTTGGTAGATATTGGGTCTTCGTTGAATGTTCTGCCCAAGAAGGCGTTGGACCGGTTGGATTGCGAGGGTTTGACTTTAAAGCCTAGTAACATTGTGGTAAGGGATTTTTATGGGTCGAAAAGAATGATGCATGGGGAGGTGGACATCCTTGTCAAGGCAGGCTCTCAGACTTTTGAGTCCACCTTCTATATGATGGACATAAGGCCATCATACTCTTGTTTGTTGGGTCGTCCTTGGATCCACGAAGTTGGGGCTGTTACCTCTACACTACACCAAATGTTGAAGTATCCGGTGAAGGGGAAGATAGTCACTATGCATGGCGAAGAGGTTCCCCAGGTACGTAGAGATGGAAGGAGAATTTATAGAGACTCCGTGTCAAAACCTTTAAGAGGTTCCCCAGATTTTAGCGTCAACTGAGACCACTACCAGCACCAAACCTCATCTGAAGATGGCCTCTCTAAAGGACGCTAGAGCAGTAGTTAAAGAAGGTAGGAGTACCAATTGGGGACAACTTCCTGAGTTTATTCATAAAACTGATAAGTTTGGCTTGGGCTTTACTTCAGGGGCTCAGAGGGTCGTTCGGCACGCTCGAGTTGGAGGACCTCCCATACGCATCAGTAATCGAGGGGTCAATGCTATTGAATACATTGAATAATACTTTGATTTCGACAGTTGGATTTACCCGACTACCAACAGTGGACCGAGTAATTAGACGACCAGAGATTTCATACCAGTTTCTTTTATTCCGCAGTAATTGTCTTACTTGTTTTCTGAGTTTGTAATGAACAATTTAAACTTTATGGCCTTGTGACTTACCCGAGGCACAGTGGTTCTATCTGTGAGGGTTATTATATGTCATCTCATATATCATCAATGAAGCATTGGACGTTCTTTGCATACAAATTTTGCACTCTCTGTTTTTTTCTTTTCTGCCTTTGCTTTATCAATACAGCTATGCTCTTACACACACTCACGTATCAAACTGCATATCCGTATCCACTATGGATACTATTGATAACAATCCTGCTATTACCAGTTATGACTTCAAAAATCCGATCAACCAAGTCGAGGACGAAGGTTAGGACGATTGTGAGATACCTGGACAACTTGCTAGACTGCTACAACAGGAACAAAGGGTTATACAGCCTCATGAAGAGCCAGTTGAGACAATAAATTTGGGCACGGAGATAGACAGAAAAGAGGTTAATATAGGTGTAAATCTAGAGTTTAGCTTCAAACGGAGGTTGATACAGATGTTACACGACTATGTTGAGATCTTCGCCTGGTCCTATGAAGACATGCCTGGTTTGGACACTGATATTGTGGTACATCGCCTGCCGACTAAGGAAGACTGCCCGCCGATTAAACAGAAGGTATGATGTATGCACCCTGAAATGTCAAAGAAGATCAAGGCAGAGGTCATGAAGCAGTTTGACACAGGGTTCTTAGTTGTCACCTCTTATCCGCAGTGGGTTACTAAAGTCGTTTCGGTACCTAAGAAGGACGGAAAGGTACAGATGTGTGTGGATTATAGAGATCTGAACAGGGAAAGCCCCATGGATAACTTCCCGCTTCCCCACATTGATGTTCTGGTTGACAACACTGTACAACACAAAATCTTCTCCTTCGTGGATGTTTCTCTGGCTACAACCAGATCAAGATGGCTCCTGAAGACAAGGAAAAGACAACCTTTGTTACACAGTGGGGAACCTTCTGCTATAAGGTGTTGCCTTTTGGGTTGAAGAATATTGAGGCAACCTATCAGCGAGCCATGGTCGCTTTGTTCCATGACATGATTCACCATGAGATCGAGGTTTATGTTGATGATATGATAGCCAGGTCTCAGACTGAGTAAGAACACATTGATCATCTCCAAAAGTTGTTCCACAAGTTGAAGATATATAAGCTGAGGTTGAATCCGAACAATTGTACCTTCGGGGTAAGGTCTGGTAAGCTTCTGGGTTTCATTGTCAGCAACAAAGGCATCCAAGTAGATCCTGCAAAGGTAAAGGCTATACAAGAAATTCCAGCTCCCCATATGGAGAAGGAAGTTCGAGGTTTCTTGGGACGCCTGAATTATATCGACAGGTTCATTTCACATCTGGCTGCTACTTGTGAGCCAATATTCAAGCTTCTGAAGAAAGATCAAGTGGTAAAGTAGATTAATGAATGTCAGACCGCTTTCGAAAGAATCAAGGAATACCTACAAGAACCACCAATTCTGATGCCTCCGGTTGAAGGGAGACCTTTGATATTGTACCTGACAGTGCTAGACAATTCAATGGGGTGTGTGTTGGGGCAGCATGACGAGTCTGGTCGAAAAGAGCACGCAATATACTACCTTAGCAAAAAGTTTACCGACTGTGAGACACGGTACTCATTGCTCGAGAAAACTTGTTGCGCTTTGGCGTGGGCTGCTTGCCGACTGAGACAGTATATGCTGACTAACACTACCTTGTTGATACCAAAGATGGATCCGATCAAGTACATTTTCGAGAAGCCCGCTCTCTCCGTAAGGATAGCGAGATGGCAGATGATCTTAACTGAATACGATATACAATATACAACCCAGAAAGAAATAAAGGGGAGTGTATTGGATGATCATTTGGCTCATCAGGCCGTGGATGACTACCAGTCCATGAATTTTGAGTTCCCGGATGAGAATATTATGCTGGTGACTAACTATGAAGGACATGGACCAGATGAAGGACCTGAGAAAGGATCTCGGTGGACTATGGTTTTTGATGGAGCTTCGAATGCACTCGGTAACAGCATTGGCACTGTAATCATATCTCCTGAGGGTTGTCATACTCCTTTCACTGCCCGACTATATTTTAACTGCACTAACAACATGGTGGAGTATGAAGCATGTATTATGGGTCTTCGAGCTGCTATCGACCTAAGGATTAAGTTCTTGAGTGTATTTGGGGATTCCGCTTTGGTGATAAGTCATATCAAAGGCGAATGGGATACAAAACATCATAATCTCATCCTGTACAAAGAGCATGTACTGACGTTGCTCCCACACTTTGAAGAGGTAACCTTTGAACATATCCCACGAAAGGAGAATCAGTTAGCGGATGCGCTAGCCACCATGTCTTCCATGTTTAAAGTCAAGTGGGACAACAAAGCTCCCCGAATCACCATTGAAAGGTTGGATGAACTAGCACACTGCTGCGAGATTGATACTGAGGAGGTAGCAAACAAACCCTGGTTTCTCGACGTGAAAAGGTATCTCGAAGCTCAAGAATATCCCGAAGAGGCATCTGTCAATGATAAGAAATTCCTGAGAAGGTTCTCCGCGAAATTCCTCCTCAGTAATGGAATCCTCTATAAGCGCAATCATGACTCTACCTTACTGCGGTGTGTAGACAAGAGAGAAGTAGAGAGGATTATGACAAATCTACATGAAGGTACCTTCGGAACCCATGTGTGATACGGTGGGAGAACTGACTTGAGGTTTTGCGTTTGTGTTCGCAAATGTTTCGGTTTAGCAAGAGTTGCCACCAACTTTTTATTTTATCCTAAGGAAAGGCCAAAAAGCACAGGAAAGACCTTTGAGATGTTTTCTTGGGTTCGGGGAGTAGATTATGAAAAGGGAAGGTGCAAGCACCCTTTTCATCCATGATTATCCATGGGCTCTTAGTTACTTGTTTAGATCAATTGCTTTTGCTTTTCAATTGTTTGAAATGGTGCTTTGTGTGTGGTTTTGAAAATGTTTTGAAAAGAGGCCATCGTTGTGGCAACCTTTGTAGTGATTCTTATTTGAATATATACAAAGGGGTATTGTCTTTTGAAAAGATGTTTCAATGTTTTGAAAGTTTGATTTGGGAAATGTTTTGAAATTGTGTTGTGAAATGTGTTTGAAAATAGCAAGGATGTTTTGCAAGTTTTCGATCAAGTAACTAAGAGTAGGCTACCCTATTTTACTCAAATATCTTTCCTATACGTTTTTAACACTTTTGACAGTGTTGTCTTACTATTGCATTTGGTAAACAACCTTGTATTAGGATGTTAAACGGGACAGACGCGGGTCATCGTATAGACCATGATAGCAATTGTGTTAAGTATTTTTAGCAAATTTCCCAAGGGACTAGATCATTTTGTATAGGCAACTAAGATAGCGTCATCGAGTGACTGTGATCTTTTGTTTTGTTTTGTTTTGCGAAAGTACTCAACATGCATAACATGGCCCATTTTTAAGGCAACAAGTGGATGTAACCCTAGGGGTGCAAGTGTGCATTGTGTTATCATTTTCATGCATTTTGTCTTTGTATTAGTCAAGCTATTTGTTTGATTTTGGATTTTTGCATACAAACCCTAATCTCTAATTATGGCATAATTGAAAGCATAAACGCGTAAAATAAATCTACACTATTACAACATTTAATATGGGAAGGGGGATACAATTTTTGAATGGGGATTATTTGACAAGAAATTAAAACCCTAATTTTACTATTACATCCAAATTGAATTAATGGCATAAATAATAAATGAATAATATTTAAATAAACAAATTAAATAAATATATAAGGTATCATGAATATGCAAAAGTGGTTTATGTTTATTTTTTATGTATGTAAAAATATTTAATGCAAATAAAAAAAAAGATTATTATATTTTTTTTATTAAGGGTAAAGTCCTAATTTATTAAGAATGTAAATGTATTAAATATACTATTTATATACAATAAAATAAAATAATGTGTATATAAAAATAAAATATATTTAAAAAAAGTATTATTTAAGCATAAATAATAATAATAAATAAAAGTATATTTTTCATGTTTTTATTCTCAAGTATTTATAAAATAAAAGTATATATATATATATATATATATATATATATATATATATATATATATATATATATATATATATATATATATATATATATATATATATATATATATATATATATATATATATATATATATATATATATATATATATATATATATATATATATATATATATATATATATATATATATATATATATATATATATATATATATATATATATATATATATATATATATATATATATATATATATATATATATTATATTAATTATGTACAAAAATGAAATAAAATATATACAAGATAAAAATATATTTAGAATAATATTTTTGAGTGTAAATAAAAGAATAAAAATAAAAAGGATATAATGTTATTATATATTATTTTCAAGTTTTCAATGAATAAAAATATATACTATTAAATAATCATTTTCATGTCCAAAAAATAATAAAATAATAAAAATAAAATGTGAAAATTTATGAAAATATTTTGGGTATTTTTTATGTTTGAAAAATATAAAATAAAAATCAGAAAATGAAAATAAATACAAAAATATAAAATGTAAAGAAATTGGGCCAGGGGGTGCATTCAGCAAAAGGGGGGTGTCAATAGTGAGAGGACCAAAGCCCAGCCCGAGCCACTTCATCTTCAACCTCTGTTCTTCAAATTTCGCGCGCCTATGTACAAACATGAACAACCTGCATACGAGCTCTATTGCAAAAACACATAACATCAAAGTTGTAGAGCTTTCCAAGACGAATTCAACCATATAAAAAACTTGTCCTAACTCTCTAAGACCAGAGAGAATTTATCTGGCCCCAAATCTTAACCTATTTTTATCAGGATGTTCATGGACCAAATTCTCTTAGCATGCTTAATTAAAATGAAAACTGAGCATATGTACAGCTTCATGGCTATGAATACTACATTTCATATTCACAAACCTAAGTCTAAATGTTCCTAAATAGAGAGATAGGAAGTTGACAAAAACATGTTTCAGCTGACTTCGTGTATGGCAATGTTGAGCTTTTCAACAAGGCCTGAGATGTTTGGGAGCTTGCTTGAACTTCCCTTGACCTTCTCCAATGCCTAGATTGCCTTGAATGTGCTTGAACAAGCCTACAGAACTCAACCTGCACAAGCTGAAATTGAAAATGGAAAACCCTGTAAATGGAATTATAGTTAGTGTTTAAGGGTTGGGATAGTTTGGATGGGTTATATGGAAGTGTTTGAACGGGTTTGGGACAAAACGCACGAGCAAATTGTGTTGTGGAATTCAAACTGCAAGTGATACCCTGTTTTGACAATGGAAGGTGATTTTGTGCTATGAGAGGTTTTATGGCTCAAAGGGTCGTCTTTCTGGTTCAAGAGGATGTGAGAAAGTTGTTTTAAAAGCTTGCACAAGTTATTTTACACAGATGTTCAAGTTGTTGTGTTTTGGACATGTTTCTTGTATTTTAAGCCAAAATTCACAATGATGTAATACAAGCCTGTACAGGCTATCTATCAGCCTGCTTCTTCTGATCTTGGCCCCTCAAGTTGGTGGATATGCTTTGCTGCACAAGATTTGGCTCTATGCTCAAGGATTGTGGTTTTGACATAAAGCAAACTTTGGCAAAAATGGTAATATACCTTTTACCATTTAGGGATTAATCTTGTATGCAATGCCCTAATGACCAAAACAATGCCTTAGACCAATGGATTTGCATTTAATTATTGATTTTGGAATGGTTTTGAAGCCTATAATCTAGTGCAAAGCAAGCTGATTTGAATTTGTAACTTGTATCACTATGAACATGCCATGGATGAAAAGTGAGTTTTTGCCAACTTCAAGCTTTCGATTCTCCCTAACCACAAATGAGTTTGAAGAGTTATTGGACATTTTGGAAAGCTTGCAAAATGATCTACATTCCATCTTTGAAATGAAATTTGATATTCCAAGTGGAACTATGTGAAAAATGGCCATGAAGATAGGTCAAAATCCTGCCTAAATTAGGGCAAAATTTCACTAAGTTAAAAGTTTCATGGACCCTTGTTCCAAAAATCATAACTTGAGATCCAAGCTTCTTTTGGGAAAACTTTGTGAATCAAAGTTGTAGACTTTGTGGAGGAATACAACTTTCATGTTGGAAGTTTTGTTTGGATCCAATTTCATCATGGTGAAAATGTTGGGCAAAGATAGGAAAAATTAAGAAAATTTCATAACTTAGAAAAATTCTAAGTTATGAAAATTTTCAACTTTAAACCCTAATTTGCAAAATTGGGTTTCTTGATGAATAAGTTTCATGTTTTGACACATCTTGATGAAAAATGACCCTTGGCACTTGATTTTGACCAAAAAGTCAAAGTTTGACTTTTTAGTGTACAATCAAAATTTGATCAATTGACTGAAAAATTCATTTGTCAATCCAATGCAATTGAGATCTTGTGAACCTTGTGAATAGGTAAAGATGATGCCATTGAGTCCTTGAATCCATGCTTTAACCCAATTTGCCATTGGCTAGGTCAAAAATCAGAAATTACTCTTGTGTAGTCAAAACCCTAAAAATGACCATTTTGCCCTTTTGGTGATCTGATCAAATTTCTTGTGGAGTTGTGGTCCAAACTTGATCAAATGGTTCATATGAGTTTATAATGTTGATATGGATCGAAATTCATGAGGTTTGACTGTAAATTGGCCACAATTGACTTTTTCCCCAATACAGTTGATTTATAGGTCAACTGTCCAATTGACTGGGCAAAAACTTGATTCAAGGCTTGAAACTTGGTATGGACAATCTTATAAGTCCAAAATGAAGTATGAAATCCACCTTGAGCATTAGAAGTCCAAAATTCCTTGTGCAACCTCAAACCCTAATTTAGGTCATCAGTGCAAGGAGATGTCTTGAGCAGAACAAAACCCTAATCCTGTCTGGAATTCAAGGAGTCTTGTGATGAGAAATCTTGATAAAATGAGAGAGAAAAGTTTGGGGTACAACAGTTGCCCATGTTCAATCTTCTTGAACCTGAAGAGTTAGATAGGCGAGTTTGCCTTTCGTGACTCGAAGGTAAAAGATGATTGGACACTAGAGTGCCCGTAAATTTGCACTCGTCAAAATGTAACCGAGGGAATGGGCTTAAAGATGCCATTTGGAGATGGTAGAATCTCGCTGGAGATGGTCTTAAAAGAGGCCATCCAAGATTTGTTTGTTGAAAATCAGGAGAATGATTATTAGAATGGTATCTGTATCTGGAACGTATCTGAGTTGTATCCGGAGATTGGATTCGTACGAGCAAAGGAATGGCGTCAGTGTTTGGAGTGTATCCGAGCTGTAACTGTATTTGATTTTTGAATGAATATCAGAATGACTGCTGTGTATGAAGTGTATCTGTATTGTATCCGAAATCTTTGAACATTTGTTAAAGGTAGCTTTTAATCTTATCCTGAAAAGGGTAAAATGTTAGCTAAAACACAAAGTTATGTTGCATGACATGTATGATGCAATAAAAATGTGTTCTATCAATGTTTATGATTTATGGATGTAATGGATGCGCATGTAAGCTGATTATCCGCCTTGCTGAGGAAAATAAATCCTTGATAGCCGGAGATAATGAAATCCTTGACTGCTGCCGGGGAAAGTAAACCCTTGACTGCTGCTGGAGATTCAAAACCTTTGATTGTTGAGACTGAGAAATTCTTTAGACTACTGCTGGGGATTGAAAATCCTTGGTGACTTGTGGGGATATGAGAATCCTTCATGACTTTCCTGGGGAATAAGGAAAACTCTGAAGACCTCTATTGGGGAATCAAAACCTGGGAGACTTCAACCGGAGGAACGAGATCGAGAATCTTCGATCTGTGGGGAGAATGTTTATCATGTTGGAGAGTTTTCAAAAGCTTGGGTTGTATGCCAATCTAATGAGGAAGCAAGAATGAGAATATTCATTCAGGCGTTTGGGTCAGGAGGTTGGGTGTATGCCAATCTTCTGGAGTTTTAAGAATGAGAATCTTCATTCTATTAAGGGTATCAGGAGCTTGGGAGTATACCAATCTTCTAGAGTTTTAAGAATGAGAATCTTCAGTCTGTTAAGGGTATCAGGAGGTTGGGAGTATACCAATCTTCTGGAGTTTTAAGAACGAGAATCTTCATTCTGTTAAGGGTATCAGGAGGTTGGGAGTATGCCAATCTTCTGAGGTGTTATCCTTGGTTGGGGATAGAACAAAAGTTAATTGTTATCTGGTGGATTTCTAGGTTTTAAGATAACTTGCTGGAGGATTTGGAGAAACCGAATGATCTCCACTGTGGTTTAGAGGTTGAAGTTTTGGACTCCGTTGGGGAAGAAAGTTTCATCTTCACTAGGGATTGATAGTTCAAAGTCTTCTGGATCCGCCGGGGATCGGGAGTTTAGATACTTGGCTCTGATGGGAATTTTGAAACTTAACTCCGCTAGGGATATGTATTTCAAGGTTTTAGCTCTATTGAAGATCTGAATGACATACTACAGGGGGATTTCTTTTGGAATAGCCTAAATATGTTTTCCTATACTTTCAACCTATCAGTAATTATCCTTTCTCATTTCATTTTATTTGTAGGCAGTGATTATATTCAAATGCATATGCTTATTTAATAAATCATTGGACGTTTTCAAATAAAACACAAGTGTAAAAAGAAAGAAAAGGCAAACAAATTTCTGCACTTTGAAATATCTTTGTATTAACTTTGTGTAAGTATTTTGTACAAAGGAGACAGACATCCTAGTAAGAGAATGTTGTCATAAAAAAAATGAGAAAAATTTATACAAAGAAAGATGGCTATGTGTAACGATTCCATGGGGTTCCCATTCTGCTATAGCCTTCGTAACTCTGAGTATCTTGTCCATTCATTGCCTCGTTCGATGATGATTAGGTTGATCAGAAGCCCGGAGTTTGTCTATGAAGAGACTGTCCTTAGAGTGATCTGACGAGACATAGTCATACGCTTTAATTTCCTAACTTTTGCCTGGACCGCCCTTTCGGGTTTTCGATCCACCGGGAAACCCTTTTTTGCCCAAGTCACCCTTTCTGGTTTTCAACTTGCCGGGTGTACAGATTTTTTTGTTTATCCTTAATTTTTGCCTGAACCGCCCTTCCGGGTTTTCGATTCACTGGGATGCCCATTTTTGCCCAAGTCGCCCTTTCGGATTTTCAACTTGTCGGGTCGTTTATGCGTAGTATCTTTTGACTATGTCTGCGTTCGCAGGGTGCGGCAGGTCGTCACCGTCCATGGTGGTTAGAATCATAGCCCCACCAGAAACGATGTTTTTGATCACAAATGGTCCTTCATAAGTAGGAGTCCACTTGCCCCTGGGATCACTCTGCGGAAAGATGATCCACTTGATTACAAGATCTCCGACTTGATATACCCGACGTCTGACTTTCTTGTTGAAAGCCTTGATCATCCATTTTTGATACGTCTGACCATGACAAACAGCAGTAAGTCGCTACCCGTCGATCAAATTAAGTTGATCAAGTCGGGTCTGAATCCAATCGTCTTCACTTAAACCAACATCCTTTATAATCCTTAAAGAAGGAATCTGAACCTCCATAGGTAAAACAGCTTCCATGCCATATACCAAAGAAAAAGGGGTTGCCCCCGTTGAAGTACGTGCTGTGGTACGATATTCATGTAGAGCAAATGGTAACATCTCATGCTAGTCCTTGTAGGTGACTGTCATATTTTGAATGATCTTCTTGATATTCTTGTTCGCAGCTTCAACAGCACCGTTCATCTTTGGCCGATAGGGAGATGAATTTTGATGTTGAATTTTGAACTGCTCGCACAGAGCGGTGATCATGTGTTATTCAGGTTTGTACTGTTATCCGTGATGATCCTGTCGGGGATACCATACCGGCATATGAGGTTCTGCTTGATGAAGCGGGCAACCACATTCTTTGTAACAGAGGCGAAGGAAGCTGCTTCGACCCATTTGGTAAAGTAATCAATAGCCACCAGGATGAAGCGATGTCCATTGGATTTCGTGGGCTTGATCTCTTCAATCATGTCGATTCCCCACATTGCGAATGGCCAAGGAGATGTTAGCACATTGAGAGGAACTGGAGGAATATGTACCTTGTCAGCATAGACTTGGCATTTGTGACAAGTACGGGTGTATTGATGACAGTCAGCTTCCATGGTAGACCAGTAGTATCCTGCCCTTAGAATCTTCTTAGCCATCGTATGTCCGCTCAAATGGGTGCCAAATGTGCCACTATGCAGTTCAGTCATGATCAGCTCAGCTTCAACCTTTTCCACACAACGAAGCAGAACACAATCATGGATGCGCTTGTATAGGATACCATTGCTTAGGAATAATTTGGCAGCAAATCTCCTTAAGAACTTCTTGTCATTGACTGAAGCTCCTTCAGGGTATTCTCGAGTCTTGAGATACCTTTTGATTTCATGAAACCAAGGTTGTTACACTACTTCTTCGGTATTAATCTCATGACAGTGTGCAGGTTTGTCCATTCCCTCGATGGTGATTTGGGGAGCCTCATTATCCCAGTTGAGTTTAAACACGGAAGACATTGTAGCTAGAGCATCCGCTAGCTGATTTTCTTCTCGCATGAAGTGCTCGAAGGTAATCTGCTCGAAATGAGGTAACAATGTCAGGACATGTTCTTTGTATGGGATATGATTAGGATGTTTAGTATCCCACTCTCCTTTGATTTAACTAATAACCAAAGCTGAGTCCCCAAATACAACCAAAGATTTGATTCCTAGGTCAATCGCAGCCTTGAGACCAAAGATACAAGCTTCATACTCGGCCATGTTGTTAGTGCAGCTGAAGCAGAGTCTAGCGGTGAAAGGTGTATGGCAACCTTATGGAGAAATAAGTACCACGCCGATACTGTTTCCAAGTGAATTTGAAGCACCATCAAAGTACAGGGTCCATCGGGATCCCTGTTCAGGTCCGTCATATGGTCTGTTACCTCCAATGTTGTCCAATGTCATAATGTCTTTGTCAGAGAAGTCGAACTTCATGGATTGGTAATCTTCGACCACTTGATGAGCTAGATGGTCAGCTAG
This sequence comes from Vicia faba, assembly GCA_948472305.1. Taxonomy (NCBI): domain Eukaryota; kingdom Viridiplantae; phylum Streptophyta; class Magnoliopsida; order Fabales; family Fabaceae; genus Vicia; species Vicia faba. Next base: position 1,484,158,524 of record OX451738.1, read on the forward strand.
TACACTCCCCTTTATAGATTTTTGGGTCGTGTATTGTATATCATACTCTGTCAGGATCATCTGCCATCTAGCGATTCTTCCGGATAAAGCAGGCTTTTCAAAGATGTACTTGATCGGATCCATCTTGGAGATCAATAAAGTGGTATGTGTCAACATATACTGTCTTGGCCGGCGAGCAGCCCGTACCAAAGCACAGCAAGTTTTCTCGAGCAGTGAGTAGCGAGTCTCACAGTCGGTAAACTTTTTGCTAAGGTAATAAACGGCATGCTCTTTTCGACCAGACTCGTCATGTTGGCCAAGTACGCACCCCATTGAGCTATCCAAAATAGTCAGATACATGATTAACGATCTTCCTTCAACGGGTGGCATCAAGATAGGAGGTTCTAGCAAATATTCCTTGATTTTATCGAAAGCAACTTGACAGTCGTCATTCCATTCAACCACCTGATCTTTATTCAACAGCTTGAAGATTGGTTCACAGGTATAAGTTAGGTGAGAGATGAACCTTGCAATGTAGTTTAGGCGTCCCAAGAAACCTCTGACCTTCTTTTCGGTGCGGGGGGCAGGTATTTCTCGTATAGCTTCGACTTTAGCAGGATAAACCTCAATGCCTTTGTTGCTGACGGTGAATCCCAAAAGTTTACCAGACCTGACTCCGAAAGTGCACTTGCTAGGGTTCAGTCTGAGCTTGTATTCTTTCAATCTGACAAACAGCTTTTGCAGATGGTCAAGGTGTTCTTCTTTTGTTTGTGAACGGGCTATAATGTCGTCTACGTAGACTTCAATCTCATGATGTATCATATCATGAAACAAAGCTACCATGGCTCGCTGATAGGTTGCCCCGACATTCTTCAGTCCGGATGGCATCACCTTATAGCAGAAGGTACCCCACTGCATAACAAAAGTGGTCTTCTCCATGTCTTCGGGGGCCATTTTGATCTGGTTATATCCTGAAAATCCATCCATGAAAGAAAACACCTTATGTTGAGCTGTATTGTCAACCAAAATGTTAATGTGCGGTAGTGGAAAGTCATCTTTAGGGCTAGCCCTGTTTAAATCTCTGTAGTCCACACACATTCTGACTTTTTCGTCTTAGGCACGGGAACAATGTTAGCAACCTATTGTGGATAGGAAGTAACAGCTAGAAATCCAGCATTGAACTGCTTCATCACTTCAGCTTTGATCTTTTCGGACATGTCAGGCCTCATTCGGCGGACTTCATGTTTGATTGGTGGACAGTCTTCTCTTGTAGGGAGACGGTGAACCACAATATCTGTATCCAGTCCCGGAATATCTTCATAGGACCAGGCAAAGATCTCAACAAACTCATTCAACAGCTGAACTAAACGCTCTTTGACGCTTGGCTCCAGGTTGGCACCCACTTTAACCTCTTTTCTGTCTTCGGCAGTACCCAAATTGATAGTCTCTAACAACTCTTCATGGTACAGAATAGCCCTTTCTTCTTGTTGCAAAAGTCTAGCCAACTCTCCAGGAACTTCACAGTCTTCATCACCTTCGTACTCGGTATGATTGACCAAATCTTCAGAGTCATTGAAGGCTAAAGCAGAATAGTCACCCATGAAATCTGGAGTGGATGGGTACCTGCATTTTGTGAGTGTGGGTGTGTGTAAGGGATAGCCACCTTTAAACAAAATAAAATGTAAAAAGAAAGAAAATGAACACAAAAGTTTATAGATGAAAACGTCCATGATTCATTAAAAATGGCATATGAAAATGAAGAATCAAAACCCTTACAAATTGACCTATATGGCAAAAAGAGTAAGGCATAAGGCGAAAAGAGTGTATGAATTGTTTAATAATTATTACAGACCAAGTAGGAAATGTTCAAAAGATAAATTATTGATTGATGAAAGTAATGGGAACGAAGTCTTTCGCCTCCCAGTTGTTCAGTCCCCTTCAATGGTTGGAAAGATCCAACCTTCAAAATTGCTTCCTTCTTTATCATCTTCTAAAGCATGAAATCCATGATGAGTAATCTTTAAGGGTGGTCCTCCAGCCCGGGAGCGACGCACAACCTTCTGGCTAGAAGCAGTGAAACCCAATCCGAACTTGTCTGTCTTGTGAGGTAAATCTGGAAGTTGACCCCATATTGTGCTTCCTCCTTCCTTGACTACAGCCTCTGCATCTTTAAGGGATGACATCTGGGACACAAGTTTGGTAATAATGGGCACATCAGTCATTGTCTTGGTCGTCGCAACTTCAGGAGAAACCTCTTCAAAGTGTTGGAAAGGTGTTTCTATGAATTCACCATCTAACTCCACGTAGCAGAAAGAGTTAAGGTGGCTTATCATATACTCCTCCTCACCATGAACTGTTATGATTTTACCCTGGACTGGATATTTTAGCATTTGGTGTAGAGAAGAAGTGACTTCCCCAGCGTTATGGATCCATGGTCTTCCCAATAAGCATGAATATGAAGGACGGATGTCCATCACATAAAAAGTAGAGTTGAAAATTTATGTTCCCACCTTAATTGGGATGTCCACCTCTCCGTGAACCATCCGCTTAGAACCGTCGAAGGCTCTAACAATGATATTACTGGGCTTTAAAGTCAAACCTTCACAGTCGATCCTGTCTAATGCTTTCTTTGGTAGGACATTTAGAGATGATCCGGTATCAACCAGAACATGAGCAAGTGTGGTCCCCCTGCACTCTACCGAAACATGCAGCGCATCATTATGCTTTCTTCCCTTAGAGGTTAGATCAGCGTTAGAGAATCCAAGACCATTATCGGCTGTAAGGCTAGCTACACACTCTTGAAACGGATCCGCAGAAGTTTCTTGAGGCACGTGCGCTGTTTTAAGGAATTTGATCAAGGCTTTGGCATGAGCCTCGGAGCAGAGTAATAGAGCCAGCATAGAGATTTTTGAAGGGGTTTTCCCAGCTGCTCTACGACATCATAGTCGCTCTTCTTAATTATCTTTAAGATCTCCTCCATTTCCTTTTGGGTGGTTTTGGGGATAACCAAAGCCTGATCCCTCGTCCTAACGGGCGCTTCTTGGATCCCCTTACCTTTATCAGCAGTAACAGCAGAGGGTACAACTTCGGGAGTGACAATTTCTTCAATCACTGGACTTCACACAGATATCTTGACTGGCACAGGAGCACTTGAGGGTCCAAAGATTTCCCTTGGAGGAGCAATCTCCGGGGATAAGATTCTTCCGATACGAGTTATCTTACTCGTCCCCGCAATACTTCCTACATCAGGAGTTTCTTCATCGGAATTCTCTTCGGCTGATTCGATCTGCTTAACACCATGGTAGAAGATCTCTCCTCCATAATTCCATGGTATCGTCTTGTTGGACTTATATGGGATAGGCCCGGGCATCGTAATCTTCAGCGATATAAACTTTGGATCAGGTGTAATCTTAACAGGCCTTTTGCAGGTCTTGGAAAGATTATCGGAAATGGTGATTATAGCAATACCATTGATTGGAGTAACAGGAGTAACAAGAGTAACATGAGTATCAACATGAGTTTTCTGAAAGAGGACCTCTTAAGTATCCATCAGGCGTTGGATGCCTGATTTCAACAGCGGACAGTTGGATTGCAAGGTTGAACAAAAGTAACAATCTTTTTCACAGCCCGGGAAAATCCCGGCTTTCAACAGATTCATCTTGATCATTGGCAATGGAGTCATTAAGTCATCAACAGCAGTAACATGAAGATCTCTTACAATAGCATAGACATTATGACCATGTTTTGGCATAGGAGCGGATATCACATTAGGTTTTTCGGGAGCATCAAACTCTACCTCCTTGGCATCTATCAAATCTTGGATCTTGTTTTTAAGGGCCCAACAGTTGTTGGTGTCATGCCCCACACTGTCCGAATGATATGCACATTTTGCATTTGAATGATAATAGGGAGAAGAGGTATTTGGGTTTTTCGGCGCTTCTTTCAAGTTGGTAAGGTTTAACTTTAACAAATGAAGAAGTACCTGAGCCGGTGTCATATTGATTCGAGTGAATTGTCGTTGTGGCCTTTCCACCCTATTTTGCTTAGCTCTGGGTTGACTGCTTCGAGGTTGATCGGCTGAGGAGTTTTGGATTACCACAGCCCCCACCGCTGGTCGGCGCTCTATTCTTCCTTTATTTTTTTGGGTGTAAACAACAAAAGCTTCTTTCTTGGCTGGGAAGGTCTTCTTGACAGCAGTGGAAGCAGCTGCATCCTTCTGAAGTTTACCACTCTTAATGCCATCTTCGACCCTTTCACCTGTCAGAATTAATTCGGTGAACCCTGCAGATAAGATCCCGATCAAGTGATTAAAGAATGGACCTGACAGGGTCCCCAAAAACATATCAACCAGCTCTCTATCTGACAATGGGGGTTGCACCCTTCCAGCCAAATCCCGCCACTTCTGGGCGTACTCCTTAAAACCTTCGTTAGAGACCATACTCATACTCTGTAATTAAGTATGAGTAGGCACTAGATCTGCATTATATTGGTATTGTCGATAGAAAGCAGCAGCTAAATCTTCCCAGTTATGTACATCAGACCTTTCAAGTTGATAGAACCAATCCAATTGCGTACCCGACAGACTATCTTGAAAGAAGTGGACCCACAGATCCTTATCAGAGGAGTGAGGTTGGATCTTTCTGACGTAGGACCGCAGATGCATCTTCGGACAGGACAAACTTTCGTATTTAGCAAATGTAGGCACTTTGAATTTTGGGGGAATGACGATCCCAGCAACCAACCCTAGTTCTTCGAAATCCAACCCAGGTACTCTTTGTACCTCCATAGCCGCCAACCGCTCTTCCATATTTTTATACTTATCGTCCGCAGGAGGATACTGCTGCTCATAGTAATCTTCCTCCTCTTCTTCTTCTTCCTCTTCAGCTTCAGACTCGGAGGGCAATGCAACTCCTTTACCTTTACCAACCCCTTCGCCAAACGTTGAGGGGAACTCGAGGACCCTTCTAGCTTGGTTCTCAAACCTTCTTCCCATAGTGGCCATACTGGTCCTTTTCTTCTTTTTCTCTTTGTATTTTTCCTTCTCTTTCTCTAGCAGTGCTTTAAGGTCCTCCTGACCCTTTGCCAAGGTCATGAGGATTTGTTGGAACTCATAATTTTGCGCTTGCAGATCTTTGACCGTTTGCTCTATATCCATCTTGCTGAAATAAACAGCAGAAAGATAAGGAAACCTGGTGAGAAGACCTGTTTATGCATATAATGAATGATATGTATTCATGTAATGCATTCAAGGATTCAGAAATTCAATGTTGTTGCAAACAAAAAGAACACATGTCATATTAATAAGAAGAAATTTGTTAGTACTTAAATGCCCCATGGGCAAAATATTAAAAAATTCTTAATGTAAAAAGACGTTGTGCATCCTCTTTTGTGCTATGTAAGTGTTAAGAGTCTCCTCTTCGTGAAGTCGGCGGGTAAGTTCCAAAACCTTCTTCTCACTGGCATAGAAGCTGGCTTCAAAAGTATTACGTTCTTCCTTGAGCTGTATCCAACTCTTTTGCAATTCTTCCAATGATGTTGGCATGTCAGGATGTAGGAGGGTGTATGGAACCTCTCCTTCCATAACAGGCTCTTTGATCACGGGGAGAATGTGGGGATAAGGCATCATAATACTCTGGGCGCGGGTTCGTACCCACTTGAGATAAGGCTCAAGGGGGATGGAATTCTTGTGTCCCAGTGTCTTACTATCCACTTTGTTGGGCATCCTCCAAGCTTGGATAAACCTTTGTCGAAGTCCTTGAGCGTCGTTGTCGAAGTCAAAAACTAGGTCAGGAATCAGCATGTCATGAGGGCCATCCCTTCGGGCATACCCAAATTGTCTCAGAGCTAAACAGGGGTTGTAGGTAATGCCTCCCCTAATTCCAAGTAGTGGGACATTATGGAATTCCCCACAACAATCAATGATGATGACATTTTCTCTGGACCGAGAACACCAATGAACATCAGAATGTGTGAGAGTCATTAACTGTTGTGACCACCTCAAGCCTTGCTCATTCTTCAAGACTGACTGGGGAAGGTGAGAAATAAACCACCTTGCTAAGAGAGGAGTACAGCACATGAGAACACCTCTTTTCTTCATTGTTCGTGTGTGAAATGAGTGGAGGATTTCCCTAAGCAATGTAGGCACAGGATTCCGAGATATGAAAATCGTGACAACATTCACATCTATAAGTTGATCAGGGTTTGGGAATAAGACCAACCCATAGATGAGAAGTGCTACAATCTCCTCAAAAGCTTGCAGATCTAAAGAATTCCAACAGTCTTACGCCTTCTCAAACAGAAACTTTTCCAAGAAACCCTTGACACCACTTCTGGTTTCCCAATGACCTTTGATATCAGATGGTTACAAGTGTAATGCTTGAGCAACATCTTCAGGTTTTGGTTCTCTTTCCGTACCATTGTAGGGTAGTTGATGGAGAATAGGAATCCTCAGGAGTTGAGAAAATTCCTCCAAAGTAGGTACTAGTTGGTAATTAGGAAATGTAAAGCAATGGTGTAGGGGGTCAAAGAACTGGAAGAGAACTTTCACCATGTCTTCTTCAATGTTGGAGTTGACCAAGTTGAGAAGTCTGCCATGTCTTTCACTGAAAGGAGAATTCTCTGGAATCTTGGAAGTAATCTCCTTGAGTTGAGGAGGGATTCTTACAAGGTTGACTTGAATTGTTTTCCTGCGAAGAGATTCCATGACCTACAAAACAAGAACAAAGATGAAGATCCAAACCCTTGAAATGGTTAGTGGATGCATATGATGCTTTATGATGTTCATGATGTATGCACAAGTATATGTACAAGCAAATCATACAAGATCCTAGTTTCAGGCTTGCATGGGGTTTCACAGGTAAATACCATCTTGAAGTTAGTTGGCTCAACCTGTCATATAAATAGTAACCGGGTTCTAAGGAGCTCAATATCACTGGATTATTTTCTGTGTTCATTGTTTCAGTTTAGCCACTTAACTGGCGACCGAAATATTCCAAGAAAACAACCCTCAATGAGTGTAGTATCGAGTATCTACCAACTTCAGACTGCACCAAAGTCGGTCATCTCACTACCCCTAAAAAGGCCAAGATGGTCAAGTAAAGGTTCTAAAAGTTCATTAGTGCTTCATGACATCACTCAGCGGCCCCGTATTCTCTTTGATTGACTCAAATGCTACCGGTACCCACAAATATGTCGCACTAATATAGCTATTGCTTCAACCATGTCGGTATACCCCACACAGTTTCCACAACGTATTTCTATTTACCTATGAATGTTTCCCAAATCCGGGTAGAGGATTTCAAGCCCAAACAATAGATCCAAATGTAAAGCAATCAAAGTAAGCAAGATAAGGATGTAAAGGTGATCTAAACCCTAAGGTTACTCCACTTTTCAAATATCCCCAGCAGAGTCGCCAGTTCTGTGATACGGTGGGAGAACTGACTTGAGGTTTTGCGTTTGTGTTCGCAAATGTTTCGGTTTAGCAAGAGTTGCCACCAACTTTTTATTTTATCCTAAGGAAAGTCCAAAAAGCACAAGAAAGACCTTTGAGATGTTTTCTTGGGTTCGGGGAGTAGATTATGAAAAGGGAAGGTGCAAGCACTCTTTTCATCCATGGTTATCCATGGGCTCTTAGTTACTTGTTTAGATCACTTGCTTATCAATTGTTTGAAATGGTGCTTTGTGTGTGGTTTTGAAAATGTTTTTAAAAGAGGCCATCATTGTGGCAACCTTTGTAATGATTCTTGTTTGAATATATACAAATGGGTATTGTCTTTTGAAAAGATGTTTCAATATTTTGAAAGTTTGATTTGGGAAATGTTTTGAAGTTGTGTTGTGAAATGTGTTTGAAAATAGCAAGGATGTTTTGCAAGTTTTTGATCAAGTAACTAAGAGTAGTCTACCCTATTTTACTCAAAGATCTTTTCTATACGTTTTTAACACTTTTGACAGTGTTGTTTTACCATTGCATTTGGTAAACAACCTTGTATTAGGATGTTAAATGGGACAGGCGCGGGTCATCGTATAGACCATGATAGCAATTATGTTAAATATTTTTAGCAAATTTCCCAAGGGACTAGATCATTTTGTATAGGCAACTAAGATAGCATCATCGAGGGACTATGATCTTTTGTTTTGTTTTTGTTTTGCCAAAGTACTCAACATGCATAACATGGCCCATTTTTAAGGCAACAAGTGGATGTAACCCTAGGGGTGCAAGTGTGCATTGTGTTATCATTTTCATGCATTTTGTCTTTGTATTAGTCAAGCTATTTGTTTGATTTTGGATTTTTGCATACAAACCCTAATCTCTAATCATGGCATAATTGAAAGCATAAATGCGTAAAATAAATCTACACTATTACAACATTTGATATGGGAAGGGGGATACAATTTTTGAATGGGGATTATTTGACAAGAAATTAAAACTCTAATTTTACTATTACATCCAAATTGAATTAATGGCATAAATAATAAATGAATAATATTTAAATAAGCAAATTAAATAAATATATAAGGTATCATGAATATGCAAAAATGATTTATGTTTATTTTTTATGTATGTAAAAATATTCAATGCAAATAAAAAAAATATTATTATTTTTTTTTATTAAGGGTAAAACCCTAATTTTTTAAGAATGTAAATGTATTAAATATACTATTTATATAAAATAAAATAAAATAATGTGTATATAAAAATAAAATATATTTAAAAAAAGTATTATTTAAGCATAAATAATAATAATAAATAAAAGTATATTTTTCATGTTTTTATTCTCAAGTATTTATAAAATAAAAGTATGTATATATATATATATATATATATATATATATATATATTAATTATATAATTATGTACAAAAATGAAATAAAATATATACAAGATAAAAATATATTTAGAATAATATTTTTGAGTGTAAATAAAAGAATAAAAATAAAAAGGATATAATGTTATTATATATTATTTTCAAGTTTTCAATGAATAAAAATATATACTATTAAATAATAATTTTCATGTCCAAAAAATAATAAAATAATAAAAATAAAATGTGAAAATTTATGAAAATATTTTGGGTATTTTTATGTTTGAAAAATATAAAATAAAAATCAGAAAATGAAAATAAATACAAAAATATAAAATGTAAAGAAATTGGGCCAGGTGGTGCATTCAGTAAAAGGGAGGGTGTTAATAGTGAGAGGACCAAAGCCCAGCCTAAACCACTTCATCTTCAACCTCTGTTCTTCAAATTTCACGCGCCTATGTACAAACATGAACAACCTGCATACGAGCTCTATTGCAAAAACACATAACATCAAAGTTGTAGAGCTTTCCAAGACGAATTCAACCATATAAAAAACTTGTCCTAACTCTCTAAGACCAGAGAGAATTTCTCTGGCCCCAAATCTTAACCTATTTTTTTCAGGATGTTCATGGACCAAATTCTCTTAGCATGCTTAATTAAAATGAAAACTGAGCATATGTACAGCTTCATAGCTATGAATACTACATTTCATATTCACAAACCTAAGTCTAAATGTTCCTAAATAGAGAGATAGGAAGTTGATAAAAACCTGTTTCAGCTGACTTCGTGTATGGCAATGTGGAGCTTTTCAACAAGGCCTAAGATGTTTGGGAGCTTGCTTGAACTTCCTTTGACCTTCTCCAATGCCTAGCTTTCCTTGAATGTGCTTGAACAAGCCTACAGAACTCAACCTGCACAAGCTGAAATTGAAAATGGAAAACCCTGTAAATGGAATTACAGTTAGTGTTTAAGGGTTGGGATAGTTTGGATGGGTTATGTGGAAGGTATTTGAACGGGTTTGGGACAAAACACACGAGCAAATTGTGTTGTGGAACTCAAACTGCAAGTGTTACCCTGTTTTGCAAATGGAAGGTGATTTTGTGCTATGGGAGGTTTGAGGGCTTAAAGAGTCGTGTTTCTGGTTCAAGGGGATGTGAGAAAGTTGTTTCAAAAGCTTGCACAAGTTAGTTTTCACAGATGTTCAAGTTGTTGTGTTTTGGACATGTTTCTTGTATTTTAAGCCAAAATGCAAAATGATGTAATACAAGCGTGTACAGGCTATCTATCAGCCTGCTTATTTTGATCTTGGCCCCTCAAGTTGGTGGATATGCTTTGCTGCACAACATTTGGCTCTATGCTCAAGGATTATGGTTTTGACATAAAACAAACTTTTGCAAAAATGGTAATATACCTTTTACCATTTAGGGATTTATCTTGTATGCAATGCCCTAATGACCAAAACAATGCCTTATACCAATGGATTTGCATTTAATTATTGAGTTTGGAATGGTTTTGAGGCTTGTAATCTAGTGCAAAGCAAGCTGATTTGAATTTGTAACTTGTATCACTATGAACATGCCATGGATGAAAAGTGAGTTTTTACCAACTTCAAGCTTTCGATTCTCCCTAACCACAAATGAGTTTGGAGAGTTCTTGGTCATTTTGGAAAGCTTGCAAAATGCTCTACATTCCATATTTGAAATGAAATTTGAGATTCCAAGTCGAACTATGTGAAAAATGGCCATGAAGATAGGTCAAAATCCTACATAAATTAGGGCAAAATTTCACTAAGTTAAAAGTTTCATGGACCCTTGTTCCAATAATCATAACTTGAGATCCAAGATTCTTTTGGGAAAACTTTATGAATCAAAGTTGTATACTCTGTGGAGGACTACAACTTTCATGTTGGAAGTTTTGTTTGGATCCAATTGCATCATGGTGAAAATGTTGGGCAAATTTAGGAAAAATTAAGAAAATTTCATAACTTAGAAAAATTCTAAGTTATGAAATTTTTCAACTTTAAACCCTAATTTGCAAAATTGGGTTTCTTGATGAATAAGTTTCATGTTTTGACACATCTTGATGAAAAATGACCCTTGGCACTTGATTTTGACCAAAAAGTCAAAGTTTGACTTTTCAGTGTACAGTCAAAATTTGATCAGTTGACTGCAAAATTCATCTGTCAATCCAATGCAATTGAGATCTTTTAAACCTTATGAATAGGTCAAGATGATTCCATTGAGTCCTTGAATCCATGCTTGAACCCAATTTGCCATTGGCTAGGTTAAAAATCAGAAATTGCTCTTGTGCAATCAAAACCCTAAAAATGACCATTTTGCCCTTTTGGTGATCTGACAAATTTCTTGTGGAGTTGTGGTCCAAACTTGATCAAATGGTTCATATGAGTTTATAATATTGATATGGATCAAAATTCATGAGGTTTGACTGTAAATTGGCCACAATTGACTTTTTCCCCAATACAGTTGATTTCTAGGTCAACTGTCCAATTAATTGGGCAAAAACTTGATTCAAGGCTTGAAACTTGGTATGGACAATATTATAAGTCCAACATGAAGTATGAAAGCCACTTTGAGCATTAGAAGTCCAAAATTTCTTGTGCAACCTCAAACCCTAATTTAGGTCATCAGTGCAAGGAGATGTCTTGAGCAGAACAAAACCCTAATCCTGTCTGGAATTCAAGGAGTCTTGTGATGAGAAATCTTGATAAAATGAGAGGGAAAATTTTAGGGTACAACACCATTCTATTGGACACACCATGTCTAAGAAGATCCTACGAGTAGGATATTACTGGTCCACTATAGAAGCCGATTATTATCAGCACTCACGAACTTTCCATAAGTGCCAAATCTACGCTGATAAGGTGTATGTGCCTCAGATCCCCTTGAACGTCTTGACAGCTCCGTGGCCCTTTGCAATGTGGGGCATCGACATGATCGGAGAAATCAGGCCCACCGCTTCTAATGGAGATAACTTCATCCTAGGAGCCATTGATTACTTCACGAAGTGGGTTGAGGCAACCTCTTTTGCCATAGTAACCAAGAACGTTGTGGCGCGGTTTATCTGACATAATCTGATTTGTCGATATGGTGTGCCAGAGAGAATTATCACTGAAAATGGTACGAATCTCAATAACACAATGGTCATCGAGTTCTGTAAACAATTCAAGATACAGCATCATAACTCTTCTCCCTATCGACCGAAGATGAATGGCGTTGTTTAAGCGGCTAACAAGAACATCAAGAAGATTATACAGAAGATGACGGTGACAAGACTGGCATGAGATGCTACCCTTTGCTCTTCATGGGTACCGTCCCTCAGCACGAACGTCGACAGGGGCGACACCTTACTCTCTGGTATATGGCATGGAGGTCGTCCTACCCATCGAGGTCCAGATGCCTTCTTTAAGGATTATGAAAGATGCAGGTTTAAACGAAGACAACCGGATCCAGACTCGACTTGATCAACTAAGTCTGATTGACGAGAAGAGACTTACTGCTATCTGTCATAGTCAGACGTATCAAAAACGGATGATCAAGGCTTTCAACAAAAAATTCAGACGCCAAGATTATCAAGTCGGGGATCTAGTAATCAAGCGCATCATACTGCCACAAGGTGATCCCAGGGGCAAATGGACTCCCACCTACAAAGGTCAGTTTGTGATTAAAAACATTTTCTCAAGTGGAGCCATGATTCTGACCACCATGGACGGTGACGACCTTCCTCACCCTGTCAATGCAGACATAGTGAAAAGATACTACGCGTGATAAAAGACCCGCTAGGTCGACCGGCCTAGGCAAAAATAAGGGCTTTCCGGCGAACCAAAAGGGTTCGGGCAAAAATAAGGGATGAAAATGAAAAAATCTGTATGCCTGGCAAGTCGAAAACCTGAAAGGGCGACTTGGGGAAAAAAAGGGTATCCCGGTGGACCGAAAACCCAAAAGGGCGGTCCAGGAAAAAGTTAGGGATGAAAAGCGTATCACTATGTCCCATTGGATCACCATGCGATCTAACCTCAGTATCAATTGTCCAGCTCGAACAGCATCAATCAATCTAATCAGCTTCGGACAAGCAGCAAAGTGGGGAGACGCTCGAAGATATAGTGGCAGTAGCAGATTTAAAACCCAATAGGATCGTTGCACATAGCTGTTTTCTTTTTTGTTGTACACAATGTTGCACCCCAAAATTTACCCTCTTTATTTAGGCTTATGTTTCATCATGAATATCATATTGCATTACTTTCATACATTTTGATGGGATCAAAGTACTTTGGTTATCAAGTCTTCCTCAAGCTTTGAAGGTTGATTGCATTGACAAGTTGCTCAAGTAGAACCTTATCATCTAAACCTTTGGATCTTTCAAGCTCAAAATTTATTGCATATCTCAAGATATTTTATCCATCTCTTGGATCATCAGAGGATTGAAGTTTGAGATTGATTATAAGAAGAATCACTCTTTTGATTCACCAGTCAAAATTAGGGTTTTGCTTGATAGGCTATTGATCAATGTACAAATATTAATTTGGAAGCTACAACATCTCATTGGTATTTGGAAGGTCTTTTTACAATAAATTGGCCAAGATGCCCAGAGGGTTTGAAGTTTTGAAGATGATTCATCAGTCTCCTAAGGTGTTGACAAAAACTAGGGTTTGGGATTTCATCAAGATTTCTTGAGAATTTTGAAGTGAAACTTTGTACATGGCCTCTATATATTTGGAAGATCATATGTTTGAAGTCTTGATCATCAATTTTGAAGGGAAGTGGATCAATTGATTCAAAGGGGCAAAATGGTCATTTTGGTCAAAATCAGTCAAAGTCAAGGTTGACCAAGTGAACTTTTGGCCAACCATCAATTCAAGGGTGTAATTTTCATATTTCAAGTCTATTTTGATCATTGGATCAAAAAGATTGAGGTTTGGGTTGAAACTTGTTCATGAAGAAACCCTAAAAGTTTCTAATTTTTGAAAATGAGGACTTAACTTCAAAAATTCATATTTTATTCACCTTCGATCAAAAAAATGCAAATGAAGTATGCTTGGAAAGATAAGAGGATGATATTTCATCTCCTTTTGGTCTCATGTCCAAATAGGCAAGGAATCAAGAATTATGGTCTTTGGAAGTCACAAAATTATAGGTCATTTTCCAAAATTGGTGAATTTCAAGCTCAATTTTGAGAAACTTAATGGATTCAATTGCAAAAACTCAAAACTAAGGGATTGTAGACATTTTCAATACCTTTCCAAATTGTACTGATTTGTGTCAAAATTCAAAAGTATGAGCAAGTTATGGACTTTGTAATTTTTAGGCATTTTATTGAAACTTGACAAATATGCAAAATGGCCATTTCTTGCAAACTCAAGTTTTAGCCATAACTTTTGCTTCTAATCAAGCCCATGAGAAATTTGTGACATGCTGAGGCCCATCACACTCACCATTTCGTGCCACATTTAGTTTTGCACTTGTTGGATTGAAAAAATCACAAACTTGCCAAATTTGCAAAAACAATAGCATGTGCTCATCATAAGGAATCAAGGGCAAAGATTTGGTGGATCAAAATATGAGTAAGAAAGGCCTCAAAGGCAACTGAAATGAGGAAAAACGCACGAGGCATTGGCATGTTCAAAATCTCACTTTTCAACATAGCAAAATTTCCAATTGGGCAATGCACTCATTTTGAAGCCCATTTCTCTTGAAAAACATATTCTACATGTCATATATAATCAGAAGCAAGCACTGAAGGCGAGGGAGAGAGCTCATAATGTCCAAATTCCAGATCTGAATTCAGAATTTCCATAGCTGCATTTTTTTTCGAATCTCAAGTTTCAGTGGTGCATTTGGAGTTTTTCTTCATGCTTCTTCATCCTCAAGTTCTAAGGAAGCTAAAGCAAGCTTTGAATCGCATCTGGAGCAAGATAATTGAGCTTTCAAATTTTGAATTGAGGTAGGATCATTCAACTTCGATTCTTGAAATGTAGCCGTTTATTGTTGAAATTAAGCATGAATATCTGTTTGTGGATGTTATATGAATGATTCTGAAGCAATTTGAGTTCTCATTTTGGTGTATAATGCGTGTTTGAAATCTCTGCAACTCTGAATTTTCAGTGAGTTTTTAACAATTTCATATTCAGATTTTTGGATCCATGGCTGTCTATTTGATGTGATTCGAATTGTGTTTAATTCCTTGCCATGTTAACTTTAATTTGCACTTGGTTTCATTGATTTTGGTGGAGAAATGAGTATGTATGATGGATCTGAACATGAGCCCTAGAACAAGTCTTGCGCGCGTTTTGAGTTGGTCTGGAGGTTGAAGATGATGTGGTGGCGCATTTTGATTGGTCCATTTGAATATTTGTCTTATTTGAATTATTTGTTTTATTTAGTATTATGTTTGATTTTATTTTGTGATCAAAACATTTTCAAAAATCCTGAAAAAATTACCATAGGCCAATAATAATTTCTAGTTTTTTTCATATTTTTTTTTTGGAATTTTTCAAAATTTGTTGATTGGTTTAAAAATTAATGAGTTTAATTATTTGTTTGTTTAAATATTATTTTTATTTTAATAGTCCCTTTGATCTAAAAATTCTATAAAAAATATTTTGGACTCATAAAATAATTTAGAAATTGATTCTGAGATTTTTTTAGCATTTTTTTCTACTTTTGATTAGAAATTTAATTTCAAGAGTTTATTTGAAATATTTGTTTCATAATTTTGGTTTTAATACATCCTTTAATTCAAAAATTCTCAAAAAAATCATGCAAGCTCGTTTTTAATCATAGAATCTGAATATATTTTTATTTTGACCTTTTTGTGATTTTTGGCTAGGGTTTGCATTTTTGCCCTTAAATAATGGTTTAATTGTTAATTGTTTGTATAATTTTTATCTTAATATTTCCTTTAATTCAAAAATTCCAAAAAAAATCAGAGATGTGTGTTTTTAGTTCTAATATTTGAATATAATTTTGGTTGGACTTTTTTCTGACTTTTGTTTAGAATTTTATTTTGAGATGTGATTATTGGATTAATTGATTAATTGTTTGAATTTAATTTTATTTTTGACTTTTCTTAAATTCAAAAAAATATGGAAAAATAGGTATTCTGACCTTTCGAGTTTAGTCATGTTTAATATATATTGGTTCTGATTTTTTTGGATTTTGATCTTGGATAATCAATATTTGAGATTAAAAGTCAAAAATTAGGGGTTTGTTGCTTATTGTGCAAGTTTCTTTTTCAAAACCATTATGTCCTGGATTTTCAATAGAATTCAAGTCTTGATTAGGGTTCATGAATGTGTTGAGGATCTGAAAACCATTTTTCTTGAATTATTTGACTTGGTTTGACATTTTTTCCACAAATTATTTTGAAAACTTGTCTAGTGTGGTAGTTTTGCCAACTAGTCTTGAACTTTGGGCCTCATTGGATCCCCTCCTCAATCATTCATGAACTTAAGGCTTGCTTTCTAACTTCAACACACTTCAAAGATGCTAATTATTTTTTGGTTTGATTTATTGATCCTTGTTTCTATTTTTGATGTATTTTTTAAGTGAAGGTACCCAATTAATGTTGCATGCCTTGTTGCAATTTGTTTGATGACCAATGAACTTGAGTGAGGCCTATAATTGGGCACCTAATGATCATGTTGAATATGTTTATTCAAAATAAACTCAAGTCAGTTTACTTATTGCCCCATGTTTGAATGTTTGAACCTTTTTGATGCATTATGTGGGCTTCATCTCCTATTGTGCTTGTGAGCTGTAGTTGAATTAATTGTACATGATTGAATTATGTTTGATACTGACCTTCATGGTCTTTGATTGTATTCTTCTCAAGCTCCCATGATCCTTGATTGATATTCAATTGTCAATTCAATATGGTGATAGAAAGGAGCAATATTCCTCTAATTCTTTTGACCAATTTGTGCATATACTTGTTTCTTTCTGTCTATCATGACTAATGTTTGCTAGCTGTTATCATGTTTTCTCATTTCATTTTGGTGTCATCATCCATACCTTATGTGAATCCTCATTCTATTTATAGGAATACTAACTTGGTTGTTGAATGTGCGAGGTACCTTGAGAAAAGTTTTCCATTTTTGGCTTGAGGCTATTGTGTTTCACTTTATTTGTGGAACACAATTTGTTATGTTTGCACTACTCTTGTGCTTGGCATATTTGATATTCTATGCAGGATATACACATATGATTATGAATGATATACATTGCCCATGGGATCTGTTCATATCTGAAAATCTCAATACTTATATCTTGATGGCGTAATTTCTGACTTGATTTGTCTATTGATGCCTGCTTGCTTGAAGTTCTCTGGGTTTCTTTTATTCTTGCTCAGTTGCTACAGATAGTTATCTGTTAGGTATTGCACTATTTCCTTTCTTCCATTTTCATTTTGCATAGTTCTCTGATTGCATGATGGGACCTCTGTTGCTGATATATGTCAGGAGGCCCTCTGGTTTCTGTATGATACATGTGTTGTGTTTGCTTTTGATCGATGAGTCACTCAATTTAGAAATTGAGATCACGACTTCGCTCTCAGTGCATGTTCCCTATAGGATGTTTATTGTTTTTTCTTCTTTAATTGTTGATAAATGAGTCACTCAATTTAGAAATTGAGATCACGACTTCGCTTTCAGTGCATGTTCCCTATAGGATGTTTATTGTTTTTCTTCTTTAATTGTTGATCAATGAGTCACTCAGTTTAGAA
The DNA here is from genome assembly GCA_948472305.1 of Vicia faba. Taxonomy (NCBI): domain Eukaryota; kingdom Viridiplantae; phylum Streptophyta; class Magnoliopsida; order Fabales; family Fabaceae; genus Vicia; species Vicia faba. Next base: position 1,484,176,040 of record OX451738.1, read on the forward strand.
ATTGAGATCACGACTTCGCTCTCAGTGCATGTTCCCTATAGGATAGTTTTGTTAAGCTTCCTTTAACATGTTAATTAAGGCAGGGTTTTCCTTTATCCTCAACCTTAGGGTCAACCATTGTATGATAACACTAGGGATAGTGCTAGGCTAGTTTCCCTTAGTGGTTTTTTCCTTCCTTTGCATTCTGCATCTTCAAACAAAAATTGTTTTCTTGGAAAATCATAATACATTTCTAATAAACTCAACTCTATGTCTACCTTTCCCTTCCTATTAGGATAAAATACGTTCGATGGCAACTTCATTGATATTTTATCAGATGATTGTTCAGCCGGTTGTTCCAGCTGGCGACTTCACTGGAGAGAGATTGACCTATTATTGGTCCATCCCGGAGTCGATCCTAGATATTGTATTATTTTCCTTGGGTGTTTATTTTTATGCTTTATATCTTATTCATTTTGTACATGTTTATTTGAGTATATATTTGCATTGCGTTTTATTCGCTTTCTATATGTTGGTGATACTGCTGTGTTGGATCTATTTTACTGATTGGATGGATGTTACAAGAGATAAAAGGCACAATACCCAGGCCAAGTGACAACCATATGGACCCTAGGAATAGAGTGTAACATGGATGGCTAGTTGACTTAGGTTTCACTATTGCCTCCATGTCGTCCACGCTCATATGAGGTACAAATGAGGGGCTACCATTTTCACATAGGTGATATGGCGATAGTTTTTCAGGAGTACTCTCGATTCTGGGTTACCCTACCTTACCCTAACCTAGTTTTAACCCGTGAGAGGGGAGAGACTTGATTATCACAGGTGCAGATGGTGACTATGTTCTTATGGTGACCGTATTGTTCTGTTGGTGACCTGGTTCTTTGGTTATATTCTAGACCTTTGATCCTGGTCTATTCAACATATTCAGAGATTATACAATGGTTATTCTTGGTACTTGGTTCCATTGTATTCTTGAAGTGGTACCTAACCTTTGATCTGGTGATATTCGAATTATTCAGCAGATTGATACAGTTGTTATGCTGAACTTTTGAGCCTATGTTGTTGCACCTTGCATCATAGCATGTTTATTTTACACCAAAAAAAAAGAAATGTGAAAGATTATATGCATAAATAAGATGTTTAAACATGGAATTGCATCTGTGCACTCAACTCATGCATCTTCATGCATCCATAGCAGGTACCCAAAAGGTACTCAGAATAGGGAATCCTTATTCAGACTCGGTATTTTCTTTTCAGAACTGCCAATCTTGACATCTCGCCGCTCCGTGATCAGATTCAAGTTATGGAAAAACTTCGTGGGGAATTGGACGACATGAAAGAACAGATGGTATTTTTGATGCTAGACTTGCAGGATTTGGTCTGTGGACAAGAACTCTTGAGAGAAGAGAACACTCAGTTGAAGGCTCTATTGAGTTTGGTTATGGAAATTTTGGGGACATTGTTGAAGAAAGAAGATGGTTCTATGTCTGCTGCAATAGGAGTTACCATTCCTCCCCATAATCTAGGGACTCTTTTAAGTCAGGGAGTATCTACTCCGCCGCCTTGCGTTCCGGGATCTTCCCATCCGCAACCAGTTGTCATTTCCCAAGAAGACCCAAAGGGAAAAGTCGGTCAACAAAGGCCAAAACAGCTCGAATAGCAATTTGATCCTATTCTAATGTTGTATGCATAATTGCTTCCTCGCCTGCTAGAATTTCATTTGGTTAAACTCTGAATCTTCACTACACATGAAAGGCTCCTTCATGGCTTTAACGACAGTGCTAGGTGTGAATTCCACTCTGGGGCACCCGGTCATGATATTGAAGATTGCATATATTTTAAGCACCAAGTCTAGGATTTTCTTGATACAGGGACAATTCTCTTCACTCCTGAAGGTCTGAGCGTGCAAGTCAATCCAATGCCAACTGCTACAGAGAATAGGGTTACGCCCTCACCTTTTCAAAGTTCAATCTCACGACCTGAGTCACATCATCCACAACCTATGCTCCTTGAAAGTTCTCATCGGTAACCATTTACAAGTTGTGGGAATCATTTGGTTGATCAAAATTAGAATGTTCCTTATGTTCATCCAGTTCGGTATGCTCCTCAGCAAAAAACCTATCGATAGATACGTATGTAACAAGGTAAGCAAAGGGATAGGAAGCCAAATAGGGTGTTCGACATTGTTCCCATGACTTATGTCCATTTGTTCTCTCAGTTGCTTAAGCTTTCCTTGGTGGAACCCAAGCCACTGAATCCTGTCATTCCTCCTTATCATATGGCTTTCGATCCTAATGTGAAATGTGAATACCATGCTGGGGCACTAGGCCATTCTATTAAATACTGCGGGGCCTTCAAAGAAGAGGTATAAGACCTGCTTGACGCAAAGGCTGTCAATTTCGGGCCAGCTAGTCAGATTTGAAGACTCCTTTGACTCAGTGAATGTCAAGACTTCCGGGTCATCTTCAGGAGCAACAAGTCCACACGGAGACTAGTATCCTCAACCTAGAAATTTCAAATTACATTTTCATTCTTATTTGTAATCTTTCTTATTTGGTTCAATACTTTCTTGTATGTAAAATTTGCTTATTTGTGAATATTAATCATAATGCATTCAATATGTTTGTCTTGAATTAATCCATTTGTATTCACTCTTAAATGTTTTTCTTTGCTTTTAATACTTAACTCTTGTTAAATAAAACAAAAACCTTTGGAGGGAGGATGATGAGTAATACACCAAAAATTTCAAACGGTGTGCTTTTGAATAAAAACTATGCTGACGATGTACATGCCTTGTTTCAAGTTCCCAAACACCAAAGATATAAGGGAGATAGACCCTCGTCAACCCCTTTGAGCCTTGAAGTAGAAGTTTCTTTTTTGTTCAGAAAAAACCCTCATTTTTTTAACTCAGGGCTGGGTAGTGTTCAGTTAATCTGACCGAGCGTTCAAAACTCATCAAAAATGCACATCAAAGGATACAACAATTGTTATTTTTAAGAAGGTTAAGAAAGAACAAAACCTCAATGTCTAAGCCTCATATCAGCAGTGTGCATTAAAGAGAGCTATATCCCAATGAGTATCTCTCACACGATAGGAGGATGAAAGATGATGGTATCACAATGGTTATCCCTCATCAACCAAGCGATAAGGCAGTCACTAAACTTCCAACAAGCCAAAAGTCTCAGGATCACACGATTTGTTCAAAATGAAAGTAAAAAAAAAGATACAAAAATCCCCGCTAAGTTAGAACCTGAAAAATAAGTCGCTTAGGCAAGAGTCAGGGCATCCCGCTGGACTTCAAAGTCAAATTCGGAAAAATTTGTCCAGGCAAAATTTAGGGAAAACAAAAATTGTGAAAAGAAAAAAAGGATTACAAAATGAAAATCCTCAGCAAAGAACAAAGTCGTGTGATCAGACACCAAGAAAGAAAGAGGTGAGTTCCACCTCAGACTTCCCCGAATGAATCAAAGCAGCAATCTCATGTGGTTTTGGCTCAACCTCTTTGAAAAATTTGTATATTTTGGCTATGAAAATGTGTTGTATATAAAATGGATGGTGGAGGTGAGAAAATAAATATATTTTTTATGATTTTTGCACCCGCCGCGGTTGTGAACCTTTAGTTTCGCCATCGCACATTTATTTGAAGCCGATGTTTCGCCATTGCATCTGTTTGTTATCTTGCTTTGATTCTCAATATCATTGCTAGGTGTGATGTTTTGTCATCCGTTTTTTCATTTGATGTTTCGCCATTTATGACATGTTACCTTGTCATTATTTAGTCGATGTTTGACCATCTCATGCGTTTGTTGTTTTATTTGATGTTTTTCCATCTTGACTATTTTTGTTGTCTTAACTAAAAAACACAAACCAACCAAAATATGTAAGCCGAACTACGGCTGCTCTGATTCCTTAAAAGGGATACGTAGGCATTGGGGTAGGGCCCGATCGAGCACAACTTTTATTTTCTCTACATTGTTTTCTTTTCTTTCGCATGCATTCCCTTTTCAGCTTTAATCCATAGACATAGGATTTGACCATACCCATTAGATTAGACTACAAGAGTGGATACCGTAGAGTACTACGGGCGTGTGGGGTGCTAACACCTTCCCCTCGCGTAACAGACTCCCTTACCCGATCTCTCGGTCGAAAGACCGTAGTTTCTCCCTTTTCAGGTTTTCTTGATGTTTACCTTTCCCTTTCGGTGGGATAAAATACGTTCGGTCGCGGCTTCATTGATGTTTCATTACATCCAGATGAAAGGTTCCGGCCGGGTGGTTTCACATAATATTGTATATCTTTCATTTTACGGCGGTGTTCTCTTACTAGAGCATCAGATTCCTTGTACAAAAACATTTGTTATAGACCAACTTCAAAAAAATTAATACAAGTCATTTTTACAAAACTATTTGTTTTTCTTTTTCTATTTTGTTTTTGCAAGAACGTCCAATGATTTATTCTTGACATATGCATTTGAGTATGATTACTGTTCACGAATATTTGTATAGGAAGAAGAAAGACAATTGCTCATAACTTAAGAAACAGGGACAAAAAACTAAAATGTTAAACCCGACGGTTACCCTATCCAGCAGGTACCGGGGCAAAGACAACTTTGGAGCACAGCCATTAGTACATGTGACCTTGTAACATCTATATTCCCCACATAGTAGAGGTAATCGAAGCCTTGATATCAGTTCTCTTAGAACGGGAAGTAATCTCGCTAGCCAGGGTCATCCAGAAACCTGACATCTATATCCCCTGACCAAACTTCATAATCACGAGCGGACCTTCATAAATTTCTAACTCCCCATGCAGAGTTTATTTCTCTGGATACATGAGCTCAATCCCCGACAGGGCCCATTACTTCAGCTATGGAAATTCACCTTCCAAGTTGTTCCCCACAGAGTTATTATCAAACAGAATCTCCCCCTGACAGAAGTACAGTCACTTCTATTTATCATCCCCAACGGAAGTAGAAGAGCCATATTTCTCTACAACAGTCAGGAATTCTATTTTCTCCAGCAGCAGTCAGGGATTTATTTTCCTAGACTCGAATATGTCACAACTAACATGCTCATACATCATGACATGTACATACATATCACATACAGCATAATCTCGTTTATTTTGAGAACATCATCTCACAATGCATTTCATGCATCGCATATAACTAACCATGTTATCTTTTCAGGAAAGACAATTATCACCAACAATTCTAGCAGTTATACATGTCATATCTGTAGGCAACCAATGGAAAATCAGTTCCTGAAACTAAATGGGTCAACTAATCTACATGATCAAGCAAGGTTCCTTCTCATAAGCCCTACTATTCAGGCTTTCATTTTGAAGTAACTACTATCCAGGTTCCTTCTTTTAGTCCTACTATCCAGGCTTTCGTCTCGAAGTAACCCTACTACCCAGGTTCCTTCTCTTAGCCCTACTATCCAGGCTTTCGTCTCGAAGTAACCCTACTACCCAGGTTCCTTCTCTTAGCCCTATTATCCAGGCTTTTGTCTCGAAGTAACCCTACTATCCAGGTTCCTTCTCTTAGCCCTACTATCCAGGCTTTCGTCTCGAAGTAACCCTACTACTCAGGTTCCTTCTCTTAGCCCTACTATCCAGGCTTTCGTTTCGAAGTAATCCTACTACCCAGGTTCCTTCTCTTAGCCCTATTATCCAGGCTTTCATCTCGAAGTAACCCTACTACCTAGGTTCCTTCTCTTAGCCCTACTATCCAGGCTTTCTTTTTGAAGTAACCCTACTACCCAGGTTCCTTCTCTTAGCCCTACTATCCAGGCTTTCATTTCGAAGTAACCCTACTATCCAGGTTCCTTCCCCCTTATCTCAAGACAATAACTTACAACATTGTAAGGCCCGGACCCGACCAGATGCGATCAATTTCGCATTTCCCCAGTAAGTCGCCGTACAGCCTGGACCCTGACCAGATATACATTCTACTTTCACCCCCCTCAGTCAGGAGATAATTCCCCAGTAGAGTAATAGACAACCGAAGGTCCTAGACTTTACTTCCCAGTGCATAAATTAACATTCCCCGGCAAAGTCCCCCTCAACAACAGGTACATGAATTCTCGCTAAGGAATCCCTTACACAACCGATCTTTTCCGAATGGCATCTTTAATCCCATCTCCGACGATTCTCCGTCGCCTTCCAAATGGCATCTGTAAGCCCATTTCCGATATCACCAATCAACATTAATTTATGCGAGTGCAAATTTCTGGGCACTCTATTGTTCAATCATCTTCCACCTTCAGATCGCGAAAGGCAGATCAGCCAATCTACATCCTCAAGCTTAAAAAGATTGAACAGGGGAAACTGTTGTACCCCAAAATTTCTCTCTCATTTCTCAAAGGATCATCCTGGACCCTCAGGTTTGCTTCTATCAAGTTCCAAGTCTTGAATTATCATCTTTTCAAGAAAATCACTCACAAGGGCAAAATGGTCAAAAGCACACTGAAAAAAGTCAAACTTTGACTTTTAAATCAAAAATCAAGTTTCAACAATTATATCTCATCAAGACATGAAACTAGTTCATCAAAATCAGAAGTCAGAAATTACTTTGAAAAAAATCAAATTTCTAAACATTTAGAAAATTTTCTAAGTGATAAGAGAATATGATACTTCAGAACTTCTGAGTCAACCTCCATGCAAATGCAGTCAGAAGTTGCAAACATGGTTCAGAACATAGTTCTTCAATCAGAACATGACTCTTCAGCGCATGGAGGTTACGTTTCTGATCTTCTGCGATCAGAACATCACCAAATCCTAAAACCTCGTTTAAGCAACCTGCTGCACTGCTGCATCACAGTCATGCAATCAGCTGCTGACATAGTCCACGCCTGCACTTTCTCAAACCCCATATTTGCATCAAATTAGCATACGAAAAATGTGATTAAAAAGCAATGAAACAGTATACCAAAAAGGTTTGAATCCCATTTGTTCCCCCCCCCCCCCCCCTAAAACCACAGCAAACCCATCTATAAATAATATGCTCCATCACACGTTCAAGGGGTTGGCTTTTGGAGAGAGAGAATTGTCAAAAGAGAGAAAAGAAAGTTGTGAAACCTTCACATAAAAATCCAGAATTTCCAAACAGAAAACCAAAACCTTTGTTCTTCCCTTTGAGTCAAAGAACTTGGCATTTTTCTCTTCCGTTACTTTTGCTGACTCGGGAACATCCGAAGGCAGCAGTTCAAACTCCAAGCACACGCTTTAGGATTCTAGGTAAGTCTTTCTGACTTTGCATCTTTTCATTCAGAACATCATTAAATATGTGAATACCATAGTATTAATGTTGTCCATATCACTGCATGAGTGAAAAAACTGCGGATCACAACTTCTTGATTAAGGCTAGGCTCGGGATCAGGATTAGAACTTCTATAAACTGTTGTGCTTTTACCCTTCTGATTTGCTGTTTGTTGAAAACTGAATAAGTTATCGCTATGCTGATTAATATGAGAAAAGAGTTGAAATGTAACACAGAACTTCTGTTTTTCACTCACCATTTTAACACACGAAACTTCTATGATTTTCTCACTGTTTAAGCATGCAGAACTTCTGAGTTCCCTTTACTGTTTTAACACACAGAACTTCTACGATTCGCTCACTGTTTTAACACTTAGAACTTCTGATTTTCACACGCTGGTAACACGCTGAACTGCTTATTGATCATTCATTGTCTTAGCACAATACAGAATTTCTGAGTTCTTCCTACTGTTTTAACACGCATAGCTTCTAAGGTTTTTTCACTGCTCTCACATTCAGAACTTTAGCACATAACAACACAGAACTTTTGTGTTTTCCCTCTAACGTTTCTTGCAGGACCTCAGAGTTTACCAAATCCATAACTTTTGATGCCCACTGACGTTTCCTTATGGGTCATAGTACTCCTGGCATCAGAACTTCTGATTCCTTTTGTTTTGCTTGCAGCAGCACGCTGACTCTATATCCCATTTATTTCCTTTTTTATCACTTTCAATATCAATATTCTTTTTATTAATATAAAAAAGGACATAAAAATACTTTCTTTTTATTAATTTCTCTTTTTTAATTCACTAAGACAGAAAGCCATTTTTCTAAATAAAGTCCTTTTTCTTTCTTGCATTAGTATTTCAATGTGGTTATAATAAACAATTAGGATTTACATTCTTACAACCCCTCCATTTGTAAATTTGTATACCTCATACCCTAATGATTGTAATAGCGTAGGATATTTACTTTCGTACTTTTTATTGCTAGTAACTAGGGTGTGTATGGCAAGATATGAAATCAACAAATAGATCACCCTAATCAAGACTAAATGCATGCAATCAAACACACTGGCACACTGGCACCCTTAGGGTAATCCCACTTTGTGGCCAATCAGAAAAATAGTCATGTCCCTCGAACACGGGCTTTCTAGCAAAGACCCTCGATAAAATATCGTAGTCCCTCAATGACCCTCAATGTTGCCTTCGGTAAACGATCTAGTCCCTAAAAACGACATTGCTAAAACGTCTCATAGGTTGCCTTCTATGACTATACAAACGTATCACACTCGTCCCTTCACATCCAAAGATGGGGCTTCTTACCAAATCAATGGTAAGATAACAACATCTAAAGGAGGAGGAAAAGAACATCTAAGACCTTTTGAGTAGGTAGATTCGCTCCTAGTTGCTCGCTTGCTCACAACAAAACATTTTTATACACCCACACTCTCGTTTTAAAATTATTTTCGAAAGACAACACTTTGTACGCGTTCTTATAGAGACGAGAACCATTACAACAACACTTTTTTTCAAAATCACTTTCAAAACACATCTCACAAACACATCTTTGAACTATTTTTCAAACAAACACTTTGTACGCGTTCTTATAGAGACGAGAACCATTACAAAGAAGTTTTCAAAATACTTTCAAAAAAACCACACCACAAGCACATTCAAACAAAAGCAAGTGATCTAGCGAGTAACTAAGAGCCCATGGAAAACCATGGATGAAAAGGGTGCTAACACCTTCCCTTTTCATGATCTACCCCTCGAACTCAAGAAAACATCTCTAAAGGTCTTTCCTGTGCTTTTTCACCTTTCCTTTTGGATAAAAGAAAAGTCGGTGGTGACTCTTTCTAAACCGCAACATTTGTGAATACAAACTCAAAACAAAAAGTCAGTTCTCCCACCGTATCACATTCATCGTTGGATCTACGCAGCCATAGATCTAATGTTCCAAGTCTGAATGCCCCTGGTGAATCTCTAGGGAGCACTAGATCAGACGCAGTCATTGGGCCAGCAATCTTGGGCCTAACACAAATTCAATTCCACACCCCTAAATTGCTTCTCATATTAGGCCCATTTTAATTTTTGTTTTAATTTTTTTATTACTTTTTTATTGTTTTAATTATTTATTCTAATTGTCTTAAAAAACCATTTTTTAATTAAATCATAAAATCAAGAAATCACAAAAATGTTAGAATTAGTTTTTTATTAAAATTAATTTTGTTTAAAAATAAATTAATTTAATTAGGGTAACTTGATTTGTTTTCCTTAATTAAAATTAATTAGAAATTATGACTAATTTGCAAAATTTAACTTTACTTTATTTTATTAAATAAAAATACAAAAAATAATTTAAGTAGATTCGGTGGGATATTTAATCTATTCCCGTGTCATTTCTCGCGCACATTTACCTATTTATTTTTCCAATTATTGTATTTGTTTCGAGTTTGTAATAGCTTTTTAACTTAGGTTTATTACTATTTTCATTTACTGTTCCCCCCATGTTTGGTTATGTAACCCCCTTCCCTAAAGCCTTGTAATAGCTAGGTTTAAATTTCTCGCACTTTATTTTTTGCTATTAATTAAACTGTTAGATGATAGATAATAGGATTATATGCAAAAGATCAATAATTTAAAACAGTAGAAAACCCTAACTGTACAAAGATAATTGACTGAAAAACAAGCACTTGCACCTTCTCACTTCTAGGGTTTTTCTCCACTTCGGTTACCTTTGGAAAACGGTCATTTTTCTCGAAATGTGAGAATTTTAGTGGTTGTCCTCTAATTCGAAAGATCACTAGTCCCTCGATGACCCTTTCGATGTTGCCTCGGTAAAAAAATGATATTAGAACTTTAGGATAGTTACTAAGAGATCTCGCCATGTTGCCTTAAGTGACCATAATCGTCTCTTTCGATTGTCCCTCAAACTCCAACGATGGAGCTACCTATTCCTTAATAGTAGGATAGCACTATCTAATGGAAATAAGAAAACGAACAGTCTTTTAAGAGTAGGTAGAAACCCGTAAGTACTTACTCAAAACAACTGGTTTTTCACACTTACACTTTTTGAACAAAGTTTTCAAAAAACACTTTATCACACTCTTGAAGACTGATACAAGGGTTACCATAAAGTGAAACACCACACTAAGGCAATTTAAAAACTTTTTAAAAGCATGCAAACACACAAAAGCAATTTAAGAATGAGCAAGTTGTTAGAACATAGTTTGATTCTACAACCCTTAGTTAGAGTTTTGATGATAACAAACACAAAGAAAAAATATGCACTCTAAAATTATGTTATTTTGTATGCAGAAGTTCTGACCAAAGCAGCATCAGAAGCTAAGCTATTGAAGCTTTCACGCTGAAGTAATCAGAATTTACGCTGAAGATTGATGATCAGAACCTACGCTTAAGTGAAGAAAACTCTGATTCTGAACAGAAGGATCTTAAACAATCATATCCTCACTTCTCTAAGTCATCAATGTTCCGAAGCATCTGCAGCAGGCAAGGATGTAAGATTCTGAAGCATTACTATTCAATCAAGACAGCATCTCATGCAACGGATTCATTCAGACATGATCTTCTCAATATGGAAACTGCTTAAATGACCATTATCACGCTTAATGATGGACAGGATTCCTTTGCCTATATAAACAAGATAAGATATCAAATCGTTCACGATTTTTCCAACTACTGCAATACAATTCAAAATGTTGCAAACTTACTCTCTTACTTTCTACACTCTAAACTTGTGTAAAATATCACAGTTGTGATAACTCTTTTTGTAACGAAAAACAACTATACACATAATTCTTGTATATTTGATTAAGACAGTTTTCCTTGAGATTAACCGGATTGTGGTTGTACTCAAGAGGACTTTGATAGTTGTCAAAGTAGTGATTGTAATCTGTTTGTGATTAGTGGATTAAGTCCTCGTTGGAGAGAGGCTAAATCACCTTGACGGATGGACTGGAGTAGTTTGAGATCAAAAGAACCAGGATAAAAATACTGTGTCATTGCGCATTTAATTTTAAGTTTTAAATTCAACTCCCCCCCTTCTTATGTTTTTCACTTCTTTAATTGGCATCAGAGCGCCTGGTTCTGAGTTAATACACTTAACCGTGTCAGTACAAGATCCAAGCTTTTGAAAAATACTATGATGGGATCAAGCCAAAACATCAGCAATGACTATCATGAAGACAAGGACAGAATCTGTGGCAAACCTCCAGCCTTTGATGGAGAAAATTTTGACTACTTGAAAGACAGAATTGAGAGCTTCTTTCTGGCCCATGATGCTGATCTATGGGACATGGTAACTGATGGATACACACACCCAGTGGATGGAAGTGGTCAGAAGATAGACAGAAAAATGATGTCTGACCAGCAAAAGCGTGATTTCAGAAATCGTCATAAAGCCAGAACTATACTCCTCAGTGTTATCTCATACTTAGAATATGAGAAAATCTCAAACAGAGAGACAGCCAAGAACATGTTTGACTCTCTGAGAATGACGCATGAAGGCAACATACAAGTCAAAGAAACCAAGGCTCTTGCGCTTATTCAGAAGTATGAGGCATTCAAGATGGAAGATAGTGAATCCATAGAAGCAATGTTCTCAAGATTCCAAATCCTTGTTGCTGGGCTGAAGGTTCTTGGCAAAGGATATTCTACTGCTGATCACGTAAAGAAGATCATAAGAAGCCTACCCAAGCAATGGAGGACAATGGTCACAGCACTTAAGCTAGCCAAATATCTCAACAAGATATCTCTGGAGGAACTTGTCATCTCCCTCAGAAGTCACAAGATAGAGCTAGAAGAAGATGGGCCTCAAAAGCAAGGTAAGCCATTAGCATTAAAATCTAACAAAAAATCCGATTCTAAGGTTTTGCAGGCTATGAAAGAAACTTCTGATGGATCCTCATCAGAAGAAGATGAATTGTATCTCCTCTCCAGAAGGGTGAATCAACTGTGGAAGCAGATACAAAGGAAATTTAGAAATCCTAGAAGATCAGAGAATCAAAATGAATCCTCCTCCAGATACAGAAAGTCTGAGTCTTCCTATGGACATAGAAGATCTGAAGGTTCTTCAGGACACATAAAGCCAAATAACAAGGACGTCATCTGCTATGAGTGTAATGATCAAGGGCACTACAAAAGTGACTGCCCAAGGCTTCAGAAGGAGAAGCCCAAAAAGAAGTTCTTCAAGGAGAAGAAGAAAAGCCTCATGGCGACATGGGACGATTCAGACACTTCTGACGCTGACTCAGAGTCAGATGATGAAAAAGAAAACATAGCTCTCATGGAAAACGTGTCAGAATATAGTGAAGCTTCTGGTTCAGACTCAGAATCAGACACTGAAGAGGTATTCCCTGACTTCACTATCAATTTTACTAAGGTTGAACTTGTAGAAAGTCTAAATGAAATTCTGGAAAGGTATCAGCAAATCAGAGTCAAATTCTAGAACCTGAAAAAGGATCTTGCCTGACTCTGAAAAGACTGAGAGTCTCAGATTAGAAAATTCTGAGTTAAAAGAAAAAGTTTCAAAATTAGAAAACGATTTGCAAGACTCTCAGAATGAAATAATCTCAGAGACTCCCAGTAATGCTGATGAGATCCTCAAAGAGTATGATCACAACTTTCAGAAATTTCTGGCTAAAAACATAGATAGAAGCAAGATGGCTTCAATGATCTATGGAGTTAGCAGAAATGGCAGAAAATGGATAGCATATCAAGGTAAGGTATCTATAAGAAAGTCATGGACTTAGTCATAAAACGCACACCACTTAAATCACACTTCATATATGGGCACACACATGACATAAAATACACTAGTAATGATTACTCTATCAAAACAAAATTCAACCAGAATTTTGGTAAAACTAACAAACCAGGACCCAAGAAGATATGGCTACCTAAGGACAAACTTATATATGTAGCAGATATCTTTAGCAGCAAGACTAAAACACCAATCATGGTACCTGGACTCTGACTACTCTCGACACATGACGGGAAGAAAGCATATGTTCCAAAGCCTGGAACTTAAACCTGGAGGCTACGTGGGCTTTGGAGGCAACCAAAGAGGAAAGATCATTGGCTCTGGAATAGTAGGTAATGGAAATCTTCCCTCTATAAATAATGTACTTTTAGTTGATGGATTAATGAATAACTTGTTATCCATAAGCCAATTAAGTGATAACGGTTATGATATAATCTTTAATCAAAATTCATGCAAAGTTATTAGTCAGAAAGATGGAACTACCCTTTTTAATGGAAAAAGGAAAAAACATTTATAAGATAAAATTTCTGAACTAAAGAGTCAGAATGTAAAATGTCTTCTCTCTGTGAACAACGAGCAATGGGTCTGGCACAGAAGATTGGGGCATGTTAGTATGAGAAGAATATCTCAGATTAATAAACTCAATCTAGTCAGAGGACTTCCTAATTTGAAGTTCAACTCAGATGCTCTGTGTGAAGCATGTCAGAAAGGCAAATTTGCAAAACCTGCTTTTAAATTTAAAAATGTTATTTCTACCTCTAAGCCATTAGAACTTCTCCACATAGACTTATTTGGACCAGTAAAAATTACGTCTGTCAGTGGCAAGAAGTATGGGTTAGTGATCGTAGATGAAGTGTTATGCGAGATTAATGCTTTAAGGATGGATGTTACATCTCTTGGACCCCAGAGCAATGACTCTGATGCTACTCCTTCCAGAAGGTCATGAACCCGAAGCCGCCGTGGTCGCCAGTAGTTTTTCCTTTTCTTGTTGTTTTCCTTGTTTTTCCGATGTATTTTTCATTTAACCTTGCCATTATATCATAACATTGAGACAATGTTTGATATAGTGTGGGAGGAGTACTGCATTCTTAATTTCAGAACGAGTAATTTCATTTCTACTTCAGTTATATTTCGTTATTTCATTTTCTCCCTGTTTTATTTAGCCATACCAAAAAATTTCGCCTTTTATATTCGCATAACCGTTAGTTACCTACTTTAACTGAAATCTTAGTTAGAAGGCCGAGAGAAATCCAACGAGAACTATACGATTATGACACCTTCGACTCTCTACTTACGCGAATCGTTTCCATTTTCGTTATACCGATACTTTGAGTTTTAAGTCTTAAATTAGCCCCTAGTAGTTTATATTAGCAGTCAGCACCAGTCTTAACACAATCCACGTGGAAAGTCGATGAACATAAGTGGATGATCTTGCAAATTGATTTAAATATAATGTTACATGCTTTAAGGAAATAGATATTGCACCAATTAAATTGGGCGATCCTCACCCGATCGTTTAATCCAACGGATGCAAAAGCTTCTACTAAGTAACATGAGAATCCATTGTCTAGGTGGTTCGGAAGCATCTGGTACTGAACTCGGTAGGGAAGACTACGGTTTGATCCCCCGCATCTTGCAATTGGATAAAAGAGATTGCCACATAATTGTGCCAGAAACCGTTGTGTCTTGATCAAAACCACTAACCGGCTATTCCACTACGTGCGTGCAAGGATAATGGGCTTAATGTGATTGCGCAAGAACGAAACCGGGTGAAATATGAACGAGAAACCTTGAGTTGAATTATAACGGTATAATTGGATGTTTCGTTTAAAACGGATAGTCGTCGACTAGCTTGTTGCTTGTGTCATTTACGTATCGTTGTGGTTTCATTCGATTTTCCCGGCCGAACTAACTTAGGATTTCTTGAAATTATTTGAAAACAAAAGGTATACTAGTTATGTGCGTTTATAAAAACTTGTCCGATATTTTCAATTGATTATTTTGCTTGAGGACAAGCAAAGATTTAAGTATGGGGGAATTTGATAACACGAAATTGTATCGTTTATTTTCCATGAAATTTACCCGTTCTGTATTATTTTGACCCGATTAATTCCCGAATATTTCGAGTCTGTCATTACTTTTTGCAGGTATTCATAACTCAGCTCAAAACAGAAGAAAACATGAAACAATGCAAGAAAGCATCAAAAGAACAGAAGAAAAAGATAAATCTGTCAAGAATTACATTTTTGTAGCTGTGACGGTCGTAATGCATCTGCCACGACCGTAAGCCATCTTGAAGCGTGTTACGACCGTAACATATTGGCCACGACCGTAACACGGGGAAGCACCAAACATGCTTGTAACGCCTCAGTAACGAACGTAATGCGTATATCAGTTAATTGAAAAGTGCAGAACGTGGCAAAGCAAAACAGAAGGAGTTTTCAAACTCCTTATTTCTCTCCAGTCAAACTCCACGTTCACCACTTCTTCCTCAACTACCCACGTTCCTACATTTGTGGAGATTTTCAAGGAAAGCTTCGTTGCAAGTCTTCAAGCCAACTGCCAAATTCATTCTTCTATAAATACCTCAACATTCAACATTAGAAGTACAGAGATTTTTACAGTTTACTTGTGCGGAAGCTCTGCCGAAATCAAAACCAGTATTCCTTCAGTTATTATTTTTCTGCATTCATTTATTTCCGTTCTTTTAATTTCATTGCCCAAGTAATAATTTCCAACATCAGGGAATTATTATTATAGTTTAGGATTTATTATTCAAGCCTCAGAATTTGTCATATTACCGATACCAAGTCCGAGTTTCCGATTTGTGGAAGAGGGATTGAAGTATTGGCTTTATTTTCAGGTTTCTATTTTGCAATTGTATTACATACCTTTTAATTAATTAATGCATGTTTAATTTATTATTTATAATTTCCAATCTATATTTGTTTGTTTTTATTTCCAGTACGTTCATTATAATTTCTATGGCTAGCTAAACCTTTAGCGTCGGTATGGGATAGTAAGAGACATTAGGCATCTGATCAAACTTAGGCTAAAACTTTAATCAACTTAACTCTGGTTATAACTTTTTATGCTTAATAATAAAACCTTTGTTACGAAAGTAAGAAGAGTAAATAGGTTAGATCGAGACCACGAATGTGTGAGGTTTTTAACCGGATAGCTAAAGTTAGGCATTTGATTTAAATACAGTGAAAGCGCTTTAAACCAAATTAGAATTAATTAAGTTTCCAAAAAATACTTCTAAACACTTATAGGCTAGCGAAAGCAGGTATAGGGCTTTAGACGTATAATCCGAGATAAGACCATGAAAGTGTGAGTTGAGGGTTTTTAAACTGATTAATTCTACAGATAAACCAAGTTGACCATCCTTATATGCTTAGGTCCGATTAGATCTTTTAGGTCGATTCTATTGCATACCGACCATTTCATTTTATAATTACTTTAAAATCAATTAATTTACCTTCCTTAACCTTCCCAAAACCAACGTGACAATTTCCGCCTTAGCTAAACCAACCTGTTTTACAACACTAGAGTGATTACAAAGTCCCTGTGGATTCGACAATCTTTTATTACTACAGTGATAGGTTGTGCGCTTGCAGTTAAGATACCGTCAGACATTAAGTCGATCGCAGACACATCAGGAATCGACATGATTGGAGAGATCAAGCCTATAGCATCCAATGGACATCGCTTCATCCTGGTGGCTATTGATTACTTTACCAAATGGGTTGAAGTAGCTACCTTCTCCTCCGTTACAAAGAATATGGTTGCCCGCTTCATCAAGCAGAACCTCATATGCCGGTATGGTATCCCCGACAGGATCATCACGGATAACGATACAAATTTGAACAACATTGTAATCACCGCTCTATGCGAGCAGTTCAAGATTCAACATCACAATTCATCTCCCTATAGGCCAAAGATGAACAGTGTTGTTGAAGCCGCGAACAAAAATATAAAGAAGATCATTCAAAAGATGACAGTCACCTACAAGGACTGGCATGAGATGTTACCATTTGCTCTGCACGGATATCGTACCACGGCGCGTACTTCAACTGGGGCAACCCCATTTTCTTTAGTATATGGCATGGAGGTTGTTTTACCTATGGAATTTCAGATTCCTTCCTTAAGGATTATGAAGGATGTTGGTTTAAGTGAAGACGATTGGATTCAGACCCGGCTTGATCAACTTAATTTGATCGAAGAGAAGCGACTTATTGCTATTTGTCATGGTTAGACGTATCAAAAACGGATGATCAAGGCTTTCAACAAGAAAGTAAGGCGTCAGGTATATCAAGTCAGAGATCTTGTAATCAAGCGAATCATCTTGCCGCAAAGTGATCCCAGGGGCAAGTGGACTCCTACTTACGAAGGACCATTTGTGATCAAGAACATTTTTTCTGGTGGGGCAATGATTCTGACCACCATGGACAGCGACGACATGCCGCACCCTGCGAACGCAGACATAGTCAAAAGATATTACGCATAAAACGACCCGGCAAGTCGAAAACCCGAAAGGGCGACTTGGGCAAAAATGGGCATCCCGTTGAACCGAAAACCCGAAAGGGCGGTTCAGGCAAAAATTAGGGATAAACAAAAAATCTGTACACTCGGCAAGTAGAAAACCCGAAAGGGCGACTTGGGCAAAAAAGGGTTTCCCGGTGGACTGAAAACCCAAAAGGGCGGTCCAGGAAAAAGTTAGGGAATTAAAGCGTATGACTATGTCTCGTCGGATCACTTTAAGAACAATCTCTTCATGACCAAACTCCAAGCTTCTGATCAATCCAATCATCTGCGGACGAAGCAACGAATGGACAAAGATACTCAGAATTGTGAAGGAAATAGCAGAATGGGAACCTTATGGAATTGTTGCACATAGCCATCTTTCTTTTTGTATAAAAATTTTCTCAATTTTTTGACAACATTCTCTTACTAGGATGTCTGTCTCCTTTGTACAAAGATACTTACAAAAGTTAATACAAAAATACTTCAAAGTGCAGAAATTTGCTTGCCTTTCCTTTCTTTTTTACACTTATGTTTTATTTGAAAACGTCCAATTGTTTGTTAAATAGGCATATGCATTTGAATATAATCACTGCTCACAAATAAAACAAAATAAGAAAGGATGATTACTGATAGGTCGAAAGTATAGGAAAACGTCTTTAGGTTATTCCAGAAGAAATCCCCTACAGTATGTCATTCAGATCCTCAACAGAGCTAAAACCTTGAAGTACATATCCCCAGCAGAGCCAGAATACTCTAAACTTTCATCACCAGCAGAGTTCTCCATAAAACAAGGAATCCCCAGTAGATTGGCATACAACCCAAGCTCCTGATTTCCCCGGCAGAATAAACACTCTCCCCACAGAGTTATTTCCCGACAGAACAAAGATTCTAGTTCCCGTTTCTCCATTTGAAGCCTCCCAGGTTTTAATTCCCCAGTAGAGGTCATCGGGTTTTTCCTTATTTCCCCAGGAAAGTCATGAAGGATTCGCACATCCCCTCAGGTTGTAAAGGATTTTCTATCCCCAACAATAATCAACAAGGTTTTCTCATCTTCGACAATCAAAGATTTTGGGAATCCCCAGCATCGGTCAAGGATTTACTTTCCCCGGCAGCAGTCAAAGATTTAATTATCTCCAGATATCAAGGATATATTTTCCTCAGCAAGACAGCTAATCAGCTTATATTCACATCCATTATATCCATATATCATAAACATTGATGGAACACATTTTATTGCATCATACATATCATGCAACATAACTTTGTGCTTTAGCTAACATTTTACCCTTTTCAGGATAAGATTAAAAAGTTATCATTAACAACTATTCAGAGATTTCAGATATAGTATGGATACACCCCAGACATGGCGGTCATTCTATTACTCATTCAGAATTTCAAGTCAAGATACAGTATGGATACACCCCAGACGCGGCGGTCATTCTATTACTCATTCAGGCTTCAGCAATCAGATACAAACTAGATACGCTCCAGACACGGCGGCCATTCTATTTCTCATTCAGATTCAACTATCAACTTCAACTTCAGATACACTCCAGACACGGAAGTCATTATGTCACTTATCTGGATCCCAGTTACAGTACGGATACACTCCATACACGGAAGTCATTCTGCTACTCATACAGATCTCAACTTCAGACACAGTCCAGATACGCTCCAGACACGGTTGCCATTCTGTCACTCATTCGGAATTTATCCCCAGCACATAGATGCTTCATACACAGATGTTTCTCTGTTACCCATTCAGAATACAGATACACTCCAGACACGGTAGTCATTCTTATATTCATTCAAGGATCAAATAACAGTTACAGCTCGGATACGCTCTAGACACGGACGCTATTCCCTTGCTCATACGAACCCATTCTCCAGATATAACTCAGATACTTTCCAATTACGGATACCTTTCTGATGTTCATTCTATTGATTTTCAACAAACAAGTTTCGGATGGCATCTCTAAGCCCATATCCATCAAGATTCTACCATTTCCAAATGGCATCTTTAAGCCCATTCCCTCAGCTACATTTTGACGAGTGCAAATTTACGGGCACTCTAGTGTCCAATCCTCTTTTACCTTCGAGTCACGAAAGGCAAACTTACCAATCTAACTCTTCAGGTTCAAGAAGATTAAACAGGGGAAACTGTTGTACCCTAAAATTTTCCCTCTCATTTTATCAACATTTCTCATCACAAGGCTCTTGGAACTCAAGATCTAGCTAGGGTTTGCTCTGCTCAAGATATCTCCTTGCACTGATGACCTAAACTAGGGTTTGAGTTTGCACAAGGATTTTTGGACCTTAAATTCTCAAATTGACTTTCATACTTCATATTGGACTCATAAGTTTGCTCATACCAAGTTTCAAGCCTTGAATCAAATTTTTGCCTAGTCAATTGGATAGTTGACCTAGAAATCAACTGTATTGGGGAAAAAGTCAATTGTGGCCAATTTACAGTCAAACCTCATGAATTTTGACCCACATCAACATTATGAACTCATATGAACCATTTGATCAAGTTTGGACCACAAATCCACAAGAAATTTGATGAGATCACCAAAAGGGCAAAATGGTCATTTTTAGGGTTTTGACTGTACAAAGGCAATTTCTGACTTTTTGACCTAGACAATGGCAAATTAGATTCAACCATGGACTCAAGGACTCAATGGCATCATCTTGACTTATTCAACAAGTTCAAAAGATCTCAAATTCATGGGATTGACAGATGAATTTTTCAGTCAATTGATCAAAATTTGATTGTACACTGAAAAGTCAAACTTTGACTTTCTGGTCAAAATCAAGTACCAAGGGTCATTTTTCATCAAGATGTGTCAAATTATGAAATTGTTCATCAAGAAACCCAAAATTGCAAATTAGGGTTTGAAATTGAAAATTTTCATAACTTAGAATTTTTCTAAGTTATGAAATTTTCTTAATTTTTCCTAACTTTGCCCCACATTTTCACCATGATGCAAATGGATTCAAACAAAACCTCCAACATTAAAGTTGTAGTCCTCCACAAAGTCTACAACTTTGATTCACAAAGTTTTCTCAAAAGAAGCTTGGATCTCAAGTTATGATTTTTGGAACAAGGGTCCCTAAAACCTTTAACTTAGTGAAATTTTGCCCTAGTTTAGGCAGGATTTTGACCTATTTTATTGGCCACTTTTCACATTGTTCCACTTGGAGTCTCAAGTTTAATTTCAAACATGGATTATAGAGCATGTTGCAAGCTTTCTAAATTGTCCAAGAACTCCTCAAACACATTTGTGGTTAGGGAGAATCGAAGGCTTGAAGTTGGCAAAAACTCATTTTTCATCCATGGCATATTCATGTTAATACAAGTTGCATTTTCAAATCAGCATGCCTTACACTAGCTTGCAGGCCTCTAAACCACTTCACACTCCATAATTAAATGCAAATCCATCAGTCTAAGCTTTTGTTTTGATCAATTGGACATTGTACACAAAACTAAGCCCTAAGTAGAAAAAGGCAAATTTCCATTTTTGCTTAAGTATGCTTTATGTCAAACCAACAATCCTTGAGCATTGGTCCAAGATCTCTTGCAGAAAAATAAATCCACAAATCAGAGGGGCCAAGAGCAAAGTATGCAAGCATATTTGATGGCCTGTGCATGCCTGTAACTTCACTTCCACCTTCTTACTTCAAAAAATAAGAAAATTGTCCAAAACTGGAGAACTTGAAAACCATCCAATGTTAACTTACACAAATAGTTTGAACATCTTTCTCACAACCCTTTGAGCTAGAAACACGATTGCTTGAGCCTCTAAACACCCCATAGCCAGAAATCACATTCCTTTGGCAAAGCAGGGCAGGTTCTGCAACTTGAGTTCCATGGCTCATTTGGCTCGTGCGTTTTACCCCATTTTGCTTCAAACACCTTCCATTCAACTCACTCAAGCTATCCCAAACCTTAAATACCAACTGTAACTCCATTTACAGTGTTCACCATTTTCATTTTGAGCATGTGCGGGTTGAGTTCTATAGGATGATTCAAGGACATTCAAGGCAAGCTAGCTATTGGAGAAGGTCAAGTGAAGTTCAGGAAAGCTACCAGACATCTCAAGCCTTACTGAAAGACACTACATTGCCCTACACGAATCCAACTGAAGCAGGTTTTTATCCACTTCCTATCTCTCTATTTAGGAACATTTAGCTTTAGGTTTGTGAATAAAAAATGTAGTGTTCATTGCCATGAAGCTGTACATATGCTCAGTTTTCATTTATATTAAGTGTGCTAGGAGAATTTCATCCATGAACATGCTGAAAAAACTAGGTCAGATTTTAGGGCCAGAGAAATTCTCTCTGGTCTTTGAGAGTTAGGATTAGTTTTTTATATGGTTGGAATCGTCTTGAAATTCTCTACAAGTTTGGTGTTATGTGTTTTTGCAATAGAGCTCGTATGCAGGATATCCAAGTTTGTACAAGAGACGCGCGCGTTTTTCAAAAGATGGAGGTAGAAGATGAAGTTTTGGGCTGGGCTTGGCCTGACTTGCTTTTGACACCTCCCATTTTCATTTTTGCACTCCCTGGCCCAATTTCTTGTATTTTCATATTTTTGCATTTTTGTGTTCATTTTTTATTTTGATTATTTATTTCCAAACATAGAAAATGCTCAAAAATATTTCCATAATTTTTTCACATTTATTTGGCATTTTATTTTAATTTTTCTAACATAAAAAGCATTTAAATACTTTTATATTATTTATTTAAACTTGAAAATAATATATAATTTATACTTTTATTTTTGTTCTTTATTTTTATTCATACTAAAAATATTTTACTAAATATATTTTATTTTTGTACATATTTTATTTTATATTGTATATATTTAAGTTGATTAATATACATATATATAAGCATATACTTTTTATTTTATTAAATACTTTAGAATAAAAAATATATAAAAATATTACATTTTCATTTTTATTATTATTCATACTAAACAAATACTTTTTTCTATGTATATTTTATTTTTACATATATTAATATATTTTATTGTATATAAATAATATATTGTATTTATTTTCTTAAAGAAATTAGGGTTTACCCTTAAACAAATAAAATTAATCTTTTTTTTATTTTATTTCTTTATACTTTTTTACATTAAAAATACTTTTACATACATAAACAAACAAAAACCTTTTTTGCATAATTCATATTATTTGATATATTTGTTTATTTTGTTTATTTAAATATTGTCCATTTAATATTTATGCATTGGGAATTCAATTTGGATGTAATAGTAAATTAGGGTTTATATTTCTTGTCAAAGATTGTACTCCCATCCTCATAATCATGTTGTAATAGCTTAGAATTTTAATTCTCGCACTTTACGCTTTCAATTATGCCATGATTAGAGAATTAGGGTTTGTATGCAAAAATCCCAAATCAACAAATAGTTTGACCTAATCAAAGACAAAAATGCATGAAAATCAAACACAATGCACACTTGCACCCCTTAGGGTTACAATTCACTTGTTGCCTTCAAAAATGGGTCATGTTATGCATGTTGGGTATTTTGGCAAGACAAAAACAAAACAAAAGATCATAGTCCCTCGATGACACTATCTTGGTTGCCTAAAATGATCAAGTCCCTCAAAAAATTGCCAAAAATACTTAACACAATTGATATCATGGTCTATACGATGACCCACGCCTGTCCCGTTTAACATCCTAACACAAGGTTGTTCACCAAATGCAATGGTGAAACAACACTGTCAAAAGGGTTAAAAACATTAGGAAAGATCTTTGAGTAAAATAGGGTAGATAGATCTTAGTTACTTGATCAAAAAGCTTGCAAAAACATCCTTGCTATTTTCAAACACACCTCACAACAAACTTTCAAAACATTTTCCCAAATCAAACTTTCAAACATTGAAACCTTTTCAAAAAGACAAAACATCTTTGTATACATTCAAACAAGAATCATTACAAAGGTTGCCACAACGATGGCCTCTTTTCAAAACATCTTTCAAAACCACACACAAAGCACCATTTCAAATAATTGGAAAAGCAAAGCAAGTCATCTAAACAAGTAACTAAGAGCCCATGGATAACCATGGATGAAAAGGGTGCTTGCACCTTCCCTTTTCATAATCTACTCCCTGAACTCAAGAAA
The DNA here is from genome assembly GCA_948472305.1 of Vicia faba. Taxonomy (NCBI): domain Eukaryota; kingdom Viridiplantae; phylum Streptophyta; class Magnoliopsida; order Fabales; family Fabaceae; genus Vicia; species Vicia faba. Next base: position 1,484,199,768 of record OX451738.1, read on the forward strand.
ACATTTCAAAGGTCTTTCCTGTGCTTTTTGACCTTTCCTTAGGATAAAATAAAAAAGTCGGTGGCGACTCTTGCTAAAGTAAAACATTTGCGAACACAAACGTAAAACCTCAAGTCAGTTCTCCCACCGTATCACACATATGTTAGTCAAAAGTTGCATTAGTCAGAAGATGTGGCTAGTCAGATGTTGCATTAGTCAGAAGATGTGGCTAGTCAAAATTTGAATTAGTCATAAGATGTGGCTAGTCCGAAGTTGCATTAGTCAGAATTTCTACTAGTCAGAAGATGGGGTTAGTCAGAAACTGTGACGGCCAGAAGTTGTATTTGGTCAGAGGTTGAGTTAGTCAGAAGCTATAATGATCAGAATTGGTAGTAGTCAGAGGATTGTGTCGACCAGAAGTTGCGTCATTAGAAGCTATGTTATTAGAAACTGTGTTGGTTAGAGGTTGCATGGTCAGAAGTTGTGTTGGCCTTACGGTGTTTCGTGCAGAATATGGAAGTTAGATACTTAGAAGCTGTTGTTTGAACTATAACAGCAGGAATAGTGACAATCTTGATGTTAGAGTTGCAGAATGGCAGTATTGTTTTTACTGTGGAAATTAAATACTGCAGGGTTGTTAATAAGAAGTTATTAATCATATTGTGTTGACGATTTATAATAAATAAACGATGTTTGATAAATTATTTTGATGATTTGAGATGTTTTTGAGATGTTGATTTGAGATATTTTTGAGATGTTAATTTGAGATGTCTTTGAGATGTTATTTTGAGATGTATTTTGTGATGTTAATTTGAGATGTTTTTGAGATGATTTGAGATATTGTTATTACATTTGCGGTTGTGTCGCATACATTGCATTTTTTTTAGATGGAGCTTTGCTCGTTGAGATGGACTGGATTGGCAAATTTTTAGATGAAGGCTATGCCTTGTTGATGCCTCTATTAATTGGCAAATTTTTGAGATGGGATTTCTGCTCCAATGGTACCACATGCATTTGTATAGTATTGAGTCGCATTATATGATTTCATAAAGAAGTGTATTTTGATGTTGCTGAATGTATACTATTGTTGAGATTGATGTTGATTATGAGATGAGAAGCGGTGATGTTATTGATCTAATTTAATATATTAATTATCATGTGCTTTATTATATTGTTAGATATCTCACCCCTTTTGTTTGAATGGTGCCCTTATGTTGGTAACGTGCAGGTAATCGAGAGTGAAGGTTGTGTACCTTCAGTAGTTCGAGTCGGTGTCATTACTCTTATATGTAACACTCGGGGGGATGAACGTTTGCTGATTTTTTGATTATTGATTTTCAGTTGTTGAACTTTAAATTGATTATTATTAAATTTGAGATATTTTGAAGTTGTTGTTTTGTTAGAGATGTTATTCCGCTGCGTAGTTATTGAATTATTTAATGAAAGATGTTATGTTGATGGTTCATCCGATGTTTTGAAAAAGTGTTATATATCCGCGATGAATGCAATGAATTTGTTAGAAGAATTTGTGACGTCCCAATTCATTTGTATGATTGAAATTTTATAACTCTGATTTATTTTGCAGAATTGCTTGGGGTAGAATTGGGGTGTTACACTTTCTGTAACCAAGTTCATGATGAAAAGGATCTTAGAATTGTCAAAGTTAGAAGTGATCATGGTGGAGAATTTGAAAATAAAAATTTCGAATCATTTTTTAATGAAAAAGGCATCTTGCATGACTTCTCTTGTCCTAGAACTCCCCAACAAAATGGAGTTGTAGAACGAAAGAACAAAACACTGCAAGAAATGGCCAGAACCATGATCAATGAGACTAACATTGCTAAGATCTTCTGGGCAGAAGCAATTAACACAGCGTGTTACATTCAGAATAGAATCTCTATAAGACCTATTCTGGAAAAGACTCTGTATGAACTGTGGAAGAACAGAAAGCCCAACATTTCTTATTTCCATCCTTTTGGATGCACTTGTTTCATTCTGAACACTAAAAATTATCTGAATAAGTTTGACTCTAAAGCACAAAAGTGTATCATGTTAGGATACTCTGAACGCTTAAGAGGGTGCAGAGTATACAATATAGAAACACAGATTGTTGAAGAGTCAATCAGTCTTAGATTTGATGATAAGCTTAACCCTCAAAAGTCAAAGCAGGATGAATTCTTTGCAGATATAGAAGTTGAATTCACAGGTACTGAAGACAACTCGTCAGAAGTTCTCAACAGAGACGCTCCAAAAACCACATAAAGAAATGTTGAAAGAAATCCAACACCTTTCGTTGATCAACTTCAGAAAAGGCTATCCAGAAGTAGCATAGCTCACCCAGAAGATAAGATCCTGGGAAAGAAGGATGATCCAATCAGAACAAGATCAACATTCAGAAACTCTGAAGAATCCCTCATGGGACTGGTCTCTCTGATAAAACCAACAACAATTGATGAAGCGCTTCTGGATAATGTCTGGATTCTGGCAATGCAGGAGGAATTAAATCAGTTCACCAGAAATGACGTATGGGATCTGGTTCCCAAACAAAAAGGATTCAACGTCATTGGAACAAAGTGGGTGTTTAGAAACAAACTGAACGAGCAAGGAGAAGTCATCATAAATAAAGCACGACTGGTGGCACAAGTTTATAGTCAGCAAGAGGGGATAGACTATACAGAAACCTTTTCTCCAGTCGTCAGGTTAGAATTTATCAGACTCTTAATCTCATTTGCTGTAAATAATGGCATCACTCTGTATCATATGGATGTGAAAAGTTCATTCCTAAATGGCTATATAGATGAAGAGGTATATATGCACCAATCCCCTGAGTTTGAGAATTCCAAACACCCAGAATATGTTTTCAAACTAAAGAAGTCACTCTATGGTCTAAAACAAGCTCCCAGAGCTTGGTATGAAAGACTAAGTAACTTCCTGTTAGAAAAGGAATTCACCAGAGGGAAAGTGGACACAACCTTGTTTTGTAAGACATTTAAGAATGACATTTTAGTTTGTCAGATTTATGTAGATGATATTATCTTTGGATCCACTAAACCCTCTCTGGGAAGAGAGTTTGCTAAGTGCATGCAGGCAGAGTTTGAGATGAGCTTAATGGGGGAACTCAAATTCTTTCTGGGCATTCAGATAAACCAAACTCCAGAAGGAACTTACATTCATCAGAGCAAATATGTCAGAGAACTTCTGAAGAAATTTGATCTCTCACAATGTAAGCCCTCAAAGACTCCAATGCACCCCACGTGCATTCTGGAAAAGGAAGAGGTAAGTAAAAAGGTAGAACAGAAAGTCTACAGAGGTATGATTGGTTCTCTCCTTTATCTGACGACTTCAAGGCCTGATATTTTATTCAGTGTTTGCTTATATACTAGATTCTAATCAGATCCTAGAGAATCTCACTTAACAACAGTTAAGCGAATTTTCAAGTATCTAAAAGGTACTACTAATCTGGGTTTGTTTTATAGAAAATCCAATGAATACAGCTTAGTAGGATACTGTGACGCTGACTTTGCTGGAGACATAGTAGAATGTAAAAGCACTTCTAAAAGATGCCAGTTTCTAGGAGAAAATGTGATCTCATGGACCAGCAAGAGACAGTCCACAATAGCACTGTCAACAGCAGAAGCTGAATACATTGCAGCTGCTGGATGTAGCACGCAAATGCTCTGGATGAAAAGTCAACTTGAAGACTTCAACATAATTGAGAGTAACACTCCTATCTTCTGTGATAACACTTCAGCTATATGTCTCAGTAAGAATCCCATTTTGCATTCTAGGGCTAAGCATATAGAAATAAAACATCATTTTATTAGGGACTATATTCATAATGGAATTCTTACCTTAAAATTTATTGACACAGACCATCAATGGGCTGAGGTATTTACAAAACCCCTTTCTGAAGATAGATTCAATTTCATTCTGAAACATCTCAGCATGAAGTTATGCCCAGAATAAAATGTTTTATTTGCATATCTTAACCCTCATAACTTTATTGTTTTCTGTGAACATCTGATCAATCTGTCTTCAGAAGTTAGAAGTACAGTTGCCTCAGAACCTATCTATGAATATCTAAACGTTTCATTTCAAGGATAGAGGCGTGCAGTTCACATCATCAAAAACTTGTCATCCTCTCACAAGCTACCTTTTGAGGCTGAACACGCGTTTAAATTATGAAGGGTCCAAGGCTCTGATTGGATGCATTGAGACACTTGTCAGTGGTAACCGTTCAATATCTTTCTAAATCCCCTAATTTCAGGTTCATTAATGCATATAATCATTACTTATTTTTCTTGCTTACTATTTACCTTTTCAAAAACCTATTTAAACTCAAAATTACTATTTCATTCATTCACTTTTACTCTCCTCTATAATCTCTCTTGTTTCAAGTTTTGTTTTCAAAAACCCTTTCCATCTTCTTCAACGAACTCGTGTGAACAATGGCATCATCATCAAGTCTCAAGAATCTCATGTTCCTGAATCTTCATCAACTGAACAATATGAAGAACCCATTAGAACGCTCCTCACTCCTGTTGACAACCTGGAAGTTCTCTCTGAACTGATCATTGATTTTGAGAGTTTACAAGAAAATGGGTTCAACCTCTATGAAGACGTAACTGCACAGGGATGGAACATGTATTTTGACCGTCTGTTGGGTCCAACATTTCCCATTCTCGTCAAAGAGTTCTGGATTCATGCTACATAATCAAACCACCAGGCTACTTCATATGTTACGGGGAAGAAAATAGTGATAACAGAAGATCTTATTGGGAAACTCATTGGATACAATGGTGGTGGAGTCAGAGGCATTGATATGGCAGATAGGTGTTCTGACCTAAAATCAATTTCTAGGGAAATCTTCACTTCTGGACAGCCATCAAGCAAAATCAGAGACTTGAAGGATCATCGTAGAATCTGGGCCAGAATCATTCTGGGATGTATCAATCACAGGAAGCCTACAAGCTCTCCTGATTACATCAATATTGATCAGCAATTTTTGCTATATTTCATTGCAAAGAAGACCAAGATTAATCTTCCACACTTGCTCTTCAACCATCTCAGAACAAGTGTGAAAGAGACCAGAGAAGACGAAAGGACTAAGAGGGATTGGATTCCCCTAGGAAGGCTGATATCATATATTCTAAAAGAAAACAGGCTGATAGAACATATGACAGAGGCTCAAGAAATAAGCACTTTGGAAGCAACCGCTGGGAAGCCTTTGAACGCCAAATATCTGAAGAAAATGAAGATCATTGAGAACATTAAGAAGGAGCCAACTATTGCTTCTCACGAGACCATTAATTCTAAGAGAATCCCTCTGAAGGATTTTCCTCTATTTTCTGAGACAGATGCCACACCAAAAATCATAGTCAGATACCTTGAAGCTTGCAAGGCTAATGGGACTGCTCTAGAAATCAACATTCAAGATCTGCACAAGCCATCTCTAGAGGTTGTGCTAAAGAAATCCTAAAAGAGGAAAGCAGCAGGAGAAGGATCCTCTCAGAGGACACCTAAAGCTGCGAAAAAGAAAGGTAATCCATCTTCTGTTTCTATTTTAGAATCAATAACTATTACAACATCTGAAATCATTCCCCCTCAACCAACAGAAAATCCTTCACCCCAAACCTTTGAAGATTTTGACATAGAGTTTGATCCATTTGTAACTCTAGGAAACTTTTTGAATGAACCTCACTCCCCCAATCAAAATCCAAACCCAGAACATCATCAACCAGAACTTGCCAAAGTTCTATCTGACATTGAACTGTTTGATCAAGACTTTTCCTCTCCAATACCAGAAAATCCAAACACTCAACAACAACCAGAAAATCCACAACCATACTCTCCTCAACCAGAACATCTGAACCATCACTCACCACAACCAGAAAATAGACACTCTCTCTCTCCACCTTCTGAAAACCCATCTTCTGAAATTCCTGAACCAGAAACCCAACACGCTGCCGCAAACCAATCTGAAGACTCTCCTTCAGATTCTGATACCACTATCCCAATCCCTGGAATAACATAATTGCTTTCTGTTCGTTTACCTCTCACTATTCATGATATTCCAGAAATCCCTTCATCATATGAATCCACACCACCAAATACCCCTAACACACCAATTATTATTTCTGACTCTCCCACTCCATCACCCATCAACCGTCCAGCTGACAACCTCAGACTTGTCATTGATCCACAAGTGCTGGACAGACTAGCTTCCACCTCACACAAAATTGCCATTCCCAAACCTAAACCAATCGCAACCAAATCAAATGTTGGTAAGAGTCTATTGATTTTTGAAATAGAAATGCAGGAATGGATCAATTCTTTGAAGCAAGCAAGCCAAGAGATTTCTAATCCTGCTGCTTCTGATTCTCTGTGGGAAAGGTTCAGAAAATGGCTAAACTCTGAAACTCATATGCTGAAAGAATTGGGTTATGAAAGGGCTCAGCAGATCTTCAGTGATCAGCTGAAAGCCTTCCAAGATCAAGTTCTAAGCCAATGGTGCAAGAAAGAAATCCTCCCGCTGGACAATGCTCCCTGGAAAGAGCATCATCCCTCAGAAGTAGCTGAACCAAATTCAGATAGTATCTCTCTAACTACTGCTCCAGAAGACATGATTATAGTAGAAGATATGGTTCAATCAGAAGACGCTGCAGAATGTTCTGAACAACATGCAACCCCTAAAGAGACACCAGCTTCGTCTCTAGTCATGCAAACTCTGGAAAAGTTGAAGAAAGAGAATGCTTTAATCCATGCCAGACTGGATAAGCAAGAGGATACGAACAAAGAAATCAAGGGTATTCTGGATAAACAAGAAGATACTACAAAAGAAATTAAAGACATTCTGGGCAAGCAGGAAGAGTCAAGCACTCAGATCAAGAGCTTGTTGGAAGCATTATTCACACGTCTTCCCCCTCCTTCTTAGATTTTATTTAAAATTGTTAATCTATAACTTTTATCTTTACCTCCTTGTTTCTGAAACTTGTCATTGCATTATGTTTTCAATATAATTCATCTATTTTGGCTCTGATTATATTTCTTTTTTGATACTTGACAAAAAGGGGGAGAAAGTAAGATATTTTCAATAAACAGTATACCGGGACAAAGTCTCAAACATTCTAAATTATTTAACCTCTACTTTCTGAAAAGTTTGAACAGGAACACATTCTAATAGGAGATGCATCAAAAGCTCTAATGAGAAGGACCTTCAGGGAAGTAATCAACTCAGGGGGAGTCTCTCTTAAACTTTTTGTAGTCTATTTTTTCATTGAAAATTCTAGTTTTTGTCATCATCAAAAAGGGGGAGATTGTTAAAACATTGTTTGATTCTAAAACCCTTAGTTAGAGTTTTGATGATAACAAACACAAAGAATAAATATGAACTCTAAAATTATGTTATTTTGTATGCAGAAGTTCTGACCAAAGCAGCATCAGAAGCTAAGCTATTGAAGCTTTCACGCTGAAGTAATCAGAATTTGCGCTGAAGATTGATGACCAGAACCTACACTTAAGTGAAGAAAACTCTGATTCTGAACAGAAGGATCTTAAACAATCATATCCTCACTTCTCTAAGTCATCAATGTTCTGAAGCATCTGCAGCAGGCAAGGATGTAAGATTCTGAAGCGTTACTATTCAATCAAGACAGCATCTCATGCAACGGCTTCATTCAGACACGGCCTTCTCAATATGGAAACTGCTTAAATGACCATTATCACGCTTAATGATGGACAGGATTCCTTTGCCTATATAAACAAGATAAGATATCAAATCGTTCACGATTTTTCCAACTACTGCAATACAATTCAAAATGCTGCAAGCTTACTCTCTTATTTTCTACGCTCTAAATTTGTGTAAAATATCACAGTTGTGATAACTCTTTTTGTAACGAAAAACAACTATACACAGAATTCTTGTATATTTGATTAAGACAGTTTTCCTTGAGATTAACCGGATTATGGTTGTACTCAAGAGGACTTTGACAGTTGTCAAAGTAGTGATTGTAATCTATTTGTGATTAGTGGATTAAGTCCTCGTTGGAGAGACAGGCGAAATCACCTTGACGGGTGGACTGGAGTAGTTTGAGATCAAACGAACCAGGATAAAAATATTGTGTCATTGCGCATTTGATTTTAAGTTTTCAATTCAATCCCCCTTCTTGTGTTTTTCACTTCTTCACAAGTACCTAAGAGCCCGTGGAAAACCACGGATAAAAAGGGTGCTAACACCTTCCATTTCTATAATCTACCCCCCGTACTCAGAAACATCTTGAAAAGGGTTTTTTCTGTTCTTTTTCCCTTTTCCTTTGTTGGATGAAATAAAAGACAGTGGCGACTCTTGCTTACCGTACATTTGCAAACAAAAAACACAAAACCAGTAGTAACAAAAAACAGTCGGTTATGCCACCGTGTTACAACAGGCGACAAGACAAAACTCGACCCAAAGCAAAGTAATGAGAGCGCATGTTTCTCAGAGCACCTGCTGGTCTCAGATCAATGGATAAACAGTGACGAAAACTGATAGAAGAATCCAAGGAACAAAAGAGACTGATTTCAACCAGGGACGCAGTACGAACACTGCACTCGATAAACGAAAATCGTCAAAGGGTCTAAGGTATGAAAACAAAACGAGACGAAACTCGACTCATTAACTAGTTAGGAGAAACTAAACTAGATGAGTACCGGGATGAAACTGGATTTCATGCGCGGGTGAGGAGACGAAACTATGAGCTCGACCCAAAGCAAGGCGATTAGGGCGTACACCTAAAAACCTGCTGAAAGCGAATATCAGGACAAAACTGGTATTCGAAAGATATATCAATAGACATTGGAATGAACCGGTGAGGGTAGTGAAGACTAAACCTGAGAAAACTACGCCAGGGAAAAACTGAACTATAATAAAGAGTAGACACTCAACCAATCAAATGATTAACATCAAAAGGATATTTGTATGGGGTGAAACTGAGATAATAAGGATAAAGACCTCGCTGGGGATATAATCCGAAGTATTAGCAAATTCACTGGGGGAAACAAAAACAGTAATGGCTTATGTTCTGATGCATGTTTGAAATTTTTTTATCTAGCGTAATGCTCCATATAATGGGAATGTTGAGCGTTTTGGTAGATGCATGTTTAAAACGCTTCACTGGGGAATGGCCAATCGAGAAGCCAACAACTAAGCAATCAGAATCTGACAAGACTTGTAAAAATAAATTGCAAAATCTGTTGGAGAAGGGAAAATATGAGGAACCGCTGGAGAGCAACCCTTGAAGAGCTGAAACGCCGTGTGGAGTAACAACCGAGCAACCAGTAGAAACGGGCCACAAACATTGAGAGGAGTTTCAAAAATAAATTGAAAACTCTGCTGGAGAAGATCCGGTCGAAACTGATCAACTTCAAGAAGAAATGCCAAAACAAAGATTGGGCCTTGTGGGGGGAAGATCGGGGCGATACTGTAGCTTCTAAACGAGAATGCCGAATAGAAATTGGTTGGTGTTGGAGAAGATCAGGGTAAGACTGTAATCTTTGGAAAAGACGACGTGCATACGTGTTGCGGATGATACCAAGATAACAAACCAGATATGGAGATCAAAACCCTCGCTGGGGAAACTTCTGTCAAAAATTCCTCTACTGCTTGCCGAAGATTAATAAAATCTCAAGTAATCGACCAGCAACGACTACACTGAGGATAAGGAAAGATCTTTAAACAAGGATTCCCTGAGCAATAAATTAGTTGGGAAATGAGAGATCAGGACGAGGAATCTCTGATTGGAAACTCCACTAGGGAATTGAAACTTCTTCAGACTGTGATTTCTCATCTAAGCAACTCCACTGGGGACATGAGACGTTTTCAAACTTGAAGTCTTAGAATGAAGCCTTTCTCTTGAAAAAGATTTCTGGGAAATAAAACCCTGTTGAAGAAACAAAACTCCACTAAGGATACAAAACTCTGTCGGGAAGTATTTTGCTGGGGATCCCAGAACCTTCGGTATGCAACCATAAAATAGACCATGAAGATAGTCAAATAGTATCGACTTTATTGGGGAAAAAGAAATTTCAACCAACATCAACTCTACTGAGGATGATAAAATATTCTTTTGATAAAGAAATTCCCCAAGTCACAAATCATATGGGAAAATGAGAACTTCTGAATGTGAACTTCAATGATAATTTAAATAGGAAGGTAAACTATGTTGTGAATAGTCTCTACTAAGGAACGAGATAAAGCTCATCCAGACTTGGTTGGGGAATAAAGGTATCCAAAAACCTTATCCTCCTCGAGAATCCCTCACATGACAATGCTAAGGAGAACTAACTCTACGGGGAATTTCCTATTCCAGCGTTCAAAAGTTAGATGTAAAACTCTTGCATGGTGCTGACAAGCCGCAGCTTACAGAGTGAACGACAACTCCCTGAGAGGATTTCATGGGATCCTTACCATCATTGATATGCTTCCCCAGAGTAGCAGAACTTTGATAGGGGAAACATCTTGACTGCCCCAGATTGGTGAAACTAAAAGACCAATAACCACAGGCCAAACTCTGATAAAACTCGCAAAAATAAATTGCAAATTCCACTAGAGAAGATCAGATCAAAACTGACTTTTGTTTGATAACTTGTCAATTTCTCACTGGGGATAACTTCCTGGGGAGAATAATGCAAAAATAATTTGTAGTGCAGAAGAAATCTTGATGTTCCACCTCTTAACCTTCTGGGAAAAGATCCAATATCTCCTTCCACGGATAAAGAGAACCTTGATGGGAACTAGGGCCTTCTGATGTAAGTCTTTAATGAGAGCGACTTCGGCTGGAGAATCGTAGAAATTCTTAGACAAGAGAATTCTAACCAGACCATACCAGAGATACTACCGCTGGGGAGTAACAGTCCTCACTTGGGGAAGAGGAGGGTATCTTTGAACCATAAGCTTGAGGTTCAGGACTCGCCTGAGGAAATATTTCATCCATACTCTATCACTAGGGACAAAGAGCCCTTATACTTCCAAGGATATGAAGATCCATGTTGGGGTAAGCAACCTTACAAAAAGAACTCTTGTCGGGAATAAGACATTCTTTGTATGAGAAACTCAACAAAATATGCTACTACTGGAAATATGAGGATTTTCAACTCCATTGGGGAATGAGAATATGCTTCAACCAGAATGAAATCCTGCTATAATGCTCTATCCCGGGGCTAAATATCACAATAGTGTACTCTTTTAGAGAAGTAACACTTATCAACATCCAGGATTGAGATCTATTAGGAAAAGAGATAATTCTATGAATAAGCACTTTCGATGAAACGACTCCATTGGAGAAATGAGAATTCCTGAACAAGAGATTTCTTGATAAGGCAAATTCACAAGGGAGATGAGGATTTTTGAATAAGAGATTTCTGAAGGCAGCTCCACTAGGGGAGGGAGAAATTATGCATAAGAGATCTCGGACAATGGTCTTTACTGGAGAGATGAAATAAATCTCAACACAAATTAGCTGGGGGAAAGAAAATTTCTGAGAGTGAGATCTCTAATAAGGCAATTCCATTGGGGAATGAGAAATCTTGGACAAGAGATCCTCATAAACAACCTCTTATGAGGAAGGGAGATGACACTCCCATGACTTTGGATCAAACTTGAACAGACTTGAATAGTCTTTACTGGGGATGACAAAAGATTATCATCATAACGAACTTCAAACCCTATTCCTGCTATGGAGATTAGAGAATTCTTGCACAAGAAATCTTTATAAAGTGACTTCACCGAGGAACAGGAGAAATTTCTGAAGGAAATCTCGACTTCGGCTAGGGATGAGAACATTCCACCTTAGGGAATAAACACTCTCTTTTTCTAGGTGATGCTGGGGAGACAAAACTTCAAGCACTTGTAAAATAAGACTCTCTTAATCCGAAATTCCAATTATTCAATCCTTAAAATTCTCCGCTTTGGGAGATTTACTGGGGAGCAATAGAAACTTCAGATCTCTGTAGAAACCCACGATTAATCTCAAATAGATTTTTTCTTCATGAAGTGACTTCACCGGGGAATAAGAAGATATTCAACCAAATCTTCAGTCAGGGTAAAGACGCTCTACTCCGAGGAATAGATATTCTCTTATAAACACAAACATGTTAGGTTTACTGGGAAATGGAAAATCCATATCAAAAGATCACAACTTTTAGTCAAAAGACCTTCTTCTAGGTGACACTGGGAGACAAAGCTTTATGCATCCAGAGAACGAGACTCTTTTAATCCAGAATTCCAGTTGGTCAATCTTAAAATGTCTCATTTGGGAAGACTTGCTTGGGAGAAGTAGAAACTTCAGTGTTGCTTTGGAAGAAGCGATCCAGGTTAGGGATACTTTAATCATCTTGAAAGATGTTTCTCTGGTGTTGTACCCCAAAATTTGCCCTCCCATTTTCACACAAGACATACTCCTAGAGGTCCTCAATTGCTCAAGGTTGACCAAGAATTGATCAGATAAATTCTCCTCCTAAGGATTGGCCTTCCAACTAGGGTTTCAGTTTTCATCAAGATGTGTGAGCTCCAATGGTCTCAAATGTTTTCCATGGTCCTAATATGCCCTCAAGATTATCCATGCCAAATTCCATGCCTTGCACAACAAGTTTGCTCAGTCAATTGCTCAAATGCTTGAAAATCAATTGTGCTAGGTCAAAAGTCAATTGTGGCCTATATACAGTCAAACTTCAAGATTTTTGGTCAACGTCAACATTTTGAAGTGATATCAATAATTTTATAAAGGGTTGATCGTGATTCCTCAAGGAATGCTCCTAATTCATCAAAAGTCAAAAATTACTAATTAGGATTTCTATAGGAAAAGTCAACCAAACTTTGACCAGGCATAACTTTCTCATACTTTATCAGAATTTTTCCGCCAAGGCTCATTTTAAATAGAATTTAATTCCCCACAACTTCTCTTCAGCCCTCAAGTCCAAGAAATGCACCATTTGAAATATACAAGTTCATACATTACAGGTCATTTTTAGAAAGTCAATAAAAGCCACTTTTTTCCAAGGCCTTTTACATCAAGATAACATCTTCAAATGCAAAATTGATCAAAAGAGGGATTAAAGTAGACATCTCGGGCTTTCCGAAAATCCCAAGATCATCAACATGAGATAAAAATTGAGAAACTTATGGCTTGCCAAAGTTGGGAAAATTTGGGAAATTTCAAGAAATGTGCATTGAGCAAATTTGAGCTTTTAAGGAAATGGCTCATTTTTTTTAGACTTCAAACATCTTCCTAAGAGTATAGAGGACTCCTAAAACCATTTTTGGCATAGTATTGATCTCATTTGCATTTTATATTAATTTTATTTAATTAAAAATCAAATAAATCAAAATTATTGCAAATTATATGGATCAATATGGTTAAAGCTTGTTTTAATGCATGAAGGGGCCCCATTTTTCGTGTATAGCAAGGCCAACATGTCCACATTCATGCAAGTTTAAAAAATGGACAAAATCTCATGCTTTTGGCCAAGGTTACACATTTGTATTCATGGCATTCAAGCAATTGATTATGGTTGTTACAAACTTGTTTTTTCATGTCTCCTCATTCCTCTCTATAAATACCAAGCCTAGCCAGCCAAATGAACGAGAAAAAAACAGCATATAGACCATATTCCAAACTTGAAATTCTCAAGAAAAAGTCAAACTTCATTCTCAAATTCCATGGAAATTCAGAAGCTTTTGAGCCTTCAGCAACCATCCCTGAATGCCACTGAAGGATTCATGATCATCCTTGAGCCCTATAGCTTCGCGAAACACTCCCTACAAGTCACAGTTTGCTCTTGTCTTTTCCAATTTCATTTTCATTCATTTATTCATTATAAACATGATTTGAATGCATATTTATGTTTGTAATCATCATGGGAATGTTTCTGGATGTTTTACTTTGAGTTTGAGTACAAATATAAAGATCCACCATTGTTAGAGTTCCGAGTTCCCAATTTGGAGAACCTGACTTAAAGGCCAAATTGGATGAAATTTACGGTACCAATGAATTCAAGAGGAAGATCGCAAGCAATCCATGGCCTTGGTTGATGTTTTTTGCGCGTGTATAATGATTTTGAATTGTACAGGGCTATAGCTACAAACGCAATTTGTCACTATAGGCTTTAGCAATAGAAGTGTCTGTCACTAAAGCGTGGCAACTCTTCATTGGCTAATTCAAATCCAGCGTGCGTTTTTTTTTTAATTCAAATATTCGCATGGACTTTCAAATATATTATTATTATTTGATATGTGTAAATGATTGAATAGGCAACTCAACTGGTAAAGCGCATTGGTGTGAAAGGAAGGGACCTGGGTTCGAGTCCCAGGTCCAGCGTCTTGTTTATTTTCTAATATTTGATTGTAGATCCCATGTGTACAAGTCCAGTTAGCGCATGATAGGGCCTCCAATCTGGGCCATCAGTTACCAATGAAGGCAGATCCAATGCTCCTGGGTCGCTCCTTCATGATGGACCTCCCAGGAGCCAATAACACTAGATTAATCCAGCCTTTGGGCTCTTGCATTTAGGCTCTTTTGTTTTGTACATTGTAAAGCGTCTCCATAAGTTGCCTTCATGATTGTGAAACATACCTTTCAAATGTCCTTAATATATCCAACGATAGGTCTACCTACTCACTAATAGTAGGATAGCACTGTCTAAAGGATAGGAGAAAAAGAACGACCCTTTTCGAGTAACAAAGTAGATAGTTATTAGAAGTTTGCTCAAACATTTTGCACTTACACAAAAACTACTTTTCAAAAGACATTTCAAAACACTTTGTATACTTTCCCTACTATCACGAGAAACATTACAAAGTTCGTCGTACCAAGGAATTTTCAAAACTTTTTCAAACACAAAGCACAAAGGTATTTTAAAAAAGAGCAAACCTCTAAGAGCCTGTGGAATACCACAGATGGAAAGGGTGCTAACACCTTCCCTTTCCATAATCTACCCCCTTACTCAGAAGATTCTCGAAAAGGTCTTTTTCTATTCTTTTCACCCTTTCCTTTATCGGATAAAAGAAAAGACGGTGGCGACTCTTGCTTACCGCAACATTTGGGAATACAAAACGCAAACCAGTATTAAACAGTCGGTTCTGTCACTATATCACAGAATTGACGACTCTGTTGGGGAGATAATAAAATTGGGGTTACCTTAGAGTTTAGTTCATCACTTTAAATTGCTTTTTGTATGCTTTGTTTGCTTGATCCATGGAGGGCTGTTTGGGTTGTTACTATAGATCCTACACCCGGATCTGAGGGATTCTTTTTAGGTAAACAACAATAGATCGTGGAGACTGTACGGTGTAGACCGAAATGGTTGAAGTGATAGCTGTGTTGGTGTGACACTTTGGTTGGTACCGGTATCCCTTGTGTTGAATCGAGGAGAATACGGGGCCACCGAATAGTGTCGTGAAGCACTAACGAACCTTAGAACATTAGTTGAACAAACTTGGCCATTAGAAAGCAGTGAGATAGTCGGCCTCTGTGTAAAGCTGGGAATCGGTTGATACTCGATGCTACACTCACTGGGATCATACTTTTGAGATGTTTCGGCCGCAAGAAAAGATTGATAAGCTAAAATAATACCGATAAAGAAAGATCAGTGATATTGAGATTCCTTAGAACCCGGTTACTATTTCTAAGACAGGTTGAACCGACTAAGAATTCAAGAGGGTACTTACCTTAAACCTCATGCAAGCCTAAACCTAAGTGTTGTACCCCAAAATTTGCCCTCCCATTTTTCACAAGAAATTACAACCCTGGGGTTTTCTCAGATTTTCAAGGTTGGCTCAGGAATCAATCAGACAGATTTTTCTTTGGCAGTAGATCAAGAATTAGGGTTTCTCTCGCATTTCTCAGAAGAAACTGAATTCTCAGAAATTCAGTTAACTGTCACATGTTTTCACGCTTTTTTAAGCTTACTGAAAGATTACTGGTTATTCTCAAGGCCTGTTTATCTAGGACAAGAAATGAGAGCTGAGACTGTCATTTGGAACATTCAGGTTTTGTCTGATCCAGGATAACCAGATAATGTACGTCTGTTAAGACATTTGCTTTATTAATGGAATGAAATTTTTGCTTGTTTATTGGAATACAGTGCGTATTTTGATTGGAATGCTGTTGCAAGGTTATGAGATATCAGAGTTTTTTGGATTACTTGGAATAAGTTATCTGTATTGGAAATATTGGAATGTAGTTTCAGTTATTTTAATCAGGAATCTTAAAGAATCAGTGAAGACTTGAGGAGAGAATTGCAAGATATTGACAGTAGAAGATTTTATTGGATATCAGATTGCCTCACAAAGATTTTTCATTTATTTCAGATGTTGATAAAAAAATAATGTATTCAAATGCTGTAGGTTTTACAGCTTATAGTATTTGAAAAAAAATTATTACAATTAATGGAAAATCTATCTAATAGAGAGGGCAGGGTGGTCAAAATAGAACTGTCAAAGTTATATAACTCTCAGCCTGTTAAACCAGTAAAGAAGGAGGCAAAAGACATTGCACAAACCACAAAACTGCATAACAGTTTTCAAACTCACCAAAAACACTGCCTAAGAAATCCCAAACCTGTTAGCAGTTCAAATACACAGCCCAAACCTGCAGTTCCCAAATATATCAAACCAAGCTGCAACTGTAACAACAGCCAAGCCAAAACAATATCAAAACCTGTTATCAAACTCAAACATACAAAAAACCTGCACAACTCTCCCAAACCTATCAAACCACAGTTTCAAGCAATAAAGCCACCAGTTTCAAGCAATAAAACTGCAGTTTCCAAAAGCCTGTTAACAACAACAATACCAAAACCCTTAGAAACATTTTTCAAACTTCCAAAAAATCTGCAGAATGAAACTGCAAAACATCACAGAAAACCTGTAACACCACATACAGTTCCAACCATTGTCCAAACCTGTTAATAGTCCAAACTACACAACCAGACAAACAGCCAAGAAACAACAAATCATATTCCAACAACTTGCAGAACCAAAACCTGTATAGTACCAAACCACCAAGCTAGTTTCAAAAACTTATACCACAGTTTCCAAACTGTAAACAAAAACTGCATAACAATGCAAAAAACACAAAATCCTGCGAACTGAAAAAAACCAACAAAAGCATACATCTCATCAACAAAAACCATCAACCAAACCAAATTTCAGAGATCATCATCAATCAAAAAAACCTCCAACTGGGAAACCAAAGCTAGCATACAATCCAAGCTAACAAATCAAAGTCAGAAGAGTTTTCAAACAAATCTTCAACTCAACCACTTACAAACCAAAAGTTTCAGAATAAACAATCATCATCATTATCCATCATTAACTAACAAGTCAGAAGCATTCAGCAAGCATCATCATTCAAGCTCAAGAGAGAGGAAAAGAAATATCAAAATTTCAGAAGTGATCTTCATCATCAACCAACAACAATCACAAGTTTCAGAAGCCTTATCCTCATCATCTCTTCCCCTCGTGTCCAGCCACCAAGTGAACGCCATCAGTCCAACCTCATTCCTCTCATTTCTTCCATAAAGGTTCTGAAGGTATACTTTTCTTCAAATCCCTTTACTGCATCTTAGACACATGATACAATAGACTAACAAGCCAAAACGTGAACAATAGATTAACAATAACAAAAGAGCGTTCAAACTTCAAAAAAACAGAACAATACCTTTCAAAGAAGTAACAATCATTAGCGCTTAGAGTGTGAGAGGGGTATGTGAGAGGGATAGCACTTCGGCGGCTTGAGGGGAGGGGAAGATCAGAGCGTTGAGCGAGACAAAGTGAAGAGAGAACGAAGGACAGCGGCGCCGCTGTGAGAGCGTGCAGCAAACCCTGTTTGTTCCAAACCCTAATCAGAAAACCCTAATCAAAATGTTGCAAACTTAGGGAAATTGGGCCAATTATGGCCCCAAGTCACAAAGCCCATGCGTTGGTTAACACACTCCTCTCTGCCTTGTTTCTCTTTTCCTTTCAGCAGCATTAATTTGAGAGTTGGGCCCCATACTTTATTTTTTGTAAAATAAATTGGATTTTTTTTAATTAGTTTTATTTAAATCATTTTCTTTTTATTATTATACATAATGAAAATACCAAAAAAAATAATAAATATTTTTTTAATTAAATTCTTTTTTTCTTTAAACTTTTCCTTTTAAAATTAATAAAATACAAGAAAGAATAATAATAATTTTTAATCTTTTAGAATAGAGTTTATTTATCTCTTTTTAATAAATACATGCATTCCATAATTTATTGATTTTCTTTATTTCATAAGTTCTTATAACTTTGTATTAAATCGCGACAATTCGATTTGGTTGTAATATTTGGACTTTACTATTCTTATGAGATTCATCCCCATTTGTAATAATTGTACCCCCATTCCCAGATACTTTTGTAATAGCTTAGACTTTTAAGTTCCCGTAATTTATTGCTTTCAATATACGGTGTAGTAATTAGGCGTGTATGGCAAGATTCAAAAATCAATCGCTAGATGACCTAATCCAAGAATAAATAACTTGAAATCAATACACTTCTCACACGAGCACCTCTAGGGTAACCTCGCTTGTTGCCTCGAAAATGCAATCATGTCCGTCGAATATGAGACATTCTAGCAAATGACCATTCGATAAACAAAGATCGTAGTCCCTCGATGACCCTCGATGTTGCCTTCGATAAAACGATCTCGTCCCTTACAAATTGCTAGAGCGTCTCACAAGTTGCTTTCAAAGATTGTATGCGATGACTCGCGCCTGTCCCGTTTAACATCCAAACACAAGGTTGTTTACCAAATGCAATGGTAAAACAACACTGTCAAAACGGTTAAAAATGTGTAGAAAAGATCTTTGAGTAAAATAGGGTAGACAACTCTTAGTTACTTGATCAAAACTTGCAAAAACATCCTTGCTATTCAAACACAATTTCAAAACATTTCTCAAAACAAACTTTCAAACATTGAAATATCTTTCCAAAAGACAAACACCTTTGTATATATTCAAACAAGAATCATTACAAAGGTTGCCACAACGATGGCCTATTTTCAAAACATATTTCAAAACCACACACAAAGCACCATTTCAAACAATTGAAAAGCAAAAGCAAGTGATCTAAACAAGTAACTAAGAGCCCATGGATAACCATGGATGAAAAGGGTGCTTACACCTTCCCTTTTCATAATCTACCCCTCGAACCCAAGAAAACATCTCAAAGGTCTTTCCTGTTCTTTTTGACCTTTCCTTTGGATAAAATAAAAAGTCGGTGGCGACTCTTGCTAAACCGAAACATTTGCGAACACAAATGCAAAACCTCAATTCAGTTCTCCCACCGTATCACAGAACTGGCGACTCTGCTGGGGATCTATTTGAAAGTGGGGTTACCTTAGGATTTTAGATCACCTTTACATGCCTATCTTATTTGACTTGTATGCTTTACTTTTCGGTTCCTTGTGTGGGTTTGTTTTAAATCCTACACCCGGATTTAGGGGCACCTTTTTAGGTAAGTAGCAATAAACTGTGAGGGAACTGTGTGGGGTATACCGACATGGTTGAAGCACTAGCTACATTGATATGGCACTTTGGTTGGTATCGGTAACCCTTGAGTTGAATCAAGGAGAGTATGAGGCCGCCGTGTGGTGTCGTGAAGCATCAACTGACTTTAGAACCTTACTTGACCAACTTGGCCTTTTAGGATGTAGTGTGATGATCAGATTTGGTGCAGTCTGAAGTTGGTAGATACTTGATACTACACTCATTGAGGGTTGTTTTCTTGGAATATTTTGGTCGCCAGTAAAGTGGCTAAACTGAGACAATGAACATAGAAAATAATCCAGTGATATTGAGCTCCTTAGAACCCGGTTACTATTTATAGGACAGGTTGAGCCAACTAGACTTCAAGAGGGTACTTACCTATGAACTCCATGCAAGCCTAAACCCAAGGACTTGTCTGCTTTGTGTGAATGTAATTATTTGTATATACACTTGCTTACTTTTGCATACTTGTACATAACATCATAACGTCATACCATAGCATTTTCAATAACCATTTCAAGGATCTCGAGGGTCTTTGATGCAGGGTCGCGTTGAACCAGACGTCTACCAAGGGGCAAGAGGATTCATTTTCCTCTAAACAAACGCCGTCAAAGATCAAGTACAACAACTTGAGTCAAAGGCTATGACCCACTTGACATGGTGAGCTTGATTCTCGTGGAAAGACATCCACCAATACAAAGTTCTCCAATCAAAGATGTTAATCGAAGTTCAACTCTAACATTTTCTTGTGTTTACCCCGTGATATCCTTGAAAACATGCATCCACATATCATGCATCGTATCATGACAGGTTTCCCCCTTTCAAGTCTCCTTACCTTCCTATTGTTTATTTCAGTATAGATGGCTCTAGAGAAGACTGTCAAAGATATCCAGGCTCAAAACGCTCAACTTCAAGAAATGTTCTTGAACCTGTCCAAGGGGCAGGAAGAAGTGAAAGCTCTCCTCATAAGGGGCATGGTCCTAGGGAATCCAGGGGGCATCAGGAATGATCAGTTGGAAGGAATATAGATTGAGTTGGCAACAATGAAAATCCAAATGATGGGACAACTGGTGGGCCAGATGGCTCTCATCCAAAACTTGGCTCGAGGACAAGAGGAGTTAAAGGTCCTCATCAACAAACTGCATCAGGATGGATGTAACCAAATGGGGAAAACAACTAGGGTCGAGGATCAAGTCATCATTCATCCTCCCTTGAGACAAGAAATCAAGGGAAAGTCTCCCCAATTTGCTTCAGGGTCACAAGCCCAACAACAACCTCACCAACATCAACAGGGCAGTCGGCGTAAGCAAAACACATCAGAAAAGCACTTCACTGAGATTAACATGCCATTATCCCAAGTTCTATAACGCTTGTTAGAAGTCAAGCTTATTGTATTAAGGGACCCCCCCCCCCCCCCTCGGCGTCCCAACACAGCCGCTCCAGGGTACAATCCAAATGCGAGATGTGCATATCATTCCAACAGTCCTGGGCATGACACTGGTGGCTGTTGGACATTGAGAAACAAAATTCAAGATCTAGTTAAAGAAACAACGCTAGAGTTCACACAGGATGGCCAGATGAAAATCTTCCGCTGAGGGTTCTCCACCCGAAATGACAAGTTCGAACTAAGAGGCTTTTGTTTCATTTGAATTTTCAAGTTGTAATTTCTATTGTTATTAAAACAATTATCTATTAATGTCAAACTCTATTTCATTAATGCATTGCATATGTTTGTCTTGAATTCATCCATTCGTTTTCACTATACTTGAACTATGCTTTCTAGTTTCTTTATGACATTTAACTCTTGCAAAAAGTTACAAGCTTTTAGAAGGAGGATGACGAAAACAATGCCATAATCTCATACAGTATGCTTTTGGATGGACCTTGCTGACGATGTACATACGTTTCTTTCAAATCCTAAACACTGGAGTTATAAGGAAGATAATCCCTAGTCAACCCCTTCGAGCCAAAGAAGTAGAAGTTTTCCGTTTTAACACAAATTGAAACCTTTAATCAAACCTGGGGCGGGGTAGTCTCTCAGTTAATTCAAATGCGTGTTAAAGTCGCAAACCCTCATCCTGTAATACGATGAACGACATCAAAAACATTCCTTTGGAACCGAAAGACAGTGATGGTTCCTTATCTCATAGGCATACATTATCTCTCAAAAAAAGAAAAGCCCACTAAGCCAAAACCTACAAAGGAGGCTTAAAAAAGCTGGGGCATCCCGCTGACTGTGAATCTCAAAAACAGGAACAGTCAGACAAAAATTAGGGATAACAAAAAAAAAAGAAAAATGAGGTCACTACAAATCCTCAACAACATGAAAAATGTTGCAAAAATGACTGCCTTCCAACAAATTCAACTTGTGTGAACCATCACTAAAACGTCGTTTCAGACTCATTTGGAGTTCAACGCACAATTAACTGGGTTTAGGATTGAAGAACATCACGAAGAGCGGGTGGGTACAAATATACTTTAAGCCTTTATCCTTTGTTTCTTAAAACCATGAACCAAGCCACGTTACAACCCTTCAAAAGTCCTAATTGAAGCATGGGTTAGTTCGAAAGCATACTGTTACAAAAGGTATCCTGACTCCTGTAAGGCTTTGCTCTAAATCTTGAGTTGAATTTTGCTTATAAAAAGTTTTCTGCTAAAAAACGCATTTTTCAAAATTTCAAGACAAGCATAAACTTTGCATTATTTGAATATCGTTGTTTGCATATGGCTATTTGTTTGACAGCAAAGAAATTCACACAATGAATGTTCCGATGAACGAAAGCTCTCTCAGTGAACAAAATCACTTCAAGTGGGATGACACTTTCATTGCAAAAATCTCTTATCAACAAAAGGGGACTTGGCATGGCATTGTCCAATAAACCTGAGGCAGTCCAGTCAAGATTTCAAGAAATCTCTCAAAGTCCAGTTAACTTGGGGCAGTCCAGTCAAGATTTCAAGAAATCTCTCAAAATGCAGGTTAGCCATGGGCAAGTCTCTGTCACCATCACTTGGGGCATTGAACGTCAATCCCAACAAAGGGTTACATACAGTCAAACATTTCTTGGCGAAACCATAAACACTCGCTACTTGGGGCAGTGACAAATCTCTCCGAAATCCTTCTCATAAGATGGCTCCTAGCCAGAGTTTCGATCTTCGGTAACCTCTTCCCAGCTAAGTCGACCTCAAGAATTCCTGAAAAATTTTCCCATTGAAGTCGCCAGATTTTTCACTATCGGAAACGAAGAATCCAACTCTTTTCTCCATCACCAGTTCGGGATTTATTTTCCCCAGCGAGAGGAAAGATGCAATCAAATTCTCACAAAATTCAGCCGTGAAGCCTGGACGTTGACCAGATAACGGTACAAGACACTGTGAAACCTGGATGTTGACCAGATAACAGTAAGGTATACTGTGAAACTTGGATGTTGACCAAATAACAGTTCACTCAGCCAATTACTTTGAAGCCCGGATTCAGCCGGATATTAGTAGGCCCCAAAATCAAAGGGAAAACCGGAGGCGACCGGATAACCATTTGATTTCCTTCTGAAGACTGGATGTTGACCAGATAAGAAGTAAGGTATTGTGAAACCTGGATGTTGACCAAATAGCAATACAACACTGTGAAACCTGGATGTTGACCAGATAACAGTAAGGTATACTGTGAAACTTGGACGTTCACCAAATAACAGTTTACTCGGCCAATTACTTTGAAGCCCGGATTCAACCGGATATTAGTAGGCCCCAAAATCAAAGGGAAAACTGGAGGCGACCGGATAACCATTTGATTTCCTTATGAAGACTGGACGTTGACCAGATAGGAAGTAAAGTATCGTGAAGCCTGGACGTTGACCAGATAGCAATACAAGACACTTTGAAGCCTGGAGATCAACCAGGTAACAGTTAATCCTTAACAGAATGAAGATTTTCATCCTTGAAACCTCAAAAGATTGGCATACTCCCAAGCTCATGATATCCTTAACAGAATGAAGATTTTCATCCTTGAAACCTCAGAAGATTGGCATACTCCCAAGCTCCTGATATCCTTAACAGAATGAAGATTTTCATCCTTGAAACCTCAGAAGATTGGCATACTCCCAAGCTCCTGATATACTTAACAGAATGAAGACTTTCATCCTTGAAACCTCATAATATTAGCATACTCCCAAGCTCCTGATATCCTTAACAGAATGAAGATTTTCATCCTTGAAACCTCAGAAGATTGGCATACACCCAACCTCCTGACCCAAACGCCTGAATGAAGATTCTCATTCTTGCTTCCCCAGTAGATTGGCATACACCCAACCTCCTGACCCAAACGCCTAAATGAAGATTCTCATTCTTTCTTCCCAAGTAGATTGGCATACACCCAACCTCCTAACGCAAACGCCTGAATGAAGATTCTCATTCTTGCTACCCCAGTAGATTGGCATACACCCAACCTCCTGACCCAAACGCCTGAATGAAGATTCCCATTCTTGCTTCCCCAGTATATTGGCATACACCCAACCTCCTAACCCAAACGCCTGAAAGAAGATTCTCATTCTCAAAGTGGCATACAACCTAAACTCTTGAACTTCTTCCAAACAGGAATAAGCTTTTCCCCAGAGTCCTGAGCTCACTCTCCAGCAGGATAGCTACTCCCCAACAATATAGCTATTCCCCACAAAATTTTTACTCCCCAACAGAATGAATATTCTCATTCTCGATTCTCCAGTGAAGTTGCCAGAGCCTTCTTTACTCTCAGCATAAATTTGTCAGAGTTTTTAATCCCCTGCAAATTGAAGATTCTCGTTCTTGACTCCTCAGCACAAATTCCCCTAGCAGAATAAAAATTATCATTCTCAAATCCCCAACGGAGTTCTCCTCAAACAACAAAACAAGAATCCCCGGTAGAAGTATTCTAAGCAAAGCTTGAAGACACACATACTCTTCAATAGTGGTCCAAGATTTATCTTCCCTGGCAGCAGTCAAAGATTTTCTTATCTCCAGCTATCCAGGATTTATTTTCCTCAGCAAGACAGCTAATCAGCATACATGCGCATACATTCATATATCATAAACATTGATAAAACACATATATTGCATCATACATTTCATGCAACATAACTTATAATTTTGTGTTTCAGCTAATATTTTACCCCTTTCCAGGATAAGATTAACAAGCTACCAGTATAGGATCATGAAAACAGTTTATGGATGCTTCCAAACACGGATGCTAACCTGTCGCTTGTTCAGATTCAGCTCGTGAAAACAGTTTACGGATGCTCCAGACACGGATGCTAATCTATTGCTTATTCAAATTCAAGGATCATGAAAACAGTTTACGGATGCTTCTAGACACGGATGTTAATCTATCGCTTGTTCAGATTCAGCTCATGAAAATAGTTAGGGATGCTTCCAAACATGGATGCTAATCTATCGCTTGTTCAGATTTAGGATCATGAAAACAGTTTACGGATGCTCCAAACACGGATGCTAATCTATCGCTTGTTCAGATTCAGCTCATGAAAACAGTTTACGGATGCTCCAAACACGGATGCTAATCTATTGCTTATTCAGACCCCCAGCTCAGAGACGTTCTAGACATGGATACCTTTCTGATACTCATTCTTTCACCTACAACATACAATTCAATAAACATTCTTGGATGGCATCTTTAAGCCCATCTCCGACAAGATTCTGTCACATCTCCAAATGGAATCTTTAAGCCCATTCCCTCAACCATACTTTGACGAGTGCAAATTTGTGGGCACTCTAGTGTCCAACCATCTTTTACCTTCAAGTCACGAACGGAAAACTCGCCGATATAACTCTTCAGGTTCAAGAAGATTGAACAGGGGCAGCTGTTGTACCCCAAAATTTGCCCTCCCATTTTTCACAAGAAATTACAACCCTAGGGTTTTCTCAGATTTTCAAGATTGGCTCAGGAATCAATCAGACAGATTTTTATTTGGCAGTAGATCAAGAATTAGGGGTTCTCTCGCATTTCTCAGAAGAAACTGAATTCTCAGAAATTCAGTTAATTGTCACATGTTTTCACGCTTTTTTAAGCTTACTAAAAGATTACTGGTTATTCTCAAGGCCTGTTTATCTGGGACAAGAAATGAGAGCTGAGACTGTCATTTGGAACATTCAGGTTTTTTCTGATCCAGGTTAACCAGATAATGTGCATCTGTTGATACATTTTCTTTGTTAATGGAATGAAACGTTTGCTTGTTTATTGGAATACAGTGCATATTTTGATTGGAATACTGTTGCAAGGTTATGAGATTACAGAGTTTTTTGGATTACTTGGAATTTAAGTTATATGTATTAGAAATATTGGAATGCAGTTTCAGTTATTTTAATCAGGAATCTTAAAGAATCAGTGAAGACTTGAGGAGAGAATTGCAAGATATTGACAGTAGAAGATTTTATTGGATATCAGATTTCCTCACAAAGATTTTTCATTTATTTCATATGTTGATACAAAAATAATTTATTCAAATGTTGTAGGTTTTACAGCTTATAGTATTTGAAAAAAATAAATTATTACAATTAATGGAAAATCTATCTAAGTTAAAAATCTAAGCCTAAGCTTCCATTACTCCCGTGCTCGCCACAAAGTCTTCTGCTTCCTCTGCTTTGTCACTGTCCAATTTACGCTCACATGAAAGAAAGACAAAAAAGGATTAGCACAGTTGATTGAGCATCAAGTAAGAATTTTTAAACAAAAAGAAAGAAAAAATTTTCATCATTAAAGTTTGCCGTTTGGAATCAGAGTGCTATTTTTCATCACGTTTTTATTTTTCTCTTTGCAAATCACAAGAAGATTGCTCTTCTTGGTTCACAAAGAGAAAAATAAAAAATGCAAAAGCAAAAATTATTCAAATGCAAAGCACAAGGCAAACTGAAGCATGCTGCCTAAAACAGCACAAACAAGGCGCCAAACTGTACAAAGCAAGTTACAAAGCAACCAAACTGGATGCAAGCTAAACAGTGGCGCCAAACTGGATGCAAGCAAGTTGGACAATGCAGCATACAAAGGCAAACTAAGCAATGCAGTTACCAAGCAACCAAACTGAGTGCAAGCAAAGTACAATGCAGCAGGACAAGTACAACAGCAGGCAGAAAGAGAAAGTATGGTAAACCAAATCACAAGCAAAGCTTGTTAAAACAGCTTTTTCATCATTTTCCATAAAATAGGTAAACTTTTCAGAAAAAAGTAGAAAAGCAAATTGCTTTATCATTGAGAGAGAAAGAGAGAAAAGATATCACCTATCTTATGGGAATGGTACATTTTGGCTACCAAGGCTAATCTGTCACAAGTCACAAAGATATAACATCATGAAGTTGGAAGAAAAAGAGAGGGCAGGGTGGTCAAAATAGAACTGTCAAAGTTATGTAACTCTCAGCCTGTTAAACCAGTAAAGAAGGAGGCAAAAGACATTGCACAAACCACAAAACTGCATAACAGTTTTCAAACTCACCAAAAACACTGCCTAACAAATCCCAAACCTGTTAGCAGTTCAAATACACAGCCCAAACCTACAGTTCCCAAATATATCAAACCAATCTGCAACTGTAACAACAGCCAAGCCAAAACAATATCAAAACCTGTTATCAAACTCAAACATACAAAAAACCTGCACAACTCTCCCAAACCTATCAAACCACAGTTTCAAGCAATAAAACCACCAGTTTCAAGCAATAAAACTGCAGTTTCCAAAAGCCTGTTAACAGCAACAATACCAAAACCCTTAGAAACATTTTTCAAACTTCCAAAAAACCAGCAGAATGAAACTGCAAAACATCACAGAAAACCTGTAACACCACATACAGTTCCAACCATTGTCCAAACCTGTTAATAGTCCAAACTGCACAACCAGACAAATAGCCAAGAAACAACAAATCATATTCCAACAACTTGCAGAACCAAAACCTGTATAGCACCAAATCACTAAGCTAGTTTCAAAAACTTATACCACAGTTTCCAAACTGTAAACAAAAACTGCATAACAATGCAAAAAACACAAAAGCCTGCGAACTAAAAAAAGCCAACAAAAGCATACATCTCATCAACAAAACCATCAACCAAACCAAGTTTTAGAGATCATCATCAATAAAAAAAACCTTCAACTGTGAAACCAAAGCTAGCATACAATCCAAGCTAACAAATCAAATTCAGAAGAGTTTTCAAACAAATCTTTAACTCAAACACTTACAAACCAAAAGTTTCAGAATAAACAATCATAATCATTATCCATCATTAACTAACAAGTCAGAAGCATTCAGCAAGCATCATCATTCAAGTTCAAGAGAGAGGAAAAGAAATATCAAAGTTTCAGAAGTGATCTTCATCATCAACCAACAACAATCACAAGTTTTAGAAGCCTTACCGTCATCATCTCTTCCCCTCGTGTCCAGCCACCAAGTGAACGCCATCAGTCCAACCTCATTCCTCTCCTTTCTTCCATAAAGGTTTCGAAGGTATACTTTTCTTCAAATCCCTTTATTGCATCTTAGACACATGATACAATAAATTAACAAGCCAAAATGTGAACAATAGATTAACAAACAAAAGAGCGTTCAAACTTCAAAAAAACTGAACAATACCTTTCAAAGAAGTAAAAATCATTAGCGCTTAGAGTGTGAGAGGGGTATGTGAGAGGGATAGCGCTCCGGCGGCTTGAGGGGAGGGGAAGATCAGAGCGTTGAGCGAGAGAAAGTGCAGAGAGAACGAAGGACAACAGCGCCGCTGTGAGAGCGTGCAACAAACCCTGTTTGTTCCAAACCCTAATCAAAATGTTTCAAACTTAGGGCAATTGGGCCAATTCTGGCCCCAAGTCACAAAGCTCATGCGTTGGTTAGCACACTCCCCTCTGCCTTGTTTCTTTTTTCCTTTCAGCAACATTAATTTAAGAGTTGGGCCTATCCGCCCCTCAAAACACAAAGCCCATACATAATTTGCTAGTGCCCCCCCCCCCCCCCCCCCCCCCGCCCCGTTTGGCCCGTTTCACATGCAGCAAACAAATGTATTTTCTCTTATTTGGACCTAGTCTCTTTAAGCTCACTAAAGGCCCATTTTTACTTGTTTTTTTATTTATTTTTGATTCAACTTAATTTGTTTTATTTCTTTGTGTTAAAATAATATACTAACAATTATTACTAAAACTTCATTTTTTGTAAAATAAATTGGATTTTTTTTTAATTAGTTTTATTTAAATCATTTTATTTTTATTATTATACATAATGAAAATACCAAAAATAATAATAAAGATTTTATTTAATTAAATTCTTTTTTTCTTTAAACTTTTCCTTTTAAAATTAATAAAATACAAGAAAGAATAATAATAATTTTTAATCTTTTAGAATAGAGTTTATTTATCTCTTTTTAATAAATACATGCATTCCATAATTTATTGATTTTCTTTATTTCATAAGTTGTTATAACTTTGTATTAAATCGCGACAATTCGATTTGGTTGTAATATTTGGACTTTACTATTCTTATGAGATTCATCCCCATTTGTAATAATTGTACCCCCATTCCCGGATACTTTTGTAATAGTTTAGACTTTTAAGTTCCCGCAATTTATTGCTTTCAATATACGGTGTAGTAATTAGGCGTGTATGGCAAGATTCAAAAATCAATCGCTAGATGACCTAATCCAAGAATAAATAACTTGAAATTAATACACTTCTCACGCGAGCACCTCTAGGGTAACCTCGCTTGTTGCCTCGGAAATGCAAGCATGTCCCTCGAATATGAGACATTCTAGCAAATGACCCTTCGATAAACAAAGATCGTAGTCCGTCGATGACCCTCGATGTTGCCTTCGATAAAACAATCTTGTCCCTTACAAATTGCTAGAGCGTCTCACAAGTTGCTTTCAATGATTGTATGCGATGACCCGCGCATGTCCCGTTTAACATCCAAACACAAGGTTGTTGGTAAAACAACACTGTCAAAAGGGTTAAAAATGTGTAGAAAATATCTTTGAGTAAAATAGGGTAGACAACTCTTAGTTACTTGATCAAAACTTGCAAAAACATCCTTGCTATTTTCAAACACACCTCACAACACAATTTCAAAACATTTCTCAAAACAAACTTTCAAACATTGAAATATCTTTTCAAAAGACAAACACCTTTGTATATATTCAAACAAGAATCATTACAAAGGTTGCCACAACGATGGCCTCTTTTCAAAACACTTTTCAAAACCACACACAAAGCACCATTTCAAACAATTGAAAAGCAAAAGCAAGTGATCTAAACAAGTAACTAAGAGCCCATGGATAACCATGGATGAAAAGGGTTCTTGCACCTTCCCTTTTCATAATCTAGCCCCCGAACCCAAGAAAACATCTCAAAGGTCTTTCATGTGCTTTTTGACCTTTCCTTTGGATAAAATAAAAAGTCGGTGGCGACTCTTGCTAAACCGAAACATTTGCAAACACAAACGCAAAACCTCAAGTCAGTTCTCCCACCATATCACACTAAGGTCTTGTATGCTTGTGTGTGATTAATTTTCTTAAACATGACATCATGCATAATAAACATTCATTCTTCATTACACTAACCATTTCAAGGATTAGGGAAATTTATCTTTGTTCTGTTTTGCAGATCATGGCTTCCGCTCGTAGAAATACTATCTGGGTCAGCTTCGTGAGAATACCTCTCCAAATCAAAGAGCTAGTATCAAGGGTTCCCGAGACTTCCTTATTCACCAGGAACTATGGTCGACTTCTCAATCTAGTTACCTCGGGTTTTGATGAGAAGATGATGAGTGTGATCTTTCAATTCTTTGACCCTAAGCACCATTGCTTCACCTTTCCAGACTATCAGTTGGTGCCCACCATGGAAGAGTTCTCTCAGATATTGGGTATACTTATTCTTGATCGGGTCCCTTTCACCAGTTTAGAAGAAGCTCCCAAGCCAGAAGTCATTGCCTCATCTTTACATTGGAAATGGTCTGACATTGTGTCCAACTGGGAAACAAGAAGCAGAGTTAAGGGTTTTCTAGCCAAGTTCCTAATAGAGAAGCTCAGCTATTTTGGGATGATTTGGACTTCCAGGATTTTGAGGAGGTCTTAGCCCTTCTAATCTATGGGTTAGTATTGTTTCCTTATCCAGACTTACTCATAGATGTTAATGATATCAAGGTCTTCCTCTCTCGCAACCCTGTGCCCACTTTACTCGGAGACATCTTGCATACCTTCCACACTTGTACCACGAAGAAAAGAGGGATTCTTATGTGCTGTGTGCCATTGCTTCGAGGTGGTTTATTTCTCACCTCCCTAAATCAGTACTGAAGAATGAAGAAGGTTTGGGCTGGTCGCAAAGGATAATGTCACTTTCTCACGCGGATATTCTCTGATATTCCCGATCTATGGGAGATATTTCTATTATTGACTGCTGCAGAGAATTCCCTAATGTCCCACTACTCAGAATTTGGGGAGGCATAACTTATAATCCTTCCCTGGCTCTGTGACAATTTGGTTACGCTCGAAGGGATGGTCCTCACGATATGCTTATCCAGGGAATTGTGTTTAACTATGAGGATAATGTTCAAGGGTATCGTCAGAGGTTCATACAAGCTTGGGGTATGGTAAACAAATTTGATACCAAGACTTTGGGGCCAAAGACTTCCATCCCTATGGAACCTTACCTCCAATGGGTACGAGCTCATGCTCAGAACCTTGTGATGCAATATATAGCCATCTTACCAGTGATTGTGGAGCCCATTACTGAAGGGGATGTTCCTTACACAATTCTTCATCCTGATATGCTCACTGATCTTGAAGAGCTGCAGAGATCCTGGATTCAGCTGAAGAAAGAGTGGGATACCTATAGAGATCATTTATATGCCCATGAGAGGAAAGTTTTGGAGCTCACGAAGCAACTTCATGGAGAAAGAGGTCTTAATGTCTATATCGGCATGAAGAGGAAACACCCATGGGAAACCTGATTTCTTATTTCTTAGAATTTTCAATTGTACGCCTAAAAGGCAATTGTATTTTGAATTCTACTAATAAAATCTTTGTTTCATTTTGGTTCACAAATTTAAATTTCCCAAAATCCTTGAAAACATTGCATACATATATTATACGTATCATTGCATAAACAGGTTTCAAAGCAGGTTTCTCATCTTCTTCGCTGTTTATTTCAGCAAGTAAAGAAATGGCTCTTGAACAAAACATCAGGGATCTCCAGGCCCAAAACGCCCAGTTCCAGCAAATGATCATGGCTCTAGCTAAAGGGAAAGATGATATGAAAGCTCTCATACTAAAGGATAAAAAGAAGAAGCCAAAGAAACCAATTAGGGTAGTGAATCTAGGAAGAAGGATCAGAGGACCAGTGTGGCGAGCGTCAGAACTAGTAACTTCATCAAAAGAAGGAGACAATCAGGAAAAGGAGACAAGAGAGGAAGACCTCAGCCCGGAGGAATCTGATGATGAACGTGATTATAGTGAGGAGAAGTATCCTCGTGCTGATGATAAATACAAAAAGCTGGAGGATCGTCTGAATGCAATAGAAATCTAGAAGGTACATGGGCTAGATTTTGAAGAGTTGGGCTTGGTTTCTGGGGTTGTCATCCCATAGAAGTTTAAGGTTCCAGTGTTTGCTAAGTAAGATGGGGTCTCGTGTGAGGAAGATTCAGCCTCACACCGCTGACAGAGACTTGTGGGTCCATTTCTTCCAAGACAGTCTATCCGAGACTCAGCTAGATTGGTTCTATCAGCTGGAGGGGACCAACATTCGTAACTGGGAAGACTTGGTTGCTGCTTTCTATAAGCAGTACCAATATAATGCAGACCTTGCTCCGACTTCGTACACAACTACAAAGTATGTCTATGGATTCCAGCGAGGGCTTTAAAGATTACGCCCAGAAATGGAGGGACCTAGCAGGAAGAGTCCAACCCCCTCTGTCTGATAGGGAGTTGGTAAACATGTTTTTGGGTACTCTATCTGGTCCATTTTTCAACCATTTGATTGGAAGCTCCTCAGCTGGTTTTACTGAGCTGATCCTAACTGAAGAAAGAGTGGAAGCTAGTATTAAAAGTGGCAAGATTCAAAAGGAGGCCTCTTCAAGTACAGGAAAGAGACCTTTTGTAGGAAAGAAAGAGGTCAATGTTGCTTACAGTCAAAGGAATCAGGGCAGAACTGAACACCATCCAATGGTAGGGGCTGTAATGATATCCAAACCTACAGCTACTCAATAGCGGAACAACCAGCCTAGAGTAGAAAGGTCTATGAGACAGTTTACCCGGATCAATATGACTTTGTCTCAAGTTTTGCCCCACTTATCAAAGTCCAATCTGGTAACTTTGAGGGAAGACCCGAAGAATCCTAATATTGCCTCTCCCCGCTAAAATCTGAATGCTCGATGTGTTTACCATTCTGAGACTCCTGGGCATGATACAAATGACTGTTGGGCTTTAAAGAACAAGGTGCAGTATCTGATCGAGGAAAAGGAGATTGAATTTGATGCGCCGGAAACTCCTAATGTCATAACTGCACCCATGCCCAAACATGGCCCAGGAATCAATGTTATTGGTATTGTCTCTGCCACAGAAGATGCTGATAGTGACTATGACATGGACAGTTGGATCTTCCCTACTACCAACGGTGGACCCAATGATTGGATAGCTAAAGACTTTGTGCCGATTACTTTTATTCAGGAGTAATTGTCTTTTATTTTTCTGGATATGTAATAAATGAACAATATAACTCTATGGCCTTGTGTCTTACCCGGGGCACAATGGTTCTTTTATGAGGGTTATCATTTTTTAATGTCATATGTCATTAATAAAGCATTGGACGTTTTGCATACAAATTTTGTGCTCTTTGTTTTTCTTTTCTGCTTTTATTTTATCCATGTAGCTATGATCTTACACACACTCACGTATCAAACTGTAGATCCATATCCACTCTGGATCCCATTGATAACGGTTCGGCTATTATTGGTTATGACTTTGAAAATCCGATCAACCAAGCCGAAGACGAAGGTGGGGAAGATTGTGAGGTACCGGGAGAGCTTTCTAGACTGCTACAGCAGGACGAAGGGGCTATACAGCCTCATGAAGAGCCAGTTGAGACAGTCAATAAGGGTACAGAAGAGGACATAAAAGAAGTCAAGATAGGTGAAAATTTGGAGCTTAGTGTCAAACAACGATTGATTCAGATGTTGCATGATTATGTTGAGATCTTTGTTTGGTCATATGAAGACATGCCAGGTGTTGTACCCCAAAATTTGCCCTCTTTTCATACACGCATATTATTGGTTTTATGGTTATAGAATAAAGGTATATTTATCAAGCTTCTTCAGGTTACAAGTGACGTTTATTTCGTCAATGGATATTCTCAGAGTATTTTCTGTGCTGAAGATCGGTTCGCTGTTTTGCAATGATTCAGGGTTCAAAGATTCACAAGTCCAACCCGGCGCGTCATATTCAGGTGTTCTTTCGCCAAGATATCTCTGATAATGTATTCTCAAATTCAGGTTTGGCTCAAGAATCAATTCTTTAAAGAAGGTCTCCGAATGTGTGAGTTTTCTCGAAGAAATATGGTAAAAAAGTGTGTTGAAAGTGCAGTTTTTACGCGCTAAAAAATTCATAACTTGAAGATTGTGGCTCTTTTTGAACCCGTTCTGGTGGCCAAATTTTCGTCTTAATATTATCTACATTTTCATCTCTCTGGCTGGAAGCCAATTTCGATCAGAAGGTCTTCAAAAATGCGGATTTATCAAGTATTTTCGTACAGAAAATTTGTGACAAAAGTTTATTTGCATCATGTTTAGAAAATCATAACTTGGTCGATTTTCATCATATCGAGCTGGTTCCGGCGCCAAAATTTCACAAATTTTAAGTTGGATAAGTTTTCACATAAGATATTGAGTTTGAACGGTATCCAAAAGGCCTTCGTTTTTTACTCAGAGTACGCGTGACGCGCAGAAAATCCTGAATGCTGAATATTATTTTATCTGGGCCGAAACTTCGAAAATTCATAACTTGGACAATTTTAATTGGTTTGGGCTCATATTTTTATACAAGGTTACTGACTCAGAGATCTACAACTTTGCTTCAAAAGTCGAGACCAGATTATGCTCCGATCAATACCAGTTTTTTATTGAAGAACGTATCAGAATCGACACTGGAGCCCAAAATAAGTTTGTCTGAGCTAAAACTTCAAAAATTCATAACTAATTCACCATTTATCCGATTGAGCCCATTTTCGGACAGGAGTTAGTTCTCGATGTTGGCTACATTTTTTTCACATTTCAACTTCAAAAAGTGCATTTAAGCCCCTGCAATTTTGCCTAGAACGTGACGGACTCAAGTGAATATTGGAGGCCCAATTGCACATTCAAAGCCCATTTTTTCTCTCTAATTTCCATTATATAATCTCACTTTTTTCACACAAACGAGAACGACAAACAGAAAGAGAAACAAACCTTTGCCACAATCCTGTCAAAATATCAAATTCTTTCAAGAACTCTAAAACCTTGAAATCCTTATTACAAACCATCATCTCACTACAAACAAGTCATCCTTGTTACAAACCCACATCTCACTACTTCTCCAGTAAGGGTAAGGCTGGTTTGATCTTCATGATCAAAAGGGTATAGAAGCATTCATATCACTACTCCTCCAGTAAGGGTAAGACTGGTTTAATCTCCATGATCAAAAGGGCATAGAAGCATTCATATTGTTACTTCTCCAGTAAGGGTAAGGCTGATTTGATCTCCATGATCAAAAGGGTATAATCATTCATACATGCCATATCGGTTTTAACATTAACCTTTTTTATATATTTGTTTTATTTGTATTTCATGAATATATATTAATTTGTTTAATGTGGCTATGAGATTCAACACTACAGATTTAGACATGATCCCATAAAGGATTATTACAAAACGCTGGTGGCCAAAACAGAAGTTGATGGCCAAAATAGAAGAACCACCAATGCATGACTCATGGCAAGGCTGATATCCTGAGGAGGCTAAGGGTGTGGGTTCAACAACCACCCCTATTGGTTTTTGTTTTCTTCCTTTCTATTTATGTTTTACCTATTTTTATTCTTTCTGTTTAAAATCTTTTTCATAAAACTTAACATTTTTCAGAAACCTTTGATTTTTCATAATAAACTCGAATAATTAATTTTAGGTTTTTTTTTAATTTTAGGTTTTTAATTAATTTTTGGGTCAACACCCACCCCTGACATTTGTATTATTTGTATTTTCTAACCCTATTTGTTTAACCCTATTTTTTATTGATGTTTTTTTCTCTATCTATTTTTTGACAAACTTAATCCTTTTTTGGTTAATCATTAAACATAAGCTTTTTTAAAAAACCTTTTTTTTAAATTAAACAATTAGGTTTTAGGTTTTCCTTGTAATTAACCCTTTAATTAGCCTTTTTTAACAAATTAGGATAAGGTTTTTGTTTTAGTTAGTAACTGAATTTTTGGCTTTTTTTTCATTTATTAATTAATTAAGTTAAATAACCTTTTTTTTTATTAAAATTAGTTAGAATTAGGTCTGTAATTAACTTAAAATTATTTTCTACAAAAAAACACCAAAAACATTAACTTAGAATTTTAGGTTTTAATTCTTCCTTAATTTCTTTTTATTTATTCTTTTACATTTAAATTTTTAGAAAAATTGTATAGGTCACATTATCAATGTAATAGCGTATATTTATCTTTTCTTGCATTTTTTTCTAATTATGTAATTGCTCCCGGGATGTAATAGTTTTAAGATTTCTTTTCCGTACTCTTCATTATTATGTAACTGCCCCAAAGCTCTGTAATAGCCTAGGTTTAAATTCGGCCTTTTTATTTTCAGTCCAAAATAATTATGTATCTGCAAAAGCCTTGTAATAGCTAGGACTCTAATTTCTCGCATTTTAATTTCCGCAAACTATAAACTGCTTAGATGAATGTTAATAGGATTGTATGGAAAGACTAATTGAAAATTAAAACAGTAGATCACCTTAATTGCGCAAAGATTAAATAACTGAAATCAAACACATGCACATGCTCACTTTTAGGGTATGCCTCACTTGGTTGCCTCAGAAAACAATGGTCATGTCCCTCGAACGTAGGGATACCCTTATCAAAGACCCTCGGTTAAAATCATCATAAAGATTATGGTCCCTCGATGTCCCTCTAAGTTGCCTACGGTATATGATCTTGTCCCTCGATGTTGCCTACGAATATATGATGGCAGTCCCTTCGAAATGCTAAGGTATCCTTACATGTTTCCTTCAATGACCATTACGTCCCTTTCGAATTGACCCTTACAACTCCAACGACGGTGCTACCTACTCACTAATAGTAGGATAGCATTGTCTAAAGGAAACAAGAACAGAAACAAATCTTTTTTCGAGTAGGTAGATGCTAGTAGGTACTTGCTCAAAACAAACTCTTTTACACCAAACACTTTTTAAACAAAGTTTTCAAAAACACTTCGTAACACTCTTGAGGACAGAAATAAGGGTTAAAACAAAGTAAAGCAAAACTTTTCAAAACAAACACACACAAGCAATTTTTAAAAGATGAGCAAGTACCTAAGATCCCATGGTAAATCAGGGATAGAAAGGGTGCTAACACCTTCCCTTTCTATAATCTACCCCCCGTACTCAAAATCTCGAAAAAAGGAATTTTTCTGTGCTTTTTTCCGTTCCAGTTGGATAAAATAAAAGTCGGTGGCGACTCTTGCTTACCACGACATTTTGCGAACACAAAATGCAAAATGCAAACCAGTATTAAATAGTCGGTTCTGCCACCGTATCACAGAAATGGCGACTCTGGTGGGGTTTTATAAGTGGGGTATACCTTAGGATCTAGTTCATCATAATTTCTTCTCTTGATTGCTTTGTTTGCTTTACTTTTAAGGGTTTTGTGTGGGAGTTACTATAGATCCTAACCCGGATCTGGGGACACCTTTTAGGTAAGTAGCAATAAACTGTGAGGGAACTGTACGGCATAGACCGATATGGTTGAAGCAGTAGCTACGTTGATGTGGCACATTGGTTGGTACCGGTATCCCTTGTGGAGAAACGAGGAGAATACGGGGCCGCTACGTGTGTCATTAAGCATCAACTAACCTTAGAACCCTTAATCGACCAACTTGGCCATTAGAAAGTAGTGAGATAGCCGGCCTCGGTGTAAAGCTGAGAACTGGTTGATACTCGATGCTACACTCATTGAGACCATACTCTCGAGATAGTTCCGGCTGCAAGAAAAGATTGTGTGAGCTGAAACCATGACCGATGGAGGATGGTCGGTGATATTGAGATCCTCTAGAACCTGGTTACTTTTCTAGGACAGGTTGAACCAACTTAACTTCAAGAGGGTACTACCTTAAAACCCATGCAAGCCTAAACCTAAGACTCTTTGTGTGACTTGTATGCTTTTAACTTGAACTACTTGCATTTTTATTATCTGACAACACGAGTTCCTTGCAGGTTTTGTTTACAGCCCTTATCCAATAACTTGGATTTCTTTCCGAGTTTACTTGCTTACATCACCTCGCACTTTTGCTTAAACGTACAGCATACACATCATAACATCATGCCTTAACATTTCCTTAACCATTTCAAGGATCTCAAGGGTTTGTGATGCAGGTTATGGTAAATCAGACATCTAGCAAGGGGCAAGGGGATTTATTTTCCTCTAGCCAATGTCGTCTAGAGATCAAAACACGATAACTTGAGTCAGTGGCTATGACCCACTCGATATGGTGAGCTTGACTCTTGAAGAAGGACTCTTAACAACACGAAGTTTCTTCAATCAAGCTGCAACCAAATTCTAACAGTTTCTTGTTTACCCCGCGATATCCTTGAAAATATTGCATACATATATCATACATATCATTGCATAACATGTCTTCTAGTACAAGTCTCTCATGTTCTCGCTATTTATTTCAGCAATGGCTCTCAAACAAGACAACATAGATCTTCAAACTCAAGAAGCTCAGTTCAGGGAAATATTCCTAAACCTAGCCAAGGGGAAGGAAGAGTTGAAAACACTCCTCGTTGGGAACTTGGTCAAGAAAAGTCCTGAAGACAATAAGGACGAAAGACTGGAACAACTGCAAGCTGAGGTAGGTGCAATGAGAACCCAGATGATGGGGCAGATGACTCTTATCCAAGTCCTAGCCCGAAGACAAGAAGAGCTGAAAGCCATCATCAACCAACTTCATCAAGACATATACAACAGTATGAAGCAAACACTCGAGGCCGGGGACCAAGTCATTGATTAACCTCCAAGAAGACAAAAGGTTGGTTTGGTGAAGAGTGGACCTTTCCAAATTTCTACTACATCACGGGTCCAACAACAACCTCGCCAAAAACAACGGGTTAATCAGAGTCAGCCGGATAGGCCCAAAAGGCAATTTACCAAACTCAACATGTCGTTGTCTCAAGCTTTACAACACATGTTGAGGATGAATCTGGTTACGTTGATAGGACCTCATCCGAATCCCAAGACTTCTTTGCCTAACTACAATCCTGGTGCAAGGTGTGCATATCACTCCAAGAGTCTGGGGCATGATACTTACGACTGTTGGAGGTTGAAATAAAAAATTCAAGACCTGATTGATGAAGGAGCATTGGAATTCACACAAGATGGTCAACTGGAATGTTTCTGTCAATCCTCCAAGGCTCGCCATTTGAAGTGACAAGTTCTGACAAGAGAGGCTTTTATTCATTAGAATTTTCAATTTGCAATTTTCTTTTGATTGTTCGAACATCTATTCATGTCAAGCTCTGTTACTTTATCAATGCATTGCATATGTCTGTTTTGGATCAATTCATTCGTATTCACTATATTTAAATTGCTTTCATTTTTGTGATATTCAACTATCGAACAAAATCTCTGAGCCTTTAGAGGGAGGATGACGAAAATGATACCACAATCTCTACAGTATGCTTTTAAACAGACCTCGCTGACGATGTACAGGCGTTGTTTCAAATCCTAAACAGTGGGGTTATAAGGAAGATAATCTCTAGTCAACCCCTTCGAGCCAAAGAAGTAGGAGTTTTCTTTTCACACAAATTAAAACCCTTAATCATAACCTGGGGTAGGGTAGTTTTCTCAGTTAGTCCAGGTGCACAATGAATGGCATCAAAGACGTCATTCCAAAACAAAAGACGGTGATAGTTCCCTATAATCGTCAAGACAGGCAGTCATTATCTCTTGAAATAAAAGCCTATTAAGTCAAAACCTATGAAGGATACTTAAGAAAAAAACTGGGGCATCTCGCTGACTGTAATCACAAAAAGAAACAGTTCAGGCAAAAGACAGGGATAATAAAATCAAAAAGAAAGAGGTCCTACAAACCCTCAACAAAAAGAAATGACTGCCTATTCAAAATAAACTGTCAATATCCGAACCATCACTGGAATATCAGAGTAAAGACTCAAACGGGATCTAAATGCACAATTAACTGAGTATAGGATCGAAGAACATCACGAAGAACGGGTGGGTACAAATAAATTTTGAGCCTTTATCCTTTGTTTCTTGAACCGTGAACCATGCCACATTATAACCCTTAAAAGTCCTAGTTGAAGCATGGGTTAGTTTGAAAGCATACTATTACAAAAGGTATCCTGACTCCTGTAGGACTTGCTGTAAATCCTGAGTTCACATCACACTTTTACAAAAAAAAAACTTGTTTTACTAAAAAATTATTTTTCAAACTTCAAGACAAACATAAGCTTTGCATTCTTAAAATAACATTGTTTGCATATGACTATTTGTTCAACAGCAGAGAAATTCGCATGATGAATATCTAGTGAACAAAAACCTTCTAAATAAAAAGGATCACCTCAAGTGGAAAAAACACTTCCAACCAAGGGGCACGGCATGATCATTGTCATCATCTGGGGAAGTCAAGTCAAGATTCAAGGAATCTCTCAAAGATGCCAAATAGCCAGGGACAGATCTCCATCTGAATCCCTTGGGGCATTGGGCATGAATTCCAGCAACGGATCATGTACGATCAAATGAACATCTTCTGGTAGTGTGGCAACACAACACTACCGACAGTGACAACTCCCTACACCCTGAGAGCGTGGACATAGTCATAAAATACTGTGCATGAACAAAGACCCACTAGGTTTACTGGCCTAGGCAAAAATAAGGGCATCCTGGCGAACCAAAAGGGTTCGGGCAAAAGTTAGGGATAAAAACAAAAAAGATATGTACACCTGGCAAGCCGAAAACCTGAAAAGGCGGCTTGGGCAAAAAAGGGTATCCTGGTGGATGAAAATCTGAAAAGACAGTCCAGG
Organism: Vicia faba; assembly: GCA_948472305.1. NCBI lineage: Eukaryota > Viridiplantae > Streptophyta > Magnoliopsida > Fabales > Fabaceae > Vicia > Vicia faba. The sequence continues at coordinate 1,484,240,572 of OX451738.1, forward strand.
CAAAAGTTAGGGATTAAAGCGTACGACTATGTCCCGTCATCTCGTCACTTTCCTACCAGGAGAAGACTTATCATTCCGATCGAAAGTTACCAAGCACCTCATAAGTTGGGATAACACTCAATCCACAAGGCCTCCGCAGGCACTTTCTCCAGCAGGTACAGGGGCAGAAAAGTCTCGATGCAAAGTCATTGTGATATCCTTAGCATGTGTCCCAGTAACATCTACACTCCCCACAGAGTAAAAAGTATCCAAAGACAGTGATGTTAGCTTTTCCGAACAGGAAACAACTCTCCCCAACTGAGGTTCACAATCGCGGGTGAGTCGGTAAGTTTTTCCCCAAGCTGAGTTTATTTCTCTCACAAGCATAAATTCAATCTCCAATAGAATTCATTATCGCCAGCAACAGAAATTCATCCCCGGTGGAGTTTATTTCTACAAATTAGCATGACCTATCACCAGAGTATCTCTTTTCCCCACAGAGTCATTCTCTCGCCAGTTTATTCTCTAGCAGGGTTATTCTCCCGCCAATTTATTCTCAATTCATCTTTGGTCGTTTTCCCCAGCGAGCACGAAGAACTCAAATCTTTGAACTCTTCAACAGCAGTCCAGGATTTATTCTTCCCAGCTAGAGAATATCACAAGAACATTGCATACCCATACATCATGGCATACGCATATACATCATATAACACAATCTCATTTATTTTGAGAACATCATTACTCCATACATGACATACATCCTGACATTACATACGACTAACTTTTTACCTTTCAGGGAAAGATATAATCAAATTCTCACAAGCTCTCTGGTACAGTCAAATTAATGCTAAGATTTTTGTTCCAATTCAAGTTATGAAGCCCGGATCCAACCGGATAATATCTTGATTTCTCCATCATACTATGAAGCCCGGAAATCGACCAGAAAATAGTTAAATCCCCAGCAGGTTACCATCAAGCCTGAAATCGACCAGATAGTGGTACATCTTACATTCAAGCTATGAAGCCTGGACTCGACCTGATAGTATCTTAATCTCTACAACGCACCATAAAGCTTGAACTCGACCAAATAGTGGTACATCTTAAATTCAAGTTATGAAGCCCGGATTCGACCGAATATTATCTTGATTTCTCCAAATACCGTGAAGCCTGGACTCGACCAGATAATGGTATATGACGCTGTGATGCATGGACTCGACCAGATAACAGCAAAGCACCATGAAGCCTGGACTTTATCAGATAATGGTATATCTTAGATTCAAGCTATGAAGCCCGAATTCGACCAGATAGTATATTGACATCTCCAAGCACCATGAAGCCTGGAATCGACCAGATAATGGTACATCTTAAATTCAAGCTATGAAACCTGGACTCGATCAGATAGTATCTTGATTTCTCCAAATAACGTGAAGCCTGGACTTGACCAGATAATGGTATAGGACGCTGTGAATCCTGGACTCGACCAGATAACAGCAAAGCACCATGAAGCCTGGAATCGACCAGATAGTGGTACATCTTAAATTTAAGTTATGAGGCTCGGACTCGACCAGATAGTATCTTGATTTCTCCAAATACCGTGAAGCCTGGACTCGACCAGATAATGGTATAGGACACTGTGAAGCCTGGACTCGACCAGATAACAACAAAGCACCATGAAGCCTGGAATCGACCAGATAGTGGTATATCTTTAACGCAAGTTATGAAGCCCAGACTCGACCAGATAGTATCTTGATTTCTCCAAATACCGTGAAGCCTAGACTCGACCAGATAATGGTATAGGATGATGTGAAGCCTGGACTCGACCAGATAATAGCAAAGCACCATGAAGCCTGGACTCGACCAGATAGTGGTATATCTTTAATGAAAGTTTTGAAGCCCGGACTAGACCGGATAGTATCTTGATTTATCCAAATACCGTGAAGCCTGGACTCGACCAGATAATGGTATAGGACGTTGTGAAGCCTGGACTAGACCAGATAACAACAAACGACACTGAAGCCTGGACTCGACCAGATAACATTATGAGACACTGTGAAGCTTGGATTTCGACCAAATAGCAGTTTACTTGGCCAATTACTAAGAAGCCTGAAATCGACCAGATATTAGTGTGTCTTAAATGCAAGTTATGAAGCCCGGATTCTACCGGATAGTATCTTGATTTCTCCAAATACCGTGAAGCCTGAAATCGACCAGATAATGGTATAGGACGTTGCAAAGCCTGGACTCGACCAGATAACAGCAAAGCACCATGAATCCTGGACTCGACCAGATAGTGGTATATCTTTAACGCAAGTTATGAAGCCTGGACTCGATCGGATAGTATCTTGATATCTCCAAATACCGTGAAGCCTGGACTCGACCAGATAATGGTATAGGACGTTGTGAAGCCTGGACTCGGCCAGATAACAACAAATGACATTGAAGCCTGGACTCGATCATATAACAGTATGAGACACTGTGAAGCTTGGATTTCGACCAAATAGCAGTTTACTTGGCCAATTACTAAGAAGCCCGGAATCGACCGGATATTAGTGTGCCTTAAATTCAAGTTGAAGCCCAGAGGCGACCAGATAATAACTTAATTCCTTCTGAAGCCTGGATTACGACCAGATAAGTATTGAGAAATTGTAAAGCCTGGAGAATGACTAGATAGCAAGTTTAATCTCATCCCACCAGTAAGTCACTGTGAAGCCTGGAATCGACCAGATAGCAGTTCGCTTGCACCTCCTTGACAGAGAGATGATTCCCCAGTAGAATAACGGACGACTGAAGCTCCTAAATTCTACCACGACAGAGACCAGCATTCCCCAGCGTAGTCCTCCTCAACAACAGGTATACGGGCTCTCGAAAAGGAATCTCTTATGCGATCGACACTTTTTCTGATGGCATCTTTAAACCTATCTTCCGACTTCAGCTTCCAAATGGCATCTATAAGCTCATTCCCGATACTACCTACATAGTCAAGTATCATTACAAACGAGTGCAAATTTCTGGGCACTCTAGTGTTCAATCATCTTCCACCTTCAAATCACGAAAGGCAGATGAGCCAATCTAAATCTTCAGGTTTAAGAAGATTGAACAGGGGCAGCTGTTGGACCCCAAAATTTGCCCTCTTTTCATACACGTATATTATTGGTTTTATGGTTATGGAATAAAGGTATATTTATCAAGCTTCTTTAGGTTACAAGTGACGTTTATTTCATCTATGGATATTCTCAGAGTATTTTCCGTGCTGAAGATCGATTCGCCGTTTTGCAATGATTCGGGGTTCAAAGATTCACAAGTCCAACCCGGCGCCTCATATTCAGGTGTTCTTTCGCCAAGATATCTCTGATAATGTATTCTCAAATTCAGGTTCGGATCAAGAGTCAATTCTTTAAAGAAGGTCTCCGAATGTGTGAGTTTTCTCGAAGAAATGTGGTGAAAAAGTGTGCTGAAAGTGTAGTTTTTACGCGCTAAAAAATTCATAACTTGAAGATCGTGGCTCGTTTTGAACCCGTTCCGGTGGCTAAAATTCCTTCTTGACGTTATCTACATTTTCATCTCTCACGGCAGGAAGCCAATTTCGATCATAAGGTCTTCAAAAATGCGGATTTATCAAGTATTTTCGTACAGAAAATTTGTGACAAGTTTATTTGCGTCATGTTCAGAAAATCATAATTTGGTCGATTTTCATCATATCGAGTTGGTTCCGGCGCAAAAATTTCACAAATTGAGTTGGATAAGTTTTCACATAAAGTATTGAGTTAGAACTGTATCCTGAATGCTGGATATTATTTTATCTGGGCCGAAACTTCGAAAATTCATAACTCGGTCAATTTTTATCGGATTGAGCTCATATTTTTACACAAGGTCAGTGGCTCAGAGATCTATAACTTTGTTTCAAAAGTCGAGACCGGATTATGCTTCGACCAATACCAGTTTTTTATTGAAGAACGTGTCAGAATCGACACTGGAGCCCAAAATAAGTTTGTTTAAGCTGAAACTTCAAAAATTTATAACTAATTCACTGTTTATCCGATTGAGCCCATTTTCGGACAGGAGTTAGTTCTCGATGTCGGCTACATTTTATTTTCACATTTCAACTTCAAAAAGTTCACTTAAGCCCCTGCGATTTTGCCTAGAACGTGATGGACTCAAGTGAATATTGGAGGCCCAATTGCACATTCAAAGCCCATTTTTTCTCTCTCTAATTTCCATTATATAATCTCACTTTTTCACACAAACGAGGACGACAAACAAAAAGAGAAAAAAACCTTTGCCACAACCCTTACAAAATATCAAATTCTTTCAAGAACCCTAAAACCTTGAAATCTTTATTACAAACCCTCATCTCACTACAAACAAGTCATCCTTGTTACAAACCCACATCTCACTACTTCTCCAGTAAGGGTAAGGCTGGTTTGATCTCCATGATCAAAAGGGCATAGAAGCATTCATATCACTACTCCTCTAGTAAGGGTAAGACTGGTTTGATCTCCATGATCAAAAGGGCATATAAGCATTCATATCACTACTTCTCCAGTAAGGGTAAGGCTGATTTGATCTCCATGATCAAAAGGGTATAATCATCCATACATGCCATATCAGTTTTAACATTAACCTTTTTTATATATTTGTTTTATTTGTATTTCATGAATATATACTAATTTGTTTAATGTGGCTATGATATTCAACACTGCAGATTTAGACAGGATCTCATGCAGGATTATTACAAAACGCTGATGGCCAAAACAGAAGCTGATGGCCAAAACAAAAGAACCACCAATGCATGACTCATGGCAAGGCTGACATCCTGAGGAGGCTAAGGGCGTGGGTTCAACAACCATCCCTATTGGTTTTGGTTTTCTTTATTTCTATTTATCTTTTACCTATTTTTATTCTTTCTGTTTAAAATCTTTTTCATAAAACTTAACATTTTTCAGAAACCTTTGATTTTTCGTAATAAACTCGAATAATTAATTTTAGGTTTTTAATTAATTTTTGGGTCAACATCCACCCCTGACATTTGCATTATTTGTATTTTCTAACCCTATTTTTTTAACCCTATTTTTCATTGATATTTTTTTCTCTATCTATTTTTTGGCAAACTTAATCCTTTTTTGGTTATCATTAAACATAAGCTTTTTTTTTAAAAAACCTTTTTTTAAATTAAACAATTAGGTTTTAGGTTTTCCTTGTAATTAACCCTTTAATTAGCCTTTTTTAACAAATTAGGATTAGGTTTTTGTTTTAGTTAGCAACTGAATTTTTGGCTTTTTTTTCATTTATTAATAAATTAAGTTAATTAACCTTTTTTTTTATTAAAGTTAGTTAGAATTAGGTTTGTAATTAACTTAAAATTATTTTCTACAAAAAAACACCAAAAACATTAACTTAGAATTTTAGGTTTTAATTCTTCCTTAATTTCTTTTTATTTATTCTTTTACATTTTAATTTCTAGAAAAATTGTATAGGTCGTATTATCAATGTAATAACGTAGATTTATCTTTTCTCGCATTTTTTTCTAATTATGTAATTGCTTTCGGGATGTAATAGTTTTAGGATTTCTTTTCCGCACTCTTCATTATTATGTAACTGCCCCAAAGCTCTGTAATAGCCTAAGTTTAAATTCGGCCTTTTTATTTTCAGTCCAAAATAATTATGTATCTGCAAAAGCCTTGTAATAGCTAGGACTTTAATTTCTCGCATTTTAATTTCCGCAAACTATAAACTGCTTAGATGAATGTTAATAGGATTGTATGGAAATACTAATTGAAAATTAAAACAGTAGATCACCTTAATTGCGCAAAGATTAAATAATTGAAATCAAACACATGCACATGCTCACTTTTAGGGTATGCCTCACTTGGTTGCCTCGGAAAACAATGGTCATGTCCCTCGAACATAGGGATACCCTTATCAAAGACCCTCGGTTAAAATCATCATAAAGATCATGGTCCCTCGATGTCCCTCGAAGTTGCCTACGGTATATGATCTTGTCCCTCGATGTTGCCTACGAATATATGATGACAGTCCCTTCGAAATGCTAAGGTATCCTTACATGTTGCCTTCAATGACCATTACGTCCCTTTTGAATTGACCCTTACAACTCCAACGACGGTGCTACCTACTCACTAATAGTAGGATAGCGCTGTCTAAAGGAAACAAGAACAGAAACAAATCTTTTTTCGAGTAGGTAGATGCTAGTAGGTACTTGCTCAAAACAAAATTTTTTACACCAAACACTTTTCAAACAAAGTTTTCAAAAACACTTCGTAACACTCTTGAGGACAAAAATAAGGTTTAAAACGAAGTAAAACAAAATTTTCAAAACAAACACACACAAGCAATTTTTAAAATATGTGCAAGTACCTAAGAGCCCATGGTAAACCTTGGATAGAAATGGTGCTAACACCTTCCCTTTCTATAATCTACCCCCCGTACTCAAAATCTCGAAAAAAGGAATTTTTCTGTGCTTTTTTCCTTTCCAGTTGGATAAAATAAAATTCGGTGGCGACTCTTGCTTACCGCGATATTTTGCAAACACAAAACGCAAAACGCAAACCAGTATTAAACAGTCGATTCTGCCACCGTATCACACCAGGACTAGACACTGATATTATGGTTCATAGCCTGCCGACAAAAGAGGACTGCCCTCCAGTAAAGAAGAAGGCATGTCGTATGCGTCCTGAAATGTCAGATAAGATCAAGGTAGAAGTTATGAAACAATTCAACACTGGGTTCTTAGTTGTCACCTCATATCCATAATGGGTTGCTAACGTAGTTCCGGTTCCTAAGAAGGAGGCAAGGTATGTATGTGTGTGGACTACAGAGACTTGAATAGGGCAAGCCCCAAGGATGACTTTTTGCTTCCCCACATTGATGTTCTGGTTGATAACACTGCACGGCATAAGATCTTCTCCTTCATGGACGGGTTCTCTGGTTACAATCAGATCAAGATGGCACCCGAAGACATGGAGAAGACAGCATTTGTCACACAATGGGGCACTTTCTGTTACAAAGTGATGCCATTTGGATTGAAGAATGCTGGGGAAACCTATCACCGAGCCACGATAGCTTTATTCCATGACATGATTCACCATGTGATAGAGGTTTATGTTGATGACATGATAGCCAGGTCCCAAACTAAAGAAGAGTATCTTGATCACCTATAAAAGCTGTTTGATAGGTTGAAGACGTACAAGTTGAGGCTAAATCCAAACAAGTGCACCTTTAGGGTAAGGTCTGGTAAACTCCTAGGTTTCATTGTCAGTGACAAGGGTATTCAGGTAGACCCTGCAAAGGTAAAAGCTATACAAGAAATGTTGACTCCTTGCACTGAGAAGGAAGTTAGAGGTTTCTTGGGACGCCTAAACTACATTGCTAGGTTCATTTCCCATCTAACTGATACTTGTGAGCCAATCTTCAAACTCCTGAAGAAATACCAAGTGGTAAAGTGGAATGATGAATTCCATACTGCCTTTGATAGAATCAAGGAATACCTTTAAGAGCCTCCAATTATGATGCCTCCGATTGAAGGAAGACCTTTGATAATGTACTTAACAGTGTTAGATAATTCAATGGGGTGTGTGCTGGGGCAGCATGATGAGTCTGGTCGAAAAGAGCATGCAATATACCACCTTAGTAAAAAGTTTATCGACTGTGAAACAAGATACTCACTGCTATAGAAAACTTGTTGCGCTTTGGCATAGGCTGCTCGCCGACTGAGAAAGTATATGTTGACACACACTACTTTATTGATATCCAAGATGGACCCAATCAAGTACATCTTCGAGAAGCCCGCTCTCTACAGAAGGATAGCAAGATGGAAAGTAATCCTGAACAAATACAATATTCAATACACAACCCATAAATAAATCAAGGGAAGTGTATTAGCGGATCATTTGGCGCACCAGGCCGTGAACGACTACCAGTCAATGAATTTTGAATTCCCAGACGAGAACATCATGTTAGTAACTGATTATGAAGAACCTGGACCGGATGAAGGACCTAAGAAAGGATCCCGATGGACTATGGTTTTTGATGGAGCTTCCAACGCACTTGGCAATGGCGTCGATGCTATAATCATATCTCATGAGGGCTATCATACTCCTTTCACCGACAGACTATGTTTCAACTGTACCAATAATATGGCTGAGTATTAAGCATGCATCATGGATCTCAAAGCTGCTATCGATCTGAGGATCAAGTTCTTAAGTGTTTTTGGAGATTCGGCCTTGGTAATAAGCCAAATCAAAGGAGAGTGGGAAATGAAGCATCATAATCTCATCCCTTACAAAGAACACGCGCTGACATTGCTTCCACACTTTGAAGAAGTCACCTTTGAACATTTTCCATGAGAAGAGAATCATTTAGAGGACACGCTAGCTACTATGTCATCCATGTTCAAGGTCAGATGAGACAACGAAGCTCCTCAGATCACTATTGAGAGATTGGATGAACCAGCCTACTGCTATAAGATTGATACTGAAGAAGTAATGGATAAACCTTGGTTCCATGAAGTGAAAAGGTATATCAAAGTTCAAGAATACCCTGAGGGGGCATCTGTCAACGATAAGAAGTTTCTGAGAAGGTTCTCTGCAAAGTTCTTCCTCAGTAATAGAATCCTCTACAAGCGCAACCACGACTCTACTTTACTTCAGTGTGTAGACAAGAGCGAAGTAGAGAGGATTGTGGCATATTTACATGAAGGTACCTTTGGCACCCATTCTAGTGGACACACCATGTCTAAAAAAATTCTACGGGCAGAATACTACTGGTCCACTATGGAAGCAGACTGTTATCAGCATTCCCGAATTTGCCACAAATGCCAGATCTATGCTGATAAAGTACATGTACCTCAGGTTCCCTTGAATGTCTTGACTGCTCCTTGGCCCTTTGCAATATGGGGCATCGACATGATCGGAGAGATTAGACCTACCACTTCCAATGGGCATCGCTTCATGAAGTGGGTTGAGGCAGCCTTTTTTGCTACTGTTACCAAGAATGTTGTGGTGCGATTCATCAAGCATAACCTTATCTGTCGGTATGGTGTTCCAAAAAGAATCATCATTGACAATGGTACAAATCTCAACAATAATATGATCACTGAACTCTTTAAGCAATTCAAGATCCAGCATCATAACTCTTCTCCTTACCGGCCGAAGATGAATGGCGCTGTAGAGGCTACTAATAAGAACATTAAAAAGATCATGCAAAAGATGGTGGTAACATATAAAGACTGGCATGAGATGTTACCATTTTCTCTTCATGGTTACCACACCTTAGCACGTATGTTGACAGGAGAAACACCTTTCTCTCTGGTGTATGGTGTTGTACCCCAATTTTTTCCCCTAGGATCCCTTCATCATACCATATTGATTCAATCACAACAAGATCATATTAGGGCTTTTGGTTCTCCTCCCTATTTTTAGCTTTGCTCTTTAAGGAATCACCAAGCACCTTGACTTGTTTTTCTTTTGTGATCATGCATGTTTTATTTTGGATTTCCTTTTAATTAATAAAATGCAATGTTGGTTTGTCTTACTTGTTAATAATGTTAGTAAAGGCAATGTGGCTTAGCAAGTTGATCCATGGGTTCATGAGTTTATTTCCATTCCCTAGTCAATAAAGCTTGAGAAATTCAAACCTCACTATTGAAGTTGTTTTGGAAGAAATGGAATGACAAGGTTTATTTTGGTTCACCACATTTCAAAGTTATCAAGATTGATTCAAAAGTACAAGGGGTTAATTGAAGAAGTTGTCATGGTTGGACAAGGCCTTGTTCCCATTGGTCACAAGTGCATATTTCTCTCAATTCTCAAGATATGGAAGTGGTTTTGGTTGCTATGAGTTATCATTATCATCCTCAACAACTTCTATCTACAAAGCAAAAGTGTTGGTACAAGAAGGTTGTTTAAAATTGTCAAAGTTCCTCAAATAATTTTCTTGATCTATGAGCTAGGATTTTGAACTTCAAAGAAGTATATATTGCTCATCTTTTGGTATTTTTGAGTTATTCCAAAAACATCCTTCTCTTGAAAGGGTTATTAACAAATCACTTCAAAAGTTTCAAGGATTTTTCATGTGGAAGAAACTTGAGGATGAAGAAAGATTACAAGTCCTCCAGATGAACCCCCAATTTCCCATGTGTGACTTCAAATGATCATAACTTGGTCAATTTTTATCACCTTGATCCCACTCATTTTCCAAAATGATTTTAAGGATGAGAACTTTATTCATTCTTTTATATGCAAAGTGAGAAAATATATGGAAGATGCTTTAAGGATACAAAAGATTATAGGTCATTCCATGATTTTTTGACAACTTCAACAATTCATAACTCTCTCAATTTTTGGATATTTTGAATCGTTCAAGTTTCAAAATGTTAGTCAAGATGTCCATTTCATGCCATCTTTTTTGGTCAAGAGCAAATTCTAAGAGGAAGGCCATGTTTGGATCCAAAACATTATAGGTCCCTTTTGAAGAAAAACTTGAAATATTTCTAAGTATGGAAAGTCAACCTCTTTTTCCCAACTTTGACTCATTGCAAATTTCAGCTCAAACATCCATTTGATTCCATTCTTTTCCCATTGCAAAGCTTGTAATCTCATCTTTCTAAAGCATCAAGAACCATACACTAAGACTCCTTGAGCTGAGAATGCCATTGATTTGAACTTGGTAACTTGAAACTGAAGTTTCTTCAAAAGTCAGAATTTGAAATCCTTGATTTAGCTTCTAAACATATTTTTTTCTGCGCGCTTTTTCTTCTAAACATGTTTAGTGAACCTCCAGAAGTGATTAGCACATCAAAACGTAAGGTTTGGTTGAGTTTTGATTAAAAATAGAAATCACACTTTTCTTGTTTGCAACTCCACACGAATTCCCTCCAAATTGCATCATTCACCCTTCCTTTTGATTCCATTTACTTCTCCTATAAATACATGAGCTATCTCATTCGTTTTCTCAAACTTGAACAGCCAAAATCACCCTGCCAAACTTGCTTCATAACTCAATTTTCTGCAACTTCGAAATCATTGTTCAAGCCTTTTTTTAATCCATTTTTTCTATCAATTCACCTTCCTTGATCTTCCCTGAAGCTAACAGAAGAAGAATTGAGCCTTGAAACCTTCTGAATTGATCTGACCAAGTCCATTTACAGAGCTCTACAACTGAACTTCAATAGGTAGATTTGTCCATCAATTCTTCCAAACTTTGATATCATTGTGAAGCTCTCATTGCCCGGGTTCTAGTTGCAACACTTGCTTTTAACTGGAAACACGTTTTTACCATGAAATTTCAAATCCCTTTTCAAAACTTCTCTTCCAAATTGCTTGAGTTACGGTTTATATAAATTTTTCGAGAAGGTATGGTTGTCTTCATCTTGATGAGACGAAGCGAATGAGATAGGTCTGAGCTTCTGATTTTACAGTTTGAGGGACCTGTGTTTCACGTTAGCTGGAGGTTGAAGATGACCAACGTGTCATCTTCCAACCAATGATGGCGTGACATTTGTATTTTTTTTAAAATCTGATTTATATGTGATTCAGTGCTTTATTCAGTAATGACCATGATATGCATAGCACGCCAGATCCCTTGGATTTGATTACTAATGTGTTTTGATTCTCATCCATTGGTCCACATTTTTTGACTTTATTTTATTTTCTGATTTTTATATTTAAATTGTTTTAAACTTCAAAAAATCATAGAAAATTCATTTCAAGTCCAAAATATCTGGAAAAATATGAAAAATAATTTTGATTTTTCTCTTTCTGATTTTAATTTTTTTACAATTTTATTGTGTTTTGATATTTTTTATAAATTTTCACTTTATTCAAATTGTTTTAAATGTTTAAAAATACTTTTATACATTTTTTAATTCTAAAAAAAATATAGAATGATCCAATGATATTGTGACAAATATTGGTGACCTCTTTTTTTTTCTGACTTTGTTATTTTATATCATTTTTGGTTTATTTGACTCATTTCTTTTAATTTTAAAAATAGTTTCTGACTTTTAAAAATTACCAAATTTTTTATAAAATCATTTTAGTTCATTTCTGATTTTTCTATGGTCTTACTTTTATTTTCTTGATTAATTTGAACATAGTTGATATTTTTCTCTCTTATTTCTATTTTAAAACATTTTAAAACCCTTTTTAATGCATATATTAAATGTAATATTATTTTGTGATTATTTTCTGGCTGATCTTGGGTTGAATTTTTGATCATGAACTTTGTTAATATCATTGGATCCATGGTGTTGAGTCTAACTCCATAAAAATGGATGAATGGTTTTAATAATAGTTTTATTATAATTTAATTCAAATGTGGTTTGTATATTCTTTCCCATCCTTCTTCATCTTATCCCTTTCTTATTGCACTAAGTGTTATTGGAGTATGATCTTTGTATCATGTCTCAAAATAAATGGTGCATAGATTGCTATTGACCGGCCTCAAAATAGGTGCCACTTCTATATAAGTCCACATATGATTGCTTAACATAGCGCTAAATTTTGTCCTGGTTCAAATAAATGATCATTTGTGGCCCAAACCTATGTTTGCAAGCCCAAGTATATTAATTTGATCTCTTTGATCCAATAACCTTGAGATTCATTGTGTGGAGGTTTTGGTTCTACCAATCCTCTAATGGATCTACATCACTTTTGGTCAACGCAGATCACTTAAATATTGTTGATCATTACATTTTATTTTTGAGGATTCCAAAATGGATGATATACTTGACAAAAAGCAAATGCAACTTGTTGTGTGGAGGCTTTGGTTCTACTAATCCTCTAATGAGTTCCAAATGCAAGTTTCAAGATGGTCATCCAACTAACCACTAATTACTAATAATTGACTTTATTTTTGTGTTTTTATTTTATGCTCTTTTATGTTATGCACCATTTACTTTAGAATTTATATTTCATGCTATTTTTCATCTTTGCTCACTTGAGCCCCTTTATATTCTTGTCATTTTTATTTTTCTCACTTGAGCTTTTCTTTTCTTTTTGAAGATACCTAATAATCAACATGAACCATAAAAAGCTTTAATGATACTTGGACTATTTGGTTACTATCCTTGGCATTATGGAGTATTAGACTTCTTGGACTTAGGATTAGAAACCTTGGCCTATGTTGGAGACCTTGTAACCTCAATTGATATTTTGTCTGGAGTTCTTGGGGTTTACATCGAGACATTGGATTATTTGTTTGTTTTGTGTACAGGTTATTGTGATTACATACTTTGTTTGTAATCTGGAATTCACCCGTATACAACCGTTACTCTGCCTAATTTTTGTGAAGACTTAATACACTTTAAGTTTGGTTTTCTCAAGAGGTCTAGTATCTTTACTTTCTTGGTTTCAATCCAAAGAATGGGAATTCTATTTTGGCTCATAATGTCAAGTATTGGTGTGATACAGTGGGAGAACTGACTTAGTTATTTTGCGTTTGATTGCAAATGTTGCGGTTAACAAGAGTCGCCACCAACTTTTCTTTTATCCAAAAGGAAAGGTGAAAAAGCACAGGAAAGACCTTTGAGATTATTTCTTGAATCGGGGGGGGGGGGGGGGGGGGGGGTAGATTATGAAAAGGGAAGGTATTAGCACCCTTTTTATCCATGGTTTTCCCTGGGCTCTTAGTTACTTTCTAGATCACTTGCTTTTGTTTGAAATTATGCTTTGTGTGTTTTTGAAAGTTTTTTGTAAATAGGCCAGTGTTTAGGCAAACTTTGTAATGATTCTCATTCGTAAGAATGTATACAAAGATGTTGATCTTTTGAAAATGTTTTCAAGTTTGTAAGATGTTTTGAAAGTGTAGGTGTTTGTTTTGAAATAGCAAGGATGTTTTGTTTTGAAATGGAGCAAGTAATTAGGAGCATTCTACCTACTCAAAATCCTTTCATGTTCATTTACTCTTTCCTTTAACATTGTTATCTTACAGTTGATTTGGTAAGTAACCCTATCTTTGGATGTAAACGGGACGGGCGTGGGTCATCGTATAACCATGATTAGAAATGTTGTAAGGTATCTTAGTATTCTCTTTTAGGGAGTAAGATCATTTGAAAGGAAATCTAGATAGCGTCATCGAGGGACTATGATCTTTATATTTTGCTTGTTTTTGCTAAGATACCTCACAGGCATACTATGGCCATTTTGTAAGGCAACCAAGTAGATTTTACCCTAAGGGTGCTTGTGTGCAAGTGTATTATTTTTCATGCTTGGTTTTGTCTTTGATTAGGGTTTCTAATTGATTGGTTTTAGTCTTTCTATACAAACCCTAATTACTAGCATTTGTATATAAAGCGATAAATTGCATAATTTAAAATTACTACGCTATTACAATACTTGTGGGAGGGGGTGTATAAATTACAAATGGGGATTGCTAGAAAATAAATCTAATTATCTATTACAACCATATTGAATTTGGATAAATAATGTACAAAAATGAGTAAATATACAAGAATGTAAAATGGAAAGAAAATAGACTTTTATTTGGATTTTTTAGGGAAAAGGGGTTTTGTTTTAACCTAATTAACTAAAAGAAAAATAATTAATTAAATTAGTGAAAAGTAGACTTAAATTTACTAGGGAAAGAATTTAAATAAAACCCTAATCTATTAATTGATTAAAAAAGAGATTAAGTTGATAAGAAGAATATTTTTGGTTTTTTTGTCTTAAAAATAATTTATAGTATTATAAAAAAATTTTGGTCTTTTTATATTTTAAAATAATATATTTAAATTATGTAAAAGAAAATAACTAAAAAAAACCTAGTTTCTAATTAAATTTACAAATCAATTAGTAAAATAAATAAAGTATGATTAAATAAAATATTTTTTGTGTAAAAAATAAATAAACTATATCAAAATATAATCTAATATTTTTATATTTTTTCTGATTCTTTTAGTATTAGATAAAATATTTAAGAAAACAAATAAATAAAAATGAGAGAAAGAAAATAAAATGGGACAGGGGTGTGAATAGCCAACAAGGGGGGTCAGAAGTGAGAAAAAAAAATATAAGGCCCAAGGGGATGAGGCCCAGCGCAGCAAACAAATGACAAAAATATGGAAAAATGTGAGAAAATAAGTAAAAGGGTACCACTGGGGCTCGAATCCAGGTCCCTATAGTCACAGGCGCGCACTTCTACCACTGGGTGGCTATACATTTGTTTATTAATATCAAACCATAAATATATATGGTAAACACGTTCCTGAAGACAACTCCATCTTCAACCTCACGCTCAACCTGAACCTCTGTATCTTTTTCAATTCTCAACCAAAATGAAAAATGTAAACAGGAAACTTGTGGCAAGTTTGCTCACGATTTCAGAAATGCAAAGCAATAAAATTATAGATCAAAGACAAATAAGAATTTTAATGACCCTAATCTGAACCCTAAAAATTTCAGAAACTTCAATCTTAAAATTCTCTAAGCTCAAGCAATATAAATGAAAACTATAGACATGGTTAGCTTTAGGGCAATGATATCTACATTTTTTATTCATAAATAAACCATTAATGATGCTTGTATGAAGAGTTCAAAGTTGAGATAACTTACCTTAAAACTGGAAATCGTGTTCTGCAAATGAGCACTCCTCAAGGTGTTGTGATGATCAGTATAGCTCCACTGAGGTCCCAGGAAGCTAATGCGATGATTAGCTTGGTTGGAGAGTGGTTGAAATGATCTGGAGAAGTCCACTTACAGTGCTCTATTTTTGAACTTGGAAATGGAGGAAGATGTTGTTACAGAACTGTAACAGGGGAATGGATGACTTCTAAATGATGTTCATAAGCTTTTGGAAGCAAGAAGCCAAGAAACACACGAGTAGTTTTTGGTTTTGGGATTTTTGGCCAGAATCTGCAACAATGGAAGTGTGAGATGAAAATATGTGTTCTTGGTGTTTTCAGGGCTCAAGCATGCGGGGATTTGTGGAAAATAACTTGTGTATGTATAAGCAAAAGGTCTTAGTGCTTGAGAGAGTCAGAAGTACAAGTTATAGGTTGATTTATATGTTACTTGATTTTGAAGAAAAGTGGGAAAACAAGTTTCAATGTGTAGTACAAGAATGGGATGGGTGATTGTAAGTGTTGAGATCAACTTCTCTTGAGTTATAAGACATGTATGATCAAAAGAGAACAAGTGCAAGGCTCAAGAACAAGTTTTATGCAAAAAGCTACTTTATCAAAATGGCATTGTGTACTTTCTTCCCAAAATGGATATAAAGCATGGCCTTGCATTGAATGCTTGAACTGAGACCTCTAACAGTTGTGCAAGCAGTTAATTATGGAGTGCCTAACAAGTTTTAGGCCTGTAAAGTAGAGATTATGCAGCATAGGTTTGAAATTTGAATCTTGTTCATCATAAAATGACTTGTAATTCTAGTGTGAAAACCCTAACTTTATCTCTTCGATTATCCCTACTCAAAAATGATCTCAAGGAGTTCTTGGAAATTTTGGAAATCTTGTAATATGCTCTACAACCCCTTTTTGAATCACTTTTGAAAATTCCCCTTGGAACTATATGAAAAAGTGTCATGAAGTTAGGTCAAAATCCTGACCAAATTAGGGCAAAATTTCACTAAGTGTTTTGTTTCATGACCATGTGTTCTTAAAATTATAACTTGAGATCCAAGCACTTTTGGAAGGAGTTGTGTAAAGAAATGTTTTATATTTCATAGAGATATACAACTTTAATGTTGAAAGTTTCTTTTGAATCATCTTGCATCATGGTGAAAATTTTGCTCAAAGTTGTGAAAAAATAAGAAATTTCCAACACTTAGAAAAATTTCTAAGTTTAGAAATTTTAACTTTTCAAAATAAAATCTTGAATTTTTGATTTCTTGATGAATAAGTTTCATATTTTGACATGCTTTGATGAATTGTGATCTTTGACATTTGATTTTGACCAAACAGTCAAAGTTTGACTTTTTAGTATACAGTTGACTTTTGATCAGTTGACTGAAAATTCATCTGTCAATCCATTGGACTTGAGCAATGTTTTGAGCCATGTAATTAGGTCAAAATGATTCAATTGTACTCTTGAGATCATGCCTTAAACCAATTGATCATTTGCTAGGTCAAAAATAAGAAATTGCCCTTTCCCAGTCAAAACCCTAATTTTGACCATTTTGCCCTTTTGAAGATTTGATCAAATTTCTTGAGGAATTGTGGTCCAAACTTAATCAAATGATACATATGAGTTTAAAATGTTGATGTGGATCAAAAATTATGAAGTTTGACTGTAAATTGTCTACAGTTGACTTTTTCCCCAATAATGTTGATTTTTAGGTCAACTGCTCAATTGACTGAGCAAAAGTGTGATCCAAAGCTTGAAAATTGACATGAGTAATCTTGAGGGTCCATAATGATCCATGAAAGTCATATGGGGAATTGGAAGTTCAAATATCCTTGTGCAATCTGAAACCCTAATTTTGGTCATCAGTGCTTAAGGAGGTGTCTTGAGCTGATCAACCCTAGTGCAGTCTTGAGCCAAAGGAGATCTTGTGAGCAAATTCTAGATAACTGGGAGGAAAAATTTTGGGGTACAACAGCTGCCCTTTTTCAATCTTCTTAAGCCTGAAGAGTTATATTGGCGAGTTTTGCCATTCGTGACTCGAAGGTGGAAGATGATTGGACATTAGAGTGCCCAGAAATTTGCACTCGGTGATGTGATGGTTGATGGTATAGGGAATGGGTTTAAATATGCCATTAAAAATGATTGCTGAGAGTTGAATCTGAATGAGTATCAGGATGGCATCCGTTTTTGGAGCGTATCTGAACTGTATCTGAAAGTTGAATCTGAATGAGTATCAGGATGGCATCCATATCTAGAGCGTATCTGAACTGTATCTAAGAGTTGAATTCAAATGAGTATCAGGATGGCATCCGTATCTGGAGCGTATCTGAACTGTATCTGAAAGTTGAATCTGAATGAGTATCAGGATGGCATCCGTATCTGGAGCGTATCTGAAATGTATCTGAAAGTTGAATCTGAATGAGTATCAGGATGGCATCCGTATCTGGAGCGTATCTGAACTGTATCTAAAAGTTGAATATGAATGAGTATCAGGATGGCATCCGTATCTTGAGCGTATCTAAATTGGATCTGAAAGTTGAATCTGAATGAGTATCAGGATGACATCTGTATCTGGAGCGTATCTGAACTGTATCTGAAAGTTGAATCTGAATGAGTATCAGGATGGCATCCGTATCTGGAGCGTATCTGAATTGTATTTGAAAGTTGAATTTGAATGAGTATCAGGATGGAATCCGTATCTGGAGCGTATCTGAACTGTATCTGAAAGTTGAATCTGAATGAGTATCAGGATGGCATCCGTATCTGGAGCGTATCTGAACTGTATCTGAAAGTTGAATCTGAATGAGTATCAGGATGGCATCCGTATCTGGAGCATATCTGAAATGTATCTGAAAGTTGAATCTGAATGAGTATCAGGATGGCATCCGTATCTGGAGCGTATCTGAACTGTATCTGAAAAACCTTTAAACATTGTTAATGGTAGCTATTGATTAACTTTATCCTGAAAAGGGTAAAATGTTAGCTAATATGCAATGTCATATTGTATGAAATGCATGGTATAATGAGATTGTGATACATTCATTTTTGTTATCGATTTTTATGATATATGGATGCGATGTATGCATACGTGAGCTAATCTGCTATACTGTTTGTTGGATTGGGGAAAATAAATCCCCAACTGCTGCTGAGGATACAGAGTGTAAGTCTTCATGCTTTGAAGTGTTGATGAATTTCCACTTAGAGAAATAAACTTTGTTGTAAGGGAAAATTTTGTGTACTGCTTGTAAAATCCTGTTGGGGAATCCTGAGAAATTTGGCGACTTCTACCAGGGAGTGATAACTGGAAGTTTTATTCCTCTGGGGATTAAACTGCACACTGTGGGGGATTTTATGGAAATAGCTTAGAGAGATTTCTCTATTTCTTAAAGCCATTAGTGATTGTCTTTCTATTTTGTTCATTTGTAAACGGTAGTTACATTCAAATGCATATGTTCAAAAATAAATCATTGAACTTTTTTATAAAAAAAAACATAAGAGTAAAGAAAAACAGATAGTTTTGTACTTTCAAAGGGATATCTTTGTATTGACTTTGAGTAAGTATTTTTGTACAATGAGACAAACATTCTAGTAAGAGAATACCGTCGTAAAAAATGAAAATTTGATACAAAGAAAAGATAGCTATGTGAAATAATCCCATGGGGTTCCCATTCTGCTATTGCCTTCGTGTCTCTGAGCATCTTATCTATTTGTTGCCTTGTCCGAAGCTGATTGAATTGATTAGAACCTTCGAGTTTGCAGGTTGTCCGTAAGGTGATCCAATAGGACATAGTCATATGCTTTAATTCCCTAACTTTTTCCTAGACCGCCCTTTCGGGTTTTCGGTCCACCGGGATACCCTTTTTTTCCCAAGCCGCCCTTTCAGGTTTTCAGCTTGCCGGGTGTACAAAATTTTTTGTTTTATCCCTAATTTTTGCCCGAACCTTTTTGGTTCGCCAGGATGCCTTTGTTTTGCCTAGGTGTGTCAACCTAGCGGGTCTCTTATGCGTAGTATATTTTGACTATGTCCGCGTTCACAGGGTGCGGCAGGTCGTCGCCATCCATAATGGTTAAGATCATTGCTCCACCAGAGAATATGCTTTTGATTACAAATGGTCCTTCGTATGTAGGAGTCCATTTTCCCCTGGGATTACCCTGCGGTAGTATGATACATTTGATCACCAGATCCCCGACTTGATACACTTGGCGTCTGACCTTTTTGTTGAAAGCCTTGATCATCTTTTTTTATACATTTGACCATGATAGACAACAGTAAGCCTTTTCTCATTAATCAAGTTCAGTTGATCAAGTCAAGTCTGGATCCAATCATCTTCGTTCAGACCTGCATCCTTCATGATTCTCAGAGAGGGGATCTGGACCTCAATAGGCAAGACAACTTCCATGCCATATACCAAAGAGTAAGGTGTTTCCCTGATTGATATGCGTGTTGTGGTACGATAACCATGGAGAGCGAATGGTAGCATCTCATGCAAGTCTCTGTATGTGACTGTCATTTTCTGTATGATCTTTTTGATGTTCTTATTTGCGGCTTTGACAGCACCATTCATCTTTGGTCGGTAAGGGGAAGAATTGTGGTGCTGGATCTTGAATTGCTCGCACAGGGTGGTGATCATAGTATTGTTAAGATTCGTACCATTGTCAGTGATGATTCTCTCCAGGATACTGTACCGACAGATGAGATTCTGTTTGATGAATCAGGCTACAACATTCTTGGTAACAGAAGCGAAAGAAGCCGCCTCAACCCACTTCGTGAAATAGTTAATGGCCACCAAGATGAAGCGGTGTCCATTAGAGGTTGTTGGCTTGATTTCACCAATCATGTCAATGCCCCACATAGAGAAGGACCAAGGAGCCATCAAGACATTCATAGGAACCAAAGGTACGTGCACCTTGTCATCATAGATTTGACATTTATGACAAGTTCGAGAGTGTTGATAGCAATCTGCTTCCATGGTAGACCAGTAATAACCTGCCCGTAGGATTTTCTTTGTCATCGTATGCCCACTGGAATGGGTGCCAAAAGTGCCCTCATGTAGATCAGCCATGATCTTTTCTGCCTCAACCATGTCTATGCAACAGAGCAAAACAGAGTCATAGTTGCGTTTGTAGAGAATGTCGTTACTAAGGAAGAACTTAGCAGAGAATCTCCTTAAGAACTTCTTATCATTGACTGAAGCTCCTTTTGGATATTCTTGAGCCTCGAGATACCTCTTGACTTCGTGAAACCAAGGTCGGTCCACTACTTCTTCAGTATTAATCTCGTGACAGTGAGATGGTTCATCCATTCGTTCAATGCTGATCTGGGGAGCCTCATTATCTCATTTAAGTTTAAACATGGATGACATTGTGGCTAGTGCGTCTGCTAGCTGATTTTCTTCTCGCGGGAAATGCTCGAAGGTAATCTTCTCAAAATATGGGATCAATGTCAACATATGTTCTTTGTAGGGGATAAGGTTAGGGTGTTTGGTGTCCCATTCCCCTTTGATCTAGCTGATGACCAAAGTTGAATCTCCGAATACATTTAAGGATTTGATCCCCAAATCTATGGCAGCTTTGATACCAAAAATGCATGTTTCGTATTCTTCCATGTTATTTGTACAATTAAAGCAGAGTCTTGCCGTAAAGGGAGTATGACATCCTTCAGGAGATATGAGTATAACACATATACCATTGTTGAGTGCGTTGGATTCCCCATCAAAAACCAGGGTCCATCGGGATCCTTGTTCAGGTCAGTCATATGGTCTGAATTCTCCACAGTTGTTTACCATCATGATGTCTTCATCTAGGAATTCGAACTTCATGGACTGGTAGTCATCCACAGCTTGATAAGCAAGGTGATCAGCTAGTACACTGCCCTTTATTGCTTTCTGGGTAGTATATTGTATGTCATATTCTGTCAGGATCATCTTCCATCTCGCTATTCTCCCAGAGAGGCCAGGTTTCTCGAAGATGTATTTTATTGGATCCATTTTAGATATCAATAAGGTAGTATGGGTATGCATATACTGTCTTAGCCGGCGAGCAGCCCATGCCAGAGCACAACAAGTTTTCTCGAGCAGTGAATATCTGGTTTCACAGTTGGTAAACTTTTTGCTCAGGTAATAAATAGCATGCTCTTTTCGGCTAGAGTCGTCATGCTCCCCCAGCACACACCCCATTGAATTTTCTAAAACAGTTAGATACATGATAAAGGGTCTTCCCTCGACTGGTGGCATCAAAACTGGAGGCTCTTGTAGGTATTCTTTGACCTTGTCGAAGGCAGTTTGGCACTCATCATTCCATTTGACTACTTGATCTTTCTTCAATAATTTGTAGATTGGTTCACAAGTGGCTGTTAAGTGAGAAATGAATCGGGCAATGTAGTCTATCCGTCCTAAGAATCCTCTGACTTCCTTCTCAGTACGAGGAGAAGGCATTTCTTGTATTGCTTTCACTTTGGCAGGATCCACTTTGATACATTTACCGCTAACGACAAAGCTTAGGAGTTTACCAGACCTTACCCCAAATGTGCATTTATTCGGGTTTAACCTCAGCTTGTACTTCTTTAGCCTCTCAAATAATTTCTGCAAATGACCAAGATGCTCTTCTTCTGTTTGAGATCTGGCTATCATGTCGTTCACATAGACCTCTATTTCATGATGTATCATGTCGTGAAATAGAGCTACCATGGCACGTTGATAGGTTGCCCCAGTGTTCTTTAACCCGAATGGCATAACCTTGTAGCAGAATGTGCCCCATTGTGTGACAAAGGTTGTTTTTTCCATGTCCTCAGGCGCCATTTTGATTTGGTTGTAGCCTGAGAAACCGTCCATGAAGGAAAACACTTTATGCTGTGCCGCATTGTCAACTTGAATATCAATATGGGGAAGTGGGAAATCATCCTTAGGGTTTACCCTATTCAAATCTCTATAGTCCACACACATTTGTACCTTGCCGTCCTTTTTGGGCACGGGAACAACATTAGCAACCCATTGTGGATAGGAAGTGACGGCCAAGAATCCGGCGTTGAATTGTTTCATGACTTCAGTTTTAATCTTCTCTGACATGTCTGGTTGCATACGACGGACCTTTTGTTTTACCGGAGGGCAGTCTTCTTTTGTAGGTAGATGATGTACTACGATATCTGCATCAAGTCCTGGCATGTCTTCGTACAACCAGGCAAAGACCTCAACACAATCGTGTAGTAACTGAATCAGACGCTCTTTGACACTGGGTTCCAAATTGGCACCCACCTTGACTTCTCTCTTGTCCTCTTCGGTACCTAGGTTAATTGTGTCCACTGGTTCTTCGTGGGGCTGTATGGTCCTCTCTTCTTATTGTAGTAACCTGGCGAGTACCCCTGGTACTTCACAATCTTCCTCACCTTCGTCTTTGGCTTGGTAGATTAGTTTTTCAGAATCATAGAAGGCCATAGCATGATCGTTACCCATGGGATCCCGAACGGATGTAGATCTGCAATTTGAATATGAGTGTGTGTAAGAGTATAGCTATCTTTGAAAGAAATGAAAATGTAAAAATAAAAACAATGAGCACAAAGTTTGTATGCAAAAACGTCCATGATTCATTGATGTCATATGGAAATGAGATAATAACCCTTACAAATGGACCATTGTGCCTCGGGTAAGACACAAGGTTTTAAGAGTCTGAATTGTTTAATATTATAGATCCGACAAAATTTAAGACAAATTACTGTTGGATAAAAGTGATTGGGACAAAATCTCTAGCTTCCCAGTTGTTGATACTTCCATTGACAGTTGGGAAAATCCAATTCTCCAGGTTATAACTGTCTTTATCATCCTCTATTGCATTGACTTCATGGTTGTTGATCTTCAAGGGTGGTCCTCCGGCACGAGCACGGCGTACAGCTTTCTGGGCTCCTAAAGTGAAACCCAAACCAAATTTGTCATATTTGTATGGGATATCTGGGAGTTGGCCCCAAATAGTGCACCCACCTTCTTCGATCACTACCTTGGCATCTTTCAAAGACGACATCTTGAGCGGAGGCCTTGTAATCTTTGAGACTTGGGAAACAACCTTGGTTACCACAACAGTTTGCGGGACTTCTTTAAAGTGCTGGAATGGAGTTTCAATAAATTCACCATCTAATTCCACATATCTGAAAGAATTTAGATGACTGGCCATATACTCTTCTTCTTCATGAACAGTGATGATTTTCCTCTGAATTGGATATTTCAGCATTTGATGCAACGTAAAGGTAACGACACCAGCATTGTGAATTCACGGTCGGCCTATTAATCAGGAATATGAAGGGCGAATATCCATTACATAAAAAGTTGAATCAAATGTTTGGGTTCCAACTCTTATGGGGATGTCCACTTCCCCATGCACCATCCTTTTTGAGCCATCGAAGGCCCTCACCACTATGTTGCTAGGTTTCAAGGTCAATCCTTCACAGTCAAGCCTATCAAGATCCTTTTTAGGCAACACATTCAGAGACGAACTGGTATCAACTAAGACATGAGCCAAGGTTGTGCCCCTGCATTCGACTGAGACATGCAATGCCTTGTTATGCTTCCTGCCCCTTGGCGCTAAATCAGCATCCGAAAAACCTAAACCATTATCTGCAGCCAAGATGGCTACGCAGTCCTAGAACTGATCGGCAGATTTTTCTTGGGGTACATGGGCAGTTTTAAGGAATTTTACCAAGGCCTTTGCATGAACCTCGGAACATAACAATAAATCCTGCATGGAAATTTTTGATGGGGTTTGCCCCAGTTGTTCGACTATGTTGTAGTCGCTTCTTTTTATAATCTTTAGAATTTCCTCCATCTCTTATCGGGAGGTCTCATGGATAGCTACTGATTGTGCCTTCATCCGGACGGGCTCAACCAAAATACCTTTGCCTTGAGTCTCGGTTGACTCGGCAGTAGGAATGTCAGTAAGGGTGATAACAGGGGCCACAGCAGTTTTGTCAACAGGAGTATCAGTAGAGATGATTGCAGGATTGGGAATAGCCTTTGGAGGAGAAACAACAACAGGAATGATTACAGGTCCAGAAATAACTTTTGGAGGAGCAATTTTTGGAGAGAATACCCTTCCACTTCGGGTTATCTTGCTATTCCCTGCGATGTTACTGATATCGTAGTCAACTTTCTTAGAACTTGAATTTTCAGCAGCTGGCCAATCTTGCTTGATACTGTGATAGTAGACATCACCTCCATAATTCCATGGGACGGTTTTGTCTGACGAATACGGGATTGGTCCAGGCATTGTAATTATCAACGGAGCTACTTTAGGAACTGATGTAATTCTAACGGGTCTTTTGGTGGAGACCCTGGAAGAATTGGCGGAAATGGTCACTATGGAAACATCATTATAAGAAACAGTTGGAATAGAAGTCTTCTCGAACAAAATCTCTGTGTCATTTATTAGGCATTGAACGCCTGCTTTTAACAAATGACAACTGGTTGGTGAGGATAAATAGAAATGATAGCTTTCATCACAGCCTGGGAATACACCGGCATTTAACAAGTTCTTTTTGATAGTCAGGAGTGGGATCACAAGTTCATCAACCAAAGTAACAAACATATCTTCCTCAACGGCGTTGACATCACGGTGGTGCTTGGGCATGGGGGAAGTGATAACATTGGGAATTTCTGGGGCATCGAATTCAATCTCTTTGGCTTCAAGAAGGTCTTGTACCTTGTTTTTCAGAGCCCAACAGTTGTTAGTGTCATGGCCAGGACTCTCGGAATGGTATGCACAACGGGCATTAGGATGATAATGAGGAGAGGTTGTGTTAGGATTCTTTGGAGCTTCTTTCAAAGTCACTAGATAGGATCTTAACAAATGTGGCAATACTTGAGATAGTGTCATATTAATTCGGGTGAACTGTCGGACTGGTCTTTCTGTTCTTGGTTGGTTGCTTCTTTGCTGAGCAGGTGCATGTTTAGGAATCATGACAGCCCTCACCATTGGACGGTGTTCAGTCCTATCTTGATTTCTGAGAATATACAGCAACAACTTCTTTTTTTCCAATAAATGGTTTTCTTACAGCGGTAGAGGATGCGTCCTTTTGAATCTTTGCATTCTTTATCCTGGCTTCCACACTTTCTCCGGTCAATATCAATTCGGTAAAACCTGTCGAGGAACTCCCAATCAAGTGATTAAAGAAAGGACCGGACAGGGTACCCAAAAACATGACTACTAACTCTCTTTTAGATAGGGGAGGATGAACTCTTCCTGCTAAGTCCCTCCATTTTTTAGCATAGTCTTTGAAGCCTTCACTTGAAACCATGGCCATACTCTGGAGTTGAGTAAGGGTGGGAGCAAGTTCTGTGTTGTATTGGTATTGTTTGTAAAAGGCAGCGGCAAGATCTTCCCAATTATGAACATTGGCTCTTTCTAGCTGATAAAACTAATCAAGTTGAGTTCCGGACAGACTGTCTTGAAAGAAGTGTACCCATAAATCCTTGTCTGCTGTGTGAGGCTGTATTTTCCTCACATAGGACTGGAGATGCATTTTGGGACACGAAACTCCATCGTATTTGGCGAACACCGGTGCCTTGAATTTTGGTGGAATAACAATCCCAGATACTAAACCCAACTCCTCAAAGTCCAGTCCAGGCACTTTTTGAATTTCCATTGAACTTAATCGTTCTTCCAGATGCTTATACTTGTCATCGGTCGGAGGATATTGTTCATCAGAATAATCTTCTTCTTCCTCTTCCTCTTCTGAATCTGGATGGGCCACTGTTTCCTTGCCTTTCACTTCTTGATTACCTTTCTCACCAGACGACGTTGCATAGTCTAAGGTCTGTCTAGCTTGTCCGTGAAATCTTCTTCCTATATTTAGAACTCCGGTTATTTTCTTTGTTTTCTTTTTCTTCTCTTCAACTAGCAAGGTCTTAAACTCTTCCTGTCCTTTAGCTAGAGTTAAGAACATCTGTTGGAACTGAGCATTATGCGCCTGGAGGTCTTTCACCGTTTGCTCGAGATCCATCTTACTAAAATAAATAGTAGAAAGATGAGGAGACTTGTTGCAAGAAAACTGCTTATGTTATGATGAATGGTAAATGCATATGCAATGATTTCAAGGAACTTAGAGATTTAAAATCGTTTTAGACAAAAAAGGAAACACGCGTTATATTAATAAATTAAAGCTTGAGTACATAAATGCCTCTTTGGGAAAAAATACAAAAACTTTAAGATGAAAAGGTTGTACGCATCCTCTTTGGTGCGATGTAGGCATTCAGAGTCCGCTCCTCATGAAGTTGCTTAGTGAGTTCCAAAACCTTCTTCTCACTGGCGCAGAATTGGGATTCGAAAGTGTCTCGCTCCCCCTTAAGTTGTATCCAATCCCTTTGTAAGTCTTCAAGAGAGGTGGACATGTCAGGATGCAGGACAGTGTATGGAACATCTCCTTCCATAACAGGCTCTATGATTACTGGGAGAATGGAGGGGTAAGGCATCATAAGGCTTTGAGCAC
This sequence comes from Vicia faba, assembly GCA_948472305.1. Lineage (NCBI taxonomy): Eukaryota > Viridiplantae > Streptophyta > Magnoliopsida > Fabales > Fabaceae > Vicia > Vicia faba. Next base: position 1,484,267,599 of record OX451738.1, read on the forward strand.
GAGCTCGTACCCATTTGAGGTAAGGCTCAAGAGGGATGGAATTCGTATGCCCCAATGTCTTGCTATCTACCTTGTTCAACATCCTCCAAGCTCAGATAAACCTTTGACGGTGACCTTGATCGTTGTTCTCGTAGTCAAATACCAAAACTTGAATGAGCATCTCATGTGGGCCATCCCTTCGGGCATAACCAAACTGTCTTAAGGCTAAGAAAGGGTTGTAGGTGATACCTCCTCTAATGCCAAGTAAAGGGACATTATGGAATTCTTCATAACGGTCTACAATAGTAACATTCTCTATGGATCGGGAACATCAATGAATGTCTGATTGTTTGAGCGTCATCAACCTTTGTAACCACCTTTAACCTTGCTTGTTCTTTAATACATATTGGGGAAGATGTGAAATAAACCATCTTGCCAATAGAGGAGTACAACACATAAGGATACCTATTTTCATCATAATGCGAGTGTGAAAAGAATGTAGGATGTCCCATAGCAAAGTAGGCACCGGGTTGCGGGACATGAAGATTTTGACGACGTTCACATCTATGAGTTGATCAGGATTTGGAAACAAAACCATCCCATAGATGAGGAGAGCTATAATTTCTTCAAAATCTTGCAAGTCTAAGGAGTTCCAATAGTTCTAGGATTTCTCAAATAAGAACTTCGCTAAGAAACCTTTGACACCACTCCTTGTTTCCCAATTGGTTGTGATATCAGATGGTTGCAAGTGTAGAGCTTGAGCAATCTCTTATGGCTTTGGATCTCTTTCCATACCGTTGAAAGGTAGTTGATTGAGAATGGGAATCCTCAAGAGTTGGGAGAATTCTTCCAAAGTTGGCACACAAGTTGATAATCGGGAAATGTGAAGCAATGGTGTAGAGGATCAAATAATTGGAAGAGCATCTTCATCATATCTTCATCAGTTTTGGAAGTAACCAAGTTTAGGAGACGACCATGTCTTTCGGTGAATGGAGAATTCTCAGGAATCCTTGATGCTAACTCTTTGAGTTGAGGAGGAATCCTTACGAGATTGACTTGAATGGTTTTCCTGCGAATAGAATCCATGTCCTACAAAACAGAAACAAAGATAAATCCCATAAATCCTTGAAATGGTTAGTGAGTATGAGTATAATGTTATGATGTTCATGATGTTATGTACAAGTAAATATACACAAACAAAGCAAACAAGTCCTTAGGTTTAGGCTTGCATGGAGTTTTATAGGTAAGTACCCTCTTGAAGTTTAGTTGGCTTAAAACCTTTCCTAGCAATAGTAATCGGGTTCTAAGGAGCTCAATATCACTGGTTTGTTTCCTTGGTCATTGTTTCAGCACAAGCCTCTTTATTGGAGACCGAAATATCCCAAAAAACCAAACCTCAATGAGTGTAGTATCGAGTATCTACCAACTTCAGACTGCACCAAAGTCGGTCATCTCACTATGTCCTAATGGCCAAGTTGGTCAAGTAAAGCTTCTAAAAGTTCATTGGTGCTTCATGACATCACTCGGCGGCCCCGTATTCTCCTTTATTAACTCAAGGGCTACCGGTACCCACAAATATGTCGCACTAACGTAGCTATTGTTTAGACCATGTCAATATACCCTGCACAGTTTCCATAATGTATTCCTACTTACCTATAAGGTATCCCAAATCCGGGTAGAGGATTCAAACCCAAACAAAGAACCAAAATGTAAAGCATACAAGTCAAACAATAAAATCAAATAAATGTGATCTAACCCTAAGGTAACCCCACTTTTAGAATTTCCCCAGCAGAGTCGCCAGTTTTGTGATACGATCGGAGAACTGACTTGGTTATTTTGCGTTTGATCGCAAATATTGCGGTTAGCAAGAGTCTCCACCGACTTTTCTTTTATCCAAAAGGAAAGGTGAAAAAGCACAGGAAAGACCTTTAAGATTATTTCTTGAATTTGGGGGGGGGGGGGGGGGGGGGGTAGATTATGAAAAGGGAAGGTATTAGCACCATTTTAATCCATGGTTTTCCATGGGCTCTTAGTTACTTGCTAGATCACTTGCTTTTGTTTGAAATTATGCTTTGTGTGGTTTTGAAAGTATTTTGTAAAGAGGTCATTGTTTAGGCAAACTTTGTAATGATTCTCGTTCGTAAGAATGTATACAAAGATGTTGATCTTTTGAAAATGTTTTCAAGTTTGTAAGATGTTTTGAAAGTGTAGGTGTTTGTTTTGAAATAGCAAGGATGTTTTGTTTTGAAATGGAGCAAGTAATTAGGAGCATTCTACATACTCAAAATCCTTTAATGTTCATTTCCTCTTTCCTTTGACATTGTTATCTTACCATTGATTTGGTAAGTAACCCTATCTTTGGATGTAAACGGGACGAGCGTGGGTCATCGTATAACCATGATTAGAAATGTTGTAAGGTACCTTAGCATTCTCTTTTAGTGACTAAAATCATTTTAAAGGCAACCTAGATAGCGTCATCGAGGGACTATGATCTTTATATTTTGCTTGTTTTTGCTAAGATACCTCACATGCATACTATGGCCATTTTGTAAGGCAACCAAGTGGATTTTATCCTAAGGGTGCTTGTGTGCAAGTGTATTGTTTTTCATGCTTGATTTTGTCTTTGATTAGGATTTTCTAATTGATTGATTTTAGTCTTTCCATACAAACCCTAATTACTAGCATTTGTATATAAAGCGATAAATTGCAGAATTTAAAATTACTATGTTATTACAATACTTGTGGAAGGGGTGTACAAATTACAAATGGGGATTGCTAGAGAATAAACATAATTATCTATTACAACCATATTGAATTTGGATAAATAATGTACAAAAATGAGTAAATATACAAGAATGTAAAATGGAAAGAAAATGGACTTTTATTTGAATTTTTTAGGGAAAAGGGGTTTTGTTTTAACCTAATTAACTAAAAGAAAAATAATTAATTAAATTAGTGAAAAGTAGACTTAAATTTACTAGGGAAAGAATTTAAATAAAACCCTAATATATTAATTGATTAAAAAAAGAGATTAAGTTTATAAGAAGAATATTTTTGGTATTTTTGTCTTAAAAATAATTTATAGTATTATAAAATATTTTTGGTCTTTTTATATTTTAAAATAATATATTTAAATTGTGTAAAAGAAAATAACTAAAAAAAACCTAGTTTCTAATTAAATTTACAAATCAATTAGTAAAATAAATAAAGTATAATTAAATATTTTTGTGTAAAAAAATAAATAAACTATATCAAAATATAGAATTTTTTTTATTAATAACCATGTATTAAAAAAATATTTCGCAAATAACCGGGTTTCGGAAAAAATTACGCAAATAACCATGTTTCAGATGGCTCCACAAAGGAGGAGCCATCTCAATTGGCGCATGCACCTAGGGTTTTGCCCTAGGCGCCATCTCACTTGGCGCCTCCCTTGTCTTTTAGCCAAGTGAGATGGAGCATGCTCCTTAAAAATGAGAGGAGGCGCCATCTCACTTGGCGCCTAGGGCAAAACTAGGGTTTTTTGCTGTTTTATAAATAATTCGTCCGTTTCTTTGAAATTTCTCACACTTTCTCGCACTGTATTTTTATTTTGTACTCCCTTATTTACGTAATGACATCGCCTATGATTTTTAGCAGAGATGGTTACGTTATATTCTCCGCCACGAAACCTGCGATGAAAATGAAATTCTGGCACATTCACTCCATGGAGCGTCTGAAGCGGGAGTTGATGCGGTGGCTAGATGGAGACATCGCCGAGGGGGGAAAAATTCGAAGGATCCAGAGAAAACGAACAACAACCTCGCATGCGACAGGAAGACCTAATGTGTGGTTGGAGGAATTCAAAACAGACAGTGATGTAATGCTGATGATGCATGGGTCAGATGAAATTGTGTTAACAGTTGTAATTTCCTAGATTGAATATCGTTAATCATTGTTGTACGTGAAAACCCTAATGTAATTTCCTATATTGAATTTCTTAAATTGTGTTAACAGTTTTATTAACAGAAAACCCATAATGTTTACAACACAAATATTGAAAAGATTTATTGTATTACAAAATTTATGTGGTCGAGCCAGACGCCCAATTCGGACAGTTTTTGCGATTGTGTCCGACCTGACGGCATAAACCACACTTTCTTTCCAACCTGTCAAGATCGTCCATTTCTGTTGTGATGCGCCTGCTTTTGGGACGACCCTTCTTGTTCCTTCGCATTTGGTCATTGTGGCAAACTATATCGCCGTTGTATTCAGGCCAATAGCCGGTTTTGCCACCAAAGGAAAGTTGTTGTTGTAAACAGTGAGCAACGTTTCAGATTTATAAACGTTTGAGAGCAGTTGAAGCGCATCTTGATGGGTATGAGCACAAGCGGCAATGACATGAGAGCAAGGCATACGAAAAGCTTGAAACCTGCCACAATCGCACCATTGAGAAGGTAAAATGACCCTGTATTCTTGTCTTGCCAGGCCTTCATTATGGTCGATTGTCTCTTTCACAATGAAGTTGTGGCTATGGCGGTCAAACCGTGTAACCATGTGAGTGTTGGCTTTAGCACTTTCAGCCTTAATGTATTTCATACAGCTTTCACTCCATAGTTGTCCTGATTGCAAGACCGCATACCACATTTCACCTCTTTTGGCAAATAACGCAGCCATCCTAAAATACGTGGATTTCACCAAGGCAGTGATGGGGAGGTTTCGTATGCCCTTGAATACCCCATTCATTGATTCAATAAGATTTGTTGTCATATTCCCCCATCTTTGGCCATTGTCGTATGACCTAGTCCACTTTTCGACTGGTATATTGTCGATCCACGTACCGGCTTCTGGGTTAGACAAACGGATCTCGTTGCGGTAATATTTGAATGTGGGTTGTGTCAGTGCGTATCCCGCATTCATCACCGCTTTCCTCAATGTTTTGTCCTTGACCTCCCTCGAGAAATTCTGGACGATATGCCTGACGCAATAGACATGCGTAGAAGGAGGGTCATGCCAACCATTTGCTGGATTATTATAGGCATTTTCAATGGAGGCATGCCTGTCCGAGATCAAACAGAGATCTGGTTGAGGAGCCACGTGTGTACGAAGATTTTTCAGGAAAAAGCTCCAAGCACCACCGGTCTCCCCCTCGACAAGGGCAAACGCAACGGGGAAAATGTTATTGTTGCCATCTTGTGCAACTGCCATCAAAAGCGTGCCTTTGTACTTCCCATACAACCAAGTCCCGTCAATTTGTAGAATTGGTTTGCATGATGCAAACCCTGTGATGCATGGTTGAAATTCCCAAAAGACGCGACTGAATATTCCGTTGCCATGTAGTAGACTACCATCTTGGGCGTACGCTGGCAATGTTTCCAGAACATAAACACTACCTGGAGAATATGTCTTGAGTGCATTTAGGTAGCGGGGAAGTTCTCGGTATGACTCCTCCCAGTTTCCGTACACCCTTTCAATCGCCTTAGTCTTTGCTAACCACGCCTTACGGTAAGACGGAGTGTAGTTAAAAACCGTGGTGATGTGGGAGATGATTTTTTTCACCTTCAAAGAAGGGTCGTTGCTGACCAGGGGTAGGATTTCTTGACAGATTAGATCATGGTTGAGTTTTCGGTGGTCTTGTGATTGAGTGGAACTTACACAAGTATGGGTAGTCATGGAACCTATGACCCAGCAGTCACCCCTTAGTCTGTATGATGCGGTCAGCTTGAACATACAGTCAGGGTGGACACACTTGATCTTGTACCTTTCCGGGTTTACACGATCCACCTTATAATCAACCGAGTTGAGCATGTGAAATTTTTTGATGGCCCTTATGCATTCCTCTCTGTTACGAAACTTGTCCTTCTCTTTTAAATTTTCATCCGACTGCATATACGGTTGGAAAAACAAGTCCGTAGAAGGTTCATCTCCGCCCATGTTGAAGTTTGTCATGTGCGTAGGTGGTGTGTAGATTTTGTCAGTAGGAATACTTGGGATGCCATCATCGTCAGAATCGTCGTTCATCATTTCATCAAACTCTAACTCGTTATCTTCTTCTTCATCATCAACTGCATCCACCTCATCTTGCTCATTCTCCAAAGGATCAACCTCCTGTGTCACCGGAGGCTCTTGAAGCAAAACGTACAACTCAATAGAGTCGTTTCCAGAATAGACATGGCTGGAAATCATGTTCTGGAAATCCTCGTCATCTTGAACTTCAACCTTATAAAAAATAACTTGGTTGTTTCCAAAAAAGACTGGACTCTGATAAAATATCTCGGATACCGGGCCTCGTTCAAGTTTGGCCTCCAATCTTTTCTTAAAGTACGAGAAATTTGCTTTCCCGTTTAAGAGAAATCGAACATTGTCGGTGTTTCTAAACAAAAACCCAACTGTGGGACACATGTATGTCTCACCGTTGAAATGTGCTTTGACAACAAATTGTGGTGAAGAGGCCATTGTGTAGAATTGTTTTAAGGTTTGAAGGTTGGAATGTTTTAGGTTTATTGATTGTATGAAGGTATGAATGCTGGAATGTTTGAAGGTTAGATGACTGATTCGAAGGTTGGGAAATTTTACAGATTATGTGAATGAATGTTATGTTCAACGTAAGGCAAAAAATTTCAATTAAGTAAGGGATGCAACCCCCCAAGGCTGCCAATAATATTACATGCAATAATGAAACCCCATAGCCTGCCACCTATCCTGGCCCTATTCTGCATGCAACAAAGAAAGGAATCCCAAAGGCTGTCACGTAGCCTGAGCCAATGCTGTAAGAAGTGACACCTCTTATTCGCCAAATGGGGTGGGGACACCATTAATTTTTGTACTCTTTCGCCAAGTGAGATGGCGCCTCCCTTACTGTCCAATCGTGATACATGCATGGGCTTATGAAGCCACCTAGCCTGCCACCTATCTTGGCCCTATTCTGCACACATAAATGTTTTGTCTAAGACTCCACCCATCAACTCCAATGGCCTTGCATGCAACAAAGAAAGGAATCCCAAAGGCTGTCACGTAGCCTGAGCCAATGCTGTAAGAAGTGACACCTCTTATTCGCCAAATGGGGTGGCGACACTATTCATTTTTGTACTCTTTCGCCAAGTGAGATGGCGCCTCCCTTACTGTCCAATCGTGATGCATGCATGGGCTGCCACCTAGCCTGTAAGAGTGACACCTTACATTTTTTGTAAATGCATGCATGCATATGTGTAACACCCTAAGCATGCAAATGTGACACATCGCATGCATGCAAGCACAAGCAACCACTACATCAAACTTATTTGCCTATAAATACATACCTTATGAAACATCTCTCACACCCACACAACTCTCACTCTCTGCTACGAAATATTTCTTAAGTCTATCATACTCTCTATTTCTTCCTAAGTCTTTCATACTCTCAAGCATTCTGAACAATGGCTCTTCTAACAATGGTCGATACTCACAGAGGCACAAGGGAAAACATTGCTGCATTTGTAAGTCTCTTCTTTGGTTATACATTTTTCATACTTCAAATAACGTGTTGTTCATCTTAATTAATCTTACACTTGTTTAATTATGATCTCAGGATACAAAAAGATTCAGAATTCGTTCGCACAACTACCTGGCTCCCGACCCATTTATCGTCCCTTATTTGGAATATGCAGGTTTTGGACATGTGATAAAGATCTCCAACTGCACCATTGACTCAAAATTCATTCTTGCAATGTTGGAGAGGTGGAGACTGGAGACCCATACATTTCACCTACCAATAGGTGAATGTACCATCACTCTCGAAGATGTGTACATGCTACTGGGCCTCCCTATCGACGGTAAGGCGGTAAACGGGTCGGTTCAACAACCCAACTCACAGTGTGAAGAACTGTTGGGTAGGGACATGGTAGAAGGTGGTGGAGCAAGAGGGCAGGGAATACTACTCACTGACCTGAAACGGCATTATGCAAGTATGGAATTAAATGAAAATTCCTCAGAGAATGACCGAGTAGTAAAAGCCAGAACGTATCTTATGATACTTTTTGGTACATTTTTATTTCCCGAAAGTACGGGAAATAGTGTAAATTTCATGTACTTACATTTACTAACAAATTTTGAAAAAACTAGAAAATATAGTTGGGGTTCTGCAGTATTAGCCCACCTGTACAGTTCCTTGTGCAAAAACGCAGTCAAGGAAAAATGTACATTTTATGGGTGCGCATTTTTACTACAAGCCTGGGGTTGGTGGAGGATGGAGTCCTTAAACCCCATCAACAACAACACTTTTGGTTTCCCGTACGCAACAAAGTAAGTCATTAAGTTATAGCATTTATAACTATTCTGCTCTTTCCAAAATATATGCTAAAAATAACATGTTTCTCATTTCCTTTAGGTACTGCGTGAGGGGTATGGATTACGGCAAGAATCCCATATTCAATGTCGCACTCTACCGGAATCTGTTGGATCACTTAGGCCCAGATGACGTACGTCGTAGCTTTTAACTTTTGTTCATTTTAATTATTTATACATTACTTTTGCGCTTACCTGATTTAAATTTTATCGCAGTTCGTCTGGAGACCATATTTGGGTTTGGGCCATTCTCCAAACCCAGAGGATGCAGCAACTTGGACTGCAAAGACTGCACTCATTCGATTCAACATTGTGGAGATGCACCACAGCGACCGTGTGAAGATGCAGTTTGGAATGCATCAAGAGATACCAAGTGATCCAACAGATTTGTCCCCCTGGCATCTAAAAAGGGTCGACGCCCAGTGGGGTCTTACCAACTGGAAAGACTTTGCTCCAGAATGGTGTAAAATGTGGCAAAGGCGTCACCGCTACATCTTGCAATCCCCGGTTTTCCTTACTCAAGGTAACATGCGACACACTGATCAATATATGTCGTGGTACAGGTCGGTTAGTAACCCAGAAATGCACGTGTCTCATCCGAGGTACTTGGTTGACCCACGCACACAATGGGCACAACCCTCGATTCCCCATCAACAAACCCAAAATCTATCAACCTCAAACCAACCCCCAAGAAGAAACAGACCAACAAACACACAACCACATTCCCCACCATAACACAACTACAATCAAATGTCGTACTACCAACCACAATCACCGCCAAACTACCAATACCCGGATATGCCTCAAACCCAACCACAATACCAACCCCAATACCAGCACACCCACATACCCCAGACACAATTTTAGTCTTCCACATATCCCAATATGGCGCCCTCAACATCCAGCCTTAGCCCTGATATGGGAATGTCAGAAGATTATGACCAAGCCGACCAAACCTACCATCAACCACCATATCACCAAACAACCCAACATCCACAATACCAAACACCCCAAGATCCATTTCCTTTCTACCCCCCATACTCAGACGACCAATGCTACCGACTAACCATGGAACCCCACCCACCGCCAACACGACCAAACTTTGAGGGTATGGGTAACCGACTGTACCAGAGCGGATCTTCGAGATATGGAGATCTTACTGATTTTATGGATTCGGATCGCATTGACTTCGCTGGGCCATCGACCTTGCCGCAGCAGGAAACGAGACGGCACCCAGCAAGAGAAAGGCGAGGACGGGGATGCGGAACCGGGGGTCATTACCGGGTTCCGGGGGATCACTGATGTATCTTTTTTTTCCCAGTATTTTTTGTATCCATTTTTTTTACTGTTCTTTTAATGTAAAACAGTTGAATGTAATTATTTATTTTTAAATAAAAAATCCATTTTGTTGATCTCTGTCTAATAGGCAACGCGCAGGAAAGAAAATAAAAATAAAAAATTTGCCCTAATTTTGTACATAGGCGCCATCTCACTTGGCTTAGGGCATGCCCTAAGCACTTAGGCGCCAAGTGAGATGGCACCTCCCTTAAAAAAAGAGGTGCATGCGCCAATTGAGATGGCTCCTCCTTTGTGGAGCCATCTCAAATATGGTTATTTGCGTAATTTTTTCCGAAACCCGATTATTTACGAAATATTATTTTAATACATGGTTATTAATAAAAAAAATTCTCAAAATATAAATCTAATATTTTTATATTTTTTTCTGATTCTTTTAGTATTAGATGAAATATTTAAGAAAACAAATAAATAAAAATGAGAGAAAGAAAATAAAATGGGTCAAGGGTGTGAATAGCCAACAAGGGGGTTAGAAGTAAAAAAAAATATAAGGCCAAAGGGGATGAGGCCCAGCGCTGCAAACAAATGACAAAAATATGAAAAAATGTGAGAAAGCAAGTAAAAGGGTACCATTGGGGCTCGAACTCATGTCCCTATAGTCACAGGCGCGCGCTTCTACCACTGAGGTGGCTATACATCCTGTGATACGGTGGCAGAATTGACTGTTAATATTGGTTTGCGTTTTTTGTTTGCAAATGTTGCTGTAAGCAAGAGTCGCCACCGACTTTTATTTTATCCAACAAGGAAAAGGAAAAAGAACAGAAAAAACCTTTTTCGAGATATTTTTGAGTACGGGGGGTAGATTATAGAAAGGGAAGGTGTTAGCACCCTTTCTATCTGTGGTTTTCCATGGGCTCTTAGGTACTTGCTCATTTTGAAAACTTCTTGTGTGTGCTTTGTTTTGAAAAGTTTTGTTTTACTTCGTGTTAACCCTTGTTTCTGTCCTCAAGAGTGTTACGAAGTTGTTTTTGAAAACTATGTTTGAAAAGTGTTTGTGTGAAAAAATTTGTTTGTTTGAGCAAGTACCTAGGAATTAATCTACCTACTTGAAAAAGGTTTGTTTGTATTCCTTTTAGACAATGTTGTCCCATTATTGAGAAATAGGTAGCATCGTTGTTGGAGTTTTTTGAGGACATTCGAAGGGACATGTACGATCACAAAATCAATGTTAGGAAATGTTAGTAATCATCCTAAAGCCTTTAAGATCTTTTTCCAAGGCAACATCTGAATAGGTCATTTTAGATCTTTCGAGGCTAGAGGACAACCACTAACAAACCCTATGCTTTATGACCGTTTACCGAAGGCAACCGGAGTGGAGTAAACCCTAGGAGTGAGCATGTGCGAGTGTAATTTTCAGTTAATTTATCTTTGCACGTTTAGGGTTTTCTACTGTATTAATTTTCAGTTAGTCTTTCCATACAATCTGTTGTACCCCAAAATTTGCCCTCCCATATTCTTCGGGATTGCTCAAGGGTTGCACAGTCCAAATGTCTCCTAAGCCAGTCGAAATTAGGGTTTTGGTTCTTGCAAGGAAGTTGGGGTTTTTAATGGTCCAATCAAGTCTCATAGGCCTATATACATTGGCAAGCATCTACATGTCAAGTCTCAAGACTCACAGGGTCAAATTGCACAGTCAAAAGCCCTATTTGCTCTACAGTCAACTGCAGGGGTAAAATGGTCATTTCACAGTCAATAGTCAGAATTTTTGGTCCACATCTTATTTTGAGTCCACAATCATCATTTTATCAAGTCTTGATCATGATTCCTCAAGAATGGCTCAAAAATCATCAAAGATGCAAAAGTTACTATTTTTGGACAGTAGAAAAGTCAACTGTAACTTGACCAAGGCATAACTTTTTCATGGTTCATCAGAAAAATCCAATCCAATGCTCATTTTGAAGGGGATGACATTTCCTACAACTCATCTTCACATTCCAAGTCCAATAAATGCTCTCACAAAAAGTTATCAATTTCTACATTATAGGTCAATTTCAAAAGTCAACAAAAAGGCACTTTAAGTCAAAGGCCATAACTTGAGATTGGTAAATCCAAATGACATTGGACCAAAGGCATTGGTTAGAGGACTTCAAGACCTTTCCAAAATGTCCAAGAACATGTTCATAGGATCAAAATTGAGCAAGATATGCATTGGAGAAGTTGGGAAATTTTGGTGAATTTGCAAAAGTCAACTTTGCCCAAAACACATCATTTTTGCTAATGGGCCTCAAATTTCTTCTTGAAACATTGTCCAAGGCCTATGCACGACCCATTGGGATTATTTGAATTTATTTTCTCATTTTCTATTAATTAATTGGATTTTTTATTAATATTAATTCATTTAATTGATTTAAAATGTAGGAAAATATCAAGATATGTTTTTCTCAATCTTTTGTGAAGCAAATAAGCTCAAGACAAGCTGGAGATTTTGTGTGCACATCAAGGGGACCAAAATCTCCCAATTTGGCAAGGTTTTTCAATCAAAAAGATTGAAAAATATTTGATTGAAAATCAAATATACAAATCATAATTCCATGGATCTTTGACCAAGATTTTAACCTAAATCAGTCCTATTATATATACTGAAGCTAACCCTAATGCATACACGTGAAAACTCTGCAAGAAAGCCATATGCAATATTGGAAAAAATCAAAGAAAACTCAAAACTGAATTCCATAATTTAACGTGATTCAAAGCTTGTTCTTGTTTCTAATACATTGCTAGCACTCCCAGGAACGTGTAGGGATCAAAACCACACGCTAAAACTCAAGGAATCCTAAGAAACAGTCCCACGGTTTGTCAATCTTTTTCATGATCGTAATTCATTATTCATGCATCATTAACAAGATTTTTTGTGTGCTTTGCATTGCTAGAACCTCTCTGAAGCTAATGGTATAGGTGAATTGCATTATGGTGTCCAGAATCACAAATCACCATTGACGAATTCTAGGTTTTTCAAGCTTCAAAATTAGGGCTTTCCCCATCCAGTAAAATCAGAACCTCTTATGACTATGGTTAAATTCGTGAGAATCAGACGAACCCAAATCACATATCGCGCCATATTTTTATAGCATAGAATTCTAATCGCTATTATTCCTCAAGCTACTTTGTGGGGGTTAAAAACCCCCGCTATTTGATTTGTATTTTGCAGGTTTCAGCGAAGAAGACAAGACGTGGAAGCGTGGGAGTGGAGCATTCAAACTACGCGCGTTTTTTTTTCTCTTTCCAGCATAATTGATATGTTTCATATATTATATTCATTAGCTATTATAATATCAAATACAGGCGCATGGCTCTGTGGAAGATGATGTGGCTGGCAACCATTGGGACTTGGGTTCGATTCCCTGGTCCCCCAAATAATTGTTTCATATTTTGTTTAACATGATCCTATGCAGATTCCCAATAAGGTTCCACCATATACCTCCAGCGCTCAACATGCCAAGTGGCTACAGGCATGCATCCAAAGGCCAGGAGATGATAATCACCATGATCATCAGTCAACGTTGGTACAGCTGATTACAAAAGTCAATCGTGGCTTGATTCTTAATGGGCTGGAATTTACAAACAAAACCTCCATCTGGGCCAACATACCCCCCCCCCTGGTTTATTGTTTTTTCTTTCATATTTTCTATTTTAATTATTCTTAATTATTATTATTATTATTATTAACTAGCAAATTATTTTTATAATAAATTCAGATAATCAAAAGATGTAAATATTTTTATTACTTATTATTTTTACTATTAATAATTATTTTTGTAAATAAACACTAACATGAATTAATGTAGTTTAATTAGGTTTAATTTTAATTTTCTTTTACAATAAATAAAATAAATTAGAATTAGGGTTTTTTTACTAACTTTTGACCTTTTATTTTTATTTTCATTAAAAACATAAAAACATAAAAAATACGTTTTTTTTCTTTTAATTAATTAATTAATTAGTAAATTAGGTTTATTTTGAATTAATTGCAAAAAGAGGACAAATTTCCATTCTTTTCTCAAAAAGGGTCAAAACCCTAAGGACGTCCCGATTCAATCTTTCGCGCGCATATTTATTTTCAATTTATTTATTTGATTATATTTATGTAACTGCTTCGAGGATGTAATAGATAATTAGGCTTTTATCGCTTTATTTTACTTTCTCGCATTTATTTTCAAGGGTTATGTTTTTGGCGATGTAAATACCCGACGCCTTGTAATAGCGTAGATTCAACTTCCCGCAAATTATTAAACTGTTAAATATGCCTGCAAGACTTGTTTGAAAATTAAAATTAACTCGTAGCTCACAAATAACATGTACAAGATAATCTTAACTGAATTCAACACACATGCACATGCCACTCCTAGGGTACGCCTCACTTGGTTGCCTCGAGGTGGTCATCAAGTATAGGGTGTTTTAGAGGTCGCCCTCCTGTCTAAAGATCCAGTTGCCTCGAAATGGTTGCCTCAGATAAAAAAGGATCTAGGATATTAGGGTTACCGCTAAGGCGTCCTACTATTGCTTTGGTGACCACATTGTCCCTTATAATCGAATTGACCCGAATAACTCCAACGACGGTGCTACCTACTTCTCAATAGTGGGATAGTACTGTCTAAAGGACTCTTACACAGCCTAATTCCTTAGAGTAGGTAGATTTCTCCTGGGTACTTGCTCTTTCAAAAACAAAACAAACTTTTCGCACCTACACTTTCAAAAAAGTTTTCAAACAAATACTTCATACACTCTTGAGGACTAATACAAGAGTTACCTAGAAGTTTTCAAAACGAAACTTTTTCAAAACCCACAAACACTTGAAAAGCAAACAAATTTTTGAAAACATAGTGAGCAAGTACCTAAGAGCCCGTGGATAACCACGGATAGAAAGGGTGCTAACACCTTCCCTTTCTATAATCTACCTCCCGAACTGAGAAACATCTCGAAAAGGAATTTTGTTGTGCTTTTATCCTTTCCTTGTTGGAGAAAATAAAAGACGGTGGTGACTCTTGCTTACCGCGACATTTCGCGAACCAGCTTTAAAACAGTCAGTTCTATTTCCACCGATCACAGAACTGGCGACTCTTCTGGGGATACTTAATAAGTGAGGTGTACCTTGGGATTAGACCACTCTTATGTTTTCAATTGTATGTCTTGTTTGCTTTAATATTGTGGGCTTGCATCGGAGTTTCATAGATCCTAACCCGGATCTGGGGAATACCCTTTAGGTAGCATAAGCTGTGAGGGACCTGTCCGGCGTAGACTGACATGGGTGAAGCAGTAGCTACGTTGGTGTGACACCTTGGTCTGTACCGATATCCCTTGTGTTGGAACGAGGAGAATATGGGTCTTCTAAGGAGTCATTAAGCACCAACCGACCTTAGAACCCTAAATTGACCCAACTTGGCCATAGAACAGTAGCAGTATGCTACACTCATTGAGGCTAAACTCTCGCGATGGTTCTGGCCGCAAGAAAAGATTGCGACGCTGGAGTTATGACCGATTGAGGGTAGTCAGTGATATTGAGATCCTCTAGAACCCGGTTACTATTTTCTAGGACAGGTCTTAACCAACGAAACTGAAAGAGGGTAGCACATAAACTTCATGCTGGCCTAAACTCTAAGGGTTGTCTTGTGTGACTTGTGTGCCTTATCATGTTTGCCTTTGTGAATACTTGTGGTGTGCTTTATCATAACATCATACCATCATACCATTGCATGCATCCTGCATAAGGACTAACCTGCATACATCTTGCATAAGGACTAACCCATTTCAAGGATCTCAAGGGTCTGTGATGCAGGTCATGATGAACCAACTGTCTAGCAAGGGGCAAAGGGGATTTATTTTCCTCTAGCCAAGGTTGATAACTTGAGTCAGGGGCTATGACCCACTCGATATGGTGAGCTTTAACTCTTGAAGAAGGACTCTCAACAATATGAAGTTCCTTCAATCAAGCTACCGTATCCAAATTCTAACAATTTTCTTGTTTACCCCGTGAGATCCTTGAAAACATTGCATGCATACATACATATCATTGCATTACAGGCACCCCTTTTACAGGTCACTTACCTTCTTCGCTGTTTATTTCAGCAATGGCTTTCCAACCAAACAGCCAGGATCTTCATGCTCAAGAGACTCAGTTCAGGTAAATCTTCCTAAACCTATCCAAGGGGCAGGAAGAGTTGAGGACACTCCTCATGGGGAATTTGGTCAGGAAGAATCCTGAAGACGACAAGGACGAACGGCTGAAACATCTGCAAGCTGAGGTGGATGCAATGAGAACCCAGATGCTGGGGCAAATGGCTCTTATCCAAGGCTTGGCTCGGGAGCAAGAAGAGTTGAGAACCATGGTCAACCAGCTTCACCAAGAGAGATACAACATGAAGCAAACAGTCCAAGTCAGGGACCAGGTCATTGATCAGCTTCCAAGAGGACAAGAGTCTGGTATGGTGAAGAATAGACCTCTCCAAATTGCTACCACTTCACAGGTCCAACCACAACCTCGCCCAGAGCAACGGGTTGATCAGAGTAAGCCCCAAAGGCAATTTACCAAGCTCAACGCGTCGTTGTCTCAAGCTTTACAACACCTGTTGAGGTTAAATTTGGTAACTCTAAGGGCTCCTCCCCGGAATCCCAACATCTCTGCTCCTACTTATCATCCCAATAGAAGATGTGCATACCACTCTGATGGTCCGGGACATGACACAAACGACTGCTGGTCTCTGAAGAACAAGATCCAAGACCTAATTGATGAAGGAGCAGTGGAATTCACCCAAGATGGCCATGCTGAGTTCTTCTACTATCCCTGCAAGATTCACCATTTGAAGTGACAAGTCCTGAGATGAGAAGACTTTTTGTCCATTAGAATTTTCAAGTTGTAATTTTCTTTTGATTGTTCAAACAATTATTGTCATGGCAAACGTTATTACTTTATCAATGCATCGCATATGTCTGTTTTGAATCAATCCATTCGTGTTCACTATGCTTAAAACTGCTTCCATTTTTGTGATGATCAACTCTCGATAAAACAATTCTAAGCCTTTTGAGGGAGGATGACGAAAACGATACCACGATCTACCACGATCTTTACAGTATGCTTTTGAACAAACCCCGCTGATGAGGTACAGGCATTGTTTCAATTCTTAAACACTAGAATTATAAGGAAGATAATCCCTCGTCAACCCCTTTGAGCCAAAGAAGTTGGAGCTTTTCTTTTCAAAAATTAAAACCCTTAATTATAACCTGGGGCAGGGTAGTTTTCTCAGTTAATCCAGATGCACAACGAACAGCATCAAAGGAGTCCTTCCGAAACAAAAGATAGTGATGGTTCCGAATAATCATAAAAACAGGCAGTCATTATCTCTCAGAAATAAAAGCCCGATAAGTCAAAACCTATGAAGGAGACTTACAAAACCGGGGCATCCCGCTGACTGTAAATACAAAAAGAAACAGTTCAGGAAAAAAAATAGGGATAATGAAATCAAAAAGAAAAAGGTCCTACAAACCCTCAACCAAAAGAGAAATGACTGCCTATTCAAAATAAACTATCAATATCCGAACCATCATTGGAATATCAGAGCAAAGATTCAAACAGGATCTAAATGCACGATTAGCTGAGTTTAGAATCGAAGAACATCACGAAGAGCAGGTGGGTACAAATAAAATTTGAGCCTTTATCCTTTGTTTCTTAAACCGTGAACCAGGCCGCGTTATAACCCTTAAAAGTCCTAGCTGAAGCGTGGGTTAGTTCGAAAGCATACTATTACCAAAGGTATCCTGACTCCTGTAGGGCTTGTTGTAAAATCTTGAGTTGACATCACATTTTACAAAATTTGATTATTTTACTGAAAAAATGCATTTTCAAAAACTTCAAGACAGACATAAGCTTTGCATTTTTTATATAACATTGTTTGCATATGACTATTTGTTCGAACAGCAGAGAAATTCGCACGACGAATATCTAGTGAACAAAAACACTTCCAACCAAGGGGCAGACCGGATCATTGTCCATCATCTGGGGCAGTTAAGTCAAGATTCAGAGAATCTCTCAAAATGCCAAAGAGCCAGGGGCATATCTCCGTCTGAGTCACTTGGGGCATGGGGCACGAATTCCAGCAACGAATCTGGCATGATCAAACGAAGATCTTCTGGTAGTATGGCAATGCAACACTACTGACAGTGACAATTCCCTGCATCCTGAGAGCGTGGACATAGTCGAAAAAATACTACGCATAATCAAAGACCCGCTAGGTCGACTGGCCTAGGCAAAAATAAGGGCTTCCCGGCGAACCAAAAGGGTTCGGGCAAAAATAAGGGATGAAAATGAAAAATTGGTACACCCGGCAAGTCGAAAACCTGCAAAGGCGGCTTGGGCAAAAAAGGGTATCCCGGTGGACTGAAAACCCGAAAGGGCGGTCCAGGAAAAAGTTAGGGATCACAGCGTACGACTATGTCCCGTCATCTCGTTATGTGCTTACCAGAAGAAGATTTGTCAATCGTCAGGTACCTTCTCCCACAGAAGTTGGGGCAATAAGAATTGTCTTAACTGTACAAGCTGCTCTGTCCTACCAGGTACAAAGGTCGATTCAGCTGAAGAATGTAACTAGGATACCTTCACTCCCCGCAGAGTAAGGCAAGATTCAGCAATACTCTCCTCCGAGCAGAGTTGGTCTCCCGTCAGCCCCAAAAAGGCACAGTATCCCCAGCAAGTCAGCAACACTCTCCCCAAGCAGAGTTAGGCTACTGTCAGCCCTAAGGAAGCTGGATATCCCCAGAAGATCTCAATATTCTCCAGCAGAGTATACAGATGTTCCTCAGCAAGCATCCCCGGCAGTCTTAATATAAGATTGTTCCCCGGCGGAATATAGACACCCCAATGGCGCCACTTCCCCAGTGCAGTCCAAAAGTTTCTCCAGGAGAGTTGAATCATCCTCCCCAGTAGATTCTGGAAGCTTATCCCCCGCAGAGTGCAGAAGCCTCTCCCCGACTTTATTTAGAAGGTTATTCCCCACCAGGGTATAACTGGGTTATCCTCAGTTAATTACCACGGAAAGATCGTCCTCAGCGAAGTTCTTCCTATCCCCAGCGGAGTTATCATCAAAATCTCAGTGAAGTATCTCTTCCCACAGAGTAATTCCCCGCAGAGTAATATCTTCACCAAGTTTATTCCCCAACTGAGTCATCTTCTCCTACCGGTTTATTCTTGCAATCATCATCCCCAGCCGAAACGAAGAACTCTATTCTTCAACATCCGCCCAAGATTCAACAAACTTCCCAGCATTCGTCAAGGATTTATTTTCTCAGACGAAGATACTTTCATAAACATCACATTTTCATACATCATGATACATGCATATACGCATCATGTCATACAATCTCATTTATGTTGAGAACATCATTGTTTGATCCATATCATGCATTGCATATGACTGACCTTTACCTTTCAGGAAAGATGCAGTTAAAGTCTAAATTCAGTCAAAGAAGACAAGTCCAGTCAGAAGAGACAAAACCAGTTAAATCGATCTCTAAAGATTTTTTTGAGGCTAATCCAGTCAAAGAAGACAAGTCCAGTTAAATTAATTCCTAAAGTCAAAGAAGACAACCCGTCATTATAGACACCTGTCATTATAGACACCCGTCGTTATAGACACCCGTCATTATAGACACCCGTCATTATAGACACCCGTCATTATAGACACCCATCATTATAGACACCCGTCATTATAGACACCCGTCGTTGAAGACAACCCGTCATTAAAGACAATCCGTCATTGAAGACAACTCGTCATTTAAGACAACTCGTCATTGAAGACAACTTGTCATTGAAGACAACCCGTCAATGTAGACACCCGTCATTATAGACACCCGTCATTATAGACACCCGTCATTATAGACACCCGTCAATGTAGACACCCGTCATTATAGACACCCGTCGTTGAAGACACCCGTCAATGTAGACACTCGTCATTATAGACACCTGTCATTATAGACACCCGTCATTATAAGACACCTGTCAATGTAGACACCCGTCATTATAGACAACCCGTCGTTATAGACAACCTGTCATTATAGACAACCCGTCATTGAAGACAACTCGTCATTATAGACAACTTGTCATTATAGACAACCCGTCATTATAGACAACCCGTCGTTATAGACAACCCGTCATTATAGACAACCCGTCATTGAAGACAACTCGTCATTATAGACAACTCGTCATTGAAGACAACTCGTCATTAAAGACAACATGTCATTAAAGACAACTCGTCATTGAAGACAACCTATCCATGAAGACAAACTGTTAAAAGAGATAACTCGTCAAAGAAGACAAAACTGGTTCAGTCAAATCGGTTCCTAAATATTTTTCTGAGATAACCTGTCAGTAGAGACAACATGTCAACCTTTTGAAGTTCCAGATTTGATACCTGTATTTAGCCAGGGCATATATGTGGGCGACCAATTCCAGATTCGATACCTGTATCTAGCCAGGGCATATCTGTGGACGACTAATTGTAGATTCGATACTTGTATCTAGCCAGGGCATATCTGCATGAAGAGTTTGAAGATCCACACCTGTA
Source organism: Vicia faba (assembly GCA_948472305.1). Lineage (NCBI taxonomy): Eukaryota > Viridiplantae > Streptophyta > Magnoliopsida > Fabales > Fabaceae > Vicia > Vicia faba. The sequence continues at coordinate 1,484,287,785 of OX451738.1, forward strand.
ACAGGCCAGGAAATTATCTTTCTTTCTCAGGTACGCAAGTTCTCGCTAAGGAATCTCTTACGCGATCAACATCTCCAAATGGCATCTATAAGCCCATTCCCGACAAGGTTCTGTCACATCCCCAGATGGCATCTATAATCCCATCCTCCTATCCATCATCTCTCCAAATGGCATCTATAAGCCCATTCCCGACATCACGTTGCTGATACTCCATTATGCGAGTGCAAATTTCTGGGCACTTTAGTGTTCAATCATCTTCCACCTTCGGATCACGAAAGGAACGCAAGCCAATCTACATCCTCAGGTCTAAGAAGATTGAACAGGGGCAACTGTTGTACCCCAAAATTTGCCCTCCCATATTCTTCAGGATTGCTCAAGGGTTGCACAGTCCAAATGCCTCTTAAGCCAGTCAAAATTAGGGTTTTGGTTCTTGCAAGGAAGTTGGGTTTTCAATGGTCCAATCAAGTCTCATAGGCCTATATACATTGGCAAGCATCTACATGTCAAGTCTCAAGACTCACAGGGTCAAATTGCACAGTTAAAAGCCCTATTTGCTCTACAGTCAACTACAGGGGTAAAATGGTCATTTCACAGTCAAAAGTCAGAATTTTTGGTCCACATCTTATTTTGAGTCCACAATCATCATTTGATCAAGTCTTGATCATGATTCCTCAAGAATGGCTCAAAAATCATCAAAGATGCAAAAGTTACTATTTTTGCACAGTAGAAAAGTCAACTGTAACTTGACCAAGGCATAACTTTTTCATGGTTCATCAGAAAAATCCCATCCAATGCTCATTTTGAAGGGGATGACATTTCCTACAACTCATTTTCACATTCCAAGTCCAATAAATGCTCTCACAAAAAGTTATCAATTTCTACATTATAGGTCAATTTCAAAAGTCAACAAAAAGGCACTTTAAGTCAAAGGCCATAACTTGAGATTGGTAAATCCAAATGACATGGGACCAAAGGCATTGGTTAGAGGACTTCAAGACCTTTCCAAAATGTCCAAGAACATGTTCATAGGATCAAAATTGAGCAAGATATGCATTGGAGAAGTTGGGAAATTTTGGTGAATTTGCAAAAGTCAACTTTGCCCAAAACACATCATTTTTGCTAATGGGCCTCAAATTTCTTCTTGAAACATTGTCCAAGGCCTATGCACGACCCATTGGGATTATTTGAATTTATTTTCTCATTTTCTATTAATTAATTGGATTTTTTATTAATATTAATTCATTTAATTGATTTGAAATGTAGGAAAATATCAAGATATGTTTTTCTCAATCTTTTGTGAAGCAAATAAGCTCAAGACAAGCTGGAGATTTTGTGTGCACATCAAGGGGACCAAAATCTCCCAATTTGGCAAGGTTTTTCAATCAAAAAGATTGAAAAATATTTGATTGAAAATCAAATATACAAATCATAATTCCATGGATCTTTGACCAAGATTTTAACCTAAATCAGTCCTATTATATATACTGAAGCTAACCCTAATGCATACACGTGAAAACTCTGCAAGAAAGCCATATGCAATATTGGAAAAAATCAAAGAAAACTCAAAACTGAATTCTATAATTTAACGTGATTCAAAGCTTGTTCTTGTTTCTAATACATTGCTAGCACTCCCAGGAACGTGTAGGGATCAAAACCACACGCTAACACTCAAGGAATCCTAAGAAACAGTCCCACGGTTTGTCAATCTTTTTCATGATCGTAATTCATTATTCATGCATCATTAACAAGATTTTTTGTGTGCTTTGCATTTCTAGAACCTCTTTGAAGCTAATGGTATAGGTGAATTGCATTATGGTGTCCAGAATCACAAATCACCATTGACGAATTCTAGGTTTTTCAAGCTTCAAAATTAGGGCTTTCCCCATCCAGTAAAATCAGAACCTCTCATGACTATGGTTAAATTCGTGAGAATCAGACGAACCCAAATCACATATCGGGCCATATTTATATAGCATAGAATTCTAATCGCTATTATTCCTCAAGCTACTTTGTGGGGGTTAAAAACCCCCGCTATTTGATTTGTATTTTGCAGGTTTCAGCGAAGAAGACAAGACGTGGAAGCGTGGGAGTGGAGCATTCAAACTACGCGCGTTTTTTTTCTCTTTCCAGCATAATTGATATGTTTCATATATTATATTCATTAGCTATTATAATATCAAATACAGGCGCATGGCTCAGTGGAAGATGATGTGGCTGGCAACCATTGGGACCTGGGTTCGATTCCCAGGTCCCCCAAATAATTGTTTCATATTTTGTTTAACATGATCCTATGCAGATTCCCAATAAGGTTCCACCATATACCTCCAGCGCTCAACATGCCAAGTGGCTACAGGCATGCATCCAAAGGCCAGGAGATGATAATCACCATGATCCTCAGTGAACGTTGGTACAGCTGATTACAAAAGTCAACCGTGGCTTGATTCTTAATGGGCTGGAATTTACAAACAAAACCTCCATCTGGGCCAACATACCCCCCCTGGTTTATTGTTTTTTCTTTCATATTTTCTATTTTAATTATTCTTAATTATTATTATTATTATTATTAACTAGCAAATTATTTTTATAATAAATTCAGATAATCAAAAGATGTAAATATTTTTATTACTTATTATTTTTACTATTAATAATTATTTTTGTAAATAAACACTAACATGAATTAATGTAGTTTAATTAGGTTTAATTTTAATTTTCTTTTACAATAAATAAAATAAATTAGAATTAGGGTTTTTTTACTAACTTTTGACCTTTTATTTTTATTTTCATTAAAAACATAAAAACATAAAAAATACTTTTTTTCTTTTAATTAATTAATTAATTAGTAAATTAGGTTTAGTTTGAATTAATTGCAAAAAGAGGACAAATTTCCATTCTTTTCTCAAAAAGGGTCAAAACCCTAAGGACGTCCCGATTCAATCTTTCGCGCGCATATTTATTTTCAATTTATTTATTTGATTATATTTATGTAACTGCTTCGAGGATGTAATAGATAATTAGGCTTTTATCGCTTTATTTTACTTTCTCGCATTTATTTTCAAGGGTTATGTTTTTGGCGATGTAAATACCCGACGCCTTGTAATAGCGTAGATTCAACTTCCCGCAAATTATTAAACTGTTAAATATGCCTGCAAGACTTGTTTGAAAATTAAAATCAACTCGTAGCTCACAAATAACATGTACAAGATAATCTTAACTGAATTCAACACACATGCACATGCCACTCCTAGGGTACGCCTCACTTGATTGCCTCGAGGTGGTCATCAAGTATAGGGTGTTTTAGTGGTCGCCCTCCTGTCTAAAGATCCAGTTGCCTCGAAACGGTTGCCTCGGATAAAAAAGGATCTAGTACATTAGGGTTACCGCTAAGGCGTCCTACTATTGCTTTGGTGACCACATTGTCCCTTATAATCGAATTAACCCGAATAACTCCAACGACGGTGCTACCTACTTCTCAATAGTGGGATAGTACTGTCTAAAGGACTCTTACACAGCCTAATTCCTTAGAGTAGGTAGATTTCTCCTGGGTACTTGCTCTTTCAAAAACAAAACAAACTTTTCGCACCTACACTTTCAAAAAAGTTTTCAAACAAATACTTCATACACTCTTGAGGACTAATACAAGAGTTACCTAGAAGTTTTCAAAACGAAACTTTTTCAAAACCCACAAACACTTGAAAAGCAAACAAATTTTTGAAAACATAGTGAGCAAGTACCTAAGAGCCCGTGGATAACCACGGATAGAAAGGGTGCTAACACCTTCCCTTTCTATAATCTACCTCCCGAACCGAGAAACATCTCGAAAAGGAATTTTGTTGTGCTTTTGTCCTTTCCTTGTTGGAGAAAATAAAAGACGGTGGCGACTCTTGCTTACCGCGACATTTCGCGAACCAGCTTTAAAACAGTCAGTTCTATTTCCACCGATCACACAATCCTATTAACATACATCTAAGCAGTTTATAGTTTGCGGAAATTAAAGAGAGAAAGTTAAAGTCCTAGCTATTACAAGGCTTTTGCAGATACATAATTATCTTAGACTGAAAATAAAGATGCGGAATTTAAAACCCTAATTACTATTACAAACTCGAAGCAGTTACAATAATAGAAAAAGAATTTAAAGGTACGCGTGGCAAATTAAATGCGAGGGAATAAATTAGGAAACCTAAAACTCTAATTGAAAAAATATTTTTTTATTTTTTGAGAAAAGATTAGGTTACGTACAAATTAAACCCTAATTTCTAATTATTTTAGATTATATAAAAAAGGAATTAAATTTCCCTAATTTTAATTAAACTAATTAATTAGAGAAATAAAATATTTTTATGAAAAATGATTTTTGATGTTTTTGTGATTTTTGATTTAATGAAAAAATTATTTTTTGGGTTATTTTGTAAAAAAGAAAATAATTAACAAAATAATTAAAATAAGAAAATAAAATAGAAAGGAAAGAAATTTGGGCATGTGTTGTGAGTAATCCAGGGGGTATGTTGCTGAATTGTTTAGGCCCAAGAAGGCTCAGCCCAATCCTACGCCTGATTCTGTGTTGTTCCCTTTTTGATAGTGTACCATGGTCTTTGATGTGTGGGACGTTGGATTTGATTGGAGACGAATCTAATGGCTGGATGGTGGTAGCGCATGATGGACGTCTTGTAGCGTAATGCATGGAACCTGCATTTAAATGTTAAGAAAATAAAGAAAATTGTTGGGACTTGGGATCGAACCTAGGTCCTCTCACTCAATACAACGCGCGCCATGCCATATGGGCTATGATGTTTAGTTGTTAATATGATAATACTAATATATATTATAAAAAACAAAGTGAATGAACTGAAAAACGTGCGAAATTTGAATTGCCCAATCAGACTGGGACACGTCATCATCTTCCCCACAGATTCGTCGCTTTAGGTTAGGGACTTTTACCTACGGCCAAACTCCATGGCTATAGCACTGCAAGTTTCAAAAATCAATAGCAAGCATGATAAATTAATTCTAAGCACATGGATCAACTCGTCTTGATGCCACGAGAATCATGGTACCCTTTTCTTGGGCCAATTTCACCTATATCAAGAAGCCCTAAAACGTGACTTCAAACCTTAGCCATGCTATTCATCAGTATATGCATCAAAGCATCAATTAAACCAATCCAACATGTTACAAACATGACAACCAACACAGATCTACCATTAAAACATGTTCATGATGCAAGAATCATAGTAATCGGATTTTGAAAAAGAAGCAAACTGTGACGATCGTATGTCCTGTTTCTGGGCTTGGGAGAACTGGAAAATGATTGGAGAATGTTCTGGAGATGTCCAGGAATCGATTGGTAGCTTTGAAATGCTTTGAATCGTCCTCTAAGCTTGAAACCGATCCATACTTTTTCTTCAAAAATTTGAGTTTTGTTTGGGGTTCTCACAACTATAATCCTTCTTCTTGCGCATTGTTCTTGTTCAGTATATATAGTGTGATGAATTAGGGCAACAAAAATGGTTTGAATCTTTGTAAATCATGGAAATTTGATTTGATTTCTTTGTTATATGATATCTTTCCAACACCATCCAAATCATGCTACTTTTACTTCAATCAGTCCTTGCACGATTTGGATATGATATGCCAGCTTAATTGGATTTGATTCCTATAAAAAATCAGATCAAAAATCAATCTTTTATATTTTTTTGCAATTTATTTGATTTAATTTAACTTTTAAATATAAAAAATTAAAATAAAATAAATAAATATAGAAAATAATATATGGATGCTGATTTGGGTCGTGGACCATGTCTTCAACAAGATACAATCATGAAATGCTCGGCCCATTTGACAAAAAGTGCATTTTTGAGCCCATTTGACTTTTGGCAATTTTGCAAAAATGGTCAACTTTGACAAGGCATATATCCTCCAATTTTAACCCTAGAGATGTGTTCCTGGACTTTTTAGAAATCTTAGGATTTCCCCTAAACAACCCTTTTGGTTTCATCTCAATTTGGTCTTCCATGTTAATGTAAGAAGCTTTGACCCAAAAGGTGTTTTTGTTGACTTTTCAAAAGGACCTATAATGTAGAAATTCATATCTTTGGATGAGTGCATATTTTGAACTTGTGGGATGAAGATGAATTGTAGGGAATTGCATCCTCTTCAAAATGAGCCTTGGATGGAAATTTTCTAATAAAGTATGAAGAAGTTATGCTTGGTCAAAGTTTGGTTGACTTTTCCTAAGAAACCCTAATTTAGCAATTTTTGGGTTTTGATGAATTTGGGGCATTCCTTGTGGAATCATGATAAACCCTTGAGCAAATGATGGATATCACTTCACAATGTTGATGTTGACCAAAAATCTTGAAGTTTGACTGTATGTGGGCCACAGTTGACTTTTGACCTAGTATAGTTGATTTTCAGGCATCTGAGCAGTTGACTAGGCAAACTTCTTGTGCAAGGCCTGAAACTTGACATGGATGGTCTTGAGAACATATTAGGACTATGGAAAGCATTTGAGGCCATTGGAGTTCATACATCCTGATGAAAATGGAAACCCTAGTTTGAGGTTCATTGCCTTAGGAGAGATTTTGTTTGGTTAACTCTTGGGCATCCTTGAGCAAGTTGGGGACCTCAATTGGCATGTGTTGAGTAAAATGAGAGGGCAAATTTTGGAGTACAACATCTTCCCCTGTTCAATCTTCTTAAACCTGAGGATGTATATTGGTTGTCTGCCTTTCGTAATCTGAAGGTGGAAGATGATTGAACACTAGAGTGCCCAGAAATTTGCACTCGTCTGAGATGGTGTTGGACTGTGTAGGTAGTATCGGGAATGGGCTTACAGGTGCCATTTGGAATAGATGGTGGAAGGTCACCGGATATGGCTTAAATATGCAATCCAGAAGATATGATGGAGAATCGTCGGATATGGGCTTAAAGATGCCATCTAGAGGATGTTGATTTCTAGAGATATTCCTTTGATGAGAATTCATGTTCCTGTCATTGAGGAGGAATCTGCTGAGGAATGTTGGTCTCTGTCTTAGGAGAAATGGAATTTTAGGAACTTCAGTTGTCCGTTACTCTACTAGGGAATCATCTCTTAGTCAAGGAGATGAAAATGAACTGCTATTTGGTCGTGCTCCAGGCCTTATAGTGATTTGTTGAGGATAATAAGACTGACTGCTATCTGGTCGTGCTTCAGGTTTTATAGTGACTTACTGGGGAGATGAGATTAAACTTGCTATCTGGTCGTGCTCTAGGCTTTGCAATCTCAAAAACTGTTATCTGGTCGTGCTCTAGGCTTTGCAATCTCAAAAACTGTTATCTGGTCGTGCTCCAGGCTTCAGAAGGAATTAAGTGGTTATCTAGTCGCATCCTGGTTTCAACTTGAATTTAAGGCATACTAACATCCGGTCATTTCTAGGCTTCAATAGTAATTGGCCGAGTAAACTGCTATCTGGTCGAATTCTAAGCTTCGCAGTACCTCATACTGTTATCTGGTCGTGCTCTAGGTTTCACAATGTCTCTTGCCGCTACCTGGTCGTGCTCCAGACTTCACAGCGTCTTATACCATTATTTGGTCGTGCTCCAGGCTTCAGTAATTTAGGGAATTTAAGTTGTTATCAAGTCAGTTTCCAGGCTTCATAGCTTTTTTAACTAGAATAGAAATCTTAGTATCGATTTGACTGAACCAGGGAAAGGTCTCGAGTTATCTTCAACTGGGAGATAAATCTTAGTATCGATTTGACTGAATCCGAGAGAGGTCTCGGATTAACTTTGACTGGCATAGAAATCAGGGGAATCTTAGCAGCGATTTGGCTGACCCAGACGAAAGTCTTAGAATATCTTCAACTAGAATAGAGACCTTAGTGTCGGTTTGACTGAACCAGAGAGAACTTGTGAGAACTTGATTGTATCTTTCCCTGAAAGGTAAAGAGTTAGTCATATGTAATGTCATGATGTATGAAATTTATTGAGTAATGATGTTCTCAAAATAAATGAGATTGTGTTGTATAATATGTATGCACATGCCATTATGTATGGATATGCAATGCTATTGTGATATTCTCTAGCTGGGGAAAATAAATCCTGGACTGCTACTAGAGAGTATAAGGAGTTAAGTTCTTCATTTCCGCTGGGGATAGTGACCGAAGATGATTAGCTGGGGATTTACATCCATTCTGCTTGAGATCATTCTGCTGGAGGATACTCTGTCTGAGAATAATCCTGTGGGGGAATGACTCTGTGGGGAAGAGAGATACTTTGTTGGAAGATCTACTGATTTGGAGAATTAAACTCAGCTGGGGATGAACTTCCATTGCTGGAGAGAAGAGCTCTGTTGGAGATTGAGCTTCCGCTGTCAGAGAAATAAACTCTGCTCGGGAGATGGCTTTATAATTTGCTCATGGTAATAAAACTCGATTGGGGAATGCAGATATCATCTTTCTGAAGGAACCTGCTGTGGAAGGAATTCCTGCTTGGGGATACGGAGGTCGTACCTTGGTTGTCTCGGCTCTATGGGGAAAATAGGTATCACTGGCTTGTATGTGATAGTGACTTCGCTTCCAACTGTCTCTGCCCCTTGTACCATGATGGACGGGGTAATTGTCGGTATTTAGGTTTTGTACTAGTTTCTTTGAGTTCTTAGTAACTGTCTTTCTGTTTTATATGCAGATATTTGTGAACAGTAATCATATTCAAATGCATATGTCAAGAATAAAACATTGGACGTTTTTTTGCAAAACAAAATAGAAAACAGAAAAAACAAACACAGAGTTTTGTACTCAAAAGACGCTTTGTATTGATTTGAAATTTGCCTATAACAGGCGTTTTTTACAAGGAGGCTGACATTCTAGTAAGAGAACGCTGCCGTAAAAATGGAAATTATTACAGAAATTGTGTACAAAAGAAAACATCTATGTGTAGTGATCCTATTGGGTTTCAATTCTGCTATTGCCCCAATGTCTTTGAGCATCTTATCACTTTGCTGCTTGTCCGAAGCTGACTGGATTGATCGGTACCGTTTGAGCTTGATATCTGATTACTGAGGTTTGATCGCAAGTTGATCCAATGGGACATAGTGATACGCTTTAATCCTTAATTTTTTCCTGGACCGCCCTTTCGGGTTTTCAGTCCACCGGGATACCCTTTTTTGCGCAAGCCGCCCTTTCGAGTTTTCGACTTGCTGGGTGTACAAATTTTTTCATTTTTTATCCCTAATTTTTGCCCAAACCCTTTTGGTTTGTCGGGATGCCCTTATTTTTGCCTAGGTATGTCAACCTAGCGGGTCTTTATTATGTGTAGTATCTTTTCACTATGTCCGCATTGACAGGGTGTGGAAGGTCGTCACCATCCATGGTGGTCAGAATCATGGCTCCACCAGAAAATATGTTCTTGACTACAAATGGTCCCTCATAGGTGGGAGTCCATTTTCCCCTGGGATCACCTTGTGGCAATATAATGCGCTTGATTACCAGATCCCCTACTTGATACACTTGTTGTCTGACTTTCTTGTTGAAGGCCTTGATCATCCGTTTTTGATACATTTGACCATGGCAGACAGCAGTAAGTCTTTTCTCGTTGATTAAGTTCAATTGATCAAGTTGAGTTTGGATCCAATCGTCTTCGCTCAAACCTGCATCCTTTATAATCCTTAGTGAAGGGATCTGGACCTCCATGGGTAGGACAACCTCCATGCCATATACCAAAGAATATGGTGTTGCCTCTGTCGACGTACGTGCTGAAGTACGGTACCCGTGAAGAGTAAACGGTAATATCTCGTGCCAATCTTTGTATGTCACTATCATCTTCTGTATGATCTTTTTAATATTCTTATTAGCAGCTTTGACAGCCCAATTCATCTTCGGTCGGTAAGGAGAAGAGTTGTGATGTTGAATCTTGAACTATTTATAGAGTTTAGTGATCATCGAGTTGTTGAGATTATCCATGATGATTCTCTCAGGGATACCATAATGACAAACCAAGTTATGCTTGATGAACCGTGCCACCACATTCTTGGTAACCGTAGCAAAGGAGGCAGCCTCAACCCACTTCGTGAAGTAATCAATGGCCACTAGGATGAAGCGATGCCCGTTGGACGCGGTAGGTCTGATCTCGCCAATCATGTCAATGCCCCACATTGCAAAGGGCCAAGGAGCTGCCAAGATGTTCAAGGGAACTAGAGGTACACGCATCTTATCAGCATAGATTTGGCACTTGTGACAGGTTCGAGAATGCTGATAACAATCGGCTTCCATAGTGGACCAGTAGTATCCTACCCGTAGGATCTTCTTTGCCATGGTATGTCCACTGGAATAAGTACTTAAGGTACCTTCATGTAGGTCTTCCATGATCCTCTCTGCTTCGCTCTTGTCTACACACCGCAGTAAGGTAGAGCCATGATTGTGCTTATAGAGGATTCCATTACTGAGGAAGAACTTTGCAGCAAACCTTCTCAGAAATTTCTTGTCATTGACAGATGCCTCCTCGGGGTATTCTTGAGCCTCGAGATACCTTTTCACCTCATAAAACCAAGGTTTGTTGGCTACCTCCTCAGTATCGATCTCACAGTAGTATGTTGGTTCATCCAACCTCTCAATAGTGATTCGGGGAGCTTCATTATCCCACCTGACCTTGAACATTGACGACATAGTAACTAGTGCGTCCGCTAACTGATTCTCTTCTCATGGGAAATGTTCAAAGGTGATCTCTTCAAAATGCGGCTGCAGTGTCAGTATATACTCTTTGTAAGGGATAAGGTTTGGGTGTTTCGTATCCCAAACGCCTTTGATCTGACTTATCACCAAAGCGGAATCCCCAAATACACTCAAGAACTTGATTCTCAGGTGAATAGCAGCTCGAAGACCCATAATACATGCTTCATACTCCGCCATGTTGTTGGTACAGTTGAAACATAATCGGGCAATGAACGGAGTATGACAGCCCTCAGGAGATATGATTTTAGCGCCAATGCCATTACCCATTGCATTTGAGGCTCCATTAAAAAACATGGACCATCGGGATCCTTCCTCGGGTCCTTCATCCGGTCCAGGTTTTTCATAGTCGGTTACTAATATGATACTCTCATCCGGGAACTCAAAATTCATGGACTGGTAGTCATCCACGGCCTGATGCGCCAAATGATCAGCTAACACATTTCCCTTGATTTCCTTTTGGGTTGTGTATTGGATTTCATACTCGGTCAAGATCATTTTCCATCTTGCTATTCTTCCAGAGAGAGCGGGCTTCTCGAAAATGTACTTGATCGGATCCATCTTAGATATTAACAAAGTAGTGTGGGTCAACATATATTGTCTCAGTCGGCGAGCGGCCCATGCCAAAGCGCATCAAGTTTTCTCGAGCAGTGAGTATCGTGTTTCATAGTCGGTAAACTTTTGGCTAAGGTAGTATATTGCGTGCTCTTTTTGACCAGACTCGTCATGCTGCCCCAGCACACACCCTATTGAATTATCTAGCACTGTTAAGTACATTATCAAAGGTTTTCCTTCAGTCGTAGGCATCAGAATAGGAGGCTCTTGGAGATATTGTTTGATTCTGTCAAAGGCTACCTGGCATTCGTCATTCCACTTTACCACTTGACCTTTCTTCAGAAGCTTGAAGATCGGCTCACAAGTAGCAGTCCGATGTGAAATGAACCTGGCAATGTAATTCAGGCGTCCCAAGAAACCTCTAACTTCCTTCTCAGTGCGGGGAGCCGACATCTCTTGTATGGCCTTCACCTTTGCAGGGTCTATCTGAATACCTTTGTCACTGAAGATGAACCCCAACAGCTTTCTGGACCTCACCCCGAAGGTGCACTTGTTCGAATTTAACCTCAGTTTGTACGTCTTCAACCTATCAAACAGCTTTTGTATATGATCAAGATGTTCTTCTTCAGTTTGAGACTTGGCTATCATGTCATCGACGTAAACCTTTATCTCATGGTAAATCATGTCATGGAACATAGCTACCATAGCTTGCTGATAAGTTGCCCCAGCATTCTTCAACCCAAACGGCATCACCTTGTAGCAGAAAGTGCCCCACTGTGTAACAAAGGTTGTCTTCTCCATGTCTTCAGGTGCCATTTTGATCTGATTATAACTAGAGAAATCGTCCAAGAAGGAAAAGACTTTGTGTTGTGCGGTGTTGTCAACCAGAACATCAATGTGGGGAAGTGGGAAGTCATCCTTGGGGCTTGCCCTGTTCAGGTCTCTGTAATCCATACACATTTGTACTTTACCATCTTTCTTGGGTACTGGAACCACATTAGCAACCCACTGCGGATAGGAGGTGACAGCTAAGAACCCTGTGTTGAACTGCTTCATAACATATGATTTAATCTTCTCTGACATCTCAGGGCGCATACAACGGACCTTTTGCTTTACCAGAGGGAAGTCTTCTTTAGTCCGCAAACTATTAACCACTATATCTGTGTCTAGTCCTGACATGTCTTCATATGACCAGGCGAAGATTTCAACATACTCATGCAACATCTGTACCAACCGTTGTTTGACACTAAGCTCCAGATTTGCACCTATCTTAACCTCTTTTTTGTCTTCCTCTGTACCCAAGTTCACTGTCTCAACCGGATCTTCATGAGGCTGTATGGCCCTTTCTTCCTGCTGTAATAGTCTAGCAAGTTCTCCGGGTACCTCACAATCTTCCTCACCTTCGTCCTCGGCTTGGTTGATCGGATTTTCAAAGTCATAATGAGCAGAAGTAGAACTGTTATCAATGGGATCCAGAGTGGATATGGATCTACATTGGGATACGTGAGTGTGTGTAAGAGCATAGTTGTATAGACATAATAAAAGAAAAGAAAGACAGAGAGCGCAAAATTTGTATGCAAACGTCCAATGTTTTATTGATGTCATATGAAAATGAAACATGATAACCCTCACAAATAGAACCATTGTGCCCCGGGTAAGACACATGACTATAGAGTTTATATTGTTTTTAAATTACATATCCGAAAAATCAGAAAGACAATTACTCCTAAACAAAAGTAATTGGTACAAAGTCTTTGGCTGTCCAGTTACTGAGTCCGCCATTGGTAGTCGGGAAGATCTAGCTGTTAATGTCGGAATCACCATCACTGTCTTCAAGCACATTGACCCCAGGATTATTGATGCGTAGGGGAGGTCCTCCAGCCCGAGCGCGATGAATAACCTTTTGAGCACCTGTAGTAAAGCCCAAACCAGATTTGTCAAACTTCTAATGAATAACCAGGAGCTGACCCCAAATGGTAGACCCACCTTCTTCAACCACTGCTCGTGCATCCTTGAGAGAAGCCATCTTCGAGGGAGATTTGGTGACCTTTGGAGGACTGTCGGTAGTTTTTGCTGTAGCCATAATCTGAGGTACCTCTTCAAAGTTTTGGAAAGGAGTCTCGATGAACTCGCCGTCCATTTCCACGTTCCTGAAGGAGTTCAAGTGACTGATCATATACTCCTCTTCACCATGCACAGTGACAATCTTTCCTCTTACTGGGTACTTTAACATTTGGTGGAGGGTAGAAGTAACAGCCCCAGCCTCATGTATCCAAGGGCGTCCCAACAAGAAAGAATATGATGGTTTTATATCCATTATATAGAAAGTGGAGTCGAAGGTCTGGGAACCAATTTTGATAGGGACATCCAGTTCCCCCGTGCACCATCCTCTTCGAACCATCGAAAGCTCTCACTACTATATTGCTAGGCTTCAAGGTCAAGCCTTCGCAGTCCAATCTGTCCAGAGCTTTTTTAGGTAGCACATTCAACGAGGAGCCAATATCTACCAAAACATGGGCCAGAGTCATGCCCCTGCATTCAACGGAAACATGAAGAGCATCATTATGCTTCCTCCCATTTGGTGTCAGATCCGCATTGTAAAAACCCAAACCATTATCGGCAGTCAGACTAGCCACACAATCTTCAAACTGATCAGCAGATGTCTCTTGTGGCACGTGAGTCGTGTTCAGAAACTTAACCAAAGCCTTCACATGGGCCTCGGAACACAACAACAAACCCAACATAGAAATTTTGGATGGGGTCTACCCCAGCTGCTCGACCACGTTGTAGTCGCTCTTCTTTATTATCTTCAAAATTTCTTTCATTTCTTTTTTGGAAGCTTCTGGTAGGGTTACTGAATTAGCCTTTGTCAGGACAGGCTCAATCAAAATGTCTTTGCCTCGAGTCTCGGCCGACTCGGTGATGGGAGGGTCAACAGGAGTGATTACTGGAATTGCAGTAGTAGTCTTGGGTGGAACCACAACAGGAATGATCACAAGTCCGGTAACAGTCTTCGGGGGAGAAATTTCAGGGGAGAACACTCTTCCACTTCTTGTTATTTTACTGGTTCCGGCAATATTGACGATGTTGGAATCAGCATTTTCAGCAATCTTGTCTTCAATGGCTAGCATGTCCTACTTTACGCCGTGGTAATAGACGTCGGCCCCATAGTTCCAAGGAACAGCTTTGTCCGAGAAGTATGGGATTGGTCCAGACATGGTTATGATCAACGGAGTCACCTTCAGAACTGATGTAATCCTGACGGGTCTCTTAGCGGAGGCCCTGGGAGGATTGACAGAAATGGTTATGATAGCAATCACTACACCAAATTTGTCTTTTAGCAGCACCCCTACTAAAGCGCTTTTTGTAAAAAGCGCTGGTATAGGTTGCGCTAAAACAAAATAAAAAAACACGCTAAAAAAGCGCTCTTAAAGGGGGGGGTTACAAAAGCGCTTTCAGAAAGCGCTCTTAGAGGCTGGGGTACGAAGGCGCATTTGAAAAGCGCTCTTATAGTGGGGGGGTATGAAAGCGCTTTCTGAAAGCGCTCTTATAGGGGGCTTATGAAAGCGCTTTCAAAAGCGCTGATATAGGGGGTGGGGTACAAGAGCGCTTTTATCCTCAAAAGCGCTGGTATAGCCTTAGTTACGAAAGCGCTTTTCAAAAGCGCTGTCATACCCTCTTTACAATTAAAAAATTTTAAAACAAGAAATCGTTCATTCTCACAAAAGCTTGCATTCTCAGAAAAATCTTGCATTCTCAGAAAACTCACAAAATCGTTTCAAAATCTTGCATTCTCAGAAAACTCACAAAATCGTTTCCAAATCCCTAAGCTTGGAATCGTCTTCAATCGTTTCCAAATCCCTAAGCTTGGAATCGTCTTCTCCGTTCTCAATCGTCTTCTTCGAAAGAAAAAAAGCTTGGAATACTTAAGGATCAAGAGCTTGCTTCATCAAGTCGTCTCCAATATTTCATCATCATCTTCTTCCTAGAGGTGAGTTCATAGTTAAATTTTAGCTTTGAGAGAAAAATCCATGGTTGGGAAGTTAGGGTTTGTGTTGTTGTTGTTATGAACATGAAACTTGATGACGATACATGCTTACTTGTGTGATTTCATGTTGAATGTGTTGTGGTGTTGGTATTATAATTATTTTGGATTATATTGGAATCATGAGATATGTTTGATTGTTGTTGATTCTTGAGAGTTTACATGTGGATTTCACTAATGTTAGAATATGGTTAGCATGTTATGGATTATCGAGTTAACAATAGTTGAATTCTTCTCATCATAGATAAGATGTTTCCTTTTCATGTGATTAATTTGGTTTAGGCCTTATCTGCTATTGGATGTAAATATTGAACTCTTGACTTAGCCTTGAATATTGGTACTCCAAAGTAATCAAAGTTTGTGTGACTTGTGTTGAAACCAAAGATGCATGCAACTTGTGGATAGCCTAAAAACCAAGGATACCTTGCATTTTGTGGGACTAGGGCGATGGCATGAATTTTAAGCATATTCATGTAATAATTTGTGGATAGGATATGCATCACTTTTGGTAGCTTTACAAAATATCTGAGATCATCTACAAAGAAAGTGTGACTTGGAAACTTAGTTTTGTCATGAGCGATACATGTAATATGTCTTTGTTCAATCATGTTTGCAAATTGTCTTCTTAAGCATCTTCAACAATGCAAAATAGTAAAATAGAAATGGAATTTCCTTGTCTTATTCCTCTAGAACAGTTGAAAAAGCTTGTTGCCTTGTCATTAACTAAATTGATAATTTGGTTGAATGAAGTATTGTTGTAATTCAATTGCAAAATATAATATTAAAGCCAAAGTTCTTAAGCATATAGAATAAATAACTCCATTTTGAGTATCAAATGCTTTTTTTTTTATATCAATTTTCATAGCCATGTTTCTTTCAAAAGATTTCTTGTACTATGTCTCATATGAATCCTCTCTGATTCTCTAAGACTATTTTTGGAGCCAATCTAATAAGCTTAACAGTTATGATCTTGCAATAAGTTTAAAGTTTTCTATTGTAAATGTTCCATGAAATTTGGATATCCAAAATAATATTGTTAAAGTTAAAAGTGGGTAGGGTCCAATTTTGTGTAAACAACTGTATAAGTAAGGCTATGACTTATTTATCAATCAATGTAAAACTCAGTATACCTGGTAACTATTCATCAGTAAGATTTGTGATTTTATTTTTCAATGAAAATATGAAAAATATATAATTTTCTCTTACACATATGATATAGACCTCTAGTTATATTTATTAGGATTAGTTCAGTTCATTAAGATTTATTATTTTATTTATTTTTAGTTAGTATTTTTTGAATTTTTAAATTTGAATGTCCTATTTTTAAGAAAAGATTTAGGTTAAAACATAAGCTACCTATTAACTAGTAATTTTAGGAGAAACCAATCACAAACTCCGCCACTGCCGCCTGCATAGGTCTTAAGAACATATTTTCAGTTGGTTACAATACTTCCTTCCTACCACTTCATCAACAAAGGTCATGGCTACGGAATATCCTGAGGCTAACAAGGTTGTCCAGTTTTTCATGATCATTACTGAAAATCGTCAACAAGGAGAGCTTGTAAAACCTTGTGTAAGTCTTTCATTTGTCATGTTAGAAGCTTGCATCATCCCTATACAACATTTTATGTGCTCATTATGCTTATTTGACAGATGTTACCAATAAAGTTTGTGAGGAAACATGGACAAGGTTTACCAAATGTTATATGTCTAAAGACTTCCAATGGAGAAAACTGGAAAATAAATTTGGTGATGAATGATGGCAAAATATGGTTTGGACAAGGTTGGAAGGAATTTGCACAGTATTATTCTCTAGGTTATGGCCATATTCTCTAGGTTGGAAGGTTTTAACGAGAAGATGGCCATAACCTAGAGAATAATACTGTGCAAATTCCTTCCAACCTTGTCCAAACCATATTTTGCCATCATTCATCACCAAATTTATTTTCCAGTTTTCTCCATTGGAAGTCTTTAGACATATAACATTTGGTAAACCTTGTCCATGTTTCCTCACAAACTTTATTGGTAACATCTGTCAAATAAGCATAATGAGCACATAAAATGTTGTATAGGGATGATGCAAGCTTCTAACATGACAAATGAAAGACTTACACAAGGTTTTACAAGCTCTCCTTGTTGACGATTTTCAGTAATGATCATGAAAAACTGGACAACCTTGTTAGCCTCAGGATATTCCGTAGCCATGACCTTTGTTGATGAAGTGGTAGGAAGGAAGTATTGTAACCAACTGAAAATATGTTCTTAAGACCTATGCAGGCGGCAGTGGCGGAGTTTGTGATTGGTTTCTCCTAAAATTACTAGTTAATAGGTAGCTTATGTTTTAACCTAAATCTTTTCTTAAAAATAGGACATTCAAATTTAAAAATTCAAAAAATACTAACTAAAAATAAATAAAATAATAAATCTTAATGAACTGAACTAATCCTAATAAATATAACTAGAGGTCTATATCATAATGTCTTGCAACAGTGGTTTAAAATTATTATGCCTTACAGTGTAGCTTTTTTGGTGAATATCATTATATTATATATCTTTTTTTGAATTTCTTTTCAATATGCTTGAAATAGATAGATCAATCAATGTCTCTAATATTGCTCTTTAGATATTGTTTAACATCTAGCATATGGCTTAGTAGTAGTAAGCTTAGATGCTGAGTTTGTATAGTTAAGAGTGTGAATCTGCTGAAATTAAATGCTGAGTTTGTATAGTGAAGTGAAAATATGGATTAAGGGATAAAATGTGTATAATTGATATTGATATAACTGTAATCATAAATTTTAGTCATTGTATTTTGATATTTGTTGACACATCTACTATACATACAATAAAAATTTTAAACAAGACTATCAAAAATTAAGTTCAAACTTAAAACATCTTTTTATTTAAAAGAGATTTCTTACAATTTTAATTTCATATATTTATCTATCGTTAAGTGAGGTACTTACTAACTTTGTGAATTGAATTCGCCATAGGGGTTACTTGTGAAGAGTGAAAGTTTGACCGTTTTTGTTTAGCTTAATTAAGACATGGATAAGACATGGATGAATTCAAACCGATTGTCGAAAGAGTACGAGAAAGGGGTATGGGAATTTGTTGAGTTTGCGGTTGCGCACTCCAAAGACCCGCTTCGAATGCCGTGTCCTTGCTTGGGTTGCTGTTATGCCGGGGGTAAGGTTGACGGGAATCAGTTGGGATCTCATTTACTACGGTTTGGAATTGATAGAAGTTATACATGTTGGACAATGCATGGTGAGAAAAGTACCGGGAATGCTGAGTCGAGTTGTAATAGGAAGTATGCTTCAAACGACGATTGCACAGACACATACGATTGTGATCGAGTCGAAGAGATTGCAGAAGCGCTTGAAGAAGATCTTGCGGATTGTCCCAAAATGTTTGAGAGGTTGGTAAGCGATGCAGAGAAACCGTTGTATGTTGGTTGTTCAAAATTCACAAGATTGTCTGCGGTGTTAAAGTTGTACAACTTAAAGGCGGACAATGGATGGTCGGATAAAAGTTTCACAGAGTTATTAGCCCTTATGAAAGATATGCTACCAGAGGATAATGTTCTTCCCAATCGAACGTATGAAGCCAAAAAGATGTTGTCTTCTATTGGAATGAGCTATGATAAGATACATGCATGTCCAAACGATTGCGTTTTGTTTCGAAACGAGTATGCAGCGTTGAATGAGTGTCCTAAATGTGGTGCCCCTCGATATAAGAAAAAGTTGTCTCCTGCTAAAGTCTTATGGTATTTTCCTATAATTCCGAGATTTAGACGCATGTATCGTAGTGAGACCGATTCAAGACACTTGACTTGGCATGCAGATGAAAGAATTATTGATGGAAAGTTGCGACATCCGGCAGACTCACCACAATGGAGTAAAGTTGATACTGAATATCCTGAATTTGGAAAAGAAGCAAGAAACCTTCGGTTGTCATTGTCTACTGATGGAATGAACCCGCATGGTATTCAAAGTATCTCGCATAGCACATGGCCTGTGATTCTTATGATTTATAACTTACCTCCGTGGCTATGTATGAAGCGTAAGTACATGATGTTATCTATGCTAATTTTTGGGCCTAAACAACCAGGGAATGACATAGACGTATACTTGGCACCCTTAATCGAAGATTTAAAGTTTTTGTGGGAGAGAGGTGTGGAGGTTTACGATGGGTATAGGAAAGAAAGTTTCAACTTGAGGGCGATGTTGTTTGGAACAATTAATGATTTTCCAGCATACGGAAATCTATCCGGGTACAGCAACAAGGGTCAAAAGGCGTGTCCTGTTTGTGAAGATGAAACCGATACGACACGATTGGCGCTTTGTCAGAAGAATGTCTTTCTCGGCCATCGTAGATTCTTAAATTCTAATCATCACTACCGTGGGTGGAGAAAAGCATTCAATGGAGAGGCCGAACATCGTACAGCCCCGCCTTTTTTGTCAGGTGATCAAATTTTTGAAAAGGTGAAAGATGTGAGCACTCAGTTTGGCAAGCCTTTTGCACATTCAATTGTCAAGGGTGGGTGGAAGAAGAAGTCAATTTTCTTTGAACTTCCATATTGGAAGTCGTTGTACGTAAGACATTTCCTGGATGTTATGCATATTGAAAAAAATGTATTTGACAGCGTTATAGGTACGCTACTCAATATACAAGGAAAGTCTAAGGATGGCGTTAACATAAGGAATGACATGGTAAACATGGGGATGAGAACTGAATTGGGGCCCGTGACGAAAGGAAGACGAACATATCTGCCACCTGCTGTTTACACTCTATCTAGAAAGGAGAAGAAAACATTGTGTAAGTTCCTCAGTGAAGTAAAAGTTCCAGAAGGCTACTCTTCAGATATTAGAAGACTTGTGTCCATGAAAGACCTCAAGTTAAAGAGTTTGAAGACGCATGATTGCCATGTTATAATGGAACATTTTTTACCAATAGGTATACGTTCTATTCTGCCAGAAAAAGTAAGAAGCGCAATAACTAAGCTGTGTTTCTTCTTCAGGTCTATTTGCAGTAAGGTGGTCGATCCCGCGATCTTACCAACATTGCAAAATGAGATAGTTGTTACTTTATGTGATCTTGAAATGTATTTTCCTCCCTCGTTTTTTGACATAATGGTTCATCTAGTCGTTCATCTTGTGAAAGAGACACAACTGTGCGGACCAGCTTATATGAGATGGATGTACCCTGCTGAACGTTATATGAAAATATTAAAAGGGTACGTGAAAAACAGAAGTCGACCAGAGGGTTGTATTGCCGAGCGATACGTTGCTGAAGAAGCGGTTGAGTTTTGTACTGAATATCTGTCAAATGTTCAATCAATTGGACTCCCCAAATCTCATATTGTCGAAAAAAAAGAAGGAAAAAGGCTAATTGGAAATAAAGTTGTGACAGTATCAATGGTCGAACGGGATCAAGTGCACTTGTATGTTCTGCACAATGAGATTGAGGTTGAGCCGTTTGTTGAAATGCACAAAGTTGTTCTCCGAGATTTAAATCCAAATAGAAATGAGAACTGGATAGTACGAGAGCACAATCGAAGTTTCATACCGTGGTTTAGAGATCATATTTATTCAAAGTATCGTTCAGATCCTGCTTCAGTAACAGAAAGGTTGAGATGTTTAGCCTATGGTCCATCTGTAATTGTGCTTTCTTATAGCGCATACGCAATTAATGGATACACATTTTATACCAAAGAACAGGATGATAAAAGTACTATGCAAAATAGTGGTGTTACCTTGGTAGCTGAAGCTATGCACATATCAAGTGCGAATGACTTAAATCCGAAATTTGCAAATTTGTCATATTTTGGGGTTATCGAGCGCATTTTGGTGTTTGATTACGCGAAGTTTCAGATTCCTGTATTTGGTTGCAAGTGGGTTGAAAATAATAGTGGCGTACGAATGGATAAGTCAGGATTTTTGCAAGTGGGTCTCAATAGGGTAGGGTACAAAGATGAGCCTTTCATTCTAGCCTCTCAAGCTAAACAAGTGTTCTATGTCAATGATCCGACAAGTACGAAATGGTCTATAGTGCTTTTATCTAACAAAATAGTTGATGAAAAAATTGAAGATCAAGGTGATATTGGTGTTGGCATTGAATCTTGTACAAGAAACGATCAAAATGAGAATGAATCTTGTATTAGAAATGATCATAATGAGGGTATTTGGATCAATCCAACCGTCCGCATTGTTAAGAGACGCGTAGTACACAATCCTACCAAGAAAAGAAAGAGACGTTAGTGATAAAGTAATGGTCTCGATAACCTTCACTCGCTTATGTTTAGTAATGGTCTCATTTTTATATTTTTTAATTATTATATTTAGTAATCTGGCATCGAATATGTGAAAATCTTACAATTTGTACTTTAAAACAATTTGACTAAAAATTAAGATTTATTAAATGAACATGCTTTTAATATTGATAGAGTATGCATCCCCTCATCTTTGCCTAAAAGAAATATCATGAAAAAGTAATATTGATTGTATCACATGCTTTTATTTTATTAATATCTTCACGTTGAACAATTAATAATGGATTGATTTTTTTTCTTCTTATAATAACTTCTATGTTGTAATTTTTTGAAATGTTTCTCATATAAAGTTAGTGTTAATAGTGTACTAATGTGCTTTAGTTTGTTTGATACAGGTTCAATGGCTCCAGATAGAGATGCTCCACCTGAAAACCCACCTGAAAACTCACAAGAAAACTCACAAGAAAGAGTTGCTTCGGATACAAATGCTCCACCTGATACTGAAGCAAAAGAGGTTGCACGAGGCATCACTATTATGAAGGGAATCATTCGACATAGAGACCAAGGATTAGTATACCGATTGGAATGGAATTCTGATAAACAACCAATTGGTCCTAATTCTGCAAAGTTGACAAGTTATATTGGTACACTTGTCCGTATGCATATTCCGGTCTCCGTAGCTACCTGGAAATCGAAAACGAAAAATTTAGAATTGGAGGAGAAAAAACAAGCGATTTGGGAAGAGCTTCAGGTATATATCATATATGGTTAATTGTTGTTATTATCTTGACGATAAATTGTTTAAATTACTTATACTAACACACTATGCGTACGTTTTTTTGCAGAGGACTTTTGAGATACCAGATGAACGTAAAAGCTACATACTTAGTTTGGCCGGCAAAAGATATAGAGGGTGGAAAAGTTTTTTGACAAACACCTATCTTAAGGATAAAGATGGAAAATTTCTTGAAGAGGCACCGGGACGGCCAACAAAGTATGCGACCTTCATTGATGAAGCAGATTGGGCTGAGTTTTTAAAGCAAAGAGATGAAGCTTTTCAGAAAAAGAGTGCCACGAATAGTAAGAGAGCATCCAAACCAGCGTATCCATACAAAAAAGGGCGTTTGGGATATGCACGCTTAGAGGATAAAATTGTAAGTAAATAGAAATGCGTTTTAATTAATTGTCTACATGTGCATGTTTTAATTGACGATTTTATCGTTTGTGTCAATGCATAGTTAGAGGAGACTAAAAGTGAGGAAGCTTCACTTCCTGTACATGTGTTGTGGAAGGAAGCTCGTGTGGGCAAGAATCAAGCTGTCGATCCCGATGTTCAGAGAGTTTATACTGAATGTGTAAGTATAATACTGTGTCTTTAATTAAATCAAATGTTTTTTAATATATAAATGATTTTTTATCTCCACTAATAATTATTTAAATGTAAATGAATTACAGGAGACCTTGTCGCAATCGGCATCCACCGGTGAGGAGAGCGTACTTAGTAGAGTACTAGATGCTCCCGAGTATCCCGGTCGGGTGAGGGGTAAGGGTCATGGTGTGACTCCAACCTCTTTTTATAAGAGTTCTAGGAGAAGATCAAATCTTACCAATGAAGAAGTGTTGCAAAAGTTGCAGGAATTGCAAGCACAGGTCTCTGAATTGCAAAGAGATAAAGATATGTATATGAGAGAAAATTGCAACACTTCATCGGTGAGAGAAACTAGTGATAAGGCTAGTATCAACTATCAAAAGAAATTTCCCGAGGTAATTATAAGTTTTTTTCCTTACAAACTGTTCTATTTTATTAATGATAATGACTTTATATTTTCTATTTGTTTAGGGCATTTCATCTTGCCAACTATACTTATCGTCACCGAATTATCGACTAGTTGGCAAGGGAAAAGTGCACAACACTTCGGGAGATTTACTTCACCATAGACCGCTCCCGGATGGACACCTGAAAGTATCGGTGGATGTTGTATTAGATCGTGATGCGATTCTACCGGTACCTGACATGGTCTCAGAGACGACATTGCTGCGAGATGCAATAGGATCATTTGTTGCATGGCCCTCGGAGCTCATTACCATTAGTGATGAGGTATACTGAAAACGATTATAAATCATTTAGTTTTCGAATGTCAATTCTAAACCGTTTATTAATTATTTTTTACATTTTAATTTTAGACTGCTCCTATAAAACCCGCAATTAAGGGTAAAGGGATTTTACAGGAGGAGGAGTCTGTTGCATCACTAAAAGAGGTACATTTAAAGTGTTAATATATAGTCTGAATCTAAATCTGCATGATTTTATATTTTACCTAACTTATATGATTTTTAGGCATCCGCTCGGGAGTCACAACAAGTGACGCAGCAGGTTCGTAGCTTACCACCCACTGGTCCTCCGAAGCAAGCGGCAAAAAAAGGCGGTGCTTTTGTGCCTCGATACCGTTCGACACTCGCAACAATGGTTGATATGTCCGATTTGAAGGATGGTGGTTTACGTGAAATCAACATGGATGAAAGTGTCTTCGGTATTGAATTCCCGTCACATATTACATTTGATGACTTGGAAGAGATTTTTAGGCATGATCAACTAGGCGTCAGTAATATGCACTCATACATCCGGTAATATTCACTCATCCGATATATTATTTAATTAGTCCCACAATATAATTTATTTACACATTTCAATGAAAATAATCTAATGTTTATTATGTTTTTATTTAAGGTTGTTGTATGACAGAGTGTTGCGCGGGACTGCATTGTCTAACAGATTCCGTTTCGTGTCTTCCGCCCATTGCAGCGGAATGACAATTGCTTCGGAACCGGAATCAGTTAGACAGCGCTTAGTAGATAGATTCATGTCCACCGGCAATACAGAAAGTCTGCATCTTTGGGCGTATAATACCCGACCAGTAGGGTTAGTTTCTCATTCTTGGTTCATCTAATCTCTGTTTCTTTTGTGTATAGCAAAATTTTCATATAACCTATTGTTTTAATTTATAGAGCACACTGGTTGCTGCTTGCTATCAACCCGATAAGAGAAGTCGTGTATTATCTGAATTCGGTAAATGGTGAATGGACCAATTATCCGGCTATGAAGGAAATCGTTGATTTGTAAGTGGGATCGTTCTAAATATATATTCGTGTATATTTATATATTTTCTTATTTGTGGGATTGATCTAAACATATGCTTTTATATATTTAATAATTAGATCAATACAAGTGTTCCGTAGTCAACGGGACGCACAGGTATCCCGGACTAAATCAAACAACATCACTTGGATCCAAGTGCAGGTACATTACTTTTCACAATTTTGCTTATAATATTTATGCTACTTGGTAAAACAAGACAACTATAGAATCTTATTTGTTTTATTATGTAGTGTCCGCAACAGCGAAACAGTTATGATTGCGGATACTTTGTTTTGAGGTTCATGAAAGAAATCCTTCAGGCGAATCAATTAGAGATTCCGCTCACGGTATGAATTTATAACTTAAGATAATTTCATATAATTTATTACATTTAACTAAATATATCATTTATATTATGTTTTTGTTTTGTAGTACCTTGACGAATTCCGTGCTGCTGGGTACCCGAAGCTTAAGTTGGAAGAAATTAAAGAAGATTTGTGTCAATATTATATTAAGCAATTTTTCATGTAGGATTTGTGTCGATTTGAACTATAATATTATTGATGTAATGATGTATATATATAATTTTGGATATTATAATGGTATTATATTAGTATATATATTGTCTTACTGATGGCTGAAATAATAGCGTCGAAAATATATTACAGGTCAAAAATATATTACAGGTCGAAAATATTACAGGTCGAAAACATTACAGGTCGACTGGGAGGATTAAATTATAGGCTGTACATAAAAATACCTCATTTAGAAACGACAGCGCTTTTAAAAAGCGCTCTTAAAGGTCCACCTACTAAAGCGCTTCTTAGTAAAAGCGCTGCCAAAGACCAGTAAAAAAGCATAAAAAATTAAAAAAAAACGCAGCATACAAAAGCGCTTTTGGAAAAGCGCTCTTATAGGGGGGCCTATCAGAGCGCTTTTTCCATAAAAAGCGCTCTCATAGGGGGGCCTACCAGAGCGCTTTTACAAAAGCGCTTTTGTATGCTGCGTTTTTTTTAATTTTTTATGCTTTTTTACTGGTCTTTGGCAGCGCTTTCTGGGAAAAGCGCTCTTAAAGGGGGGTCTACCAGAGCGCTTTTTCCAGGAAAGCGCTCTTATAGGGGGTCCTACCAGAGCGCTTTTTCCAGGAAAGCGCTCTTAAAGGGGGGGTCTACCAGAGCGCTTTTAGAAGCGCTTTTGTTACCTACGCCAGCGCCAGCTATTAAAGCGCTTTTAAGCGCTTTTAAAGGCCAAAATAAGCGCTTTAAAAGCCCTTATATGGCGTAGTGAATGTCTTTACAAGAAACAGTTGGAATAGGGGTCTTCTCAAACAGAATCTCTTTGTCATCCATCAGGCGCTGAACACCTGCCTTTAACAAAGGGCAACCAGTCGGTAGAAAAGAACAAAAGTGACAACCTTCACCATAACCCGGAAATAAATTAGCCTTCAATAAATTCCCCTTGATAGTCATGATAGGGGTCACCAATTCTTCCACAGAGGTTACAAACACACCTTTTTCAACGGCATTAACACCCCGACCATGTTTCGGAATAGGAGCAGTGATAACGTTGGGAGTCTTCGGGGGATCAAATTCAATCTCCTTAGCATCAATCAGATTCTGTACTTTGTTCTTCAAATCCCAACAGCCATTGGTATCATGGCCTGGACTTTCTGAATGGTAAACACAACGAGCATTTGGTTTATAGTAGGGAGAGGTGGTGTTAGGGTTCTTCGGAGCTTCCCTCAGAGTAACCAGATTGGACTTCAGCAAATGAGGTAAAACCTGAGACAGCATCATGTTGATCTGAGTGAACTGTCTAGCTGGTCTTTCTGCTCTTGGTTGATTGTTTCTTTGCTGAGCAGGTGCGGGTTTGGGAATCATAATAGCCCCTACCATCGGACGGTGCTCGGTTCGATTCTGATTCTTTTGTTTATAGACGGCACTGACTTCCTTTTTACCTGCAAACGGCTTCCTTGCAGCACTAGAAGAGGCATCCTTCTGAATTTTTCCACTTCGAA
This sequence comes from Vicia faba, assembly GCA_948472305.1. NCBI lineage: Eukaryota > Viridiplantae > Streptophyta > Magnoliopsida > Fabales > Fabaceae > Vicia > Vicia faba. The sequence goes on from OX451738.1 coordinate 1,484,314,512, forward strand.
TTCCAGCTTCCACTCTTTCTCCTGTTAAGATCAGTTCGGTAAAACCCGCCGATGAACTTCCAATCATATGGTTGAACAATGGCCCAATCAAAGTTCCCAGAAACATATCCACGAGCTCCCTATCAGCCAAGGGAGGTTGAACTCTTCCAGCCAAATATCTCCACTTCTGAGCATAATCCTTGAAACCCTCGTTCGAACCCATAGACAGATTTTGGAGTTGTGTACAGGTGGGAGCGAGGTCTGCATTATACTGATATTGCTTATAAAATGCAGCAGAAAGGTCTTCCCAGTTACGAACATTGGCTCTTTTCAGCTAATAGAACCAATCCAGTTGTGTTCCAGACAGACTGTCTTGGAAGAAGTGAACCCACAAATCTTTGTCAGCAGTATGAGGATGTATCTTCCTCACATAGGAACGGAGATGCATTTTAGGACAAGAGACCCTATCATACTTAGCAAATATCGGTGCCTTGAATTTTGGGGGGATGACAACCCCGGAGACCAGAACCAACTCTTCAAAATCCAGCCCAGGAACCTTCTAGATTTCCATAGCACTCAGACGCTCTTCTAACTGCTTATACTTTTCATCATCCGGAGGGTACTGCTCCTCATTATAATCAGTTTCATTGTCAGACTCTTTAGGACTAGGATCCTCTTCTTTGGCTTCACCTTCTTGACTCTCTCCCTCTTTAGATGAAGAAGCTAAATCAACAACCCGTCTTGGCAGCCCTCTGAACCTTCTACTCATATGTGCTACACCGGCTGTCCTCTTGGTCTTCTTAGTGTTCTTCTTAACAATCAGAGCCTTCAGCTCTTCCTGTCCTTTGGCCAGAGCCACAATCATTTGCTGGAACTGTGTGTTCTGAGTCTGAAGATCTTTCACAGCTTGTTCAAGAGCCATTACTGAAATAAACAGCGGAGGAGATGAGAAACCTGTTATGCAATGATATGTATGATATGTATGCAATGTTTTCAAGGATTCTTAAAGGCTCAAATTTGCTTAAACAAAAATGAACAAACGCGAATTGTATTAGTAAACTTGAATTGTTACAAAGAATGTATTTTGATAGTACAATTAAGCAAAATAAAACAAAAAGAAGACTAGGTTTCCCATGAATGCATCCTCTTTGGTGCGATGTAGGCATTGATATTCCTCTCTTCATGAAGTAGCCTAGTGAATTCCAAGACCTTCTTCTCGTTGGCGTAGAATTGGGCTTCAAACGTATCCCGCTCCTCTTTAAGCTGAACCCAGAACTTTTGTAACTCTTCGTGATCAGTTGGCATGTCTGGATGAAGAACAAGATAGGGAGTGTCTCCCTCGGCAACTGGTTCCATAATCATAGGTAGGATAGCGGGATAAGGCATCATAAGAGTTTGAGCACGGGCTCGTACCCATCTGAGATAAGGCTCGAGAGGTATGGAATTCTTATGCCCAAGTGTCTTGCTGTCAACCCTATGTACCATACTCCAAGCTTGTATGAACCTTTTGCGGTAACCCTGAACATCATTCTCATAGTTGAAGGCGATTCCTTGAATAAGTGTATCATGAGGACCATCCCTTCTCGCATAACCAAACTGTCATAATGCTAAGCAAGGGTTATAAGTGATTCCTCCCCTAATTCCTAAGAGAGGGACATTAGGGAATTCACCACAGCGATCGATGATAGCAACATCTTCCAAGAACCGTGAACACCAATGAATGTCTGAATGTGTAAGGGACATCAGTCGATGAGACCATCTTTTACCCTGTTCATTCTTCAAAGTAGATCTGGGTAGGTGCGAAATAAACCACCTAGCCAATAGTGGAGTGCAACATTGGAGGGTCCCCCTTCTTTTTAGAGTGCGAGCATGCAGAGAGCGTAGAATATCCCCGAGTAATGTAGGTACCGGATTCCGAGACAGAAAAACCTGGATTGTGCTCACATTTACGAGTTGATCTGCATCAGAGAACAGTACCATTCCATAGATAAGGAGCGCCAAAACTTCTTCAAAATCTTGTAGATCCAGAGTATCCCAAAAATAGTAAGCCTTCTCGAACAGAAATTTAACCGGAATTCCTTAAACACTCCCTCTGATTTCCCAATTTGTCACTACGTCGGACCGTTGTAAGGATGGAGCTTTAGCAATTTCTTCAGGTTTGGGATGTCTTTTCGTACCGTTGAAAGGTAGCTGATCAAGAATGGGTGTCCCTAATAACTGGGAAAATTTCTCCATAGTAGGCACTAACCGGTAATCCGGGAAGGTAAAACAGTGATGCAGAGGATCTAAGAACTGAAATAGCACCTTCAACATCTCTTCGTTAGGTTTTGTAGTGACCAAGTTGAGTAACCGACCATGCTTTTTAGTGAAAGGAGAGCTTTCAGGAATCCTTACTGCCAAGTCTCTTAATTGGGGAGATACTTTCACTAGGTTAATCTGAATAGTGTTCATGCGGGTGGATGCCATATCCTACAAAACAGAGCACAAATGAGCCCTAGAAACCCTTGAAACGGTTAGTATGATATGCTATGGTATGATGTTTATGATGTCATGAGAAATCACAAGTATAGCAAACATAGAAAAATCACACCAAGTCCTTGGGTTTAAGGCCTGCTTGAGTTTTAAGGTCATACCCTCTTGAAGTTGGATTAGTTCAACTTGTCCTATAAATATGTAACCGGGTTCTAAAGGGATCTCAATATCACCGATCTTTCCCCCAAGATTTATTTAATTGACGATTGACTCGTAATCAAATAAAACTCAGAAGTCAAACCTCAATGAGTGTAGCATCGAGTATCTGTCGACCTTGGGCATACACCAAAGTCGGCCATCTCGCTATGTCCTATTGGCTGAGTTGTGCAATTAAAGGTTCTAAGGTCAGTTGATGCTTTATGACACCACGCGGCGGCCTCGTACATCTCCTTGATTGACTCAAGGGTTACGGGTACCAACCAAAGTTCCACGTCAACGTAGCTACTACTTCAACCGTGTCGGTATACCCCAGCACAACTCCCTCACAGTTTATTGCTACTTACCTAAAAGGTGTTTCCCGATCCGGGTGTAGGATCAAATAACCCACAGTTCCCATAAATATAAAGCAAGCAAGACAATCAAGAGAAAGCAATTAAATATGACCTAGATCCTAAGGTTTACCCCACTTTATATTTTATTCCCCAGGAGAGTCTCCAGTTCTATGATACAGTGGCAGAACCGACTGTTAATACTAGTTTGCGTTTTTTGTTCGCAACTGTCGCGGTAAGCAAGAGTCGCCACCGAATTTTATTTTATCCAACAAGGAAAAGGAAAAAGAACAGAAAAAACCTTTTTCAAGATATTTCTGAGTACGGGGCTAGATTATAGAAAGGTAAGGTGTTAGCACCCTTTCTATTTGTGGTTTTCCACGGGCTCTTAGGTACTTGCTCATTTTAAAAACTGCTTGTGTGTGCTTTGTTTTGAAAAGTTTTGTCTTACTTCGTGTTAACCCTTGTTTCTGTCCTTAAGAGTGTTACGAAGTTGTTTTTGAAAACTTTATTTGAAAAGTGTTTGTGTGAAAAAGTTTGTTTGTTTGAGCAAGTACCTAGGAACTAATCTACCTACTCGAAAAAGGTATGTTCGTTTTCCTTTTAGACAATGCTATCCCATTATTGAGAAATAGGTAGCATCATCATTGGAGTTTTTTAGGGACATTCGAAGGGACATGTACGATCACAAAAGCAATGTTAGGAAATGTTAGTAATCATCCTAAAGCCTTGAAGTTATTTTTCCGAGGCAACATCCGAATGGGTCATTTTAGATCTTTCGGGTCTATAGGACAACCACTAACAAACCCTATACTTCATGATCGTTTACCGAAGGCAACCGGAGTGGAGTAAACCCTAGGAGTGAGCATGTGCGAGTGTAATTTTTAGTTAATTTATCTTTGCACATTTAGGGTTTTCTACCGTATTAATTTTTAGTTAGTCTTTCCATACAATCCTATTAACATATATCTAAGCAGTTTATAGTTTGCGGAAATTAAAGCGAGAAAGTTAAAGTCCTAGCTATTACAGGGCTTTTGCAGATACATAATTATCTTGGACTGAAAAAAAGATGCGGAATTTAAAACCCTAATCATTATTACAAACTCAAAGCAGTTACAATAATAGAAAAAGAATTTAAAGGTATGTAAGGCGAATTAAATACGAGGGAACAAATTAGGAAACCTAAAACTCTAATTGAAAAAATATTTTGTTATTTTTTGAGAAACGATTAGGTTACGTACAAATTAAACCCTAATTCCTAATTATTTTAGATTATATAAAAAAGGAATTAAATTACCCTAATTTTAATTAAACTAATTAATTAGAGAAATAAAATATTTTTATGAAAAATGATTTTTGATGTTTTTGTGATTTTTGATTTAATGAAAAAAATGATTTTTTGGGTTATTTTGTAAAAAAGAAAATAATTAACAAAATAATTAAAATAAGAAAATAAAATAGAAAGGAAAGAGATTTGGGCCTGTGTTGTGAGTAATCCAGGGGTATGTTGCTGAATTGTTTAGGCCCGAGAAGCCTGAGCCCAATCCTACGCCTGATTATGTGATGCTCCCTTCTGATGGTGTACCATGGTCTTTGATGTGTGGGACGTTGGATCAGATTGGAGACGAATCCAATGGCTGGATGGTGGTAGCGCATGATGGACGTCTTGTAGCGTAATGCATGGAAACTGCATTCAAATGTTAAGAAAATAAAGAAAATTGTTGGGACCTGGGATCGAACCAAGGTCCTCCCACTCAATACAACGCGCGCCTTGCCATCTGGGCTATCATGTTTAGTTGTTAATATGATAAGACTAATATATATTATATAAAACAAAGTGAATGAATTGAAAAACACGCAAAATTTGAATTGCCCAATCAGACTGGGACACGCCATCGTCTTCCCCACAGATCTGTCACTTTAGGTTAGGAACTTTTACCTACGGCCAAACTCCATGGCTAGAGCACTGCAAGTTTCAAAAATCAACAACAAGCATGATAAATTAATTCTAAGCACATGGATCAACTCGTCTTCATGCCACGAGCATCATGGTACCCTTTTCTTGGGCCAATTTCACCTGTATCAAGAAGCCCTAAAACGTGACTTCAAACCCTAGCCATGGCATTCATCAGTATATGCATCAAAACATCAATTAAACCAATCCAACATGTTGCAAACATGACAACCAACACATATATACCATTAAAACATGTTCATGATGCAAGAATCATAGTAATCGGATTTTGAAAAAGAAGCAAATTGTGACGATCGTATATCTTGTTTATGGGCTTGGGAGAACTGCCAAATGATTGGAGAATGTTCTGGAGATGTCCAGGAATCGATTGGTAGCTTTGAAATGCTTTGAATCGTCCTCTAAGCTTGAAACCAATCCACACTTTTTCTTCAAAAATTTGAGTTTTGTTTGGGGTTCTCACGACTGCAATCCTTCTTCTTGCGCATTGTTCTTGTTCAGTATATATAGTGTGATGAATTAGGGCTACAAAAATGGTTTGAATCTTTGTAAATCATGGAAACTTGATTTGATTTCTTTGTTATATGATATCTTTCCAAAACCATCCAAATCATGATATTTTTGCTTCAATCAGTCCTTGCACGATTTAAATATGATATGCCAGCTTAATTGGATTTGATTCCTACAAAAAATCAGATCAAAAATCAATCTTTTATATTTTTTTGCAATTTATTTGATTTAATTTAACTTTTAAATATAAAAATCAAAATAAAATAAATAAATAAATAGAGAAAATAATATATGGATGCTGATTTGGGTCGTGGACCATGTCTTCAACAAGATACATTCCTGAAATGCTAGGCCCATTTGACAAAAAATGCATTTTTGAGCATATTTGACTTTTGGCAATTTTGCAAAAATGGTCAACTTTGACAAGGCATATCTCCTCCAATTTTAACCCTAGAGAGGTGTTCCTGGACTTTTTAGAAAGATTATGATGTCCCCTAAACAACCCTTTTGGTTTCATCTCAATTGGGTCTTCCATGTTCATGTAAGAAGCTTTGACCCAAAAGGTGTTTTTGTTGACTTTTCAAAAGGACCTATAATGTAGAAATTCATATCTTTGGATGAGTGCATATTTTGAACTTGTGGTATGAATATGAATTGTAGGGAATTGCATCCTCTTAAAAATGAGCCTTGGATGGAAAATTTCTGATAAAGTATGAAGAAGTTATGCTTGGTCAAAGTTTGGTTGACTTTTCCTAAGAAACCCTAATTTAGCAATTTTTGGGTTTTGATGAATTTGGGGCATTCCTTGGGGAATCATGATCAACCCTTGAGAAAATGATGGATATCACTTCACAACATTGGTGTTGACCAAAAATCTTGAAGTTTGATTGTATGTGGGCCACAGTTGACTTTTGACCTAGTACAATTGATTTCCAGGCATCTGAGCAGTTGACTGAGCAAACTTCTTGTGCAAGGCCTGAAACTTGACATGGATGGTCTTGAGAACATATTAGGACTATGGAACGCATTTGAGGCCTTTGGAGTTCATACATCCTTATGAAAATGGAAACCCTAGTTTGAGGTTCATTGCCTTAGGAGAGAGTTTGTCTGGTCAACTCTTGGGCATCCTTGAGCAAGTTGGGGACCTCAATGGGCATGTGTTGGGTAAAATGAGAGGGCAAATTTTTGGGTACAACACATACGTTTATTAATATCAAACCATAAATATATATGGTAAACACGTTCCTGAAGACAACTTCATCTTCAACCTCACGCCCAGCCTAAACCTCTGTATCTTTTTCAATTCTCAACCAAAATGAAAAATGTAAACAGGAAACTCGTGGCAAATTTCCTCACGATTTCAGAAATGCGAAGCAATAAAATTATAGATCAAAGACAAACATGAATTTTAATGGCCCTAATCTGAACCCTAAAAATTTTAGAAACTTCAATCTTAAAATTCTCTAAGCTCAAGCAATATAAATGAAAATTATGGAAATAGTTAGCTTTAGGGCAATGATATCTACATTTTTTATTCACAAATAAACCACTAATGATGCTTGTATGAAGAGTTCAAAGTTGAGATAACTTACCTCAAAACTAGAAATCGTGTTCTGCAAATGAGCACTCCTCAAGGTGTTGTGATGATCAGTATAGCTCCACTGAGGTCCCAGGAAGCTAATGCAATGATTATCTTGGTTGGAGAGTGATTGAAATGATCTGGAGAAGTCCACTTACAGTGCTCTGTTTTTGAACTTGGAAATGGAGGAAGATGGTGTTACATGACTGTAACAGGGGAAGGGATGACTTATAAATGATGTTTAAAAGCTTTTGGAAGCAAGAAGCCAAGAAACGCACGAGTAATTTTTTGTTTTGGGATTTTTGGCCAGAATCTGCAACAATGGAATTGTTAGATGCAAATTTGTGTTCTTGGTGTTTTCAGGGCTCAAGCATGCATGGGATTTATGGAAAATAACTTTTGTATGTATAAGCAAAAGGTCTTAGTGCTTGAGAGAGTCAGAAGTACAAGTTATAGGTTGATTGCTATGTTACTTGATTTTGAAGAAAAGTGGGAAAACAAGTTTCAATGTGTAGTACAAGCATGGGCAGGGTGATTGTAAGTGTTGATATCAACTTATATTGAGTTATAAGACATGTATGATCAGAAGAGAACAAGTGCAAGGCTCAAGAACAAGTTTTATGCAAAAAGCTACTTTATCAAAATGGCATTGTGCACTTTCTTTCCAAAATGGATATAGAGCATGGCCTTGCATTGAATGCTTGAATTGAGACCTCTAACAATTGTTCAAGCAATTAATTATGGAGTGCCTAACAAGTTTGAGGCCTGTAAAGTAGAGATTATGCAGCATAGGTTTGAAATTTGAATCTTGTTCATCACAAAATGACTTGTAATTCTAGTGTGAAAGCCCTAACTTCATCTCTTCGATTCTCCCTACTCAAAAATGATATCAAGGAGTTATTGGACATTTTGGAAAGATTATAATGTGCTCTACAATCCCTCTTTGAATCACTTTTGAAAATTCCCCTTGGAACTATATGAAAAAGTGCCATGAAGTTAGGTTAAAATCCTGATCAGATTAGGGCAAAATTTCACTAAGTGTTTTGTTTCATGACCATGTGTTCTTAAAATTATAACTTGAGATCCAAGCACTTTTTAAAGGAGTTGTGTAAAGAAATGTTGTATATTTCATGGAGATCTACAACTTTCATGTTGAAAGTTTCTTTTGAATCATCTTACATCATGGTGAAAATTTTGCTCAAAGTTGTGAAAAAATAAGAAATTTCCAACACCTAGAAAAAATTCTAAGTTTAGAAATTTTAACTTTTCAAAATGAAATCTTGAATTTTTTATTTCTTGATTAATAAGTTTCATATTTTGACATGATTTGATGAATTGTGATCTTTGACATTTGATTTTGACCAAAAAGTCAAAGTTTGACTTTTCAATATACAGTTGACTTTTGATTAGTTGACTGAAAATTCATCTGTCAATCCATTGGACTTGAGCAATGTTTTGAGCCATGTAATTAGGTAAAAATTATGCAATTGGACTCTTGAGATCATTCCTTAAACCAATTTATCATTTGCTAGGTCAAAAATCATAAATTGCCCTTTCCTAGTCAAAACCCTAATTTTGACCATTTTGCCCTTCTGAAGATTTGATCAAATTTCTTGAGGAATTATGGTCCAAACTTGATCAAATGATACATATGAGTTTAAAATATTGATGTGGATAAAAAATTATGAAGTTTGACTGTAAATTGGCCACAATTGACTTTTTCCTCAATACATCTGATTTTTAGGTCAACTGCTCAATTCACTGAGCAAAAGTGTGATCCAAAGCTTGAAACTTGACATGAGTAATATTGAGGGTCCATAATGATCCACTAAAGTAATATGGGGCATTGGAAGTTCAAATATCCTTGTTCAATCTCAAACCCTAATTTTGGTCATCAGTGCTTAAGGAGGTGTCTTGAGCCAAAGGAGATCTTGTGAGCAAATTCTTGATAACTGGGAGGACAAATTTTGGGGTACAAAAATTGGCTTCTTGTTGGTTAGATGGTTCTTATCCTTATCTTTTACCTTGTGCTTTAAGATAGTCTCCTCATCTCCTCCCATCTTCTTCAATTTCAAAAATCTTCTTCCTCTTTTTGAAAACTCTTCTTGTTTTGAAACTTGAACCATTTTCATAATAAACTTGGACTTAGGTCCATGAATTTTCAAAACATTTTCATGAATAAAATTTAATCAATTTAATAATACCTTGACATTTTTGTGAGAAGACTAAAAGTCAATCAATCTCATTTCAAACCCTTTTGCCACTTTGGCTTTTTACTTTAAACTTTTCTCAAAAGATTAGACTCTTGTCAATCCTTGTAGTGATGCAAACAACTATACTTATACAATATGTAGTGAAGTGAGATATTTTCCACTTGGGTGTTGAGTGAGGCTTTGTTGATTCTAAAATCCAAGCCATATCCTCCACTTTGAGATGATGCAAATTCTCCTTTCTCATAGTTGTGGGTAGTAAGTATGTTTTCCACACGGACAATGACGATGATGTCTTATCTCATAAAATTAACCAACACACTTGTGTTTTAAATTTTCTAAAGAGGAACTATGTGTACCCTGATCCCCTATTGCAAGGAAGATGGTACGTAGGAACTAAAGGTTCGCAACCGCGGCGGGTGCAAAAATCATTAAAATTACTTCTTTTCTCACCTCCACCATCTATTTTTTTATATACAACATTTTATAGCCAAAATATATAGATTTTACAAAGAGGTTCTTGTGGAGTACCGTAGATGTTTAGGGTGGTAATACTTTCCCTTTGCATAACCAACCCCCTTACCTTGAATCTTTCCCCCTCTTTTTGGGTTACTCACTCTTTTCCCATTCCTTTGGAAACAATAAAGCGTGGTGGCGATTTTTATTTTTGATTTGTATAAGTCTAGTCAATCCAATGGCTTAGTCTTAAACATTTCTACCGCTACAGAAAAAAATGGCGACTTCACTGGGGACAGAGTGACCTCTTGCTGGTCCATCCCTAAGTGGGTTAAACCTATCTTTTTTTATATTTGTATATGTGCTATTGTTGTTTATGTGTTATATGTTGTATATATGTTTGTCTGGATTTTCCTGGTTTTCAGGGTGCTTGGTGATTACTTATAAGTCCTATACCCGGACTTGGGCAAACTTTAAGATAGGACGGGTGGTATAATCATGTTAACTTTGAGGGAGCAATCCCAAAAAAGAAGGCATGAGATCCCCCACTCAGTGGAGGCCCCTTTGACTGTAGTTTCGTTTACCGAGTAATCGGGAAGACGTACTGCTTTCAACCTGGGAGCCTGCTGAAGCTGAGGACCGTAGAATACCTAACCCATCTTGGCCTTTTAGGTGTAGTGCGGAAGCTATGATGGAGTAATCTGGAAATATTTGTCACGCGATACTACGCTTGGATGAGTTTTTCTTGAGAATATTATTAATTACCGAGTTAATCGGGAAGTTGGTAATATTCGAAGGAAGGATGTAGACTCTGTGAACCTCTAGAACCTTGTTTGGCAGGTGATAACTTGTAGACCATACCTTATGGGTAGTACCTTCGACCTCATACTCGTGACGTTGAACCTATGAACCCTATGTTTGTGATCTTGTGTGTGATTGTTACATCATGCATCCATGCACTCCTAAGCATCTTTTGAAGAAATTTTATTTCAAGGGACTTGAAAGTTGACCATTTGTGAATATCTCAGGTACCTTTTGACTATGGATTCTAGAAAAAGAAATACCAGAAAATATAGTTTCAAAGATCCCAAGATAGATAAGTTGATCAGTCTAATTCCCGAGATTGAGTGTTCTACAGATTTTTGGAAGAAGTATGGATCCATCATTCCTCTCATGAAGCTTAGGATGAAGGAGGGTATTCTCTCAACCTTGGTCCAGTTTTATGATCCGCTGTATCATTGCTTTACTTTCCCTGACTATCAGTTGATGCCTACACTAGAGAAGTATTCTTATCTGTTGGATTTACCTATTACCGATCATGTTCCTTTTACTGGTTTCGAGGGTGAGCCAAAACCACACGAGATTGTTGCTTTGATCCATCTGGGGAAGTCTGAGGTTGAAACCCATATGACTACTAAAGGAGGGATTAGATGATTACCATCTTAGTTCTTGTTGGAGAAAGCTCGTTACTTTGTCAGGATGAAGAGTAAAGTCTCTTTTGAGGCCATATTTGCTCTACTTGCTTACGGGTTGTTTTTATTTCCTAATGGGGATAAGTTTGTTGACATTAATGCTATCAGGATCTTCATGATTGGAGACCCAGTTCCCACATTGTTGGGTGATGCTTATTACTCTATTCATCTTCGGAATTCTTATCATGGGGGGATGATTATCTGTTGCACGCCTCATGTGTACCGATGGTTTATTTCTCATATGCCTCAGTCTGATACTTTTTGGGATGTTAGGAAGGAACGCCGTTGGGCTCCTAAGATCATGGCACTTACTCACTCAGATATGTATTGGTATCATCGGGCTTACCATGATGTAGAGATTATCAACAGTTGTGGTAGTTTCCCCAATGCACCTCTTCTTGGTACAAAGGGAGGAATTAACTAAAACCATGTTCTTGCACGACGACAGCTTGGTTATCCGATGAGAGATAAACCAAATAGTATTCATTTGAGCAGTTTCTTCCTGAAGGAGGGAGAAGACCATAAGGAAGCTAGGGAGCAGATTGCAAAGGCTTGGCATCACATTCATAGGAAGAGTAGGAAAGACTTGGGACCTAGGGGGTTGTTTCTTTGGAGCCTTATCTTCAGTGGGTCCGAACGAGAGCTATTTAGTTAAAAATGTCGTATTCCCGGGAAGCACTTATGCCTGATTTTTTTGTGAAGACCACTCCTCCCTTATTGGATGATGTGGAAGAGCTACAACTTTCTTTGGTCAGGATGCAGCAGGAAAAGGATTCTTGGAAGAATAAGTGCCAAACTTTATAGATTTCCTACATAGCAGACTTGAAGGAGAAAGACGACTTGATTGAGATTCTTGAGAGTTGGGCTGTGGAGATGATGGAGAGGCAAGGGGGTTTATTTTCTCCTAAGCCTCAATCAGATGCTAGTTGATCACTTCATGATTCAGGTGATTGGAAAGAGGTTGCCACCAGATATGCGGAAGAAAATCAGAGGTTGAAGGCTCAGATTTCCAAGCTTACAGGGAAGCGCCAGCGTATAGAGTGATCTCCACCAGCTTTACTTCTTAGGGTTTTAGAATTTATTTTCATCTTGTACTTGGGATTATTGAAACCTGTAATCCATTTTGAAGTTATTATAATAAAAAATTTCAGTATTTCAAATGTATGATTACTTTGATATTTGCAATGTGTCTATAAATCTTTAAGTCCCTTGAAATATTAATAATAAAATAAATCATGTGCATTGCATATCATGCATCATATTGCACATATTTATTGCATTTGTTATGCATATCCAAGTGTCTTACCAAGCTTCTTTACTTTGTTCAGCAAGTTGTCTCACCACTACAATACTCGAGCTAATTTCAGAAGGAAGATGGACAACTTAGAACAAGAGAATCGCGAGTTGCACCGAGGAAGTTTCTACTCTGAAGGCTGACATGGCCAATCTCGCTGCTCTGATGGAATCTCTTGTGGCTGCTCAGAATCAGCCACCGAGTGTTCAACCTCAACAAACAAGGGTTACTACTGAAGCTCCAACTGTTCTTGTGTCTGCTGCTCCAACTGTTATTCAGAATTGCACGCCTCAAGGTTTTTCATGGGGAATGCCAGAGAACTTTGTGCCTGAAGGTTTCAATCTTGGTCCTCAAGTTACTCCAGTTGTTCAGACTATTGTTACTCCTGCACCTCCTGTGGTGCATGCTACTCCTGTTGCACCTCCTTCGATGAATATGGTCCCATTTGCTAATGATGATATGTATCATCATTTTCCTCCACCAAGTAAAGGCTTGGGTCTCTATGATAGAATGGATGATTTCCAAGATCAGTTTGACAAGATGCAGAGGGAGATGAAGGCCCTCAGGGGAAAGGAATTGTTCGGGCAGAATGTGAATGATTTATGCTTGGTCCCGAATGTCAAGATCCCTGTGAAGTTTAAAGTCCACGAATTCTAGAAGTACAAGGGCAACACTTGTACTCATGCTCATCTTGTGATGTGTGTAAGAAGAATGTCTACCCACACTGATGATCAACGTCTGCTGATTCACTTTTTTCATGATAGTTTGACTGGTGCTGCATTGAAGTGGTATATGAGTTTGGACAGCGTCAATATCCATACTTTCAACGACTTGGGAGAAGTGTTTATTAGACAATACAAATACAACATGGATATGGCGCCTAACCGTGATCAACTCAGGGCCATGGTCCAGAAGGACAGGGAATCATTCAAAGAATATGCACAGAGATGGTGTGAGGTAGCCGCCCAAGTGATTCCTCCCATGGAAGAGAAGGAGATGACTAAGATTTTCCTGAAGACTTTGGGTGCTTTCTACTATGAGAGGATGGTAGCGAGCGCGCCAAGTGACTTTACTGAAATGGTAGGCATGGGTATCCGTTTGGAAGAGGCTGTAAGAGAGGGTCGTTTAACAAAAAGTGAAAGTTCTGAAAGCACGAAGAAGCCATCCTATAGGTTTGCCAAAAAGAAGGAAGGAGATACAAATGATTTTATGCAAGAGAGGGGGGTTAATCCTCCTAGAAGAAATTACCAGTATCATCAACAAGTCGCCTCAGTAACTCCAATTGTTTGTGTAGCTCCAACCACCGTTGCTTATCAGAGACCATCCCATCATGGGAATCAAGGGTATAATCAGAGAAGGGAGATTTAAGACCTTATTCCTATGAGCTATATATAATTACTCCTGGTATTAATTTAGAAGAAGTTGGTTCAGACCAGACCATCTCCCGTTATACCATCACCATTGCCTTGGTATTATAAGGCAGGCTAAATGTGTGCTTTTCATCAGGGAGCACCAGGGTACAATGTTGAGAACTTCTATCCTTTGAAAACTGAAGTACAAAAATTGGTGAAGTCTGGTATCTTATCCTTCAAATATGTTGGCCCTAATGTGAAAGATAATCCTTTGCCTAAGCATGGAGGAGTAAATGCTGTGAACTTGGTGGCCGGTTGTCCAGGCGACTTCCAGATTTTTGATATTAATTTGGTTAGAGGAGATTTGGTAAAAATGCATGCATACCTCTATGAATTTAGCTATTATACGCATGACCATGCCGGTTGTGCTATTTTCAGTACGGATATACAGGCTTGTGACAAGATAAAGGCTGATTTGTAGGAGATGATGGATGAGGGCCTCATCCACATAATCAGGCCTAGGGCAGAGTATGAAGAGGAAGTAAACATGGTTTATGGATGTCCTGGAGAGTTCAGAATCTTTGATATGGAATATATGAATAAGGATCTCATAAAATTGCATGCCACTTTCTGCCACATGGCTGGTCAGGTAGAACATCAGTATGGATCTTGCCGAATTTGCTGTCGGGACTCCCGAGGATGTTCAATTGTAAGGAAAGGTGTTAAGTTGTTATTGGATAATGGAACTATCAAGGTTACAGGCCAAAGGTATGATTACCATGAGGTTAATGAGATTGAGGTTTGTTTGGCTGAAGAAGAGTCAGGTGATGAGTATGCCTATGCGGGTGAGTTCTTCTCCTTAGATGAAGATATGTTTTCTAGAGATGACTCTGTAATGACTGAATGTGTTGAAGAGGGATTAAATGTTATTGTGCCTTATTTTGGTGCACCCACCCCTTTTGAAGTTGAATATCATGGCAAGACAGCTATTACTCCATTGGTGATTAGCTTACCGGGTTATGTCCCCTACAAGTCAGACAAGGATGTACCCTACAAATATAATGCTACAATTTTAGAGGATGGTGTGGAAGTTCCCATCCAGCCAATGCCGAATGTTAGAAATATTTCTGAGACTACCAGAGTGACTCGTAATGGTCGTGTATTTGCATCAGTTGTTCGTGGAGATGTTAGTACTGGAAAGAAAATTATTGAAAATGTTGAACCCAAGAAGGCAGTGGGTGAATCTAGTTGAGCTATGCTAGAAAAGGAGGTGGATGATATTTTAAAGATAATCAAGATGAGCGACTACAGAGTTATAGATAAGCTACTGCAGACTCCTTAAAAAATATCTATCTTGGCTTTATTAATGAACTCCTCTGCTCACAGAGAATCTTTGATGAGGGTATTGGACCAAGCTTTCGTGGAAAGTAATATGCCTGTAGACTAATTCAGCAGTGTGGTAGGGAACATTACATCATGTAATAACCTGAGTTTCTGCAATGATGAACTTCCCGATGAAGGAAGAAATCATAATCTGGCCCTCCATATCTCTATGAACTACAAGAATGATTCATTATCCAATGTGTTGATTGATAATGGATCCTCATTGAATGTTATACCAAGGAGCACACTTATGAAGTTGAAATATCAAGGAACGCCCATGCGCCCGAGTGGCATTATTGTGAAAGCGTTTGATGGATCAAGGAAATCTGTTATTGGTGAAGTGGACTTGCCTATTCATATAGGCCCACATTTGTTTCAGATTACTTTCCAGGTCATGGATATTATATCTGCTTACAGATGTTTGTTGGGACGACCATGGATACATGAGGCAGGGGTTGTCACTTCGACTTTACACCAGAAGTTGAAGTTTGTGCGTGAAGGAAAGATGGTAATTATAAATGGAGAACAAGCATTATTGATATCTCATTTCTCCTCTTTCAGCATTGTGAAGGCGGATGAAGTTGCTGTTGGAACCCAGTTCCAATCTTTATCCATTGATAATATAAGAGGAAATGAGAATTTTATGGCTTCGTTTAAGGATGCTCAGCAGGTTGTGCGTAATGGCCATAGCGAAGTATTGGGATAAATTATTGATCCACCTGTAAACAAGAATAGAGTTCGCTTGGGGTTCTCTATGAAGAATGGTAAAGGTAAGAGCATAAAGATGAAGTCTGCTGCAGGCAAGTATCAATACATCTTTCGTAGCGGGGGTTATCTCCATCCAACTATTTCCAGGATTAATGCCATTATGGAAGATGAAGCAGATCCAGAAATGCCAAATTATGTGACGCGTGGAGTTAGGGTTTAGAACTGGATCACCATTGATGTTCCCTCTTGCATACATGTTTCAAAGTAATTTGTTTTTGTTAATCTTTTTGAAAAGCTTTCACTCTGCCCAAGGTGAAAGTACTGATATTGTATGGGCTTATCTGTTGGCTTTGATTTTTAAAATCAATAATAAAAGTTGTCTTTGTTTCTCAAATTGTGTCTTTGTTTTTTGCTTTTTCTTGGAAAATGGTAATCAGAAAAAACCTTTCAAAATAAATAATAACTGAAATTCAATCTGCATGATCACTTATTATACGTGTCAGTTTCTAAAAGCAATCATAAATCATATGTGCAGATTAATTAAAAAACCTGTTGAATACAATGACCTTGCACCCTCTCCCCACTTTGAATGTCCTGTGTATGGGGCCGAAGAAGAAGACTATGATGAGATTTCGGAAGAGGTCTCACGGTTGCTTGAGCGCAAGGAGAATGCCATTCAGCCATATAAATAGCCATAGGAAGTAATCAATTTGGGTTCAGAAGAAGATCCGAAGGAAGTCAAGATCGGAGCATTGTTACATCCTGATGTGAAGAGCAGGTTGATTGAGATGTTGAAAGAGTATGTGGATATTTTTGCTTGGTCTTACCAGGTAATGCCTAATTTAGATACAGATATTATAGAGCACTGTTTGCTGATGAAGCCAGAGTGCCCACCAATCAAACAGAAGTTACAAAGAACTCACCCAGATATGGCAGTGAAGATCAAAGAAAGAGTTCTAAAGCAGATTAATGCTGGTTTTCTTGTGACATCAGTGTACCCTCAGTGGATTTCCAATATTGTCCCAGTACCGAAAAAAGACGGAAAAGTTCGCATTTGCGTAGATTATAAAGATCTAAATAAAGCTAGTCCAAAAGATGATTTTCCATTGCCACACATTGATATGTTAGTGAATAGCACAACAGAATTCAAAATTTTCTCGTTCATGGATGGATTTTCTGGGTATAACCAAATAAGGATGGCTCATGAGGACATGGAAAAAACAATGTTTATCACACCCTAGGGAACATTCTGTTACAGAGTGATGCCCTTCGGGTTGAAGAACGCTGGTGCAACGTACCAGAGGGCTATGACAACCCTATTCCATGATCTAATGCACAAGGAAATTGAGGTATATGTTGATGATATGATTGCTAAATCCTAGACTGGAGAAGGGCATGTAGAAGATTTGTTGAAGTTGTTTCAGCATTTGAGGAAGTATCGTCTCCACTTGAATCCAAATAAATGTACCTCCGGTGTTCGGTCAGGAAAATTGTTGGGTTTCATTGTTAGCCAGAGAGGGATTGAAGTTGACCCTGATAAAGTCAAAGAAATTCAAGAAATGTCAGCACTGAGAACTGAAAAGCAAGTCAGAGGGTTCCTCGGGCGTTTGAATTATATTTCCATATTCAATTCCCACATGACTACAATGTGTGAACCAATATTTAAGTTGTTAAAGAAGGATCAAAGTTGCGTGTGGACAGATGACTGCCAAAGGGAATTTGAAAGTATTAAATAATATCTGCTCGAACCTCATATCTTGCTCCCTCCTGTTGAAGAAAGACCATTGATTATGTATCTGACAGTGTTAGATAATTCCATGGGTTGTATTCTGGGACAACAAGATGAAACAGGGAAGAAAGAATATGCCATTTATTATCTCAGTAAAAAGTTTACTGATTGTGAGTCGCGGTATTCCATACTGGAAAAGACATGTTGTGCTCTGGCCTGGGTGACAAAACGTTTGCGGAAGTATATGTTGAATCACACTACTTGGTTTATCCCCAAAATGGATCCAATCAAGTACATTTTTGAAAAGCCTGCTCTTACTGGGAGAATTGCCCGCTGGAAGATGTTGTTATCTGAATATGACATCAAATACCGCACTCAAAAAGCTATTAAAAGTAGCGTGTTGGCATATTATCTTGCTCACCAACCAGTTGAAGATTATCAGTCTGTGATGTATGATTTCCCCGATGAGGATGTGATGTTTCTGAAAGTGAAAGATTATGATGAGCCATTGCCTGAGGAAGGTCCTGGTCCTGATCCTGAATCTCATTGGAGCATGATATTTGATGGAGCCGTGAATGCTTATGGTAAAGGAATTGGTGTTGTGATTGTCACTCCACATGGATCACACATTCCTTTTACTACAAGGTTGACATTTGATTATACTAATAATATGGCAGAATATGAGGCTTGCATCATGGGTCTCGAAGAAGCTATTGATCTCAAAATTAAAATTCTATATGTGTATGGCGATTCAGCTTTGGTAATAAATCAGATTAAAGGAGAGTGGGATACTCGTCACCCCGGTTTGATCCCTTACAAAGATTATGCTAGAAGATTGTTGCCCTTCTTTAATAAAGTTGAATTCAATCACATCCCCATAGACGAAAATTAAATGGAGGATGCTCTGGAAAATCTGGCTTCTATGTATTAAGTGAATACTTGGAATGATGTACCTCAAATTATAGTTCGGCGAATGGATAAGCCCGCTCATGTGTTTACAACAGAAGAGGTAGCAGATGAGAAACCTTGGTATTATGATATCAAGCATTTTCTCCAGACTCAAGAATACCTGATTGGTGCATCGAATGAAGATAGGAAGATATTGAGAAGGTTGACTGGCAGCTTCTTCCTCAGTGAAAATGTGTTGTACAAGAGAAATTATGACATGGTCTTGCTCAGATGCGTGGATAAACATGAAGTATACATATTGATGCATGAGATTCATGAAGGTTCATTTGGCACTCATGTCAATGGACATTCGATGGCTAAAAGGATGCTAAGGGAAGGTTACTATTGGCTGACAATGGAATCTGACTGTTACAAATTTACAAAGAAGTACCATAAATGCAAAATTTATGCGGACAAGATTCATGTGCCTCCGACACTTCTCAATGTTATTTCTTCCCTGTGGCCTTTCTCTATGTGGGGTATTGACATGATTGGGATGATAGAACCCAAAGCTTCGAATGGACACCATTTTATCTTGGTAGAAATTGATTACTTCACCAAATGGGTGGAAGCTGCTTCATATGCTAATATTACTAAGCAGGTGGTAGTGCGTTTCATTAAGAATAATCTTATATGTCGGTATGGTGTGCCGAGCAGAATTATCACCAACAATGGCTTGAATCTGAACAACAAGATGATGATAGAACTTTGTGAAGAATTCAAGATTGTCCATCACAATTCATATTCGTATAGGCCAAAGATGAATGGGGTTATTGAAGCTGCTAATAAGAATATCAAGAAGATCATCCAGAAGATGGTTGTTACTTATAAAGATTGGCATGAAATGCTCCCTTTTGCTTTACATGGATATCGGACATTTGTCCGCACTTCAACAGGAGCAACCTCGTTCTCCCTTGTGTATGGAATGGAAACAGTACTCCCAATCGAGGTTGAGATTCCATCTTTATGTGTGATAATGGAAACCAAGTTGTCAGAGGATAAATGGGTCAAGAACAGGTTTGACCAATTGAATTTAATCGAAGAGAAGAGAATGGCGGCTTTGTGTCATGGGAAGTTATATCAGAAGAGAATGAAGAAAGCTTTTGATAAGAAGGTCAAACCTCGTAAATTCAGAGAAGGCGACCTCGTACTCAGGAAGATCATATCTTTTAACGCTGATTCTAGGGGCAAGTGGACTCCCAATTTTGAAGGCCCATATGTTGTCAAGAAAGCCTTCTCTGGCGGTGCATTAATTCTTGAAACTATGGATGGTGAGGAGTTCCCACACCCATGAATGCTGATGCAGTCAAGAAATACTTCGCCTAAAGAAATAAAAGAACAACTCTCTAAGTTGAAAACCCGAAAGGGCGGCTTAGGCAAAAAGGAGTGTCTCGGTAGGCCGAAAACCCGAAAGGGTGGTCTAGGAAAAAATTAGAGACATAAACAGAATAAAATTTCCCGTTATGTTGAAAACCCACAGGGGCAGCTTAGGAAAAAGTTAGGGACTTTCTTGGAAAGTAACTACATCAGACAAGACTTGATCATTGAAGCAACAATCTTCTTAGATCCTTACAATACTTCGACGGAAGTTGCTGCTCAGAATTTCAAAGTTGTTAGAGGGAATAGTGGTCATTGTATTTCAATGTATCTTTTCCATTATATATTACCATTTTCCGAACTTTGTAATCATCCATGGAGTCTCGCCATTCACAGACTACCATCCTATCAATAAAATTTGAGCTTTTACCCAATTATTTTTATTTCTTATTTTTTCCAGCTTACAAAGACTCCATTTATTATTGATAACAATTTTCAAAGCAAAAAGGTTAAATAAGAAAATTATTTTTCAAAAAGAATTTACAACTTACTTTTACTTTAGATTTTGTGATTCAAGAGGAAAACAAAAGTGGTGATCCCAGGAATGGACGAACTCCAGTAATTTTGGGAAGTTTTGTTTCCCCCAAGAAGGTTTTCTCAGGTTGTTTTCGCTGGTATGCGTGTGCTTTTTGTATATTGAAGATGATATCAATTGGTGTAAGGTGTGGTATTGGGTTTGTGATCCCATTGTCCCCAATCAAGTCTTAGTTAATTTTTTATTTTGGGTTTGCATGGTCTGAAGCCTCTATCCCAGATTCCCCAACGAATTTTTCCCTCATATGACAAAAGATCTTGTTCCCTTGGTGTGCTGAGATGGAACTATTTGCAAAATGTCGCTCTTTCTGCAGTATTGGCATTATTATTGATATTTATTTCCCAGGCAACTAGACTAGGGCAGTATGTTTTTCTAAAAAGTGTTGAGACAGTTTTCAACCCTTTGGGTTTTCACCCGCCAAGTGTTGGGTTTGATTTAAAATCCCCATGAGTTTGACCTTCTTCTATAATGTTGACTTCTTGATTCCCCAGGAAGGCTATCCCAGGGCATCTTTTGTTGGAATAAGTTTGCATGATATGAAGACTCAATTCAAGATTCCCCAGTGAAGGCTTCGCTATTTGATAGAAGTCTTTTTCTCCCCGTGCATGATGAGATTTGACTCATTTACGAAGCATCTCCCTTTCGGCAATACTTGCATTTTGTTTGATTTCCCGATAATCAGGCAAGGGCAATGTTTTATTTAAGAAGTGTTGAAATGGTTATCAACTTTTTGGGTTTTCTCTCTCCAAGTGCTGGGTTTGATTTAAAATCCCCATAATTTTGATTTCTTGCTGTTATGTTTGACTTCTTAACTTCCCAAGTTGTTATCCCCATGAGGTTTCATACTTTCTCCCCAGAGAAGTTGGTGCAATACTTACCCCCAATATTGAAGAACGTATATTGGTTTCCCCTCTTTGATATGGTGTTGGCCTCCCCAATAAAGTCAGCACGAGGTCCTCAGTTGATGTCTTGATGATGAGGCACTATCTCCCCTAATAAAGTCTGTATGATGTTCCCAATGAAGTTAGCTTGAAATCCTAAGTTGATGTTTTGCCTATATGGTTATTCATCTGCCTTATTGGAATCAATATTGCAATCCCCAGTAGAAGTGCAGACCGTGAAAACATTTGTTTCCCCATTGAAGTTTGAGTGCTATTCCTCGGTGAAGCCTGGAGAAGGATGTTATATCCCTGTATCTGTACTGTTTTGTCGTTATGATTTGTTTATTTCCGAATTATGTTCCTTCCCAATGAAGTTAAGCCACTAAAAAGGATTTTGTTTCCTCGTTTGGTGCTTATTTTCTTATGGAATGTTCATCTTGGATGTGATTTAGCCGAGTGTTGATCGTGCCCGAGTTGGTTTTGCCTGGTTATTCCGAGTATTATATGTTTATTTTGTCAGCATATACATGATAACACTCATACATTCATACATACATCATGCATAGTTAAATTTAGAAAACCATTGCTCATTCACATTCGTTAATATTTTGTTGACATATTACCCTGATTTGCAGAGTTGTGTTGTCCTCTCTCTAATAGAGTGTCAGCCTTAAGTAGAAAGTGTATATTCTTTCATTTCCCCACTGAGTTATCCCTCGTGGAACATTTTTGCTTTAGCCTTCCTGTACAGCTCTTTGTCTGGATAAATTGGGTTTCCCTCTTGAGTTTATTTATCAAAGGATGTATTTTGGTTGACCATTTCATTCTAGTTTATTTCTGGTTTGAATCTTTGGTTCCCAGCAAAATTATTACTTTGGATTTCTGCAAGCTTCGAGCATTGGTTTGAGAATGTGCATTTATTTTGGCACGAGAAAACTTTTATCTCCTCAGCAGGAATATGTTGGCATGTCCCCAGGAAGCTGTATTTTATTCCCCAGGAAGCCATGATCCATTCCCCCAGGAAGTCATAATTTCCCCAGGAAGTCATATTGCTTTCCCCATGAAGTCATTTTTACAATCCTTCATAATAGCAAGTAGCAGGTCTCTTTATTTTAGCAACTGATACTTCCATGTAAAAGTTGGCGTTACTTTTTTTGCTATTTTCTCTATGAGTAGATAGTTTGCAGTTGGTTATTAAATTACTCCAGTGGACGGCAAGTCTTTTCGATATGATAGATACAATTCATTGTGAAATCTTTGTAATTGGTAGTCTCTTTATTTGAGACAACTTATATATTACCCTTTCCAGGCAGATTGTCTTGGTTAAAGAAGAAGTTGAGACCCGTTCTAGGTGAAACGCCGAATTTTTGAGGAAACTTGTTATCTTTTTGCTACCTTCAGTGAACATTGGTAGTTCACCATCAGTGAACGTCTGTGCTATGATATTTCTTTTCTCTCTACCTTCAGTGAAAGTTGGTAGTTCACCATCAGTGAACATTGGTGATTGTTATGTTTTTTCTACCTTCAGTGAATGTTGGTAGTTCACCGTCAGTGAACGTTGGTGCTATGATATTCGTTTCCTCTCTACCTTCAGTGAAAGTTGGTAGTTCACCATCAGTGAACGTTGGTGATTGTTATCTTTTTGCTACCTTCAGTGAACGTTGGTAATTCACCGCCAGTGAACGTCGGTGCTATGATATTCCTTTTCTCTCTACCTTCAGTGAAAGTTGGTAGTTCACCATTAGTGAATGTTGGTGATTGTTATCTTTTTGCTACCTTCAGTGAACGTTGGTAGTTCACCATCAATGAACGTTGGTGCTATGATATTCCTTTTCTCTCTACCTTCAGTGAAATTGGTAGTTCACCATCAGTGAACGTTAGTGATTGTTATCTTTTTGCTACCTTCAGTGAACATTGGTAGTTCACCTTCAGTGAACGTCGGTGCTATGATATTCCTTTTCTCTCTACCTTCAGTAAAAGTTGGTAGTTCACCATCAATGAACATTAGTGATTGTTATCTTTTTGCTACCTTCAGTGAACGTTGGTAGTTCACCGTCAGTGAACGTCGGTGCTATGATATTTCTTTTCTCTCTACCTTCAGTGAAAGTTGGTAGTTCACCATCAGTGAACGTTGGTGATTATTATCTTTTTTCTACCTTCAGTGAACGTTGGTAGTTCACCATCAATGAACGTTGGTGCTATGATATTTCTTTTCTCTCAACCTTTAGTGAAAGTTGGTAGTTCATCATCAGTGAACTTTGGTGATTGTTATCTTTTTTCTACCTTCAATGAATGTTGGTAGTTCACCGTCAGTGAGCATCGGTACTATGATATTTCTTTTTTCTCTACCTTTAGTGAAAGTTGGTAGTTCATCGTCAGTGAACGTTGATGTTTGTCTTTCTACCTTCAGTGAACGTTGGTAGCTCACCGTCAGTGAACGTCGGTGTTGTTATTCTTTTCTCTTTCTACCTTCAGTGAATATTGGTAGTTTCGCCTTCAGTAAAAGTTGGTGTATCCTTTTGATCTTCCACCTCCAACTTTTGAGTTTGGTAGTTCATAGTTGGTTGTTAATCACTCGTATCCTGTACTATCTCCTCTTTAGCTGAGTTGATGCTACCTTATCTCTTCTTTGGATGTTACACCATTAGAGTCGGGTCTTTTTGATTCACCAATGATTTATTTTCCTGGTCGGGTTTCTCTCTTGATCCTTATTTCCTTTGCTACATCCCCAGTGGTGTTTTGTGTCTCTTTTGAAGTTGTTCATATGCATTCATATGCATAAGCATTGCATGGCATCTTAGGGCCAACAATAGGGTTTCTTTTATATTTAAGTATCTTCGATCATGTCGACATGAAGATTTTTAACCTTCGTATCTTCGGATAGAAGAAACTTAAATAAGGGCAGCTGTTGTACCCTAATTTTTCCCCCTAAGATCCCTTCATCATACCATATTGATTTAATCACAACAATATAATATTAGGGCTTTTGGTTATCCTTCTTATCTTTAGATTTTCTATTTGAGGAATCACCAAGCACCTTGACTTGTTTTTCTTTTGTGATCATGCATGTTTTGTTTTTACTTTCATTTTAATTAATAAAATGCAATGTTGGTTTGTCTTACTTGTTAATAATGTTGGTAAAGGCAATGTGGCTTAGAAAGTTGATTCATGGGTTGATGAGTTTATTTCCATGCCCTAGTCAATAAAGCTTGAGAAATTCAAACCTCACCATTTAAGTTGTTTTGGAATAAATAGCATTACAAGGTTTATTTTGGTTCATCACATTTCAAAGTTATCAAGATTGATTCAAAAGTACAAGGGGTTGATTGAAGAAGTTGTCATGGTTGGACAAGGCCTTGTTCCCATTGGTCACAAGTGCATATTTCTCTCAATTCTCAAGATATGGAAGTGGTTTTGGTTGATATGAGTTCTCATTATCATCCTCAACAACTTCTATCTACAAAGTAAAAGTGTTGGTACAAGAAGGTTGCTTAAAATTGTCAAAGTTCCTCAAAGCATTTTCTTGATCTAGAAGCTAGGGTTTTGAACTTCAAAGAAGTATATCTTGCTCATCTTTTGGTATTTTTGAGTGATTCCAAAAACATCCTTCTCTTCAAAGGGTTATTAACAAATCACTTCAAAAGTTTCAAGGAGTTTTCATGTGGAAGAAACTTGATGATGAAGAAATATTACAAGTCCTCCAGATGAACCCCCAATTTTCCATGTGTGACTTCAAATGATCATAACTTGGTCAATTTTTATCACCTTGATCCCACTCTTTTTCCACAATGATCTTGAGGATGATAACTTTATTCATTCTTTTATGTGCAAAGTGAGAAAATGGATGGAAGATGCCTTAAGGATACAAAAGATTATAGGTCATTTCATGATTTTTTGCCAACTTCAACAATTCATAACTCTCTCAATTTTTGGAAATTTTGAATGGTTAAAGTTTCAAAATGTCATTCAAGAGGTCTATTTCATGCAATCTTTTTTGGTCAAGAGCAAGTTCTAAGAGGAAGGCCGTGTTTGGATGCAAAACATTATAGGTCACTTTTGAAGAAAAACTTGAAATATTTCTAAGTATGGAAAGTCAACCTCTTTTTCCCAAATTTGACTCATTGCAACTTTCAGCTAAAACATCCATTTGATTCCATTCTTTTACCATTTCAAAGCTTGTAATCTCATCTTTCTAAAGCATCAAGAACCATACACTAAGACTCCTTGAGCTGAGAATTCCATTGATTTGAACTTGGTAACTTGAAACTGAAGTTTCTTCAAAAGTCAAAATTTGAAATCCTTGATTTAGCTTCTAAACATATTTTTTCTGCGCACTTTTGCTTCTAAACATGTTTAGTGAACCTCTAGAAGTGATTAGCACATCAAAACGCAAGATTTGATTGAGTTTTGATTAAAAATAGAAGTCACACTTTTCTTATTTGCAACTCCACACAAATTCCCTCCAAATTGCATTATTCACCTTTCCTTTTGATTCCATTTGCTTCTCTTATAAATACATGAGCTATCCCATTCGTTTTCTCAAGCTTGAACAACCAAAATCACCCTGCCAAACTTGCTCCATAACTCACTTTTCTACAACTTCGAAATCATTGTTCAAGCCTTTTTCAATCCATTTTTTCTATCAATTCACCTTCCTTGATCTTCCCTGAAGCTAACAGGAGAAGAATTGAGCCTTGAAACCTTCTTAATTGATCTGACCAAGTCCATTTATAGAGCTCTACAACTGAACTTCAATAGGTAGATTTGTCCATCAATTCTTCCAAACTTTGATATCATTATGAAGCTCTCATTGCCCTGGTTCTAGTTGCAACACTTTCTTTTAACTGGAAACACGTTTTAACCATGAAATTTCAAATCCCTTTTCAAAACTTTTCTTCCAAATTGCTTGAGTTACAGTTTATATAAGTTTTTCGGGAAGGTATGGTTGTCATCATCTTGATGAGACGAAGCGAATAACATAGGTCTGAGCTTCTGATTTTACAGTTTGAGGGACTTGTGTTTCACGTTGGCTGGAGGTTGAAGATGACCAACGTGTCATCTTCCAACCAATGATGACGTGCCATTTGTATTTTTAAATATCTGATTTTATGTGATTCAATGCTTTATTCAGTAATGACCATGATATACACAATGCGCCAGATCCCTTGGATTTGATTACTAACGCGTTTTAACTCTCATCCATTGGTCCACATTTTTTTTGAATTTATTTTATTTTCTGATTTTTATATTTAAATTGTTTTAAACTTCAAAAAATCATAGAAAATTCATTTTAAGTCCAAAAAATTTGAAAAAATTATGAAAAATATTTTTGATTTTTCTCTTTCTGATTTTTATTTTTTTACAATTTTATTTTGTGTTTTGATATTTTTTTATAAATTTTCACTTTATTTGAATTATTTTAAATGTTTAAAAATACTTTTATGCATTTTTAAATTCTAAAAAAAATATGGAATGATCCAATGATATTGTGACAAATACTGGTGACCTCATTTTTTTTTACTTTGTTTTTTTTATCATTTTTTGTATATTTTACTCATTTCTTTTAATTTTAAAAATAGTTTCTGACTTTAAAAAATTACCAAAATTTTTATAAAAATATTTGAGTTCATTTCTGATCTTTCTATGGTCTTACTTAATTTTTCTTGATTAATTTGAACATAGTTTGTATTTTTCTCTCTTATTTCTATTTTAAAATATTTTAAAACCCTTTTTAATGCATATATTAAATGTAATATTATTTTGTGATTATTTTCTGGCTGATTTTGGGTTGAATTTTTTATCATGAACTTTGTTAACATCATTGGATCCATGGTGTTGAGTCTAACTCCATAAAAATGGATGAATGGTTTTAATAATAGTTTGATTAAAATTTAATTCAAATATGGTTTGTATATTCTTTCTCACTCATCTTCATCTTATCCCTTTCTTATTGTACTAAGTGCTATTGGAGCATGATCTCTATATCATGTCTCAAAACAAATGGTGCATAGATTGTTATTGACCGGCCTCAATAGATGTGACTTCTACATAAGTCCACTTACGATTGCTTAACATAACGCTAAATTTTGTCCCGATTCGAATAAATGATCATTTGTGGCCCAAACCTATATTTGCAAGCCTAAGTATGTTAATTTGATCTCTTTGATCCAATAACCTTGAGAATTATTGTGTGGAGGCTTTGGTTCTACCAACCCTCTAATGGATCTACATCACTTTTGGTCAACGCGGATCACTTAAACATCGTTAATCTCTAAATTTTACTTTTGAGGATTCCAAAATGGATGATATACTTGACAAAAAGCTAATGCAACTTATTGTGTGGAGGCTTTAGTTCTACTAATCCTCTAATGAGTTTCAAATGCAAGTTTCAAGATAGTCATCCAACTAACCACTAATTACTAATAATTGACTTTATTTTTGTGTTTCTATTTTATGCTCTTTTATGTTATACACCATTTACTTTAGCATTTACATTTCATGCTATTTTTCATTTTTGCTCACTTTAGCCCCTTTATATTCTTGTCATTTTTATTTTGCTCACTTGAGCTTTTCTTTTCTTTTTGAAGATACCTAATAATCAACATGAACCATAAAAAGCTTTAATGATACTTGGACTATTTGGTTACTATCCTTGGCATTATGGAGTATTGGACTTCTTGGACTTAGGATTAGAAACCTTGGCCTATGTTGGAGACCTTGTGACCTCAATTGATATTTTGTCTGGAGTTCTTGGGGTTTACCTCAAGACATTGGGTTGTTTATTCGTTTTATGTGCAGGTTATTGTGATTAAATACTTTATTTGTAATATGGAATTCACCCGTATACAACCGTTACTCTACCTAATTTTTATGAAGACTTAATACACTTGAAGTTTGGTTTTCTCAAGAGATCTAGTATAGCTTGGTTTCAATCTAAAGAGCGGTAATTATATCTTGGCTCATAATGTCAAGTATTGGCTTCTTGTTAGTTAGATGGTTCTTCTCCTTATCTTTTACCTTATGCTTTAGGATGGTCTCCTCATCTCCTCCCATCTTCTTCAATTTCAAAAATCTTCTTTCTCTTTTTGAAAACTCTTCTTGTTTTGAAACTTGAACCATTTTCATAATAAACTTGGACTTAGGTCCATGCATTTTCAAAACATTTTCATGAATAAACTCTAATCAATTTAATAACACCTTGACATTTTTGTGAGAAGACTAAAAGTCAATCAATCTCATTTCAAACCCTTTTGCCACTTTGGCTTTTTATTTTAAACTTTTCTCAAAAGATTAGACTCTTGGCAATCCTTGTAGTAATGCAAACAATTATACTTCTACAATATGTAGTGAAGTGAGATATTTTCCACTTGGGTGTTGAGTGAGGCTTTGTTGATGCTAAAATCCAATCCATATCCTCCATTTTGAGATGATGCAAATTCTCCTTTCACATAGTTGTGGGTAGTAAGTATGTTTTCCACACGGACAATGACAATGATGTCTTATCTCATAAAATTAACCAACACACATGTGTTTTAAAATTTTTAAAGAGGAACTACGTGTACCCTGATCTCATATTGCACGGAAGATGGTACGTAGGCACTAAAGGTACGCAACCGCGGCGGGTGCAAAAATCATAAAAAAATACTTCTTTTCTCACCTCCACCATCTATTTTTTTATATACAGCATTTTATAGCAAAAATATACAGATTTTACAAAGAGGTTCCTGCAGAGTACCGTAGATGTTTAGGGTGTTAATACATTTCCTTTGCATAACTAACCCCCCTTACCTTGAATCTTTCCCCCTCTTTTTGGGTTACTCGCTCTTTTCCCATTCCTTTGGAAACAATAAAGCACAGTGGCGGTTTTTATTTTTGATCTGTATAAGTCTAGTCAATCCAATAGCTTAGTCTTAAACATTTCTACCATTATATATTGTATGGAGGTTGTCCTACCTATTGAAGTCCATATCCCTTCTTTGAGAATCATGAAGGATGTAGGCTTGAACGAAGATGAATGGATCCAAACCCGACTTGACCAACTGAACCTGATTAATGAAAAAAGGTTAGTGGCTATTTGTCATGGTCAAATGTACTAGAAGCGTGTGATCGAGGCTTTTAACAAGAAAGTCAGACATCAAGTATATCAATTTGGTGATCTGGTAATCAAGTGCATCATTCTGCCGCAAGGTGATCTCAGGGGAAAATGGACTCCCACATACGAAGGGCCATTTATGATCATGAATGTATTTTCTAGTGGAGCCATGATCTTAACCACTATGGACGGTGACGACCTTCCTCACCCTGTGAACGCGGACATAGTTAAAAAATACTACGCATGAATAAAAACCTGCTAGGTTGACTGGCCTAAGCAAAAATAAGGGCATCTCGGCGAACCAAAAGGTTCGAGAAAAAATCAGGGATAAATACAAACAAAAAATGTGTACACCTGGCAAGTCGAAAACCTGAAAAGGCAGCTTGGGCAAAAAAGGGTATCCCGGTGGACTGAAAACCCGAAGGGGCGGTCTAGGCAAAAGTTAGGGATTTAAAGGCGTATAACTATGTCTTGTTGGATCATCTTGCAACCAGACTTCAGTATCAACTATCGAGCTCAAACGATACCAATCAATTCAGTCAACTTCAGACAAGTAGCAAAGTGATAAGACGCTCAAGGACATAAGGGCAATAGCAGAATTGAAACCTAATGGGATTATTACACATAGTTGTTTTCTCTTTGTATACTATTTTGTATAGTTTTCATTTTCACGACGGCATTCTCCTACTAGAATGTCAGCCTTTTTGTACAAAAATGCCTATTATAGGCAAACTTCAAAATCAATACAAAACACTTCTTTGAAAGTACAAAACTTTTCATTTTCATTTTTCTGTTTTGTTTTGTAAAAAACGTCCAGTGATTATTTTTTGACATATGCATTTGAATATGATTACTGTTTATAAATACTTGCATGAAAAACAGAAAGACTGTTGCTAAGGACTTTAAGAAACGAGACAAAGTCCAAAAAGCCATTTGTAGTCCCCGCGGCTATGTTCTCTGGCAGGTACAAAGGTAGAGTCGTCCTACTGCAAAGTCACCGCTACATCCTTAACATACGTCCTAGTGATATCTATATCCCCACAGCGTGAAAACAACCAAAGGTTTGATCTCTTCTTCCCCAAAGCAGGGATTACCTCCTCCAACAAAGTTCCTTCAGAGAGCTGAAATTCAGCTAAGTTTTTATAATCTCAAACATGTTTATAAAGCCTTATCCCCGATAGAGTTTATTTCTCTAGCTACATAAGTTTATCCCCCAACAGAGTTTATTTCTCTACATGGGTAAAATCTCCCAACAAAGCATCTTCTTCCCCCCTCAAAGTTATTCTCAAGCGGGAGTCAAAGATCCCCAACAGGATATCCTCAAACGGAAAGAGGAAATCCCCAGTAAACCATCTCCATTCATCATCCCCAGCGGAAATGAAAGACTCACTTTCCTCATCTACCAAACAGCAGTCCGGGATTCAGCTTCCCAGTATTGTCCAATAGCAGTCAGGGATTTATTTTCCCAGACTAGGAAATATCGCCATAACATTCCATATTCATACATCATGGCATGCGCATACATATTGCATACAACATAATCTCATTTATTTTGAGAACATCATTACACAATACATTTCATACATCATGACATTGCATATGACTAACTCTTTACCTTTTCAGGGAAGATCAAATCAACAAACATCATTGACTACTTATATGACCTGACAGTCTTCTCAAAGGCTATGTCTGATGAAAGGTTATTTCAGCATTTTCCTCAGAAAGATCATTCTCAAAAGACCTCTACTGGTTCAGTTTAAATCGACCAATGATTTATTCTGATTCTTTTCTGGTAGATAACTTCTCTGGTTCAGTTAAATCGACACAAATATTTTTCTGATTCTTATCCAGTTGAAGACAATTCAAGACCTATATCGGTTCAGTTTAAATCGACCAATGATTTATTCTGATTCTTTTTCGATAGATGCTTTCTCTAGTTCAGTCAAATCGATCTTAAGATTTTTTATGATTCTTATCCAGTTAAAGATAACTCAATACCTCTGTTGGTTTAGTTTAAATCAACCAATGATTTATTCTGTTTCTTTTCCGATAGATACTTTCTCTGGTTCAGCCAAATCGACCTTAAGATTTTTTCTGATTCTTATCCAGCTAAAGATAACTCAAGACCTCTGGTGGTTCAGTTCAAATCGACCAATGATTTATTCTGATTCTTTTTTGGTAGATACTTTCTCTAGTTCAGTCAAATTGACCTTAAGATTTTTCTGATTCTTATCCAGTTAAAGATAACTCAAGACCTTTGTTGGTTTAGTTTAAATCGACCAATAATTTATTCTGATTCTTTTCCCATAGATGCTTTCTCTAGTTCAGTCAAATTGACCCTAAGATTTTTCTAATTCTTATCCAGTTAAAGATAATTCAAGACCTTTCTCTGGTTTAGTTAAATCAACATTAAGATTTTCTGATTCTTATCCAGTTAAAGATACTGTAAAGCTTGGAGTCTGACCAGATAGCAGTTTATTAATTACTATAAAGCCTGGACCCGACCAGATGATAGTATAACCTATGACACTGAAGCCTGGACTCGACCAAATAACGGTATACCTCAGATTTAAGTTAATGCCTAGACCCGACCAAATAACAGCTTAATTTCTCCAAACCACTAAAGCATGGATATGAACAGATAACAGTTCAATGTCTACAATTACTGCAAAGCCCAGAACTGACCAGATAGTAGTTAATTTCATATTCCCCAATAAGTCGTTGTGAAGCCTGGAATATGACTGGATAACAATCAACCTTATTATTCTCAGCAAGTCGCTGTGAAGCCTGGATCCCGACCAGATAACAACTTGCTTTCGTCTCTCCAATCAAGAGATAACTCCCTAGTAGAGTAATGGAAAACTGAAGCTCCTAGACTCTATTCCCCCAAAAACATTCCCCAACAAACTCTTCCTTAGACAGCAGGAATATGAATCCCCACAAAGAGACTTCTTATGAAGTCATCATCTACTTTAGATGGCATCTTTAAGCCCAACTATGACAGTCTTCTGTCATCTTTTCCAAATGGCATCTGTAAGTCCATTCCCGATATTATTCACCAACAATATCACTTCAGACGAGTGCAAATTTCTGGGCACTCTAGTGTTCAATCATCTTCCACCTTCAGATCACGAAAGACAGACAAGCCAATCTACATCCTCAGGTCTAAGAAGATTGAACAGCGGCATTTGTTGTACCCCAAAATTTTCCCTCCCATTTTCACACAAGACATACTCCTGGAGGTCCTTAATTGCTCAAGGTTGACCAAGAATTGATCAAACAAATTCTCCTCCTAAGCATTGGCCTTCCAACTAGGGTTTCAGTTTTCATCAAGATGTGTGAGATCTAATGGTCTCAAATGTTTTTCATGGTACTAATATGTCCTCAAGATTATCCATGCCAAATTTCATGCCCTGCACAACAAGTTTGCTCAGTCAATTGCTCAAATGCTTGAAAATCAACTGTGATAGTCAAAAGTCAATTGTGGCCTATATACAGTCAAACTTCAAGGTTTTTTGTCAATATCAACATTTTGAAGTGATATCCATCATTTGATCAAGGGTTGATCATTATTCCTCAATAAATGCTCCTAATTCATCAAAAGTCAAAAATTACTAATTAGGATTCCTATAGGAAAAGTCAACCAAACTTTGACCAGGCATAACTTTCTCATACTTTATCAGAAATTTTTCTGCCAAGGCTCATTTTGAAGATAATTTAATTCTCCACAACTTATATTCATCCCTCAAGTCAAAGAAATGCATCATTTGAAAGATACAAGTTCATACGTTACAGGTCATTTTTAGAAAGTCAATAGAATCCACTTTTTTCCAAGGCCTTTTACATCAAGATAACATCTTCAAATGCAAAATTGATCAAAAGAGGGATTAAAGTAGACATCTTGGGCTTTCCAAAAAGTCCAATATCATCATCATGAGATAAAAATTGAGCAAGTTATGGCTTTCCCAAGTTGGTAAATTTTGGGAAATTTCAAGAAATGTGCATTGAGCAATTTTGAGCTTTTAAGGCAATGGCTCATTTTTTTGGACTTCAAACATATTCCTAAGAGTATAGAGGACTCCTAAAACCATTTTTGGCATAGTCATGATTTTATTTTCATTTTATATTAATTTTATTTAATTAAAAATCAAATAAATCAAAATTATTGCAAATTATATGGATCAATATGGTTAAGGCTTATTTTAATGCATGGAGGGGCCCCATTTTTCGTGTACAACAAGGCCAGCATGTCCACATTCATGAAAGTTTGAAAAATGGACAAAATCCCATGCTTTTGGCCAAGGTTACACATTTGTATTCATGGCATTCAAGCAATTGATTATAGTTGTTACAAACTTGTTTTTTCATGTCTCCTTATTCCTCTCTATAAATACCAAGCCTATAAAGCCAAATGAACGAGAGAAAAATAGCATAGAGACCATACTCCAAAACTTGAAATTCTCAAGAAAAAGTCAAACTTCATTCTCAAATTCCAGGGCAATTCAGAAGCTTTTGAGCCTTCAGCAACCATCCCTGAACGCCACTGAAGGATTCACGGTCATCCTTAAGCCCTATAGCTTCGCGAAACACTCCCTACAAGTCACGGTTTGCTCTTGTCTTTTCCAATTTTGTTTTCATTCATTTATTCATTATAAACATGATTTCACTACATATTTATGTCTGTGATCATCATGGGAATGTTTCTGGATGTTTTATTTTGAGTTTGAGTACAGATATAAAGATCCACCATTGTTAGGGTTCCGAGTTCCCAATTTGGGGAACCTGACTTAAAGGCCAAATTGGATGAAATTGACGGTACCAATGAATTCAGAAGGAAGATTGCAAGCGATCCATGGCCTTGGTTGATGTTTTTTGCGCGTGTATAATGATTTTGAATTGTACAGGGCTATAGCTACAAACGCAATTTGTCACTATAGGCTTTAGCAACAGAAGTGTATGTCACTAAAGGCCTTGTTCAATTTGAATGAAGAAGACAAAGCGTGGTAACTCTTCATTGGCTAATTCAAATCCAGCGTGTGTTTTTTTAATTCAAATATTCGCGTGGACTTTCAAATATATTATTATTGTTTGATATGTGTAAATGATTGAATAGGAAGCTCAACTGGTAAAGCGCGTTGGTGTGAAAGGAAGAGACCTGGGTTCGAGTCTCGGGTCCAGTGTCTTGTTTTTTTTCTAATATTTGATTGTAGATCCCAGGTGTACAAGTCTAGTTAGCGCATAATAGGGCATCCAATTTGGGCCATCAATCACCAATAAAGGCAGATCTGACGCTCCTGGGGCGCTCCTTCATGATGGACCTCCCAGGAGCCAATAACACGAGATTAAGCCAGCCTTTGGGCTCTTGCATTTGGGCCTAGCAAAATTCCAGCCATACATCCCCTTTTTTGCTTCTGCATGTCCAGGCCCATTTTATTTTGTTTTCTTATTTTTATTTGTTTTATATTTTTCATTTAACTTTTTTTAATAGTCTAAAACAAATAATAAAAATCATTAAAAATTAGGATTAGTTTCTTTTTTTTAAAATTAATTTCTAAAATTAATTAATTAATTAACTTTAATATTTTTTTAATTAAAATAAGTTAGAACTTAGGATTTTTGAATTATTTTCTCAAATAAAAAATACAAAAATATTAGCATTAGATTTTAAATTCATTTAGAATTTTTTTTTAATTAATTAAATTTAGAATTTTTTTTTCTTTAACAAAACCAAAAAAAACAAAAAAAAAATTATTTACTTAGAATTTTTCTTAGGTTCTTAGACGTATTGTTTTATCTTGCGCGCATTTATTTTACTTTCGCATTTTTATGATAATGTAACTGTATCCTGGTATGTAATAGACTAAGTAGGGCTTTTTTATCGTTTTCTTTATTTTGCTTTTCCCCCAGTTTTGTACATTGTAAATACCCCCCTCCCCGAAAGCCATGTAATAGTCTAGATTTACGCTTTCCGCACTTTATTTTTTGTACATATTAACAGTTAGTAACTAGGCGTGTATGGAAAGACTAATAATCAAATGTTAGCAAACCTTAAAAACAAAAGATAAATAATTGAATTAAACACAATTTCACACAAGCACCTCTAGGGTATCCCACTTTGGTTGCCTTTGAGAAATAAAACAGTCATGAGGCAGGAATGCTTTAGCAAAGACCCATAAATCAAAAGATCACAGTCCCTCGATGACCCTACAGTTGCCTTTTCGGTAAATGATCTAGTCCCTAAAAGAAAATTGTTAAAGCGTCTCCACAAGTTTCCTTCATGACTGTAAAACGTCTCATTCGAATGTCCCTAATACATCCAACGATAGGGCTACCTACTCACTAATAGTAGGATAACACTGTCTAAAGTATAGGAGGAAAAAAACGACCCTTTTCGAGTAACAAAGTAGATAGTTGTTAGAAGTTTGCTCAAACATTTTGCACTTACACAAAAACTACTTTTCAAAATACATTTCAAAACACTTTGTATACTTTCTCTACTATCCCAAGAAACATTATAAAGTTCGTTGTACCAAGGCGTTTTCAAAACATTTTCAAACACAAAGCACAAAGGTATTTTAAAAATGAGCAAACCTCTAAGAGCCCGTGGGAAACCACGGATGGAAAGGGTGATAACACCTTCCCTTTCCATAATCTACCCCCTTTACTCAAAAGATTCTCAAAAAGGTCTTTTTTTGTTCTTTTCACCCTTTCCTTTGTCGGATAAAAGAAAAGACGGTGGCGACTCTTGCTTACTGCGACATTTGTGAATACAAAATGCAAACCAGTATTAAACAGTCGGTTTTACCATTGTATCACATCTGATAATGGAGAATTACGCAGATAAGCAAAGCACATGAAAACTTATGCGAAACATATCACTGAATGTGCCCCGGTTAGTGTGACAACTTCGCTGGAGAGGGTCCTTTTGACTTGAGATAATCTTCCCCAGATTATTCAAGCTCTGAATAATTCTATGACACAACAGGTCCCTGGAGAGATTTGTCGAATTTCAACGTAACTGCCTCAGGTTGACTAATCTTTGAAGTGATTATCCTCGAGAGGATTTCCTGAGAATTATGGTGAGAATAGCACTCCTGACTTTAGTTGTAGATAAAGATCTCAACTTCTGGTGAATGAACAATAATATTAAGACTTAAAATTCTGATGAGCTGAGAATAACCATCCCTACTTCTCGTCATGCTCTTCAAATTCACAAGTTGTTTAGCCCGCGAATAGACTTAACCTAATCAAGTTTGAAAAATGCCCCTGCATAACCTTGCCTTAGTCTGTAGGAGTGTTAAAGAACGTGCCTTGAAAGGACTTCCTGAGATCTGTACCAACCAGATAAACTAAATCAGTGTTATAAACTTTGAAATACGACTTCCTACTAATCAACATTAGGTGTGGCTTCAATAAACCTTGGGTAACGAACCCTGGTCACTCGGCACTTTGAGAGATTTGTTGAATCTTGACATAACTGCCCCAGATTAACAAGACTTTGAGAGTCAGTGGGTCTTGACTTGATTGGCCCAGATTAGCGGAATCTTGGCAAACCATTTCCTTACCTCACACTCACAACGGAATGAGAAGTTCATGGAGTTTGAAAGTTAACACTTCCTCAAGATAATTAACTTACATCCTCAAAACAAGCTAGTACACAACCATACTTCTCAACTCAAGCTGCTTAGTGCGCAAGCAGATGCTTGAAGAAAATTTTCCTTCGGGGACCAACTGGAAACGATACGCCATTACCCAAAAGAGACTCGGGGGAAGATAAAACTTACGCACAATCATCAGACAAATAGTTCTTGATCAATCTCTCATACTAGTCTTCTTCAAATCAAAGGAGTAGCTAGAAAGCATGCCTCAGATTAAGGTCATTATTCTCAACAGATTCCTGAAGCAATTCGTCCTTCAGGATAATCAAACTCTTCATTTGATTTTCATTATGCAAGCTCACCTGATGTTTAAGCACTCTTTCATATGCAAAGAAATGTTTTATCTTATGAATGATAATTTTAATGCAAATCATATACTTGTCTTGAAGTTAGAAAACTTTTTATTATAAAGATGTTAAAACATCGGGAAAAAATTTGTTCAATGAAAGTAAAAGAGGGAGTGATACCAACTCAAAAGTTTTAAGCAAGTCTCCTAGGAGTCAGGTTACCGTACTCTCGTAACAGTTTTGCTTTCGAATTAACTCATGCTTCAATTAGGACTTTCAAAGGTTGTAACATGGCTTGGTTCACAGTTTTTAGAAAAAAGGAGTTAAGGCTCAAAATTATTTGGTACCCACCCCCTTCATGATGTTCTCCATTCCTACATTCAGTTAATTCGATACGAGCATTCATCTCTCAAAAGAGTTTATGATGATTGAGAAACTACAAAAATTTCTTGGACACGACGATCACTTAACCTTTGGTTTCTTGGGTGTTCGATCACATGACTTTTTTTGATGAGGATTTTTGTAATCCCTTCTCGCCTTTCAGACTTTCATTTACCTTTCACTTGCCCTGGCTTTTGCCGAAGTGACTTGTTTCCAAGTTTCAACTTAGCGGGGCTTTTTTGTCTCTTTCCTTTTTTTTCTACTTTCATTTCAAACAAATCGTGTGATCCTGAGGCTTTTGGATTGTTAGAAGTTTAATGACTGCCTTATTGCTTGGTTGATGAGGGATGACCATTATTGTATCATCATTAATCAACCTTTTGATATGTAGAAGATAATCATTTCAGATATAGGTCTCTTTAATGCACATTGTTGATATGAGGGTTAGTCATTGCGGTTTTGTTCTTCCTCAGCCTTTTGAAGGATAACCATTGTTGTATCCTTTGATGCACACCCCTGATATGTTTTGAATGCTCGCTCAGATTAACTGAAATCTACCTTGCCCCGGGTTAAAAATAAGGGTTTTTTTCAAACAAAAAAGAAACTCCTACTTCGAAGGCTCAGAGGGGTTAACGAGGGTCTATCTCCCTTATAACTCCGGTGTTTGGGGATTTAAACAAGGCTTGTACATCATCAGCAAGGTTTTTACTCGAAAGCATACCATTTGGGATTCTGGGTAAATTTTCGTCATCCTCCCTCTAGAGTCATTGCTTTATTAATAAGAGTTGAATATCAAAAACATAGTAAAACAGATAAGAGTGATGACGAATGGATTAATTCAAGATAAACATATTCAATGCATCATGATTTAATATTCGAAGAGATGAGAAAGCTTGCATACAAGAAAGTATTGAACAAAACAATTAAGATTGCAAATGAAATTTGAAATTTCCATGTCGAGGAGACGAGACTTCGTATGGACTGATTGTTTCAAACAATTTTCTGCAACCTTGAGGCTCACTTGGATAGGAGATTCCCCATTTCTACGAACACCACAGTCTCTAAATTGATCCAAGCTTGGATTTTGTCTCTGAATGACGAACCATCTTCAACTGAATAGCCGAGTGCCCTAGAATATACTCACCAAAGATTTTCTTAAAAGAGAGGGTGAACATTGTACCAAGCGAAAAGTTCAAAATTATCCGCCACATTAGAAATTGGACTCTGAGAGATACGCTAGGCACGAGCTGGACTTTGGTTAAACCTCTTGAAATTTTCAACATCATAGCCAAATGCCCCAGAATGAGAGACACACCTAGCATTTGCATCGAGAGAGAGAATAATCAACTGAATAGTCTCCAAAGCACGAAGCTTAATCAACTGAAATCCCAACATACGAGGAAGTTCTAGGATGTAAGGCATTGAGATGGTATCAACATGCTTCTCAGGCTTCTTCTGTCTCTGCTTAAAAGCTTTGCCCCATGGATTCACTTGGGAAACAAGCATTGACTGTTGACGAGAAAACAGGGAACACAAAACTGTTGAGAGTGCCCTTGACTGAATAATCGGGTGCCCCGTGTGGTAACCACATATGACATTAACAATAGGATTTGGAAGGATATTTGTAAACGGTACTGGAGTACGGAGCCTAACCCACTGAAGCTCAAACAAGCATGGAAACAAACGAGAATAAAGCATTAGGATGGGATCAAAATCATTGTCCAAACCTATTCTGCCCTTGCTGATAAAATGCATCCTCTTGAATCCCACTGGGGAATAGGAACCATCTACTGATAAAATGTTCTAGGTACTTAAGATAATGGATGAAACCCAAAAGGCACTCCATGGTTCGAAAGAAATCCCAAAAGATGAGGATAAGAGAATAACTCGTGTTACAACAGTCGGTGTAGGATTGTTGATATTATCATCAAGGCTTCCATGACCTGACTCAGCTGGGTCTTTAACCGATTATTTTCCTTCTCAAAGAGTTCCTAATGATTGTATAAGGCTTGCATGTACACCACAACTAACCTTATCTGAATCTTCATCCCGACCAATACCCCACGAAGTCATTCCATAACTGATCTTTGAACATGTGACAACAAGAATTCAAGTCTATAACTATGAAGAGAAGACCAAGTCTGAATATGAATCTCTAACTTTGAGTACCTGTTATGAATGCATGAATATGCATGAGGTGCGTGAGTGGATGCAATTCCATGTTCGATCATTTCCAAGGAACCCACATGCTTTTAATTTTAATTTTAAACCAGTAAGAGGTGGAGAAACGCAACACAAAGCTCACAAGCATGGTTCCTTGGAAATAGAAAGAACATGTGTGTTAAAATGATGTTAAGAGATTATGTGTAAGAACATAGGATCAAGGTTCCATAATCATGGAAAATGGTTGCATTGTCTCTAAACTGAATGATGAACATCACCGGATCAAAGGTCTGGCACCATATTGGAACACAAAAGAATCAAGAACCATGTGGATCAGCAATTGCATGAGACCAAAATCTCCCTGTCATAAAAGATAACTGTAGAACTGCCGAAATAAACAGCCATCACAAGGTGAGAAGTTCAGAGAAAAACCGAGAGAGCACACAGTCACCGTCAATATCAAGTCACCATCAAAAACATATAGTAACTATCAGAACATGGTCACTGTTGTACCCCAAAATTTGCCCTCCCATTTCCTCAACATTTTCTCACCACAAGACCCTTGGAGCTCAAGATCAAGTTAGGGTTTGCTCTGCTCAAGACTCTTCCTTGCACTGTTGACCCAAATTAGGGTTTGTGTTTGCACAAAGATGTTTTGACCTAAAATGCCTAAAATGACTTTCATGCTTCATGTTGGACTCTCAAGTTTACCCATGCCAAGTTTCAAGCCTTGATTCCAATCTTTGCCCAATCAATTGGACAGTTGACCTAGAAATCAGATGTATTGGGGAAAAAGTCAACTATGGCCAATTGACAGTCAAACCTCATGATTTTTGACCCACATCAACA
The DNA here is from genome assembly GCA_948472305.1 of Vicia faba. Classification (NCBI taxonomy): domain Eukaryota; kingdom Viridiplantae; phylum Streptophyta; class Magnoliopsida; order Fabales; family Fabaceae; genus Vicia; species Vicia faba. The sequence goes on from OX451738.1 coordinate 1,484,355,347, forward strand.
TATTGAACTCATACAAACCATTTGGTCAAGTTTGGATCACAATTCCACAAGAAATTTGATCAGATCACCAAGAGGGCAAAATAGTCATTTTTAGGGTTTTGACTGCACAAAGGCAATTTTTGACTGTTTGACCTAACCAATGGAAAACCAAGCTCATATATGGACTCAAGGACCCAATGGAATTGTCTTTACATGTTCAACAAATTCAAAAGATCCCAAATGCACAAGATTGACAGATGAATTTCCCAGTCAATTGATCAATTTTTGACTGTATACTGAAAAGTCAAACTTTGACTTTTTGGTCAAAATCAAGTGTCAAGATTCATTTTTCATCAAAACATGTCAAATTGTGAAACTTGTTCACCAAGAAATCAAAAATCACAAATTAGGGTTTGAAATGAAGAATTTTCATAACTTAGAATTTTTCTAAGTTATGAAAATCCCTAATTTTTTCCTAACTTTGTCCCATTTTTTCATCAATATGCATTTGGATTCAAACAAAAGTCAAAACATGAAAGTTGTAGTCCATTGCAAAATATACAACTTTGATTCACAAAGTTTCCTCAAAAGAAGCTTGTAGCTCAAGTTATGATTTTTGGAACAAGGGTGCAAAACATTCTTAACTTAGAGAAATTTTGACCTATTTTAGGCAGGATTTTTGCCTAACTTCATGGCTACTTTTCACATGCTTCCACTTGGAATTTCAATTTGCATTACAAAGATGGATTGTAGTACACATTCCAAGCTTTCCAAAATGTCCAAGAACTCATCAAACAACCTTATGGTTAGGGAGAATCGAATTTGGCAATATGGGAAAAACTCATTTTGTTCATGACCAATTTACATGTCCATAACTTTGCATTTTTGAACTCAGCATGCTCTAAGCTAGATTACAGGTCTTTTATCCCATCCACACTCATAAATTTAATGCCAATTCTTCATGTTTAAGTCTTATCTTGTGTGTTTAAGCATTGCATACAAGATTAAGCCTTAATAAGAAAAAGCATATTATCCATTTTTGTAAAGTGTTACTTTATGTCAACTTTGCAATCTATGAGGTACAATGCAGATCTTTGAGGCACAAAGGCATAGACATATCCCACTAATCAAGACTCAAATGTGCAGCATATATAGAGGCATTGTACTAGCCTAGAAACCAAGTTGGCATTTTCTTGCTTAAGTGTGAAGTAACTTGACATAACTTAAACCAACTCTTATTTCAGCAAGCACAGGCTTAAGCAAAGTTGTTGTACACCTTCCAAACATCAAACCTAAGCTAGAGCACAAGCCAAATACTTTCCAAACATCATCAAACCTCAAAACACCCTCCCACTGCAGAAAACAGAGTAACCTTTGCAGTTGGACTTCCATAAGCCAATCCATTCATGCATTCTTGCTAAATCCAGTTCATACACATTCCATACCATATATGCAAACTGTCCCAAGCCTTGGAAGCAGACTGTAACACCTCTAACCAACTTCACCATTTTCACATTTTCTGTTTTGCAGGTGGATTGCTATAGCTTGATTCACTTGGTTTCAAAGCAAACTAAAGGTTGGAGAAGCATCCCTGACCTTCAAGCAAGTTGTACCAATACTCACTTTGCCTTGAAAGTGCCTCCATTGTCAGACACGATCCAAGCTGAACAGGTAAGTTCATGGACTTCTATCTCTCAATATAGGAAGAGTTAGCTCTAAGTTTGTGAATGAAAAATGTTCTACTCATGTCCCTGAAGCCATACATATCTTTACTTTCCATTTATATTGCATATGTGTTGGCTGAAGATTTTGATAATATTATTAGAAGCCAACTGAATTAAACGTTTCGATCGAAATGAAGTAAAACGTCATGTTTCGAAGTAGCAGAAGCAGTGTTTCGGATAAGCATATCAAAGCTGGAGCTTCGAGTGGCAATTATGGGAGCATATCTAAAAGAAGTCTCGAAATAACAACAAGGCTGTGTCTGGGAAGTACGTTCGAAACGGAGAAGTACCAAAGCATTTGAAATTCAAATGGAAGCGGGACATTCGAAGTTTGAAATTTATGTGCTGGAGCATTTGGAGACACGTGGAAAGAAGAAAGAAGCATTGTTCTGCATGCTCTGAACGTGGCATAATCCTATAGCAAGACCGTTATGGTCGAATTAGTATAAATAGAAGTCTTAGTATTAGGATTTCGTGTGTCATATCTATTTTACTAAATACTCAGTAACATTCAAACTACCACATGGCAAGGGAAACGAATGCAAGAGAAATGTACGTATGATAGCACCATGTATTTCTGATTTAATGAAAACCTTTTACCATTTCTAGCACTTCTCTTTATCTTTCTGTCAAATAACATTTACAAGTTTTCTCATTTACAGTCTTTTCACTTCGAAATCTCTTCTTTAAAGTTTTACATTTTAATGCTTTCTTCACATTTCAAGCACTTTACATTTCAGAAAACTGTCATATTTTCCATACCTTTACCTCCAAGTCTTATCCTTCGAACGCATATTTTTACTTAAAGTCATTTACAGATTTCTTGCATTAAACGCTTTCTTCATATTTCAAACCTTTTACGTTCCAGAAATCCTTTACATTAAACTGTTTTTATAATTCGAAACCATTTACTTGCCCTTTATGCAATTTTACATGTCTTTACAATTAACATTTATTCATGCAACTTAGTTTCGTACACGCACATTTTGATTACATCTTTAGACCTTTAGAGAGAGAAATCGAAATAAGCCAAACGCATATACAACACTCCAATATCAACCATGAATATCTGTTCGATCATGAGAGTAACCTTAATGTCCAAGGAATCCTAGGATCAATCTAGTCGATCCTGTGAGTTACTAGAGGAATTGAATAACAGTCAGAAAGATTATTCGATAGTTTGGAAGACTAGCGGTTGTTTACCAGAAATCACTGGAAACAAATTGGCACACCCGGTGGGACCAATAATTGGATATTAGAAATAAATATCGTTGAGACATAACCATTACAAAAAACGTTGGAACCTAAGAAGTTTGTTGTTTTATGAACCTGAGAAGTGGTAAAATAACCAACAGCAACCAACCTTTATCCAGAAGAAAACGTTTGGACAAAATGTCTAATTCTGACAATCAACAAGGGGAACAAAATGCCCCACATACAGCAGGCACTAATGTGTCCACTTCGATCGGAACATCTAATGTGATCCCTTCGAATGCACAGTCTGTTGCATCTTCAACCAGTAATATGGCCACCAATGGAGTAAGTGGCACATCAACTAATAGTTCGATCTTAGGAAATACTGGAACCATTGGATACCCTGGGGGATTCGTTCCACCATCAGGGACACAATCCCATTTCGCCACTCCATTAACTAGACCATCCGGTTTCGATGGGAATAGAACCAGAAATTCCTCTTATGGAATGCCAACATCTTTTATGGCAGGTTTACACAATTCCACATCGAATTCATCCCCACAACTAGGGTCTGGGTCTGGGGCGAATCAGTTCATGACGAATAACCAAGGGTCAGTGGGTTATAGCACAATGCCTATTTTAACCACAGACAACCAGTTGGCTTTTAGGCAATTGATGGATGACAGTAACCATAATATGATAGGGGTGTTAGCACAAACCATGCAGGAGATATTTGCCCCAATAGTGCAAAATGTGACTGTGACAAACAGAGAAAATGCTGACAATATGAGTCGAATAGAAGATTTCTTTGCTCCCCCAGAAAGGCGTAGGCAGAATCAGGCGGGATTTCGAGCAAACATGCCTGTTATAGAACAAATTGCTAACGACCCAATTTATAGACCACCCAGAGAAGAAGTTAACTTAGGGGCCAGGGCACCAAGGTTAGAAGCCCCAATAATCCCAGGCCCACAAAGAGAAATTATGGAACCAGGGGCAAGGGTCGAAAGGCTAGAAGCCCCAGAGTTTCGAGAAGAACAACCTAGGGGAGTTGTCTTGGTTGGTCGAAATCAAGATGCCGATGCTGTCGTTCATAGAATTCGAAACGATAACATCTTGGCAGAAAACAATCTAACCACCATGATAGAGAGAGTCATGGCCCAGAATGGCCTCAACACAGGAATGAGAAGGCCAAATTATGCTTCTCCTATATTGGATTGCATAATGCGTACTGATTTACCAAGGGGATATAAAGTCCCTAAATTTACAAAGTTCGCTGGGGATACCAATGAGTCAACAGTCGAACACATAGCGAGATATCTAACCGAAGCGGGAGATATAGCCAATAATGAAGATCTCAAGATCAAATACTTCCCAAGTTCCTTGACTAAAAACGCCTTCACATGGTTTACCACTTTGCCTCCTGGGTCCATTGATACTTGGGCTCTCTTAGAGAGATTATTCCATGAACAATTTTACATGGGACAGTCGAAAATAAGTTTGAAGGAATTGGCCAGTGTTAAGAGAAAATTCACTGAACCCATAGATGATTATCTGAATAGATTTAGGCTTTTGAAATCCAGATGTTACACAGTAGTGCCTGAACATGAGTTAGTCGAAATGGCCGCTGGTGGCTTGGATTATTCTATTCGAAAGAAACTAGACACTCGATATTTGAGGGATATGGCTCAGTTAGCTGATAGGGTTCGACAGGTCGAAAGACTAAAGGCCGAAAAAGCCAGAGTCTTTAAGAATAGCAAGAAAGAGAGGATTTCCTATGTTGGGACTGAGGAAGCAGAAGAATATCCTGAATTCGAATTCGAAGAGGTCGAAATCGACCTCGCTGAATTAAAACAGGCCCCGCCTTATTCCTGCAAATTGTTGGTTCCCACAAAAGGGAAAGACATTGTTGAAAATGAGAAAAGTGACAAATTTCCAAAGAAGGTTTATACCTTCGATGTCACTAAATGTGACGAGATTTTTGACTTACTTGTCAAAGATGGCCAACTAATTGTGCCATCAAATGTCAAAATACCTCCTTTGGATCAGAGAAAGAAGAGAGGATTTTGCAAATATCATAGTTTCCTAGGCCACAAAACCTCACAATGTTTTCTTTTCAGGGACCTAATTCAAAACGCGATCAAAGATGGAAGACTAAAGTTTGTTGATAAGGTGAAGATGAAAGTGGACGAAGATCCCTTGGACGTCGCAGACACCAACTACTCCGAGCCTGCATGCATTGGAGAGGTCAACATGGTGGAAACTGATCAAAGCGACGCCCTAACAAGAGAGAAGGGTACTGAAACTGAAAACTGGGTGATGGTCGACGTCAATAAGGAGGTCACTGAAGACATCTAGAATACGCCAGAGACTTCGATTGCCGCACCTGTAGCTGTTGCAAGAGAAACCCAGGCTACTGAAGGCCAGGGAAATCAAAACCAAGAACTAACACAAGTCACTGAAGGCTTAAGGCTAGAATTGGAGAAAGTCCAAATCACGAAGCCAATTTCCCCTCAGAAGGAAATATGGGACACTCTAGGGGAACCCAGTGGAAAATTTGACTATTTGGTCAAATATTCCGCCCCAGAGAGTTCGAAGGTTCAGATTAAGGATATAAAGCCCACAGGATGGGGTGATGATGAAGCTAAGGGGGAAGATGTTGAAATAAATATGGTGGATATGGAAAGACCTCGCTCTGAGATTGAGGAAGTAGAAAAATACTTAGAAAAAGAAAAGTATAGAATGGGGGATGATCACACTGGAGATGCTAGTCTCAAGGATTATCTCATGACATGCCACAAAGGAGATTCAGGCATGATATTGTGCCCTAGGTGCAGCATCCTCTGCAATCAAAGAATCGCTGCGAACTTCGAAAGGGTACAGAGGACTCGAACTGGAAACAATTGGCGCCAGGATAACCAGCTTTTTAGGTGTTATCCCAAGGCTGGAGAAAGTTTGCTGGAATTTGTGTTTCGCTGCTGCAAAGGGGCAACCAAATGCTTGATTTGCCCAAGGTGTTCTGCTGTGTACGACCAAAGCATGGCCAGGGCCTTCGAAACGATTCCCTTCGCCCCTTGCTGGAACCATCAAGAAACTGTCCAGATGGGCCCACGTTTCGACAACAGACATAAACAGCGAAGGCCTGATAGCCCTCACCCCAAGGCTGCTCGAAGAGTGACTTTCAAACTCCCTGCTGAAGTGCCAACCGATAGATGGTTACAGGTCAGAAATGACAAAGGCAAAGATAGATGGAGAAACGCTGAACGAAATGCACGCCATGCTGTGACATACAGGAGGCAATTCAACACAGCAAAAAGGGAGGAGGTGAGATTAGAAAATTACAAAGGAAGGAACCCCATGTCAAGATCCCAGTGGCGCAGACAACAAAGGATTCGAAAGGCTGAGAGGGAAGTTGTGGCAAACAAAGGGGTTACTTCAACAAAACACCAAGGTGAATCTAGCACCAACAAACCAAAAAATCAAACTGAAGACAAACCTCCAGTCAATAGGAGGCTCTTCTCAGAAGTACAACGCGATGAACCAAAGGAATACACTCCAGGCCCAGAAGAGGATGAAGATATGATAACAGATAACTTCGAATCAGAGGGGGAGTCTTCATTCAACCTGAACTGTAACGTGGTGTGTGTGCTTCCCTGCGACTTTGGGCAGGAAACCGAAATCGATGAATATAAGGAGGAAGACACCACAGATTTGATGAAACATAGGCCTGTGTGCTACTATGTGATGGACAATGGGGCTGTTGAGGAACAAAATGCGTTCTTCGAACGTCCAGAACCTGCGATGAAGAACCATCTCAAGCCACTTTTTATTCGGGCGAAAGTTGGTGTCCATGGTGTGAACAAAGTTCTAGTGGATGGGGGTGCTGCAGTCAATTTGATACCCCATTTCATGCTAAAAATATTAGAGATCCGCGAAGGAGACATCAAGCCCCATAATATGGTTCTGTCCAATTATGAGGGAAAAGTGGGCAAAACACTGGGAGTGGTCCAGTTGGAATTGACAATAGGCTCAAGCTGTAGGCTCACCATGTTTATGGTGATCGAAGCCAAGGCCAACTATAACTTACTGCTGGGAAGGGAGTGGATCCATGGCGTGGGGGCAGTTCCTTCGTCAATGCATCAGCGACTAGTTCTGTGGAGAGATGATGGAATCGTGGAAAACATCGAAGCAGACCAGAGTTACTTTATGTCAACGGTCAATTTAGTTGACAAGAGGGATTATGATAAAAATCTGGCAAAGATTGCTCCGTGTGTTCCAAATGATGAGATTAATGAAACCAGAAACGCCCACTACTACATGACCCTTCGCCATGATGGCCTTTACTGGGATAGAACAATAATCAGTGAAGAAGAGGGAGTCGAAAGCACCATACAAAAACGGCCAGCAGGCTGGGACTTCGACAACCTTATCCATGACTGAGTCCACCTTTTTCGAAAGGATTTCGGCCTATATGGCTGAGAACGAATCAAAAGCGGCCTTAGAGGCTGAAATAAATAAATCAACTATAAAGATGAACGAAGTAAGTGGGGATGTTTCGAAATGCTCACCCTTCGAAGAGTTTGAGATGGATCAAAGGTTGGATGCCATCTATGATAGAGAACCCTTAGGCTTCGAAAGGGACCCCATAAACTCAGGTGCCAAAATGCTGGCACAAGATCCACTCGAAGAAGTCAACTTAGGGGATGAAAAAACGAAAAGAGTAACCTACATAAGTGCTAAACTTAGCCCAGGCCTCAAGAAGGAAGTGATCGAAGTCCTCAAGGAAAACAAAGATTGCTTCGCATGGGATTATGATGAGATGCCTGGTTTAAAGAGGGAGTTGGTCGAACACAGACTGCCAATCAAAGATGGCAAGAGGCCCATCAAACAAACTCCCAGAAGATTCGCACCAGCGGTCCTCACAAAAATTAAAGCTGAGATCGAAAGGTTGCTGCGTTGCAAATTCATCAGAACAACAAGGTACATCGAATGGTTAGCAAACATAGTACATGTTATTAAGAAAAATGGTTCTTTAAGAATTTGCATAGATTTTAGGGATTTAAACACTGCAACCCCTAAAGATGAATATTCCATGCTTGTGGCAGAAATGTTAGTAGATTCTGCTGCAGGGTTCGAATACTTGAGTATGTTAGATGGATACTCTGGGTATAACTAGATTTTCATTGCTGAAGAAGATGTTGCAAAGACAGTATTTCGTTGCCCAGGAGCCTTAGGCACCTACGAATGGGTGGTGATGCCTTTTGGTTTAAAAAACGCTGGGGCAACTTATCAAAGGGCAATGAATTCAATTTTTCATGATTTCATTGAAACCTTCATGCAGGTGTATATTGATGATATAGTCATCAAATCTATATCTGCAGAAACACATTTGCATCATTTAAGCCAATCATTCGAGCGAATGAGAAAACATGGCTTAAAGATGAATCCCCTTAAATGTGCATTTTTTGTGCAGGCTGGAGATTTTCTTGGTTTTGTGGTTCACAAGAAAGGGATTGAAATCAACCAGAACAAAACCAAAGCCATAATGGAGACGAAAGCACCTGCATCAAAAAGGGAGTTGCAATCTCTGCTAGGGAAAATTAACTTCCTCAGAAGATTCATTTCGAACCTAAGTGGAAGAACCCAAGCTTTCTCTCTGTTACTTTGTCTAAAGCAAGGCCAAGCCTTCGAATGGAACGAAGCTCACCAGGAGGCATTTGACAGGATAAAAGAATACCTTTCTCAGCCTCCTATTTTGTCTCCACCTTCATGGGGGAAGCCCATGAAATTGTACATATCTGCCTCTGAAGTTAGTATAGGTAGTATGCTAGCACAAGAAGATAGCAATGGCATCGAAAGAGCCATATACTATTTAAGTAGAGTGCTAAATGACGCAGAGACTTGATATAGCAATTTAGAAAAGCTATGTCTCTGTTTGTATTTCTCTTGTATGAAACTCAAGTATTATATAAAACCTGTTGATGTTTATGTTTCATCTCATTTCGATGTTATTAAACATATGCTTTCAAAACCAATAATGCATAGCAGAGTTGGTAAATGGGCTTTAGCCTTAACAGAATATTCTTTGACTTTCATGCCTTTAAAATCTATGAAAGGTCAAGTGATTTCTGACTTCATTGTGGACCATTCGTTGGTTGAACAGACTGTCATGAGTTACGTCGAAATGCAACCTTGGAAATTGTACTTCGACGGTTCAACCCACAGGAATGGAACTGGCGTTGGAGTCCTTCTGATTTCTCCTGAAGGAATTCCAACAAAATTCAAGTATAAATTAGATGGTCCTCGTTGCTCGAACAACGAAGCTGAGTATGAAGCGCTCATTGTTGGACTTGAAGCTTTGTTGGAATTGGGGGCAACCAGAGTCGAAATTAAAGGAGACTCTGAATTAGTGGTCAAACAAATCACAAAGGAATACAAGTGCATAAAGGAAAACTTAATGGTATACTTCGTCATAGTCAATAGGCTATTGAGGAAATTTGAATACATGGATATTCAACACATACCAAGAATAGAAAACCAAGAAGCAAATGACTTAGCGCAGTTGGCTTCGGGTTATAAAGTGTCTACCAAGAACTTTAAGGATTTGGTTGAATTAAGGGGAAGAGTTATGGCTACTAGATTCACATCATCGGATCTGGAAAGTATGAAATTGGGATATGCTGAGAAACAGGGATTCGAAATATTAGCCATAAATACTTTGTCAGATGCAAATTGGCGAAGTCCACTTAAGAGTTATTTAGCAGACCCAACTCTAAATGTGGATAGAAAGACAAAATATAGAGCATTGTCATATCTCCTCATGGGGAACGAATTGTTTAAAAAGACCCAAGAGGGTGTATTATTGAAATGCCTAGGAGAAAGTGAGGCATATTTAGCATTGTCTGAAGTCCATAATGGGGCATGTGGGGCACATCAAGCAGGCCATAAAATGAAATGGCTGTTATTTCGATACGGCTTGTATTGGCCTAGCATGCTCAAAGATTGCATAGACTTTGCTAAAGGATGTGAGGAATGTCAGAAACATGCAGGAATTCAACATGCCCCTGCAAGTGAGTTGCATTCGATCATCAAACCATGGCCATTTAGAGGATGGGCATTGGATTTGATAGGAGAAATAAATCCTGCTTCGTCCAAAGGACAGAAATACATCTTTGTGGGAATAGATTATTTTACCAAATGGATCGAAGCTATACCATTGATAGTTGTTGATCAAGAGGCTATTATTGAATTTATACAAAAGCACATTATCTATAGGTTCGGATTGCCAGAGAGCATAACCACAGACCAAGGCTTTGTGTTTACTGGTAGAAAGATGCAAGGATTTGCCCAAGAAATGGGGTTTAGATTTCTAACATCAACGCCATATTATGCTCAAGCAAACGGTCAAGTCGAAGCAGCAAATAAAGTAATAATAGGATTAATCAAGAAGCATATTGGAAAAAAGCCAAGAAACTGGCACAAAACTCTGGACCAAATATTATGGGCTTGTAGAACATCTCCTAAGGAAGCTACTAACACTACGCCTTTCTAACTCACATTTGGTCATGATGCAGTGTTGCCAGTAGAAATTCATCTACAATCAGTTCGAATTCAGAGACAAAACAAAATCCCAGCTGCATTATATTGGGAAATGATGATGAATGAATTAGTTGAGTTGGACGAAATTAGATTACATGCATTGGAAATTTTGATGAGACAAAAAGAAAGAGTGGCCAGAACATACAATAAAAGGGTGAAGAAAAAAGTATTCATTATTAATGACTTAGTTTGGAGAGTCATATTGCCTATGGACAAGAAGAATAAAGCATTAGGTAAATGGTCACCTCATTGGGAATGACCTTTTCGAATAAGAAAAGTATTCTCAAACAATGCATACGAAATCGAAGAACTCGTGGATGATAAACGTATCCTAAAGGTTAATGGGAAATATTTAAAGAAATATAAGCCACGCCTGCAGGAGATTCGAATAGTAACAACGTAACCAAGATGTTATAAAAGGCCAAAATGGCAAGATAAAATGCCAAAATGGCGTTGTTCGAATATTACATATAAGAAACCAAAAGTGTAGTCAAATAAATATCAAAATCTAGAAATAAGAGTTATTTTCAAATGATTGAAAGTGCTTCGAAATGATTCAAGTTTCTGCTGAGCGAACCGCCTGGCTCCTTCCAAGGTTGCCACTTCTCCTTTAAGTTGTTCTGCAGTCTCCATTTTTGCAAGCCCCTGGTTGAGAAGCTCTTCGAATTGGTTACCAGCAGTATTGGTTTCGAAGGCTATTTGTTGTTCTTTAGCCTCCTTAACCTTCTGTTGAAGTTCCAGAATCTGCCTTTCCCAAAGAAGTATGGACTCAGCTCGAGCCTCATAATCAGTTTTCGCCTGCTTCAGATGCATAGCTTGATCCTCAGCTTCTTGCGAGAGTTTCGAAGCTTGTTCATAAGCAGCATCCATGGCAACGCGTTTCTCTTGAACCTTCTTGGCAGCAGATTCGTCTTGGAGAAGGTAACCAGTTACGTTGTCCAGCAAAGCCTGAAGATCAAACAAGAGAGTACTAACTGGCAAGGAGCAGGTAGAAATATTGACCTTTGTGAGCAGCTCCTTCATAGTATAGCAAGCAGTACTATATTGCTTAAGCACTTCGAATATATCCACATTGAGAATGGTTTTCCTAATTTTATTAAGAAGAACAATTCTTTCATCTGTAGGAAGAGGATAGCTGGTCGAACTTGTGCTAGCCCTAGCAAGTGGGACGTCCCTCTGAGCCAACTTTGCCTTCATGTACCCAATAGGGTCATTTCGTCTCAGAAGTGCCAGTTCCTCGTCAGTCATTCTTGACAAAGAGGATTGAGGGAGTTCCACATGTAGGGGAGCCACGTCCATTTCAACCTCCATGGGTTCGTGGGTTGCATTACCATCCCCTTCATTCGTTTCGAGCTCTTGGTCTTCTTCATCCTCATCCAAGTCCACCACTTCGATGCCATCCCTTTCACTGCTATGTGCGTTGAACTCCGTCCCAGCAGTCGAACCGTCATTGGTATTCTCCTCCTCAGATTCTTCGTCTGCAGCTTCTTCAGCTCTTTGCCCAGAATCAGCTTTCTCTTCTTCAGTTTGAGTGTCCTTTGGGTCCTCTTGAAGAGTTTCAAGAGGGGACTTTTGAAGAGAAGCTCTTTGCAAATCCTCTGCAGGTGTTTGAAGTGGTGTTTCGTTTATCTCTTTCAGAGGAATGGAGGTGCCTTGATCCTCCTGCTGTTCAGAAGTTCCAGCCAGAACCGCCATATTGGAGGAACCTTTATTTTGAACGAGGTTGCTGGAATCTCCTTGAGGAGAGGAGTTGAGTGGAGCAGCAGCTCTGGATGGTGAGTTCGAAGTAGTGGAAGCTAGATTCAAGATGTTCTGCAAGGAACAACAGAATATTAAAAAAAAACATTCACCAAGGTAATAAGAAGTTATTATTGTCAAAAATTTAAAGGTTCAATTTACCTGTGGACTCTCGGAGGAGAGGTTACTAGCTATACGTTCCAACGTTGTGTTGGAGGTCGAAGGTGGATTTTTGGATTTGGGTGAGGGAGCAGCATCCCTGGAATCAAGTCCAGAGATACTAGTTAAAACGGTACTTTTTGAAATATTTTTCTTTGGCTTCTTCTTCGAAGCAGTGTTTAAGTTTCCTCCAGCCTTGGGATCTTCCCCAGTGGTGCTTGATTTCCGCTTCTTGGGAGTAGTAGGAGGAAGCTTGTTGGTCTGAAAGGATTTAAACGAAGAGTTAGATGCAAACCATAAAACATGAGTGAATTCGAAACATCAAGGCTAAGTGATTACCGTTGGAATTGGAACACTGGTTGTTGTTGGTATTATTGTTGTTGTTGTGGTTGCAGCAATAGTGGTTGTTTCGGGTGGAGTCACTTTTTCAGTAGTTTCGATGGAGGCCTGAGAGGCACTCCCTTCTTTTGACTTCGAGGCAGCTGTCTTTATCCTGATGGCTGAAAATCGAAACAATTAAAGCAAAGGTTAAAGATATGGAAAATAAAAGACGTTTGGGATTTTCCCAAGCATTCGCACCTGTGCCTTGATCAGATTTAATTGACATGGCAGAAAGGTCGTATCGAAGGTGTCCTGGGAAATCATGAAGCCAGTGTCGAGCCCATGTCACAGTCTCAGATGGCTTTGGTTTCCTTTGAATATATTTGAACATCTCTTTGCAAGTAAACCACCAAGGATATGGGGGAAACCAAGCCAGAGCCAGTTCTGAGGTAGGTAATCTGGGAAATTTAGGTGGATGCATTTCGAATGCCAACCTATACCTATCCTCAGGTGACATCCCTGAAGGAAGTTTTAACTTAGAAACTTTTTGTTTAAATTTTTCCTTCAAGGTCTCAGCCGCTTGATGCACAGTGGAGTCCAAGCGCGTGGGGTCATAAGTAGTTTCAAAATAATTTTGGAAAGCTTTAATCTCTTTGGCATGAGTAAACATACCTTTCTTTGTTGGTACCTGCACATCGAAGGCATCAATTAGTTTCTGTTGAATTGTAAGTGTATCGAACATATAAGTTTGATAAAACTTGGTCCACCATTCCAGAAACCCTTTAGCTGTGAGATGGGTAGGTTCGAAGGTTATCAGCTCAAATTGGGCAAAGCCTTGATATTGTTCTTGCTATATTTTGGCTTCTCGTGCCTTGAAAGTTCATCCAGAAGTGATGGCACTCTCGGTTTGAAATAACGGTTCAGGAATCAGTTGGCATAAGCCAAACTGCCTCGAAACAAAGTTTGGTTGGTAGGAAAAAAGAAAAATCTGGTTCTTGGCTGGAGTTATTCTTGAAGAAATGAGTCTAGGTAGCAAAAAAGCTCTCCATACATCCTGAATCTCCTTGCTCTTGATAGCTTCTGAGAGAGCCATGGTGAACCAAGAAGGTCCATGAGCCCTCAAAGCAAAAGGCGCCATGCTCTCTTCGAACTTGTGCCTTTTGGAGAATATCATGATGTACTTCGAGAATTGGACTTTGAAGTCATCTTTGTCGTCATTGGGAGTTAATCTTCGAAGCCTAGTGCCTACGACTATCCTATCATTTATCTCAGGATCTTGCTCATCAATGGTGTTGGCGGTTGATAAGGAGGGTTCGAACATGGCATTTAGCCATAGTTGAAGTAACCAAAAAGGGCCAGCCAATAGAATATTTTTGGAGGTGTGGGATTTGAGGCTCGAAACAGCTGACCTCAGGCTTTCATAAAGGTCAACTAAGAGCAGTTCACTTAGGCACACTTTTCGATTTTTCATGCAAGTCCCTAGCTAGAGGAATGAACCTACTAGCTACCTGTAGGGATCTACTGCATAAAACGTATCTTGACAGCCACAGGGTTAAGAAAGCAATGTGCTCTACGTCAGACACATTGTCCCCCTCAGCATGGTAATGACTGATAAACTTGGAAAAACTGGCTAGCTTGACTTCGAAGTCAATTATGCTTGAATTTTCTTCGTTGTCGGGTATATAAGTTTCTCCCACAGGCGATAGCCCAGTAATGGCCGCTATGTCGAAGAAGGTTGGGGTGATCATTCCACCTGGGAGATGGAAAGTGTTATAGGTACTGTCCCAGAAATAGAGGGACGCGAATAGCAGAGGGTGGCTGTAGGTGAAACCAGGCTTCGATAGCTTAATCAGGTTATAAATACCTAATTCTTCTCATTGCTGGGATTTCTTAGCTTCTACTTTCTTGAACCAATTTTGATAAGCAATATCAGAGGTGGGGCAAGATCGAAATGGCTTAAAATTACTTTTTACATAATCCAATACAAAGGGGTCCTTAGGAGGAACAGTTGGGTTTTCTATGGTATTTGAACTAGAAGATTCTACTGCCTTAGGGGCGTCCATTTTGTTAAACAAGGGTTTAAGACTATAACAAACTAGGAAAATCGTCCTGGTGTCTTTCAATATTTAAAAAACCGTAAGAGGGCCATTTAAAGCTAACCTCTTACCAGCAACGTTGGTAGGAATGAGTACCTGTGACGCATACAGCATTTCTTTTTCCTTTGAAATCATCTGAGGGGCAAGAACGGATTGACCTTGGTGAGTGATGATCTTACTTTCCATGGTAGTTCCTGCAGTTTTTCCTTTCTTCTTGGAGACTTTCTTGAGTTGGGATGAAGTAGAAGAAGACATTTTTGAAGGATGTTGAAAGCTTGGGTTTTTGACGAGAGAAGGAGGGTAAAAGATTCAGAGGGTGAAAAGAAAAGAAAAAGATTGAGGTGGTGATGTTTTATAATGGGGAAGTTTAAGCATCCACTTAATAAGGGTGTGATACGTGGAAATCATGGGTTGGTGTGATGAAGAGGTGGCGTAAAGTTAACATGGGTAATAGGCGTGATTTAAAGATAATCATTATTTGTAACTGCACCATACTGTGAAGTGGCTCCAGGCGGTTAAGGAATCCAAAAGGTGCTATGATTGACGTGACTGGAGTCAAATGCATTAAATGTTACGATGATTCGAAAGTCACATCAAAATCTTGTGTAGATGTTTAAAATAGGTATTTCTCAGAGGAATCGAAATACATATTTTAAAGGGGCAATTTGTTGGCTGAAGATTTTGATAATATTATTAGAAGCCAAATGAATTAAATGTTTCGATCGAAATGAAGTAAAACGTCATGTTTCGAAGTAGCAGAAGCAGTGTTTCGAATAAGCATATCAAAGCTGGAGCTTCGAGTGGCAATTATGGGAGCATATCTAAAAGAAGTCTCGAAATAACAACAAGGTTGTGTCTGGGAAGTACGTTCGAAACGGAGAAGTACCAAAGCATTTGAAATTCAAATGGAAGCGGGACATTCGAAGTTTGAAATTTATGTGCTGGAGCATTTGGAGACACGTGGAAAGAATAAAGAAGCATTGTTCTGCATGCTCTGAACGTGGCATAATCCTATAGCAAGACCGTTATGGTCGAATTAGTATAAATAGAAGTCTTAGTATTAGGATTTCGTGTGTCATATCTATTGTACTAAATACTCAGTAACATTCAAACTACCACATGGCAAGGGAAACGAATGCAAGAGAAATGTACGTATGATAGCACCATGTATTTCTGATTTAATGAAAACCTTTTACCATTTCTAGCACTTCTCTTTATCTTTCTGTCAAATAACATTTACAAGTTTTCTCATTTACAGTCTTTTCACTTCGAAATCTCTTCTTTAAAGTTTTACATTTTAATGCTTTCTTCACATTTCAAGCACTTTACATTTCAGAAAACTGTCATATTTTCCATACCTTTACCTCCAAGTCTTATCCTTCGAACGCATATTTTTACTTAAAGTCATTTACAGATTTCTTGCATTAAACGCTTTCTTCATATTTCAAACCTTTTACGTTCCAGAAATCCTTTACATTAAACTGTTTTTATAATTCGAAACCATTTACTTGCCCTTTATGCAATTTTACATGTCTTTACAATTAACATTTATTCATGCAACTTAGTTTCGTACACGCACATTTTGATTACATCTTTAGACCTTTAGAGAGAGAAATCGAAATAATCCAAACGCATATACAACACTCCAATATCAACCATGAATATCTGTTCGATCATGAGAGTAACCTTAATGTCCAAGGAATCCTAGGATCAATCTAGTCGATCCTGTGAGTTACCAGAGGAATTGAATAACAGTCAGAAAGATTATTCGATAGTTTGGAAGACTACCGGTTGTTTACCAGAAATCACTGGAAACAATATGCTAAGAGTATTTTGAACCTGAACATTGACAAAAACTTAGGTTAAGAATTAGGGATGGAGAAATTCTCTCTCATTTTTTAGAGTTAGGTTAAGTTTTTTATATGTCTGGAATCGTGGCTTGATGCTTAACATTTTTTATGTTGTGAGTTTGTGCTAAAAGTCCAAGGATCTTGAGATAGCAGAGACATGCGTTTTGTTCAAAGAAGCTGGAGGTTGAAGAAGACAGAGTCTTGGGCGGGGCCTGAGATTTGTTTTTTCTTTTCACACCACTATTTCACATTTGCACCTCCTTGGCCCATTGCATTTTATTTTCATTATTTTTGACTTTTGATTTTTGTTTCTGACTTATTTATTTTTGACAAAGCATAAAAAATATTAAAATTATTTTTCCCTTTTTTTTTGCATTTATTTTGATATTTATTTGGCTTTATTTAGTTTTGTAAATAAATAAATAAGTATACTTTTATTTTAAAATACAAAATAATACAAACATGTTTTATTTCTGATTTTTATTTTATATTATCTCTTGAAAACATCTTACATAAAATATACTCTTTTTTTTTATAATATTAAATATTTTATTTTTTTGTATATATAATATATATTTAATAAATAATGTAAAATACTTATATATTTATTAGTATATTTAGGGAAAATATGAAGAATTAATACATTTTATTTTTATTAATATTTTGACCTCAAAAATACTTTTTTTACAATATACCTTCTTTTATTTATTTTTTATACATAATTAATAAATATTACATATGTTAAATAATTAATACCTTTTATTCATAAAAATTAGGGTTTTACCCTAAATACATAAAAATACGAAAAATTAATTAAATTTATTTTTGTTTATTTGAAACATAAAAATACCTTTTTCATACATATAAAAAACCATTTTTTGCATTTTTTGCATATTTATCTTATCTTATTTAATTATTGTATATTAAATAATTTGTATAATTCAATTTGGATGTAATAGTTTAGGTTTAATTTCTTGCTAAAATATCCTCATTTGAACATTTGTACCCCCCATCCCATATATTGTGTTGTAATAATTTAGAACCTTTTATTTTTCGCATTTAAAAGCTTTCTAATTATGCCATGTTAGAATTAGGGTTTTGTATGCAAAATTAACCAAAAAATAGTTTGACCTAATTTCAAGATAAACAAGCATGAAAATGGACAACACTAATCACACTTGCACCCCTAGGGTACTCCACTTGTTGCCTTCAAATAATGGGCCATGTTGCATGTTAGGTATCTTTGGCAAAAACAAAACAATCAAATGATCATAGTCCCTCGATGACGCTTTCGAAAGTTGCCTAAAAAATGATCAAGTCCCTTAAAGGAAAAATTGCCCAAAGATACTTGGCACTTTTGCAATCATGGTCTAAACGATGACCCGCGCCCGTCCCGTTAACATCCTAACACAAGATTGTCCACCAAATACAATGGTGGAACAAAATTGTTAAAAGGGTTAAAACATAGCAAAGATCTTTGAGAAATTTAGGGTAGATAGCTCTTGGTTACTTGCCAACTTGCAAAACAAAAACCCTTGCCTATTTTTCAAAACACACTCCACAACACTTTCAAAACAACTTTCAAAAACATTGAAAACTTTTCAAAAGACATACACCTTTGTATACATCCCAACATGGATTATTACAAAGGTTACCACCACATTGGCCTCTTTTCAAGATATTTTCAAAACCCACACACCAAGCACCATTTCAAACAATTGAAAGCACCATTTCAAACAATTGAAAATCAAGGCAAGTTGATCTAAGCAAGTAACTAAGAGCCCATGGATAACCATGGATAGAAAGGGTGCTAATACCTTCCCTTTCTATAATCTACTCCCCGAACCCAAGAAAACATCTCAAAGGTTTTTGCTGTGCTTTTTAACCTTTCCTTAGGATAAAATAAAAAGTCGGTGGCGACTCTTGCTCAACCGAAACATTTGCGAAAACAAACGCAAAACCCAAGTCAGTTCTCTCACCGTATCACAGAACTGGCGACTCTGCTGGGGAGAATTTTAAAGTGGAGTAACCTTAAGGCTTAGATCACCCTCTTGCATGACTAATTGTTTGTTTTGATTGCTTTATATCTTGGCTCTCTTGTTTGGGTTTGCAATCCTACACCCGGATTTGGGGAAACATTCATAGATAGCAATACGTTGTGGAAACTGTGCAGGGTATACCGACACGGTTGAAGCAATAGTTATATTAGTGCGACATATTTGTGAGTACCGGTAACCCTTGAGTTCAATCAAGGAGAGTACGGGGCCGCTGAGTGATGTCACTAAGCACTAATGACCTAGAACCTTACTTGACCATCTTGGCCTTTCATTAGGGGTAGTGAGATGACCGGATTTGGTGCAGTCCGAAGTTGGTAGATACTCGATACTACACTCATTGAGGGTTGTTTTCTTGGAATATTTTGGTCGCTAGTTAAGTGGCTAAACCAAAACAATGAACAATGAAAACAATCCCGTGATATTGAGCTCCTTAGAACCCGGTTACTATTTATAGGACAGGTTTTTAAGCCAACTACACTCAAGAGGGTACTTACCTATGAAATCTCATGCAAGCCTGAAACTAGGGTTTGGTGTGATTTGTTTGTACATATGTTTGTGCATACATCATAAACATCATAAAGCATAATATGCATTCACTAACCATTTCAAGGGTTTAGATCTTCATCTTTGTTCTTGTTTTGTAGGTCATGGAAATTCCTCACAGGAAAACTATCCAAGTCAACCTTGTGAGAGTCCCTCCTCAACTCAAGGAGCTCACATCAAGAATTCTGGAAAGCTCTCCCTTCAGTGAAAGACATGGTAGACTGCTCATCTTAGTCAACACCAACATTGAAGAGGACATGATGAAGGTGTTGTTCCAGTTCTTTGACCCTCTTCACCACTGTTTCACATTCCCCGACTACCAGTTGGTGCCCACTTTGGAGGAATTTTCTCAACTCCTGAGAATTCCTATCCTTAATCAACTACCTTTCAACGGTACGGAAAAGGAACCAAAGCCTGAAGATGTTGCTCAAGCACTACACTTGCAACCATCTGACATCAAGGGGCATTGGGAAACTAGAAGCAGTGTCAAAGGCTTCTTAGCAAAATTCTTGTTTGAGAAGGCACAAGAGTGTTGGAATTCATTGGACTTACAAGCCTTTGAAGAAATTGTGGCACTCCTCATTTATGGGTTGGTCTTGTTCCCAAATCCTAACCAGCTGGTAGATGTCAACGCCGTCAAAATATTCTTATCCAGAAATCCAATACCAACAATGCTTGGGGACATTCTTCACTCATTTTATACTCGAACAATGAGAAAGAGGGGTGTTCTCATGTGTTGTACTCCTCTCCTTGCAAGGTGGTTTATTTCGCACCTTCCACAATCTGTCTTGAAGAATGACCAAGGCCTAAGGTGGTTGTTGTACCCCAAAATTTGCCCTCCCATATTCTTCAAGAAATTGCAAAGTCTAGCTTCAAATCTCCCCAAGGGTTGCACAGTGCAAGGGTCTCCTAAACAGTCAAGATTAGGGTTTTTGTTCTGATCAAGAAAATGAAGTTTTTAAGGGCCCAATCAAGTCTCACATGCCTACAAATATGGTCAAGCATCCTCATATCAAGTTTCAAGACTTTCAGCACAAAATTGCACAGTCAAAAACCCTAATTGCACTACAGTCAACTGTAGGGGCAAAATGGTCATTTGACAGTCAAAAGTTCAAATTTTTGGTCAACATATCATTTTGAAGCCACAAACATCATTTGATCAATGCTTGATCATGATTCTCAAAACTTGGCTCAAAAATCATCAAGATGTAAAAGTTTCTATTTTTGGACAGTTGAAAAAGTCAACTGAAATTGACCAGGGCATAACTTTCACATGGATTATCAGAAAAATTCCATCCAAGGCTCATTTTGAAGGGGAGTACATTTCCTACAACTCATCTTCATACTTCAAGTCCAAGAAATGCTCTCACAAAAAGTTATCAATTTCAACATTATAGGTCATTTTCAAAAGTCAACAAAAAGGGACTTTAAGTCAAAGGCCATAACTTGAGATTGGTAAATCAAAATGACATGGGACCAAAGGCATTGGTTAGAGGACTCAAAAACATTTCCAGAATGTCCAAGAACATGAGCAAATCTTAAAAATTGAGCAAGTTATGCATTGGAGAAGTTGGGAAATTTTTGTGAAATGGCCAAAATCATTCATCCTTGAAATCTCATTTTTGACAAAAGGGGCCCACTTTTTCCACTTGAATTAACTTGGCCATGCCTCCCACGTGTCCCACCTTTTATTTCATATTTTTTAATTAATTTTTTCATTTTTCATTGATTTTATTGGATTTAATTAAGTTTAAATCTTTTAAAATCAAGAAAAATCAAAAAGTTTGATTAAATGAAATATTTGGCCTTAACTAGCCTTGAAACATCATTATGTGCCTACCAAAATTCGTGCAAGGGAGTAAACAAGGCAAGAATTCAAAATGAGGCAAAAAATTGAAAGTGTGATAATGGTGGTTTATGTGAAAATCCAAAACATCAATGCAAGGCTTTATTGGCTATAATTCTCATTCATACACATTGCCTAAGAGATATACAAAGGATCAGAAACCATTTTGAACAAGAAGCTGCGCAGGAACCTTGAACAAAAACTCACACTTTTACAAGAAAATCTCAAATCTGAAAACCAACTTGCAGGAGGTTTCAGGCCACGATTGCTATCTCATTAGCTTCCTCAAGCATCATTGGACGATTCCCAATCAAAAACAGTCCTCCAAACCTCAAGAATCGTTGTACAGAATCCAAATTTTTCTCATAAAATTGCATACTCGTATATTAACTTTGAGGCATTTTCATGACGTTTAATTTATATATTCTTATTCAATGATGCATTCTGGTGCTTACCATGTGAACTAATTGCGTTTTTATGTGTTATATGCAAAGATGCCATTGTTGATATTTAGGGTTCTTCAACCTTAGAATTAGGGCTTTTGAAATAAGGTAAAATTAGAGGCTGAGACCAAGACCATTGGATTCAACACGTTTGGACGAAGGGAAGCCAACACTCGCGATCAATTTATGAGGCCTTATGGCCTATTCGTTATTTTTTCATATGGTACCTTCTGCAACGGTGTGAAAACCGTTGCTTATGTTGTTTATCTTTCAGGAACATGAAGAAGATGATGTGTTGGCAAATGGTGATAGGCCAGTTCAAAAATTCGCGCGCTGAAGACATTAAGGAATTGTTTTATATTATAATGTTTGTTTGCTATAGGATATACAAGAAATACGCGTGGTTCAGCTGGCAAGTGATAGTGGTGGCAAAGCACATGACCTGGGTTCGAGCCCCAGGTCTTCACAATTCCAATATTATTTTCCAGTTCACGTTCACATGCAGCATCAATGATGAATACCATGGTACACCTTCAGAACCCAGTGTACACGCGTCCTGGGAGATCAAATCGAAGGCATAGATCTAAAGAACACGTTGCACCCTGGTCCACGCTTCAGCATGCTACTCAAAAAAGGTCAAGCGGGTCAGGCTTATTGGGCCAGATTTCTCCATTCATACCTCCAAATTAGGGGCTTCACCCCCTTAGGTTTTACAATTTTCTTTCTTTTCTTTGTTCTTTTTATTATTTTTATATTCTTTTAATTGTTGCTTTCTTTTAATTAATTAATATTTTCAAAATATAAAAAACATATAAAAATCAGAAAAAAGAGAAAAATAATAAAATATTTTATTTTAAGTATTTTCATAAATAAATTTGTATGTGATTAATTTAGATTTAATTTTAGGTTATAATTTAATTCTTTTTTCACAATAAACCAAAAATAACAAAAATAGGCCTTTAGCACTTTTTATCTTTTTTTTAATTAATTAAATATTTTTATTATAAATATCATTAACCATTAATTTTGTAAATAAATTTTATAATTAATTAGTTTTAATTCTAGGTTTTAACTTTAATGCATTTTCTTTAATAAATTAAAAACAATTAGAATTAGAATTAATTACTTGACTTTTAATTAATTTAATTTTCTTTAATGTCATAAATACAAAAAACATAAAAATAAGTTCTTTTTTTTATTTATTTAATTTAATTATTTTAACTTAATTATCTTAATTCCTTCAAAGGGTTCAACGCCCTCGCATTCGATTATGTTTTTTGTTCGCGCGTTTTATTTATTTCTTTTGTGAATATAATGTATTTGTTCCAAAGCCATGTAATAGCTATTAGACATTTAATTTCTGCACTTTATTTTAAATCGGGTCTGGATTAATTTGGCGTTGTAGACCCGCGCCCTTTGTAATAGCGTAGGACCTTTATTTTTTCCGCACTTTAAATTCCCGCACCTTTAACTGTTAAACAATAACATGAAAGAATGAATGCCCAAAAATAAAATCAAAACGTAGATCACCAATGCATGACAAGACAAACAATAAACTGAAGATGACACACAATTCACACACCACCCCTAGGGTACGCTTCACTGTTGCCTTGCCCCTCGAAAGGTGGTCGTCGAGTAGAGGATGTCTTAGTAAGTCCTCATGATCCGGGAACCTGGCATGAGGGTAGCTTCTAAGGTGTCTTCCCATTGCTCTGGTGATCACCATGTCCCTAAAATCGAATTGACCCGAACACCTCCAACGGTGGTGCTACCTACCTCTCAATGGTGGGATGGCACTACTTTAAGGACATTTACACAGACGAATTCCCTTAGGGTAGGTAGATTCTCATAGATACTTGCTCTTTTCAAAAAAAAACAAAATACTTTTCACACCTACACTTCCTAAAAGTTTTCAAACAAATTTTTCATACACTCTTGAGGACAGATACAAGAGTTACTTAGAGATTTTTTCAAACGAAACTTTTTTTCAAAACCCACTCACAATTGAAAAGCAAACAAAACATTTTTGAAAACACAATGAGCAAGTATCTAAGAGCCCATGGATAACCATGGATAGAAAGGGTGCTAACACCTTCCCTTTCTATAATCTACCTCCCGAACCGAGAGCAATCTCTTTAAAGGAATTTTTCTGTGCTTTTGTCCTTTCCATTTGGAGAAAATAAAAGACGGTGGCGACTCTTGCTTACCGCGACATTTCGCGAAACCAGCTTTAAACAGTCAGTTCCAGATCCACCGATCACAGAACTGGCGACTCTGCTGGGGAATACTTTAAAGTGAGGTGTACCTTAGGACTAAGATCACTGTGTTTTCAATTGCTTTGACTTGTTTGCTTTAAATTGTGGGACTGTCTTGGGAGTTCTATAGATCCTAAACCGGATCTGGGGATACCTTCTTAGAAAGTAGCAACAAGGCTGTGAGGGAACTGTGCGGGGTATACCGACATGGTTGAAGCAGTCTGCTACGTTGATGTGGCACTTTGGTGTGTACCGGTAACCCTTGAGTCAATCAAGGAGAGTACGGGGCCTCCATGTGGTGTCGTGAAGCATCAACAGACCTTAGGAACCTTAATTGAACCATCTTGGCCTCTTTAGGGTAGTGAGATGACTACTTTGGTGTACTCCGAAGTCGGTTGATACTCGATACTACACTCAATTGAGGGTTGTTTTCTTGGGATATTTTGATTGCCAGTCAGTGGCCAAATCGAAACGATGAACAATGAAAGCAATCCAATGATATTGAGATCCTTAGAACCCGGTTACTTTGATAGGACAGGTTTGAGCTCACCAACTTCAAGAGGGTAATACCCAGACCCCATGCTGGCCTAAACTCTAAGGGCTTGTCTTGTGTGACTTGTGTGCCTTACATGTTTGCCTTTGTAAATATTTGTGGTGTGTTTAACCATAGCATCATGACATCATACAGCATCATATGCATCCACTAACCATTTCAGGGGTTCGAATCTTCATCTTTGTTCTTGTTTTGTAGGACATGGAAACTATCCGCAGAAAGACAATTCAGATCAACCTCATAAGGGTCCCTCCTCAGCTTAAGGAGCTTACATCCAGGATTCCCGAGAACTCGTCATTCAGTGAAAGGCATGGTAGACTCATCAGCCTGGTCAATACCAATATTGAAGAAGAGATGGTGAAGGTCCTTTTCCAATTCTTTGACCCTCTGCATCACTGTTTTACTTTCCCGGACTATCAGCTGGTGCCTACTCTAGAAGAGTTTTCCCAGCTTCTGAAGATTCCCATTCTCAATCAACTACCCTACAACGGTACGGAAAGGGAACCAAAACTTGAAGAAGTAGCTAAAGCATTATGCCTACAACCATCTGACATCAAGGGGCATTGGGAAGCCAGAAATGGTATCAAAGGATTCTTGGAAAAGTTTCTGTTTGAGAAGGCCCAAGAGTGTTGGAATTCCATTGACCTACAAGCCTTTGAAGAAGTTGTAGCCCTCCTTGTCTATGGGTTGGTGTTGTTCCCTAAACCAGATCAGCTTATAGATATCAGTGCTGTCAAGGTCTTCATGTCCAGGAATCCTATACCTACGTTGCTGGGGGACATCCTTCACTCATGTTACACTCGAACCATGAGAAAAAGGGGTGTTCTTATGTGCTGCACTCCCCTCCTGGGAAGGTGGTTTATTTCGCACCTTCCACAATCAGTTTTGAAGAACGAGCAAGGTTTGAGGTGGTCACAACGGTTGATGACTCTTATACATGCAGATATACATTGGTGTTCTCGGTCCAGAGAGGATGTCACTATCATTGATCGTTGTGGGGAGTACCCTAATGTTCCTTTACTTGGAATCAGAGGAGGTATTACTTACAACCCGTGCCTGGCTTGGAGACAGTTTGGTTATGCTCGGAAAGATGGCCCTCATGAGATGTTAATTCCTGACATAGTTTTTGACTTCGACAAGGATACGCAAGGACTTCACCAGAAATTTATCAAAGCTTGGAGGATGCCCAGCAAAATAGACAGCAAGACCCTGGGGCACAGGAACTCCATCCCATTGGAGCCTTATCTCAAATGGGTACGAGCCCGCTCCCAGAAGCTGGTGATGCCATATCCTCATGTTCTCCCCGTGATCAAAGAGCCAGACTTGGAAGGAGAGGTGTCCTACACCATTCAACATCCTGACATGCCCACGTCCTGGGAAGAGATGCAGAAGAGTTGGATCCAGCTTAAGGAAGAACGGAATTCTCTGGAAACCAATCTACATGCCAGTGAGAAAAAGGTCCTGGAGCTCACCCGCCTACTGCACGAGGAAAGGAATCTTAATACCTATATTGCTCCGAAGAGGATGCGTAGTGTCTTTTGGGACTGATCTGCTTTGTAATGTTTGCCTATGAGGCTTTAATGTACTGAACAAATATTTTCTCAATAATAACGTGTGTTCCTTTTTGTCTACAACAAATTTGAATTTTCGAACCCTTTGAATACATTGCATAAACACATATCATTCATCATATGCATCACAGGTACTCTTCCTTTCAGGCTGCTGACTGTTCTTCGCTGTTTATTTCAGCATCATGAACCCTGAATCATCAACCGAGGCATCTATCAAGGCTCTTCAGGCGCAGAACGCCCAATTTCAGGAGCTGATCAAGGGATTGGCTCAGGGTCAACAAGAGTTGAAGACCATGCTTCTGAAGAAGAATAAGAAGAAGAGGAGGATTGTGCTATTTAACACTGGGCGCAGACTCGGGAACACCTTACAGGTTGAGGCTGAGAGGACTACTCCATCTGTGGGGGAAGGTAGTCACCAAGAAAGGGAGGTCCCTACTCCTGTGGTCTCTGATACTGAAACAGACTTCAACGACGAACAGTACCCTCCTGCTGAAGACCGGTACAAGCAGCTAGAGGATAGATTAAAAGCTATGGAAGTTCAGCGTGTGCCTGGACTGGATTTCGGAGACTTGGGGTTATCTACTGGGGTGGTGATTCCACACAAGTTCAAGGCACCTGCCTTTGTGAAGTATGACGGGGCTTCCTGTCCCAAGATGCACCTCCGTTCTTATGTAAGGAAGATCCAGCCTTACACAGCAGACAGGAACCTTTGGATCCACTTCTTCCAGGAGAGTCTTTCAGGGACTCACCTCGAATGGTTCTATCAGTTGGAAGGAACCAACATTCGTAACTGGGAGGATCTGGCCACTGCTTTTTACAAGCAGTATCAATATAATTACGACCTCGCTCCTACGCGTACCCAGCTCCAGGGTATGTCGCTAGGGTCGGGTGAAGGTTTTAAAGAGTACGCCCAGAAACGGAGGGATCTGGCTGGCAGGGTGCAGCCACCGTTGACAGACCGGGAGCTGGTAGATATGTTTTTGGGGACCCTATCTGGTCCATTTTTCAATCATCTCATTGGTAATTCCTCTGATGGGTTTACTGATCTGATCCTGACTGGTGAAAGGATCGAGGCCGGTATAAAATCGGGGAAGATACAGAAGGTTGCCTCCTCCAGTGCTGAAAAGAAACCCTTTAAAAAGGAGGCTAGTGCTGTATATAGCTCCCGGAGACCAGAGCGACCTGAACGCCGCCAATCTGTCAGTGCGGTAATGATTGCCAAGCCTGCTGCCGCTCCTCGGCCGACCAATCCTCAAAGGGCTGAAAGACCCCGGAGAGAGTTTACCCGCTTGAGCATGACCTTATCACAGATCCTGCCACAGTTGCTATCCACCAATTTAGTGACTGTCAGAGAAGCTCCGAAGTTTCCCAACACTACATCTCCTAAGTACAATCTGAATGCTCGTTGTGCTTATCATTCCGATAGCCCGGGGCATAGCACAGATGACTGTTGGGCCCTAAAGAATAAGGTCCAGGACCTTATTGATGCAAAGGAGATACAGTTTGAGGCGCCTGAGAGGCCGAATGTTGTGACCGCTCCCATGCCCCAGCATGGAGTGAATGCTGTTGAGGAGGATTTGTATGTAGCTTCGGTGGATGATGTTGCTACTCCGCTGCTGACGATCAAGAGGAACCTGTTGCTAGCCGGTTTATTTCCGGGATGTAGCGAAGGTTGCCCTCTATGTGTTGCTTCCCCTGCTGGTTGTTCTCTGCTGAAGTCAGGCGTCCAAAACCTGATGGATAGTAGAGAGATTTTGTTCAGAAAGACTGCTGTTCCTGCTGCTCCTGTTGAAGAAGTTTCAATTGTTACCATCTTCAACAACCCTTCCAAGGCTCCTTCAAAGAAGCCTGTCCAAATTTTGCCGGTTCACAAGATTGCTCCCGTCACCATCACTGTTCCGGGGCCCATCCCCTACAAGTCTGATAAGGCTGTCCCATGGCACTATGGGGCAGATGTTTACGTTCTGGGTGTGAAACAAGAGTTCAACATTGATACTGGTGTCTCCAACATCACTGGGCCTGCTAAGGTCACTCGTAGTGGAAGACTGTTCTCGCCAGACATTGCTCCTCCGGTAATTCATAGGCCTTTGGTCTTCACACCTGCCAGTGTGCCTGTTTCTCCCCCTGACCAAGTATCCACCCCTGCTGCCGAGTCATCTGATACTCGGGGCAAGGGGATTGCTGCTGATGTGCCTGCCAGGACGGAGGCACCGAAGACCATTGTTGAGGCTTCCAGGCAGGAAATGGAAGAAATCCTCAAGATAATAAAGAAAAGTGATTTCAACGTTGTAGAACAGCTGGGGCACACCCCCTCCAAAATCTCCATGTTGTCACTGCTGCTGTGTTCAGAGGCCCATGCCAAGGCTCTGATTGCTTTCTTAAAGACAGCCCACGTACCCCAAGAGACGTCTGCTGATCAGTTCACTGACTGTGTGGCCAACCTAACCGCTGATAATGGCCTAGGTTTCTCTGATGCCGATCTGACAGCAAAAGGGAAGAACCATAATGATGCCCTGCATGTCTCCATTGAATGCAGGGGCACTACTCTTGCTCATGTGCTGGTTGACACTGGTTCTTCATTAAACGTGCTGCCCAAGAAGGCTCTGGATAGGCTGGACTGTGAGGGTCTAGAGCTCAAACCAAGTAACATTGTTGTCCGGGCCTTTGACGGGTCCAAAAGAATGGTACATGGTGAGGTGGACATCCCAATCAAGGTTGGGTCACAGGTCTTCGATTCAAAATTCTATGTGATGGACATCCGTCCATCCTATTCTTGTTTGCTGGGTCGCCCGTGGATCCACAAGGCTGGAGCTGTGACCTCCACATTGCATCAGAAGCTCAAATACCCGGTCAGGGGGAAGATTGTAACGGTACAAGGGGAAGAGGAATACATGGTCAGCCACCTCAACTCCTTCAGGTACGTGGAAATGGATGGGGAGTTCATTGAGACCCCCTTTCAACATTTTGAGGAGGTGCCACAAACTTTGGCAGCAGCAGAAGCAGTGGTTGAAGAGGTTTCTCCTTTGAAGATGGCCTCCTTAAAGGACGCCCGGGCTGTGGTCGAAAGAGGTGAATGTGCAAACTGGGGCAAGCTCCCTGATCTTACTCCTAAGACTAACAAGTTTGGGCTGGGTTTCACCACAGAAGCTCAGAAGGCAGTGCGCAAGGCGAGAATTGGAAGACCTCCTGTGCTCATCACCTACTCAGGAGTGAATGCTATTGGAGAGGAAGACGAAGTGGAGGAGTCAGAGTTCGATAGCTGGATCTACCCGACGACTGTTGGTGGATTGACCAATTGGACTGCTAAAGACTTTACACCCATAACGTTTGTTCCCCAGTAATGAACTTCTTTGTTTTGGATTTGTAATAAACAATAACTTGAAACTGTATGGCCCGGTGTCTTACCCGGGGCACCTTGGTCTTATTTATGAGGGCTTTTGTTTGTCACTGTCATATATCATAAATAAAAGCATTGGACGTTTTTCACATTTCAAATTTTGCGCTCCTTTTCTTTCCTTTCTTTACATATTGCAAAAACAGCTGTATTTACACACACTCACTCATACAGGTTTCAATCCACTCTGGATCTCACTGGTAACGACTCTGCTACTGCCAATTATGACTTCGAAAATCCGATCAACTTAGCCGAAGACGAAGGCGAGGATGATTGCGAAGTACCTGGCGAGCTTGCAAGACTGTTACTTCAAGAGGAAAGGGCAATTCAACCCCATGAAGAGCCAGTGGAAACAATAAACTTGGGTACTGAGGCAGACAGGAAAGAGGTAAAGATTGGTGCCAACCTAGAGCTCAGCGTGAAGCAACGGTTGACTCAAATGCTGCATGATTATATGGAGATCTTTGCCTGGTCCTACGAAGACATGCCCGGGTTGGATACCGACATTGTGGTCCATCACTTGCCAACTAAGAAAGATTGCCCTCCGGTTAAGCAAAAGGTCCGCCGTATGCGTCCAGAGATGTCCGAGAAGATTAAAGCCGAGGTTATGAAGCAGTTTGATGCCGGATTTCTTGCAGTGACTTCTTACCCTCAGTGGGTTGCTAATGTGGTGCCGGTACCAAAGAAGGACGGTAAGGTCAGAATGTGTGTCGATTACAGGGATCTGAACAGGGCCAGCCCCAAAGATGACTTCCCTCTACCTCACATTGATGTCCTTGTTGATAATACAGCTCAGCATAAGGTGTTCTCTTTCATGGATGGTTTTTCAGTCTACAATCAGATCAAGATGGCTCCTGAAGACATGGAAAAGACTACATTTGTTACTCAGTAGGGCACCTTCTGCTACAAGGTCATGCCCTTTGGACTAAAGAACGCCGGGGAAACCTACCAACGTGCTATGGTTGCCTTATTTCATGACATGATCCATCATGAGATAGAAGTGTATGTTGACGACATGATCGTAAGGTCCCAAACTGAGGAGGAACACCTTGATCATCTGCAGAAACTGTTTGACCGTCTGAAATTGTACAAGCTGAGGTTGAACCCGAACAAGTGCACCTTCGGGGTAAGATCTGGGAAGTTGCTAGGCTTCGTTGTAAGCGACAAGGGTATTCAAGTGGACTCTGCCAAGGTTAAAGCTATTCAAGAGATGCCAGTTCCTAGGACAGAGAAGGAAGTTAGAGGCTTTTTAGGACGCCTGAATTACATTGCTCGATTCATCTCACACCTGACTTCTACCTGTGAGCCAATCTTCAAGCTGCTGAAGAAAGATCAGGTAGTACGTTGGAATGATGAATGTCAGGCTGCTTTTGACAGGATCAAAGAGTATCTCCAAGAACCACCCATCCTTATGCCACCGGTTGAAGGGAGACCTCTGATACTATACCTGACAGTACTTGATAACTCAATGGGGTGTGTGCTGGGGCAGCATGACGAGTCTGGCCGAAAAGAGCATGTCATTTATTACCTTAGCAAAAAGTTTACCGACTGTGAGACTCGATACTCACTGCTTGAGAAAACTTGCTGCACTTTGGTATGGGCTGCTCGCCGGCTGAGACAGTATATGCTGACTCACACTACCTTATTGATCTCAAAGATGGATCCTATAAAGTATATATTCGAAAAGCCTGCTCTGTCTGGGAGAATTGCAAGATGGCAAATGATCTTGACGGAATACGACATTCAGTACACGACCCAGAAAGCCATCAAGGGAAGTGTATTGGCAGACCACTTGGCACATCAGGCCGTAGATGACTATCAGTCAATGAACTTCGAGTTTCCGGATGAAAGCATCATGATAGTAACTGATTGTGAAGTACCTGGACCGGATGAAGGACCTGAACCAGGATCCCGATGGTCTATGCACTTTGACGGAGCCTCCAACGCTTTGGGTAACGGTATTGGCGCTATAATCATATCCCCTCAAGGCACTCATACTCCACTCACTGCCCGGCTATGTTTCAACTGCACCAACAACATGGCGGAGTATGAGGCGTGCATCATGGGACTCAAAGCTGCAATTGACTTAAGGATCAAGTTTCTGAGTGTCTTCGGAGATTCCGCTCTCGTGATCAACCAGATCAAAGGCGAGTGGGATACGAAACATCCGAATCTTATTCCTTACAAAGAATGTGTGTTGACAATGATCCCCCACTTCACAGAGATAACCTTTGAACATTTCCCGAGAGAGGAGAATCAGTTAGCGGACGCGTTAGCTACAATGTCTTCTATGTTCAAAGTCAAGTGGGACAATGAGGCTCCCCGGGTCATCATCTGGAAACTGGACAAACCGGCATACTGTTGCGATCTCGAGACTGAATTGGTAACTGAGAAGCCTTGGTACCATGAGGTGAAGAGATATCTGGAAACTCAGGAATACCCTGAAGGTGCCTCTGTCAACGATAAGAAGTTCCTGAGGAGGTTCGCGGCAAAATTCTTCCTTAGCAACGACATCTTGTACAAGCGAAACCATGATTCAACCTTACTGCGTTGTGTGGATAAGACTGAAGCAGAAAGGACCATGGAAGAGCTGCATGAAGGGACCTTTGGTACACATTCCAGTGGGCACACAATGGCAAAGAAGATCCTTCGGGCAGGGTATTACTGGTCTACAATGGAAGCTGATTGTTACCAACATTCTCGGACGTGTCGCAAATGCCAGGTTTATGCAGACAAGGTGCATGTTCCTCCAGTTCCTCTGAATGTCCTGACTGCACCTTGGCCTTTTGCAATGTGGGGCATTGACATGATTGGTGAGATCAGACCTACGGCATCTAACGGGCATCGCTTCATCCTTGTAGCGATTGATTACTTTACAAAGTGGGTTGAAGCAACTTCCTATGCTACAGTGACCAAGACTGTTGTGGCACGGTTCATTCGGCATAACCTGATTTGTCGATACGGCGTCCCTGAGAGAATTATTACAGATAACGGTACCAATCTGAATAACAAGATGATCACTGAGCTCTGCGAACAGTTCAAAATACAGCACCACAATTCTTCTCCTTACAGACCGAAGATGAATGGGGCTGTAGAAGCAGCAAATAAAAATATTAAGAAAATCGTGCAGAAGATGACAGTGACCTATAAAGATTGGCACGAGATGTTACCGTTTGCTCTACATGGGTACCGTACCTCAGCTAGGACGTCAACCGGGGCAACTCCTTTCTCTTTGGTTTACGGTATGGAGGCAGTCTTACCAATCGAAGTGCAAATACCATCCCTCCGGATAATGAAGGATGCAAATCTGAACGAAGATGATTGGATCCAGACACGACTTGATCAGCTCAATCTCATTGATGAAAAGAGACTTGTTGCTATCTGCCATGGTCAGACGTATCAAAAACGGATGATCAGGGCATTTAACAAAAAGGTCAGACCACAGGAATATCAAGTTGGGGATCTGGTAATCAAGCGAATCATCCTTCCTCAGAGTGATCCAAGGGGAAAATGGACCCCTACGTACGAAGGGCCATTTGTGGTTAAACATGTGTTCTCAGGAGGAGCCATGATTCTAACCAACATGGATGGTGACGACCTTCCTCACCCCGCCAATGCAGACATAGTAAAAAGATACTACGCATAAAAAGACCCGCTAGGCTGACATGCCTAGGCAAAAATTAGGGCTTCCCGTCGAACCAAAAGGGTTCGGGCAAAATGAAGGGATGAAATGAAAAAATCTGTACACCCGGCAAGTCGAAAACCTGAAAAGGCGGCTTGGGCAAAAATGGGTATCCCGGTGGGCTGAAAACCCGAAAGGGCGGTCCAGGCAAAAATTAGGGATAAAAGCGTAATACTATGTCTCATTGATCACTTTGCATCCAGAATCCGGTATCTACCTCAAGTTCAGACGGCATCGATCAGTCAGCTTCATCTTCGTTTAGGTCATCAAGTGATGAGACGCTCGGAGATATAAAGGCAATAGCAGAGTTGAAACCCAGTGGATCATTCATATTTCACACAGCTGTTTTATTTTCTTTTGTACAAAACTTGTATAAATTCTTTGTTCGGCGGCATTCTCTTACTAGGACGTCAGCCTCTTGTACACAAAACGCCTATTTTCGGGCCATTCAAAAATCAATACAAATATACTTTTCAGTTAAACGTGCCAATTGTTTTTCTTTTTCTGTTTTGTTTTGCGAAGAACGTCCAAGGTTCAATTTGTGATATATGCATTGACAATAATTTGCTAGCTCATAAATATTTACGTACGAAACAAAGGATTAATTACAGGTAACATTGGAAACATGGGCAATAAAGAGTTGTCTAAGCAATCTAATTGTTCTATCTTCCAAGGTACCAAGGTAGGTTCAGCTAAAGAACATAATCAGATTCCCCAGAGAGTAAGCAGCCAGTACACTCTTCTTCAAGCAAAATTATCAGACTTAAGGAAGTTGGGTGTCCTCCAGCTGATCTCAACATTCCCCAGTAGCATATATTCTTAACAAGCATCCCCGGCAGTCTCGGTCTAAAGATTGTTCCCCAGCGGTATATCAAACATTCAGTGGTGTCACTTCCCCCGATACATCTCAAAACTTCCCCAGGAGAATCCAATCCAGTTTCCCCCGGAAAGTTGGAAGTCATCTCCCCAAGCAGTAAGCTTATCCCCAGTAGATTCTGGAAGCTTATCCCCTCGCAGAGCACGAACGCGTCGTCCGGCTTTATTTAAAGAGTTATTTCCTTAACAGGATATAACTGGGTTATCCTCAGCCAAAAGCCACGGAAAAAGCGTCCTCGACAGAGTCTTCTTATCCCCAGCGAAGTCCATTAACACTTCCAATATAACGATGGTATCCACAGCAAGTTATCATCGACACTCAACAAGGCATCCCTCTTCCCACAGAGTGTTGCTTCCCAGCATGGTCGCTAGAGTATCTTTTCTCCCCGCAGAATCTTCCATTTGCCAAGTTTATCCCGCAACAGAGTCATCTTCTCCTACCGGTATTCTTGCAGTTATCATCCCCAGCGGAAGCCAAATCTATTCTTCAACATCAGCCCAGGATATGACTTCCCGGCACCCGTCAAGGATTTAATTTCCTAGACGAAAACATACATTCATAAAACATCACATACATCATTATAGCATGCATAGACGCATTATATCATACAAATCTCATTTATGTGGAGAACATCATTGCTTGATCCATATCATGCATTGCATATGACTGACCTCTATTCTTTCAGGAAAGTTTCAGCTAAATTCTCAATCATATTTCAAGACCTAGACCGGTTCAGTTAATCGACCCCAAAGATTTCTTATCCAGTCCAAGGCCTTCTCTAGTCCAGCCAAATCGACTCCCAACAGTTTTTTCTGATGAAGACTCAGTAGAAGTTATCAGGTTTTTCTCAAACGCCCGCTTTTGAGATTATAATTTCCTTTGGTTCCCTCTCCGATGGTGCGTGAGGTGATAATTCCTTTTCTAATGGTTCCCTCTCCGATGGTGCGTGAGGTGATAATTCCATTCCAGGTTTTTCTCAGACGCCCGCTTTTGAGATTATAATTTCCTATGGTTCCCTCTCCAACGGTGAGTGAGGTGATAATTCCTTTTCTTATGGTTCCCTCTCCGACGGTGTGTGAGGCGATAACTCCTTTTCAGATGGTTCCCTCTCCGACGGTGAGTGAGGTGATAATTCCTTTTCTTATGGTTCCCTCTCCGACGGTGCGTGAGGCGATAACTCCTTTTCAGATGGTTCCCTCTCCGACGGTGAGTGAGGTGATAATTCTTTTTCTAATGGTTCCCTCTCCGATGGTGCGTGAGGCGATAACTCCTTTTCAGATGGTTCCCTCTCCGACGGTGAGTGAGGTGATAATTCCTTTTCTAATGGTTCCCTCTCCGATGGTGCGTGAGGTGATAATTCCTTTTCTTATGGTTCCCTCTCCGACGGTGAGTGAGGTGATAATTCCTTTTCAGATGGTTCCCTCTCCGACGGTGAGTGAGGTGATAATCTCCTATGGTTCCCTCTCCGACGGTGAGTGAGGCGATAATTCCTTTTCTATGGTTCCCTCTCCGACGGTGAGTGAGGTGATAATTCCTTTTGAGATGGTTCCCTCTCCGACGATGGTTCCCTCTCCGACGGTGCGTGAGGTGATAATTCCTTTCCTATGATTCCCTCTCCGACGGTGAGTGAGGTGATAATTGTTAGAACAAAGTTTGAATCTACTACCCTATATTTAAGTTTTGATGATAACAAAGTGAAAAGATATAGTATCTATAAGTTTCATGTATGAACTATCTGCTGCCTAAAAATATTATGTTCTGACTTGCAGATACTCTGATTGATATAAGCAAGATCACATCTATTCAGCATCAGAACTTGATTTCAGACACCAGCATCAGAAGTTGCTACATCAGAATGTCAAAATCAGATGATCAACTCACGTACATGCTGAAGCCTGATGAACAAGACTGCGCTCAACACTCTGATACAGAAACACAATAGGTCATCAGCAGCAAAGCAGAGTCAGAATGAGCCAAGCCAGAACTTGCATTAAGTAAGCAACGGTACTGTGCATTGAAAGCAAATTAATTCCAACGGCCTCATTCCAGACAAGATCTGCTCAATAAGGAAAGTTTGTTATTAGCATTGAATCAAGAATATTGCATCCAACGTTCATCATCTCAGTGCTATATAAACAAGGCTTTGAAGATTGAAATGGTTAATGCTCTCCAAATCTCTACACGCACAAAAACTAAACCATAATCTTTGTTCTCTCAGTTTTGCTAAACCACACACTCTGACATTCCATTACTGTTTAGCAATCTAGTTTCTAAGCTTCAATTTGTGTATACATCACAGTTGTGATACAGTTTTGTAGAAAATATCCACACACATAGTTTTATCTCTTTGTAAGAAAGTGTTACCTTGACAAACCGGGTTGTGGTTTGAATCAAGAAGGCTTTAGCAGTTGTTAAAGCAGTCTGTAATATTCAGTTGAATATAGTGGATTAAGACCTCGTTGGAGAGAGGCGAAATCACCTTGACGGGTGGACTGGAGTAGTTTGAGATCAAACGAACCAGGATAAAAATATCTTGTTCATTGCTTTAGATTTCAGTTTTACAATTCAACCCCCCCTTCTTGTGTTTTTCACCTCTTCAATAATTCCCTTTCAGATTATAATTTCCTTTGGTTCTCTGCCCGATCCTGCGAAGATGGTAATTCCCACCAAGATTTTCTCAACGAGCGTTGTTGAAGTTAAAACCACCCAAGGTTCTCTTACCGTTCATGCTAAGGTAGTAACCATCTCTGGCTCATTCATCATCTTGTGAAGCTCCAGACTCAGCTCTTGTAACCAGTCAGGACACATCTATACCAAACATCTGAAAATCAGCTCCTGCAACACGCCAGGTACTCTTTTTTCTTTTGCAGGTATGCAGGTTCTCGCTAAGGAATCTCTTATGCGATCAACATCCAGATGGAATCTTTAAGCCCATCATCCTATTCATCAACCCCTAAATGGTATCTATAAGCCCATTTCATCATCACACTGCCACTATGTGAGCGCAAATTTCTGGGCATTTTAGTGTTCAATCATCTTCTACCCTCGGATTACGAAAGGCGCGTCAGCCAATCTGCATCCTCAGAAGTCATGAGATAGAGCTAGAAGCTGATGAGCCTCAGAAGCAAGGTAAGCCTTTAGCATTAAAATCTAACAGAAAATTTGAGTCTAAAGTTTTGCAGGCAGTTGAAGAAACATCTGATGGATCCTCATCAGAAGAAGACGAACTTTCCCTTCTCTCCAGAAGAGTAAATCAACTGTGGAAGCAAAGACAAAGGAAGTTCAGGAATCCCAGAAGATCTGATCAGAACGAGTCTTCTTCCAGATACAGAAGGACAGATTCTTCCTCTGGATACAGAAGATCTGAAGGCTCCTCCAGTAGCAAAAAGCCAAACACCAAAGACATCATCTGCTATGAGTGCAATGAGCAAGGACACTACAAGAGTGACTGCCCAAAGCTTCAGAGGGAAAAGCCCAAAAAGAAGTTTGGAAGAGAGAAGAAGAAAAGTCTCATGGCCACATGGGATGACTCTGACTCGTCTGAAGCTGACTCAGAATCAGATGATGAAAGGGCAAACATAGCTCTCATGGCTAACATCTCAGAAGATAGTGAAGCTTCTGAATCAGACTCAGAATCAGATACTGAAGAGGTATTTCCTAACTTTGCTGTTAACTTTACAAAGGCTGAACTTGCTGAAAGCCTTAATGAGATTCTGGAACGTTATCAGCAAATTAGAGCTAAATTCAGAGACCTGAAAAGGAATCTTGAATCTGACTCTAATAAGTCTGAGAGTCTCAAATTGGAAAATTCTGAGCTGAGAAATAAGATTTCAAAATTAGAAAACACTTTACAAAACTCTCAGAAGGAACCAATTTCTGAAACTCCCAGCAACGCTGATGAGATCATCAAGGAGTATGATCACAGTTTCCAGAAGTTCCTAGCTAAAAGCATAGATAGAAGCAGAATGGCTTCAATGATCTATGGAGTTAGCAGAAACGGAAGGAAAGGAGTAGGATACCAAGGTAAGGTTCCTACACCAAAAAATGTCATGGACTTAACCATTAAACACACTCCTCTGAATTCACATTTTGTGTATGGTCACACACATGATATCAAATATACTAGCAGTAAGCACTCTGTGAAACCAAAATTCAACCAGAGTTTTGGTAAAACTAACAAATCAGGACCCAAGAAAATCTGGGTACCTAAGGATAAAATAATACATGTTGCAGATATCTTTAGCAGCAAGTCAGAAACACCAGTCATGGTACCTGGACTCTGGCTGCTCACGACACATGACGGGAAGAAGGCATATGTTCCAAAGCCTGGAACTTAAGCCTGGAGGCCACGTTGGCTTTGGAGGCAATCAGAGGGGAAAGATAATTGGCTCTGGAACTGTAGGTAATGGAAATCTTCCCTCTATTAATAATGTTCTGCTAGTAGATGGATTGATGCATAATCTGTTATCCATAAGTCAATTAAGTGATAACGGTTATGATATAATCTTTAATCAAAAATCATGTAAAGCTGTTAGTCAGAAAGATGGGACTATCCTGTTTAATGGTAAGAGGAAAAACAACATTTACAAAATCAAACTTTCTGAACTAAAGAGTCAGAATGTAAAATGTCTTCTGTCTGTTAACAACGAGCAGTGGATCTGGCACAGAAGATTGGGGCATGTTAGTATGAGAAGAATATCTCAGATTAACAAACTCAATCTAGTCAGAGGACTTCCTAATTTGAAGTTCAATTCAGATGCTCTGTGTGAAGCATGTCAGAAAGGCAAATTTGCAAAACCTTCTTTTAAATCCAAAAATGTTGTTTCTACCTCTAAGCCATTAGAACTTCTGCACATTGACTTATTTGGACCAGTTAAAACTGCTTCAGTCAGTGGTAAGAAGTATGGGTTAGTAATCGTAGATGACTATAGCAGATGGACATGGGTAAAGTTCTTAAGACACAAGGACGAGTCACACTCTGTGTTTGTTACCTTCTGTAACCAAGTCCAGAATGAAAAGGACCTTAGAATCGTTAAAGTCATAAGTGATCATGGTGGAGAATTTGAAAATAAAGATTTTGAGTCATTCTTTAATGACAGAGGCATTCTGCATGATTTCTCTTGTCCTAGAACTCCCCAACAAAATGGAGTTGTAGAACGAAAGAACAGAACATTGCAAGAAATGGCCAGAACCATGATCAATGAGACAAACGTTGCTAAGAGCTTCTGGGCAGAGGCAATAAACACAGCGTGCTACATTCAGAATAGAATCTCAATAAGACCTATTCTGGAAAAGACTCCATATGAATTGTGGAAGAACAGAAAGCCCAACATTTCATATTTTCATCCATTTGGATGTACTTGCTTTATATTAAATACAAAGAATTATTTGAACAAGTTTGACTCTAAAGCACAGA
Organism: Vicia faba; assembly: GCA_948472305.1. Taxonomy (NCBI): domain Eukaryota; kingdom Viridiplantae; phylum Streptophyta; class Magnoliopsida; order Fabales; family Fabaceae; genus Vicia; species Vicia faba. Next base: position 1,484,394,640 of record OX451738.1, read on the forward strand.
AGTGTATTATGTTAGGATACTCTGAACGCTCAAGAGGGTACAGAGTATACAATACAGAAACACAGATTGTGGAAGAATCAATCAGTGTTCGTTTTGATGACAAGCTTGACTCTGAAAAGTCAAAGCAGAATGAAGTTTTTGCAGGTATAGAAATTGAATTTGCAGGTTCTGAAGACAAGTCATCAGAAGCTCTCAACACAGACATTCCTTCAACGTCTGAAAGGAGCACTGCTAGAAATCCTACAACAGCTACTGATCAACCTCAGAAAAGATTACCTAGAAGCAGCTTGGATCACCCAGAAGAGACTATCCTAGGAAGAAAGGAAGATCCAATCAGAACAAGAGCAAGCTTCAGAAACTCTGAAGAAACACTTATGGGACTGGTGTCTCTGATTGAACCTTCTTCTATTGATGAAGCACTTCTGGATAATGACTGGATTCTGGCAATGCAAGAAGAGCTGAATCAATTCACCAGAAACGACGTATGGGATCTCGTTCCCAGACCAAAAGGATTCAACGTCATTGGAACAAGATGGGTGTTCAGAAACAAGCTAAATGAACAAGGTGAAGTCATCAGAAACAAGGCACGACTGGTTGCACAAGGTTATAGTCAGCAAGAGGGGATAGACTATACAGAAACCTTTGCCCCAGTCGCCAGGTTAGAATCTATCAGACTTTTAATTTCATTTGCTGCTAATAGAGGCATCACTCTGTATCAGATGGATGTCAAAAGTGCATTCTTAAATGGTTATATAGAAGAAGAAGTTTATGTACACCAACCCCCAGGTTTTGAAAATACAAAACATCCAGAACATGTTTTCAAACTAAAGAAGTCACTGTATGGTCTGAAACAAGCTCCCAGAGCTTGGTATGAAAGGCTAAGTAACTTTCTGCTGGAAAATGAATTCACCAGAGGGAAAGTGGACACTACTCTATTCTGTAAATCAGTTAAGAGTGACATCTTAGTCTGTCAAATTTATGTTGATGATATTATTTTTGGTTCTACTAATCCTTCTCTTGGAAGAAAATTTGCTAAGTGTATGCAGGCAGAATTTGAGATGAGCCTCATGGGGGAACTGAAATTCTTTCTAGGAATTCAGATCAATCAAACTCCAGAAGGAACTTACATTCATCAGAGCAAATACATCAGAGATCTTCTGAAGAAATTTGACCTCTCAGAATGTAAGCCATCAAAGATTCCAATGCATCCCACGTGCATTCTGGAAAGAGAAGAGGTAAGCAAAAATGTAGAACAGAAAGTCTACAGAGGTATGATTGGTTCTCTCCTCTATCTGACTGCTTCAAGACCTGACATATTATTCAGTGTTTGTATCTGTGCTAGATTCCAATCAGATCCTAGAGAATCTCACTTAACAGCTGTTAAGCGAATTTTCAAGTATCTGAAAGGTACTACTAATCTGGGTTTGTTTTATAGAAAATCTTGTGATTACAGCTTAGTAGGCTACTGTGATGCTGATTTTGCTGGAGACAGAGTGGAACGTAAAAGTACTTCTGGAAGCTGCCAGTTTCTGGGAGAAAATCGGATCTCTTGGTCCAGCAAAAGGCAATCAACAATTGCTCTGTCAACAGCAGAAGCTGAGTACATAGCAGCAGCTGGATGTAGCACACAAATGCTCTGGATGAAAAGTCAGCTTGAAGACTTCCAGATTTTTGAGAGTAACATTCCTATACTTTGTGATAATACTTCTGCTATTTGCTTAAGTAAGAATCCCATTTTACATTCTAGAGCTAAGCATATAGAAATAAAACATCACTTCATTAGGGACTATATTCAGAAAGGTATTTTGAACTTAAAATTTATAGATACAGACCATCAATGGGCTGATATCTTTACTAAACCCCTTTCAGAAGATAGGTTTAATTTCATCCTGAAACATCTCAGCATGAAAGTGTGTCCAGAGTGAAAATGCTTTAATTCCATATATTTACCTTCAGAATGTAATTATTTTACTGTGAACTTCTGATCAATCTCCTTTCAAAAAGATAGAACATGCAGATTGTATCAAATGCAAGTCTAAAGATCTGAGAGTCTAAGCTCAAAGACAGACGTGCTGATCACTACATCAACCAAGTGTCATCCAATCATCAGCATATCTCTGAAGCAGAACGCGTGCACGCTTCTGAGAAGGCAAAGCGCTGATTGGGTGCATTAAGACACATGTCTGGTAACCGTTTTTAAGTATCTTTCTCAAATCCCCCAAAATCAGCAAGCATTTAATGAAAAGTAATCATGCTTTTAAATGGCAATCATGATTTTTCTCTCTCTTAAAAAACGTTTATCTTTTCAAAATAGTTTTGAAAACTCTATTTAAGCACATTAATCTCTCATTCTCATTCTTTACGCTTTCTCACTAATACTCAAGCATTTTCTGCATATTTCTGTGTTCATCTCTTGCAACCTATTTTCCTCAGTTTATTCTCAAAACCCTTTTTAGTGTGAACATGGCAACCTCCAGCAGCGTTTCTGCAGGTACTCAGAAGAAAGCATCATCTGAGCAATATCAAGTGCCACTCAGAACTCTCCTCACTCCGGTGAAGAATCTTGAAGTGCTTTCTGAATTAATCATTGATTTTGAAAGCTTGAAGGAGAACGATTTTGACCTAACTGAAGAAGTTAGGGCTCAAAAGTGGGAAAGGTATTTCGATAGGTTGGTTGGACCAACATTCCCAATGCTGGTCAAGGAATTTTGGATTCACGCCAAGGCTTCAACACATCTAGTCACCTCTTTTGTTATGGGGAAGAAGATTGTGATCACTGAAGATCACATTGCAAGGCTAATCGGTTACAGTGGTGGTGGCGTCCGTTGTGTGGACATGGCTGAAAGATGTGCTGATATAGGTGTGGTAGCTGACAGGATTTTCACTCTTGGGATGCCCAGCAGCAAGATTAAAGATCTGAAGGATCATTACAGAGTGTGGGCTAAGATTATTCTGGGGTGCTTCAACCACAGGAAACCAACCAGTTCTCCTGATTACATAAATGTGGATCAGCAGTTTCTGATCTACTTTATTGATCAGAAGGTAAAGATCAATCTGGCTCACTTCCTGTTCAACCACCTCAGAACCAGTATGAAAGAAACAAGGGAAGAAGAAAGAACCAAGAGGGATTGGATACCTTTTGGAAGGTTGATATCAGATATTCTGACAGAGAATAGGCTGATTGAGCATCTGATAGAAGCTCAAGAGCTAAGCACTATTGAACCAACAATTGGGAAACCTCTGAACGCAAAGAACCTGAAAAAGATGAAGCTGATAGAGAATATTCAGAAGGAACCCAGAGCTACTCCCATTGCTGATATCTCCAGCAGAAGAGTGCCTCTGAGTGATTTTCCGTTATTTTCTGAAATTGAATCCAAACCAGAGGTGATTCTCAGGTACTTGGATGCGTGCAAGGCAGATGGTACAGATCCAAAACTGAATATCAGAGATCTGCATCAACCTCAACCAGAAGTGACTCTGAAGAAGACAAAGAAGAGGAAGGCGCCATCAGAAGGATCATCTCAGCAGACTCCCAAGAAAAGAGGTAATTCATCTGCTGCCCCTGTTTTAAATTCTTCTACTATTCCAACATCTATCCCTTCTCAAACCTCTCATAGAATCTCAATCCCCATCCCTACCATAGATGAAACTGTACAAGAAGAAGACCCTTCTGAGGCATTAAAACTCAGAAGACCTAGAACCAAACATCCCAAACAACCAACAATTTCAACAACATCAGCACTTGACCAAGTGCTGTCTGATATTAATCAACATGCCTCTGATCAACCAAACTCTGAACCACAAAATGTTCCTCCTCCACAACCAGAACAACAGCAATCTGCTGAAGAACCAGAACAACAACAACCACTCTCAGAAGAACCTCTGATCCCTGAGCAATCAGAGATTCCAACTCCCTCTCCCCAACCAGAAATTAATCCACCATCACCACAAACAGAGTTTCACCACTCTGAAACTCCTTCCCCTCATCAATCTGAACCTCATTCACCTCAACCATCACCGCTGGCAATTCAGCTGCCATGTGGAACAACTGTTATCATGCCCCAGTTACCATCCTCATCAGAATCGACACCACCAAATACTCCCAAAACACCACCCAGTCCAATCGTAATCTCTGATTCTGATACTCCATCTCCAAAACAAACAGCTGCTCGGAAAACCTCTGAAAACCCCAGCAGGACCTTCATAAACTTAACCAGTCTTGACCGTCTTGCTGATCTGAAACACAAAATTGCCATCCCAAAACCAAAGCAACCAGATGTTGGCTCTGGTATTATGAATTTTGAAACAGGTGTGCTGCAATGGATTGCTTCTTTGAAGCAAGTCTGTCCTGGAATGATTGACCCAGCTGCTTCTGATCAGCTCTGGTCACAATTCAGACTTTGGGTACGTGCTGAAGCCCTCAAGTTGCAGGATATCAACTATGAGCAGGCACAACAAAATTTCAGCAAGCTTCTGAATGAAGTTGGAAGTCAGCTTCTGAAAGAGGACGTACTCCCTCTGGACAGTGAACCTTGGTCTGAGAAACAGCAAGCTGCAAAGGTGCAATCATCAGAAGAAGACAAGACCATTCAAGCTGAAGAAAGTCAAGCAGAGGATGTTGCTGAAAGCTCTCAGAAGCCTCCTGCTTCTGATGCTTCTCAAGGTGCCTTGGACAGGCAGACTCTGGAAGAACTAAGGCTGAATGACATGCGTCTGCAGCAGCGGATGGATGAAAGCGATCAGAAGATGAAAGAGAGAATGGATGTGCAGGACAGCAAGATTGACACTGTTGTCAGCATGGTGCATAAGCAGAATGAGACTGCTGAAAAGATCCAAGCCATGCTGGAGAACCTGTTCACACGCTTGCCTCCTCAACCTTAGTCTTTTTTCATGCATGACCTTTTTCATGTTTTCCCTGATTTTCTGATGCACTGTTTGATTATGTTTTGTAATATTTTCTTGTTTTGATTCTGAACTATCTTAATATGATTAGTTTTTCTGATCTTAATTGTTTTAGCACATCACCTACACTTTTTGGTTGCTGACAAAAAGGGGGAGAACAAGAATGATATTTTAATCAATAACGGCTAACTAGACAGAAATTCTCAAACATTCTAACTCTATTACTTGAAATGTTTTTTCTGTTTTGCTTAAAGTCTACAGGCACAAGGAAGCTCCTGGACACTCTGAAGACTAGAAGCTCTGATCAATATGAAGTTCTGATCCGCCCTAATATTCTGATCCAAAGCAAAGCTCTGACAAGAAAAGCTCTGAAGCTCTGCTCTGACATAAAGCTTCTGATAAGTCAAAGACTCTGATACTCTGATGTTCAAAGAAAGGCAAAAAGATCTGATCCTGAAGAACACGTATAATCAAAGGGAAGTAATAAACTCAGGGGGAGTATCTCTCAACTCTGACATCTCCTCACTCCTTATCCTTTTACTTCTTATTCTGATACATATTCCAGATACCTTTTCACGTTATTTTCATTTAAAATATCTAGTTTTTGTCATCATCAAAAAGGGGGAGATTGTTAGAACAAAGTTTGAATCTACTACCCTATATTTAAGTTTTGATGATAACAAAGTGAAAAGATATAGTATCTATAAGTTTCATGTATGAACTATCTGCTGCCTAAAAATATTATGTTCTGACTTGCAGATACTCTGATTGATATAAGCAAGATCACATCTATTCAGCATCAGAACTTGATTTCAGACACCAGCATCAGAAGTTGCTACATCAGAATGTCAAAATCAGATGATCAACTCACGTACATGCTGAAGCCTGATGAACAAGACTGCGCTCAACACTCTGATACAGAAACACAATAGGTCATCAGCAGCAAAGCAGAGTCAGAATGAGCCAAGCCAGAACTTGCATTAAGTAAGCAACGGTACTGTGCATTGAAAGCAAATTAATTCCAACGGCCTCATTCCAGACAAGATCTGCTCAATAAGGAAAGTTTGTTATTAGCATTGAATCAAGAATATTGCATCCAACGTTCATCATCTCAGTGCTATATAAACAAGGCTTTGAAGATTGAAATGGTTAATGCTCTCCAAATCTCTACACGCACAAAAACTAAACCATAATCTTTGTTCTCTCAGTTTTGCTAAACCACACACTCTGACATTCCATTACTGTTTAGCAATCTAGTTTCTAAGCTTCAATTTGTGTATACATCACAGTTGTGATACAGTTTTGTAGAAAACATCCACACACATAGTTTTATCTCTTTGTAAGAAAGTGTTACCTTGACAAACCGGGTTGTGGTTTGAATCAAGAAGGCTTTAGCAGTTGTTAAAGCAGTCTGTAATATTCAGTTGAATATAGTGGATTAAGACCTCGTTGGAGAGAGGCGAAATCACCTTGACGGGTGGACTGGAGTAGTTTGAGATCAAACGAACCAGGATAAAAATATCTTGTTCATTGCTTTAGATTTCAGTTTTACAATTCAACCCCCCCTTCTTGTGTTTTTCACCTCTTCAATAATTCCCTTTCAGATTATAATTTCCTTTGGTTCTCTGCCCGATCCTGCGAAGATGGTAATTCCCACCAAGATTTTCTCAACGAGCGTTGTTGAAGTTAAAACCACCCAAGGTTCTCTTATCGTTCATGCTAAGGTAGTAACCATCTCTGGCTCATTCATCATCTTGTGAAGCTCCAGACTCAGCTCTTGTAACCAGTCAGGACACATCTATACCAAACATCTGAAAATCAGCTCCTGCAACATGCCAGGTACTCTTTTTTCTTTTGCAGGTATGCAGGTTCTCGCTAAGGAATCTCTTATGCGATCAACATCCAGATGGAATCTTTAAGCCCATCATCCTATTCATCAACCCCTAAATGGTATCTATAAGCCCATTTCATCATCACACTGCCACTATGTGAGCGCAAATTTCTGGGCATTTTAGTGTTCAATCATCTTCTACCCTCGGATTACGAAAGGCGCGTCAGCCAATCTGCATCCTCAGGTCTAAGAAGATTGAACAGGGGCAACTGTTGTACCCCAAAATTTGCCCTCCCATATTCTTCAAGAAATTGCAAAGTCTAGCTTCAAATCTCCCCAAGGGTTGCACAGTGCAAGGGTCTCCTAAACAGTCAAGATTAGGGTTTTTGTTCTGATCAAGAAAATGAAGTTTTTAAGGGCCCAATCAAGTCTCACATGCCTACAAATATGGTCAAGCATCCTCATATCAAGTTTCAAGACTTTCAGCACAAAATTGCACAGTCAAAAACCCTAATTGCACTACAGTCAACTGTAGGGGCAAAATGGTCATTTGACAGTCAAAAGTTCAAATTTTTGGTCAACATATCATTTTGAAGCCACAAACATCATTTGATCAATGCTTGATCATGATTCTCAAAACTTGGCTCAAAAATCATCAAGATGCAAAAGTTTCTATTTTTGGACAGTTGAAAAAGTCAACTGAAATTGACCAGGGCATAACTTTCACATGGATTATCAGAAAAATTCCATCCAAGGCTCATTTTGAAGGGGAGGACATTTCCTACAACTCATCTTCATACTTCAAGTCCAAGAAATGCTCTCACAAAAAGTTATCAATTTCAACATTATAGGTCATTTTCAAAAGTCAACAAAAAGGGACTTTAAGTCAAAGGCCATAACTTGAGATTGGTAAATCAAAATGACATGGGACCAAAGGCATTGGTTAGAGGACTCAAAAACATTTCCAAAATGTCCAAGAACATGAGCAAATCTTAAAAATTGAGCAAGTTATGAATTGGAGAAGTTGGGAAATTTTTGTGAAATGGCCAAAATCATTCATCCTTGAAATCTCATTTTTGACAAAAGGGGCCCACTTTTTCCACTTGAATTAACTTGGCCATGCCTCCCACGTGTCCCACCTTTTATTTCATATTTTTTAATTAATTTTTTCATTTTTTATTGATTTTATTGGATTTAATTAAGTTTAAATCTTTTAAAATCAAGAAAAATCAAAAAGTTTGATTAAATGAAATATTTGGCCTTAACTAGCCTTGAAACATCATTATGTGCCTACCAAAATTCGTGCAAGGGAGTAAACAAGGCAAGAATTCAAAATGAGGCAAAAAATGGAAAGTGTGATAATGGTGGTTTATGTGAAAATCCAAAACATCAATGCAAGGCTTTATTGGCTATAATTCTCATTCATACACATTGCCTAAGAGATATACAAAGGATCAGAAACCATTTTGAACAAGAAGCTGCGCAGGAACCTTGAACAAAAACTCACACTTTTACAAGAAAATCTCAAATCTGAAAACCAACTTGCAGGAGGTTTCAGGCCACGATTGCTATCTCATTAGCTTCCTCAAGCATCATTGGACGATTCCCAATCAAAAACAGTCCTCCAAACCTCAAGAATCGCTGTACAGAATCCAAATTTTTCTCATAAAATTGCATACTCGTATATTAACTTTGAGGCATTTTCATGACGTTTAATTTATATATTCTTATTCAATGATGCATTCTGGTGCTTACCATGTGAACTAATTGCGTTTTTATGTGTTATATGCAAAGATGCCATTGTTGATATTTAGGGTTCTTCAACCTTAGAATTAGGGCTTTTGAAATAAGGTAAAATTAGAGGCTGAGACCAAGACCATTGGATTCAACACGTTTGGACGAAGGGAAGCCAACACTCGCGATCAATTTATGAGGCCTTATGGCCTATTCGTTATTTTTTCATATGGTACCTTCTGCAACGGTGTGAAAACCGTTGCTTATGTTGTTTATCTTTCAGGAACATGAAGAAGATGATGTGTTGGAAAATGGTGATAGGCCAGTTCAAAAATTCGCGCGCTGAAGATATTAAGGAATTGTTTTATATTATAATGTTTGTTTGCTATAGGATATACAAGAAATACGCGTGGTTCAGCTGGCAAGTGATAGTGGTGGCAAAGCACATGACCTGGGTTCGAGCCCCAGGTCTTCACAATTCCAATATTATTTTCCAGTTCACGTTCACATGCAGCATCAATGATGAATACCATGGTACACCTTCAGAACCCAGTGTACACGCGTCCTGGGAGATCAAATCGAAGGCATAAATCTAAAGAACACGTTGCACCCTGGTCCACGCTTCAGCATGCTACTCAAAAAAGGTCAAGCGGGTCAGGCTTATTGGGCCAGATTTCTCCATTCATACCTCCAAATTAGGGGCTTCACCCCCTTAGGTTTTACAATTTTCTTTCTTTTCTTTGTTCTTTTTATTATTTTTATATTCTTTTAATTGTTGCTTTCTTTTAATTAATTAATATTTTCAAAATATAAAAAACATATAAAAATCAGAAAAAAGAGAAAAATAATAAAATATTTTATTTTAAGTATTTTCATAAATAAATTTGTATGTGATTAATTTAGATTTAATTTTAGGTTATAATTTAATTCTTTTTTCACAATAAACCAAAAATAACAAAAATAGGCCTTTAGCACTTTTTATCTTTTTTTTAATTAATTAAATATTTTTATTATAAATATCATTAACCATTAATTTTGTAAATAAATTTTATAATTAATTAGTTTTAATTCTAGGTTTTAACTTTAATGCATTTTCTTTAATAAATTAAAAACAATTAGAATTAGAATTAATTACTTGACTTTTAACTAATTTAATTTTCTTTAATGTCATAAATACAAAAAACATAAAAATAAGTTCTTTTTTTTATTTATTTAATTTAATTATTTTAACTTAATTATCTTAATTCCTTCAAAGGGTTCAACGCCCTCGCATTCGATTATGTTTTTTGTTCGCGCGTTTTATTTATTTCTTTTGTGAATATAATGTATTTGTTCCAAAGCCATGTAATAGCTATTAGACATTTAATTTCTGCACTTTATTTTAAATCGGGTCTGGATTAATTTGGCGTTGTAGACCCGCGCCCTTTGTAATAGCGTAGGACCTTTATTTTTTCCGCACTTTAAATTCCCGCACCTTTAACTGTTAAACAATAACATGAAAGAATGAATGCCCAAAAATAAAATCAAAACGTAGATCACCAATGCATGACAAGACAAACAATAAACTAAAGATGACACACAATTCACACACCACCCCTAGGGTACGCTTCACTGTTGCCTTGCCCCTCGAAAGGTGGTCGTCGAGTAGAGGATGTCTTAGTAAGTCCTCATGATCCGGGAACCTGGCATGAGGGTAGCTTCTAAGGTGTCTTCCCATTGCTCTGGTGATCACCATGTCCCTAAAATCGAATTGACCCGAACACCTCCAACGGTGGTGCTACCTACCTCTCAATGGTGGGATGGCACTACTTTAAGGACATTTACACAGACGAATTCCCTTAGGGTAGGTAGATTCTCATAGATACTTGCTCTTTTCAAAAAAAAACAAAATACTTTTCACACCTACACTTCCTAAAAGTTTTCAAACAAATTTTTCATACACTCTTGAGGACAGATACAAGAGTTACTTAGAGATTTTTTCAAACGAAACTTTTTTTCAAAACCCACTCACAATTGAAAAGCAAACAAAACATTTTTGAAAACACAATGAGCAAGTATCTAAGAGCCCATGGATAACCATGGATAGAAAGGATGCTAACACCTTCCCTTTCTATAATCTACCTCCCGAACCGAGAGCAATCTCTTTAAAGGAATTTTTCTGTGCTTTTGTCCTTTCCATTTGGAGAAAATAAAAGACGGTGGCGACTCTTGCTTACCGTGACATTTCGCGAAACCAGCTTTAAACAGTCAGTTCCAGATCCACCGATCACAGTGGTCACAACGGTTGATGACCCTCACTCACTCTGATGTACATTGGTGTTCTCGGTCCAGAGAAAATGTCATCATCATCGATCATTGTGGAGAGTTCCCTAATGTTCCATTGCTTGGCATTAGAGGAGGCATTACCTACAACCCTTGTCTAGCTTTGAGACAATTTGGATATGCACGGAGGGATGGCCCTCATGACATGTTGATTCCTGACTTAGTTTTTTACTTTGACAACGATGCGCAAGGACTTCGCCAAAGATTCATCAGAGCTTGGAGGATGCCTAACAAGGTTGACAGCAAGACACTGGGGCACAAGAACTCCATCCCTCTTGAGCCTTATCTCAAGTGGGTACGAACCCGAGCCCAGAGTCTAATGATGCCTTATCCTCATGTTCTCCCTGTGATTAAAGAGCCCGTTACGGAAGGAGAAGTCCCCTACACCATCCTATATCCTGACATGCCTACATCGTGGGAGGAGATGCAGAGGAGTTGGATCCAACTCAAGGAGGAACGGAACACTTTTGAAGCCAGCTTCTACGCCAGTGAGAAGAAGGTTTTGGAGCTTACCCGCCGACTCCATGAGGAAGAGACCCTCAACACCTACATTGCACCAAAGAGGATGCGCAACGTCTTTTTACCTTGAGAAGTTTTTGTAATATTTGGCCCATGGGGCATTTATGTACTGACAAATTTCTTCTTATTAATATGACGTGTGTTCTTTTTGTTTGCAACAATTTTGAACTTTCTAAATCCTTGAATGCATTGCATACATAAGCATACCATTCATCATACGCATAAGCAGGTCTCCACACCCGGTTTCCTTATCTTTCTGCTATTTATTTCAGTAAGATGGATCTCGAACAGATGGTCAAGGACTTGCAGTCTCAGAATGCACAGTTTCAACAACTCCTGATGACCTTGGCTAAGGGTCAGGAGGACCTGAAAGCCCTGCTGGGGAACAAAGACCAAGTGAAAAAGAAGAAGAAGAGAGTCGGGGTGGCTACCTTGGGGAGAAGGTTTGAGGGTGAAGCCAGAAGGGTTCTTGAATTTCCTTCCGCATCCGAAGAAGAAAACAGTAAAGGAAAAGGGGCTGTGGTACCTTCCGAATCCGAAGCTGAGGAAGAAGAGGCTGAAGAAGACGAAGACTACTCAGAACAACAATACCCGCCGGCTGATGACAAGTACAAGAGTTTGGAGGACAGGTTGGCAGCTATGGAGCTGCAGAGAGTTCCAGGCTTAGATTTCGAAGATTTGGGATTAATTGCTGGAGTTGTGATCCCCCCGAAGTTCAAAGTGCCTATTTTTGCAAGATATGACGGGTTGTCCTGCCCAAAAATGCACCTAAGGTCATATGTCCGAAGAATCCAACCTCACACATCTGACAGAAACCTTTGGGTACATTTCTTTCAAGATAGCCTGTCTGGCACTCAGTTAGACTGGTTTTACAAGCTGGAAAGGTCGGAGATACGCAGTTGGGAGGATCTGGCAGCTGCTTTTTATCGCCAATATCAGTATAACTCTGACCTGGCACCAACCCGCACTCAGTTACAGAGTATGGGAATGGCCTCAGGTGAGGGATTTAAGGAATACGCCCAGAAGTGGCGCGATCTGGCTGGAAGGGTGCAGCCGCCTCTTTCTGATAGAGAACTTGTTGATATGTTCCTAGGGACCCTGTCTGGTCCATTCTTTAATCATCTGATCGGTAGCTCTTCCTCGGGGTTTACTGAATTAATTCTAACTGGTGAGCAGGTAGAAGCCGGTATCAAGAATGGGAAGATTCAGAAGGATGCCTCTGCATCTACAATTGCTAAGAAATCATATCCAGCGAAGAAAGAAACAGCTGTTGTGTATTCTCAAAGGGGAGCAGGAAGAAGTGAGCGCAGGCCGACTGTGGGGGCCGTAATGATCCAAAATCCACCAAATGATCAGCCTCGCAATAACCCGTCCAGACCTAAACAGCAATGGGGAGAACGGCCACCACGGCAGTTCACCCACATTAATATGACGCCCGCGTAAGTTCTTCCACACTTGTTAAAGCTGAATCTCACAAATATCAAAGAAGCGTCGAAAAATGTGAATACGACCTCACCAGCTTACAATGCCAATGCCAAATGCGCCTACCATTCCGATAGCGTCGGACATGACACAAATAATTGTTGGGCACTGAAAAATAAAATTCAAGACTTGATAGATGCAAAAGAGGTGGAGTTCGATGCTCCAGAGAAACCAAACGTGATATCTGCTCTGATACCGAAGCACGGTCGAAATGTCCATGCTATTGAGGAAGATTTGTATGTTTCTGATGTCAATGACCTGATAACTCCGCTGTTAACCATCAAGTTAAATCTGTTAAAGGCCGGGATTTTCCCGGGATGCAAAGAAGATTGTTACTGTTGTTACTCTCTGCCAATTGACTGCCCGTTACTAAAGAAAGGCATCCAAGGCCTGATGGACAGTCAACAAATTCTGTTTGAAAAAGTTTCTGCTACTCCGACCCCTACTGAAGATGTTTCAATTATCACCATTCACGCCAATCTTTCCAAGGCCGTCAGAAAGCCTGTTAAGATTACATCTGCTACAAAATCTGTTCCTCTGAAGATAACTATGCCAGGGCCTGTCCCCTACAGTTCTGAAAAGTCAATACCATGGAATTACGGTGGAGAAATCTACTACCATGGTATTAAACAAGTTGAAATAACCGAAGGAAGCTCTGATGAAGAAGATGCCAGCATTGGGAACATTGTCGGCACAAGCAAGATCACCCAAAGTGGGAGAATATTTTCTCCAGAGATTGCCCCCCAAAGGCAATCTTTGGACCCTCATCTGCTGCCGAAGTTATTCCTGCACCAATAAAACTTTCCGCTGGAGCTCCGTTGATTGAAGATGATGTTGTTCCTGTTGTTGTCCCTCCAACTTCTGCTGATAAGGGTAAAGGGATCCAAGATGAGCTCATCAGGACAAGGGCTCAACCTTTGGTCATCCCAGAAACCTCTAAGAAAGAGATGGAGGAGATCTTGAAAATAATTAAAAAGAGTGATTATGATGTGGTAGAGAAACTGGGGCAAACCCCCTCGAAAATCTTCATGTTAGCATTGCTACTTTGTTCAGAGGCGCACGCCAAAGCATTGATAAAATTCTTGAAGACAGCCCATGTACCCCAGGAAACCTCTGCCGACCAATTCCAAAACTGTGTAGCCAGTCTTACAGCAAACAACGGTTTAGGTTTCTCTGATGCTGACCTAACCTCAAAAGGAAGAAAACACAACAACGCATTACATGTGTCAGTAGAATGCCAAGGGACTACTCTGGCCCATGTTCTAGTCGACACTGGTTCTTCTCTGAACGTGCTGCCTAAGAAGGCCCTCGACCGTTTAGACTGTGAAGGCTTGGAGTTAAGGCCAAGCAATATCATTGTAAGGGCATTTGACGGGTCAAAGAGAATGGTACATGGGGAGGTGGACATTCCTATTAAGGTTGGCACAGAGGTTTTCCCCTCAACTTTCTATGTGATGGACATCCGTCCGTCATACTCTTGCTTATTGGGGAGACCATGGATACACAATGCTGGGGCAGTCACCTCTTCCCTACATCAAATGCTGAAGTACCCTATCAAAGGAAAGATCATAACCATCCACGGTGAAGAGGAGTATATGATCAGCCACCTGAACTCTTTTCGATATGTAGAGGTAGAAGGTGAATTCATTGAGACGCCATTCCAGCACTTCGAGGAAGTCTCTCCTGAGGTGGAAGTAGCAAAAGTGGTAGCTGAGGTACCAAAGCAGATGGCCAGGATGGCATCTCTAAAAGACGCGAAGGCCGCAATGAAGGAAGGGAAGAGCTCAACATGGGGGCAGTTGCCGGACATTCCTCATAAAACAGACAAGTTTGGTTTAGGATTCACTGCTGCGGGGCAGAAAGCTATGCGTCGTTCAAAGGTCGAAAGAGCACCCATCAAGATCTCTCCTTATGGGATAAATGCTTTGGAAGGTGAAGACAAAGATGCCAACATTGAAGATTGGATCTACCCAACCATCGAAGGGGGACTACGCAACTGGGAGGCAAAGGACTTTGTCCCCATTACTTTTATTAATCCGTAATTATCTGTCAAACATTTCCTTTGGTCTGTAATAATTACTTTTGAACAATCCGTACACTACTTTTTCACCTCATGCCTTGCCCGGGGCATGTAGGTCCATTTGTAAGGGTTTTGATTATCTTCATATCCATATGCCATGTTTAATGATTCATTGGACGTTTTTCATCGATAAACTGTTGTGTTCATTTTCCTTCCTTTTTGCATTTTTTGTTTAAAGATGGCTATCCCTTACACACACCCACGCTCACAAATGCAGGTACCCATCCACTCTGGATTCTATGGGTGACTATTCTGCTATGTCCTTCAATAACTCTGAAGATCTGGTCAATCAGGCTGAGTATGAAGATGACGAAGGTTGTGAAGTACCAGGGGAACTAGCCAGACTTCTACAGCAAGAGGAAAGGGCCATCTTACCTCACGAAGAGTCGTTGGAAACTGTCAACCTAGGAACGGAGGAAGACCGAAAGGAAGTGCAAGTGGGTGCCAATCTGGAACCAAGTGTCAAGGAGCGCCTGATACAGCTGTTAAATGAGTACGTTGAAATCTTCGCCTGGTCTTACGAAGACATGTCGGGTTTAGACACAGACATCGTGGTTCACCGTCTCCCTACAAGAGAGGATTATCCACCGATTAAGCAAAAAGTCCGCCGAATGAGGCCCGATATGTCTGAGAAGATTAAGGCAGAAGTGATGAAACAATTCAACACTGGCTTTCTGGCTGTTACATCCTATCCACAATGGGTTGCTAACATCGTGCCAGTTCCTAAAAAAGATGGCAAAGTCAGGATGTGTGTAGACTACCGGGATTTGAACAGGGCCATCCCCAAAGATGATTTTCCGCTACCGCACATTGATATTCTGATTGACAACACAGCTCAGCACAAAGTGTTTTCCTTCATGGATGGATTCTCGGGCTACAATCAAATTAAAATGGCCCCCGAGGACATGTAGAAAACAACCTTTGTTACACAATGGGGTACCTTCTGTTACAAGGTGATGTCATTCAGACTGAAGAACGCAGGGGCAACTTATCAACGTGCCATGGTAGCTTTATTTCATGATATGATACATCATGAGATCGAAGTTTACGTAGACGATATGATAGCTCGGTCACAAATAGAGGAGGAACACCTTGAACATCTAGAAAAGCTGTTTGCCCGGTTGAAAGAGTACAAACTCAGGCTGAATCCAAGTAAGTATACTTTTGGAGTTAGGTCTGGTAAACTTCTAGGGTTTATTGTCAGCAACAAAGGCATTGAGGTTGATCCAGCAAAAGTGAAAGAAATACAAGAGATGCTTGCTCCCCGTACTGAAAAGGAGGTTAGAGGGTTCTTGGGGCGCTTGAACTACATTTCCAGATTCATCTCTCATCTGACTTCTACCTGTGAGCCAATTTTCAAATTATTAAAGAAAGATCAGGTAGTCGAATGGAACGACGATTGCCAAGCTGCTTTTGATAAAATCAAGTAGTATTTGCTAGAACCTCCTATTTTGATGCCTCCCGTCGAAGGAAGACCATTGATCATGTATCTAACCGTCTTGGATAACTCAATGGGGTGTGTTTTGGGCCAGCATGACGAGTCTGGTCGAAAAGAGCATACTATTTATTACCTTAGCAAAAAGTTTACCGACTGTGAGACTCGCTACTCACTGCTCGAGAAAACTTGTTGCGCTTTGGTATGGGTTGCTCGCCGACTAAGGCAGTATATGCTGACTCATACCACCTTGTTGATTTCCAAAATGGATCCTATCAAGTATATCTTCGAGAAGCCTGCTTTATCTGGAAGAATAGCTAGATGGCAGATGATCCTAACTGAGTATGACATCCAGTACACCACCCAAAAAGCTATAAAAGGGAGTGTACTAGCTGACCATCTAGCTCATCAAGCTATCGAAGATTATCAAACCATGAGATTTGACTTCCCAGACGAGGACATCATGAATTTGGACAACATCGAAGGTAACGGACCGTATGACGGACCCGAAAAGGGATCCCGATGGACCCTGTACTTCGATGGTGCTTCAAATGCACTTGGAAACGGTATCGGTGCGGTACTCATCTCCCCGGAAGGTTGTCACACTCCTTTCACGGCTCGACTCTGCTTCAGCTGCACAAACAACATGGCGGAATATGAAGCTTGCATCTTTGGTCTCAAGGCTGCTATAGACTTGGGGATCAAATATTTGATCGTATTTGGGGACTCGGCTTTGGTTATCAGTCAAATCAAAGGAGAGTGGGATACCAAACATCCCAATCTTATCCCATACAAAGAACATGTCCTAACATTGTTGCCTCATTTCGAGCAAATTACCTTCGAGCATTTCCCGCGAGAAGAGAATCAGCTAGCAGATGCTCTGGCAACAATGTCTTCTATGTTTAAACTCAACTGGGATAACGAGGCTCCCCAAATCACCATCGAGCGAATGGATGAACCTGCGCATTGTCATGAGATTAATACTGAAGAAGTAGTGGAACAACCCTGGTTTCACGAAATCAAAAGGTATCTCCAGACTAGAGAACATCCCGAAGGAGCTTCCGTAAATGACAAGAAGTTCCTAAGGAAATTTGCTGCCAAGTTCTTCCTGAGCAATGGCATCCTCTATAAGCTCAACCATGATTGTGTTTTACTCTGATGTGTTGACAAAGCTGAAGCGGAGTTAATCATGACAGAGATGCACAGCGGTACATTTGGCACCCATTTGAGCGGGCATACTATGGCTAAAAATATCCTAAGGGCAGGCTATTATTGGTCTACCATGGAAGCAGATTGCCATCAGCACTCCCGTACTTGCCACAAGTGTCAAGTCTATGCTGACAAGATTCATATTCCTCCGGTTCCTCTCAACGTGTTGACAGCTCCTTGGCCATTCGTAATGTGGGGCATTGACATGATTGGAGAGATCAAGCCCACGGCATCCAACGGACATCGCTTCATCCTGGTTGCCATTGACTACTTCACCAAATGGGTCGAAGCAGCTTCCTTCGCCTTTGTTACTAAAAATGTGGTTGCCCGCTTCATCAAGCAAAACCTCATATGCCGGTATGGTGTTCCAGACAGGATCATCACAGACAACGGTACAAATCTGAATAATACTATGATCACCGCATTATGCGAACAGTTCAAGATTTATCATCACAATTCATCTCCCTATCGGCCGAAGATGAACGGTGTTGTTGAAGCTGCGAACAAAAACATTAAGAAGATCATTCAGAAAATGACATTCACTTACAAGGACTGGCATAAGATGTTATCGTTTGCTCTGCATGGATACCGTACGACGGCACGTACTTCAACCGGGGCAACCCCTTTTTCTTTGGTATATGGCATGGAAGCTATCCTACCCATGGAAGTTCAGATTCCCTCTTTAAGGATTATGAAGGACTCTGGTTTGAGTGAAGATGATTGGATTCAGACCCGACTTGATCAACTCAATTTGATCGACGAGAAGCGACTCGCTGCTGTCTGCCATGGTCAAACGTATCAAAAGCGGATGATCAAGGCTTTCAACAAGAAAGTCAGACGTCAAGTATATCAAGTCGGGGATCTCGTAATCAAGCAGATTATCCTGCCGCAAAGTGATCCCAGGGGCAAATGGACTCCTACATACGAAGGACCATTTGTGATCAAGAGCATATTTTCTGGTGGTGCAATGATTCTGACCACCATGGACAGCAACGATTTTCCGCACCCTGCGAACGCAGACATAGTCAAAAGATACTACGCATAAAATAACCCGACAAGTCGAAAACCCGAAAGGGCGGCTTGGGCAAAAATGGGCATCCCGGTGGACCGAAAACCCGAAAGGGCGGTTCAGGCAAAAATTAGGGATAAAACAAAAAAATCTGCACACTCGGCAAGCTGAAAACCCGAAAGGGCAGCTTGGGCAAAAAGGGGTTTCCCGGTGGATCGAAAACCCGAAAGGGCGATTCAGGAAAAAGTTAGGGAATTAAAGCGTATGACTATGTCTCGTCGGATCACTTTAAGGATAATCTCTTCATCAACCAACTCCAAGCTTCTAATCAATCTAGTCATCAGCAGACGAAGCATTGAATGGACTGATGTTCAGAGTTGTGAAGGCTATAGCAGAATGGAATCCCATGGAATTGTTTCACATAGCCATCTTTCTTTTGTATAAATTTTTCAATTTTTACGACGGCATCCTCTTACTAGGATGACTGTCTCCTTTGTACAAATATATACATAGAAAGTTAATACAAATACTTTTCCAAATACAGAAATTTGTGTTGTCTTCCTTTTCTCTTTTCTTTTGCACTTATGTTTTATTTAAGAAACGTCCAATGTTTTGTTAAATAGGCATATGCATTTGAACATAATCATTTCCTTATGAATCAAGAAAGATGATTACTGATAGGTTAAAGGTACAAATAGATATCTTGATGCCCTTTCAGAAGGAATCCTCAGCAGAGTTAAACTCCAAATTCCCCAGCCAGAGGGCCTTCCAGAACTCGATTCCCCTCAGAGTTAAGTTTCAGAATCCCCAGGGGAGCCTTAAAAATCTGAAAATCCAATCCCCAGCGGAGCTAAGATTTCCTGCCATCAATCCCCAGCTGAACCAGGCTAGTGAAACTTCTCCCCACAGAGATACCTGCCACCAAACTGAAAATTCTCAGTCATACCTCTCCAGCATGAGTCTATCAGATTCTGAACTTCCCCAGTAGAGATCTTCAGGAATTCTCATTCCCCACAAAGCACCAAGGAATGCCAGTTCTCCAGCAGTGGCCCTAAGATCTCTCAACGATTGAAGATCTTGTATTCCCCAAGCAGGGTGAAGGCTCATTCTCAGTGCCTCACAGGATAATCAGATGTTCTCCAGTGAAGATCTCATCAAGACAAGAATCCCCAGAAGATTGGTATACAACCCAAGCCCCTGTTTCTCCAGCAGTAATCGGCAAGGATGTCTCGTCCTCAGCAATCAAAATTTTTGTCTTCCCCTGCAGCAGTCAAGATTCTCTATCTCCAGGATTCATCTATCCTCAGCAAGACAGCTCTTCGGCTTACATACGCATTCATTTACATTCATATCATAAACATTTATATAACATATTTTACATCATACATATCATGCAACATAACTTTGTGTTTTAGCTAACCTTTCACCCTTTTCAGGATAAAATTAAAAGGCTATCATTAACAATTATTCAGATACAGTATGGATACACCCCAGACACGGCGATCATTCTATTACTCATTCAGAATCTCAAGTCAGATACAGTATGGATACACTTCAGACACGACGGTTATTCTACTACTCATTCGGACTACGGCAATCAGATACAGACTAGATACGCTCCAAACACGGCAGCCATTCTATCTCTCATTCAGATTCATTTATCCACCTCAAGGTTCAATGCATTCCAAACACGGATACCATTCTGACCCTTACAACAGCAGCTTGATTCTCTCCAGTGCGTTCGCCACGGAAGTCATTCTGTCATTTATCCCAATCCTAGTTACAAGTTTCAGATACACTTCAAACACAGAAGTCATTCTATTACTCATACGGATCTCAATCCTAGTTACAGTTTCAAATACACTCCAAACACGGAAGTCATTCTGCTACTCATACAACTTTCAACTTCAGATACAGTCCGGATACGCTTCAAACATGGTTGCCATTCTGTCACTCATTCAGAATTTGTCCCCATCACGCATTTGCTCCATACAGATGTTTCTCTGTTACCCAGATACAATACAGATACACTCCAGACACGGCAGTCATTCTGATATTCGTTCTACATTCAAACACAGTTACAGCTCAGATACGCCCCAGACACGGAGGCCATTCTTCTGCTCATACAAACTCAGTCCTTAGATGCAGTTCAAATACATTCCAGACACGGATACCATTTTTATCCTCATTCTTCTGACCCGTCACACTACAGTTCAATAAACCTTCCAGATGGCATCTTTAAGCCCATCTCCGACAAGATTCTGTCACCCTTCAGATGGCATCTTTAAGCCCATCTCCAAATGGAATCTCTAAGCCCATTCCCATATCCGTTGTTCTGATAAGTGCAAATTTAAGGGCACTCTAGTGTCCAATCTCCTTTTACCTTCGAGACGCGAAAGGTAAACCTGCCAATCTAACTCTTCAGGTGCAAGAAGATTGAACATGGGCAACTGTTGTACCCCAAAATTTTCCCTCCCATTTCCTCAACATTTTCTCACCACAAGACCCTTGGAGCTCAAGATCAAGTTAGGGTTTGCTCTGCTCAAGACTCTTCCTTGCACTGTTGACCCAAATTAGGGTTTGTGTTTGCACAAAGATGTTTTGACCTAAAATGCCTAAAATGACTTTCATGCTTCATTTTTGACTCTCAAGTTTACCCATGCCAAGGTTCAAGCCTTGATTCCAATCTTTGCCCAGTCAATTGGACAGTTGACCTATAAATCAGCTGTATTGGGGAAAAAGTCAATTGTGGCCAATTGACAGTCAAACCTCATGATTTTTGACCCACATCAACATATTGAACTCATACAAACCATTTGGTCAAGTTTGGATCACAATTCCACAAGAAATTTGATCAGATCACCAAAAGGGCAAAATAGTCATTTTTAGGGTTTTGACTGCACAAAGGCAATTTTTGACTGTTTGACCTAACCAATGGTAAACCAAGCTCATATATGGACTCAAGGACCCAATGGAATTGTCTTTACATGTTCAACAAATTCAAAAGATCCCAAATGCACAAGATTGACAGATGAATTTCCCAGTCAATTGATCAATTTTTGACTGTATACTGAAAAGTCAAACTTTGACTTTTTGGTCAAAATCAAGTGTCAAGATTCATTTTTCATAAAAACATGTCAAATTGTGAAACTTGTTCACCAAGAAATCAAAAATCACAAATTAGGGTTTGAAATGAAGAATTTTCATAACTTAGAATTTTTCTAAGTTATGAAAATCCCTAATTTTTTCCTAACTTTGTCCCATTTTTTCATCAAGATGCATTTGGATTCAAACAAAAGTCAAAACATGAAAGTTGTAGTCCATTGCAAAATCTACAACTTTGATTCACAAAGTTTCCTCAAAAGAAGCTTGTAGCTCAAGTTATGATTTTTGGAACAAGGGTGCAAAACATTCTTAACTTAGAGAAATTTTGACCTATTTTAGGCAGGATTTTTGCCTAACTTCATGGCTACTTTTCACATGCTTCCACTTGGAATTTCAATTTGCATTACAAAGATGGATTGTAGTACACATTCCAAGCTTTCCAAAATGTCCAAGAACTCATCAAACAACCTTATGGTTAGGGAGAATCGAATTTGGCAATATGGGAAAAACTCACTTTGTTCATGACCAATTTACATGTCCATAACTTTGCATTTTTGAACTCAGCATGCTCTAAGCTAGATTACAGGTCTTTTATCCCATCCACACTCATAAATTTAATTCCAATACTTCATGTTTAAGTCTTATCTTATGTGTTTAAGCATTGCATACAAGATTAAGCCTTAATAAGAAAAAGCATATTATCCATTTTTGTAAAGTGTTACTTTATGTCAACTTTGCAATCTATGAGGTACAATGCAGATCTTTGAGGCACAAAGGCATAGACATATCCCACTAATCAAGACTCAAATGTGCAGCATAGATAGAGGCATTGTACTGGCCTAGAAACCAAGTTGGCATTTTCTTGCTTAAGTGTGAAGTAACTTGACATAACTTAAACCAACTCTCATTTCAGCAAGCACAAGCTTAAGCAAAGTTGTTGTACACCTTCCAAACATCAAACCTAAGCTAGAGCACGAGCCAAGTACTTTCCAAACATCATCAAACCTCAAAACACCCTCCCACTGCAGAAAACAGAGTAACCTCTACAGTTGGACTTCCATAAGCCAATCCATTCGTGCATTCTTGCTAAATCCAGTTCATACACATTCCATACCATATATGCAAACTGTCCCAAGCCTTGGAAGCAGACTGTAACACCTCTAACCAACTTCACCATTTTCACATTTTATGTTTTGCAGGTGGATTGCTATAGCTTGATTCACTTGGTTTTAAAGCAAACTAAAGGTTGGAGAAGCATCCCTGACCTTTAAGCAAGCTGTGATCGGTGGAAATGAGAACTGACTGTTTTTAGCTGGTTCGCGAAATGTCGCGGAAGCAAGAGTCGCCACCGTCTTTTATTTTCTCTAATATGGATAGGACAAAAGCACAGCAAAATTCCTTATGAGAACGTTTCTCGGTTCGGGAGGTAGATTTATAGAAAGGGAAGGTGTTAGCACCCTTTCTATCCATGGTTATCCATGGGCTCTTAGATACTTGCTCTTATGTTTTCAAAATGTTTGCTTTTCAAAATGTGAGTGGGTTTGAAAAAGTTTCTTTGAAAGATTTCTGAATAACTCTTGTATCTGTCCTCAAGAGTGTTTAAAAAATTTGTTTTGAAAGCTTTTGAAAGTATCTGTGTGAAAAGGTTTTTTTTTGTTTGTTTTTGAAGGGAGCAAGTATCCATGAGTCATCTACCTACCCTAAGGAATTAAGCTGTGTAAAAGTCCTTAAGGTAGTGCCATCCCACCATTGAGAGGTAGGTAGCACCACCGTGGGAGGTGTTCGGGTCAATTCGATTTTAGGGACAGTGTGGTCACGGAAGCAACAGTTAGGACACCTTAGAAGTAACTCTAATGTCCTAGATCCTTTTTAATCCGAGGCAACCGTTCCGAGGAAACTGTTTCGAGGCAACTGGATCATGGACATAAGAGCGACCGCTAAAACGTCCTATACTTGACGACCACGTTTCGAAGGCAACGAGTGAGGCGTACCCTAGAAGTGGTGTGTGTATTGTGTGTTGTTTTCATGTTAACAGTTAGCTTTGATCATGGCATTGTGAGCTACACGTTGTTTTTAATTACCATACATTCTTTCATGCGAGTTTAGCAGTTAGGAGTGCGGAAAATTAAAAGACGGAAAGATAAAAGCTACGCTATTACAAGGCGCGGGTCTATACATCGCCAAAATACAAAGACCCGTTTTTGATAAAGATGTGGAAAGTAAAAAATACCTAATTACTATTACATCCTTGAACAGTTACATAATAATCAATAAGAAAAGTAATGCGCGAAAAGAATTAAAGTCAGGAACGTCCGAGGGTTTTGGACCCTTTACTTGAAATTAAATGAAATTAAAACCTAATTAATTATTTAAAGGAAAGAAAGTGTTTTTATGTTTTTGGTATTTAATGAAAATAAAGAAAAAAGGAATTAAAATTAAAGTTAGTGAAACCTTAGTTCTAAATTATTTTAATTATTAATAAAACGTCAAAGTTGACCTAATTTAGACTAATTAATTAATTTACATGTTTATTTACAAAAATAATAATAATTAATAATGATGATTAATAATTAATTTAAGAAAAAGATAAAAATGTCAAAAACCTAATTCTATGTATTTTTTATTTTATTAAGAAAAAGATTGAATTTTAAACCTAAATTAACCTAGATTAATTATTAGAGTTTATTTACAAAAATAAATTAGTGAGGAAATTAATAAATAAAATATATTTTGTATTTGATTTTCTGTTTTTATTATGAAAAGTTGATTAAAATAAAAAAAACAATTAAAACAATTAAAAAGAATTAGAAGAGAAAAGAAACTAAAATTATACAAACCAAGGGGGGGTGTCTGGCCCATGTGGAGGTTTGTTTGAGTTTTCTGGCCCATTAAGACAAGGCCTCGTTGACTTTCAAGAATCATACACATGCTGTCTGACTGGGGTACACCCTGGATTTCATTCTGTGGCCATTGGATGGGTGATCAAGGCCACTTGGCAAGCCTACGCGTGAGGATGCATGATGGACCTTTGGGTGAAAGCTGCATTGGAATGGGTTAAGACAAAAATTATGAATTATGTGGGGGGACCTGGGAATCGAACCCAGGTCCCTATACCTTCCAGCCACGTTCCCAACCAACTGAGCCACCAAGCGCGTTTGTGAACAATATAATAAGGAATTATAATATACGTAAAGTGCCAAATATGTTGAGATATGAAAAAAGCGCGCTAAAGTTTGAATGTTCCAATAGCGCTTGGACAACTCATCCTTCTTCTTCGTTCTTCCTGCAAATACAAACAAGATAGCGGGGGTTTTAAACCCCCACTAAGTGAAAGTCCTAAAAATAGCGAATAGAAGAGGAATCAATATAAAAAGGGTGTGATAGGCTGGTTGAATTCGTCTGGCCTTGACGAATTCAACCATGGTCATGACACGTTCCAATTTTTCCTGATACCTAAAGCCCTAATTTGGAGCTTCAGAAACCCTAAATATCGTTCATGGTGGATTTGGATTCAGGCAGTGTTAGTTCAATTAGCTTATACCAATCGCTTCAGAAGGTACCTATTAGCATAAATCAAACAAGAAAACGGATTAAAAGCACATGAATCATGTTATGCAAGTTTGAAAAATAAGGCAAACCGTGTGGCCTATGTTCTTTGATTCTTCGCGTGTTAGGATTGATTCTTGATTGCAAACGCTTCCTGGAGACTTAGGCAACATATTGGAATCCTTTTTAGGCGTGGAAAGGCACTGCCAGTATGAAATCAGTTTCAAGTTTTTTATTGAAATTTTGCAAAGTGATTATGGAGTTTTCAGCAGCTTTCCCGTGTCTCCTGGAATAGGGTTAGCTCTTGCATATGTATATGATCAGAATTAGGTCAAAACCTTGGCCCAAAAGTCCATGAATTAATGACTTGAATATTTGATTTTCAATTATGTGATTTTCAATCTTTTTCCATGAAAACCTTGCCAATTATGGAAGATCTTGTCCCCTTGGATGATGCACGAAATCTTTAGCATATATGGAGTGTATTTGCTGCATAAAAAGATTTGACAACCATTCTTTGATATTTTTCTACGATTAAAACCAATTAAATGAATTAATAATAATAAAAATTCAATTAATTAATTAAAAATAAGAAAATAAATCATTTTGAGCTCAATGGGTCGTGCATAGGCTTTGGGTAATGATTAAAGAAAGAATTTGAGGCCGATTAGCAAATTTGAAGCTTTTTTAGGCAAAGTTGACTTTTGAAAGTTCCCAAAAATTTCCCAACTTCTCCAATGCATATCTTGCTCAATTTTGAAGCTATGAACATGTTCTTGGACATTTTGGAAAGGTCTTGAAGTCCTCTAACCAATTCCTTTGGTCCCATGTCATTTTGATTTACCAATCTCAAGTTATGGTCTTTGACTTAAAGTGCCTTTTTGTTGACTTTTGAAAATGACCTATAATGTTGAAATTGATAACTTTTTGTGAGAGCATCTCTTGGACTTGGAGTGTGAATATGATTTGTAGGAAATGTCATCCCCTTCAAAATGAGCTTTGGATGGGATTTTTCTGATAAACCATGAAAAAGTTATGCTTTGGTCAATTTGCAGTTGACTTTTCAGCTGTCCAAAAATAGAAACTTTTGCATCTTGAGACTTTTTGAGCCATGCTTGTGGAATCATGATCAAGAATTGATCAAATGATGATTGTGGCTTCAAAATAAGATGTTGACCAAAAAATTTGACTTTTGACTGTCAAATGACCATTTTGCCCCTGCAGTTGATTGTGGAGCAATTAGGGTTTTTGACTGTGCAATTTGATGTTGTGAGTCTTGAAACTTGACATATGGATGCTTGACAATGTATATAGGCATATGGGACTTGATTGGACCCTTGAAAACCTCAATTTCTTTGCAAGAACCAAAACCCTAATTTTGACTGTGTTAGGAGGCAATTGGGCTGTGCAACCTTTGAGAGATTTTGAACCTTGATCTTGCCAAATCTTGAAGAATATGGGAGGGCAAATTTTGGGGTACAACAGTTTCCCCTGTTCAATCTTCTTAGACTTGAGGATGTAGATTGGCTGGCGTGCCTTTCGTAATCCGAAGGTGGAAGATGATTGAACACTAGAGTGCCCAGAAATTTGCACTCGCATAGTAGAGTATCAGCAGTGTGATATAGGGAATGGGCTTACACATGCCATTTGGAGGATAATGGATGGGAGGATGGGCTTATAGATGCCATCTGGAGATGTGACAGAACCTTGTCGGGAATGGGCTTATAGATGCCATTTGGAGACTGTTGATATGTGGAGATGGGCTTATAGATGCCATCGGGAGGTTGTCGATCGCGTAAGAGATTCCTTAGCGAGAACTTGCGTACCTGAGAAAGAAAGATAATTACTTGGCCTGTTACAGGGGTTGATCTTCAAACTCTTTATGTGGATGTGCCCTGGCTGGATACTGGTATCGAATCTTCAATCTCTTCAGACGTACCCTGGCTGGCTACAGGAATCGAGTCCAGAAAATAGTCGTCAACAGATACACCCTAGCAGGATACAAGAATCGGATCTTCAAACTCTTCAGACGTGCCCTGGCTGGATACAGGAATCGAGTCTGGAGTATAGTCGTCAACAGATACACCCTGGCAAGATACAGGAATCGGATCTTCAAACTCTTCAGGCGTGCCCTGGCAGGATACAAGAATCGAGTCCGAAAAATAGTCGTCAACAGATACACCCTGGCAGGATACAGGAATCAGATCTTCAAACTCTTCAGACGTGCCCTGGCAGGATACAGGAATCGAGTCCGGAAAATAGTCGTCAACAGATACACCCTGGCAGGATACAGGAATCGGATCTTCAAACTCTTCAGACGTGCCCTGGCAGGATACAGGAATCGAGTCCGGAAAATAGTCATCAACAGATACACCCTGGCAGGATACAGGAATCGGATCTTCAAACTCTTCAGACGTGCCCTGGCAGGATACAGGAATCGAGTCCAGAAAATAGTCGTCAACAGATACACCCTGGCAGGGTACAGGAATCGGATCTTCAAACTCTTCAGACGTGCCCTGGAAGGATACAGGAATCAAGTCTGGAATTAGTCGTCAACAGATACACCCTGGCAAGATACAGGAATCGGATCTTCAAACTCTTCAGACGTGCCCTGGCAGGATACAGGAATCGAGTCTAGAATATAGTCATCAACAGATACACCCTGGTAGGATACAGGAATCGGATCTTCAAACTCTTCAGACGTGCCCTGGCAGGATACATGAATCGAGTCTGGAATTAGTCGTCAACAGATACACCCTGGCAAGATACAGGAATCAGATCTTCAAACTCTTCAGACGTGCCCTGGCAGGATACAGGAATCGAGTCTGGAATATAGTCGTCAAAAGATACACCCTGGCAAGATACAGGAATCGGATCTTCAAACTCTTCAGACGTGCCCTGGCAGGATACATGAATCAAGTTTGGAATTAGTCGTCAACAGATACACCCTGGCAAGATACAGGAATCGGATCTTCAAACTCTTCAGACGTGCCCTGGCAGGATACAGGAATCGAGTCTGGAATTAGTCGTCAACAGATACACCCTGGCAAGATACAGGAATCGGATCTTCAAACTCTTCAGACGTGCCCTGGCAGGATACAGGAATCGAGTCTGGAATATAGTCGTCAACAGATACACCCTGGAAGGATACAGGAATCGGATCTTCAAACTCTTCAGACGTGCCCTGGCAGGATACAGGAATCGAGTCTGGAATTAGTCGTCAACAGATACACTCTGACAAGATACAGGAATCGGATCTTCAAACTCTTCAGACGTGCCCTGGCAGGATACAGGAATCAAGTCTGGAATATAGTCGTCAACAGATACACCCTGGCAGGATACAGGAATCGGATCTTCAAACTCTTCAGACGTGCCCTAGCAGGATACAGGAATCGAGTCTGGAGTATAGTCGTCAATAGATACACCTTGGCAGGATACAAGAATCGGATCTTCAAACTCTTCAGACGTGCCCTGGCAGGATACAGGAATCGAGTCTGGAATTAGTCGTCAACAGATACACCCTGGCAAGATACAGGAATCGGATCTTCAAACTCTTCAGACGTGCCCTGGCAGGATACAGGAATCGAGTTTGGAATTAGTCGTCAACAGATACACCCTGGCAAGATACAGGAATCGGATCTTCAAACTCTTCAGACGTGCCCTGGCAGGATATAGGAATCGAGTCTGGAATATAGTCGTCAACAGATACACCCTGGCAGGATACAGGAATCGGATCTTCAAACTCTTCAGACGTGCCCTGGCAGGATACAGGAATCGAGTCTGGAATTAGTCGTCAACAGATACACCCTGGCAAGATACAGGAATCGGATCTTCAAACTCTTCAGACGTGCCCTGGCAGGATACAGGAATCGAGTCTGGAATATAGTCGTCAACAGATACACCCTGGCAGGATACAGGAATCGGATCTTCAAACTCTTCAGACGTGCCCTAGCAGGATACAGGAATCGAGTCTGGAGTATAATCGTCAACAGATACACCTTGGCAGGATACAGGAATCGGATCTTCAAACTCTTCAGACGTGCCCTGATAGGATACAGGAATCGAGTCTGGAATTAGTCGTCAACAGATACACCCTGGCATGATATAGGAATCGGATCTTCAAACTCTTCAGACGTGCCCTGGCAGGATACAGGAATCGAGTCTGGAATATAGTCGTCAACAGATACACCCTGGCAGGATACAGGAATCGGATCCTCAAACTCTTCAGACGTGCCCTGGCAGGATACAGGAATCGAGTCTGGAATACAGTCGTCAACAAATACACCCTGGCAGGATACAGGAATCGGATCTTCAAACTCTTTAGACGTGCCCTGGCAGGATACAGGAATCGAGTCTGGAATATAGTCGTCAACAGATACACCCTGGCAGGATACAGGAATCGGATCTTCAAACTCTTCAGACGTGCCCTGGCAGGATACAGGAATCGAGTCTGGAAATAGTCATCAACAGATACACCCTGGCAAGATACAGGAATCGGATCTGGAATGGCGACAGTTGATAGTAATCATCTTTGTACTGACCTTTGTCCTGAAAAGACAAAACGTTAGTTGTATGCGATGTCATGATGTATGAAATACGTGATATTCTCAAAATAAATGAGATTATATGTCCATGATGCGTATATGCATGCTATAATGTATGAAGATGTGATGGTTATGACTGTATTTCTGTCTGGGAAAGTAAGTCTTTCACGGGTGCCGGGAATTCAACTCCTGGGCTGATGTCGAGAGTAGAGTTCTTCGTTTCCGTTGGGGATGACGGTTGCGAGAATAAACCTGTAGGAGAAGATGACTCCGTTGAGGAATAAACTTGGCGAATAGATTACTCTGCGGGGAGTGAACTCTGTGGGGAAAGAGAGGTACTTTGCTGAGGTTAATGATAACTCCGCTGGGGATACCATTGTTGAGCTCTGTTGGAAGATTTGATGAACTCCGCTGGGGATAGGAAGATTTCACCGGGGACGATCTTTCCGTGGTAATTGGCTGAGGATAACCCAGTTATATCCTGGTGGAGAATAACCTTTGAATAAAGTCCGGGAAGACGCGTTCGTGCTCTACAGGGGACAAGCTTCCAGAATCTACTAGGGATAAGCTTCCTACTGGGGAGATGGATTCAACTCTTCTGGGGAGACCTTTGAGACTGTACTGGGGAGTGGCTCCACTGAAGTGTCTGTATTCCGCCGGGGAACAATCTTAGAATAAGACTGCTGGGGATGCTTGTTAGGAATATCTGTATACTCCGATGGGGAATATCGAGATTTTCTGGGGGTACCCAACTTCCATAAGGCTGACTGTAGGCTAACTCTGCTTGGGGAGAGTGTTGCTGACTTGCTGGAGATACTCTGCCTTGTATGGCTGATTAGGAGACCAACTCTGCTCAGGGAGTTTTGTTGAGTCCTGAGTTACTCGGCGGGGAGTGAAGGTATTTGGGTTACGTTCTTCATCCAAACCTACCTTAGTACCTTGGTGGACAGAGCAACCAGATTGCTTAGACAACTCATTATTGCCCCTGTTTCTGCGAGAGAAAAAAAAGACCTAGGAGGTGCTTGATAACTGCTGATTGATGAACCTTCTTCTGGTAGGCAAGTGACGAGATACTGGGACAGAGTCGTACGCTTTAATCCCTAACTTTTTCCTGGACCGCCTTTTCGGGTTTTCAGTCCACCGGGATACCCATTTTTGCCCAAGCCGCCTTTTCAGGTTTTCGACTTGCCGGGTGTACAATTTTTTCATTTCATCCCTTATTTTTGCCCGAACCCTTTTGGTTCGACAGGAAGCCCTTATTTTTGCCCAGGTGTGTCAACCTAGCGGGTCTTTGATTATGCGCAATATTTTTCCGACTATGTCCATGCTCTCAGAGTGTAGGGAATTGCCCCTGTTGTTGTGTTGCCATGTGACCAGAAGATGTCTGATCAGGCAAGATTCGTAGTTGGTCTTCCGGTCTAATGCCCCAAGCGACTCAGGCGGAGGTTTGCCCCTGGTTTATTTGGCATTTGAGAGATTCTCCGAATCTTGACTTGACTGCCCCAGATGATAGACCATGATCATGTCGTGCCCCTTGATTGGAGGTGTTTTTGTTCCTTAGACATTCGTCGTGCGAACTTCTATGTTGTTCAAACAAATAGTCATATGCAAGCAATGTTATGTTAAAAATGCAAAGCTTATGTCTGTCTTGAAGTTTTTGAAAATGCATTTTTTCATAAAAACAAGTGAAATTTTTTGGTAAACTGTGATGTCAACTCGTTATTTTACCGCAAGCCTTAAGGAGTCAGGATACCTTTGGTAACAATATGCTTTCGAACTAACCCATGCTTCAGCTAGGACTTTTAGGGGTTGTAGCATAGCCTGGTTCAAGGTTTAAGAAACAAAGGATAAAGGCTCAAAATTTATTTGTACCCACCCGTTCTTCGTGATGTTCTTCAAACCTAAACTCAGCTGATCGTGCGCTAGACCTTGTTCGAGTCTTTGTCCTAATATTCCCATGATGGTTCGGATGTTGACATTTTATTTTGAATAGGGAGTCATTCCTTTTTTGGTTGAGGGTTTGTAGGACCTCTTTGTTTTTTGATTTCGTTATCCCTATTTTTTGCATGAACTATTCTTTTGTGATTACAGTCAGCGGGATGCCCCAGTTTTGTAAGTCTCCTTCATAGGTTTTGACTTAATGGGCGTTTATTTTGAGGGATAATGACTGCCTGTCTTTATGATTATTCGGAACCGTTATTGTCTTTTTTTTGTTTTGTAAGGACCTCTTTGGTGCCATTTGTTATGCACTTGGATCAACTGAGAGAACTAACCTGCCCTAGGTTATGATTAAGGGTTTTAATTTCCGAAAAGAAAAAACTCCTACTTCTTTGGCTCAGAGGGGTTGACGAGGGATTATGTTCCTTATAACTCCACTGTTTAGGATTTGAAACAATGCATGTACTTCATCAGCGGGGTCTGTTCAAAAGCACACTGTAAAGATCGTGGTATCGTTTTCGTCATCCTCCCTCAAGAGGCCTAGAATTATTAACCGAGGTTTGATCATCACAAAAATATGAAAGCAATTTGCAATATAGTGAATACGAAATAATTACTTCAAAACAGACATGTGCAATGCATTAATAAAATAACAACGTTTGATATGAATAAAATGCTTGAACAATCAAAAGAAAATTACAACTCGAAAGATCCTAATGAACAAAAAAGTCTTCTCGTCTCAAGACTTGTCACTTCAAATGGTGAATCTTGTAGGGATGGTAGAAGAACTCAGCTTGACCCTCTTGGGTGAAATCCACTATTCCTTCATTAATCAGGTCCTGGACTTTATTCTTCAGAGCCCAGCAGTCGGCGGTGTCATGTCCAGGACTATCAGAGTGGTATGCACATCTCTTGTTGGGATGATAGTTAGGAGCAGAGATGTTGGGGTTCCGGGGAGGAGCCCTTAGTGTAATCAGCTTCAAACTCAATAGGTGTTGTAAAGCTTGAAACAGCGACACGTTGAGCTGGGTGAATTACCTCCTGGACCTGCTAGGCTTACTCTGATCAACTTGTTGCTCTGGGCGGGGTTATGGTTGGACCTGTGAAGTGGTAGCAATTTGGAGAGGTCTATTCTTCACCATGCCAGACTCTTGTCCTCTTGGAAGTTGATCAATGACCTGGTCCCTGACTTGGACTGGTTGCTTCATGTTGTATTTGTCTTGATGAAGTTGACTGATCATGGTCCTCAACTCTTCTTGCTCCCGAGCTAAGCCTTGGATGAGAGCCATTTTCCCCAGCATCTGGGTTCTCATTGTATCTACCTCAGCTTGCAAACGTTTCAGTCGTTCGTCCTTGTCATCTTCGGGACTTTTCTTGGCCAAATTCCCCATGAGGAGTGTCCTCAACTCTTCTTGCCCATTGGATAGGCTTAGGAAGATCTCCTTGAACTGAGTCTCTTGAGCATGAGGACCCTGGTTATCTTGTTGGGAAGCCATTGCTGAAATAAACAGCGAAGAAGGTAAGTGACCTGTAACAAGGATACCTGCAATGATGTGTATGTATGCATGCAATGTTTTCAAGGACCTCGCGGGGTAAACAAGAAAATTGTTAGAGTTTGCATTTTGTAGCTTGATGGAAGGCACTGCATATTGTTGAGAGTCCTTCTTCAAGAGTCAAGGCTCACCATATCGAGTGGGTTATAGCCCCTGACTCAAGTCATTAACCTTGGCTAGAGGAAAATAAATCCCCTTTACCCCTTGCTGGACATTTGATTCATCATGACCTGCATCACAAAACCCTTGAGGTCCTTGAAATGGATTAGTACTTATGTAGGATGCATGCAATGGTATGATGGTATGATGTTATGCTATGCATGGAGTGATGTAAGTAAACCCTGTTATGAGTCCAGGTTAAGGACTGTAAACAAACCCTGCAAGAAACTCATGTGTTAGATAACAAGCATGCAAGTAGTCAAGTTTGAAAGCACACAAGTCACACAAGACAGCCCTTAGAGTTTAGGCCAGCATGAAGTTTGGGGTACTACCCTCTTGAAGTTGGTGGGTTAAGACCTGTCCTATCAAAAGTAATCGGGTTCTAGAGGATCCCAATATCACTGACTACCCTCAATTGGTCATAACTCCAGCATCGCAATCTTTTCTTGCGGCCAGAACCATCTCGAGAGTTTAGCCTCAATGGGTGTAGCATACTCCTACTATTCTATGGCCAAGTTGGGTCAATTTAGGGTTCTAAGGTCGGTTGGTGCTTAATGACTCCTCAGAAGACCCATATTCTCCTCGTTGCAACACAAGAGATATCGGTACAGACCAAGGTGTCACACCAACATAGCCACTGCTTCACCCGTGTCGGTCTACGCCGGACAGGTCTCTCACAGCTTATGCTACCTAAAAGGGTATTCCCTCAGATCCGGGTTAGGATCTATGAAACTCTGATGCAAAGCCCACAAATATAAAAGCAATCAAGACATACAATTGAAAACATAAGAGTGGTCTAATCCTAAGGTACACCTCACTTATTGAGTAGTTCCCCAGCAGAGTCGCCAGTTCTGTGATCGGTGGAAATAGAACTGACTGTTTTTTAAGCTGGTTCACGAAATGTCGCGGAAGCAAGAGTCGCCACCGTCTTTTATTTTCTCCAACATGGATAGGACAAAAGCAAAGCAAAATTCCTTATGAGAACGTTTCTCGGTTCGGGAGGTAGATTTATAGAAAGGGAAGGTGTTAGCACCCTTTCTATCCATGGTTATCCATGGGCTCTTAGATACTTGCTCTTATGTTTTCAAAATGTGAGTGGGTTTGAAAAAAGTTTCTTTGAAAGATTTCTGAATAACTCTTGTATCTGTCCTCAAGAGTGTTTAAAAAAATTGTTTTGAAAGCTTTTGAAAGTGTCTGTGTGAAAAGGTTTTTTTTGTTTGTTTTTTAAGGGAGCAAGTATCCATGAGTCATCTACCTACCCTAAGGAATTAAACTGTGTAAAAGTCGTTAAGGTAGTGCCATCCCACCATTGAGAG
Source organism: Vicia faba (assembly GCA_948472305.1). Taxonomy (NCBI): domain Eukaryota; kingdom Viridiplantae; phylum Streptophyta; class Magnoliopsida; order Fabales; family Fabaceae; genus Vicia; species Vicia faba. The sequence goes on from OX451738.1 coordinate 1,484,429,324, forward strand.
GTAGGTAGCACCACCGTGGGAGGTGTTCGGGTCAATTCGATTTTAGGGACAGTGTGGTCACGGAAGCAACAGTTAGGACACCTTAGAAGTAACTCTAATGTCCTAGATCCTTTTTAATCCGAGGCAACCGTTCCGAGGCAACTATTTCGAGGCAACTGGATCATGGACATAAGAGCGACCGCTAAAACGTCCTATACTTGACGACCACGTTTCGAAGGCAACGAGTGAGGCGTACCCTAGAAGTGGTGTGTGTATTATGTGTTGTTTTCATGTTAACAGTTAGCTTTGATCATGGCATTATGAGCTACGCGTTGTTTTTAATTACCATACATTCTTTCATGCGAGTTTAGCAGTTAGGAGTGCGGAAAATTAAAAGACGGAAAGATAAAAGCTACGCTATTACAAGGCGCGGGTCTATACATCGCCAAAATACAAAGACCCGTTTTTGATAAAGATGTGGAAAGTAAAAAATACCTAATTACTATTACATCCTTGAACAGTTACATAATAATCAATAAGAAAAGTAATGCGCGAAAAGAATTAAAGTCAGGAACGTCCGAGGGTTTTGGACCCTTTACTTGAAATTAAATGAAATTAAAACCTAATTAATTATTTAAAGGAAAGAAAGTGTTTTTATGTTTTTGGTATTTAATGAAAATAAAGAAAAAAGGAATTAAAATTAAAGTTAGTGAAACCTTAGTTCTAAATTATTTTAATTATTAATAAAACGTCAAAGTTGACCTAATTTAGACTAATTAATTAATTTACATGTTTATTTACAAAAATAATAATAATTAATAATGATGATTAATAATTAATTTAAGAAAAAGATAAAAATGTCAAAAACCTAATTCTATGTATTTTTTATTTTATTAAGAAAAAGATTGAATTTTAAACCTAAATTAACCTAGATTAATTATTAGAGTTTATTTACAAAAATAAATTAGTGAGGAAATTAATAAATAAAAATATATTTTGTATTTGATTTTCTGTTTTTATTATGAAAAGTTGATTAAAATAAAAAAAAACAATTAAAACAATTAAAAAGAATTAGAAGAGAAAGAAACTAAAATTATACAAACCAAGGGGGGGTGTCTGGCCCATGTGGAGGTTTGTTTGAGTTTTCTGGCCCATTAAGACAAGGCCTCGTTGACTTTCAAGAATCATACACATGCTGTCTGACTGGGGTACACCCTGAATTTCATTCTGTGGCCATTGGATGGGTGATCAAGGCCACTTGGCAAGCCTACGCGTGAGGATGAATGATGGACCTTTGGGTGAAAGCTGCATTGGAATGGGTTAAGACAAAAATTATGAATTATGTGGGGGGACCTGGGAATCGAACCCAGGTCCCTATACCTGCCAGCCACGTTCCCAACCAACTGAGCCACCAAGCGCGTTTGTGAACAATATAATAAGGAATTATAATATACGTAAAGTGCCAAATATGTTGGGATATGAAAAAAAGCGCGCTAAAGTTTGAATGTTCTAATAGCGCTTGGACAGCTCATCCTTCTTCTTCGTCCTTCCTACAAATACAAACAAGATAGCGGGGGTTTTTAACCCCCACTAAGTGAAAGTCCTAAAAATAGCGAATAGAAGAGGAATCAATATAAAAAGGGCGCGATAGGCTGGTTGAATTCGTCTGGCCTTGACGAATTCAACCATGGTCATGACACGTTCCAATTTTTCCGGATGCCTAAAGCCCTAATTTGGAGCTTCAGAAACCCTAAATATCGTTCATGGTGGATTTGGATTCAGGCAGTGTTAGTTCAATTAGCTTATACCAATCGCTTCAGAAGGTACCTATTAGCATAAATCAAACAAGAAAACAGATTAAAAGCACATGAATCATGTTATGCAAGTTTGAAAAATAAGGCAAACCGTGTGGCCTATGTTCTTTGATTCTTCGCGTGTTAGGATTGATTCTTGATTGCAAACGCTTCCTGGAGACTTAGGCAACATATTGGAATCCTTTTTAGGCGTGGAAAGGCACTGCCAGTATGAAATCAGTTTCAAGTTTTTTATTGAAATTTTGCAAAGTGATTATGGAGTTTTCAGCAGCTTTCCCGTGTCTCCTGGAATAGGGTTAGCTCTTGCATATGTATATGATCAGAATTAGGTCAAAACCTTGGCCCAAAAGTCCATGAATTAATGACTTGAATATTTGATTTTCAATTATGTGATTTTCAATCTTTTTCCATGAAAACCTTGCCAATTATGGAAGATCTTGTCCCCTTGGATGATGCACGAAATCTTTAGCATATATGGAGTGTATTTGCTGCATAAAAAGATTTGACAACCATTCTTTGATATTTTTCTACGATTAAAACCAATTAAATGAATTAATAATAATAAAAATTCAATTAATTAATTAAAAATAAGAAAATAAATCATTTTGAGCTCAATGGGTCGTGCATAGGCTTTGGGTAATGATTAAAGAAAGAATTTGAGGCCCATTAGCAAATTTGAAGCTTTTTTAGGCAAAGTAGACTTTTGAAAGTTCCCAAAAATTTCCCAACTTCTCCAATGCATATCTTGCTCAATTTTGAAGCTATGAACATGTTCTTGGACATTTTGGAAAGGTCTTGAAGTCCTCTAACCAATGCCTTTGGTCCCATGTCATTTTGATTTACCAATCTCAAGTTATGGTCTTTGACTTAAAGTGCCTTTTTGTTGACTTTTGAAAATGACCTATAATGTTGAAATTGATAACTTTTTGTGAGAGCATCTCTTGGACTTGGAGTGTGAAGATGAGTTGTAGGAAATGTCATCCCCTTCAAAATGAGCTTTGGATGGGATTTTTATGATAAACCATGAAAAAGTTATGCTTTGGTCAATTTGCAGTTGACTTTTCAGCTGTCCAAAAATAGAAACTTTTGCATCTTGAGACTTTTTGAGCCATGCTTGTGGAATCATGATCAAGAATTGATCAAATGATGATTGTGGCTTCAAAATAAGATGTTGACCAAAAAATTTGACTTTTGACTGTCAAATGACCATTTTGCCCCTGCAGTTGACTGTGGAGCAATTAGGGTTTTTGACTGTGCAATTTGATGCTGTGAGTCTTGAAACTTGACATATGGATGCTTGACAATGTATATAGGCATATGGGACTCGATTGGACCCTTGAAAACCTCAATTTCTTTGCAAGAACCAAAACCCTAATTTTGACTGTGTTAGGAGGCAATTGGGCTGTGCAACCTTTGAGAGATTTTGAACCTTGATCTTGCCAAATCTTGAAGAATATGGGAGGGCAAATTTTGGGGTACAACACAAGTTGTACCAATACTCACTTTGCCTTGAAAGTGCCTCCATTGTCAGACACGATTCAAGCTGAACAGGTAAGTTCATGGACTTCTATCTCTCAATATAGGAAGAGTTAGCTCTAAGTTTGTGAATGAAAAATGTTCTACTCATGTCCCTTAAGCCATACATATCTTTACTTTCCATTTATATTGCATATGCTAAGAGTATTTTGAACCTGAACATTGACAAAAACTTAGGTTAAGAATTAGGGATGGAGAAATTCTCTCTCATTTTTTAGAGTTAGGTTAAGTTTTTTATATGTCTGGAATCGTGGCTTGATGCTTAACATTTTTCATGTTGTGAGTTTATGCTAAAAGTCCAAGGATCTTGAGATAGCAGAGACACGCGTTTTGTTCAAAGAAGCTGGAGGTTGAAGAAGACAGAGTCTTGGGCTGGGCCTGAGATTTGTTTTTTCTTTTCACACCACTATTTCACATTTGCACCTCCTTGGCCCATTGCATTTTATTTTCATTATTTTTGACTTTTGATTTTTGTTTCTGACTTATTTATTTTTGACAAAGCATAAAAAATATTAAAATTATTTTTCCCATTTTTTTTGCATTTATTTTGATATTTATTTGGCTTTATTTAGTTTTGTAAATAAATAAATAAGTATACTTTTATTTTAAAATACAAAATAATACAAACATATTTTATTTCTGATTTTTATTTTATATTATCTCTTGAAAACATTTTACATAAAATATACTCTTTTTTTTATAATATTAAATATTTTATTTTTTTGTATATATATAATATATATTTAATAAATAATGTAAAATACTTATATATTTATTAGTATATTTAGGGAAAATATGAAGAATTAATACATTTTATTTTTATTAATATTTTGACCTCAAAAATACTTTTTTTACAATATACATTCTTTTATTTATTTTTTGTACATAATTAATAAATATTACATATGTTAAATAATTAATACCTTTTATTCATAAAAATTAGGGTTTTACCCTAAATACATAAAAATACCAAAAATTAATTAATTTTATTTTTGTTTATTTGACACATAAAAATACCTTTTTCATACATATAAAAAACCATTTTTTGCATATTTATCTTATCTTATTTAATTATTGTATATTAAATAATTTGTATAATTCAATTTGGATGTAATAGTTTAGGTTTAATTTCTTGCTAAAATATTCCCATTTGAACATTTGTACCCCCCCCCCCCATCCCATATATTGTGTTGTAATAATTTAGGACCTTTTATTTTTCGCATTTAAAAGCTTTTTAATTATGCCATGTTAGAATTAGGGTTTTGTATGCAAAATTAACCAAAAAATAGTTTGACCTAATTTCAAGATAAACAAGCATGAAAATGGACAACACTAATCACACTTGCACCCCTAGGGTACTCCACTTGTTGCCTTCAAATAATGGGCCATGTTGCATGTTAGGTATCTTTGGCAAAAACAAAACAATCAAATGATCATAGTCCCTCGATGACGCTTTCGAAAGTTGCCTAAAAAATGATCAAGTCCCTTAAAGGAAAAATTGCCCAAAGATACTTGGCACTTTTGCAATCATGGTCTAAACGATGACCCGCGCCCGTCCCGTTAACATCCTAACACAAGATTGTCCACCAAATACAATGGTGGAACAAAATTGTTAAAAGGGTTAAAACATAGCAAAGATCTTTGAGAAATTTAGGGTAGATAGCTCTTGGTTACTTGCCAACTTGCAAAACAAAAACCCTTGCCTATTTTTCAAAACACACTCCACAACACTTTCAAAACAACTTTCAAAAACATTGAAAACTTTTCAAAAGACATACACCTTTGTATACATCCCAACATGGATCATTACAAAGGTTGCCACCACATTGGCCCCTTTTCAAGACATTTTCAAAACCCACACACCAAGCACCATTTCAAACAATTGAAAGCACCATTTCAAACAATTGAAAATCAAGGCAAGTTGATCTAAGCAAGTAACTAAGAGCCCATGGATAACCATGGATAGAAAGGGTGCTAATACCTTCCCTTTCTATAATCTACTCCCCGAACCCACGAAAACATCTCAAAGGTTTTTGTTGTGCTTTTTAACCTTTCCTTAGGATAAAATAAAAAGTCGGTGGCGACTCTTGCTCAACCGAAACATTTGCGAAAACAAACGCAAAACCCAAGTCAGTTCTCCCACCGTATCACAGTCACCAACAGAACTCAAGTCAGCAACATAACCAAAGTCACCGTCAGAACTAGAGTCACCATTTGTACCTGTAAGAATCAATCATCCCTCCCCACTCACGGGTAAAACTAGGTCAGGGTAAAGGTCAAAGGCCAAATTAGAGTACAAGAGCTCATTTGTTGGTATTATCATACGATAACACCTATCTGAAATTCCTATGAAGTCATGGGTCTCACAGTCGGACCTTTTACCTCATGGAACAACCCACCCACCAAGAAAACTATAATCCAACACAACAGATAACCAATATGGAAAGCAATAAAATGCAATGCAAATATATGCTCAGATAAACATGTATAAATGAATAAACTGAAATCATAGAAAATAAAAACCCAAAGAAAAGAAAACAAGATCTAGGATCGACTCCGAGATGGACCAACATTTGGTCAATCTGTCCCCAGTGAAGTCGCCAGCTGAAACAACTGGCCGAATCGTCATCTAATAATAAAATCAATAAAGTCGCCACCGAATGTCTTTTATCTCGCAGAAAGGGAAAGGTAAACATCGAGAAAACCTGGAGAGGGAGAAGTCACGGTCTTGCAACTGAGAGATCGGGTAAGGGAGTCTGTTACGCGAGGGGAAGGTATTAGCACCCCACACGCCCGTAGTACTCTACGGTATCCACTCTTGTTGTTCTAATCTAATGGGTGTGTAAAATCTATATCTAAGTTGTATAAGGAATGCATGCAAAAGAAAAGAGAAAATAATGTAGAGAAAATAAAGAGTCGTTCTCGGTTGGGCCCTACCCCAATGCCTATGTATCCCTTTTAAGGAATCAGAGCAGTCGTAGTTCGACTTCAAAAGTTTTTATTGGTTTTTATTTTTTAATGAACAATATTAATTTTGCCTTCTGCCGCAACTCGACCTTTGGAGATTTACGCATCAGCATAAAAGTGAATTAACATGTTCTTTCTGAAAAGTCTGAAAGAAAATCCCGAAGGCGCAAAAGAGTTTGCATTGGTTGATATTTTTTACCTTAAAAAGGATTTGAAAATTGTTAGATGTTTTACGCATTTGCTAAGAAAAAGAAAGTTTTTGCTTTAAATGCAAGGATGCAAAGGAAAAGAAAACATCTAAGGAAGACTAACCTAAATCTATCCCTAATGTTATCATACAATGATTGATCCTATAGTTGAGTTTTGAATGGAAATCTCTACCCTATGTTGACATGCTTGGATAACAATCCTAATGTCTATCTCAACTCATCATCTATAGATGAATCAAGAAATCCTAAAGGAGCGTAGCAAGGGTATATCATCTCAAAACATGCACACAAAGATGAAATCAAGCAAGCCAATAAGCTCAAGAAAACACACCTAGAGATATCCTATCTAGGTTAGCATGCCAAATAAAGTCTAACAAAAACTATCCTACGGGAACATGCAATAAGAGCGAAGTCGTGATCTCAATTTCTAAATTGAGTGACTCATCGATCAACAAGAAATAAAGGAAAGCGATAAAATCCTATAGGGAGCATGCACTGAGAGCGAAGTCATGATCTAAATATCTAAATTGAGTGACTCATCGATCAACAACCAAGGAAACAAACACAAGCACAACACATATATCAAATGAAGTGCGGAATGCCTGCTACAGGTATTTAAACAGCAACTTCGAACGCACGCTCTTTATTTCTTGCTTCCTACTTCACGTGATTTCTAGAAAGTAGTAAAGTGTGAAATGAGATAAACAAGAGAAAATACCAAATGAATATCAATCCATAGCAAAGCATATCAAAACAAAGAAACCCTACGATCTTCACGAAAGCTTCACCAAATCAGAGAAAAGAGTCAGAAATCAAATGCCTGGAATAAGTGTTGAAACATCAACGATGTGAAAATAAATCACAATCTAAATTTCAAGCACATCTGCATCTTGCACCCTAAACCTGCATAAGACTCAAATCTTGACAAGCAACAGTAAGTCACGAAATCTCAAGTAACAAAATGATTACTAAACATAAAAAATAATAGAAAATTCTGAGCAAAATTCTACAAAATAAATCCTAGAAAAGTATTATTATATTCTAAAAAACAAGTAACAATTTTTATTGTTTTTATTATTTTTGTTAACTAAATTTCAAGAGAATAAAAATATTAGAAAAATCTAAAAAAAAGTATACAATAGAGGGGCGAGGGATCAAAGTCAGGTGGGGTATTGCAGAAGCAAAAAGGCGCTGAGCCCAAGCAGTGGTCCAGCAGGCCATTTTTTGTGTAGATTAATCCACTTGTAACAAAGAATCCATAAACTTGTTGCCAAACATGATTCAACATGAGGCCAATTCAATCACCCATCCAAAGCTGATAGCTACGCTGACCACATTCAATATTTATTAGCAATTGAAAAACAATAATAATACACAAAGGAAAAGATGATAAAACGATGTGTTTTTCTTGAGAGGATAGGGTTCGCGGCCGTTAGACTTTGATAGAGGAACGAAGAGTACTTCATCTCCCTTTCGCTTCAACCTCGCCGGTGTTACAATAACCTTCAGTCCGCCTCTGGTGAAACTTCTCTTCTTCGTCAATTTGCAATCTCCGTATAACTCTTAACCTCAAACGCGCTTCATTTCTAGATCTTCTCCCTTTGTTCCAATATTTGTTTACTGATTCCCCGTATCAGTATCTTCGTGTGAATGCTTCTATCACGAACTTCAATTCATCCATCTCGCTCTCTCTTCCCGCTGGTCTCCAATTGATTCGCCTTCCTCTGACTTTGTCTAAGTCTCAGTTCGTCATCTACATCGGGGTCGCTTTAGTAGTGTTTCAAAGTAATGAAGATATCAAACAAAATTTCAAAACTCCTTCAAGGAAAGGTTCAGGTAGACGTTAAGATTTTGTCAATTCTACTATTTTCTTCTGTTTTTCTTGTGAGTTGCGATGTGTTTGAGGAATGTGCGACTCCGTTATGACGTCGTTGCAATCTTGTTGCAGATTTGCTGTGATGATGATGGTGACGTGAAGATGATGAAGGAGTTGTTGAAGTAGTGGATGAATATAGGTTGATGAAGATGGAAGAAGTTATTATTTCTGATTGCCAACAAAAGAGAATACAGAGGAATCATGAGAAATTTGTAGAGAGAATCAAAATGGAGCTTGTGCAGAGGGAGAATTCTCGTGGAGCTTTCTTTTTCCGTAGAATCGAGGAATGAGGATGAAGATGGAGGTGATATAAGCGGGAAGAATCTTTCTTGGTGATTATTCAGGGTGTTGAAGAATGGAGGCAGAGATTTGGAGACAGATCTCAGAGAGAGTTTTCTGTGATTTTTGTGATTCTTCCAAGAGATTGAAGAATGAATCACGCTGCAAGGTGATTACCCCTTTTATATTTCTGTTATCAGTAGAAGTTAGTTGCAACTTGATTCAATCTTGGTTGTCGATTCTGATTTTCAGTTAGAGAAATTAAATGGTCAGGATTGAGTTTGTGAAACTTGCTTTAGAAGCCTTGGATAAATTATTGAGCTGTCAAATAATTTTCTGCTATTTTTCTCTGATCTGAATTCTATTTTCTATTATAACTGAGCTAGCAATTCTGATTTACTGTTATTTTTAAATGACACTGACAATTATTTATGTCCAATCTGACTTTGAGCAATACTGCCCATGTGATTTAATTAATATGGCCCCCCTTGCACACAGTTTTCACCCTTTTCCTTTTATATTTTCCTATTTTTTCTGAAACTGTAATTTTCTTAAGATTTTTTTGTCTGCATTATTTTCTGGGATGGATTTTGTGAGCTGGAAACTTCTTGTTTTTTAACTGGTTGCTGATTTGATAAAAAAGAACGGTGATGATGATGTGGTAGCGATGAAAGATTCGTGAATCTTCCAGTCGATCAAGTCCTCTCCCAGTAATATCTTTCTGATTATGACTTTTCGAAAGCTTCTTTTCCTCTTCTTCTCTTTGGTTTCGATTTCTGAAGGGTTTTTGAGAGAGGGAAAATGATGATACAAAATTAGGGCCAGGATTTGTTGTTGCCGCTGCACAGCTTATCAAATTTGTGACAACAAGCCTTTGTGAATGCTTTCGTATTGGGCTTCTTGACTTTCTATTTATTTATACTTTCTGAAATGCTTTGTTGCCTGCTATTTTTTAAAATGTGCACTTTTGTTTGCTTGTTGGCTTGAACTTTTATTTCACAGACCCCTTGACTCTCTGATAACAGGTCCTTAGGAATTCTTGTTTTGGGCTAAAGCTTGTGATTATTGTTATTTGTTGGTGAATCTGTTTGATGCACTAATTTACTTGCTTGTTGGGCTTTCATAACTCGGATATGTTAATTTCTTGAGATGTGAACTTTGTCCATTTGGTTGTTGGGTTAGAACTCATGATTATGTACTTGCTGCCTTGTTGAATTTCTTTTGTGAACCAAAATTGTTTTTGTGATTTGCAATAGAATTGGGGCCTATGATTAAATCTGATTTTGTATGAGGCTTCTTGGGTTTGCCACATGATAAAATTCCCTAAACAAACTGATTCCTCGCACGAACCCTAATGATGAAGTTACGAAAACTTACTTGAAATCTTTGTTCATGTTCAATTATTATGCTTATGTTTGTTTATAGCTAACCATTCTCTTATTCTTGTTTCATGAACACAAATGATGGAGAAGCTTGAGAAAACAATGAGGAATGCTTAAAGAAGAAGAAGAAGTCTTTGAGGAATTCGAAGAAGGGAGGATTTGAATCTTTGGCAAATATAAATTTCATGTAATAATTTAGAATGAGTTTAAAAACTCCCTTTGATTGTTGATGTATTAAAATTGAAATCCGCCTCAATGGAAATCTTGCAAGCTTATAAAATTTATGATAGAATTTGTAAAGCAAACTTTTTGTCAAAGTGTTTGTAAAACAAACTAAATCTTGAATGGAATTGAGTGATGATAAATTGGTTGAAAAACTTGAGTCAAACCTTGAACTTTGAATGATACTCTTGAATCCAATTTGGACAATGAATGATATGGTTGAATAAGATTTGTGTTAAAACCTTTTTTAATCCCAAATTCAAAGAACTTTAAAAAGTAATTGAAACCATGAATAAACTTTGCAACTTTTCATGGTGCCTTAATGAAATAGTTTGACAAAAACCCTTAGGTTTTAAGTATCTTTCAAGAAATCCACACGACCTTTATAGTCTTGCAAACATTTAAATTCTTCAATTCAGTTGAAATATTCCAAGTTCAAAATAATAGTGAACCTAAGTTCAATTCAATTCTCGAGTTCGAAATTCAATCTCAGATTCAAAACAACAAGCCTCAAATAAATGAAGGAAACATAATATGTCCTGATCACAACCTCATCCTTCTTACCAAAATATACCTCAAACAATAAGATTTCTTGCATTTGTGATTATTGAATTATTAAGATAAATCTCTATGCCCTTTTGTCTTGATGAAATCCTCTTGTCTAGGTTAACTTCAGATGATGCCCTAATCTTACGAGGAATATAAGGAAATAAACCTTGTTGTACCCCAAAATTTGCCCTCCCATATCCTTCAAGATTTGCCAAGATCAAGCTTCAAAATCTCTCAAAGGTTGCACAGTCCAATTGCCTCCTAACACAGTCAAAATTAGGGTTTTGGTTATGGCAAAGAAATTGAAGTTTTCAAGGGTCCAATCAAGTCCCACATGCCCACATACATTGTCAAGCATCCATGTGTCAAGTTTCAAGACTCACAGCATCAAGTTGCACAATCAAAAACCCTAATTGCTCTGCAGTCAACTGCAGGGGCAAAATAGTCATTTGACAGTCAAAAGTAAAAAAATTTGGTCAACATCTTATTTTGAAGCCACAAACATCATTTGATCAATTCTTGATCATGATTTCTCAAAGCATGGCTCAAAAAGTCTCAAGATGCAAAAGTTTCTATTTTTGGACAGCTGAAAAGTCAACTGCAAATTGACCAGGGCATAACTTCCTCATGGTTTATTAGAAAAATTACATCCAAAGCTCATTTTGAATAGAATGACATTTCCTACAAGTCATCTTCACATTTCAAGTCCAAGAAATGCTCTCACAAAAAGTTATCAATTTCAACATTATAGGTCATTTTCAAAAGTCAACAAAAAGGCATTTTAAGTCAAAGACCATAACTTGAGATTGGTAAATCAAAATGACATGGGACCAAAGGCATTGGTTAGAGGACTTCAATACCTTTCTAAAATGTCAAAGAACATGATCATAGCTTCAAAATTGAGCAAGATATGCATTGGAGAAGTTGGGAAATTTTTAGGAATTTTGAAAAGTCAACTTTGCTTCAAAAGCTTCAAAAATGCTAATGGGCCTCAAATTCTTCCTTGAATCATTACCCAAAGGCTATGCACGACCCATTAAGCTCAAAGGGATTTATTTTCTTATTTTTAATTAATTAATTGAATTTTTATTATTATTAATTCATTTAATTAGATTTAAATATGAGAAAAATATCAAATCATGGTTTTAAATCTTTTTTGTGCAGCAAATATCTTCCACACATGCTAGAGATTTCGTGCATCATCTCAAGGGGACAATATCATCCATATTTGGCAAGAATTGCATGGAAAAAGATTGAAAAAGATATGAACAAAATCAAATTCTGAAATCATTAATTCAATGGATTATGGGCTTGGTTCTTGACCTAATTCCATTCAGATACAAAGGCATAACATAACCTAATTGATACAGACACGAAAAACTGCTCAGAAGCTGCATAACCAATTTGCAATTTTTGGCCAAAAAGCTTGAAACTGATTCCATACCTAGAGGATAATTCAAAGCTTCTAAAGGATTCCAACACATTGATGGACCATCCAAGAAGCTTTTGCAATCAAGAATCAATCAAAACGTGCCAAGAATCATAGAACACAGGTTATACGGTTTGCCAAAATTCCTTGAATTCCATATCACGATTCATGCACTTTTAGCCATCTTTCTTGATTGATTTATGCTAATATTAACATTCTGAAGCGATTGGTACAAGTTAATTATGATAATATTGCCTAAGTCGAAATCTACCATTGTTGAAACCTAGGGTTTCAGAAACTCCCAATTAGGGGTTTTCACATATGGCAAAATTAGACCTTCAAACCGGTGCAGACCAAATCGTGACAACAAGACGAATTCCATGAGGCAATCGCGCCCTTTTTATATTGAGGCATGTTCTAATCGCTATTTTTTCAGATTTCATTTAGTGGGGGTTTAAAACCCCCGCTACTTATTTTGTGTTTTGCAGAAAGAATGAAGAAGACGCTGAGGTGTCCAGATATGGTTGGGGCATTCAAAAAACCGGCGCGTTTTTCTTGTTGTATATCATTAATTTTTGTTTTGTATTATATTATTTGTGTTCCGTTACATTAACAAATGCGCGCATTAGCTCAGTTGGTGGGTGAGTTGTCCTACAGGTATTGGGACCTGGGTTCGATTCCCAGGTCCCCCCATTTAATCCATAATTTTTGTTGTAACACTTTCCTATGCAGCACATCCTCAAAGGTGCACCATACGCACTCACGTTCAGGCCTGCCACACACTCATGATGGTTAATCTGAAGGCCACAAAAGGAGTTCTACCATGTACCTCAGTCAATGGATATGCACACAAGCGTGGAAAGTCAACAAGGCTTAGTTCTGATGGGCCTGAATTGCTGCAAATACCTCCCTAATGGGCCTGATACCCCCTGTGTTTGTCCTCTATTTTTAATTTTCTTTTCTTTTAATTCTTTTATTGCAAAAAAAACATTTATTTAATTCACCTAAATTAATTTTCATAATAAAAAAATCAGGAACAAAAAATGTAATATATTTAATTAATTATTAATTCACCATTAATTTTTTTTGTAAATAAACTCTAACATTTAATTAGATTAATTTAGGTTTTAAAACTTTAATCCTTTCTTAAATAAATAAAATAGGTAGAAATTAGGGTTTTTGACATTTTCACCTTTTTCTTGATTAAATCATTTTTTTTTCATTATTCATTATTATTATTATTAATTGCTAAATATTTTTGTAAATAAACACGTAATTTAACTAATTAGTGTAAATTAGGTTAACTTGTATATTTTTCATTAATAATTAAAAATGATTTAGAACTATGGTTTCACTAACTTTAATTTTAATTTTCTTTATTTCTTAAATACAAAAAAACATAAAAACAATTTCTTTTCTTAATTAAATAATTAATTAGCTTTAATTTCAATTTAATTTCAAAAGGGTCAAAACCCTCGGACGTTCTATTTTTATTCTTTCGCACGTTATTCTTTTTTTCTCTTCGAATATTATGTAACTGCTCAAGGCTTGTAATAGTAATTAGGTCTTTTACTTTTCCGCATTTTTATCAAAACGGGTCTTTGTAATTTGGCGATGTATAGACCCGCGCCTTGTAATAGCGTAGGATTTTACTTTCCGCATTTAAATTTCAGCACTCTTAACTGCTAATCGCATGAAAGAATGTATGGCTAATTAAAAATAACTCGTAGCTCACAAATGCCATGATCAAAGATAAATATTGACATGAAAATAACACACAAATTCACACACCACTCTTAGGGTACGCCTCACCTGTTGCCTTGCCTTCGAAACGTGGTCGTCAAGCATAGGACGTTTTAGCGGTCCTTATGTCCATGATCCAGTTGCCTCGAAACGGTTACCTCGAATCAGTTGCCTCGAAATAGTTGCCTCGAAACGGTTGCCTCGGATTAAAAAAGGATCAAGGACATAAGGGTAGCTTCTAAGGTGTCCTACTGTTGCTTCGGTGACCACATTGTCCCTAAACTCGAATTGACCTGAACACCTCCAACGGTGGTGCTACCTACCTCTCAATGGTGGGATGGCACTACCTTAAGGACATTTACACAGCCTAATTCCTTAGGGTAGGTAGATGACTCGTAGATACTTGCTCTATTCAAAAACAAATCAAAACTCTTTTCACACCGACACTTTCAAAAAGCTTTCAAAACAATTTTTCAAACACTCTTGAGGACTGATACAAGAGTCATTCTGAAATCTTAAACGAAACTTTTTCAAACCCACTCACACTTTGAAAAGCAAACATTTTGAAAACATAAGAGCAAGTATCTAAGAGCCCATGGATAACCATGGATAGAAAGGGTGCTAACACCTTCCCTTTCTATAAATCTACCTCCCGAACCGAGAAACTATCTCATAAGGAATTTTGCTGTGCTTTTGTCCTGTCCATGTTAGAGAAAATAAAAGACGGTGGCGACTCTTGCTTCCGCGACATTTCGCAAACCAGCGTTAAACAATCAGTTCTAAATCCACCGATCACAGAACTGGCGACTCTGCTGGGGAATTTTTCTTAAAGTGAGGTGTACCTTAGGATAGCTCATACTTGTGTTTTCAATTGCTGTGTTTGTTTGCTTTATTATTGTGGGCTGCATCGGAGTTACATAGATCCTAACCCGGATTTGGGGATACCCTGTTAGGTAGCATAAGCTGTGAGGGACCTGTCCGGCGTAGACCGACACGGGTGAAGCAGTGGCTACGTTGGTGTGGCACCTTAATCTGTACCGATATCCCTTGTGTCGCAACGAGGAGAATATGGGTCTTCTGAGGAGTCATTAAGCACCAACCGACCTTAGAACCTTAAATGATCCAACTTGGCCAATAGAACAGTAGCAGTATGCTACGCCCATTGAGGCTAAACTCTCGTGATGGTTCTGGCTGCAAGAAAAGATTGCGATGCTGGAGTTATGACTGATTGAGGGTAGTCAGTGATATTGGGATCCTCTAGAACCCGGTTACTTCTGATAGGACAGGTCTTAACCAACAAACTGAAAGAGGGTAATACCTAGACCCCATGCTGGCCTAAACTCTAAGGGCTTGTCTTGTGTGACTTGTGTGCCTTATCATGTTTGCCTTTGTGACTATTTGTGGTGTGCTTTATCATAACATCATGCCATCATAAACATTGCATGCATCCTGCATAAGGACTGACCATTTCAAAGACAAGAGGGTTTCACCTTTGCTCTGTTTTGTAGGACATCATGATGCCTATGCGAAGGAACACTATCCGGTTCAATTTTGTTCACCCACCTGAGTTGCTTGAAGAGTTGGTTAGCATAATTCCAAATACTACTTCCTTCATCCAGAGGCATGGTTCTCTTCTCGGCTTAGTCACTGCAAAATGGGACCAACAACTGATAAGTATCCTGACACAGTTTTATGATCCCTTGTACAACTGCTTCACCTTTCAAGACTTCCAGCTGGTCCCTACCCTGGAAGAGTTCTCTGATTTGCTTGGTATCCCTATCTTGGATCAGACTCCCTACACTGGTTGGGAAAAGACTCTTAGGCTTAAGGAGATTGCTGCAGCCCTCCCTTTGACCCACAATGAGGTAATGGACAACTGGGTGACTAGAAGCAAAGTTAAGGGTTTCTTGGCCAAGTTTCTGATTGGTAAGGCTAACAGTTTCTGGAATGACTTGGACTTTAGGGCGTATGAAGACATTCTGGCTCTCTTAATCTATGGTCTAATTTTGTTTCCTAATCCTGATAACTTCATTAACGTCACTGCCATAAGGATCTTCATGTCTCGAAACCTTGTGCCCACTCTCTTGGGTGATATCCTGCAACAACTTTATGCTCGTACTGCCCGAAGACGAGGAACTTTATGGTGTTGCATTCCTTTGTTAGTGAGGTGGTTTATTTTGCACCTCCCTAAGTTCGTGCTAAAGAACAAAGAAGGAAGAGGTTGGGATCATAGGTTAATGTCTCTCACGGATAATGACATCATTTGGATTTTCAGGGGTTTGGATGAGGTAGTTGTTATTGATCGTTGTGGAGAATATCCTAATGTTCCTCTGATCGGTACCCAAGGAGGAATCTCTTATAATCCATGTCTAGCTCTCCGCCAGTTTGGAAGAGCCAGAAGAGCAGGGCCTCATGAGATGTTGGTGCCTCACATCAGTTTTGAGTTTCAGGTGGATAGTGACGAGCTGCGTCGTAGGTTCATCAAAGCTTGGGACAGAATTCACAAAGCTGACCCACAAGAGCTGGGACCAAAGACTTCTCTACCTATGGAAGCCTACTACAAATGGGTCTGCATCCGTGCTCAGAAGTTAGGTATGCCGTATGAAGCTGGAAGACCCATCATTCTTGAATATCCCGATAGAGATGGGGCTCCTCCAACTGTTCTCCCTCCTCAGATACCTACTAATATTGATACACTAAAAAGGTCTTGGGCGCAACTGCGAGAAGAACGGGATTCTTATCAGGAAAAATTCAACGAGCAGGAATTGAAGATCCAGAAGCTGACAAAGCAATTGGAGAATGAGCGGGCCTTGAATGATTACATCCGTACTGAGAAGAGGAGACCATGGGATCACTGATGAACTTTGGATATTCTTTTGCAATTTTACTTCCCTTTTCAGTATTTTCACTTTTATGTAACGCCTAAGGGCAATCTGTTGAACAATCTAAATTTCAAAGTTGAATCTAATGAAGTGTGTTCCTTTTTGTTTACAAAGTTGATTCCCGATTGTCTTTGAAAACATAAATCATACGCATTCCATTCATCATGTGCATCACAGGTACTCTTCTTTTCAGGTTGCTTAATATTCTTCGCTGTTTATTTCAGCATCATGAACCCTGAATCATCTACCGAGCAGTCCATCAAGGCCCTTCAGGCTCAGAACGCCCAATTCCAAGAGTTGATCATGAGTTTGGCCCAAGGACAGGAGGAATTGAAGGCTCTGTTGGTCAAGAAGAAAAAGAAGAGAACTGTATTATTCAACATTGGTCGGAGGTTTGGTAACACACTGCAGAATAAGGTTGATCAAGCTGGTTCTTCTGTAGGGAAAGGCAGTCCCCAGGGGGGAAGGGTTCCTAGTCCGGTGGTCTCTGACAACGAGACTGATTTTAATGAGGAGCAGTACCCTCCAGCTGAAGACAAGTACAAGCAGTTGGAAGATCGTCTGAATGCTATGGAAATTCAACAAGTGCCTGGTTTGGATTTCGGAGACTTGGGTCTATCTTCTGGTGTGGTAATCCCACACAAGTTCAAAGCACCATCTTTCGCAAAGTATGACGGGGCGTCCTGCCCTAAGCTACATCTCAGATTTTATGTGCGGAAGATTCAGCCGTACACTGTGGACAAGAACTTGTGGATCCACTTCTTCCAGGAGAGTCTTTCAGGGACTCATCTCGAATGGTTCTATCAGCTGGATGGAACCAAGGTTCGTAACTGGGAGGAGTTGGCTACTGCTTTTTACAAGCAGTATCAGTATAATGCCGACCTCGCTCCTACACGTACCCAACTCCAGGGTATGTCGCTAGGATCGAGAGAAGGTTTTAAAGAGTATGCACAGAAGTGGAGGGATCTGGCTGGCAGGGTGCAGCCACCATTAACCGACCGTGAGCTTGTAGACATGTTCTTGGGGACCCTATCCAGGCCGTTCTTCAATCATCTCATTGGCAATTCATCTGCAGGGTTCACAGATCTCATTCTGATTGAGGAAAGGATATAAGCTGGCATGAAATCCGGGAAGATTCCGAAAGGTGCGTCCTCAAGTTCTGAGAAGAAGCCTTTCAAAAAGGAAGCCAGTGTTGTGTATGGGCCTAGAAGGCAAAACAAACCGGAACGCCGCCAAGCTGTCAACGCGGTGGTAATTGCAAAGCCTATTGCTGCTCCTCGGCAACCTAACCAACCAAGGGGTGAGAGACCCAGAAGAGAATTCACTCGGCTTAGTATGACCTTGTCACAGATCTTGCCGCAACTTCTATCGACCAACTTGGTGACCGTCAGAGAGGCTCCGAAGGTGGTGAACACGACCTCTCCGAAGTATAATCCCAATGCCCGTTGCGCTTATCATTCTGATAGCCCGGGGCATTCTACTGATGATTGTTGGGCCCTAAGAAATAAGGTTCAGGACCTTATTGATGCGAAGGAAATACAATTTGAGGCGCCCGAAAGGCCAAATGTTGTGACGGCTCCTATGCCCCAGCATGGAGTAAATGTTGTTGATGAAGACTTGTATGCAGTTTCTGTGAATGATGTTGCTACCCCTTTGCTGACTGTTAAGAGGAACCTGTTGCTGGCCGGTTTATTTCCGGGTTGTAGCAAAGGTTGCCTGTTGTGTGCTGTTACCCCTACTGGTTGTCCGTTGCTGAAGTCAGGCATCCAAAGCCTGATGGATAGCAAGGAAATTTTGTTCAAGAAGACCGCTGTTCATTTTGTTCCTATTGAAGAAGTATCTGTTGTCACCATCTTCAACAATCCTACCAAGGCTCCCCCGAGGAAGCCAGTCAAAATCATGTCCGTTGCACCCATTATCATTACTGTTCCGGGGGGCCTCCCCTATGAATCTGACAAGGCTGTCCCATGGCATTATGGGGCAGATGTGTATGTACTTGGAGTAAAGCAGGAGTTCAACACCAGTACCGGTATCAGTAATATCACTGGTCCCGCCAAAGTAACTCGCAATGGTAGGCTCTTCTCGCCTGACATTGCGCCACCAGTTATCCGAAGACCTCTTATAATAACACATGCAAGTGCGCCTGTTTCCACTTCTGATCCAGTTTCTACCCCTGCTGCCGAGTCATCTGACACTCGGGGCAAAGGGATTGATGATGAGCCTGCCCGGATGGAGGCACCAAAGACTGTGAATGTTGAAGCCTCCCAGCAAGAGATGGAGGAAATCCTTAAGATCATTAAGAAGAGCGACTTCAACGTCGTTGAACAGCTGGGGCATACCCCCTCCAAGATCTCCATGCTATCATTGTTGCTATGCTCAGAGGCCCATGCCAAGGCTCTGATTTCATTTCTGAAGACGGCCCATGTGCCACAAGAGACATCTGAGGACCAATTTACTGACTGTGTGGCCAATCTGACCGCCGACAATGGTTTGGGTTTCTCGGATGCTGATCTTACCGCTAAGGGAAAGAACCACAATGATGCCCTGCATGTCTCCATAGAATGTAGGGGCACTACTCTCGCACACGTGTTGGTGGACACCGGTTCGTCACTGAATGTACTGCCCAAGAAGGCCTTAGACAGGCTGGATTGTGAGGGTCTGGAGTTGAAGCCTAGTAACATCATCGTCCGAGCCTTTGACGGGTCGAAGAGGATGGTACATGGTGAAGTAGATATCCCGATTCGTGTTGGTTCCCAAGTCTTTGATTCAACGTTCTATCTGATGGACATTCGTCCATCTTATTCCTGTTTGCTGGGTCGACCTTGGATTCACAAAGCTGGGGCTGTAACATCCACTCTACACCAGAAGCTCAAATACCCTGTCAGAGGGAAGATTGTTACAGTACAGGGGGAGGAAGAATACATGGTTAGTCATCTGAACTCGTTCCGGTATATTGAGATGGACGGGGAGTTTATTGAAACCCCCTTTCAACATTTTAAAGAGGTACCTCCAACTTTGGCGTCAGCAGAGACAGTGATTGAAGAAGACTTTCCTTTGAAGATGGCTTCCTTGAAGGATGCTCGGGCGGTAATTGAGAAAGGTGAATGTGCTAACTAGGGCAGGCTCCCTGATTTTACTCCTAAGACTGACAAATTTGGGTTGGGTTTTACTGCAGAGGCTCAGAGGGTTGTACGCAAAGTAAGGATCGGAAGACCTCCCGTGTTCATCACCAACCCGGGAGTGAATGCCATTGAAGGCGATGCGGAGGAATCAGAGTTTGATAGCTGGATCTATCCGACGACCAGCGGTGGACTGATCAATTGGACTGCAAAAGATCACATACCTGTTACTTTTGTTACGCAGTAATGAATTCCTTTGTTTTTTAATTTGTAATGAACAATAAATTTAAACTTTATGGCCCGGTGTCTTACCCGGGGCACCGTTGGCTTCATTTGTGAGGGCTTATTACTTGTCATCTCCATATATCATGAATAAAGACATTGGACATTTTTCGCATTTCAAATCTTGTGCTCCCTTTCTTTCTTTCTTTATATATTGCAAAACAGCTATATTTACACACACTCACTCATACAGGTTTCAATCCACTCTGGATCTCACTGGTAACGACTCTGCTACTGCCAGTTATGACTTCGAAAATCCGATCAACTTAGCCGAAGACGAAGGTGAAGATGATTGCGAAGTGCCTGGTGAGCTTGCAAGACTGTTGCTCCAGGAAGAGAGGGCTATTCAGCCACATGAAGAGCCAGTGGAAACGATAAATCTGGGTACTGAGACAGACAGAAAGGAAGTTAAGATTGGTGCCAATTTGGAGCTCAGCGTAAAACAACAGTTGATTCAGATGTTGCATGATTATGTGGAAATCTTCGCCTGGTCCTACGAAGACATGTCTGGGTTGGATACCGACATTGTGGTCCATCACTTGCCTACCAAGGAAGAATGCCCTCCGGTTAAGCAAAAAGTCCGCCGTATGCGTCCAGAGATGTCCGAGAAGATCAAAGCTGAGGTTATGAAACAGTTCGATGTCGGGTTTCTAGCAGTGACTTCTTACCCTCAGTGGGTTGCCAACGTGGTTCCGGTGCCAAAGAAGGATGGTAAGGTCAGAATGTGTGTCGATTACAGGGATCTGAACAGGGCCAGCCCCAAGGAAGACTTCCCTCTACCTCACATTGACGTTCTGGTCAACAATACTGCTCAGCACAAGGTGTTCTCCTTCATGGATGGTTTTTCAGGTTATAATCAGATCAAAATGGCTCCTGAAGACATGGAAAAGACTACCTTTGTTACTCAGTGGGGCACCTTCTGCTACAAGGTCATGCCATTCGGGTTGAAAAATGCTGGGGCAACCTACCAACGTGCCATGGTTGCTTTATTTCATGACATGATCCATCATGAGATTGAAGTGTATGTCGACGACATGATTGCAAGGTCCCAAACTGAGGAGGAACACCTTGACCATCTGCAAAAGCTGTTTGACCGTCTGAAATTATACAAGCTGAGGTTGAACCCAAACAAGTGCACCTTTGGGGTAAGATCCGGAAAGTTGCTAGGCTTCGTCGTAAGCGACAAAGGTATTCAAGTGGACCCTGCCAAGGTTAAAGCCATTTAAGAGATGCCAGTGCCCAAGACAAAGAAAGAAGTCAGAGGCTTTCTAGGACGTCTGAATTACATTGCTCGATTCATCTTGCATCTAACTGCTACCTGTGAACCAATCTTCAAGCTGCTGAAGAAAGATCAGGTAGTATGTTGGAATGATGAATGTCAGGACGCTTTTGACAGAATCAAAGAGTATCTCCAAGAACCACCCATTCTTATGCCACCGGTTGAAGGGAGACCTCTAATACTATACTTGACAGTACTTGACAGCTCAATGGGGTGTGTGCTGGGGCAGCATGACGAGTCTGGCGGAAAAGAGCACGCCATTTATTACCTTAGCAAAAAGTTTACCGACTGTGAGACCCGATATTCACTGCTCGAGAAAACTTGCTGCGCTTTGGTATGGGCTGCTCGCCGGCTGAGACAGTATATGCTGACTCACACTACTCTGTTGATTTCAAAGATGGATCCGATAAAGTACATATTCGAAAAGCCTGCTCTGTCTGGAAGAATAGCAAGATGGCAAATGATCTTGACAGAATACGACATCCAGTACACGACTCAGAAATCCATCAAAGGAAGTGTATTGGCAGACCACTTGGCACACCAGGCAGTAGACGACTATCAGTCAATGAACTTTGAATTTCCTGACGAGAGCATCATGATAGTGACTGATTGTGAAGTACCTGGACCGGATGAAGGACCTGAAGAAGGATCCCGATGGTCTATGCACTTTGACGGAGCCTCTAACTCTTTGGGTAACGGTATTGGCGCTGTGATCATATCCCCTCAAGGCACTCATACTCCACTCACTGCCCGACTATGTTTCAACTGCACCAACAACATGGCGGAGTATGAGGCATGCATCATGGGTCTTCAAGCTGCGATCGACTTAAGGATCAAGTTTCTGAGTGTCTTCGGAGATTCTGCTCTCGTGATCAATCAGATCAAAGGCGAGTGGGATACGAAACACCCAAATCTTATTCCTTACAAAGAGTGTGTGTTGACATTGATCCCCCATTTCACAGAGATAACTTTTGAACATTTCCCAAGAGAGGAGAATCAGTTGGCGGACGCGCTGGCTACGATGTCTTCCATGTTCAAAGTCAAGTGGGACAATGAGGCTCCCCAGATCATTATCTGGAAACTGGACGAACCTGCATACTGTTGTGATCTTGAGGCTGAGGTAGTAACTGAAAAACCCTGGTATCATGAGGTGAAAAGGTACTTAGAAGCTCAAGAATACCCTGAAGGTGCCTCCGTAAACGACAAGAAGTTTCTGAGAAGGATCGCAGCAAAGTTCTTCCTCAGCAACGGCATTTTATATAAGCGAAACCATGATTCGACCTTACTGCGTTATGTGGATAAGACTGAAGCAGAAAAGATCATGGCAGAGCTGCATGAAGGTACCTTCAGAACACATTCCAGTGGACACACCATGGCAAAGAAAATCTTTCGGGAAGGATATTTCTGGTCCACAATGGAAGCCGACTGTTACCAACATTCTCGGACATGTCATAAGTGCCCGATTTATGCAGATAAGGTGCACGTCCCCCCAGTCCCTCTGAATGTCTTGACTGCACCTTGGCCTTTTGCAATGTGGGGCATTGATATGATCGGCGAGATTAAACCTACGGCGTCCAACGGGCATCGCTTCATCCTTGTAGCAATTGATTACTTCACGAAGTGGGTTGAAGCAGCTTCCTACGCTACAGTAACCAAGAATGTTGTGGCACGGTTCATTCGGCATAATCTGATCTGTCGATACAACGTCCCAGAAAGGATCATTACGGACAATGGTACCAATCTTAACAACAAGATGATCATTGAGCTCTGCGAGCAATTCAAGATACAGCACCACAACTCTTCTCCCTATCGGCCGAAGATGAATGGAGTTGTAGAGGCAGCTAATAAGAATATCAAAAAGATTGTGCAGAAGATGACAGTGACCTATAAAGATTGGCACGAGATGTTACCGTTCGCTCTTCATGGGTACCGTACCTCAGCAAGGACGTCAACCGGGGCAACACCCTTTTCCTTGGTCTACGGCATGGAGGCAGTCTTGCCGATTGAAGTCCAGATACCCTCTCTCCGGATAATGAAGGATGCAGATCTGAGCAAAGATGACTAGATCCAGACTCGACTTGATCAGTTAAACCTAATTGACGAAAAAAGACTCGCTGCTATTTGTCATGGTCAAACGTATCAAAAACGAATGATCAGGGCTTTTAACAAGAAAGTCATACCACAAGAGTATCAAGTTGGGGACTTGGTAATCAAGCGCATCATCCTTCCTCAGAGTGATCCCAGAAGCAAATGGACCCCTACCTACGAAGGGCCATTTGTGGTTAAACATGTGTTCTCAGGAGGAGCCATGACCCTAACCACCATGGATGGTGACAACCTTCCTCACCCCACCAATGCAGACATAGTAAAAAGATACTACACATGATAAAAGACCCGCTAGGTTGACATACCTAGGCAAAAATTAGGGCTTCCCGACGAACCAAAAGGGTTCGGGCAAAATGAGGGATGAAATAAAAAAAATCTGTACACCCGGCAAGTCGAAAACCTGAAAAGGCGGCTTGGGCAAAAATGGGTATCCCGGTGGACGGAAAACCCGAAAGGGCGGTCCAGGCAAAAGTTAGGGATTAAAGCGTAATACTATGTCTCATTGGATCACCTTGCACCCAGAATCCGGTATCAACAATCAGGTTCAGACGGCATCGATCAATCAGCTTCATCGTCAACTGAGCAGCAAGGTGATGAGACGCTCGAAGATATAAAGGCGATAGCAGAGTGGGAACCCAGTGGGATTATTCTTTTCACATAGTTGTTTTGTTTTGCACAAATTGTATAAACTCTGTTGTTCGGCGGTGTTCTCTTACTAGGACGTCAGCCTCTTGTACATAAACGCCTATTTACAGGAAAATTCAAAAATCAATACAAATTCACTTTTCAGATAAATTGCCAATTATTTTCCTTTTTTCTGTTTTGTTTTGCGAAGAACGTCCAATGTTCAATTTTTGATATATGCATTTGACACTAATTGATAACTCATAAATATTGGCATGCGAAACGAAGGATTAATTACAAGTAACATCAGAAACAGGGGCAATAATGAGTTGTCTAAAGCAATCTAATTGTTATGTCCACCAAGGTACCAAGGTAAGTTCGGCTGAAGAACGTAACCAAGATATCTTAGTTCCCCAGAGAGTGAGCCAAGATTCGACAATTCTCTCCCAAGCAGTAGGGATTCCCATAAGCCCTACAAGGCACAATATCTACAACAAATCAGCAATACTCTCCCCGAGCAGAGTTGGTCTCCCATCAGCCCTGAAAAGGCACAGTATTTCCAGTAAGTCAGCCATACTCTCCTCAAGCAGAGTTAACATACTGCCAGCCTTAAGGAACTTGGATTATCCCCCAGCAGATCTCAACATTCCCCAGCAGTATACGAACATTCCTAACAAGCATCCCCAGCAGTCTTGATCTAAGATTGTTTCCCGGCGGTATACCAGACATTCAGTGGAGCCACTTCCCCAGTACATCTCAAAAATTTCCCCAGGAGAGTCCAGTCCAAAAGTTTCCCTAGGAAAGTGGAATCCATCTCCCCAGCAGGAAGCTTATCCCCAGTAGATTCTGGAAAGCTTGTCACCTGCAGAGCACGAACGCTCCCCGGGCTTTATTCAAAGGTTATTTCCCCACCAGGATATAACTGGGTTATCCTCAGCCAATTGCCACGGAAAGATTGTCCCCGGTGAAGCCTTCTTTTCCCCATTGGAGTTCATCAAAACTTCCAACAGAACAAATCAATGGTATCCCCAGCGGAGTTGTCATCAAACGCAGCAAAGTACCTCTCTTTCCCCACATAGCATTCCCCGCAGAGTATTCTATTCGCCAAGTTTATTCCCCAACGGAGTCACCTTCTCCTACCGGTATTCTTGCAACCATCATCCCCAGCGGAAATAAAGCTCTACCCTTCCACATCAGCCCAGGATTTGACTTCCCGGCATTCGTCAAGGATTTAGTTTCCTAGACAAAAACATAATTCATAAACATTTACATACATAATGCATGCATATACGCATCATGAACATACAATCTCATTTATTTCGAGAACATCACGCATGTCATACATCATGACATCCCATACAACTAACGTTTTGTCTTTTCAGGACAAAAGTCAATACAAAGATAATTGCTATCAACGGTCGTGATTCCAGATCTGATTCCTGTATTTTGCCAGGGTGTATCTGTTGACGACTTTATTCCAGACTTGATTCATGTATCCTGCCAGGGCATGTCTGAAGAGTTTGAAGATCTGATTCCTGTATCTTGCCAGGGTGTATCTGTTGATGACTAATTCCAGACTCGATTCTTGTATCCTGCCAGGGCACGTCTGAAGAGTTTGAAGATCCGATTCCTGTATCTTGCCAGGGTGTATCTGTTGACGACTAATTCCAGACTCGATTCCTGTATCCTGCCAGGGCACGTCTGAAAAGTTTGAAGATCCGATTCCTGTATCTTGCCAGGGTGTATCTGTTGACGACTAATTCTAGACTCGATTCGTGTATCTTTCCAGGGCACGTCTGAAGAGTTCGAAGATCCGATTCATGTATCTTGCCAGGGCACGTCTGAAGAGTTCGAAGATCTGATTCTTGTATCTTGCCAGGGTGTATCTGTTGACGACTAATTCCAGACTCGATTCCTGTATCTTGCCAGGGCACGTCTGAAGAGTTCGAAGATCCGATTCTTGTATCTTTCCAGGGTGTATCTGTTGACGACTATATTCCAGACTCGATTCCTGTATCATGCCCGGGCACGTCTGAAGAGTTTGAAGAACCGATTCCTGTATCTTGCCAGGGTGTATCTGTTGACGACTACATTACCAGACTCGATTCCTGTATCTTGCCAGGGCACGTCTGAAGAGTTTAAAGATTCGATTCCTGTATCCAGCCAGGGCACATCTACATAAAGCGTTTGAAGATCAACTCCTGTAACGGGCCAGGTAATTTTCTTTCTCAGGTACGCAAGTTCTCGCTAAGGAATCTCTTACGCGATCGACACCTAGATGGCATCTATAAGCCCATCACCACAACTACCATTACAGTCTCCAAATGGCATCCATAAGCCCATTCCCGACAAAGTTCTGTCACACTTCCAGATGGCATCTATAAGCCCATCCTCCTATCCATCATCTCTCCAAATGGCATCTGTAAGCCCATTCCCACCATCACACTGCTAACATGTGAGCGCAAATTTCTGGGCACTCTAGTGTTCAATCATCTTCCACCTTCGGATTACGAAAGGCACGCCAGCCAATCTACATCCTCAGGTCTAAGAAGATTGAACAGGGGCAACTGTTGTACCCCAAAATTTGCCCTCCCGTATCCTTCAAGATTTGCCAAGATCAAGCTTCAAAATCTCTCAAAGGTTGCACAGTCCAATTGCCTCCTAACACAGTCAAAATTAGGGTTTTGGTTCTGGCAAAGAAATTGAAGTTTTCAAGGGTCCAATCAAGTCCCACATGCCCACATACATTGTCAAGCATCCATGTGTCAAGTTTCAAGACTCACAACATCAAGTTGCACAGTCAAAAACCCTAATTGCTCTACAGTCAACTGCAGGGGCAAAATGGTCATTTGACAGTCAAAAGTCAAAAAAATTGGTCAATATCTTATTTTGAAGCCACAAACATCATTTGATCAATTCTTGATCATGATTTCTCAAAGCATGGCTCAAAAAGTCTCAAGATGCAAAAGTTTCTATTTTTGGACAGCTGAAAAGTCAACTGCAAATTGACCAGGGCATAACTTCCTCATGGTTTATTAGAAAAATTTCATCCAAATCTCATTTTGAAGAGAATGACATTTCCTACAACTCATCTTCACACTTCAAGTCCAAGAAATGCTCTCACAAAAAGTTATCAATTTCAACATTATAGGTCATTTTCAAAAGTCAACAAAAAGGCATTTTAAGTCAAAGACCATAACTTGAGATTGGTAAATCAAAATGACATGGGACCAAAGGCATTGGTTAGAGGACTTCAAGACCTTTCTAAAATGTCCAAGAACATGATCATAGCTTCAACATTGAGCAAGATATGCATTGTAGAAGTTGGGAAATTTTTAGGAATTTTGAAAAGTCAACTTTGCTTCAAAAGCTTCAAAAATGCTAATGGGCCTCAAATTCTTCCTTGAATCATTACCCAAAGGCTATGCACGACCCATTAAGCTCAAAGGGATTTATTTTCTTATTTTTAATTAATTAATTGAATTTTTATTATTATTAATTCATTTAATTAGATTTAAATATGAGAAAAATATCAAATCATGGTTTTAAATC
The DNA here is from genome assembly GCA_948472305.1 of Vicia faba. Taxonomy (NCBI): domain Eukaryota; kingdom Viridiplantae; phylum Streptophyta; class Magnoliopsida; order Fabales; family Fabaceae; genus Vicia; species Vicia faba. Next base: position 1,484,457,153 of record OX451738.1, read on the forward strand.
TTTTTTGTGCAGCAAATATCTTCCACACATGCTAGAGATTTCGTGCACCATCTCAAGGGGACAATATCATCCATATTTGGCAAGAATTGCATGGAAAAAGATTGAAAAAGATATGAACAAAATCAAATATTGAAAACATTAATTCAATGGATTATGGGCTTGGTTCTTGACCTAATTCCATTCAGATACAAAGGCATAACATAACCTAATTGATACAGACACGAAAAACTGCTCAGAAGCTGCATAACCAATTTTCAATTTTTGGCCAAAAAGCTTGAAACTGATTTCATACCTAGAGGATAATTCAAAGCTTCTAAAGGATTCCAACACATTGTTGGACCATCCAGGAAGCTTTTGCAATCAAGAATCAATCAAAACGTGCCAAGAATCATAGAACACAGGTTATACGGTTTGCCAAAATTCCTTGAATTCCATATCACGATTCATGCACTTTTAGCCATCTTTCTTGATTGATTTATGCTAATATTAACATTCTGAAGCGATTGGTACAAGTTAATTGTGATAATATTGCCTAAGTCGAAATCTACCATTGTTGAAACCTAGGGTTTCAGAAACTCCCAATTAGGGGTTTTCACATATGGCAAAATTAGACCTTCAAACCGGTGCAGACCAAATCGTGACAACAAGACGAATTCCATGAGGCAATCGCGCCCTTTTTATATTGAGGCATGTTCTAATCTCTATTTTTTCAGATTTCATTTAGTGGGGGTTTAAAACCCCCGCTACTTATTTTGTGTTTTGCAGAAAGAATGAAGAAGACGCTGAGGTGTCCATATATGGTTGGGGCATTCAAAAAACTGGCGTGTTTTTCTTGTTGTATATCATTAATTTTTGTTTTGTATTATATTATTTGTGTTTCATTACATTAACAAATGCGCGCATTAGCTCAGTTGGTGGGTGAGTTGTCCTACAGGTATTGGGACCTGGGTTCGATTCCCAGGTCCCCCCATTTAATCCATAATTTTTGTTGTAACACTTTCCTATGCAGCACATCCTCAAAGGTGCACCATACGCACTCACGTTCAGGCCTGCCACGCACTCATGATGGTCAATCTGAAGGCCACATAAGGAGTTCTACCATGTACCTCAGTCAATGGATATGCACACAAGCGTGGAAAGTCAACAAGGCTTAGTTCTGATGGGCCTGAATTGCTGCAAATACCTCCATAATGGGCCTGATACCCCCTGTGTTTGTCCTCTATTTTTAATTTTCTTTTCTTTTCTTTTAATTCTTTTATTGCAAAAAAAACATTTATTTAATTCACCTAAATTAATTTTCATAATAAAAAAATCAGGAACAAAAAATGTAATATATTTAATTAATTATTAATTCACCATTAATTTATTTTGTAAATAAACTCTAACATTTAATTAGATTAATTTAGGTTTTAAAACTTTAATCCTTTCTTAAATAAATAAAATATGTAGAAATTAGGGTTTTTGACATTTTCACCTTTTTCTTGATTAAATCATTTTTTTTCATTATTCATTATTATTATTATTAATTGCTAAATATTTTTGTAAATAAACACGTAATTTAACTAATTAGTGTAAATTAGGTTAACTTGTATATTTTTCATTAATAATTAAAAATGATTTAGAACTAGGGTTTCACTAACTTTAATTTTAATTTTCTTTATTTCTTAAATACAAAAAAACATAAAAACAATTTCTTTTCTTAATTAAATAATTAATTAGCTTTAATTTCAATTTAATTTCAAAAGGGTCAAAACCCTCGGACGTTTTATTTTTATTCTTTCGCTCGTTATTCTTTTTTTCTCTTCGAATATTATGTAACTGCTCAAGGCTTGTATTAGTAATTAGGTCTTTTACTTTTCCGCATTTTTATCAAAACGGGTCTTTGTAATTTGGCGATGTATAGACCCGCGCCTTGTAATAGCGTAGGATTTTACTTTCCGCATTTAAATTTCAGCACTCTTAACTGCTAATCGCATGAAAGAATGTATGGCTAATTAAAAATAACTCGTAGCTCACAAATGCCATGATCAAAGATAAATATTGACATGAAAATAACACACAAATTCACACACCACTCTTAGGGTACGCCTCACCTGTTGCCTTGCCTTCGAAACGTGGTCGTCAAGCATAGGACGTTTTAGCGGTCCTTATGTCCATGATCCAGTTGCCTCGAAACGGTTGTCTCGAATCAGTTGCCTCAAAATAGTTGCCTCGAAACGGTTGCCTCGAATTAAAAAAGGATCAAGGACATAAGGGTAGCTTCTAAGGTGTCCTACTGTTGCTTCGGTGACCACACTGTCCCTAAACTCGAATTGACCCGAACACCTCCAACGGTGGTGCTACCTACCTCTCAATGGTGGGATGGCACTACCTTAAGGACATTTACACAGCCTAATTCCTTAGGGTAGGTAGATGACTCGTAGATACTTGCTCTATTCAAAAACAAATCAAAACTCTTTTCACACCGACACTTTCAAAAAGCTTTCAAAACAATTTTTCAAACACTCTTGAGGACTGATACAAGAGTCATTCTGAAATCTTAAACGAAACTTTTTCAAACCCACTCACACTTTGAAAAGTAAACACTTTGAAAACATAAGAGCAAGTATCTAAGAGCCCATGGATAACCATGGATAGAAAGGGTGCTAACACCTTCCCTTTCTATAAATCCACCTCCCGAACCGAGAAACTATCTCATAAGGAATTTTGATGTGCTTTTGTCCTGTCCATGTTGGAGAAAATAAAAGACGGTGGCGACTCTTGCTTCCGCGACATTTCGCGAACCAGCGTTAAACAGTCAGTTCTAAATCCACCGATCACAAACCCTAATCTCGAGAGATACATAGAAGAATAATGATTTAAGAATCAACACTTGCAAATTCAATTCTTTGATGGCACAAAGAATCAAATGAGATTTCCTGAGGCTTTAAGGATCCTTGATAACCTGAATGATCAAAGTAACGAGGAGATGAGATCCATATTGGGCTGATTGGAAACACAACCAAAATCCATAGCTTGTAGAGAAATAAAAATCCTTGATCCCATCACAATACATGAATGAGATGCAATATGATGAAACATAAGCATGAATCAATAGGGTAAATTTTGGGGTGCAACATCTCTCTCCAGGGCAATCCTTCTTTGATACACATACTTTCACTTTTCAGCATTCCCAATAGAGTGAAGGGAGATGTTGTCAAGTGGGGCATCAGGAACCCTAACAGACAATTTCTTATTTGTAGACTTTTTGATACGAGAGATGTCCTGGACACCTTGCTCGACATCATGCTTAGAGTCAGTTTATTCAACTAGAACAACTTTCTTCTTACTCTTGGACCTTTTTACAATATCCTCATCATCATCAGTAGAAGTAACAGGTCTGGCTTTTCTCTTGCTAGAAGGAGGGACCACTATACTTCCTGCTTTTGGGGGTCCATACATGGTTTTCTTCTTGATAGTCTTGGGAGGGGGGTGGTGCTTGCATCTTTCACTCTCCTGGACTTTAGCCTTCTAGCAATACCAGGTACAACATTAGTGATTAACTCATCGTTAGAGAGCTCTTCAACATTGACAACATCCACAACATTGTAACATTCTCCATCCTTGGAGGTAGCAGCATTTTCTTCAACATTTTGATCAACATTTTCCTCAACCACATCTTTTAGGGCAGAGGTAGCAAGCTTCTCAATATTGCCATTTGTAGCATCATTCTTGGATGATTCAACAACATCATTTTTGGATGATTCAGCAACATCATTTTTGGATGATTCAGCAGTATCATTCTTATGATTACTTACTTTCTCAGCTGGAGGGGGTATGCGAGCAAGGGGAGTAGAAATCACAGGTACAAAAAATCCTTCATTTAAAACTCTGTCCACAAGCCTTCTGATGCTTCTATCAACATTGGCAATTTCTTCTTCAGTTTTATTGTCAGCAGCAGAAGAGGAGTTACCTTTATTATCTTTAGATTTCTTAGCTGGTGATGATCTAGGTTTCTTGACCTTTTTATCAATAGGAGGGATCTTTGATAGAGGGGTAACATTTAGTACTTTGTCAAGAGAAAGATTTTCATTTGCAGATTTTGAGGAAGATGATGTGTGATGTTGAGACATGTTTGAAAAAATTCTGGCAAGGAGATGAGGAATGACAAGGGTTCTTCTTCTGTTGAGGAGAATGAAAAGTTTGTGAAAGTAGAGAGAAGAGATGTAGTAGCGTGTGGGAAACAATTTTAGGCAGTCTTGTAATGATTGTTTTATAAAATTTATTTGTTGGAAACACCAACAATATAATATCACTTTAATGATATTCCCATACACTTTTAATTGCTACAAACCATCATATAAACATATCCCTAATTTTCCTCTTAAATTCTCAAATTGATTAGCATCCAAAGCCTTTGTGAAGCTGTCAGTCAATTGCAATTCAGTGGCTACATGTTCTAAGGCCACAATCTTTTCTTCAACAAGCTCTCTTATGAAGTGATGATGGATGTCAATATGCTTGGTCCTGCTATATTGAATAGGATTCTTTGAAATGTTTATGGCACTTAAATTGTCATAGAATAATGTCATGACATCTTGTTTGACATTGTATTCTGTTAACATTTGTTTCATCCAAACCAATTGAGAACAACTGCTTCCTGCAACAATGTACTCAGCCTCAGCAGTGGATAGAGACACACAATTTTGCTTCTTGCTGAACCAAGATATAAGGTTATTTCCCAGAAAGAAGCATCCTTCTGATGTACTTTTCTATCATCAACACTCCCTTCCCAATCAACATCACAAAAGCCAGTTAAGGCAAAATTTGATCCATGAGAGTACAATGTATTATAGTCACTTGTCCCATTCACATATTTGAGAATCCTCTTTACATGGTTGGCATGGCTAACTTTGGGATCAACCTGATATCTTGCACACACTCCTACAGCAAAGGCAATGTCTGGTCTGCTAGCTGTGAGATATAGAAGACTGCCTATCATGCTTCTGTAGAAACTTTGATCTACACTCACTCCTTTTTCATCTTTAGTCAACTTCATATGTGTGGGAGCAGTGGTTCTTTTGTGACTTGCATTCTCCATCCCAAACTTCTTTACTATATTCTTGGCATATTTGCTCTGAGATGAAAATATGGAGTCTTCCATTTGTTTAACTTGCAGACTAAGAAAATAGGTTAATTCACCAACTAGACTCATCTCAAATTCAGACTGCATCTGCTTGACAAAATGTTGAACCATCTCATTTGACATCCCACCAAATACAATATCATCAACATAGATTTGAGCAATCATAATCTTCCCTTCTTCTTCTTTTACAAAGAGAGTCTTATCTATGCCACCTTTCCTATATCCATTTTCCCTAAGGAATACTGTCAACCTCTCATACCAAGCTCTTGGAGCTTACTTCAATCCATACAGAGCTTTCTTCAGTTTATAGACATGTTTAGGAAAACTTGGATCAACAAATCCTTTTGGTTGTTTAACAAAAACTTCTTCATTCAGGTATCCATCCAGGAAGGCACTTTTTACATCCATTTGAAATAATTTAAATTTTAAAATGCATGCAACTCCTAACAGAAGTCTGATTGATTCATGTCTAGCCACATGATTAAAGGTTTCATCAAAGTTCACTCCTTAAATTTGAGTGTATCCTTGAGCAACTAACCTTGCCTTATTTCTAGTGACCACCCCTTTTTCATCAGATTTATTCTTGTATACCCATTTAGTGCCAATCACATTTGTCCCTTCAGGTCTTGGGACCGGATCCCAAACTTCATTCCTACTGAATTGTTCCAGCTCCTCTTGCATAATAATAATCCAGAACTCGCCTCTTTGACATTCTTAGGCTCAACTTTTGATACAAAGCAAGAGTTAGAAATACCTTCTCTTGATCTGGTATTAATTCCCATGTTTGGATCTCCTATGATGAGCTTCTTAGGATGATCTTTATGAGTTCTGATTGAAGGTCCTTTATTGAGCTGACTAGGTTGGGGATCTTCTTGAGGAGGATTAGAATCAGTACTTGTGTCATTTGATTTAGTTGGACTATCAGGCAAAGATGTTCCAACATCTTCTGAGATATCTTATTCAACATTCCATCCTCTATCATCAATAGTGACATTTATTGACTCCATCATTACTTTGGTTTTGGAGTTAAACACTCTGTATGCTCTGCAGTTTATAGAGTATCCCAGGAATATTCCTTCATCAGTCTTGGGATCCATCTTCCTTCTTTGTTCGCGATCAGCTAAGATGTAACATTTACTTCCAAAAATATGAAAGTATTTTACAGTTGGTTTTCTTCCCCTCCATATTTCATACAGAGTAGCTAAAGTGCCTTTCCTTAGAGTGACTCTATTATGAATATAGCATGCAGTATTCATAGCTTCAGCCCAGAAATGGTAGGGTAGCTTCTTAGCATGAATCATGGCTCTGGCAGATTCTTGGAGAGTCATATTCTTGTGTTCTACAATCCCATTCCGTTGAGGAGTAATGGGAGAAGAGAATTCATGGCTGATTCCTTCAGAGGAGCAAAACTAAACAAATTTGTTGTTCTCAAATTCTTTTCCATGATCACTCCTGATTCTTATGTTATGACTTTCCTTTTCCCTTTGAAGTTTTTGACAAAGATCTTTGAACACTTCAAAATTTTCTGATTTTTCTCTAATAAAGTTTATCCATGTGTATCTAGAAAAGTCATCTACAACAACAGAGGCATACTTCTTACCACCAAGACTTTCAACTTGCATAGGACCCATCAAGTCCATGTGAAGAAGTTACAATACTTTTGATGTAGTAAGATGTTCAATCTTCTGATGTGACATCTTAGTCTGTTTTCCAGTTTGACAGTCACCACATACCCTTCCTTCTTCTATCTTGAGCTTAGGAATCCCTCTCACTGATTCTTCAAATATAATTCTCTTCATACCTTTCGGATGCAAGTGTCCTAATTTTTGATGCCACAGTTTAATCTCATTCTCTTTGGCTGAAACACATGTTGAGGAGAGGTTTAACTCTTGAGGAACTCATAGATAACAATTGTCTTTATATTTGATTCCTTTCATGACAACTTCATTCTTTTCATTGCACACCAGACATTCTTCTTTGGATACGTTAACTTTGAATCTTTGATCACATAGTTGGCTTATACTTATCAGGTTAGTTGTTAACCCTTTTACAGGTAACACATTATCAAGTTTAGGAACTCCTGAACTGTCAAGCTTGCCAACACCTTTGATTTCTCCTTTTACTCCATCACCAAAAGTCACATAACTGGTGGAATGAGATTTGACATCCACCAACAGATTCTTGACACATGTCATGTGTCTAGAACAACCACTGTCAAAGTACCAGTCATCTTTGGTTGATACTCTGAGAGAGGTGTGAGCAATGAGACTTCTAACATTGGACTTGGGAACCCACCGTTTCTTCTTTTTGCTATTTTGGGGAATCTTATCATTTTTGGGAGGAGGAGAATTTTTAGGATACCCATACAACTTGTAACATAAGGGCCTTATATGTCAAAGCCTTCCATAGTGATGACATTTCCAGGGCTGGGGATTCTCTTTGATGTGATTAATCTTTTTCTTCCTATGATGTCCTTTCTTCGCATGATGCTTGCCCACATGTTGAGACATCTGATTCAACATCTTTGGTTTAGCCTTGGCATGTGTGGTAACAGATACAGGATGTTCGCTATGATGTTCATTCTTTATATGATGTATGCCAATATGTCCTTTCTTACCATGATGTTGACACATATGATTTGACATCTTTGGTATAGGCTTGGTATGAGTGGAAACAGATGAAGGCTCTTATGAGTTAGGTTCCTTTTTCTCATTGAAACCTAAACCACTCTTATCTCTTGTCACTTTTTCTGCTTGGAGAATTTCATCTAATGTGTAAGACCCATTATTTAGCATCTTGAGAGATTTTACCATTCTATCAAGATTTGAATTTAGAGAGGACACTTCACTTTCCAGATCATAAATAGTTTTAAGATGCTCTTCCCTTTCCTCCTTCAGCTGAGTTATAAGGGCTTTCTGTTTCTCCCCTTCAAGACATACTTATGCACTTCTGAGACATAATTCTTTGTATGAAGCAGCTAACTAATCAAAGGTTAGTTCCCCATCACTAGACTATTCATCAGATACATATTTGCCTGTCAATGCTTTCACATATTTGGCAAATTCTTCAAGATCACCCTCTGAGTCCTCTTCAGACCAAGTAACAGATAGATTCTTCTTCAGTTTCTTTAAATATATAGGACATTCAGCTCAAATGTGACCAAATCCTTCACATTTATGACATTGTATTCCCTTCCCTTGAGAATTTTTTTCTTCATCCCTTTTTCTTCCCATGTCAAATGAGATGTTCTTGACATTTGACCTTTGGTTCCTGTCCATTATTTTTATCACTTTATTAAATTGTCTTCCAAGCATAGCTAAGGCATTTGATATTCCACCATCTGAATCCAGATCACAGTCCTCTTCTTTGTCTTCAGTATTGGATACAAAGGCTATGCTTTTGTTTTTCTTCTCAGATCTTTCATTTATGCTCAATTCAAATGTTAGAAGGGATCCAACAAGTTCATCCACTTTCATTTTGTCAATATCTTGGGCTTCTTCTATAGCAGCTACCTTCATATCAAATATCTTGGGAAGAGACCTGAGCATCTTTCTCACCAATTTTTCTTCAGGTATTTTCTCTCCTAAAGCACTTGAGGCATTAGCAATTTCAAGGATGTTCATATGGAAGTCATTTATACTTTCATCATCTTTCATCCTTAAGTTCTCAATTTTCGTGGTGAGTAGCTGTAGTCTTGACATCTTAACTTTGGATGTGCCTTCATGAGTAGATTGAAGAATTCCCCATGCATCCTTAGCAACTTCACAAGTATTCACCAATCTGAAAATATTCTTGTCAATTCCATTGAATATAGCATTCAAGGCTTTAGAATTTCCAAGAGCAATTTCATCTTCTTCCTTAGACCAGTCTTCTTCAGGTTTTAGTTCAGCAATAGGTTCTCCATTCTCTCCTAATTTGAGAGGGTGTTTCCATATGTTGTACCCCAAAATTTTCCCTCCCTTATTTCTAAAAACATTGCAAGAAAGATCCTCAAGTTGCTCAAAGTAGCCCAAGGGTTGGCCAAACAAGCTCTCTCCTAAGGCAGTCTACTTCAAATTAGGGTTTCATGTTGCATCAAGATGATTGAGTCCAAGTGATCCCAAGTGCTCACCAATGTCCTAATATATTCTCAAGATCATCCATGTCAAGTTTCAATCCTTTCAGAGGAAGTTTGCTCAGTCAATTGCTCAAAGGTCCAAAAATTGACTATGCTATGGCAAAAGTCAACTGTGACCCATATACAGTCAAATTTCAAAGATTTTTTGTCAACACTCTCATTTTGAAGGATATTTCATCATTTTATCAAGGGTTGATCATGATTCATCAAGGATTGCTCATAATTCATCAAGATTCAAAAGTTGCTAAATTAGGGTTTTGCAGGAAAAGTCAACTCAACTTTGACCATGCATAACTTTCTTATACTTTATGAGAAATGACCCATACAAAGATAATTTTGAAGAGGATTCAATTTCCTACAATCCATATTCATCTCACAAGTTCAAAATATGCACTCACAAGAAGTTATGAATTTGGACATTATAGGTCATTTTGAAAAGTCAACAAAAACACATTTTTTGTCAAAGCTTCATACATGAGAATGGAATATCAAAATGAGATTAGACCAAAAGTGTTGATTATAGGACATCTCAAGCTTTCTAAAAAGTCCAAGAACACCTCCAAAGGTTCAAAATTGAGGGAGTTATGCATTGTTGAAGTTGACCCTTTTTGCAAAATTGCCAAAAGTCAACTATGCCCAAAACTCCAAATTTTGCCAAATGGGCCCATTCTTTTTCACTTGTTTTGAGTTGGCAACATATCCCAAGTTCTATAGCCTTTTCCACTTGTCCATATTTTATTTTTATAATTTATTTTGGTTTTTATTTGAATTAATTCAAATTAAATCAAATTAAATCAAATAAAATCCAAAATATTGATAACAAAGGATCTTGGGATTGTTTCAGGCTCTAATTACAGCTAGCAAGTCATTCAAATTCGCATCAAAGCTTGTGTGCACAAAAAGATTGGAAATAATCCATGTTTGGAAAGTTGTTCAAAGCAAATCAAATCAATATACAAAGCATTGAAAGAGAGGGATTTGGACACAATAATCAACCCTAATGCATTGTCTAATACATAAGGGTTGCGTGCAGATCAAAATGAAGGTTAAAAATCAAGCATAGCCAAAGAAAAAAATTGGCAAAAAGAAGCAAAAAGTGTGAGATTAAAATCCCACTTAGAGGCATCCTCAAGGCTCGAGACCTCTCCCAATCGTCTCCTGGCAGTCTTCACAACCTAAAGCAATCAAGACCAATCGTTTTCAAGCCCTCTAGCGCGTTGTAAGGCCGTCACGGTATCACCTTTTTCTTGAATTTGATTAACATTATTCTTGCATCCATAGTGTAAAATAATTGCATATTCTTGATCACCATGTTGTTTGTAAGCTTTTTACAATAGCCAATTTCATTTATATGGACCGAATCGAAACTCACCATTGTTAGGTTTTCAAGTTTTGGTTTAGGGCTTTTGTTTCAGGAATAATTAGCCTTCATAATGGGCATGGTTGTGATCAGGAGAGTGAGACGAACTCGACCATGGTACTAGATTCCATTTATGTGGCCTGTAGGAGATTTTGGATGAACCCTTGTTTGTAGCGAGGAACATTTGTCCGTAGGTATAGGTGGCTCAACTTTTAGCCACGGTTCAAGAATAGGGATGAAGGCGTGTCACCCCACCATTGTCTTGTTTAAACGAGCGCGCATTTTTTTATTTTGTTTTCCAATTTTCTTTTGTTTTATATATTATTATTAGTTTGTGTTATATTAACAAATGAAAACAAGTGGCGTAGTCGTTACAAGTGGGATGTTCAAGGCGTTAGAGGCTGGAGGTCAGGGGTTCGATCCCTGCCTCTAGCATTTGTTATTTTTCCTTATTATTTCAGATGATCCAGTGCAAGCGAGGCCAGAAGATCCACCATGAACATTCATCATCCACGCGCCAGATGGCCAGATGGCCAGATCTGGTGGCTACCACTGAGGATGCACCAAAGGTCCATCAATGCACACGCACTGGATTGCAAAAAGTCAAACGGACCTCACAAATGGGCCAGAATTCTTGCTATTCACACTCCCTAAATCAGGCCCATTTCTCATCTCTTTTTATTTTATTATTCTATTTTAATTATTTTTATTTATTTATTAACCAATAATCAATTTTCTTTTTATCAAAAATCACAAAAATATTTTTATGTCCAAATAAATTTAGAATTTTAGTTTTCATTAATAAATATTAATTAAAATAATTAGGTTATTTATGATTAGATAACTTTAATTGATTTTGTAAATATTTAAAATTAATTAGAATCAATAGGTTTTTAACACTAATTTAATTATTTTATTTCTTTCCTAAAATAACAAAAACAAAAAATATGTCATTTAATTTATTTTCATTAATTAATTTAATAACCAATTAATTTTGCTTTTAATTTAACGACTTAATTTCTTTTCTTAAAAAAATATTAAAAATAACAAAAATATTTCCTTTTTTTTTAATTAGGATAGGAGGGTCAAAACCCTAGTTTCTAATTCGATCTAATTTTTAATCGCGCGTTTTATTATTATTTTGCCCAATTATTGTATCTGCTCCCGGTTTGTAATAATTTAATTAGGACATTTATTTATTTTTTATCGCATTTAATTTCAAAGGGTTTGTTTTTGGCTATGTAAATACCCGAAGCCTTGTAATAGCTTAGTTTAAATTCCGCACTTTAATTTCTGCAAATATTCAACTGTTAGATGTTTGATAATAGGGTTTGCATGACAAGAATGAATGTTTAATCTTAAAACAGTTAGATCACCCTAAACATGTGCAAAGATAAATAATCTGAAATCAACACACTCCACATGCGCACTCCTAGGGTACACTCCCACTTGGTTGCCTTCATGAACGGTTATTGAGTATAAGTTGTTTTAGAGGTCGCCCTCTTATCTAAAAGTTCATAGTTGCCTCGGAAAGGTTGCCTCAGACATTGTTGCCTCCGATAAATGGTCTAAGACATTAGGGTTACCACTAAGACATCCTAACATTGCTTTAGTGACTGTATGTCCCTCTTTCGAATTGACCCTCAAACTCCAACGACGGTGCTACCTACTCACTAATAGTGGGATAGCATTGTCTAAAGGAAACAAACATAAAACGATTCCTTTTTCGAGTAGGTAGATTAGTTCTTAGATACTTGCTCAAATAAAACAAAACTTTTTCACACTTACACTTTTACGAACAAGTTTTCAAAAACACTTCATTACACTCTTGAAGACAGAAGCAAGAGTTAAATCGAAGTTAAAACAAAAACTTTTCAAAACCCACAAACACAAAGAAAACAATTTTTGAAAACAATGAGTAAGTACCTAAGAGCCCGTAGATAACTACGGATAGAAAGGGTGCTAACACCTTCCCTTTCTATAATTTACCCCCCGTACTCAAAAATATCTCGAAAAAGGAATTTTTCTATGCTTTTTTTCCTTTTCTTGTTGGATAAAATAAAAGTCGGTGGTGACTCTTGCTTACCGCGACATTTTGCAAAAACAAACGCAAAATGCAAACCAGCATTCCAAAAAACAGTCAGTTCTTCCACCGTATCACAGAACTGGCGACTCTGCTGGGGAGTTAATAAGTGGAGTGTACCTTAGGATTAGTTCATATTGTTTTCAATTGTTTGATCTGTTTGCTTTATCTTTGTGGGTTTGAATCAGAGTTACTATAGATCCTAACCCGGATCTGGGGGACACCCTTTAGGTAAGTAGCAATAGATTGCGAGGGAATTGTATGGCGTAGACCGATACGGTTGAAGCAGTAGCTACGTTGGTGTGACGCATTAGTTGGTACCGATATCCCTTGTGGAGCAACAAGGAGAGTATGGGGCTGCTAATGGGTCATTAAGCACCAACTGGCCTTAGAACCTATAATTGACCAACTTGGCCATAGAAAAGTAGCAGTATGCTACACTCATTGAGACCAAACTCTCGCGATGATTCCGGCTGCAAGAAAAGGTTGCTAAACTGGAATTATGACTGATCGAGGGTGGTCAGTGATATTGAGATCCTCTAGAACCCGATTACTATTATTAGGACAGGTTGAACCAACTGAACTTCAAGAGGGTAATACCTAGACCCCATGCAAGCCTAAACTTAAGGCTGTTTGTGTGACTTGTGTGCCTTCAAACTTGAACTACTTGCACATTCTTGTTATTTGACAACATGAGTTCCTTGCAGGTTTTGTTTACAGTCCTTATCCAACAATTTGGATTTATTGCAGGGTTTACTTACATCACCTCACACTTTTGCTTAAACGCATAGCATACACATCATAACATTATTTCCTAAACATTTCCTTAACCATTTCAAGGATCTCAATGGTTTGTGATGCAGGTTATGGTAAATCATACGTCTAGCACAAGGGGCAAAGGGATTTATTTTCCTCTAGCCAATGAGATCAAAACATGATCACTTGAGTCGGTGGCTATGACCCACTCGATATGGTGAGCTTAACTCTTGAAGGAGGACTATTGATGTCATGAAGTTTCTTCAATCAAAGGTGCAAAATTAAAATCCTAACAGTTTCTTGTTTACCCCGCGAGATCCTTGAAAACATTGCATACATATCATTGCATAACATGTCTTCCAGTACAAGTCTCTCATGTTCTCACTGTTTATTTCAGTAATGGCTCTCCAACAAGACAACCAAGATCTTCATACTCAAGAAACTCAGTTCAGGGAAATATTCCTAAACCTATCCAAGGGGCAGGGAGAGCTGAAAACACTCCTCGTTGGGAACTTGGTCAAGAAAAGTCCTGAAGACAATAAGGACGAGCGGTTGAAACAACTGCAAGCTGAGGTAGTTGCATTAAGAGTCCAAATGCTAGGGCAGATGGCTCTTATCCAAGGTTTATCCCGAGAACAAGAAGAGTTGGGAAGCATTATCAACCAGCTTCGTCAAGACAAATACAACAGTATGAAGCAAACGGTCGAGGTCGGGGATCAAGTCATTAATCAACTTCCGAGAAGTCAAAGGTTTGGTTTGATGAAGAATAGACCTCTCCAAGTTGCTACTACCTCACGGGTCCAACAACGACTTCGCCAAAAGCAACGAGTTAATCAGAGTAAGCCAGATACACCCAAAAGGCAGTTCTCCGAGCTCAACATGCCGCTGTCTCAAGATTTACAACACCTATTGAGATTGAATCTGGTGACGTTAAGAGACCCTCCTCAGAATCCCCACATAGCCTCCTCAAGGTACAATCCTGATGCAAGGTGCGCATACCATTCTAACAGCCTGGGGCATGATACTGAGGACTATTAGAAGTTGAAGTACAAAATTCAAAACCTGATTGATGAAGGAGCTTTGGAATTCACACAAGATGGTCAACTGGAATGTTTTTGTCAATCCTCCAAGGCTCACCATTTGAAGTAACAAGTTCTGACAAGAGAGGGCTTTTTTCGTTCATTAGAATTTTCAACTTGTAATTTTCTTTTGATTGTTTGAATATTTATTCATGTCAAACTCTATTGCTTTATCAATGCATTGCATGTGTCTGTTTTGAATCAATCCATTCGTATTCACTATATTTAAAATGCTTTCCTTTTTGTGATGTTCAACTCTCGATTAAAAAACTCTAAGCCTTTAGATGGAGGATGATGAAAATGATACCAAAATCTCTATAGTATGCTTTTGAACAGACCTTGCTGACGATGTACAAGCGTTGTTTCAAATCCTAAACAGTGAAGTTATAAGGAAGATAATCCCTAGTCAACCCCTTTGAGCCAAAGAAGTTGGAGTTTTTATTTTCACAAATTAAAACCCTTAATTATAACCTGGGGCAGGGTAGTTTTCTCAGTTAATCCAGGTGCACAATGAATGGCATCAAAGAAGTCCTCCCGAAACAAAAGACGGTGATGGTTCCGTATAATCATCAAGACAGGCAGTCACTATCTCTCGAAATAAAAGCCCATTAAGTCAAAAACTATGAAGGAGACTTAAGAAAAACCGGGGCATCCTGCTGGCTGTAATCACAAAAGAAATAATTCAGGTAAAAGACACGGATAATAAAATCAAAAAGAGATCCCACAAACTCTCAACAAAAATGATTGCATGTTCAAAATAACTGCCAGTATCCGAACCATCACTGGAATATCAGAGCAAAGACTCAAACGGGATATAAATGCATAATTAGTTGAGTTTAGGATCGAAGAACATCACGAAGAACGGGTGGGTACAAATAAAATTTTAGCCTTTATCCTTTGTTTCTTAAACCGTGAACCAAGCCACGTTATAACCCTTAAAAGTCCTAGCTGAAGCATGGGTTAGTTCAAAAGCATATTGTTACAAAATGTATCCTGACTCCTGTAGGACTTGCTATAAATCCTGAGTTGACATCACATTTTACAAAAATTTGCCTGTTTTACTGAAAAGTGCATTTTCAAAAAAATTTCAAGACAGACATAAGCTTTGCATTCTTAAAATAACATTGTTTGCATATGACTATTTGTCCAAACAGTAGAGAAATTCGCACGACGAGTATCTAGTGAACAAAAAAACCTTCTCAATAAAAAGAATCGCCTCAAGTGAAAAAACACTTCCAATCAAGGGGCACGACATGATCACTGTCCATCATCTGGGGCAGTCAGGTCAAGATTCAAAGGAATCTCTCAAAGATGCCAAATAGCCAGGGGCAAGTTTCCATCCGAATCACTTGGGGCATTGGACATAAATTCCAACAACTAATCTTGCATGATCAAACGAACATCTTCTGGTAGTATGGCAACACAGCGCTACCGACAGTGACAACTCCCTACACCCAGAGAGCGTGGACATATTCAAAAAGTACTGCGCGTGAATAAAGACCCGCTAGGTTGACTGGCCTAGGCAAAAATAAGGGCATCCCGACGAACCAAAAGGGTTCGGGAAAAAATTAGGGATAAAAACAAAAGAATATTTGTACACCCGGCAAGTCGAAAACCTGAAAAGGAGGCTTGGGCAAAAAAGGGTATCCCGGTGGACTGAAAACCCGAAAGGGCGGTCCAGGCAAAAATTAGGGATCAAAGCGTACAACTATGTCACGTCATCTCGTCACTTACCTACCAGAAGAAGATTTGTCATTTCAATCTGTAGTTGTTTAGTTATTGGCTTGCATTTTTGGTAAAACCCAAGTGTGTGTGTGTGTGTGTGAATGTCATGACTGATGTCATAACATTCTAGTTTAGTTTGTACTGATTCATTAGGTACCTTTGCAGAAAAATATTGTCATTCAGGTACTGATGTTTATAAGTGTGTATCTGAGCATTTTTCAAAATGATCACATTTTCCTAAATCAGTAGACAGGTTTCTCAGATGTCATAACAGATGTTAAGACATCCTGTTCTGAACTAACAGGTATGCAGGTTGGTTAATTCTGAGTTTTTTCAGGAAAATAACTCAGTCTTTCCAGAACAAAATCCTGCGTTTTCTTTGGGTTAACCTAGCTCAACTCTAACCTGGTTAATAAAGTCCTGTGACCTAGTCTTAAGGTCAAACGGAATTAACCCTAGGTTTTTGTGGAAACCCCAACTGAAGTTGCAGCTGCTATATATTCAACAGAGCTGTTGTTTTGCAAGTAATCCCTTTTTGGTCAGAAGATCATTTGTAAACTGTATAGGTTAATTATTGTACTTCAAGCAATTATCATTGTGATAAGTGACTTGGAATAGGTTTTTAATTGTAAGGGTTGTGTAGCACTCAAAGCTTTGAAGCAAGAGTGTTTGAATGTTTCTTGACTAAATCTGTGAAGCAGAGTCAAGATTAGTTGTGTGTATCACTCAAAGCTGTGAAGCAAGAGTGGTTGTGTTGCTTGATTAAAAAGCTGTGAAGCTTAATCAAGTGTATGTTTTTGAAGAGTGTCTTCATCAATTCATTAGTCAAATTGTTTTATGTATCACTGCTGTGATTGAGGGGGAGTGAGTAGGAACTCAGGTTTAAGTTGTACTTAGATTGAAATTGCATTGGGTAGGTCTTAAGTGAAGGAGATAAACTAGTTGGTTTATTCCTGAATTAACATCTCTTATAGTGGATTTCCTCCCTGGCTTGGTAGCCCCCAGAGTAGGTGTTGTTGCACACTGAACTGGGTAAACAATTGACTGTGTTCTTTATTGTTTTTGTATTTACTGTCATATAGTAAGTCAGATACGGTGTCATAACATTGAACGTGACATTGAGTATCTGTAGCCAGAATTTCAATTGGCATCAGAGCAGGCACCCTGCCTGTATTACTGGGTGAGATATAGGGATATCACTTTCTGGAACTATGGACAAAGAAGGAGTTTTTGGAAATAGACCACCCATTCTGGATGGAACTAATTATGACTACTGGAAACCTCGTATGATTGCCTTCTTAAAATCTCTGGACAAAAAGGCTTGGAGAGTTGCTGACAAAGGATGGATCCATCCCACCATAACTGAGAAAGATGGGACAATCAATCTGAAGCCTGAGGAAGATTGGAGTAAAGAAGAAGATGAGTTAGCCCTGGGAAATTCCAAAGCTTTAAATGCATTGTTCAATGGAATTGATAGAAACATTTTCAGACTAGTACATTAATATGAACTGGCCAAGGAAGTTTGGGACACTCTCAAAACTACTCATGAGGGCACTTCCAAAGTAAAAATGTCAAGACTTCAGATGTTGACTACCAAGTTTGAGAATCTAAAAATGATGGAAGATGAAACCATTCATGAGTTTCACATGAACATCTTGGAGATTGCCAACACCTCAGGAGCACTGGGAGAAAAGATGTCAGAAGAAAAACTGGTGAGGAAGATTCTCAGATCCTTGCCTAAAAGATTTGCAATGAAGGTAAATGCCATAGAGGAAGCCTAGGACATCAGCGAGTTGAAAGTGGATGAACTTATTGGGTCTCTTCAGACTTTTGAGATGGGGATCACTGATAATGGTGACAAGAAGAACAAGAGCATAGCACTTGTATCCAACACTGATGTTGAAAACAAGGAGGATGAAGAAGAAAATATTTCAGAAGCTATAGCCATGCTTGGAAGACAGTTCAACAAGCTCATCAAAAGAATGGATCCAAAGTCAAGGTCTAATGTTCATAACATTCCCTCTGACATTGACAGTTCCAGCAGAAGACCAAGGTCAGAAGAAAAAGGAAACCAAGGCAGAGGCATTCAATGCCATGGCTGTGAAGGTTATGGAAATATTCGAGCTGAATGTCCTACCTTTCTTAAGAAACAAAAGAAAGGAATGACTGTTACTTGGTCTGACTGTGATTCAGAAAGTAATTCTGATGAAGAATCTGCCAAACTAGTTACTGCTCTAACTAGTGTTTGTACCTCTGACAGTGACACCAGTGATGAAGAAGTGACATTTGAAGAACTGGCTGATACCTACAAGAAATTATGTATCAGAAGTGCTGAAGTCTGTGTGCAGAATGAGAAACAATCAAAACTCATTATAAAGCTAGTGGCTGAAAAAAAGGCAGATCTTGAAACTATAAGTCACCTAGAAGGGGAAGTTCAATTACTGAACTCACAACTGAACCAAATGACAAAATCTGTCAAGATGTTGACCAATGGATCAGATAAATTGGAAGAGATTCTTCAAGTTGGACAAAATGTGGGAAACAAATCTGGTCTAGGATTTGTGGAAGCTAAGAAATCTGGTGCAGACAAGAAGATCAGGCATGTTAAACAATTGTCAAAGCAGATGTCTCAACACAACTCTCAACATCAGAAATACATGAAGAAAAAATACCAAAGATGGAGATGTCATCATTGTGGGAGGTATGGACACATAAATCCCTTCTGCTTCAAATTGCATGGATACCCTAATCAAAACTCAGGTGCTAAACCTATGCCAAAAAGGGTACCACATACTCCTCATTGGAAGAAAAAGGCTACTGCCCTGATAGCCCATACTTCCCTGAGAGTGTCTGCAAAGGAAGGCTGGTACTTTGACAGTGGATGTTCCAGACACATGACTGGAATCAAAAACCTCCTCAATAATGTTAAGCCTCACACCACCAGTTTTGTGACCTTTGGAGATGGTGCTAAAGGTGAAATCAAAGGAGTTGGTGATTTGGACTGCCCTGGAGTTCCAAGTCTGAATGAAGTACTGCTGGTAAAAAGGCTGACTGCTAATCTCATTAGTATCAGTCAATTATGTGATCTAGGATTCAAGGTCAACTTCTCAAAATCTGAATGTCTAGTAATTAATGAAAAACTAGAAGTTGTAATGACAGGAATCAGATCCAAAGATAACTGCTACTTGTGGCAGTCTGAGAACACTGATAACTCCACTATGTGTCCAATTACCAAAGAAGAAAAAGAGATGAAACTGTGGCAACATAAGCTTGGTCATCTTCATCTAAGAAGAATGAAAAGAGTTATCTCTATGGAAGCAGTCATAAGGACACCAAAACTACAGGTTGATAATGTCTATGATGTGGCAAATAAACTTGAAGAAGGATGTGTTGTCAGAACCATAAGTTATCATGACAAGGATGTTGGAAATAACAAGTCTAATAAATTTTGTTTCCCTGAAGAAATGAGGCGTGAAGTCTCCTCTCCTATAACTCTCCATCAAAATGGAGTGGACAAAAAGAAAATCATTCAAGAATCAACCAGAACTATGATTCATATCAAAAGAATGCCTTCCCAACTCTGTGCGGAAATAGTTGCTGCTAGGAATAACTATTCTCAAAATATCTGGTCAAAACAGATGCTCACTGAGTATAATGTCTCACAAGATGTTGTGACATTGTGTTGTGACAATCTGAATACAATCAATATTTCCATGAACCCTATTCAGCATAACAGGAACAAGCACATTGACTTTGTAGAGAAGAAGTCATTTAAACTGGAACATGGTATCTTTAAGCTTCAGCTGACTGATTCTTCTACCAAGGCTCTTGTTGGAAATAAACTTGAAAACTTGAGGGGCAGGTTGGGTATTTACCAACATGAGAAATTATAGCAATTAATTTTGCTTAAAACAAGGGTTGAAAGAGTTAATTTTATTAAGTCTATTTTTAGTGGGTTAATCATATGTTTTCCCAATTCTTTCAAAATCCTTAAGAAGTTGAAAAGACTCTCTTTTGCCTCCTACCTCTCTCGTCTTTGCAACTTGTTCCCTCCTCTCAATCAAAGTTTTTTCTCAAATTGCTACTGGTACTCAAAGTCAATCAAAATGTCTCAGACATCATCTTCAACCAAGGCGACTTCATCATCCTCATCATCTTCATCATCTGACCAAGACTCTAGAGCAATCACCACATGCATAGAATCTGAAGTTCTTGAGGTCACTCCTCTCAGAGAGATGGCAACTGACCCAGCCAAAGTCAAAAAGCTAAGAACTAGACATGCAGGAAGAGCTCAAGTTGCTGCCTCTGGTAATCCTTCTCATCCTTCTTCTTCTGTTCCAAATAGAGAAGGATCAGTTCAAGTTCATCAAGCTATTGCTAGGCTTGTTACTAGTATACTAAGCGGAAACCAACCTGTACCGGGGATTTCTGTCCCTTTAAATCAATCAGAAAGCCCAAATGTGGACGTCTCTGAGAATGTAGATGTCTCTGAGAATGTTGTGACACAAAAAGACAACATTCAGAACCCTTCAGAAAAGACTGTTGATCCACCTATCATTGATGTGGATGAGGATTACTCAGATAATGATCTGATTGCCAATGTAAACCCTAGCATAGCTAGGAGATTGATGAAAAGAAAGGGTAATCAGAATGATGCAAAATGTGTGTCCAAAGATAAACCTGCTGTTAAGAAATCCAAGGCTGAAGGCATGGTTGAGAAAAGTATTCAGACAAAAGGGAAGAAGGCCCAGGTGCATACTGCTAGACAACCAATTTCAAAGAAGAGAAAAGAACCTGAATCTTCTGATTCTGATGAGGAATCAGAATTTGAGATTGATGCTGAAGAAATTCCTATCAGAAGGAAGCTCCCCTCCAGCAAAATTGCTAGAGTGCCTGAAGTCCCAACAGACAACATCTCCTTTCATCATCCTGACAATGCAAACAGATGGAAGTATGTTTGCTTAAAGAGAATAGCTTTAGAAAGAGAACTCAACAATGATGCCTTGGAGTGCAAAGACATCATGGACCTGATCAAGAATGTTGGACTGATGAAGACAGTGATAAAATTTAACAAGTGTTATGAAAATCTGGTCAAGGAGTTTGTAGTGAACTTGTCTAATGATTGTGCTGATGGAAAGTCAGCTGACTTTGAAAGTGTTTTTGTTAGAGGAAGAAGGGTCAAGTTCTCTCCATCAGAAATTAACAAATTTCTTGGAAGAACAAATGAGGATTGTCCTGATCTGGAGGTCACTGACAATGAAGTTTGTCAAACCATCACAGCAAGGCAAGTGAAGTGCTGGCCCTTGAAAGGGAAGCTGAATGCCAGCAAACTCAGCATGAAATTTGCCATCCTGCACAAGATTGGTGCAGCCAACTGGGTGCCTACAAATCATAAATCAACTATCTCCACAGGATTGGGGAGATTTATTTATGTTGTGGGAACCAAGACTGCTTTTGACTATGGCAGGTACATCTTTGAACAAACTTTAAAACATGCTGGTAGCTATGCTGTCAAAGGACCAATCGCCTTTCCCTCCCTCCTTTGTGGAATTATCCTTGCACAATACCCTGATATCCTGGTGGCAAGAGATACAGCCTGCAAAAGAGCTCCTGCCCTTGGGTTGCACTACAAACTGTTTCAGGGATCTCATGCTCCAGATATTGTCATAACATCAGCTGAGACATCGTCTGTGAAGACCCAGTCCAAGACATCTGATGTGATAGCTGTTTTAAAAGAGACTTGCAAAGAGCTGGAAGCTAGGAAAAAGACCCTAGAAATCCTAATTGCCAGGTTAGAAAAGGAGGAAGCTGAAGGAAACAGAAGGGAAGAAGGTGTAGAAGCTGAAGGTCATCTCAATATTGAAGAAACTAGCTCCTCTGAGTCTGATGACAATGCTTAAAGGTTGGTTGCTGTTTGGTGGTGTTGCTGGTTGGTGCTGGTACCTGGTTGAGTTTGGAAGTGTGTTCAGTTTTTTTTTCCTGCTGCTGCTCTTATTATCTTTTTGGATAACTGTATAATCTTTATGAACATGTATCTTTGGCCCATTTGTGGCTAAAGAGGGGGAGAATATTTTGGTACTTACTTAATTAGTACCTGCTTAATTAGACATTCTATTTTTCTGCAGTCATTTCTTTCTGCTGCTATCTATCTCTGATTGCTTAGGGTCTTTAGCCAAAAATCTGCCAAAGGGGGAGTTTGTAGTTGTTTAGTTATTGGCTTGCATTTTTGGTAAAACCCAAGTGTGTGTGTGTGTGAATGTCATGACTGATGTCATAACATTCTAGTTTAGTTTGTACTGATTCATTAGGTACCTTTGCAGAAAAATATTGTCATTCAGGTACTGATGTTTATAAGTGTGTATCTGAGCATTTTGCAAAATGATCACATTTTCCTAAATCAGTAGACAGGTTTCTCAGATGTCATAACAGATGTTAAGACATCCTGTTCTGAACTAACAGGTATGCAGGTTGGTTAATTTTGAGTTTTTTCAGGAAAATAACTCAGTCTTTCCAGAACAGAATCCTGCGTTTTCTTTGGGTTAACCT
Source organism: Vicia faba (assembly GCA_948472305.1). NCBI lineage: Eukaryota > Viridiplantae > Streptophyta > Magnoliopsida > Fabales > Fabaceae > Vicia > Vicia faba. The sequence goes on from OX451738.1 coordinate 1,484,479,944, forward strand.
AGCTCAACTCTAACCTGGTTAATAAAGTCTTGTGACCTAGTCTTAAGGTCAAACGGAATTAACCCTAGGTTTTTGTGGAAACCCTAACTGAAGTTGCAGCTGCTATATATTCAACAGAGCTGCTGTTTTACAAGTAATCCATTTTTGGTCAGAAGATCATTTGTAAACTGTATAGGTTAATTATTGTACTTCAAGCAATTATCATTGTGATAAGTGACTTGGAATATGTTTTTAATTGTAAGGGTTGTGTAGCACTCAAAGCTTTGAAGCAAGAGTGTTTGAATGTTTCTTGACTAAAGCTGTGAAGCAGAGTCAAGATTAGTTGTGTGTATCACTCAAAGCTGTGAAGCAAGAGTGGTTGTGTTGCTTGATTAAAAAGCTGTGAAGCTTAATCAAGTGTATGTTTTTGAAGAGTGTCTTCATCAATTCATTAGTCAAATTGTTTTATGTATCACTGCTGTGATTGAGGGGGAGTGAGTAGGAACTCAGGTTTAAGTTGTACTTAGATTGAAATTGCATTGGGTAGGTCTTAAGTGAAGGAGATAAACTGGTTGGTTTATTCCTGAATTAACATCTCTTATAGTGGATTTCCTCCCTGGCTTGGTAGCCCCCAGAGTAGGTGTTGTTGCACACTGAACTGGGTAAACAATTGACTGTGTTCTTTATTGTTTTTGTATTTACTGTCATATAGTAAGTCAGATACGGTGTCATAACATTGAACGTGACATTGAGTATCTGCAGCCAGAATTTCACAATCGACAATTACCAAGCACCTCATAGGTTGGGATAATACTCGATCCACAAGGCCTCCGCAGGCACCTTCTCCCGCAGATACAGGGGCAGAAAAGTCTCGATACAGAGCCATCATCATATCCTCTGCATGCATCCCAGTAACATTCACTCCCCGCAGACTAAGAAAAAGACAATGGTGTTAAGCTCTCCCTAGCTAAGACTCGCAACTGTGAATGAATCGGTAATATTCTCCCCAAGCAGAGTTTATCAACCATCAGCACTAAAAAGTCTTGTCATCCCCAGCGGAGTATAAAAAATATCCCTAGTGGAGTTTGAAGAATTGTCCCCAGTAGACTCTGGAAGATATCCCCAGTAGAGTCTAAAAGATTATTCCCCGTGAAGTCGCAATTGGAAAATCATCCCCAGCGGAGTTCTTTCCTTCACAAAACAGGAATTCAATCCCAAATAATTTTCATTATCACCAGCAGCGGTAATTCATCCCCAGCTGAATAGATCAGCGAAATCCTCTACAGAGCATCTCTTCCCCACAGAGTAATCTCCTCATCAGCTTATTCCCCAGCGGAATTATCCTCTCCTGCAGGTTTATTCTCACAAACATCTTCATCCACTATCTCCAGCGGAAACGAAGAATTCAATTCTTTTCTCCAGCAGCAATCGGGGATTTATTTTCCCCAGCTAAAAACATCACATTTTCATACATCGTGACATGCATACGCATCATACGACACAATCTCATTTATTTTGAGAACATCATTGCTTGATACATATCATGCATTACATACAACTAAGCTTTAACTTTCAGAACGGATACGGTTAAATTCTCACAAAGTTCAAGCTATGAAGCTTCTACCTCAGTCGAATTACGGGCAAGCTCCTAAATCTCGACAAATATATTTTCTCAGTTGAATTACGGACGAAGTTCCTAAATCTCAGCAGAGATGTTTTCTCGGTTGAATTATGGACGAGTTCCTAAATCTCGACACCTCAGTTGAATTATGGACGAGTTCCTAAATCTCGACACCTCAGTTGAATTACGGACGAGTTCCTAAATCTTGACACCTCAGTTGAATTACGGACGAGTTCCTAAATCTCGACACCTCAGTTGAATTACGGACGAGTTCCTAAATCTCGACACCTCAGTTGAATTATGGATGAGTTCCCAAATCTCGACACCTCAGTTGAATTACGGACGAGTTCCTAAATATTGACACCTCAGTTGAATTACGGACGAGTTCCTAAATCTCAGCAGATATGCTTCCTCAGTTGAATTACAGGCGAGTTCCTAAATCTCAGCGAGATGTTTCCTCCGTTGAGTACGGACGATCGAAGTTCCTAAATATCAACAGAGACGACTCATCAGCAAAATAACGGACGCCGGAGCTCCTAAATTTCTACTTCTCTTAACAAAGACCAGGCTTCCCCGGCGAAATCTTCCACAACAACAGGTATACAAGATCTCGCTAAGGAATCTCTTATGCGATCGACACTCCTTCAGATGGAATCCTTAAGCCCATCCCCTCGTCAGCAATCTCCAAATGGCATTTGTAAGCCCATTCCCGACATCACGAGACAATTACCACTTCATGCGAGTGCAAATTTCTGGGCACTCTAGTGTTCAATCCTCTTCCACCTTCGGATCACGAAAGGCACGAAAGCCAATATATATCCTCAGGTTTAAGAAGATTGAACAGGGGAAGCTGTTGTACCCCAAAATTTGCCCTCCCTTATTTCTAAAAACATTGCAAGAAAGATCCTCAAGTTGCTCAAAGTAGCCCAAGGGTTGGCCAGACAAGCTCTCTCCTAAGACATTCTACTTCAAATTAGGGTTTCATGTTGCATCAAGATGCTTGAGTCCAAGTCATCCCAAGTTCTCACGAATGTCCTAATATATTCTCAAGATCATCCATGTCAAGTTTCAAGCCTTGCAGAGGAAGTTTGCTCAGTCAATTGCTCAAAGGTCCAAAAATCGACTATGTTAGGGCAAAAGTCAAATGTGACCCATATACAGTCAAACTTCAAAGATTTTTTGTCAAAATTATCATTTTGAAGGATATTTCATCATTTGATCAAGGGTTGATCATGATTCATCAAGGATTGCTCATAATTCATCAAGATTCAAAAGTTGTTAAATTAAGGTTTTGCAGGAAAAGTCAACTCAACTTTAACCAAGCATAACGTTCTCATACTTTATGAGAAATGACCCATCCAAAGCTTATTTTGAAGATGATGCAATTTCCTACAATCCATCTTCATCTCCCAAGTTCAAAATATGCACTCACAAGAAGTTATGAATTTGGACATTATAGGTCATTTTGAAAAGTCAACAAAAACACCTTTTTTGTCAAAGCTTCATACATGAGCATGGAATATTAAAATGAGATGATACCAAAAGGGTTGATTATATGACATCACAAGCTTTATAAAAAGTCCAAGAACACCTCCAAAGGTTCAAAATTGAGGGAGTTATGCATTGTTGAAGTTGACCCTTTTTGCAAAATTGCCAAAAGTCAACTATGCCCAAAATTCCAAATTTTGCCAAATGGGCCCATTCTTTTTCACTTGTTTTGAGTTGGTAACATATCCCACATGCTCTAGCCTTTTCCACTTGTCCATATTTTATTTTTATAATTTATTTTGGTTTTTATTTGAATTAATTCAAATTAAATCCAAAATATTGATAACAAAGGATCTTGTGATTGTTTCAGGCTCTAATTACAGCTAGCAAGGCATTCAAATTCGCATCAAAGCTTGCGTGCACAAAAAGATTGGAAATAAGACATGTTTGGAAAGTTGTTCAAAGCAAATCAAATCAATATCCAAAGCATTGAAAGAGAGGGATTTAGACACAATAATCAACCCTAATGCATTGTCTAATACATAAGGGTTGCGTGCAGATCAAAATGAAGGTTAAAAATCAAGCATAGCGAAAGAACAGAATTGGCAAAAAGAAGCAAAACGTGTGAGATCAAAATCCTATTTAGAGGCATCCTCAAGGCTCGAGACCTCTCCCAATCGTCTCCTGGCAGTCTTCACAACCTAAAGCAATCAAGACCAATCGTTTTCAAGCCCTCTAGCGCGCTGTAAGGTCGTCACAATATCACCCTTTTCTTGAATTCGATTAACATTATTCTTGCATCCATAGTGTAAAATAATTGCATATTATTGATCACCATGTTGTTTGCAAGCTTTTTACAATAGCCAATTTCATTTATATGGACTGAATCGAAACTCACCATTGTTAGGTTTTCAAGTTTTGGTTTAGGGCTTTTTGTTTCAGGAATAATTAGCCTTTATAATGGGCATGGTTGTGATCAGGAGAGTGAGACGAACTCAACTATGGTACTAGATTCCATTAATGTGGCCTGTAGGAGATTTTGGATGAACCCCTTGTTTGTAGCGACGGACATTTGTCCATAGGTATAGGTGGCTCAACTTTTAGCCACGGTTCAAGAACAGGGATGAAGGCGTGTCACCCCACATTGGCTTGTTTAAACGAGTGTGCATATTTTTATTTTGTTTTCCAATTTTATTTTATTTTATATATTATTATTAGTTTGTGTTATATTAACAAATGAAAACAAGTGGTGTAGTGGTTACAAGTGGGATGTTCAAGGCGTTAGAGGCTGGAGGTCAGGGGTTCGATCCCTGCCTCCAGCATTTGTTATTTTTTCTTATTATTTCAGATGATCCAGTGCAAGCGAGGCCCGAAGATCCACCATGAACATTCATCATCCACGCACTAGATGGCCAGATGGCCAGATCTGGTGGCTACCACTGAGGATGCACCAAAGGTCCATCAATGCACATACACTGGATTGCAAAAAGTCAAACGGACCTCACAAATGAGCCAGAATTCTTGCTATTCACACCCCCTAAATCAGGCCAATTTCTCATCTCTTTTTATTTTATTATTCTATTTTAATTATTTTTATTTATTTACTAACCAATAATCAATTTTCTTTTTATCAAAAATCACAAAAATATTTTTATGTCCAAATAAATTTAGAATTTTAGTTTTCATTAATAAATATTAATTAAAATAATTAGGTTATTTATGATTAGATAACTTTAATTGATTTTGTAAATATTTAAAATTAATTAAAATCAATAGGTTTTTAACACTAATTTAATTATTTTATTTCTTTCCTAAAATAACAAAAACCAAAAATATGTCATTTAATTTATTTTCATTAATTAATTTAATAACCAATTAATTTTGCTTTTAATTTAAGGACTTAATTTCTTTTCTTAAAAAAATATTAAAAACAACAAAAACATTTCCTTTTTTTTAATTAGGATAGGAGGGTCAAAACCCTAATTTCGCATTCGATCTAATTTTTAATCGCGCGCTTTATTATTATTTTGCCCAATTATTGTATCTGCTCCCGGTTTGTAATAATTTAATTAGGACATTTATTTATTTTTCATCGCATTTAATTTCAAAAGGTTTGTTTTTGGCTATGTAAATACCCGAAGCCTTGTAATAGCTTAGTTTAAATTCCGCACTTTAATTTCTGCAAATATTCAACTGTTAGATGTTTGATAATAGGGTTTGCATGACAAGAATGAATGTTTAATCTTAAAACACTTAGATCACCCTAAACATGTGCAAAGATAAATAATCTGAAATCAACACACTCGCACATGCGCACTCCTAGGGTATACTCCCACTTGGTTGCCTTCGTGAACGGTCATTGAGTATAGGTTGTTTTAGAGGTTGCCCTCTTATCTAAAAGATCATAGTTGCCTCGGAAAGGTTGCCTCGGACATTGTTGCCTCGGATAAATGATCTAAGACATTAGGGTTACCACTAAGACATCCTAACATTGCTTTAGTGACTTTATGTCCCTCTTTCGAATTGACCCTCAAACTCCAACGACGGTGCTACCTACTCACTAATAGTGGGATAGCATTGTCTAAAGGAAACAAACATAGAACGATTCCTTTTTCGAGTAGGTAGATTAGTTCTTAGATACTTGCTCAAATAAAACAAAACTTTTTCACACTTACACTTTTACGAACAAGTTTTCAAAAACACTTCATTACACTCTTGAAGACAGAAGCAAGAGTTAAATCAAAGTTAAAACAAAAACTTTTCAAAACCCACAGACACAAAGAAAACAATTTTTGAAAACAATGAGCAAGTACCTAAGAGCCCGTAGATAACTACGGATAGAAAGGGTGCTAACACCTTCCCGTTCTATAATCTACCCCCCGTACTCAGAAATATCTCGAAAAAGGAATTTTTCTGTGCTTTTTTTCCTTTCCTTGTTGGATAAAATAAAAGTCGGTGGCGACTCTTGCTTACCGCGACATTTTGTGAAAACAAACGCAAAATGCAAACCAGCATTCCAAAAAATAGTCAGTTCTTCCACCGTATCACACCATCCTCTTAAAACAGCTTTCCAGGCCCTGCTGTCTAAGGACTTTAAAAAGGCAACCATACACGATTTCAAGTAGTCATAATTGCTTCCATCCAGAATGGATGGTCTGTTCACAAATCCTCCTTCCTTGTCTATAGTACCAAAAAGTATCTTCCCTGGATCTCACCCAGATAAAGAGCAGGATGCCTGCTCTGATACCAATTGAAATTCTGGTATCAGATATGTGATGTCAAAAGAGATGCCACGACACAAATATCTGTTTTCAAGTAAGGTGCAGTAAAATCAAAAGTAGTAAAAAACTCAAGAGATTGTTCACCCAGTTCAGTGTACAACAACACCTACTCTAGGGACTACCAAGCTAGGGACAAGTTTACTAAATAGTATCAATTTATAGATCCTCAGTAAACAACTAGTTTACGATATAATCACTTAATCACTACTCAAGCTAAACTTCTACCTAAGACTCACCTAGGTATGAGGCCATCCTCAAATCCTTTCAATCACTTACAAAATTAATAAGTTTGAAACACTTCAATCATTCAGTGCTTAAAAGCTTATGAATGATACACAATTAATGACCCAAATAACAACTCAAGTACTTAAACTAATACTTAGAGTGTATTAAAAATAACAAGCCTAAACTTCTAATCAGAAAGAAAGTATTCTTCTTCAAAAATTTCTTGACTTTGAATAAGGTAACGAGTCCTTATATATGCGTAGCTTTGGGCTTGGGCTTGAAAATAAATATTCAGATCTTTTGAATATTTTCATAAAAACAGGCTAAGATATAATTACACAATTTGAAAAATATTCCTCCATATTTTTCGCAACCTGTAGTTCACAAATCCTGAGTTATAGAGTGCTGGAAATCAGGAAACAAAAGACTTAACTGATTTTGGACTGAGATCAGTTCAGTAGGCAGATGTCAAGACATCTGCGTTGACATCATTCAAAACAGTTTTGCTCCAAATGTTAATACATTTAACAAAATATTAACAAGTCTTTGTTTTACCAAAATTGCTGCCAATAAACACTTACAAGTGAGCCTAACTTTTGATATTCAAACATGATCATAAGATGTTAGAGGATCTCTAAAAAGCATTCACACATTTTTATGATTTTCATTGCTTTTATTTGAATTTTTATTCATTTGAAATGAATAAAATCAAGTAAAAAATGAAAGCAATGTTTGAAGGCTTGGGCCTTTGAATTTCACTCCCTTTGCAGGCCCAATAATGCATACAAGCTTGTCACAACATATCCAGATTCGTGCAAGCTCAAAAAGGAAAGGATTTTTTAAGTTTGACAAGTTTTAAATGTGTTTTATCCTTGTTTAAACTAGGGATGGCAAAACGGGTGACGCGCCCCAAATAGGCCCGCCCCGTTTAAGCCCGTCCAAAAGTGGGGCAGGGCGGGGCGGGCCAACGTAGGGGTCCGAGCTCAAAAGTCAAGCCTGCTCCGTTTACTAAAGAGTTGGCGGACTGGCCCGCCAATTTTTTATTTTTTTAATTTTACAATTTGATTTAATACATAATTTAGAAATTTTAAAATTATTACCAAAAATGTCGATAAAGAAATTTTTATAACAACATATAATAGAACTTTAAGATGTCTTAAGTCCAAAAAATTCAAAAAATTCAATAAAAAAATCAATTACAATAAAAAAATCAATTACAACAAAAAAACAAAAAAAACTCAAACATAATTAAAAAATATCAAAAATAAATAAACAATACATATCATCATAATCCTATTTAAAAACTAACTACTAAAAGAATACAATTTAGAATTTACGCAAAACCAACAATGATAACAATAACATTGCATAAAACATCGTAGTGCATAAAATAATAATGCGTAAAATATCAACACCGAACTTTCTCACTGTTTACATTATATAGACTCTTATATTGACCGATTCTTTAATAGTTAAATCCTAAATTTGTCACACGTATACGCTAATCAAATCATTCATTTTCTTAAAATCAACATCTATTTCTAAAGAAAACATCTGAACTAATATATTGAAAACTTAATAATTATGCATGTCATACATTTCTTCTCTTATTTCAATCATTTTCAATCAACGCATGTATTAGAAAGTTATAGAAAGAATGTTACAATTATAATTCATTTTGTCTGTATAATAATTTATAATACAATCCTATGAGATATGTGTTGTTTTTATAATTAAAGTTGTTTTAATTCTTAATAAAAAGAGTACAATTTTTAACAAAAAGCCTGCAGGGAAAACCCGCCCTGCCCCGCTTTTTAAAGCGGGTTAGGCGGGACGGGCCAACTTAAGGTACCGAGCCGAAAACCTTAGCCCAACCCACCAAAAATGGCGGGTCAAACGGGCCAACCCGACAGGCCCAACCCGTTTTTCCACCCCTAGTTTAAACCATGGCTTCATGGTCTTGATTCCTTTCCAAAATCGTACAAGCATAAGAAAGGCAAGGAAAACCTCAAGTTGGCAAGTTTTCAAATTGTTTGATTATGACTTTATTATGGCTTCATGATCTTGATCCCTTGTCACATATGTTGGCTCAAATTATTCCTCTATATAATGCAAGCAAAGTCATGCCAAAAAGACACAAAATTATTTGTACCAAAGCTCTCTAAAAATTCTCCAAAATCTAAAGAAGTTGTAAAAATTATATCTCACATTCCAGCAAATTTCCATCCAAACTAAGGCTTGCATTCACTTCCTGAGGGTCAAAAGTGTTGATCCAAGTCTATATTCGCATCACACCAATTTTTAAAATTGGTAAAAACCAAAACTATGTTTTCTTGCGTTTTTAATCATTACTAGCATGTTTGATATCTTGCCATGCATCATTAGAACATGATAGGTACATTACATGTAAAGTTTGACGCATAAATGATGTTTTACCATAGTTATGGCATGAAGTCATTGATCATCGAACCGGACATTGCAAGCAACTTTCTCTTCTTGCACCCCCATCTTCTTTTTCACAACGCAACCCATATATTTTTTTATTATTTGGTTTTGATTTAATTGTTTTATTTTTCTTTTAATAACTAATTTTTAATAAAAATCATAAAAAAATTAGATATAGGTTTTAATTAATTAACTTTATTTTTCACAATAAAAATTAATTAATTTAATCACTTTAAATTTATTTTATTAATTAAAATATAATTAGAATTAGGCTTTAATTATCATTTAATTATTTTTCTAAATAAAAACACCAAAAATATTCTTTATACTTAGATTTTTTTAGGTTTTTTAGATATCTTGCCCTCTTCAATCTCTGCGTATTTATTTATTTTCGCATTATTATTTTCCATAATATTGTAACTGTCAAAAGTTTGTAATAGCTAATTAGGTCCCTTTATACTTCTTTTCCCCAATTTTTTTGGTTTGTACTCCCCCACCCCCGAAGCGATGTAATAGCGTAGATAATTTTTCGCATTTTTACTTTCCGCACTTATATATATATATATATATATATATATATATATATATATATATATATATATATATATATATATATATATATATATATATTAGATTAATTAGGCGTGCATAGCAAGACATAAAAAAGCAGGCGTTAGATAACTTAACTTCAAGATCAATAACTGAAACATAAGACACTTCACAACACACACCTCCAGGGTGACCCTCACTTGTTGCCTTCAGATTTAAAGTAGTCACGTCTCTCGAACGTGTGACGTTTTAGCAAAGACCCTTTGGTTAAAAGATCATAGTCCCTTGATGACCCTTCAATGCTGCCTCGGTAAATGATCTTAGTACCTTATAGTAATTGCTAAAATATCCTACGAGTTGTCTTCATGATTGTACGATGACCCACACCTGTCCCTCAAAAATCCAATGATAGGGACACCTACTAACTAATGGTAGGATAACACTATCTAAAGGAAATAGGAAAAGAATGAGACTTTTTTAGTAGGTAGACAACTTGTAGTTGCTTGCTCACAAAACAAAACAAATTTCTCACACATACACTCTCTTTTCTAAATATTTTCAGAGACAAAAACACTTTGTATGCGTTCTCAACGATACGAGAATCATTACAAAGTTTGCCTCACTAAGGCCTCTTTTCAAAATACACTTACACCAAAAAGCATTTTCAAAGTGGGCTAGCAACTAAGAGCCCGTAGATAACTACAGATGAAAAGTGTGCTAACACCTTCCCTTTTAATAACCTACCCCCGTACTCAGAAAAGTTCTCGAAATGTCTTTCCTGTTCTTTTCACCCTTTCCTTTATTGGATAAAAGAAAATTCGGTGGCGACTCTTGCTAACCGCAACAATTGCAATAAAACGCAAAACCAGTAAAGTCAGTTCTCCCACCGTATTACACACGCCTTCTAGAGTCGTTAGATACTTTAAACACATTCCTCTGAGTTTTTAGGTTGAGTGTATGCAGATGAAACAAGTGAGAGGCTCAATGAGAGTTGACAATTGCATAAAGTATGCTTTATGCAAATGGCAATGGTGCCTTTGTGCCATAAATGGACAAATTATTTGGACAATGGCTCAAACACTTGGATAATGGTTCAATAAGTTATGTAAACATTTAATTGTGAGGAGATTTGCAAGCTAATGGGCCTGAAAAATGAGATTATGTAGCATGGCTTGAAGATTTGGTTATGAGGTTTTCACAAGAATGACTTATAATACAACCTTAGATACCCAACTTCATCTCTTTGAAACTTCTAGCTCAAGTATGATAAAATTACATTCTTTGACATTTTGGAAAGCTTGAAACATTGTCTACAACTTTCATGTTGTGAGTCTTGGCTAAATCAAATGGGAACTTGGTGAAAATTGGCCAAGAAGTTGAGATAAAAAACTGACAAAAACTTGTTGAAAATTTTTCTAAGTCTTGGGTAAAAAATATCACAACTTCTTTGGCTCATATCTCTTAATCCAAGCACTTTTTGGAAATCAACCCTCATTGACAAAGTTGTAGAATTTATCAATCCTTACAACTTTCATGTTGAAATTTTTCTTTGAATCAACTTGGATCTTAGTGAAAATGGCTATGAAGTTAGGACTTTTATTAAGAACAAAAACACTTAGAATTTTTCTAAGTGTTAGAAAAATTTCCAAATTTGACTTTTGTTGACTTTTTGATTCTTAATGATCAAGTTTGATAGTTTTGAATATCTTGATAATTCTTGAATTTTGAATTCCAATATTGACCAAAAAGTCAAAGTTTGACTTTTGAGTGACTGTTGACTTTTCATCAATTGATTCAAATTTTCAACTATCAATCACTTGCATATTTGGAAATGTCTTGAGCCATATAATTAGGTAAATATGTTGTATTTGAGTCCTTAAGATCATGCTTCAAGCTATTAGGTCATGCACTAGGTCAATAGTCAATGATCAAGTCATCTTCAATCAAAACTCTAATTTTGGCAATTTTTGACCTTTGATGATTTGTGGGCTTTCCTTAAGGAATCATGGTCAACCCTTGATAAAATGGTGAATATCACCTCAAAATGTTGATGTTGACAAAAAATCTTGAAGTTTGACTGTACGTTAACCACAATTGACTTTTTACTCAATACAGTTGATTTTCAATCATCTGAGCCATTGACTGAGCATACATGTGATGCGAGACTTGAAACTGGACATAAGCATTATTGAGGACCTATGATGAACCATGAAAGTCATTTGAGACTCTTTCAACCCCTTCTTATTTGTACAAGATGAAACTCTAGTTGTGGATCCATTGCTTAGGAGGTGAGTTTGTCTGATCAACTCTTGAGAATCCTTGAGTATTTGAGAATCTTAGAAGAATGTTTTGAAGAAAATGAGAGGGCAGATTTTAGGGTACAACAGGTACAAACATATGATACTAATATTAAAATATTGATTTAAATATTAAATAATAACAAGAACAAATTTACTATTAAGAATAAATTATTTGATTTTTCTTTATTTAATCACAATGACTTATTTCTTCAAAATTGTTAATAACTTACGACAACTTAATATATCATACCATTATCCGTGTGAACACACGGATACTAATTATTTTATTTTTTAACTGGCAATTATTTTATTTATTTATTTGCTAATTTAATCAACTAAATGCCGAAAACATTTTTGTATAAATAACCACTATGTTTCATGTTTTTTTATAAATATATTGATATTTTTTTAAGTTTATAAAATACATAAATGTATCATATATTTTCGAATACCTATATATTATAATTGTTCTTATTATTATTTATAATTTATAATTCTTTTACTAATTAATTAATGATAATAAATTAAAAAGTACGAAACAGAAAAAAAACAAAAATTTCGTCTGTTATTTTTTCCTATTAAAACACTAATATATTTTATACAAAACATATCAATTTTATAATATAAATATTCTCATTTAAAGTTAAATAATAAAAATTAATTAATTGATTAATAACAAAATATTATTCTCATTTCAATTATATGTTAAAATCTATTATAATATATTTTTTGAAATATAATAAAAATATAATTAATCTATTATTCCACGTGTATCATTTTTTTTGTTGACAAATCAAGGTTTATATGGATATATCTTTATACTATACTTCATAATCTCACACGATGAACTATTACGGGATGGATAATTGTTGGTGTGGAAAATTAATTTCAGAAATTTTTATAAGTCATTAGAATTTGAATTTAAATTTATACGAATCTCAATTTTAATTTAAGATTTTTTTTATTTAAATGTAGTTTGTCAGTTTATAGGGTTGATCTAACTCCTTTCATATTTTATTAAACTTTTTATTTTTTAGTTCAATCCATTGAACAAATAGAAACGATACAATTTTTCAAATATTTTTTAAAAAATAATATCGGTCTATTTTGATCGCGGCACATAATTTAAATTACTTTCTCATCATTTTGAAAATAAGAACCGGTCCAAAAGAATAATGTATTGTTGTTGATAATATGTTATTTGAATATTTATAGTTATTATATAATTTTGATGATTCATTCATTATATGGTTATAATGATACGTACTTGTCTTGAATGTAGGAATATATATTTCACAATATTTAGTAGTGATCATGTATTCTAAGATGAACTCAAAGAATGATCGAGCATTTGGAGTCAGAAGTTCATGTTGTCAGGGTGTCTCTTCTTAATGGTGTTATGTTAAAGGATGAAAATGATTAACGGGTAGATGCAAATGTATTTATGAAATACAAGTTGTATATTGTTAATTTTAATGTCTATTTTAAATTATTTTTTTTGCTGATATTTTGTATAATTGAAGTTATAGAATCAGTTGTGCGGTTTATTATAAGTACAAATCAATACTCCTTAAAAGTTGATGCATATTATTAACCTATATTTGTTATAAGTACAAATCAATACTCTTTAAAAGTTGATGCATATTATTAACCTATGTCTGTAACTATTTGAATGTTAACTAATTGAAAAATGAATTCAAAATTTACCATTGATAATTTGATAGACGCATAATGTGAATTCATATGGAACGATGCGATAACAGAGTTTCTTACTAGAATTATAGGAAGATGTAAAAATTATTCTTTTAATTTATAATTTTTCAAAAATATTTTGAAAAATATTTTTATCAAAATAATTTTGAATTAAAAAGTCTATTTTAAAAAAAATAAAACAGAATATATCAAAAAAAAGAATGAGATATTTTGGAGAGGCTCATGCCACGAAAACATAGACTATTGATCCCGATTCTGACTCCACTATAAAAACAAACAACACACGTGACACAGACGCATCTCCAGCTAGGGTTTCTTCTTCTCCTTTTCGCTATTCTTTCTTCAATCCAATTCCAATGGCCGGCGAATCCCAATACGACGCCACTCCACCCTCCCTCAAACGCAAGTACGACGAACAACCTCCTCACTCCAGACCCACCGGTTTCTCCGACGGACCTCCTCCTCCTTCCTACAACAACGTCCCTCCCCCCGCCACCACCGAGTTCGAACTCATCAAACAACGCGCTCAAGAAGTCGCCGCTCGTCTCCTAAGCGGCTCCGATATCGCTAAACGTACCAAATTCGATGTCGTTACTCCCACCTCTTACGATTCCTCCGGTTAGGGTTTCACCAGTTCCCGAATCAATTATTTCAATTAAGTGATTTTATTATATTTAATTATACATAATTAATTGTGCTGTTTCTGTGGTTTTATTCGATCTAGATTTTAAGAGTCAATATTCAGCTCCTTCTAGTATACCTTCGTATACGCATCAAGGTTCAAGCAAAAAGATTGAAATCCCTAATGGGAGGGTTGGTGTCATCATTGGAAAAGGCGGAGAAACCATCAAGTATCTTCAATTACAATCTGGTGCTAAAATCCAAGTCACTCGTGATATGGATGCTGATCCTAATTCTCCGAATAGATTGGTTGAGCTTACCGGTACTTCTGATGCTATTGCTACTGCTGAGAAACTAATCAATGAAGTTCTTGCCGAGGTAGTCTTTTCTATCCACACGCTTTTCCAGTTATGGATTAATTTGTTAGGTTGTTCCTTGATGAAGTTTCTTTTCGGATCTGTGGTGTTCTTAATAGGCTGAATCTGGAGGTAATGGCCTTGTTACTCGACGAATGACTGGACAAGGTGGGGCTGATGAATTTTCAATGAAGATCCCTAATAACAAGGTTGGCATATGACTTGTGTGGAAACACTTCCTTGGTCGTGTGTTGTGTTTTTTGGACTTAATTTTGTTTTCAATTTTGGCCGGGGTGTTATTTTCCCGCTACTGTAGGTTGGTCTCATCATTGGTAAAGGTGGAGAAACAATAAAGAGTATGCAAGCTAACACTGGAGCTAGAATCCAGGTTTTACCTCTTAAGCCATGTTTTCTGTTTGTTGTGCTTTATGTACTGTGCAGTTATTTCTCATCATTGTTATAGTTATTATTACAGTTATTGGTGTTGTAGATTTCAATAGCTTCACGATTATTTCTAATATCTGAAGATGTGGAATTCCTTTATGTCATTGTTGTTCACAATGTGTTGCACATGTATGTTCTTTCAGGTGATTCCTCTTCATCTTCCTCCAGGTGACACATCCACCGAAAGAACATTAAAAATTGAAGGGACCTCTGAACAGATTGATTCTGCAAAACAATTGGTTGATTCAATACTCACTGGCGAGGTATGATTTTAACCCTTTGCTAGTGTTGGATTTGGCCTGGTTATAGCTTGTTTTGCTTGACACGTGCCAAGTCTAATTTTGCTCTGATGTTTAATTCTCATGTGCACCGTGTGGTTGTTTTATGTGTATAATCAATGTGTTAGATGGTTGAGATAAACTAGATATGTTTCTGTTTAGAATAATGTCAATTCTTATTTATGCTATAGATGGAGGTTATTCTCTTGAGATTGCTGGTTGCTAATAAAAAAATCTTACTAGAACTCAACTATCTCTGGCTTTCATGCAATAATTATATTTGTAGGTCTATTTTTTGTGGTATTTGTTATTTTTCATGCACTACTTCATGCACTACTAGTGTAATAATATCTTGAATTTTTCTTTAGTAGAGAAAAGTAGAATATGATTGACATATCTTTACCTATAAAATGGTTGTCTTTACATTGTAATTGTTAGTATTTACTAGTTATTTCGGGTAGTATCATTTATATTATTATGGATTTGTTTTCTGTGTGCATTAAGCTTTGCTGAAGGTTTAGATGGTATAAAAGAAGCAATTACTTCACGGCTAACGTTGCTATCACTATTGAGTTTATATTTTATATTTGTAATAGATTCAAATGACAATGTACTCACATATCCTTTGTTAGGTTTATCTAAATCTGATTTACGGAAACAAGTATCTGTTATATTTAACTATTGATATAGTATTTTGTTAGGTCATAATTTTATCAAAATTGTTTCGTATCTCTCCATTCTTGCTAACTCTATTGTGTCTGTAGTCTCCTATGATGTACATTATTACAACTATATAACTCAGTCATTTTTTGTATTCATTAGATTGTTTGGGGAGGACATTGACTTTTATTTCAGAAATAGATTAATCGATTTTGTTGTCTAGTGATACCAATCTCTTGCTCAGGCTTTTTTTTTACAGTTGAAATGCTTTGCCCTGGCCTTGTGCTGAACTATAGATTTTTAGGGATGCCTAGGTTTCCCGTTTCCCATATTATTTTGGCCGACAAGGATACTCGTTTATTAACTGTTGTATCTATTACTGATTTTTTTATTGAGACAATTGTAGGGTTAGTTTGTATTGGACCATTAGTGACACCAACATGGAATCCCTTTGTTGGTGTTTCTTCCTCCTGCGATGGTATGGTTCTAAATCTTGTTTCCATATTTATTTGAGTAGAAAATTATTGATGCCAATATAATACCATGATCGGATAATGAACTGTATATTTATTAATAATATATATTAATGTCTATACATGGTGTCATTTTTCATGTCAGTTTTCAAAGAGTAGTGTTTTTTCTAGTGTCTTCTACCAGAGTTGCATTTGGCATAATAGCCTTAACCTTGTCTATTGTGTAATTCTTTACTTTTCCTCCCACATATTATTAGTGTTCTTTTTTCAGTCATGATTGTTTCAACTAACAATTACATAATTGTCATTGTTTTACACACTGCTTATTGTGCTGAATAGTTCATTGCTGGACAGATCTTTAATATAAACTTCAATAATATTTTGTCCTTGTGTCATATACTAGACTTACGTTTGGCACGACAACCTGAAACTTCCACGTCGAATCTTAGTTTTATCCATTCATTATATCCATTTTTCAGTTTGTAGCTGTTAAACTACTACTATCGTTGGCAACTTTAAGTAGTTAAGCATTTTCATATGCACAATATTATTTTGTGATAGGACGTGCCACTTCACCCCTGCCTACCTTGTTATGGTGCTCTTGTTATATCTTTCATAGCCTCTTCGCTTAATCTGACTGTCATTATCTCTAATATTTGTGGAGCTTAAATCCACACTCTAATTTATTCTTCTCCAACTGTCTTTATCCTTTAATATTTCCCCCTTAACTCAAACTGTTGTTGGTTGCGCTGGCTTTGCCTGAAGGTTCTAGTAAAGGTTTGTTCTATTAGATTGAGCCAAGTTAATTATCATGACATTTTATATTTTGGAGTCATTGTTGCCGCAACTTATGCAGTATCTATGCAAGTCCCTATATATAGATTGTTGTGTTTAATGAGAATGATTATACTATCGTTGTTGAGATACAATATAGTTGTTTGCCTTGAGGCAATGAATATCATATGCTTGTCTACTTCTGTGGTTTGTGCTTTCCTTTTGTACCCATTCATTTCGAATAGGGAAAGGGTGTGCTTCTGCTGGAGTAACTCAGTTGTGTCTCGAACTGGTACGGTATGTTGGCCTTTATACCCCCTTTCTAATCCAATATGGTATCTGATAATGTAGCATACCCTTCATATTTTGTTATTTATATGTTGACTTATAAGTGATGTATGTTTTGCTTGTCTTATGTTTGTGCATCCATTGTTGTATTTAATACCATATCTTGGGTGAGTGCACTTGTTTTTATTTGTGGTTACAATTTTTACTTTTGCAGAACCGTCTTAGAAATCCATCAATGTCTGGTGGTTACTCTCAGCAAGGTTACCAAGCTCGGCCACCCTCTAGCTGGGCTCCCCCTGCTGCTCCTATGCAACAACCTGGTTATGGCTATGTGCAGCCTGGAGCATACTCTGGTCCATCTCCCCAGTACAATATGCCTCAGCAACCATATGCAGGCTATCCATCTGGTGGATATTCTACCAACTGGGACCAGTCCAATGCAGCTACCCAGCAGCCGTCTCATCCTGGTTATGATTATTATAATCAACAGTCTCAACAACAGAATCCTGGGGGTCCTGCAGCTCCAGCTGATGGGACTGCTTACAATTACAGTCAACCACCTTCCTCTGGTTATAACCAACCTGGACAGGGCTATGCTCAGGATGGTTATGGTGCATATCAACAACCACCACAATCAGGGTATGGTCAGCCACCATATGACCAGCAGCAAGGTTATGGCACAGCCCCAAGCTATGGTTCAGCACAAGAGGGCCAAACTGCCAACTATGGTTCTCAAGGAGATTCATCCCAAGTTCCTCCTGTCCAACCCTCCCAGCAAGGTTATGGTAGCAACCAACAGCCTAGCCCAAATGCTGCAAACTATCCACAACAAGGTGCTGCTCAGCCAGGTTATGGGGTGCCACCAACCTCCCAAGCAGCTTATGGCAATCAACCTCAAGCACAGTCTGGTTATGGACCCCCTCAACCTCAGAAGCCAAGTAGCACTCCACCTGCATATGGACAATCACAGTCACCTAATGCAGCTGGAGGTTATGGTCAACCAGGGTATCCCCCTTCACAGCCCCCACCCGCATATTCCCAACCTGAAACAGGCTCTCAAAGAACACCATCCTCTGGTTATGGCGGTGCTGTTCAACCAGGGTATGGTCCTCCATCCTATGGTGCTCCAGCTGGTAGTCAACCTGGTTATGGTCAGGCACCACCTTCTTATAGCAGTGGTTCCTATGGTGCTGGTTATCCTCAGGCCCCTGCATATTCTGCTGATGGTAATGCTGGTGGGAATGCTCGTGGTGGTAGCAGCTATGACGGAGCCCCTGCACAGGCAGCTCAGCAAGCTAGTGTTGCCAAGTCACCTCAGAGCTAATATCGTAGTTTGTTCATTATGGATTACTCTATTTTCTCATGTTTTTATGATATGTCTATCTAGCTTCTTAAACAATGACATTAAAGCATTCCTGTGTTTAAAGTAGTTATATTTTTTCAATGAGTTTTCATGTACACTTAAGTATTGGAGCTACTACTTCAAAAGCAACAATGGAAAACTGTTATAGTTCCAAGGAGCTTATTCTTCTCTTGGTTGTACGGGATCATGTTATATCTCGGAGCCGGACACTAACTGTATTTCAGGGAAACTGAGAGATCAATAAGATCATGTTTTGGTGCATTAGAAAGATGTAATTTCAATTCGATTTATAAATGACTTGGTAAATCACATTGACCGTGTCTCAATAAGTTTTTTTATTAAAAATTCAAAATAGGAAAGTATTCCTAACTACAACTAACTGGATAGAAGACTGTTTTCTGATTGTGAATTCAGAAACTAAATCGTATCTTCAAACGTATTGTGATGATTGTGAAAGAAAAGTTGACAACATAGGTAGGTTGAAATAGGTTAAGTTGTTAGATGATGTTTTAAGTGGATTTGGCTAAGGTAATCTCATTGGTCAAAAATTATTTATTCACATTGATTCTGATTTTTTTGTTTGTTTAGATCTTAATTAGATATTATAAAATTTAGTTCAGATACTCGATCATTTTAAATTATTCATTTTAAGTGCCTAACCATGTTAGTACAATGATTCTGCGGTGTAGATAAAAGCTATATAGTTAGTTGTAATGTATGTTTGGTTTCTGTAAGGGTCAAAAACAATTTTCGAGTAGGAAAATTGGTTTTCAATTGATTTTTATATGTTTGTTTGTCAAGTAAAATTGATTTTGCTTTTAGAATTAATTTTAGTTGAAATAATAATTTGTAATTTTTAACTTAAAAAATGACATTTATCTTGAAATTTGTCGATAAAGTTACTTTTATATCAATCTAATTCAATTCATTTTGAATCATATTAATCAATTATCTATCTTTTAAAATTAATTTTTAAAAATCGAATTGAACCGAGAATTGAGAGGTTATCGATTTGATTGTTGGATTATATATGCTATTAAATCGATGGAAATTGGTCAAAACCAGTAAAAATTAATGAATTAGTTTTAGAAAATCGATAGGTCAAATGCATGTTTTTTTTCTCGAACAAAACGTCGTTTTAATATATTAAAAAAAAATAAAAATAAAAATAAAATTAAACATTATTTAAAATTTAGGATTAATATCATTTTACCACTGTGTCATATAGGTGACTTTTGATTTATTCTCTGTAATTTTTTTGTTGTTGTAAAAAACAGTCTTGCCATTTTAAGAGACTTTAAAACGTGTAATTTTTTTTAAAAAATTAACCATGATATTTGAAGATTCTGTCATTTTAAATCTTGTAAATTTGAAGATTTTTTTATTTATTTTAAACTCTCTGAAACGTGACTAAGGAAGATTGGTTTAAAAAAAAATATTTATAGGTTTAAAATGACAGAATGTTCAAGTGACAAGGTAGATATTAAAATCAATTTTTTTACAAGGGTTAAAACAATAGAATCTTTAAGTGGCAAAGTTTGTTTTGTAATTTTTTTTACTGGAGGAGTAAACCAGAAATCGCCTATATGATAGGGATAAAATGGTATTAACTCTAAAATTTATTTGGAATAAATTTCTCTTGTTGCAATTAGATTTGGTTCAAAATTTATTTAAATTTGTATTTCGTATTATTTTGTCGTGAGTGATGATTATATTTAGAATTTAAATTTAAAGAATATATATATATATATATATATATATATATATATATATATATATATATATATATATATATATATATATATATATATATATATATATATATATATATATATATATATATATATATATATATATATATATATATATATATATATATATATATATATATATATATATATATATATATATATATATATATATATATATATATATATATATATATATATATATATATATATATATATATATATATATATATATATATATATATATATATATATATATATATATATATGTGTGTGTGTGTGTGTGTGAAATTATGATATTTTAAAATTTTGTAGGTGTTGTGATATTTTTTAGACACTAAATCATCCGATTTGATCGATTTAATTAATATATAATTTTTTCATAGAGACCGATTTATTCAACCAAAATATCTAATTTAGACACGTAGTTCAATCAGTAATTCAATAATTCGACTAATGAATTAGTAATCTGATACCGTTACCGATTAAAATTAACTATCCACCAAATTTTCTAATATATTATTTAAAAAAAAATATACCACCCAAAGTCCATACTTGAAATTAAAAAATGTTAATGAAATTGAAACTATCTCCATTTACCATCTCATTCAATCCCACATTTTACCTTTAATTTTCTCACTTTCTCTTTTTCCTCCTTTTATTTAAAATTTTCTCCTCCATTTTTTTAATATTTATTTTTAATTTAATAAAGAAGAATAAGTTTTCAAAACAAAAAAAATTAATTTAAAATAACATAGTTATTTTGTAATTATTAAAAAATAACATAGTTATTGAAAAAATAATTTGGTTATAAAATTAACAAATTATTTTAAAAATGACGTATTTAAAAATAGACATTTAAAAATAAAATAACGCGTTTAAAAATAACACATTAAAAATTATATATTTTAAATTAAGACGATTGTTGATAAAAAATAAAATATGTATGGTGTTGATAATGACGCGGTAGTTGTCTATATATTATTTTATAATTGAATAATTCGGTTATAAAATAATATATAGACAACTAACGCGTCGTTATCAACAAAATATCTATTTTTTTTTATGAATTTAAAAGATAATTTTTTATATATTTTAAAATGTTAATTTTTTCTCTATATTATGTGTCTATTTTTTGTATGATTATTTAATATAATTAAATTTATATTTTTATTGTTTATTTTATAATTATATAAATAATTTGACATTGACATCTATATCTAAATATAGTTTATACTGTGTTAAATTAGAATAATCAATAATAGCGTACACAACTAACTTTCTATTTCAGGGGTCACTATCACAACAATATCTATTTGATTTTAATCAACAATTGCCTTTATTTGAGAGATAAATTCTTTATTTTCAAATGTGAAAATTCTTTTTTTTCCTCTCAATCTCACGAGTCTCTTTTTATTTTTGTATGGTTATTTGATACAATTGAGTTTATATGACCATTGTTCATTTTACAATTAAGTAACACATTTTAAATTGAAATGTGTATCTAAATATATTTTATATTGTATCAAATTAGATAATACTCAATAATGATGCACACCACTAACTTTCCATCTCACGGATCACTATCAAGACAATATCTATTTTATTATAATCAACAATTGCCTTTATTTATTAAATAAATTCTTTATTTTCAAATGTGAAAATTTTCCCCTCTCTCTATCTCACGGTCCTTTTTATTCTTCTTTTTTGTATGATTGTTTAATACAATTAAGTTTATATGACCATTATTCATTTTATAATTAAGTAATACATTTTAAATTGACTTGTGTATCTAAATACATTTTATATTGTATAAAATCAGATAAAACTCAATAATTATGCACATTATAATTGTCAATAATTGTCTTTATTTGAGAGATAAATTCTTTATTTTCAAATGTGAACATTTTCTTTTTTCCCATCTTTTTTCAAATTATTTTTTTTCATTTCAAATTTAATTGTGTATCTAAATATATTTTATACTGCTGTACCCCAAAATTTTTCCTCCCATTTCTTCAAGGCATTCTCCTAGGGTTTCAAAATACTCAAGGATGCTCAAGAGTTGGTCAACAAATTCTTCTTATAAGCAAGGGGTTCACAACTAGGATTTCACTTTTCACAAGGAGATTTGGGTTTATAAGGTCTTAAATGGAATTTATGGTTTCTTATATGACTTCAAAAATGCTCATACCAAATTTCAAGTCTTGCATCACAAGTTTGCTCAGTCAATGACTCAGATGACTGAAAATCAACTGTATTGGACAAAAAGTCAACTATGGTCAACATACAGTCAAACTTTAAGATTTTTGATCAATATCAATACTTTAAAGTGATACTCATCATTTGATCAAGGGTTGATCATGATTCCTCTAGAAAATCCCTCAAATCATTAAAAGTCAAAAGTTGCCAAATTAGGGTTTCCTTAGGAGAAGTCAACTAAACTTTGACCAAGCCTAACTTTCACATGCTTCATCAGTTTTCCCCAACTAAAGCTCATTTTGTAGGAAATTCAATTCTCTACAATTTTTCATCTCTAAGATCAAGTCCAAAAAGTGCTTTATTTGAGAGATATGAGTCAATACATTATAGGTCATTTCAAAGGTCAACAAAAAGACACTTTTTGTCAAGGCAACTTACATCAAGATAAAGTCTTCAAAATAAAAAAAATGATTAATATAGAGATTGTAAAGGACATCTTTAGCTTTATAAAAAGTCCAAGATCACCTTCAAAAGATAAAAATTGAGAGAGTTATGACCAGTGCAAGTTGGGAAATTTTGAGCAAATGTATGAAGTTCAAATTGAGTAAACTTGATATTTTGGGCTGTTGGACCATTGTTTAAGAATCCAAACGTGTTTTTCAGCTTATCATCCACCTCACATCTTACTCATACATCCCTTTACCTCTTTATTTTATTTATTTTTGATTTTTTATTAATTAAAGTCAAAATTAAATAAAATAAAACAAAGGCTTCTGCAAGGTCCAAGCCCATATTTTCTTTGCCCTAATTTCTCATATATATTCTCATCCATTCTCTTCATACAAGCCACAAAAATCTTGCCTCTCAAATACTTTTTAAAACATCAAAATTTTCAAGAACTCTAGAAATCTTGAAACCCTTGTTACAAACCCTTTCACCATAAACTAGCCATCCCAATCAACTCCATTCATTCTCAGGGTAAGATTGGATCAAGTTTGATGGTCCAAAACATAGGAAATATCATCTCATGGCATCATGATTCCTTTCTTACTTGAATTTCATGTTTTTTCTTTGTTTTTATTGCATTTTAACAGCTACTAATGCTTTTTATGTGTTTATGAGATTCAACTATGCAAGAATAACCCATAGTTGAGGCCCCATGCAATCAGAATCTTGAACCACCATTCTTACACCGATCTACCTTGTTTGTACCATAACTCAAAAACCATTGAGTTTTATCCCACAAAAACCATTCCATTGAACTCGCAGCCCTTAATTTAGGGGGGTAGACGTTTTTGGATCACTTATTCTTTGATTTTGCAGGTTGTTGACAAAACAGGCTACCGGAGAAGACGACCGGAGTTAGGGCTCCGCACCTCTCCGGTCAACACATTCATGTTTATATTATATATTTGTTGTTTCATTTAAGTTAATGGAAGTATAACCGCCCGACGGTAGCAGCACGCGTAATAAGACATTGGTCTCCCAAGTCACGGGTTCAACCACCATTTTTGCCAAAATTTTCATATTTTCTAACTCTTGCAGATCTAGTACAACACTTCTATGCCTCAGCCATGCACCTTCATCTCATCACTACAAGATCTCCAGAATTTCAGATCTGACGCCCCAAATCTGCTGGACCATGGTGAACCCTCCCTGGAAGCCACGCTGGATCCAATGCATGCATAATAGACTTGCTGTTTTGGGCCTAGCAAATTTCTATTCTCACACCCCCGATTTGTTTCCATAACATGCCCAATCTTTTTTTAACCCTTTTTTTAACATAATCAGATTAACTTTTTTTAATTAAAATTAATCTAGACCTTAGGTTTTTTAATTAACTTAATTAATCATTTTTTAAATTAAATTAATTTAACTTTTTTTTTCATTTAATTAATTAACTTAGTTTTTTAGGTTTTCACTAATTAACTATTTTCTCTTAATTAAAATCAATTTAGGGATTTTTAATCAATTTCTTTTTTCTTTTCTTAATTAAAATTAATTAGGGTTTTGAGATTAAACATCAAACCTTTTTCTGTCAAAAAATCAAAAAAAAAATTTCTTTTCCCGTTTCTCTTTATTTTACCGCTTCGCGTATTTTACTGTCGCGTATTTCATCACTTTTACCATTATGTAACTGCTAATGACTTGTAATAATTTAATTAGGGTTTACTCTTTCCTTCCAATTTTTACTGTTTGTACCCCCTCCCCGAAGCTTTG
The DNA here is from genome assembly GCA_948472305.1 of Vicia faba. Lineage (NCBI taxonomy): Eukaryota > Viridiplantae > Streptophyta > Magnoliopsida > Fabales > Fabaceae > Vicia > Vicia faba. The sequence continues at coordinate 1,484,504,969 of OX451738.1, forward strand.
TAATAGCGTAGGCCCCTTTAATTTCCGTCTTTACTTTATGCATTTTCCGCTTTCCTTATAACTGTTTAGCTTAATAGGATTGTATGGCAATACATAAAAACAATCGTAGAAAACCCTAATTGTAAGATTAAAATAAATGAACATGAATCACTCTTCACACACACACACACACACCTCTAGGGTAACCTCACTCGTGCCTTGAAAAACAGTCATGTCCCTCGAACATGGGGACGCTTTAGCAAAGACCCTCGGTTAAAAAGACCATAGTCCCTCAATGACCCTTCGATGTTGCCTTTGGTAAACGATCTTAGTCCCTTACGATAAAATTGCTAAAGCGCCCCTACAAGTTGCCTTTATGACTGTACGATGACCCACGCCCGTCCCTTCACATCCAACGATAAGGCTTCCTACTAACTTATGGTAGGACAACACTATCTAAAGGAGGAGGAAAATAAAACAAAATACCATGAGTAAGGGTAGAATACTGTTAATCGCTTGCTCACACTTTTCAAAATAACTTTTACACAAACACTTACTCTGAAATATTTTCAAAAACAAACATTTTGTACGCATTCTTAACCGATACAAGAATCATTACAAAGTTGCCGTACTTAGGCATTTTTCAAAATATTTTCAAACACACCCAAATCATTTTCAAAGTGAACTAGTGATTAAGAGCCCGTAGATAACTACAAATGAAAAGGGTGCTAACACATTCCCTTTTCATAACCTACCCCCCAAACTCAGAAAATTCTCAAAGGTCTTTCCTGTTCTTTTCACCCTTTCCTTATTGGATAAAAGAAAAGTCAATGACGACTCTTGCTATCCGCACATTTGCGATAAAATGCAAAACCAAGTCAGTTCTTCCACCGTATTACAGAACTGGCGACTCTACTGGGGAAACTAAAAGTGGGATTACCTTTAGAGTTAGATCATTTTTAAATGCTTTCCTTATTTGTATGGTGTGCTTTACATTTTAGGGCTTGCTCGGGTTTATTTTCTTGCAAAGATCCTACACCCGGATCTGGGGGCATTTTAGGTAAGTAGAAATAGATCATAGAAACTATACAGCATATACCGATATGGTTGAAGTGATGGTTACGTTAGTGTAACACATTGGTTTGTACTGGTGTCCCTCGAGTCAGTCGGGGAGAATACTAGGCTTCAACGTGGTGTCATAAGAACTAACTGACCTTTAGAACCTTAATTGACCCAACTTTGCCATTAGAAGGTAGTGAGATAACTAACTTTGGTGCAGTCCGAAGTTGGTTGATACTCGATACTACACTCATTGAGACTCAAATCTCGGGTTTTGTTTGGTTGCAAGTCAATTGCGGTGCTAGACAAAACTTATGGGAAAAATCAGTGATATTGAGATCCCTAGAAACGGGTTACTTCTATAGGACAAATTGAGCTAACTAAACTTCAGGAGGATAATTACCTACAAACCCCATGTAAGCCTTAAATCTAAGGCCTTTGCGTGCTTTGCTTGTGTTTGATTATCTATTTGAACATGACATCATGACATCATAACATCATAACATCATATCATGACTAACCATTTCAAGGATCTATGGGATTTATATTTATTCTGTGTTGTAGGGTCATGGCTTCCAGTTGTAGGAATACCATCCGGATCAACTTCGTAAGGATACCTTCCAAGCTCAAGGAATTAGTCTCAAAGGTTCCTGACAATTCTAAATTCACCAAGTGACATGGTCATCTACACATTTTGGTTACTACTAGCTTCCAGGAAGACATGATGAGCGTTCTTTTCCAGTCTTTGAACCGAAGCATCACTATTTTACCTTCTCGGATTATCAATTGGTGCCCACGATGGAAGAATTCTCTAAGTTGCTCGAAGTTCCTATTCTTGATCAGATACCCTTCACCAGTCTAGATCAAGTTTTGAAACCTGTAGATGCTATAGTAGCCTTACATATGAAATGATCTAACATTATATCTAATTGGGAAACAAGGAATGGAGTCAAGGGTTTTTCTCCTAAATTTATGATAGAGAAGGCTAAGTTGTTTCTAGATGCCAGGAATTTTCGTGCTTTTGAGGATATTTTGGCGTTGCTGGTCTATGGTTTGATACTGTTCCCTAATCCGGACCAATTCATAGATGTGAATGCCATCAAAATATTTCTCACCCATAATCTTGTGCCTACTTTGCTTGGAGATGTCCTGCATTCCCTCCACACTCATACTAGGAAGAAGCGAGGAACTCTTATGTGTTTCATACCGCTACTTTCCAGGTGGTTTATTTCGCACCTGCCCCAATCAGTGGTAAAGAATGAACAAGGTTTGAGGTGGTCTCAAAGGTTGATCTCACTCACTCATACAAATATCCATTGGTGTTCTCGATCCCAGGCAGATGTCACTATTATTATTCACTGTGGGGAATTCCCTAATGTACCACTCCTTGGTATAAGATGGGGCATCACTTACAACCTTTCTCTAGCTCTGCGTCAGTTTAGCTATGCTCAAAGGGAAGGTCCTCATGATATGCTCATCCAGGGTATTGCATTCGACTTTGAGAACGATCCTCAAAATTACCATTAAAGGTTTATACATGCTTGGGGTACAGTCAACAAGATTGATAGCAATACTTTGAGACACAAGAATTCCATTCCTATAGAGCCTTACCTCAGATGGATGCGGTCTCGTGCTCAGAATCTTAAAATTCCATATCCTAATATCTTACCAGTGATCGTAGATCCTGTTGTCTAAGGGGATGTCTCTCATACCATTCTTCATCCCGATATGCCTACTGACTTCAAAGGACTACAAAATTCCTGTATTCGGCTTAAGAAAGAAAGAGATACCTTCGAGGCTCAGTTCTATGCTAGTGAGAAGAAAGTACTGGAGCTGACAAAATGACTCCACGAAGAACAAAGCCTTAACAAGCATATGTCAACACAAAGAGGAAGCGTCCGTGGGAGACTTGAATTCATATTTTGCTATCTTGTAACTCTTTTTATTGAAAGCAATTATAATTTGAGCTTGTTACTAAAATTTCTTTTGTTTCCTTTTGTTTAAACAAATTTAAATCCCGCAAAGGTCCTTGAAAACTTTGCACTTGCATTTGTACATCATGCATATCATTACATAACAATTACTTTCTAGACAAGTTTTCTCATATTCTTGTTGTTTATTTCAGGTAAAAGATGGCTCTAGAACAGACTGTCAAGGAACTCCAAGCGCATAATGCCCAATTCCAGGAGACCCTCTTGAACCTAGCCAAGGGGAAACAAGATATGATGGCGCTCATCACCAAAAAGAAGAAGACTCGGAAGCCAGTTGCTATCCTCAATATGAGGAGAAGATTCAAAGGTCCAGCTAAATTGGTTCAAACTACTGATATCTCCTCTGATGAAGATCACAATCAAGAGGAATATGGTAGAAGTGTTAAGGATGAAGGTGGAAGCAATCAAGATTCTTGGAAAATTCCCGAGGATGAAGACTATTATGATGAATAATATCCTCCCACGGATGATAGGTACAAATAGTTGGAAGATCGCCTCAAGGCCATGGAAATCCAGAAGGTGTATGGATTGGATTTTGAAGAGATGGGTCTTATTCTGGGGGTAGTTATCCCTCATAAGTTTAAGGTCACCGCTTTTGATAAATATGATGGTGTTTCTTGTTCCAAAATTCATCTGAGGTCTTATGTTCGGAAGATCCAACCCCATACTGCTGACAAAAAGTTATGGGTTCACTTTTTTCAGGAAAGTTTGTCTGGTACACAACTCGAGTGGTTCTATCAACTGGAGGGAACCAACATCGATACTTGGGAAGATCTAGATGTTGATTTTTACAAGTAGTATCAATACAATACCGACCTTGCACCAACTCATGTGCAATTATAAAATATGTTAATAGGCTTGAATGAGGGGTTCCAAGAGTATGCTCAGAAGTGGAGAGATCTAGATGGAAGAGTGAAACCTCCTTTATCTGATAGGGAGTTGGTTGATATGTTTATGGGAACTCTGACAGGTCCATTCTTTAACCATCTGATTGGAAGTTCCTCATCTGGTTTTACTGAGCTGATTCTAACTAGGGAACATGTCAAAAGTGGTATCAAGAATGGAAAAATTCAAGTGGTTGTGTCTTTGTGTGCTGTAAAGAAGACATTCAGTGGTAATAAGGAGACCAATGTTGTTTATGGCCAGAAGGGCCATGTTAAAAGTGGTCGCAATCAGTCTGTAGGAGTGGTGCTAATTTCTAATCCTGCGTCTGTTTAACAACAACAACAACAACATGGTAATCAACATAGGTTAGGCGCTCCGAGAAGATAGTTTATGAAGATCAATATGCCATTATCTCAGGCATTACAACATTTATTGAAAGCGGAGCTGGTAACTTTAAGGGTCCCTCCTCAGAATCCTAACACCTCCTCTCCTCGATACAATCCAAATGCGAAGTGTGCCTAACATTCCAACAGTCCTGGGCATGATACCAACAACTGCTGGGCCCTGAAAAACAAAATTCAGGACATGATTGACAACAAAGAGATTGAGTTTGATCCTTCGGAGACCTCGAATGTAATTATTGCACCTATACCAAAGCATGACAAAGGCATAAGTGTTATTGACGATGTTATTAACGTTGCCACTGTAAGTGAATTGGTTACTCCCCTACCAATCATCAAGAAAGATTTGTTGCAGGCCGGTTTATTTCCGGCATGTATTGAAAGATGTTACTGCTGCGTAGCCCAACCCAATGGCTGCAATTTACTGAAGGAAGGAATTCAATGCCTAATCGATAATCACATAATTCTGGTTGAGAAGGTTCCGTCTACTGAGAACCTATTTAAATACTTATTCGTAATATCCGAAACTCTTGTCAGGATTACCTCCAAAGGTCCGGTAAGAATTACTGCCAATCCGAAAGCTGCTTCTCTAATCATCACTATACCTAGACCTATCCTATATTCTTCGGATAAAGCTATTCCTTGGAACTATGGATCCGACGTCTACTACCATGGCGTCAAGCAAGAACTACCGACTGTTGAAGATGAAGTTACTGAAGTTGCTGACCCCTACATTGACAATATTGCTAGGACCAGTAAAGTTACTAGAAGCAGAAGGGTTTTCTCCCCAGAAATATCTTCGAAGACCGTTGCTACACTTATTCGAGTTACTGCTACCAAGTCAACTACTAGGACTTGGGGCCTAGAGAAAATAATAGAGCCTGCCCAGACGGAGGCACCTAAAGAAGTTGCGGTGGAAGACACCTCCAGGCAAGAGTTGGAAGAGATGTTGAAAATTATCCGTAAGAGTGACTACACGATTGTTGAACAGCCGGGGCAGACCCCATCTAATATCTCCATGTTATCCCTGTTATTGTATTCTGAAGCTCATGCACACGCTTTAGTAAAATTCTTGAAGACTGCTCACGTGCCACAAGAGACTTCTGTCGATCAATTTAGAAGTTACGTTGCTAGCTTAATGAACGACAATGGATTAGGTTTCTCTGACGCTGATCTGACTCCAGAAGGAAGAAATCACAATAAAGCTCTGTATGTCTCTATTGAGTGCAGGGGCACTACTCTGGATCATGTATTGGTTGATACGGGCTCTTTGTTGAATGTTCTACTGAAGGGTGCTCTGGACAGACTGGATTATGAAGGGGATGTACTGAAGCCCATTGATCTTATAGTCTAAGCCTTTGCAGATCAAAGAGGATGGTACACGGAGAAGTGGATCTTCCGATCAAGGTAGATTTACAGGTCTTTGAATCTACCTTCTATGTGATGGATATCCAGCCAACATATTCTTGCTTAATGGGACTCCCATGGATCCATGGGGCAGGCGTTGTTACCTCTACCCTTCACCAGAAGCTAAAGTATCCCGTGCAGGGAAAGATTGTTATAGTCTATGGCGAAGAAGAGTATATGGTTAGCCATTTGAACTCATTCCAGTATGTAGAGATGGACGGTGTAATTTTCATTACAACGTGGGTAAGATATTCAATAGAAAATGTTAAAGCAACACAACCACACACAAAAAACCTATCAAATGACGAGATTATTTTCTCAAGAATGAGAGGAATGATGTTTTTATATCGTAAGACTGCTGAGTTAAATATTATTTCTTATCATTATATGAACCAATTGAACAATGTAGAACAAAAATATCATATGAAGTTTGAAGTTTAGAACTCAAATGTCGTGGTTTAAAGAGTTTTCAGAGAGGTTTTAGATGAATAAACTAAAAATGGTATGAAAAATGACATGAAACAGAAAAAAGAAAAAAAATAGTAAAGAAATAGATGGATGAAACGATCAAAAGAAAGGAACATATGACATGTTGTGAAGCACCTGATTCAAATAAAAGAGACTAATAATTTGAATCAAATAGGTGAAAGTTTGATTCATATCAAGGTGATGTGTAATTTAAATAAAAAAGAATTTCAAAAGGTTTTAATAAACACTTTGATTCAAATCTGTTAAAATATTAAACTAGATTTGTTAAAGTATTATATTAGATTAGATTTGATTAGATTTAATATTTAAATATAATCCAAGTTGTGTTAGACCAAATCCAATTAGGATTGTATATAAATAGTTATAGTGTGTATCTTTATTTTGTACAATTTAATAATACAAATCTGTTGTACCCCAAAATTTGCCCTCTCAATTCTCAAGGGTTTTATCACAAAGATTCTCAGGATTCAAGCTTGCACAAGTGCATTGGGATTTTCTAGTACCAAAATTAAAAGGAAACTGTCAAAAAGGGAGAAAACAGATAAAAATAACATTTTGACAAATTTGGAGAAAAATAGGCCTCCTTCGTTTCAGCCCCCTTCGATTGGACTTTGCACCTCCTTCGATTGCTCAAACTTTACTGCTAGCGTGCCTCTTCCGTCTGGGCATGTGACTTCTTATTGCAGGATTCGTTTGTGTCTTCCACTGCCTGTATATTTGCTTTGAATCCCAAGTTTGTTGGCCACAAGTTCCCCCTGCAAGGCAAACCCTTCGATTCACCAAGCATGTTGCCTGCATGCTTGCTTTGAATACCAAAGTTTGTTGGCAACAAGTGCCCCCTGCAAGGCAAACCCTTTGATTCACAAAACATGCTGCCTACATGCTTGCTTCGAGTACCAAATTATGTTGCCACAAGTGCCCCATGCAGGGAAAGCCTTTCGATTGGACAAGTATGTTGCCTGCATGCTTGCAATCGAAGGCCATGACCTACTGGCCATATGTGCCCCCTTGCAAGGAAAACTCTTAGATTGGAAAAAAGTACCTGCATGCAAAGCTTCGATTGGAATGTGGATCCCCTTCGAATCAGCTTGCTTTGAATCCAAGCTGACCCATTCGAAGCAGGTTTCGTTTGAAGCATATCTGAGGAAATCTCATGGCCTTACCCTACTTGACAAGCTATGTTGCTTCCAAATCTTTGTATAATCAAAGGGCCAGAAGCATAAGTCACATCTTCTGCACCACAACTACCAAAAGGCCCCCACTTATACTTACACGTTACATATATTTTATCATTTCTTTACAAGACTGGCTTAGGAAAACATGTCCATTCTTTCTCTATAAATAGAGGAATTCTTTGCAAAGGTCGGGGAAGGATTTTTTGACTAGAGGAATAAAACATCCAGAATCTTCTCAAACACAACAAATGTCTCAAGTCCCTTCAACACTTGTGAACAAACCCAGAATCACACACTCACCTCTTTCAATTCTGAAGAACTCCCCATAATCCAGTCTCCTTCGAATCCAGTTGGAAAGAAACATAACACTTGTTTCTTTCTTCCTTTGAATCCAGCATCCAAGGCCTAGCTTCTGGCCCCTCCCTTTGAATCCAGGAGAACCCAGAGCCACCACTCAAGGCCCAGTTCACATTCAAGGTTGAAGCAAGGTAAGTCACTCTTACCCTTGAACCTTTCGTTTCATGGCATAGCATGTGAGTAACTTTCCCTTTCGTTTGAAACATGTACATAATACTTTGTTCTTTTCGTTTCCACCCTCTTAATATATTTTAAGAACTAACCCTTTCGTTTGCTTCTTGTTTACCTAAACATGATTTAAGTATTAAACTGTTTGCAAGATAAATACTAGCATGGCCTTAGGCCATGTTGCCATTTAATATCTCAAACGAAAGAAACAGGGGGAATGAAGTATGAAACAAAGCCTTGGGCTTCCATGCTAACTTCCAGGCCCATCCAGAATGCATGCTCATGTTGATTTCAGTTCCAGTTGAAGGAGGCTGAGAAGACAAAATCGAAGGCCATGACTTGCTGATGCCAGCCCCAATCGAAGAAGGCAACAAGGCAGAAAGGTAGAACCAAAAGGCGCGCCTTGTTGACTGCCAAGCCCAATCTAAGGACATGACTTGATTGGTGCCAACTCCCAATCGAAGGCCATGACCTTGCTGATGCCAGCCCTAATCGAAGAAGGCCAACAGAAGCAGAATCGAAGGGTTCTCCTCCCCCCAATCGAAAGAGCTCATTTTTCTTCTTTTTTATTTTATTTTTGCCTTTATATTTTTATGCACTTCAATATGGTTGTAATAGTGTAGGATTTATTTTCTGCATTTTTTATTACTTTTGTACAAATGCTAGTAATTAGGTGTGTATGGTAAGATAAAAACCAACAAGTAGACAACCCCTAATCAAGACAAAATGCATGCAAATAAAACACATTATTCACACACATGCACCCTTAGGGTAATCTCACTTGTTGCCTCGGAAAATAGTCATGTCCCTCGAACATGGGCGTTTTAGCAAAGACCATAGTCCCTCGATGACCCTTGATGTTGCCTTAGGTAAACGATCTAGTCCCTAAACGACATTGCTAAAATGTCTCATAGGTTTCCTTCTATGACTATACAAATGTCCCACGCCCGTCCCTTCACATCCAATGAAGGGGCTTCTTACCAAATCAGTAGTAAGATAGCAACATCTAAAGGAGGAGGAAGAGAACATCTAAGACCTTTTGAGTAGGTAGGTTGCTCCTAGTTGCTCGCTTGCTCACAACAAAAACATTTTATACACCAACACTTTCATTTGAAACATTTTCGAAAGATAACACTTTGTATGCGTTCTTATAGAAACGAGAGCCATTACAAAGACACCCTTTTCAAAATCACTTTCAAAAACACATTACACAAACACTTCTTTGAACTATTTTCAAACAACACTTTGTATGCATTCTTATGAGACAAGAATCATTACAAAGGCAAGTTTTCAAAATACTTTCAAAAATCACACCACAAGCACACTTTCAAACAAAAGCAAGTGATCTAGTAAGCAACTAAGAGCTCGTAGATAACCACAGATGAAAAATGTGCTAATACCTTCCATTTTCATAATCTACCCCTCGAACTCAGAAATAATCTCGAAAGGTCTTTCCTGTTCTTTTCAGCCTTTACTTATTGGATAAAAGAAAAGTCGGTGGCAACTCTTGCTAACCTCAACATTTGCGATAAAACACAAAACACCTAAGTCAGTTCTCCCACCGTGTTACAGAATTGTCAACTCTGCTGGGGAATAAAACTTAAAAGTGGGGTTACCTTAGGGCTAGATCACCTTTACTTGCTTTCTTTGTTTGACTTGCATGCTTTACATTATGGTTCCTTGTTTGGGCTTGTTTTGATCCTCTACCCAGATCTGGGGCACCTTTTAGGTAAGTAGCAATAGATTATGGAAAATGTACGGCGTAGACCGACACGGTTGAAGCAATGGCTATATTAGTGTGACAAATTTGTTGGTACCGATATCCCTTGTGTTGAATCGAGGAGAATATGGGGCCGATGAGCAGCATCATGAAGCACTAACGGACCTCAGAACCTTAATTAAATAAACTTGGCCAATTAGGACGTAGTGAGATAATCAGTTTCAGTGGAAAGCTGATAATTGGTTGATACTCGATACTACACTCATTGAGACCGAACTTTTGGGATATCTCGGCCGCAAGAAAATATTGATTGTGCTGAGACAATGCCTAAAAGAAAGGTCAGTGATATTGAGATCCCTTAGAACCCAATTACTATTAACTAGGATACGTTTGAGCCAACTAAACTTCAAGAGGGTACTTACCTATAAGACTCCATGCAAGCCTAAACCTAAGGACTTGTCTGCTTTGTATGTATATGATTATTTATATATAAACTTGCTTACTTTGCATACTTGTACATAACATCATGGCATCATACCATATCATTTTCAATAATCATTTCAAGGATCTCAAGGGTCTATGATGCAGGGTGACATTGAACCAAACGTCTATCAAGGGGCAAGCATATTTATTTTCCTCTAACTAAACACCGTCAAAGATCAAGTACAACAACTTGAGTCAAGGGTTATGACCCACTTGACATGGTGAGCTTAATTCTCGTGGAAGGACATCCACCGATACAAAGTTCTCCAATCAAAGCTATTGATTAAAGTTCAACTTCTAACATTTTCTTGTGTTTACCCCGCGAGATCCTTGAAAACATGCATCCATATATCATGCATCATATCATGACAAGTTTCTCCCATACAAGTGTCCTTATCTTCCTACTGTTTATTTCAGTAGAGATGGCTCTAGAGCATACTATCAAGGACATCCAGGCTCAAAACGCTCAACTTCAAGAAATGTTCTCGAACCTATCTGTGATCGGTGGATCTGGAACTGACTGTTTAAAGCTGGTTCACGAAATGTCGCGGAAGCAAGAGTCGCCACCGTCTTTTATTTTCTCCAAATGGAAAGGACAAAAGCACAGAAAAATTCCTTATAGAGATTGCTCTCGGTTCGGGAGGTAGATTATAGAAAGGGAAGGTGTTAGCACCCTTTCTATCCATGGTTATCCATGGGCTCTTAGATACTTGCTCACTTGTGTTTTCAAAAATGGTTTGTTTGCTTTTCAACTGTGGGTTTTAAAAAGTTTCTTTGAAAATTCCAGTTCGACTCTTGTATCGGTCCTCAAGAGTGTTTGAAAAGTTGCTTTCGAAAGCTTTTTGAAAATGTGTCGGTGTGAAAAGTATTTTTGAATTTTGTTTTGAAATTAGAGCAAGTATCTAGAGTCGTCTACCTACCCTAAGGAATTCGTCTGTGTAGATGTCCTTTAAAGTAGTGCCATCCCACCATTGAGAGGTAGGTAGCACCACCGTTGGAGGTGTTCGGGTCAATTCGAGGTTCGGGACATGGTGATCACCAGAGCAATGGGAAGACACCTTAGAAGCTACCCTCATGCCAGGTTCCCGGATCATGAGGACTTACTAAGACGTCCTCTACTCGACGATCACCTTTCGAGGCAAGGCAACAGTGAGGCGTACCCTAGGGGTGGTGTGTGATTTGTGTGTCAGATTCATTTATTTTTGTCTTGTCATGTTATGGTGATCTACGCGTTTGTTTTTATTTTTTTGTCATTCATTCTTGCATGCAATTATTAACAGTTAAAAAAGTTGCGGAAATTAAAGTTCCTAAACTATTACAAAGGCGCGGGTCCACATCGCCAAATTAAAATCCAGGACCCGATTTGACAAAAAATAAAGAACTAAAGTGCGAGAAATATAAAATGTCAGAGTTACATGGCTTTGGGAGAATTACATAAATATTTAAAAGAAGGAATAAAGATGCGCGAATTGAATTGAAATTGAAAGCGAGGGCGTTGGACCCTTTTTAATGAAATTAAATTATATTGAGCAAATTAATTAAATTAAAATAAAAAAAGAAATTATTTTTGAGGTTTTTTGTATTTATGTTTTTTATGTATTTTTATGAGAAAGATTAAATGAAATTAGAATATTAACCCTAATTCTAATTTTTTTTATTTATTAAGAAAAACATGTTAAAATTAAACCTAAAATTAATCTAATTATTTACATGCAATTTTGATTTATAAAAATAAATAATTAATTATTAGTGAAATTTATTTACAAAAAATATTAATTAAATAAATATATTTTGATTTTTATGACTTTTCTGTTTTTTACTATTTTTTATATTTTATGAAAATAAGTTAAATTAAAGGAATTAATTAAAAAAAGAAATAATTGAAATAAATAAAATAAGGAAAAGAAAGAAAATACAATACCTTGGGGGGTTTCTGTCCCCTTTTTGGAGGTGAATTGGAGTGGTTTGGCCATTTGTGTTCTGGCCTCATCATGCATAAGTTGTTCTACTTTGGCCATTTGGCTTTTGGCTTTTGACCATTTGCGTTTTGGCCTCAACGTTCCTTAATCTTCTCAGGATGTCTGTCTCGCCATGTATTGGTGTCATGTGTAAAATATTCTGTTTTGGCCATTTGGCTTTTGGCTTTTGGCCTCAATGTTCCTTAATGAACCTGCATGGGATCCTGTCTAAATCTGCAGTGTTGAATCTCACGAACACATTAAATAAAATCATAAAATGCAAATAAAGCCAATATATGAAGAAATTTAATGTTTAGGCACAATATGACATGTATGAATGATTATACCCTTTTGATCATGGAGATCAAATCAATCTTACCCTTACTGGAAAATTAGTGACCTGAATGCTTTTATGCCTTACTGGAAAATTAGGATCATGGAGATCAAGCCAGCCTTATCTTTACTGAAGAAGTAGTGAGGTGTTGGTTTGTAAATGTGATGGCTTGTTTATAGTGAGAGAGTGATTTGTAATAAGGATTTCAAGGTTTTAGGGTTCTTGAAAGAGTTTGATATTCTAACAGTGTTGTGGCAAGGTTTTTTCTCTCTTTTCCTCCTCCTGGTTTGTATGAAAAGAAGGTGATTATATAATGAAAATTAGGGTAAAGCAAATGGGCTTTGAATGTGCAATTGGGCCTCCAATATTCACTTGAATTCGTCACTTTCCAGGCTAAATCGCAGGGACTTAAGTGCAATTTTTGAAGTTGAAATGTGAAAACAAAATGTAGCCGATATCGAGAACTAACTCCTGTCCGAAAATCAACTCAATCGGATAAACGGTGAATTAGTTATGAATTTTTGAAGTTTCAGCTCAGACAAACTTATTTTGGGCTCTAGTGTCGACTCTGACACGTTCTTCAATAAAAAACTGGTATTGATCGGTGCATAATTTGGTCTCGACTTTTGAAGCAAAGTTGTAGATCTATGAGTCAGTGACCTTGTGTAAAAATATGAGTCCAATCCGATAAAAATTGATCGAGTTATGAATTTTCGAAGTTTCGGCTCAGATGAAATAATATTCAGCATTCAGGATTTTCAGCGTGTCACGCACTCTGAGCAAAAAACGAAGGCCTTTTGAATACCGTTTGAACTCAATACCTTCTGTGAAAATGTAGCCAACTCAATTTGTGAAAATTTTGCACCGGAACCAACTCGATACGTTGAAAATCGACCAAGTTATGATTTTCTGAACATGACGAAAATAAACTTCTGTCACAAATTTTCTGTATGTAAATACTTGATAAATCCACATTTTTGAAGACCTTATGATCGAAATTGGCTTCCAGCCGTGAGAGATGAAAACGTAGATAATGTCAAGACGGAATTTTGGCCACTGGAACGGGTTCAAAACGAGCCACGATCTTCAAGTTATGAATTTTTTAGCGCGTAAAAACTGCACTTTCAGCACACTTTTTCACCATATTTCTTCGAGAAAACTCACATTCGGATACCTTCTTTAAAGAATTGACTCTTGAGCCGAACCTGAATTTGAGAATACGTTATCAGAGATATCTTGGCGAAAGAATACCTGAATATGACGCGCCGGGTTGGACTTGTGAATTTTTCTTGAAATGTTTTGAGAAATATGGGAGGATAAATTTTGGGGTACAACAGTTGCCCCTGTTCAATCTTCTTAGACCTGAGGATGCAGATTGGATGACGTGCCTTTCGTAATCCGAAGGTGGAAGATGATTGAACACTAGAGTGCCCAGAAATTTGCGCTCACATAGTAGTGTGATGGGGGAATGGGCTTATAGATGCCATTTGGAGATTGATGAATAGGATGATGGGCTTATAGATGCCATGCTAAGAGATGATGGAAGGTGGATGGGCTTATAGATGCCATCTGGGTGTTGATCGCGTAAGAGGTTCCTTAGCGAGAACTTGCGTACCTGCAAAAGAAAAATGATTACCTGACCCGTCACAGGAGCTGGTCTTCAGATTCTTTGTATAGATGTGTCCTGACTGGTTACAGGAGCTAAATCTGGAGCTTCAAATGGTGATGAATGAACCAGGGATGGTTACTACCTCAACAGGAACAGTGAGAGAACCTTGGATAACTTCAGCTTCAAATGGTGATGAATGAACCAGGGATGGTTACTACCTCAACAGGAACGGTGAGAGAACCTTGGATGACTTTAACCTCAACAGCAATCATTGAGATAATCTTGGGATTACCACCTCCGCAGTATCGGGGAGAGAACCATAGGCGATTACCACCTCAATAGCAAACATTGAGAGAACCTTGGATAACTTCAACTTCAACAGCAATCGTTGAGCGAAATCTGGGATTACCACCTCCGCAGGATCGGGGAGAGAACCATAGGCGACTACAACCTCAACAGCAAACATTGAGAGAATCTTGGATAACTTCAACTTCAACAGAAATCGTTGAGAGAAGCCTGGGATTACCAACTCCGCAGGATCGGGGAGAGAACCATAGGCGATTACCACCTCAACAGCAAACATTGAGAGAACCTTGGATAACTTCAACTTCAACAGCAATCGTTGAGAGAAGCCTGGGATTACCACCTCCGCAGTATCAGGGAGAGAACCATAGGCGATTACCACCTCAACAGCAAACATTGAGAGAACCTTTGATAACTTCAACTTTAACAGCAATCGTTGAGAGAAGCCTAGGATTACCAACTCCGCAGGATCGGGGAGAGAACCATAGGCGATTACCACCTCAACAGCAAACATTGAGAGAACCTTTGATAACTTCAACTTCAACAGCAATCATTGAGAGAAGCCTGGGATTACCACCTCCGCAGTATCGGGGAGAGAACCATAGGCGATTACCACCTTAATAGCAAACATTGAGAGAACCTTTGATAACTTCAACTTCAACAGCAATCGTTAAGAGAAGTCTGGGATTACCAACTCCACAGGATCGAGGAGAGAACCATAGGCGATTACCACCTCAACAACAAACATTGAGAGAACCTTGGATGGAATTATCATCTCCGCAGTATCGGGGAGAGAACCATAGGCGATTACAACCTTAATAGCAATCATTGAGAAAACCTTGGATGACTTCTACTGAGTCTTCATCAGAAAAATCTGTTGGGGGTCGATTTAACTGGACTAGAGAAGGCCTTGGACTGGATAAGAAATCTTTGGAGTCGATTAAATGAACCGGTCTAGGTCTTGAAATGTATTCAACTGGATAAGAAACAGGGAGATCTTTGGAGTCGATCTGACTGAACCAGAGAAGGCCTTGAAATATAGTTGAAAATTTAACTGAATCTTTCCTGAAAGGTAAAGGTCAGTCATATGAAATGCATGATATGGATCAAGCAACAATGATATTCTCAACATAAATGGGATTTATAAGATATGATGCGTATGTGCATGCTATAATGATGTATGTGATGTTTATGAATGTATGTTTTTCGTCTAGGAAAGTAAATCCTTGACGGGTGCCGGGAAGTCACTCCTGGGCTGATGTTGAAGAATGGATTTTGCTTCCGCTGGATGATAGTTGCAAGAATACCGGTAGGAGAAGATAACTCTGTTTGGGGCATAAACTTGGCGAATGGATAACTCTGCGGGGAGAAAAGTACTCTAATGATCTTGCTGGGAAGCAAAACTCTGTGGGGAGAGAGATACTTCGTTGAGTTGTTGATAATAACTTGCTGGGGATACCCTTGTTGTGTTGGAAGTGTTAATAGACTTCGCTAGGGATAAAAAGACTTCGTCGAGGACGATCCTTCCGTGGCTTTTGGCTGAGGATAACCCAGTTATATCCTAGTACGGAAATAACTCTTTAAATAAAGCCGGGAGACGCGTTCGTGCTTTGCGAGGGATAAGCTTCCAGAATCTACTGGGGATAAGCTTACTGCTTGGGGAAATGGATTTCGACCTTCCTGGGGAAACTGGGCTGGACTCTCCTGGGGAAGTTTTGAACTGTGTCGAGAAGATGACTCCACTGAATGCTGGTATACCGCCGGGGAACAATCTTTAGGTCAAGACTGCCGGGGATGTTTGTTAAGAATACATGTACTGCGCTGGGGAATGTTGAGATCTGCTGGAGGATACCCAACTTCTTTATAGCTTTGCTTGAGGAGAGTGTATCGCTTGCTGGCTCACTCTCTGGGGGATTAAGATGTGCTGGTTATGTTCTTTAGCTGAACCTACCTTTACACTTTGATGGACAGAGCCATTAGATCGTTTGGACGACCCTTTATTGCCCCTGTTTCTGAGGTGGGAGAGGAAGACCAGTGAGGTGCTGATAGTTGTTGATGGACAAACCTTCTTCTGGTAGGCAGGTGACAGGATGACAGGACATAGTCGTACGCTTTGATCCCTAACTTTTGCCTGGACCGCCCTTTCGGGTTTTCAGTCCACCGGGATACCCATTTTTGCCTAAGCCGCCTTTTCAGGTTTTCGACTTGCCGGGTGTACAGATTTTTCATTTTCATCCCTTATTTTTTCTCGAACCCTTTTGGTTCGCCGGGAAGCCCTTATTTTTGCCTAGGTGTGTCAACCTAGCGGGTCTTTGATTATGCGTAGTATTTTTCGACTATGTCCGTGCTTTCAGAATGTAGGGAGTTGCCCCTGTTAGAAGTGTTTTGCCATGCCACCAGACGATGTTTGATCAGGCAAGATTTGTTGCTGGAATGCCCCAAGCGACTCAGGCGGAGATTTGCCCCAGGTTATTTGGCCTTTGAGAGATTCTCCGAATCTTGACTTAACTGCCCCAGATGATGGACAATAGTCATACCTGCCCCTTGATTGGAAGTGCTTTTGTTCACTAGGTATTCATCGTGCGAATTTCCCTGCTGTTCAAACAAATAGTCATATGCAAACAATGTTATGTCAAAAATGCAAAGCTTATGTCTGTCTTGAAGATTTTGAAAATACATTCTTTTTCATAAAACAAGTGGATGTTTGTAAAACGTGATGTCAACTCCGTATTTACCGTAGGCCTTAAGGAGTCAGGATACCTTTCGTAACAGTATGCTTTCGAACTAACCCATGCTTCAGCTAGGACTTTTGAGGGTTATAACGTGGCTTGGTTCACGGTTTAAGAAACAAAGGATAAAGGCTCAAATTATTTGTATCCACCCGCTCTTCGTGATGTTCTCCAAACCTAAGCTCAGTTGATCGTGCATTAGACTTTGTTTGAGTCTTTGCTCTGATGTTCCAGTGATGATTCAGATATTGATAGTTTATTTTGAATAGGCAGTCATCCCTTTTTTGTTGAGGATTTATAAGACCTCTTTCTTTTCTGATTTTTGTTATCCCTTTCTTTTTTTGCCTGGACTGTTTCCTTTTTTGGAATTACAGTCAGCGGGATGCCCCAGTTTTGTAAGTCTCCTTCATGGGTTTTGACTTAATGGGTTTTTTATTTTGAGATATAATGACTGCCTTTCTTCATTGGTTATTCGGAACCATCACTGTCTTCCTTTTTTGTAAGGACTTCTTTGGTGCCATTCGTTATGCACTTGGATCAACTGAGAGACTACCCTGCCCCAGGTTATGATTAAGGGTTTTAAATTTCGAAAAGAAAAACTCCTACTTCTTTGGCTCAGAGGGGTTGACGAGGGATTATCATCCTTATAACTCCAGTGTTTAGGGATTGAAACAATGCCTGTACCTCATCAGCGGGGTCTGTTCAAAAGCATACTGTAGATTATGGTATCGTTTTCGTCATCCTCCCTCAAGAGGCTTAGAATTATTAATTAAGAGTTGATCATCAGAAAAAATATGAAAATAATTTGCATTTAGTGAATACGAATATATTGATTCAAAATAGACATAAGCGATGCATTAATGGAATAACAATGTTTAACATGAATAAATGTCTAAACAATCAAAGAACAACACAACTTGAACATTCGAATGAACAAAAGTCTTTTCATCTCAGGGCTTGTCACTTCAAATGGTGAGCCTCGGAGGGATGGTAGAAAAATTCTGCCTGGCCATCTTGTGTGAACTCCAGTGCTCCCTCATCAATCAGGTCTTGGATCTTGTTTTTGAGAGGCCAGCAATTGTCCGTAGTATGCCCCGGGCTATCAGAATGGTATTCGCACCTATCGTTGGGATGATAGTTAGGAGCAGAAGTGTTTGGATTCCGGAGAGGAGCCCTTAAGGTGATCAGCCCTGCCTTCACCATTTGTTGTAGTGCTTGATCCAGCGACATGTTGATCTTGGTGAACTGCCTTTTAGGCTTGTCTGGTTTGCTCTGATCAGCCCGTTGTTCTGGGCGAGGTCGTTGTTGGACCTGTGAAGTAATAACAGCTTGGAGAGGCCCAAACCTTTGACTTCTTGGAAGTTGATTATTGACTGGGTCCCTGACTCGGGCTGGTTGCTTCATGTCTTGATGAAGCTGACTGATCATGGCCCTCAGCTTTCCTTGCTCCTGAGCTAAACCTTGAATGAGTGCCCTTTGCCCCAGCATCTGGGTTTTCAATGTGTCTACCTCAGCTTGTAGACGTTTCAGCTGTTCGTCCTTGTCATCTTCAGGACTCTTTCTGATTAGATTCCCCATGAGGAGTGTCCTCAACTCTTCCTGCCCCCTGGATAGGCTTAGGAAGATCTCTTTGAACTGAGTCTCTTGAGCGTGAAGGTCCTGGTTGTCTTGTTGTGAAGCCATTGCTGAAATAAACAGCGAGAAAGGTAAGTGACCTGCAACAAGGATACCTGTTATGCAATGATGAGTATGACATGCATGTAATGTTTTCAAGGACCTCGCGGGGTAAACAAGAAAATTTGTTAGCATTTGGATCCGGTAGCTTGATTGAAAGAACTTCATATTTGTTGAGAGTCTTTCTTCCAAGGGTCAAAGGCTCACCATATCAAGTGGGTCATAGCCCCTAAGTCATCAACCTTATTTTGCTTTCCAAACAACCTTGGCTAGGGGAACCTTCTTCAGGAGTCAAAGCTCACCATATCAAGTGGGTCATAGCCTCTGACAACTTTGGCTAGAGGAAAATAAATCCTCTTTGCCCCTTGCTAAATGTTTGATTCATCATGACCTGCATCACAAGCCCTTGAGATCCTTGAAATGGGTTAGTCCTTATGCAGGATGTATGCAATGGTATGATGTCATGATGCATGGGGTAATATGAATAAACCCTGTTATGAGCCCTTATTAAGGACTATAAACAGAAACCTGCAAGAAACTCAAGTAAAACCCGTCATGAGTCCCAGTTAAGGACTAAAAAACAAAATCTGCAAGAAACTCGGTAAACCCTGTTATGAGTCCTAATTAAGGACTGCAAACCAAAACCTGCAAGAAACTTGGTAAACTTTATTATGAGTCCTAATTAAGGACTGCAAAAAAAACCTGCAAGTAGTTCATGTGTCAGATAGCAAGCATGCCAATAGTCAGGTACGAAGGCACACAAGTCAACAAGAGAAGCCCTTAGAGTTTAGGCCAGCATGGGGTCTGGGTATTACCCTCTTGAAGTTGGTGGGCTCAACCTGTCCTATTAGACGTAACCGGGTTCTAAGGGTCCCAATATCACAGGATTGCTTTCATTGTTCATCGTTTCGATTTAGCCACTGAACTGGCGACCGAAATATTCCAGGAAAGCAACCCTCCATTGAGTGTAGTATCGAGTATCAACCAACCTCGGACTGCACCAAAGTCAGCTATCTCACTATCCTAAAGAGGCCAAGATAGTTCAATTAAGGTTCCTAAGGTCTGTTGATGCTTCACGACACCACATGGAGGCCCCGTACTCTCCTTGACTGAACTCAAGGGTTACCGGTACACACCAAAGTGCCACATCAACGTAGCAGACCGTTTCAACCATGTCGGTATACCCCGCACAGTTCCCTCACAGCCTTGTTGCTACTTTCTAAGAAAGGTATCCCCATATCCGGGTTAGGATCTATAGAACTCCCAAGCAACCCACAATAATAAAGCAAGCAAGGAAAGCAATTGAAAATACAGTGATCTTAGTCCTAAGGTACACCTCACTTTAAGTTTGTCCCCAGAAGAGTCGCCAGTTCTGTGATCGGTGGATCTGGAACTGACTGTTTAAAGCTGGTTCACGAAATGTCGCGGAAGCAAGAGTCGCCACCGTCTTTTATTTTCTCCAAATGGAAAGGACAAAAGCACAGAAAAATTCCTTATAGAGATTGCTCTCGGTTCGGGAGGTAGATTATAGAAAGGGAAGGTGTTAGCACCCTTTCTATCCATGGTTATCCATGGGCTCTTAGATACTTGCTCACTTGTGTTTTCAAAAATGGTTTGTTTGCTTTTCAACTGTGGGTTTTAAAAAGTTTCTTTGAAAATTCCAGTTCGACTCTTGTATCGGTCCTCAAGAGTGTTTGAAAAGTTGCTTTCGAAAGCTTTTTGAAAATGTGTCGGTGTGAAAAGTATTTTTGAATTTTGTTTTGAAATTAGAGCAAGTATCTAGAGTCGTCTACCTACCCTAAGGAATTCGTCTGTGTAGATGTCCTTTAAAGTAGTGCCATCCCACCATTGAGAGGTAGGTAGCACCACCGTTGGAGGTGTTCGGGTCAATTCGAGGTTCGGGACATGGTGATCACCAGAGCAATGGGAAGACACCTTAGAAGCTACCCTCATGCCAGGTTCCCGGATCATGAGGACTTACTAAGACGTCCTCTACTCGACGATCACCTTTCGAGGCAAGGCAACAGTGAGGCGTACCCTAGGGGTGGTGTGTGATTTGTGTGTCAGATTCATTTATTTTTGTCTTGTCATGTTATGGTGATCTACGCGTTTGTTTTTATTTTTTTGTCATTCATTCTTGCATGCAATTATTAACAGTTAAAAAAGTTGCGGAAATTAAAGTTCCTAAACTATTACAAAGGCGCGGGTCCACATCGCCAAATTAAAATCTAGGACCCGATTTGACAAAAAATAAAGAACTAAAGTGCGAGAAATATAAAATGTCAGAGTTACATGGCTTTGGGAGAATTACATAAATATTTAAAAGAAGGAATAAAGATGCGCGAATTAAATTGAAATTGAAAGCGAGGGCGTTGGATCCTTTTTAATGAAATTAAATTATATTGAGCAAATTAATTAAATTAAAATAAAAAAAGAAATTATTTTTGAGGTTTTTTGTATTTATGTTTTTTATGTATTTTTATGAGAAAGATTAAATGAAATTAGAATATTAACCCTAATTCTAATTTTTTTTATTTATTAAGAAAAACATGTTAAAATTAAACCTAAAATTAATCTAATTATTTACATGCAATTTTGATTTATAAAAATAAATAATTAATTATTAGTGAAATTTATTTACAAAAAATATTAATTAAATAAATATATTTTGATTTTTATGACTTTTCTGTTTTTTACTATTTTTTATATTTTATGAAAATAAGTTAAATTAAAGGAATTAATTAAAAAAAGAAATAATTGAAATAAATAAAATAAGGAAAAGAAAGAAAATACAATACCTTGGGGGGTTTCTGTCCCCTTTTTGGAGGTGAATTGGAGTGGTTTGGCCATTTGTGTTCTGGCCTCATCATGCATAAGTTGTTCTACTTTGGCCATTTGGCTTTTGGCTTTTGGCCATTTGCGTTTTGGCCTCAACGTTCCTTAATCTTCTCAGGATGTCTGTCTCGCCATGTATTGGTGTCATGTGTAAAATGTTCTGTTTTGGCCATTTGGCTTTTGGCTTTTGGCCATTTGGCTTTTGGCCTCAATGTTCCTTAATGAACCTGCATGGGATCCTGTCTAAATCTGCAGTGTTGAATCTCACGAACACATTAAATAAAATCATAAAATGCAAATAAAGCCAATATATAAAGAAATTTAATGTTTAGGCACAATATGGCATGTATGAATGATTATACCCTTTTGATCATGGAGATCAAATCAATCTTACCCTTACTGGAAAATTAGTGACCTGAATGCTTTTATGCCTTACTGGAAAATTAGGATCATGAAGATCAAGCCAGCCTTATCCTTACTGAAGAAGTAGTGAGGTGTTGGTTTGTAACTGTGATGACTTGTTTATAGTGAGAGAGGGATTTGTAATAAGGATTTCAAGGTTTTAGGGTTCTTGAAAGAGTTTGATATTCTAACAGTGTTGTGGCAAGGTTTTCTCTCTCTTTTCCTCCTCCTGGTTTGTATGAAAAGAAGGTGATTATATAATGAAAATTAGGGTAAAGCAAATGGGCTTTGAATGTGCAATTGGGCCTCCAATATTCACTTGAATTCGTCACTTTCCAGGCTAAATCGCAGGGACTTAAGTGCAATTTTTGAAGTTGAAATGTGAAAACAAAATATAGCCGATATCGAGAACTAACTCCTGTCTGAAAATCAACTTAATCGGATAAACGGTGAATTAGTTATGAATTTTTGAAGTTTCAGCTCAGACAAACTTATTTTGGGCTCTAGTGTCGACTCTGACACGTTCTTCAATAAAAAACTGGTATTGATCGGTGCATAATTTGGTCTCGACTTTTGAAGCAAAGTTGTAGATCTATGAGTCAGTGACCTTGTGTAAAAATATGAGTCCAATCCGATAAAAATTGACCGAGTTATGAATTTTCGAAGTTTCGGCTCAGATGAAATATTATTCAGCATTCAGGATTTTCAGCGTGTCACGCACTCTGAGCAAAAAACGGAGGCCTTTTGAAAACCGTTTTAACTCAATACCTTCTGTGAAAATGTAGCCAACTCAATTTGTGAAATTTTGGCACCGGAACCAACTCGATACGTTGAAAATCGACCAAGTTATGATTTTCTGAACATGATGCAAATAAACTTCTGTCACAAATTTTCTGTATGAAAATACTTGATAAATCCACATTTTTGAAGACCTTATGATCGAAATTGGCTTCCAGCCGTGAGAGATGAAAACATAGATAATGTCAAGACGGAATTTTGGCCACCGGAACGGGTTCAAAACGAGCCACGATCTTCAAGTTATGAATTTTTTAGCGCGTAAAAACTGCACTTTCAGCACACTTTTTCACCATATTTCTTCGAGAAAACTCACATTCGGATACCTTCTTTAAAGAATTGACTCTTGAGCCGAACCTGAATTTGAGAATACGTTATCAGAGATATCTTGGCGAAAGAATACCTGAATATGACGCGCCGGGTTGGACTTGTGAATTTTTCTTGAAATGTTTTGAGAAATATGGGAGGGCAAATTTTGGGGTACAACACTATCCAAGGGGAAAGAAGAAGTGAAAGCTCTCCTCACAAGGGGCATGGTCATGGGGAATCCGGAGGGCACCAAGGATGATCAGTTGGAACGGCTACAAACCGAGATAGCCATA
The DNA here is from genome assembly GCA_948472305.1 of Vicia faba. Lineage (NCBI taxonomy): Eukaryota > Viridiplantae > Streptophyta > Magnoliopsida > Fabales > Fabaceae > Vicia > Vicia faba. Next base: position 1,484,528,324 of record OX451738.1, read on the forward strand.
ATGAAAGTTCAAATGATGGGACAGTTGGTGGGCCAGATGGCTCATATCCAAAACTTGGCTCAAGGATAAGAAGAGCTAAGGACCCTCATCAACAAACTCAAGAAGTGAAAAACACAAGAATGGGGGGTTGAATTGAAACTTAAAATTAAAAGCAGTAGACACGGTATTTTTATCCTGGTTCGTTTAATCTCAAACTACTCCAGTCCACCCTCCAAGGTGATTTCGCCTCTCTCCAACGAGGACTTAATTCACTAATCAAATCTGATTACAATACCACTTTGACAACTGCCAAAGTCTTATTGAGTACAACCACAACCCGATTTATCTCAAGGAAAACTAGCTTAAACAAAATAAAATAATATACTGTGTACTATTGTTTTTCCTTACAAAAACTGTATCACTACTGTGATATTTTACACAGTTTGAACGTATACGAGAATATGAAAGATTGCAGCGTTTGAGAGGTATATGCAGTAGTATATCAAAATCGTAAACAATTTGTCCTTTAAGCTTGTTTAAATAGGCGTGGAAATCTTGTCCAACATAAAGCGTGATAATGGACATTCAATGCTATTTCCATATTGAGAAGATTCTTGTCTGAATGAAGCCATTGCATATGATGATGTCTTAATTGAAAAGTAACGCTTCAGAACTTAGAATCTTGCATGCTGCAATTGCTTCAGAACATTGATGACTCAGAGATAAGAGGATCTGATGGTATATTAAACTTCTGTTCAGAATCAGAGTATCCTTCACTTCAGCGCAGATTCTGATCATCATTCTTCAGAACATTCTGATTACTTCAGCTTGAAAGCTTCTGTAGCTTAATTTGATGCTATTTCATTCAGAACTTATGCATACAAAATGACACAAATTTAGAGTGCATATTTGTTCTTTGTGTTTGTTATCATCAAAACTCTAATTAAGGGTTGTAGACTCAAACTATGTTCTAACAATCTCCCCCTTTTTGATGATTACAAAAACTATGATTTTCAATGAAAAATATAGAACAAAAAAGCTTGAGAGTCTCCCCCTGAGTTGATTACTCAGATAGAGATGAGTTACTTCCCTGAAGTTCCTTCTCGTCATAGATTTTGATGCATCTCCTTCTGTCCTTATCAGAATATGTTCTTGTTCAAGCTTTTCAGAAACACATAAAGGTTAAGATATTCAAAATATTTGAGACTTTGTCCCGGTATACTATTATTGAAAATATCTTCTTTCTACCCCTTTTTGTCAAGTATCAAAAAGCAATATAATCAGAGTAAAAAAATGATTTATATTGAAAACAGAATGCAATGACATTTTTCAGAAACAAGGAGAATAAGATGAAAAATACAGATAAACAGTTAAAGAAAATCTAAGAAGGAGGGGGAAGTCGTGTGAACAACGCTTTCAACAAGCTCTTAATCTGAGTGCTTGATTCTTCCTGCTTTCCCAGAATGTCTTTGATTTCTTTTGTTGTATCTTCTTATTTATCCAATATATCCCCGATCTCTTTGTTTGTGTCTTATTGCTTATCCAGTCTGGCATGAATTAAGGAAATCTCCTTCTTCAACTCTTCCAGAGTTTTCCTGACTAGAGATGAAGCTGGTGTATCTTCAGGGGTTGCATGTCATTCAGAACATTATGCAGCCTCTTCTGATTGAACAACTTCTTCTGTTGCAATCACCTTTTCTGGAGCAGTAGTCAGAGGGTGACTATCAGAATCTGGTTCAGTGGCTTTTGAAGGTTGGTGCTCTTTCCAGGGAGCATTTTCCAGCAAAAGAATTTCTTTCTTATCCCAGTGGCTCAGAACTTGACCTTTGAAGGCTTTCAGCTGATCATTGAAGTTCTGTTGAGCCCTTTCATAGCTCAATTCTTCCATCTTTTGGGTTTCAGAGTTGAACCATTTTCTGAATCTTTCCTACAGAGAATCAGAAGCAGCAGGATTAGAAATCTCTTGACTTGCTTGCTTCAAAGAAGTAATCCATTCCTGTATTTCTGTTTCAAAAATCAACAGATTCTTACCAACATCTGATTTGGTTGAGGTTGGTTTAGGTTTGGGTGGCAATTTTGTTTGAGGTGGAAGCTAGATGGTCCAGCGCTTGTAGATTAATGACAAGTCTGAGGTTGTCAGCTGGATGGTTGATAGGTGAGGGAGTGGAAGAGTCACAAATCAGGATTGGTGATTGAGGGGTGTTTGGTGGTGTAGATTCATATGGTGAAGGGATTTCTGGAATATCATGAATGGAGGGAGGTAGACGAACCGTAAGAGGTTCTGTTATCCCAGGAATTGGGGTAGTGGTATCAGAGTATGAAAGTGAGTCTTCTGATTGGTTTGCGGTATTGTGTTGAATTTATGGTTCAGGTATTTCAGAAGATGGATTTTCAGATTGAGGAGTGAGAGGGTTTTCATTTTCTGGTTGGGGTGAGTTGAGGTTTTGGTGTTCTGGTTGAGGAGAGTATGGTTGTGGATTTTCTGGTTGTTGAGGTTGAGTGTTTGGATTTTCTGGTTGTTGAGGTTGAGTGTTTAGATTTTCTGGTTGTTGAGGTTGAGTGTTTGGATTTTTTGGTTGTTGAGGTTAAGTGTTTGGATTTTCTGTAAAACAAACCCATATTAGTAGTACCTTTCAGATACTTGAAAATTTGCTTAACTGCTGTTAAGTGAGACTCTCTAGGATCTGATTGGAATCTAGCACATAAGCAAACACTGAATAAAATATCAGGACTTGAAGCCATCAGATAAAGGAGAGATCCAATCATACCTCTGTAGATTTTTTGTTCTACCTTTTTACTTACCTCTTCCTTTTCCAGAATGCACGTGGGATGCATTGGAGTCTTTGAGGGCTTACGTTTTGAGAGGTCAAATTTCTTTAGAAGTTCTCTGACATAATTTGCTCTGATGAATGTAAGTTACTTCTGAAGTTTGGTTTATCTGAATACCCAAAAAGAATTTGAGTTCCCCCATGTTGTACCCCAAAATTTGCCCTCTCATTTCATCAACATTTTCTCATCACAAGACTCTTGGAACTCAAGATCAAGTTAGGGTTTGCTCTGCTCAAGGCCCCTCCTTGCACTGTTGACCCAAATTAGGGTTTGAGTTTGCTCAGGTATGTTTTAACCTAAAATGCCCAAAGTGACTTTCATGCTTCATGTTGGACTCACAAGTTTATCCATACCAAGTTTCAAGCCTTGATTCCAATCTTTGCCCAGTCAATTGGACAGTTGACCTAGAAATCAGCTGTATTAGGGAAAAAGTCAACTGTGGCCAATTGACAATCAAACTTCATGAAATTTGACCCACATCAACATAATAAACTCATATGAACCATTTGGTCAAGTTTGGATCACAATTCCACAAGAAATTTGATCAGATCACCAAAAGGGCAAAATGGTCATTTTTAGGGTTTTGACTGCACAAAGGCAATTTTTGACTGTTTGACCTAACCAATGGAAAACCAAGCTCATATATGGACTCAAGGAATCAATGGCATTGTCTTGACCCATTCAACAAGTTCAAAAGATCTAAAATGCATAGGATTGACAGATGAATTTTTGAGTCAACTGATCAAAATTTGACTGTATACTGAAAAGTCAAACTTTGACTTTTTGGTCAAAATCAAGTGCCAAGATTTATTTTTCATCAAGACATGTTAAATTATGGAACTTGTTCATCAAGAAATCCAAAATTACAAAATTAGGGTTTAAAATGAGAAAATTTCATAACTTAGAATTTTTCTAAGTTATGAAATTTCCTTATTTTTTCCTAACTTTGTCCCATTTTTCACCAAGATGAAAATGGATTCAAACAAAACTTGAAACATGAAAGTTTTAGTCCATTTCAAAATCTACAACTTTGATTCACAAAGTTTTCTCAAAGGAAGCTTGTATCTCAAGTTATGATTTTTGGAACAAGGGTACAAAACATTTTTAACTTAGAGAAATTTTGCCCTATTCTAGGCAGGATTTTTGTCCAACTTCTTGGCCATTTTTCACATGGTTCCACTTGGATTTCAATTTTCATTACAAAGATGGATTATAGTACACATTCCAAGCTTTCCAAATTTTCCAAGAACTTCTCAAACACCCTTGTGGTTAGAGAGAATCGAATTCACAAAGTTGGGCAAAATTCACTTTTGTTCATGGCCAAAGCATGTTCATGGCAACTTGCATTTTCAAGTCAGCTTGTACAATGCTAGATTGCAGGCCTCTAAACCCTTCTACACTCCTTAATTGAATTCAAATCCACTGAGCTAATGCATTATTTTGTTCATTTGGACATTGCACACAAAATTAACCCTTAATTGGAAAAAGGTGAATTGCCATTTTGATAAAGTTATGCTTTATGTTAAATACCAAATCCAAGAGGCATGGGGCCATATCTCTGAAGCAAAATCAAATCTACAAGTTACAATTCTCAAGAGCAAGATATGCAGCATACATAGAGGGTGGTACATGCTTGCATTGACAACTTACACTTTCTTGCTTACATTTGAAGAAACCTTGCAAACTCACTAAATCTTTCATTCCTGCAAACACAAGCTTAAGCAAACTTTGTTCTCATCTTTCATACATCAAACCAAGCCTGAAACACGACTCATTCATCCCTAAGACCTGCTCATACTCAGAATCCCTGTTTTGCTGCAAAACAGGGCAAATTCCGCAACTTGACCTCCACAACTCAATCCATTCGTGCACTTTGGCTAAAAACCTTTCAAACACCTTCCATATCATCCACTGAAACTATCCCAAGCCCTAAACTCAAGCTGTAACACCCCTAACCACGTTTTCCATTTTTACTTTCAAGCTGTGCAAGTGGACTTCCATAGCACAATACAGTTGGTTTCAAAGCAAACTAGGCATTTGGGTAGCATCCTTTGACCTCAGGCAAGCTATACAAAAACTCAAACTCCATTGAAGTTGGCCATATTGTTCTGCACGATTCAAGCTGAGACAGGTAATCCATGGACTTCTATCTCTCAATCTAGGAAGAGTTAGGCTTAGGTTTGTGAATGAAACATGTCCTACTCATAGCCCTGAAGACATACATATGATTACTTTTCATTTATGTTAAGCGTGCTGTGAGAATTTTAGCCATGAACATTGAAGAAAAATTAGGTCAGAAATTGGGGGTGATGAAATTCTCCCTGGTTTCTTAGAGTTAGGTCAAGTGTTTTATATGGTTGAAATCGTTGCTTCAAGCTCTATAATTTTCATGTTTTAAGTTTTGTCAAAAGATCAAAGAATCAGGAGTTAGCAGGTGGAACAAGAGGCGCGCGTTTTTTGTTTCAAACAGAAGCCGGAGGTTGAAGATGATGGCTTGGGCTGGGCCTGAGTCATCCTTACTTTTTGCACCCTTTTTTTAGTTTTGCACCCCCTGGCCCATTATGTGAAATACTTGTCATTTTTGCATTTTTCTTTTTTATTCTGACTTTATATTTTTTGCTCAAATATAAAAATTAACAAAAATATTTTTTCCACATTTTTTGCATTTATTTGGCATTTATTTACCTTTTAAGCATATATATGTAAATAATATAAATCTTTTCATTTAATAAAACCCTAAAAAATAATATAAAAATTATATTTATTTTCAGTTATTATTTTTATTTACACCTTGAAAATATTTTCTTAAATATACATTTTTTTCATATACATAAATAATTAATTTTATCTTTTTATATTTAATAGGTTTAGTAAATATATATATAAATACTTGTATATTATATTTATTAGAATATTTAGGATAAAAATATGAAAATAATACATTTTTATTTTTATTAATATATGACACTAAAAATACTTTTTTTTACAATATACTTTTCATTTTTTAATATACCTTGTACATAATAAATAAATAAATAAATACTTACTTTATTCAAAAATTAGGGTTTGGTCTTAAAACCACAAAAATGATCAAAAATGACTTTTTTTATTTGTTTATACTTCAAACATGAAAATCCTTTTTTTTACATACATGAAAAATCCTTTTTGCATAATACATTGCATTTTGATATTTATTTAATTATATTTACTTAATTGTTAAATATTAATTTGTATATTCGATATGGTTGTAATAACTTAGCTTTTATTTCCTTGTCAAATATCCCCCAAATTCAAACTTGTACCCCCATCCCCATAATTATTGTTGTAATAGCTTAGCATTTAAATTTCCGTATTTAAAAGCTTTCAATAATGCCATGATAGACCTAGGGTTTGTATGCAAATAAAATCAACAAATAGCTTGACCTAATTCAAGATAAACATGCATGAAAAAACAAACAATGCAAACTTACACCCTTAGGGTTACTCCACTTGTTGCCTTCAAAAATGGGCCATGTTTGCATGTCAAGTACTTTGGCAAAACAAAACAAAACAAAAACAAACAAAATGATCATAGTCCCTCGATGACGCTATCTTGTTGCCTAAACAAAATGATCATAGTCCCTCAAGAAAATTGCCAAAATACTTGACACTATTGCATTCATGGTCTAAACGATGACCCGCTTCCGTCCCGTTAACATCCTAACACAAGGTTGTTCACCCAATACAATGGTGAAACAACATTGTTAAAAGGGTTAAAACATGAGAAAGATCTTTGAGAAATTTAGGATAGATAGCTCTTGGTTACTTGATCAATCTTGCAAAACAATCCTTGTTACTTTTCAAAAACACACCTCACAACACAACTTCAAAAACAACTTTCAAAAACATTGAAACATCTTTTCAAAAAGACAAACACCCTTGTAAAACATTCAAACAAGAATTGTTACAATGGTTGCCTAGACAAGGCATCTTTTTCAAAACATTTTCAAAAACCACACACAAAGCACCATTTCAAACAATTGAAAAACAAAGGCAAGTGATATAAGCAAGTAACTAAGAGCCCATGGATAACCATGGATAGATAGGATGCTAATACCTTCCCTTTCTATAATCTACTCCCCGAACCCAAGAAAACATCTCAAAGGTCTTTCCTGTGCTTTTTGACCTTTCCTTAGGATAAAATAAAAAGTAGGTGGCGACTCTTGCTAAACCGAAACATTTGCGAAAACAAACGCAAAACCTCAAGTCAGTTCTCCCACCGTATCATAGAACTGGTGACTCTGCTGGGGATTCTTATTAAAAGTGGGGTTACCTTAGGGTTTTAGATCACCTATACATACTTGCTTTGATTGCTTTCCTTTTTGGGTTCCTTGTTTGGGTTTGCTGTAAATCCTACACCCGGATTTGGGGACACCTTTTTAGGTAAACAACAATAAACTGTGAAGGAACTGTGCGGGGTATACCGACATGGTTGAAACAGTAGATATGTTAGTGTGACATATTTGTGAGTACCAGTAGCCCTTGAGTAGTCAAGGAGAATACGGGGCCGCTGAGTGATGTCACGAAGCACTAACGAACTCTAGAACCTTACTTGACCATCTTGGCCTTTTTAGGGGTAGTGAGATGACCGACTTTGGTGCAGTCCGAAGTTGGTAGATACTCGATACTACACTTATTGAGGGTTGTTTTCTTGGAATATTTTGGTCGCCAGTTAAGTGGTTAAACCAAAACAATGAACACAGAAAATAATCCAGTGATATTGAGCTCTTTAGAACCCGGTTTCTATTTTAGGACAGGATAAGCCAACTAACTTCAAGAGGGTACTTACCTACGAACCCCATGCAAGCCTAAACCTAAGGACTTGTTTGTTTTGTGTGAATATGATTACCTGTATATACACTTACTTGCTCTCGTATACATGTACATAACATCATAACATCATACCATAGCATTTTCAATAGCCATTTCAAGGATCTCGAGGGTCTTTTGATGCAGGGTCACGTTGAACCAGACGTCTACCAAGGGGCAAGAGGTTTCTCCTCTAAAAAAATGCCATCAAAGATCAAGTGCAACAACTTGAATCAGGGGCTATCACCCACTTGACATGGTGAGCTTGATTCTCGTGGAAAGACATCCACTGATACAAAGTTCTCCAATCAAAGATGTTGATCAAAGTTCAACCTCTAACATTTTTCTTGTGTTCACCCCGAGAGATTCTTGAAAACATTGCATACATATATCATACATATCATTTCATAACAGGTCTCCCAATACAGGCCTCTCACGCCCTCGCTGTTTATTTCAGCAATGGCTTTCCAACGAGACAACCAAGATCTCCGGGCTCAAAACGCCCAACTTCAGGAAATGTTATTGAACCTATCCCAGGGGAAAGAAGAGATAAAAGCTCTCCTCACAAGGGGCATGGTCCTAGGGAATCCAGGAGGCATCAGGAATGATCAGTTGGAAGGGCTGCAGATCGAGTTAGCAACAATGAAGATCTAGGTGATGGGACAGCTGGTGGGCCAGATGGCTCTCATCCAAGACTTAGCTCAAAGATAAGAAGAGCTCAGGGTTCTCGTCAACAAGCTGCTTCAAAATAGCCAAGTGGGGCAAACACCTAAGGTTGAAGATCAGGTCATCGTTCAACCCCCTTTGAGACAAGAAGACAAGGGAAAAGCTCCTCAACTTGCTTCGGGGTCACAAGCCCGTCAACAACCCCGTCAGCGTCAACAGGGTAATCAGCGTAAGAAAAATATGTCTGGAAGACATTTCTCTGAGACTGACATACCATCATCTCTGATACTGAAACGCTTGTTGGAGGTCAATCTGCTTGCTTTAAGGGCTCCTCATCTGAACCCTAAGACTTCTTCTCCTAGTTATCACCCCGACGCATTTTGTGTCTACCACTCCCATAGTCCTGGACATGACACCGATGACTGTTGGGCTTTGAAAAACAAGATCCAAGACTTGATCGACGAAGGAGTGCTGGAATTCATGCCGGATGGTGAGATGAAAATCTTCCTCCAAGGTTTCTCCATTTGAAATGACAAAGCTCAAACTGAGAGACTTTTGTTCCATTTGAATTTTCAAGTTGTAATTTCTTTTGTTATTCAAACAATTATCTGTTGATGTCAAACTCTGTTTCATTAATGCATTGCATATGTTTGTCTTGATTTGATCCACTCATTTTCATTACACTTGTACTATGCTTTATTATGCTTTCTTTATGATATTTAACTCTTGATAAAAAGCTACAAGCCTTTAGAGGGAGGATGACGAAATAATACCATAATCTCATACAGTATGCTTTTGAACAGACCTTGCTGATGATGTACATGCATTTCTTTCAAATCCCAAACACTGGAGTTATAAGGAAGATAATCCCTAGTCAACCCCTTCGAGCCAAAGAAGTAGGAGTTTTCTGTTCTAAACAAATTAAAACCTTTGATTTAAACCTGGGGCTGGGTAGTCTCTCAGTTAATTCAAAAAAAAAAAGATGCGCATTGAAGTCACAAACTCTCAGTTCGTAATACAACGAATGAAATCAAAAACATTCCTTTGGAACCAAAAGACAATGATGGTTCTTTATCTCATAGGCAGTCAATCTCTCAAAAGAGAAAAGCCCACTGAGCCAAAACCTATAAAGGAGGCTCAAGAAAGCTGGGGCATCCCGCTGACTGTAATCTCGAAAACAGGAACAGTCAGGCAAAAGTTAGGGATAACAAATCAAAAGAAAGAGGTCATTACAAATCCTCAACAACATGAAAAATGTTGCAAAAAAAATGATGATGTCTGCCTTTCAAAATTCAACTTGTGTGAACCATCACCAAAAAGTCGTTCCAAATTCGAATAGAGTTCGACACACAATTAACCGAGTTTAGGATTGAAGAACATCACGAAGAGCGGGTGGGTACAAATATACTTTGAGCCTTTATCCTTTGTTTCTTAAACCGTGAACCAAGCCACGTTACAACCCTTCAAAAGTCCTAACTGAAGCATGGGTTCGTTCGAAAGCATACTGTTACAAAAGGTATCCTGACTCCTGTAAGGCTTTGCCCTAAATCTTGTGTTGAATTTGTCTTATAAAAAGTTTTCTGCTAAAAAACGCATTTTTCAAAACTTCGAGACAGACATAAACTTTGCATTACTTGAATATCACTGTTTGCATTTGGCTATTTGTTTGACAGCGGAGGAATTCACACAATGAATATCAAAGGAACGAAAACCCTCTCAGTGAGCAAAATCACTTCAAAAAGGATGACACTTCCATTGACAAATCTCCTATCAACAAGGGGGCATGACATGTCACTATCCAACACACCTGGGGCAGTCCAGTCAAGGTTTCAACAGATCTTTCAAAGTTCAGTTAACCTGGGGCAGTCCAGTCAAGATTTTAACAAATTTTTCAAAGTTCAGTGAACCTGGGGCAGTCCAGTCAAGATTTCAAGAAATCTATCAATTGCAGAGTAACCTGGGGAAAGTCTCCATCTCACCATCACTTGGGGCATTTAAACGTCAATCTCATCAAAGGGTTACGTGCAGTCCAAGTGACCTGGCAATATCACAAGCATCTGATACTAGGGACAGTGATGAAACCTCTCCGAAATCTTTTTGAAAAGACATTCAAGCGTCCACAAGGATTTCTCACCCTCAGTAATCAAAGGATTTTCAATCCCCAACTTCGGTTATGGGTTTATTTCCCCAACATTTGTCAAGGATTTATTCTCCAAAACAAATTACATTTCAAGTTGAAAGAGCGTTCGAAATTTCCTTCATCACCTGCTAGAAGTTGCGGTCATCGTCAAAGATTACTTCATCTTTTGGAGTAGTAATCGTCAAAGATTCCTTCATCTTTTGGAGTAGTAATTGTCAAAGATTCCTTCATCTTTTGGAGTAGTAATCGTCAAAGATTCCTTCATCTTTTGGAGTAGTAATCGTCAAAGATTCCTTCATCTTTTGGAGTAGTAATCGTCAAAGATTCCTTCATCTTTTGGAGTAGTAATAGTCAAAGATTCCTTCATCTTTTGAAGTAGTAATCGTTAGAATTTCCTTCATCACCTGCTGGAAGTTACAACCACCAACAAGATAATGGACAACTGAAGCTCCTAAAAATCTGTTTCTCTCAAGAATGAAGACTCTCATCCTTAAAACCTCAGAAGATTGGTATACTCCCAATTTCTGACCCTTAACAGAATGAAGATTCTCATCCTTGAAACCTCAGAAGATTGGCATACTCCCAATTTCTGACCCTTCTCAAGAATGAAGACTCTCATCCTTGAAACCTCAGAAGATTGGTATACTCCCAATTTCTGACCCTTAACAGAATGAAGACTCTCACCCTTAAAACCTCAGAAGATTGGTATACTCCCAATTTCTGACCCTTAACAGAATGAAGACTCTCATCCTTGAAACCTCAGAAGATTGGTATACTCCAAATTTCTGACTCTTAACAGAATGAAGACTCTCATCCTTAAAACCCCAGTAGATTGGCATACACCCAAGCTCCTGATATCCCCAACAGAATGAAGATTCTCATTCTCAAGGTGGCATACAACCTAAACCTGAACTTCTTCCAGACAAGAATAAGTTTTTCCCAGAATCCTGAGTTTTACTCTCCAACAGGATAGCTACTTTTCAACAGTATGGCTATTCCCCACAGAATTCTTAATTCCCCAAGCAGAATGAAGACTATCATTATCAATTCCTCACAGGATATTCAGATATTCCCCAGTGAAGATATCCTCAAGACAGGAATCCCCAGTAGATTGGCATACAACCCAAGCTCCTGATTCCCCGACAGTGGTCCCAAGACTTCTCATTTTCAACGATCAAAAGATTCCTGCAATCCCCTGCAACAGTCAAGGATTCACTTTCCCCGGCAGCAGTCAAGATTCTATTATCTCCGGCTATCCAGGATTCATCTATCCTCAGCAAGATAGCTCATCAGCTTACATGCGCATTCATTACATTCATATCATAAACATTGATATAACATATATTGCACCATACATTTCATGCAACATAACTTTGTGTTTCAGCTAATATTTTACCCTTTTCAGGATAAGATTAATAAGCTTCAACTTCAACTTCTGAAAACAGTTTCCGGGTTCTCCAGATACAGATGTTAACCTATCGCTTGTTTAGATTCAAGACTTCTAAAAACAGTTTACGGGTTCTCCAGATATGGATGTTAATCTATCGCTTGTTCAGACTCAACTTCTGAAAACAGTTTACGGATTCTCCAAACACGGATGTTAATCTATCGCTTGTTCATATTCAACTTTTGAAAACAGTTTACGGACGCTTCCCAACATGGATGCTGATCTATTGCTTATTCAACTCCAAGACTTCTGAAAACAGTTTACAGATTCTCCAAACACGGATGTTAATATGTCGCTTGTTCAGATTCAACTTTTGAAAATAGTTTACGGAAGCTTCCCAACATGGATGCTGATCTGTTGCTTATTCAACTCCAAGACTTCTGAAAACAGTTTACGGATTCTCCAAACACGGATGTTAATCTATCGCTTGTTCAGATTCAACTTTTGAAAACAGTTTACGGACGCTTCCCAACATGGATGCTGATCTATTGCTTATTCAACTTCAAGACTTCTGAAAACAGTTTCCAGATTCTCCAGACACGGATGTTAATCTATCGCTTGTTCAGATTCCAAAACCTCTGAAAACAGTTTACGGATGCTTCCAAATATGGATGTCAATCTATTGCTTATTCAGACCCCCAACTCAGAGATGTTCCAAACATGGATACCTTTCTGATACCCACTCACTCATCAACGACATACAATTCAACAAACATTCTAGATGGCATCTTTAAGCCCATCCCCGACAAGATTCTGTCTCCCCTCCAGATGGCATCTTTAAGCCCATCTCCAAAGGGCATCTCTAAGCCCATTCCCGCATCCATGTTTTGACGAGTGCAAATTTAAGGGCACTATAGTGTCCAATCTCCTTTTACCTTCGAGACGCGAAAGGCAAACTTGCCAATCTAACTCTTCAGGTTCAAGAAGATTGAACAGGGGCAACTGTTGTACCCCAAAATTTTCTCTCTCATTTCATCAACATTTTCTCATCACAAGACTCTTGGAACTCAAGATCAAGTTAGGGTTTGCTCTGCTCAAGGCCCCTCCTTGCACTGTTGACCCAAATTAGGGTTTGAGTTTGCTCAGGGATGTTTTAACCTAAAATGCCAAAAGTGAATTTCATGCTTCATGTTGGACTCACAAGTTTATCCATACCAAGTTTCAAGCCTTGATTCCAATCTTTGCCCAGTCAATTGGACAATTGACCTAGAAATCAGATGTATTAGGGAAAAAGTCAACTGTGGCCAATTGACAGTCAAACTTCATGAAATATGACCCACATCAACATAATAAACTCATATGAACCATTTGGTCAAGTTTGGATCACAATTCCACAAGAAATTTGATCAGATCACCAAAAGGGCAAAATGGTCATTTTTAGGGTTTTGACTGCACAAAGGCAATTTTTGACTGTTTGACCTAACCAATGGCAAACCAAGCTCATATATGGACTCAAGGACTCAATGGAATTGTCTTGACCTATTCAACAAGTTCAAAAGATCTCAAATGCATAGGATTGACAAATGAATTTTTCAGTCAACTGATCAAAATTTGACTGTATACTGAAAAGTCAAACTTTGACTTTTTGGTCAAAATCAAGTGCCAATATTTATTTTTCATCAAGATGTGTCAAATTATGGAACTTGTTCATCAAGAAATCCAAAATTACAAAATTAGGGTTTAAAATGAGAAAATTTCATAACTTAGAATTTTTCTAAGTTATGAAATTTCCTTATTTTTTCCTAACTTTGTCCCATTTTTTCACCAAGATGCAAATGGATTCAAACAAAACTTGAAACATGAAAGTTTTAGTCCATTGAAAAATCTACAACTTTGAATCACAAAGTTTTCTCAAAGGAAGCTTGTATCTCAAGTTATGATTTTTGAAACAAGGGTACAAAACATTTTTAACTTAGAGAAATTTTGCCCTATTCTAGGCAGGATTTTCGTCCAACTTCTTGGCCATTTTTCACATGGTTCCACTTGGAGTTTCAATTTTCATTACAAAGATGGATTGTAGTACACATTCCAAGCTTTCCAAATTGTCCAAGAACTTCTCAAACACCCTTGTGGTTAGAGAGAATCGAATTCACAAAGTTGGGCAAAATTCACTTTTGTTCATGGCCAAGGCATGTTCATGGCAACTTGCATTTTCAAGTCAGCTTGTACAATGCTAGCTTGCAGGCCTCTAAACCCTTCTACACTCCTTAATTGAATGCAAATCCACTGAGCTAATGCATTATTTTGTTCATTTGGACATTGCACACAAAATTAACCCTTAATTGGAAAAAGGTGAATTGCCATTTTGATAAAGTTATGCTTTATGTCAAATACCAAATCCAAGAGGCATGGGGCCATATCTATGAAGCCAAATCAAATCTACAAGTTACAAGTCTCAAGAGCAAGATATGCAGCATACATAGAGGGTGGTACAGGCCTGCATTGACAACTTACACTTTCTTGCTTACATTTGAAGAAACCTTGCAAACTCACTAAATCTTTCATTCCTGCAAACACAAGCTTAATCAAACTTTGTTCTCATCTTCCATACATCAAACCAAGCCTGAAACACGACTCATTCATCACTAAGACCTGCTCATACTCAGAATCCATTGAAGTTGGCCACATTGCTCTGCACGATTCAAGCTGAGACAGGTAATCCATGGACTTCTATCTCTCAATCTAGGAAGAGTTAGGCTTAGGTTTGTGAATGAAACATGTCCTACTCATAGCCATGAAGCCATACATATGATTACTTTTCATTTATGTTAAGCGTGCTGTGAGAATTTTAGCCATGAACATTGAAGAAAAATTAGGTCAGAAATTGGGGGTGATGAAATTCTCCCTGGTTTCTTAGAGTTAGGTCAAGTGTTTTATATGGTTGAAATCGTTGCTTCAAGCTCTATGATTTTCATGTTTTAAGTTTTGTCAAAAGATCAAAGAATCAGGAGTTAGCAGGTGGAACAAGAGGCGCGCATTTTTTGTTTCAAACAGAAGCTGGAGGTTGAAGATGATGGCTTGGGCTGGGCCTGAGTCATCCTTACTTTTTGCACCCTTTTTTTAGTTTTGCACCCCCCTGGCCCATTATGTGAAATACTTGTCATTTTTGCATTTTTCTTTTTTATTCTGACTTTATATTTTTTGCTCAAATATAAAAATTAACAAAAATATTTTTTCCACATTTTTTGCATTTATTTGGCATTTATTTACCTTTTAAGCATATATATGTAAATAATATAAATCTTTTCATTTACTAAAACCCTAAAAAATAATATAAAAATTATATTTATTTTCAGTTATTATTTTTATTTACACCTTGAAAATATTTTCTTAAATATACATTTTTTTCATATACATAAATAATTAATTTTATCTTTTTATATTTAATAGGTTTAGTAAATATATATATAAATACTTGTATATTATATTTATTAGAATATTTAGGATAAAAATATGAAAATAATACATTTTTATTTTTATTAATATATGACACTAAAAATACTTTTTTTTACAATATACTTTTCATTTTTTAATATACCTTGTACATAATTAATAAATAAATACTTACTTTATTCAAAAATTAGGGTTTGGTCTTAAAACCACAAAAATGATCAAAAATGACTTTTTTTTTATTTGTTTATACTTCAAACATGAAAACCCTTTTTTTACATACATGAAAAATCCTTTTTGCATAATACATTGCATTTTGATATTTATTTAATTATATTTACTTAATTGTTAAATATTAATTTGTATATTCGATATGGTTGTAATAACTTAGCTTTTATTTCCTTGTCAAATATCCCCCAAATTCAAACTTGTACCCCCATCCTCATAATCATTGTTGTAATAGCTTAGCATTTAAATTTCCGTATTTAAAAGCTTTCAATTATGCCATGATAGACCTAGGGTTTGTATGCAAATAAAATCAACAAATAGCTTGACCTAATTCAAGATAAACATGCATGAAAAAACAAACAATGCACACTTACACCCTTAGGGTTACTCCACTTGTTGCCTTCAAAAATGGGCCATGTTTGCATGTCAAGTACTTTGGCAAAACAAAACAAAACAAAAACAAACAAAATGATCATAGTCCCTCGATGACGCTATCTTGTTGCCTAAACAAAATGATCATAGTCCCTCAAGAAAATTGCCAAAATACTTGACACTATTGCATTCATGGTCTAAACGATGACCTGCGCCCGTCCCGTTAACATCCTAACACAAGGTTGTTCACCAAATACAATGGTGAAACAACACTGTTAAAAGGGTTAAAACATGAGAAAGATCTTTGAGAAATTTAGGGTAGATAGCTCTTGGTTACTTGATCAATCTTGCAAAACAATCCTTGCTACTTTTCAAAAACACACCTCACAACACAACTTCAAAAACAACTTTCAAAAACATTGAAACATCTTTTCAAAAAGACAAACACCCTTGTAAAACATTCAAACAAGAATTGTTACAATGGTTGCCTAGACAAGGCATCTTTTTCAAAACATTTTCAAAAACCACACACAAAGCACCATTTCAAACAATTGAAAAGCAAAGGCAAGTGATCTAAGCAAGTAACTAAGAGCCCATGGATAACCATGGATAGAAAGGGTGCTAATACCTTCCCTTTCTGTAATCTACTCCCCGAACCCAAGAAAACATCTCAAAGGTCTTTCCTGTGCTTTTTGACCTTTCCTTAGGATAAAATAACAAGTCGGTGGCGACTCTTGCTAAACTGAAACATTTGCGAAAACAAACACAAAACCTCAAGTCAGTTCTCCCACCGTATCACACCCCATTAAGCTCATCTCAAACTCTGCCTGCATGCACTTAGCAAATTCTCTTCCCAGAGAAGGTTTAGTGGATCCAAAAATGATATCATCTACGTAAATCTGACAAACTAAAATGTCATTCTTAAATGTGTTACAGAACAAGGTTGTGTCCACTTTCCCTCTGGTGAATTCCTTTTCTAACAGGAAGTTACTTAGTCTTTCATACCAAGCTCTGGGAGCTTGTTTCAGACCATAGAGTGACTTCTTTAGTTTGAAAACACATTCTGGGTGTTTGGAATTTTAAAACCCAGGGGGTTGGTGCACATATACCTCTTCAGCTATGTAACCATTTAAGAATTCACTTTTGACATCCATCTGATACAGAGTGATGCTCTTATTGACATCAAAGGAGATTAAGAGTCTGATAGATTCTCACCTGGCGACTGCAGTAAAGGTTTCTGTATAGTCTATCCCCTCTTGCTGACTATAACCTTGTGCCACCAGTCATGCCTTGTTTCTGATGACTTCTCCTTGCTCATTCAGTTTGTTTCTGAACACCCACTTTGTTCCAATGACGTTGAATCCTTTTGGTTTGGGAACCAGATCCCATACGTCTTTTCTGGTGAACTGGTTTAATTCCTCCTGCATTGCCAAAATACAGTCATTGCCTAGAAGAGCTTCATCAATTGTTGTTGGTTCAATCAGTGAGACCAGTCCCATGAGGGATTCTTCAGAGTTTCTAAATGTTGATCTTGTTCTGATTGGATCATCCTTCTTTCCTAGGATCTTATCTTCTGGGTGAGCTATGCTGCTTCTGGATAACCTTTTATGGAGTTGATCAACAGAAGGTATTGGATCACTTGTAACATTTATTTCTGAAGTTGTTGGAGCGTCTCTGTTGGGAACTTCTGATGAGTTGTCTTCAGTACCTGTGAATTCAACTTCTATATCTGCAAAAGATTCATTCTGCTTTGACTTTTGAGGGTCAAGCTTATCATCAAATCTAACACTGATTGACTCTTCAACAATCTGTGTTTCTGTATTGTATACTCTGTACCCTCTTGAGCGTTCATAATATCCTAACATAATACACTTTTGTGCTTTAGAGTCAAACTTGATCAAATGATCTTTAGTATTCAGAATAAAACATATGCATCCAAAAGGATGGAAATAGGAAATGTCGGGCTTTCTGTTCTTCCACAATTCATATGGAGTCTTTTCCAGAATAGGTCTTATAGAGATTCTATTCTGAATGTAACACGCTGTGTTAATTACTTATGCCCAGAAGATCTTAGCAATGTTAGTCTTATTGATCATGGTTCTGGCCATTTCTTGTAATGTTCTGTTCTTTCATTCTACAACTCCATTTTGTTGGGGAGTTCTAGGACAAGAGAAGTCATGCAAGATGCCTTTTTCATTAAAAAAATGTTTCAAATTTTTTATTTTCAAATTCTCCACCATGATCACTTCTGACTTTGACAATTCTAAGATCCTTTTCATTCTGAACTTGGTTATAGAATGCAACAAACACAGAATGTGACTCATCCTTGTGTCTTAAGAAATTTACCCATGTCCATCTGCTATAGTCATCTACGATCACTAACCCATACTTCTTGCCACTAACAGACGCAGTTTTCACTAGTCCAAATAAGTCTATGTGTAGTAGTTCTAATGGCTTAGAGGTGGAAACAACATTTTTGGATTTAAAAGCAGGTTTTGCAAATTTGCCTTTCTGACATGCTTCACATAGAGCATCTGAGCTGAACTTCAGACTAGGAAGTCCTCTGACCAGATTGAGTTTGTTAATTTGAGATATTCTTCTCATACTAACATGCCCCAATCTTCTGTGCCAGACCCATTGCTTGTTGTTAACAGAGAGAAGACATTTTACATTCTGACTTTTTAGTTCAGAAAGTTTTATCTTATAAATGTTGTTTTTCCTCTTTCCATTAAAAAGGATAGTTCCATCTTTCTAACTAACAACTTTGCATGAATTTTGATTAAAGATTATATCATAACCGTTATCACTTAATTGACTTATGGATAACAGGTTATGCATTAATCCATCAACTAAAAGCACATTATTGATAGAAGGAAGATTACCATTACCTACTGTTCTAGAGCCAATGATCTTACCTCTTTGGTTGCCTCTAAAGCCCACGTAGCCTCCAGGTTTAAGTTCCAGGCTTTGGAACATATGCTTTCTTCCCGTCATGTGTCAAGAGCATCTAGAGTCCAGGTACCATGACTGGTGTTTTAGCCTTGCTGCTAAAGATATCTGCTACATATATAATTTTTTCCTTAGGTACCCATATCTTTTTGGGTCCTGGTTTGTTAATTTTACCAAAATTCTGTTTGAATTTTGGTTTGGTAGAGTAATCATTACTAGTGTATTTTAGGTCATGTGTGTGCCCGTATGTGAAGTGTGATTTTAGTGGTGTGCGTTTTATAACTAGGTACATGACTTTCTTAGGTGGAGATACCTTACCTTGGTATCCTATTCCTTTCCTGCCATTCCTGCTAACTCCATAGATCATTGAAGCCATCTTTCTTCTATCTATGTTTTTAACGAGAAACTTCTGAAAGCTGTGATCATACTCTTTGATGATCTTATCAGCATTACTGGGAGTCTCTGAGATTATTTCTTTCTGAGAGTTTTGTAAATCATTTTCTAATTTTAAAATCTTTTCTTTTAACTCATAATTTTCTAATCTAGACTCTCAGTCTTTTCAGAGTCAGAGACAAGATCCCTTTTCCGGTTCTTGAATTTGACTCTGATCTGCTGATACCTTTCCAGAATTTCATTCATACTTTTTGCAAGTTCAGCCTTAGTAAAATTAAAAGTGAAATTAGGGAATACCTCTTCTATGTCTGATTTTGAGTCTGAACCAGAAGCTTTGCTGTCTTCTATCACATTTGCCATGAGAGCTATGTTAGCTCTTTCATCATCTGACTCTTAGTCAGCATCAGAAGTGTCTGAATCGCCCCATGTTGCCATGAGGCTTTTCTTCTTCTCCTTGAAGAACTTCTTTTTGGGCTTCTCCTTCTGAAGCCTTGGACAATCACTTTTGTAGTGTCCTTGTTCATTGCACTCATAGCAGATGATGTCTTTGTTATTTGACTTTTTGTGTCCTGAGGAAGCTTCAGATCTTTTGTGTACAGAGGAGGACTCATACTTTCTGTATCTGGAGGAGGATTCATTTTGATTCTCTGATCTTCCCGGATTTCTGAATTTTCTTTGTCTCTGCTTCCACAGTTGATTGACCCTTCTGGAGAGAAGAGACAATTCATTTTCTTCTGATGAGGATCCGTCATAGGTTTCTTCCATAGCCTGCAAAACCTTAGAATCAGATTTTTTGTTAGATTTTAATGCTAAAGGCTTACCTTGATTTCGAGGCTCGTCTTCTTCTAGCTCTATCTCATGACTTCTGAGGGAGCTGACAAGTTCCTCCAGAGATATCTTGTTGAGATCTTTATCCAACTTAAGTGCAGTGACCATTGGCCTCCATTGCTTAGATAGACTTCTGATGATATTCTTTACGTGATCAGCAGTAGAATATCCTTTGTCAAGAACTTTTAGCCCAACAACAAGAATCTGGAATCTTGAGAACATTGCTTCTATGGATTCACTGTCTTCCATCTTGAATGCTTCATATTTCTGAATGAGCGCAAGGGCCTTGGTTTCTTTGACTTGTATGTTTCCTTCATGCTTCATTCTCAGAGAGTCAAACATGTTTTTGGTTGTCTCTCTGTTTGAGATCTTCTCATATTCTGAGCATGAGATGGCATTGAGAAGTATTGTTCTGGCTTTATGATGGTTTCTGAAATCACGTTTTTGCTGGTTAGACATCCTTTTTCTATCTATCTTCTGACCACTTTCATCCACAGGATGTGTGTATCCATCAATTACCATGTCCCATAGATCAACATCATGAGCTAGAAAGAAGCTCCCAATTTGTCTTTCTAGTAGTCAAAATTTTCTCCATCAAAGACTGGAGGTTTGCCGCTGATTTTGTCCTTGTCCTCATGATAGTCATTGCTGATGTTTTAGCTTGGTCCCACCATAGTGTTTTTCTAAAGCTTGGATCTTGTACTGACATAGTTAAGTGTATGAACTCAGAACCAGGCGCTCTGATGCCAATTGAAGAAGTGAAAAACACAAGAGGGGGGGGGGGGGTTGAATTGAAACTTAAAATCAAAAGCACTAGACACAATATTTTTATCCTGGTTCGTTTGATCTCAAACTACTCCAGTCCACCCGCCAAGGTGATTTCGCCTCTCTCCAACGAGGACTTAATTCACTAATCAAATCTGATTACAATACCACTTTGACAACTGCCAAAGTCTTCTTGAGTACAACCACAACCCGGTTTATCTCAAGGAAAACTAGCTTAAACAAAATAAAATAATATAATGTGTACTATTATTTTTCCTTACAAAAACTGTATCATATGATGATGTCTTAATTGAAAAGTAACGCTTCAGAACTTAGAATCTTGAATGCTACAATTGCTTCAGAACATTGATGTCTCAGAGATGAGAGGATCTGATGGTATATTAAACTTCTGTTCAGAATCAGAGTATCCTTCATTTCAGCGTAGATTCTGATCATCATTCTTCAGAACATTCTGATTACTTCAGCTTGAAAGCTTCTGTAGCTTAATTTGATGCTGTTTCAGTCAGAACTTCTGCATACAAAATAACACAAATTTAGAGTGCATATTTGTTCTTTGTGTTTGTTATCATCAAAACTCTAATTAAGGGTTGTATACTCAAACTATGCTCTAACACAAACTTCATCAAGACAGTTGCAACCGCATGAAACAAACGGTCAAGATTGGGGACCATGCCACTACTCAGCCCCCCATGAGACAAAAGGCCAGTTTGGTAGAGAGTAGACCTTTCCAATTTGCTGCCATATCATGAGCCCAACAACCATCTCGTCAACAAGGACAAGGTGACCAAAGTAAATGGGTCCCAGCCGTTAGGCAGTTTACCAAACTCGACATGCCAATATTGCAGGTCTTACAGCACTTGCTGAAGCTAAATTTGATCACATTCAGGGATCCTCCTCGGAATCCCAATACCTCTGCTCCTAACTATCATCCCAATGCATTATGTGCATACCATTCCAATAATCTCGGGCATGATACAAATAGTTGTTGGACTTTGAAAAATTAGATCCAATACTTAATTGACACAGGAATGATGGAGTTTACACAACATGGCCATACTGAATTTTTCTTCCGTCCCTCAAAGGCTTACCACCTGAAGTGACAAGTTCAGACAAAGAGGCTTCTGTTCATTTGAATTTTCAAGTTGTAATTTCTCTTTTGATTTATTCAAACAATTATCTATTAATGTTAAACTATGTTTCATTAATGCATTGCATATGTTTGTCTTGAATTGATCCATTGGTTTTCATTACATTTAAAATATTCTTTTTACTCTCCTTATGACATTCAACTCTTGCTAAAAGTTACAAGCATTTATAGGGAGGATGACGAAAACAATGCCATAGTCTCATACAGTATGCTTTTGGACATACCTTGCTGACGATGTACAAGCGTTCTTTCAAATCCTAAACAATGGAGTTATAAGGAAGATAATCCCTAGTCAACCCCTTTGATCCAAAGAAGTAGAAGTTTTCTTTTTTACACAAATTGAAACCTTTAATCAAAACTTGGGGAAGGGTAGTCTCTTAGTTAATTCAAATGCGTGTTCAGTTGCAAACTTTCACTTCGTAATACAATGAATAACATAAAAAAGATTCCTCTGGAATCAAAAGACGGTGATGGTTCCCTATCACATAGGTGTAGTAGTAGAAATGTTTAAGACTAAGCCATTAGATTGACTAGACTTATACATATCAAAATAAAAATCGCCACCGCGCTTTATTATTTCCAAAGGAATGGGGAAAGAGCGAGTAACCCAAAAAGAGGGGAAAAAATTCAAGGTAAGGGGGTTGGTTATGCAAAG
Source organism: Vicia faba (assembly GCA_948472305.1). Taxonomy (NCBI): domain Eukaryota; kingdom Viridiplantae; phylum Streptophyta; class Magnoliopsida; order Fabales; family Fabaceae; genus Vicia; species Vicia faba. The sequence continues at coordinate 1,484,550,981 of OX451738.1, forward strand.
GGAAGGTATTAGCACCCTAAACATCTATGGTACTCCGCAGGAAACTCTTTGTAAAATCTGTATATTTTGGCTATAAAATGTTGTATAAAAGTGGATGGTGGAGGTGAGAAAAGAAATATATTTTTATGGTTTTTTCACCCGCCGCGGTTGCAAATCTTTAGTGCCTACGTACAACCTTTCATGCAATAGGGGATCCGGGTACACGTAGTTCCTCTTTTAAAAAGTTTTAAACACAAGTGTGTTGGTTAATTTTATGAGATAAGACATCATCGTCATTGTCCGTGTGGAAAACATACTTACTACCCACAATCATGAGAAAGGAGAATTTGAATCATCTCAAAGTGGAGAATATAGTTTGGATTTTAAAATCAATAATGCCTCACTCAACACCCAAGTGGAAAATATCTCACTTCACTACATATTGTAGAAGTATAATTGTTTGTGTCACTACAAGGATTGACAAGAGTCCAATCTTTTGAGAAAGGTTTTAAAGTAAAAAGCCAAAGTGGCAAAATGGTTTGTAATGAGATTGATTGACTTTTAGTCTTCTCACAAAAAATATCAAGGTATTATTAAGTTGATTAGAGTTTATTTATGAAAATGTTTTGAAAATGCATGGGAGGAGAAGATTTTTTGAAATTAAAGAAGATGGGAGGAGAAGAAGAGACTATCCTAAAGCATAAGGTAAAAGCTAGGGATAAGAACCATCTAACCAACAAGAAGCCAATACTTGACATTATGATTCAAAATAGAATTCCCATTCTTTGGATTGAAACTAAGCAAGCAAAGATACTAGACCTCTTGAGAGAACCAAACTTCAAATGTATTAAGTCTTAAAAAAAATTGGGCAGAATAACGGCTGTATGCGGGTGAATTCCATATTACAAACAAAGAATGTAATCACAATAACCTGTATACAAAAGAAACAAATAACCCAATGTCTTGAGGTAAACCTCAAAAACTCCAGACAAAATATCAATTAAGATCACAAGGTCTCCAATATAGGCCAAGGTTTCTAATCCTAAGTCCAAGAAGTCCAATGCTCCATAATGCCAAGGATAGTATCCAAATAGTCCAAGTATTTTAAAGGTTTTTATTGTTCATGTTGATTATTAGGTGTCTTATAAGAGAAAAGAAAATGCTCAAGTGAGCGAAATAAAAATGACATGAAATGTAATGCTTAAAGTAAATGGTACATAAAGCATAAAAAATAAAAGGGCATAAAGTATAAACAATTTAATAATTAGTGGTTAGTTGGATGACCATTTTGAAACTTGCATTTAGAGGATTGGTAGAACCAAAGCTTCCATACAACAAGTTGCATTTGCTTTTTGTCAAGTATATCATCCATTTGGAATCCTCAAAAGTACCTGTAATACGGTGGCAGAACCGACTGTTTAGTGACTACTGGTTTTTGTGTTTTTTGTTCGCAAATGTATGGTAAGCAAGAGTCGCCATCGTCTTTTATTTTATCCAATAAAGGAAAAGGGAAAAAGAACAGAAAAAACCTTCTTTGAGATGTTTCGGAGTACGGGGGGTAGATTATAGAAAGGGAAGGTGTTAGCACCCTTTCTATCTGTGGTTTTCCACGGGCTCTTAGGTACTTTCTCATTTTTAAATTGCTTTTGTGCTTGTGTTTTGAAAAGTTTTTGTTTACGTTGCGGTAACTCTTGTATCTGTCCTTAAGAGTATGACGAAGTTGTTTTTGAAAATTGTTTTGAAAGTGTTTGTGAAAAACATTGGTTTTTGAGCAAGTACCTAACAATATCTACCTACTCGAAAAATGATATTCATTTTCTCGTTTCCTTTAGACAACACTATCCTACTATTAAGGAGTAGGTAGCCCTATCGTTGGATGTTAAGGGACTATCTAAAGGGACGTTTACGGTCACTAAGGCAACTGGGCAAGATCTTTTAGTAATTGTCCTAAAACTCTAAGATCACTTTTTTACCGAGGCAACGTCGAAAGGATCATCGAGGGACTAGTGATCTTTTGAATTAGAAGACAACCACTAAAAATTCTCACGTTTCAAGAATAGTGACCATTTTCCGAAGGCAACCGAAGTGGGGATATACCCTAAGGGTGAGCATGTGCAAGTGTTTGATTTCAGTTTATTTATCTTTGCACATTTAGGGTGATCTGCTGTTTTAATTTGTTTGATCTTTTGCATACAATCCTATACATACATCTAACAATTAATAATTGCATAAAAATAAAGCGGAAAAGTGAATCTAATTATTACAAGGCTTCGGGGAATGGGGATTACATGACCAAAAAACTGGTGATTAAACAGTAAATAAAATGGTAATTAAACCTAATTAAAAATATTACAAACCAGAAACAATTACATTAATTAGAATTAAAAATAAAATACTACACGCGCGACAAAGTAAATACGGGAATTGACGTTTAAATTTAAAGGAAATCTAAAAAAGAAAATATTTCTTGTTATTTTATTTTAGGAAACCCAAATTCTAATGTTTTTTGTATTTTTATTTGAGAAAACTAAACATTTGTGAATTAAACCTAATTTTTTCTAATTAACTTTTCTTAATGAAAACAAATCAATTCAATATCATTAAATTAATTAATTTCCGAAAAAACTAATTTTAATAAAAAAATCTAATTCTATATTTTTTGTGATTTTATTGATTTTATGATTTAATATTAAAAAATGATTTTTAAACTATAAAACAAATAACACAAAATAATGAAATAAATAAGAAAAAACAAGAATGGGCCTGATGCTGGAAGTGATTTTGGGGGTGCATGGCTGAATTTTGCAAAGCCCAGAATAGTTGGCCCATCTGCCTTACGCGTGATTCATTGAGGCTCTCATCTGGGGGTTCACCATACGCTGCTTTGCTAGACGTTTACATCTGATAAAGTGATGGACTTGATGGTTAAGATCAGGGGCGCATGCTGGACATTTGATGGTGAGGCACATGGGATCTGCAAGAAATAACTCAGAAAATAGGAAAATGTTGAGACCTGGGATCGAACCCAGGTCCTTCCTCTCAAAGGGTAACACCTGGACCAAATGCGCTGGAAATTTATGTTGTATATATAATAAATAAATAAAACATAATCCAAACAAAACACTATGCCCAGAAAGCGCGCGTGGATTCAAACCCTCCAATGGGATGCTGCCACCTGATCTTCTTCTTCATGGGGCTGTCATTTTTGATACCAAACCTTTACCTATGGACAAAATTGTCACTAAAAGCTATAGTGACAGTTTTTGTCCATAGCTATAACCCTGCTGTAGAGGTAGAAATGTTCAAGACCAAGCCATTAGATTGACTAGACTTTATACAAATCAAAATAAAAATCGCCACCGCGCTTTATTGTTTCCAAAGGAATGGGAAAAGAGAGAATAACCCAGAAAGATGGGGGAAATATTCAAGGTAAGGGGGTTGGTTATGCAAAGGGAAGGTATTAGCACCCTAAATATCTACGGTACTCCGCAGGAGCCTATTTGTAAAATCTGTATATTTTGGCTATAAAAACTGTTATATATAAAATGGATGGTGGAGGTAAGAAAAGAAATATACTTTTTATGATTTTTGCACCCGCCGCGGTTGCGAACCTTTAGTGCCTACGTACCACCTTTCGTGCAATAGGGGATCAGGGTACACGTAGTTCCTCTTTTAAAAATTTGTAACACAAATGCGTTGGTTAATTTTATAAGATAAAACATCATCGTCATTGTCCGTGTGGAAAACATACCTACTACCCATAATCATGAGAAAGGAGAATTTGCATCATCTCAAAGTGGAGGATGTGGCTTGTATTTTAAAATCAACAATGCCTCACTCAACACCTAAGTGGAAAATATCTCTCTTCACTACATATTGTAGAAGTATAGTTGTTTGCATCACTACAAGGATTGACAAGAGTTTAATCTTTTGAGAAAAGTTTAAAGTAAAATCCAAAGTAGAAAAATGGTTTGAATGAGATTGATTGACTTTTAGTCTTCTCACAAAAAAAGGTCAAAGTATTATTAAATTTATTGAAGTTTATTTATGAAAATGTTTTGAAAATGCATGGACATAAGTGCAAGTTTATTATGAAAGTAGTTTAAGTTTTAAAACAAGAAGAGTTTTCAAAAGGAGGAAGAAGATTTTTAAAATTAAAGAAGATGGGAGAAGAAGAATAGACTATCCTAAAGCATAAGATAAAAGCTAGGGATAGCAACCATCTAACCAACAAGAAGCCAATACTTGACATTATGAGCCAAGATAGAATTCCCATTCTTTGGATTGAAACCAAGCAAGCAAAAATACTAGACCTCTTGAGAGAACCAAACTTCAAGTGTATTAAGTCTTCACAAAAATTGGGCAGAGTAACGGTTGTACACGGGTGAATTCTAGATTACAAACAGAGGATGTAATCACAAAAACCTGCACACCAAAACAAACAAGAAACCCAATGTCTTGAGGTAAACCTCAAGAACTCCAGACAAAATAATCAGATAAGATCTCAAGATGGGTCAAGGTTTCTAATCCTAAGTCCAAGAAAAGTCCCATGCTCCATAATGGCAAGGATAGTAACTAAGTAGTCCAAGTACCATTAAATATTTTTTAGGGTTTATATTGATTATTAAGTATCTTCAGAAAAGAAAAGAAAAGCTCAAGTGAGCAAAGTAAAAATGGAAAGAAAATAAATGCTTAAATGAGAAAAGATGAAAATGGCATGAAATGTAAATGCTAAAAGTAAATAGTACATAAAGCATAAAAAAGAATAAAAGCATAAGATAAAACAAGTCAATAATTAGTGGTTAGTTGGATGACCATCTTGAAGCTTGCATTTGGAACTCATTAGAGGATTGGTAGAACCAAAGCCTCCACACAATAAGTTGCATTTGCTTTTTGTCAAGTATATCATCCATTTGGAATTCTCATAAGTACCATTTAATGATCAACAATGCTTAAGTGATCCGCGTTGACCAAAGGTATTGTAGATCCATTAGAGGATTGGTAGAACCAAAGTCTCCACACAATGAATCTCAAGGTTATTGGATCAAAGAGACCAAATTAACATTCTTGGGCTTGCAATCATAAGTTTGGGCCACGAATGATCATTTATTCGAATCAGGACAAAATTTAGCGCTATGTTAAACAATCGTAAGTGGACTTATATAGAAGTCGCACCTATTTTGAGACCGGTCAATAGCAATTTATGCACCATTTGTTTTGAGACATGATATACAGATTATTCTCCAACAACATTTAGTGTAATAAGAAGGGGATGAGATGAAGAGGGATAGGGAAAAAAAATACAAACCACATTTGAATTAAATTTTAATCAAACTATTATTAAAATCATTCATCCATTTTTATGGAGTTCAACTCAACACCATGGATCCAATGATGTTAATAAAGTTCATGATCCAAAACCTAACCCAAGATTAGCCAGAAAATAATCACAAAATAATATCACATTTAATATACACATTAACAGGGTTAAAAAATGTTTAAAAAATCAAAATAGAGGAGAAAAATATCAACCATGTTCAAATTAATCAATAAAGAAAAAGTAAGGCCATAGAAAAAATCAGAAATGGATCCAAATATTTTTATAAATTTTTTGGTAATTTTTAAAAGTCAGAAACTATTTTAAATTATTTAAAATTGTTCAAACAAACATAAAATAGGTCAAAAATGGTAAACCTCAACATAAAATTCCATAAAATTTTCAGAAAGTAAAAAATATGCAAAATAATATTTATGAATTTTTTCAGAATTAAAAAATGTCAGAAAGTATTTTTTAAGTAATTAAAAGAAAGAAAATAATTCAAAAAAATACAAATAATACCATATTTGAAAATAAAAATGTGAAAAAATAGTCATAAGATTAGAAATAATTCAAGGTATTTTTATGAATTTGTTCATAATTTTTGGATAAAAAATAAAAGAGTTATGAATTTTTGAAAATTTAATCAATAAAAATATAAAATCAGAAAATAAAATAAAACCAAAAAGATGTGGACCACCAGATCATATTCAAAACGCATTAGTAAGCTGATCCAGTGGACCAGACGCGCTGTGCTTGATATGGACCTTAGTGAGATACACATAGGATCGGAAAAAGGGCAACCAATGAAATTAAAACGTTTGGCACGCTATTATTGGCTGAGACGAGACATGTCATCGTCTTCAACCTCCAGATATGCAATGAGGATTTTGTGAGATCCTTCAAATGGAAAAAATAGGATCCCAAGCTAGTATCATTGAACTCGTCTCTTCAAGACGATTCTAACACCACCATCGCGCCAAATTTATATAAGGTATGGAGAGAGATATGAATCAAAAACCCAGAAAATAGCGAGCACCTTCAATTTGAGATTTCTCTCTCAATTCTCAATGGATTTAAAAATTGTAAGCAACATTAGAACCAGGAGAAGTAGTAGAATAGATTAGTGCTTGATTTGGATCCAAATGGTGGAGAATTCTACCTTTTCTAAGTTCAAGGAAGAAGCTCTGAAACTGGACTTTTGTAGCTTGAATTATGGCTCGTTTTGATTGATTTAAGTGCTGGAGAGTTTATATGATGCTCAAGGATGATGAATGCACAAAGAATTTTGGAAAAGGGAGCTTAAATCTCAGAAATTGAATTAAAAAAAGATGGGTTCTTGTGAAGTTTTGGCAGGGTGTTTTTGGCTCTCAAAGCTTGAAGAAATGAATGAGGGATGACCCTCTATTTATAGGGAAGTGAATGGGAATGAAAATTTGAAGAAACAAGGAAGTTTGGAGGAAAATTGAGAGAAGGTCGAGCACAAGTGAAGTGTGACTTTATTTCCATCAAAACTCAACCAAATCTTACGTTTTGGGGTGCTAATCACTTCTGGCAACCCAAGGGGAACAAAACTTCTCAAAACAACCGGAGTTTGTCCATTCCTGGGATCACCATTTTTGTTGTCATTGTTTCATCACAAATCTCAAAGTAAAAGTAAATTGTAATTTTTTTTTTGAAAAATCAATTTTGTTATTTAATCTCTTTGCTTTGAAAGTTATTATCAGTAATAAATGGAGTCTTTGCAAGTTGAATAAAATAAGAAACATATAGATTTGGGTAAAAGCTCGAATTTCATTAATAGAATGGTAGTCGGCGAATAAGGAGACTCCGTAGATGATTACAAAGTTTGGGAAATGGTAATACATAATGGAAAAGATACATTGAGATACAATGACCACTATCCCCCCTAACAACTATTGAAATCCTGAGCAGCAGCTTTTGTTGAAGTATGGTGAGGATCCGAGAAGATTGTTGCTTCAAAGATCAAGTCTTGTCTGACGTAGTTACTTGCCAAGAAAATCCCTAACTTTTTCCTAAGCCGCCCTTGCGGGTTTTCAACTTAGCGGGAAATTTATTCTGTTTATGTCTCTAATTTTTGCCTAGACCGCCCTTTCGTATTTTCGGCCTACCGAGACGCTCCTTTTTTGCCTAAGCCTCCCTTTTGGGTTTTCAACTTAGCGAGTTGTTCTTTTATTTCTTTAGGTGAAGTATTTCTTGACTGCATCAGCATTCATGTGATATGGGAACTCCTCGCCATCCATAGTTTCAATAATTAACGCACCGCCAGAGAAGGCTTTCTTGACAACATACGAGCCTTCAAAATTGGGAGTCCACTTGCCCCTAGAATCAGTGTTGAAAGACATGATCTTCCTGAGCACGAGGACGCCTTCTCTGAGTTCACGAGGTTTGACCTTTTTATCAAAAGCTTTCTTCATTCTTTTCTGATATAACTAGCCATGACACAAAGTTGTCATTCTCTTCTCCTCAATCAAATTCAATTGGTCAAACCTGTTCTGGACCCATTCATCCTTTGAAAACTTGGCTTCCATTATCACACGCAACGAGGGAATCTCTACCTCGACTGGGAGTACAACTTCCATTCCATACACCAGGGAGAACAGGGTTGCTCCTGTTGAAGTGAAGACAGATGTTCGATATCCATGCAGAGCAAAAGGGAGCATTTCATGCCAATCCTTATAAGTAATTACCATCTTCTGGATAATTCTCTTGATATTCTTATTAGCAGCTTCAACAACCCCATTCATCTTTGGCTTGTGTGGAGATGAGTTGTGATGGACAATATTGAATTCTTCACACAGTTCTGTCATCATCTTGTTGTTCAAATTCGAGCCATTGTCAGTGATGATTCTACTCGGCACACCATACTGACATATAAGATTATTCTTGATGAAACGCACAACCACCTGTTTAGTAACATTGGCATATGAAGCAGCTTCCACCCACTTGGTGAAGTAATCAATTGCTACCAAGATAAAACGGTGCCTATTCGAAGATTTGGGTTCTATCATCCCAATCATGTCAATACCCCACATAGAGAAAGGCCATGGGGAGGAAATCACATTGAGAAGTGTCGGAGGCACATGGACCTTGTCTGCATAAATCTGGCATTTATGGCACTTCTTTGCAAATTTGTAACAGTCAGATTCCATTGTCAACCAATAATAACTTGCCCTTAGCATCTTTTTAGCCATCGAATGTCCATTGGCATGAGTGCCAAATGAACCTTCATGAATCTCATGCATCAGCATGTCTGCTTCGTGTCTATCCATGTATCTGAGCAAGACCATGTCATATTTTCTCTTGTATAACACATTTTCACTGAGGAAGAAACTGCCTGCCAATCTCCTCAGTGTTTTTTTATCTTTCCTCGACGCACCGATCGGGTATTCCCGAGTCTGAAGAAAATGCTTGATATCATAATACCAAGGTTTTTCATCTGCTACCTCCTCTGCTGTAAACACATGAGCGGGCCTATCCAGCCGTCAAACCGTAATTCGAGGTATATCATTCCAAGTATTCACTTGGTACATAGAAGCCAGAGTTGCCAGAGCATCCGCCATTTGATTTTCATCTCTAGGGATGTGATAGAATTCAACTTTATTGAAGAAGGGTAATAATCTTCTAGCATAATATTTGTAAGGGATCAAGCCAGGGTGACGAGTGTCCCATTCTCCTTTAATCTGATTTATCACCAAAGCTGAATCGCCATACATATCTAGAATTTTGATTTTGAGATCAATAGCTTCCTCGAGACCCATGATGCAAGCCTCATATTCTGCCATATTATTAGTGTAATCAAATGTTAACCTTGCAGTAAAAGGAATGTGCCATCCATGAGGAGTGACAATCACAACAACAATTCCTTTACCATAAGCATTCACAGCTCCATCAAATATCATACTCCAACGAGATTCAGGGTCAGGGCCTTCCTCAGGCAATGGTTCATCACAATCTTTCACTTTCAGGAACATCACATCCTCATCGGGGAATTCATATTCTGCAGACTGGTGATCTTCCACTAGTTGGTGAGCAAGATAATATGCCAACACACTATTTTTAATAGCCTTTTGAGTGCGGTATTCAATATCATATTCAGATAACAACATCTACCAGCGGGCAATTCTCCCAGTAAGAGCAGGCTTTTTGAAAATGTACTTGATTGGATCCATTTTGGAGATCAACCAAGTGGCGTGATTCAACATATATTGCTGCAAATGCTTTGTCGCACAGGCTAAAGCATAACATGTTTTTTCTAGCATGGAATACTGCGACTCACAATCAGTGAGTTTTTTGCTGAGATAATAAATGGCAAACTCCTTCTTCTCTGTTTCATCCCGTTGTCCCAGAATACAACCCATGGATTTATCTAACACTGTTAGATACATAATCAACGGTCTTCCTTCTACAGGAAGGAGCAAGATAGGAGGTTCAAGCAGATAATCTTTAATACTCTCAAATGCCCTTTGGCAGTCATCGATCCACACACAACCTTGATCTTTCTTTAACAACTTAAAGATCGATTCGCATGTTGCAGTCATGTGGGAAATGAATCTGGAAATATAATTCAAGCGCCCGAGGAAACCTATGACTTGCTTTTCAGTTCTTGGTGCTGGAATTTCTTGAATTGCTTTGACTTTATCAGGGTCAACTTCGATTCCTTTCTGGCTAACAATGAAACCCAATAACTTCCCTGATCGAACACCGAAGGTGCATTTATTTGGACTCAAGCGGAGACGATACTTCCTCAAATGCCGAAACAACTTTAACAAATCTTCTATATGCCCTTCTTCAGTCTGGGATTTGTCAATCATATCATCAACATATACTTCAATTTCCTTGTGCATCAGATCATGGAATAGGGTTGTCATAGCCCTCTGGTACGTTGCTCCAACGTTCTTCAACCCGAAGGGCATCTCTCTGTAACAGAATGTTCCCTAGGGTGTGATAAACATTGTTTTTTCCATGTCTTCTAGAGCTATTCTTATTTGATTATACTCAGAAAATCCGTCCATGAACTAGAATACTTTGAACTTTGCTGTGCTATCCACTAACATATCAATGTGTGGCAATGGAAAATCATCTTTTGGACTAGCTTTATTTAGATCTCTGTAATCTACGCACATGTGGACTTTTCCGTCTGAACAGTCAGAACTTTAGTATTTGCCCTTGTTGGTTGAGGTTGAACACTCGGTGGCTGATTCTGAGCAGCCACCAGAGCTTCCATCAGAGTACTCAGATTGGTGATGCCGGCCTTCAAAGCAGAAACTTCTCCGTGCAACTCACGATTCTCCTGTTCTAAGTTGTCCATCTTCTTTCTGAAATTAGCCCGAGTGTTGTAGTGATGAGTCAGCTTGCTGAATGAAGTAAAGAAGCTTGGTAAGAAACCTGGGTATGCATAAAAAATGCAAGAAATATGTGCAATATGATGCATGACATGCAATGCATATGATTATTTTTGCTTCATTATTTAATATTTCAAGGGATTTAAGGTTTATAGACATATTGCAAACATCAAAGTAATAAATCTTTTGAAATACTAATTTTTTTTATTATAATAACTCCAAAATGGACTACAAGTTTCAATGATCTCAAGTACAAGATGGAAATATAATCTAAAATCCTAAGAAAAAGAACAGATGGAGATCAATCTGTACACTGGTGCTTCCCTGTGAGCCTGGAAATCTGAACCTTCAACCTCTGGTTTTCTTCCATATGTCTGATAACAACCTCCTTCCAATCATCTGAATTAGGAAGTGAGTGATCAACACCTGATTGAGGCTTAGGATAAAATAAATCCCCTTGCCTCTCCATAGACTCTACCGCTCGACTCTCAAGAATCTCAATCAAGTCGTATTTCTCCTTCAAGTATGCTCTGTAGGAACTCTCTAAAGTTTTGAACTTGTTCTTCCAAGCATCCCTTTCCCGTTGCATCCTAACCAAAGAAAGCTGCAGCTCTTCTAGGTCATCTAATAAGGGAGGAGTGGTCTTCACAAATAGATCAGGCATGAGTGTCTCCCGGGTATACGGCATTTTTAACTGAATGACTCTCGATCGGATCCATTGAAGATACGACTCCAAAGAAACAACACCCCTAGGTCCCAAATCCTTCCTACTCTTCTTATGAATGTGACACCAGGCCTTCACAATCTTCTCCCTAGCTTCCCTATGGTCTTCCCCTTCCTTCAGAAAGAAAATACTCAAATGAATACTATTAGGTTTATCCCTCATTGGATAACCAAGCTGTCGCCGTTCAAGAACATGGTTATAGTTAATTCCTCCCTTTGTACCAAGAAGAGGTACATTGGGGAAACTACCACAACTGTCAATAATCTCTATATCCTGGTAAGCTTGATGATACCAATCAATATCCGAGTGAGTAAGTGCCATGATCTTAGGAGCCCAACGAGGTTCCTTCTTGACATCCCAAAAAGCATCAAACTGAGGCATATGAGAGATGAACCACCGGTACAACAGAGGCGTGCAACAGATAATCATTCCCCCATGATAAGAATTCCGAAGATGAATAGAGTAATAAGCATCACCCAACAGTGTAGGGACTGGGTTTCCAATCATGAAAATCCTGATAGCGTTAATGTCGACAAATTGGTCCACATTAGGAAATAAGAACAACCCGTAAGCAAGTAGAGAAAAGATGGCCTGAAAAGCAACAGTACTCTTCATTCTTGCAAAGTAACGAGATTTCTCCAATAAGAACTGAGCTGGTAATCCTCTAATACCTCCTTTAGTAGTCATATGGGCTTCAACCTCAGACTTCCCCAGGTGAATCAAAGCAGCAATCTCATGTGGTTTTGGCTCACCCTCCAAACCAATAAAAGGAACACGATCGGTAACAGGTAAATCCAATAGATAAGAATACTCCTCCAGTGTAGGCATCAACTGATAGTCGGGAAAATTAAAGCAATGATACATCGGATCATAGAAGTGGACCACGGTCGAGAGAATACCCTCCTTCATCTTCAGCTTCATGAGAGGAATAATGGACCCATACTTCTTCCGAAAGTCTGTAGAACACTCGATCTCGGGAATTAGACTGATCAACTCATCTATATTGGGATCCTTGAAACTGTATTTTCCGGTCTTTCTCTTTCCAAAATCCATGGTTAAAATCACCTGAGATATTCACAAATAGTCAACCTTTAAATCCCTTGAAATATGGTTTTCTTCAAAAGATGCTTAGGAGTGCATGGATATATGATGCAACAATCACACACAAGATCACACATATAGGGTTCATAGGTTCAACGTCACGAGCATGAGGTCAAAGGTACTACCCATAAGGTTTTGGTCTAAAAATTTATCACCTGCCGAACAAGGTTCTAGAGGTTCCCAGAGTCTACATCCTCCCTTCAGATATTACCAACTTCCCAATTAACTCGGTAATTAGTAATATTCTCAAGAAAGACTCATCCAAGTGTAGTATCGCGTGACAACTATTTCCAGATTACTCCGTCATAGCTTCTGCACTACACCTAAAAGGCCAAGATGGGTTAGGTATTCTACGATCCTCAGTTTCAGCATGCTCCCAGGTCAAAAGCAGTACGTCTTCCCGATTACTTGGTAAACGACACTACAGTCAAAGGGGCCTCCACTGAGTGGGGGATATCATGCCTCCTTTTTTGGGATTACTCCCTCAAAGTTAACATGACTATACCGCCCGTCCTATCTTAAAGCTTGCCCAAGTCCGTGTATGAGACTTATGAGTAATCACCAAGCACCCTGAAAACCAGGAAAATCCAGACAAACACACACACACACACACACACACATATATATATATATATATATATATATATATATATATATATATATAACATATAACACAAAAACAGTAATAACACATATACATATATAAACAAAGATAGGCTTAACCTACTTAGGGATGGACCAGCAAGAGGTTAATCTTTCCCCAGTGAAGTCACCATTTTTCTGTAGCGGTAGAAATGTTCAAGACCAAGCCATTGGATTGACTAGACTTTATACAAATCAAAATAAAAATCGCCACCGCGCTTTATTGTTTCCAAAGGAATGGGAAAAGAGCGAATAACCCAGAAAGAGGGGGGAAAATTCAAGGTAGGGGGGTTGGTTATGCAATGGGAAGGTATTAGCACCCTAAACATCTACGGTACTTCGCAGGAGCCTCTTTGTAAAATCTGTATATTTTGGCTATAAAAACTGTTATATATAAAATGGATGGTGGAGGTGAGAAAAGAAATATATTTTTTATGATTTTTGTATCCACCGCGATTGCGAACCTTTAGTGCCTACGTACCACCTTTCGTGCAATAGGGGATCAGGGTACACGTAGTTCCTTGATAATGAGAAATCGTATCATATAATTACTATACTTTTTATCGATTTTCATAATACATTGAGTCGTTTAATTCCCGATTGTTCCGAGTTTTTGTATCTTTTCACAGGTACAACATGTTTCAACTCAAATCAGTGAAAAAGGATCACATGAAGGAAGCTAACCAAGAATCAGAAGAAAAAGAACCAAATCTGCAAAGTCTGCAGATTTTGTAGCTGTGACGACCGTCACACCCTATGACGACCGTAACGCTCTCACAACTAGAAGGACGCTCGTCACACATCATTGACGAGCGTAACACGCTATTTAAGCGCATTACGACCGTCACCCTCTTGTTCATCAAGAAACCCAAAATTGCAAATTAGGGTTTGAAATTGAAAATTTTAATAACTTAGAATTTTTCTAAGTTATAAAATTTTCTTAATTTTTCCTAACTTTGCCCCACATTTTCACCATGATGCAAATGGATTCAAACAAAACCTCCAACATTAAAGTAGTAGTCCTCCACAAAGTCTACAACTTTTATTCACAAAGTTTTCTCAAAAGAAGATTGGATCTCAAGTTATGATTTTTGGAACAAGGGTCCCTAAAACTTTTAACTTAGAGAAATTTTGCCCTAGTTTAGGCAGGATTTTGACCCATCTTCTTGGCCACTTTTCACATAGTTTAATTTGGAATATCAAGTTGCATTTCAAATATGGATTATAGAGCATGTTTCAAGCTTTCCAAATTGTCCAAGAACTCCTCAAACACATTTGTGATTAGGGAGAATCGAAGGCTTGAAGTTGGCAAAAACTCACTTTTCATCCATGGCAAATTCATGTTCATACAAGTTGCATTTTCAAGTCAGCATGCCTTACACTAGTTTGCAGGCCTCTAAACCACTTCACACTCCATAATTTAATGAAAATCCATCAGTCTAAGCTTTTGTTTTGATCATTTGGACATTGTACACAAAACTAAGCCCTAAGTAGAAAAAGGCAAATTTCCATTTTTGCTTAAGTATGCTTTATGTCAAACCAACAATCCTTGAGCATTGGTCCAAGATCTCTTGCAGCAAAATAAATCCACAAATCAGAGGGGCCAAGAGAAATGTATGCAATCATATTTGATAGCCTGTGCAGGCCTGTAACCTCACTTCCACTTTCTTACTTCAAAAACAAGAAATTTGTCCAAATCCAAAAAACTTGAAAACCAACCAATGTTAACTTACACAAACAATTTGAACATCTTTCTCACACCCCTTTGAGCTAGAAACACGATTGCTTGAGCCACAAAACACCCCATAGCCAGAAATCACATTCCTTTGGCAAAACAGGGCAGGTGCTGCAACTTGAGTTCCACAGCTCATTTGGCTCGTGCGTTTTGCCCCAAGTTGCTTCAAACACCTTCCATTCAACTCACTCAAGCTATCCCAAACCTTAAATACCAACTATAACTCCACTTACAGTGTTCACCATTTTCATTTTAAGCTTGTGCAGGTTGAGTTCTATAGACTGATTCAAGGACATTCAAGGCAAGCTAGCTATTGGAGAAGGTCAAGTGAAGTTCAAGCAAGCTACCAGACATCTCAGGCCTTGTTGAAAAGCACTACATTGCCCTACACGAATCCAACTGAAACAGGTTTTTCTTCACTTTCTATCTCTTTATTTAGTGTAATCTCAAGCCTCAACTCAACTTTAGTTTTGATGAAAGACAAACAAGCACTATGGCAAGAAGGAAAAAAAGTGGAATTAGCTTAAAGCATCATTCACTCAAAGCTTCAAGGATCATGGCAAGCAAACAAGTATATCAATTCTCATTTGAACTAAATTGATTAGAAATGCTCAAAAATGATATACACACTTGCCACAACACTTCACTTAAAGTTTAAAGCAAATTCAAAGTTTTTCACTAATGTAAATCGATTAACACATCATGTAAATCGATTTACACATGTTTTTTTAAAAACTGATTGCCCCTGGAAGCAATCGATTTACATGGAGTGTAAATTGATTGATTACTGAACTGGGTTAATTTTTTAACACTAGTAAATCGATTAACACATCATGTAAATCAATTTACACTTCAAAAGTTTTGAAAACAAGAACGTTATAAACCCGTGCAATCGATTTACATCTAATGCTAATCGATTTACACGTTGTAATTTTTGAAAAATCTGAACTTGATTCAAGATATCCTTCACACCTTTTCTCCAATGGTTGCATGGTCATACATTGCATCTTCTCAAGTTTTACAAACAGAAAAGTGGTATCCATTTGGAAAGGTATCTTGATTGCTTTAAATACTAAATCTTTCAAATTATAAAACAACTCTTCTCTCATACAATAATTCTGAACTTTGTAAAATATTCAAACTTCATATTTCTTAATTTTTAAGAACAAAGATTTTCTGCACTTTCACACATATAAGAATAGAAATCTTTGAGCATTTTCTAACCATTGTGTTACAGTTTGAATTGCTTACAAGAGAAGAAAGAAGAAACTTCATTGAAGTCACTCTATGTGATCAACATCTTTCAAGAAATCATATTTCATAGAATTATACTAAGTGTAACTTATTTCCAGGATTGTTGGAATTAAGTATTAGAATACTTTTGTACCTTGTTGTCCATTGTTGGAAACAAGAGGTATCTTTTGAGAGGATTGTTCTCAAGAGACTTATTGGAAATCCAAGAGGATGTTCTTGGTATTTGTTAGTGTCTTTAGTTGATAAGACTAAGAAGAGTCTTGTAAAAGTTCTAACAAAATAGTGAAATCTCTTGCGTGTTTACAAGGGGACTGGACGTACTTCCGGGGGTGTGGAAGGAACCAGGATAAATCTCCATGTCTCTTTACTTTCTGCACTTTACCGTTTTCCATAGCACTAAAACAAAACCAGAAAGTGTAAAATAAATCAAAAATTGACCACCACCTAATTCACCCCCCTCTTAGGCGCAATCTTAAACTTACAATTGGTATCAGAGCAGGTTATAGGTAACCTGCTCCTAGAGATCCAGAATGGCTTCCGCAAATCAACAACCCGTTTTCAGAGATGGTGGTAGTAACAACAAGCCTCCTCTATTCTGGGGTGAATATTTTGACTTTTGGAAAATACGCATGAAGGCGCATCTAGAAGCGCAAGGAGAGGAAATATGGGATGCCGTTGAAAATGGCCCATTTATCCCGGTAACGGTAATCAATGGCGTTGGCTCTTCAAAGCCTAAAACTGCATGGGACGACGATGATAAAAAGAAAGTTCTCTATGACAAAAAGGCAATAAAACTTCTTCAAGGTGCACTTAGTATGGACGAATTTTTCTGTGTCTCGACATGCAAAACAACAAAGGAAATATGGGATACCTTGGTACAAACTCATGAAGGAACGGCTGAAGTAAAAAGATCAAGGCTAAATACCCTAAGTCAAGAATACGAACTATTTCGAATGCAGTCCGGAGAATCCATTCTTGACTTACAAAAGAGATTTGTGCACTTGACAAATCACTTAAGTGCTCTTGGTAAAACCTTGACAAATGATGAACTCAACTTGAAAGTCCTTAGATCATTGACTAGGGAATGGCAACCAAAGGTAACGACAATCTCGGAAAAGAAGAGTCTCTCTGCAATGACTTCCGCTACATTATTTGGCAAACTTCAAGAATACGAAACGGAACTCGGTAGACTTGAAAAACATGAGAATCTAGAAAAGAAATCCAAAAACATTGCTTTAAAAATTGATTCAAAGGAAGTAGTAAAAGAAGACAATCTGGAAGAAGATGAAAATTTCATGCTTCTTGTTAAAAGACTTGGGAAGTTTTTTGGCAGAAATGACAAGGGAGAATCTCATGCAAATAAGAGAAAGCACTTCAAGAAAAGAGAAGCCTCCATATCAACACAAGATGTCTCATGTTATGAATGTGGAAAGCAAGGATATATCAAGCCAAACTGTCCAAATCTCCCAAAGAAAAACAGATTCAAAGGAAAGGACTCAAAACATAAGAAAGCTTACATAGCATGGGAAGATAATGATATGAGTAGTACATCAGAATCGGAAAGCGACGAATGTGCAAATTTAGCCTTAATGGCATCGCATCACTCCGACGACGAAGAAGAGGTTAGTAATGAATTTAATCTTTTTGATGATGATGTTCAAGGTGCCATTGGTGAACTCTTGAAAGAATGCAAAAGTTTATACAAAAAGGTGTCAAGCCAAGAAAAAGAACTTCTAAGTTGTCTCGAAAAAATTGACACCATGACTAAAGATTTTGATCTTCAAAAACAGAATTTTATAAAAGAAAAGGAAAACTTTGCATGCACCAAGTGTGAATCAAATGTCTTTCAAATTGTTCAATTGAAAAGAGTCATTGAACGATATGAAAAAGGATAAATAGGATTGGAAGGATTACTAAGCCAACAACGTTATCCAAATGATAAAAGAGGTCTTGGTTATGTGAATACTAAGAAACCAAGTAACAATCCCACTGTTTTTGTAAAGGCTAGTAATAGTTCCAATCCCAAGATAGTAGAAAAGAAGCAAGTTGTTCATAATCATAAAAAGAAAAAGCCTAATGTATCTAAAAGAAAACAAATTCCTAGATACAAAAGCAAATTTGTTCCAAACTGTTTTTACTGTGGTATTATTGGACACACACCTAATGCATGCTATATTAGAAATTTTAGTATGGCTAGTGGACACTATGCATGGGTGAAAAAGGGAACTAACTATGAAGGACCCAAGGCCACTTGGGTACCTAACAAGAAATAATTTGTTTTTGTAGGTATGCTTGAAATCCACATCAAACCTTTGGTATCTTGACAGTGGATGTTCAAAGCATATGACAGGAGATGTACACCAATTTTCATATCTAGTACATAAAGCCAAAGGGTATGTCACCTATGGAGATAAAACCAAAGGAAAGATTCTTGGCGTTGGAATAGTTGGCACACCTCCATCCATTCAAATTGAGGATGTTCTCTATGTTGAAGGATTAAAGCACAACTTTCTTAGCATAAGTCAACTTTGCGATAGAGGGTTCAAAATCAAATTCAATAAAGAAGAATGCCTAATTATGGATGAAGCAACCAATGAGGTAAAACTCAAAGGTATAAGATCTAAAAATATTTTTATGATTACTTTAGATGATTTGTCTATGAAGGTACAATGTCTCATGGTAAACAACAATGACGCTTGGTTATGGCACAAGAGGATTGCTCACATACACATGGAGCACTTGAACAAATTAGTTAAGCATGACTTAGTTATTGGTCTACCAAAGATGAAATTCATCAAAGACAAATTATGTAGTTCTTGCCAAAAGGGCAAACAAACCAAATCAACTTTCAAACCAAAGAATGTGGTTTCAACAACAAGACCACTTCAATTGTTGCACATGGATCTTTTTGGTCCATCTAGAACAAGAAGCTTCAGAGGTAACATTTATGCTTTAGTTATTGTAGATTATTTTTCCCGTTTTACTTGGACTTTGTTTTTAGTGCACAAAAATGAAGCCTTCAAGGCATTCAAGAGATATGCAAAACAAGTTCAAAATGAGAAGTCATTAAAGATAACATCAATCCGAAGTGATCATGGTGGAGAGTTCCAAAACAGTCTGTTTGAAGAATTTTGTGAAGAAAATGGGATCTTCCACAATTTTTCAGCACCAAGAACTCCACAAAAAAATGGAGTAGTTGAAAGGAAAAATAGGTCTCTGATAGAACTTGCAAGAACCATGCTAAGTGACTCAAGTTTGCCTAAATATTTTTGGGCGGATGCGGTAAGCACGACATGTTACGTAAGCAATCGCGTGATCATAAGACCTATACTAAAGAAAACTCCACATGAGATTTACAAAGGAATAAAACCAAATATCTCTCACTTTCACATTTTCGGGTGCAAATGTTTTGTCCTTAACAACAACAAAGACAATCTCGGTAAGTTCGATGAAAAATCGGATGAAGGTATTTTTCTTGGTTACTCCCTTTCTAGCAAAGATTTTTGAATTTACAATAAAAGAACTTTAACTATAGAAGAATCAATGCATGTTTCTTTTGATGAATCTAACACCTCCAAGGAGGAAGTTGTTATTTGTGATGATGATGATTCTATAGATTTACCTCATGAGAATTCATGCGAAGGTGGCAAAATTGTCAACCCGGAACAAACACATGAACTTTCACATCAAAATGGAAATGATGACGGTCTTCCTCAAGAATGGAGAACTCATTGTGATCATCCAATTGACAACATAATTGGAGATATTAGCAAAGGGGTATCTACACGGCTAAATATTCTTAAGGATGCATGCTTAAATATGGCTTTTGTATCTCAAGTTGAACCTACCAAAGTGGCTCAAGCACTAGAAGATGATCAATGGATCCTTGCCATGCAAGAGGAGCTAAACCAATTCGAGCGGAACGAAGTTTGGGAACTTGTTCCTAATCCAGGAAATAAACGTATCATTGGAACCAAATGGGTATTCAAAAACAAGATGGATGAAAATGGTATAATCACTCGAAACAAGGCAAGACTAGTTGCTCAAGGATACAACCAAGAGGAAGGAATTGATTTTGAAGAAACTTTAGCTCCGGTAGCACGTTTGGAAGCAATAAGACTATTACTTGCATATGCATGCTCATTGGACTTTGAACTTTTTCAAATGGATGTAAAAAGCGCATTTCTCAACGGATTCATAAATGAAGAAGTCTATGTAAAGCAACCTCCCGTATTTGAAGACTTCAAACATCCTAATCATGTCTTTAAATTGAAGAAAGCTCTCTATGGGGTGAAGCAAGCACCAAGGGCATGGTATGATAGACTAAGCGCATTCCTATGTGAAAAAGGGTTTGTAAAGGGTAAAGTTGATACCACTCTCTTCATAAAAAATGTTAATCATCATACTTTACTTGTACAAATCTATGTAGATGATATTGTTTTTGGTTCAACTAACCAAAATATGTGCAAGGAATTTTCATCTATGATGCAAGGAGAGTTTGAGATGTCTATGATGGGAAGATTGAATTTCTTTCTCGGTCTTCAAATTAAGTAACTCAAACACGGTATCTTCATAAACCAATCAAAATATTGCAAAGACCTTATAAAGAAGTTTGAGATGGAAAGCAGCAAAGAAAGTGCAATTCCTATGGGACCCGACACCTATCTTGATCCAGATGAATCAGGGAACTCTATTGACATAACTAAGTATCGTGGAATGATTGGCTCTCTTCTCTATTTAACAGCAAGTAGACCTGACATCATGTTCAATGTTTTCCTATGTGCAAGATATCAAGCCAATCCTAAAGAGTCTCACTTTGCAGCAGTCAAGCGCATAATAAAATATCTCAAAGGAACAACCAACGTCGGATTATGGTATCCAAAAAGTAGTATGTGCAATCTAGTTGGTTATTCTGATGCTGACTATGCAGGTTGTAAGACTGATCGCAAAAGTACAAGTGGAACATGTCACATTCTCAGAAATGCCTTGGTTTCATGGTCATGCAAAAAGCAAGCAAGCGTCGCTCTCAGCACTGCCGAAGCAGAATACATTGCGGCTGGAAGTGGATGCACTCAAATTCTTTGGCTAAAACAACAGTTACTTGACTATGGAGTAAACCTTGGATGCATTCCACTTCGATGTGATAACACAAGCGCGATCAACATTACAAAAAATCCAGTTATGCATTCCCGGACAAAACACATTAACATCAGACACCATTTCATCAGAGATCACGTACTCAAAGGAGATGTCGAGATTACTTTTGTGGACACTCAAAATCAACTCGCGGACATTTTCACAAAACCACTTGCAAAGGATGCATTCTTCAAAATTCGTCATGAACTCGGAATCCTAGATGAACAAGATATATAAGGTGCACTCTATCCTTAACTATACATTAATGTACATATATATGGGCTTAGAAAATGTTTCAAATGTTAAAAATATTGTTTTAAAATTTTTTTCTTTTAAGTAAATCGATTTACTTAGTGTGTAAATCGATTTACCACTGAACCAAAATCAATTTTAATAAATTTTTTTTGTGTAAATCGATTTACCAAGTATGTAAATCGATTTACCACTGAAACTGAAGCGTTTTTATTTAATTTTTCACTATGCAAATCGATTGATCCTACACACCAATCGATTTACACCTGTTCAGCATGTGATATTTTTATGAGTCTTTAATATATTGGCCAGCCTTACCTTGCCTCTCAACCTCCCACCTTCTTTTTGACCAATCATGTAATCTTGACCAACCCCACTCAATTAAGTCTCATAAAGACCTCACTTACTCTCTCTACTATTTAATCTCACCAAAACTCCCTCACTATCTCATAACACCAAAACTCACTCACTATCTCATAACAACACCAAAAAAAAATCTCTATCTTTCTTACTCAAAACCCTAACCATCGCCATGGCTCCCAAAAGAAAAGAAACAGCCTCTGAAAAAGGAAAGAAGAAAACTGTTGCAGCCTCTGAAAACTCATTGCTCGAGTACCTCTCGGATACACAACGTGAAAGATTGATCAAGCACTTTCAAAAGAAAATAATCTCAGCTCCCAAATTCGGTATGTTATCTACCTTTCCCGATGAATGCTTCACTTTTCAAAGGGATTTAATTGCTTATGGGTTAGAACCATTAATATCATCACGTGGTTACTATTATCCGGATCTAGTTCGAGTATTTTATAGCAACATGCATTATGATAACAACAAATGCTATACCCATGTGCTCAGAATAAGAATTCCTCTGCATTCAAAAACAATAGGCATAATTTTGAACATCCCATATACTGGAAGTTCTCTCTATGACCCAGAGGATGCTGACTGGGAAAATTATAGGAAGAGATAATTCTTCTACAACATTGGCCGGTTGTCAGAAGCAGAATACCGTGCAAAGCGGATTCGTAGTCTTGGCGGTGTTATTCTGGCTCGGGACACTTGGAGTGCTGGTAATTTTCACATTGATGATAGATTGTTTCATTATTTTATGGTATATATTTTATTTCCTAGAGTAGGAAATCACTGTACTGTAATCGATCTAGAATTGCAAATTCTCTATGCAAGGAAAAATGGCATTTCGGTAAACTGGACTAAACTGATTGTGGTGCATATGCTAAGAGTTGCCACAAGGGCTACTTTTCTGCCATATGCATACTTCATCACAAGGATCTTGGAAGCATTTGATATTGATTTTACTGGGTTTGAGAGGGTTAAAATGGATTCAATCAGCAATAGGATCTCCATCAAAAATGTTGATTCTCGGATGGGTGTTCATTTCGATTCTGAAGCAAAAACCATCACATATATTGGAGAGGATGTTGTAGGTGATGAAGGAAATAATGCAGATGAAGAAGAAAATGAAGTTCCTCCTCCTGCTGCCTCTTCTGGTCCAACCAACCAAGATGTTATGGATTATATGACTCAACAGTTTGCACTCTCAATACTAACATCAATGCTCAATGGACCACGATAAATGATTCTACCTCCTCTCGCATCAATGCTTTTCAGAACGATGTGAACCAACAGTTTTCATACCTCTACTCACATCTCCATATTCCTCCATACGATCCAAATAATCCAGCACCTCCACCTCCTCAATACACCGAACCACCTCTACAACAACAGTTTCCATATCAAGGACCCTTCTAATATTTTCCTGACCAATATTATTAAATTCCTGTTATTTATCATTCTATTTTTTGTTTGATAATTGCTTCAAGTGTTAGTTTTGTATTATGTATATTTGAACTTCGTACGATATTTTTAGAAATTTGCGTTTTAGTTTATGTTCATATCTGTTTCAAATTGTTATAAGTATCATCTTATGTTACATCTTTCCCTTCTTTTTGATAATGTCAAAGGGGGAGAAGGATGTGATAGCACTTTATGGTTGTTTCTTTCAGTTTTCTTTTCAGGGCAAGTTTTCAAATCTTTTTCTCCATAGGGGGAGAAATCTATCTTAGGGGGATAAAACTCCTTGAAATCTATCTTAGGGGGAGAAAACTCCTTTTGCTCTAATTCTGAACAACTCATAAAGAAAGATGGCTTGTCATCATAAAAAAGGGGGAGAATGTAATCTCAAGCCTCAACTCAACTTTAGTTTTGATGAAAGACAAACAAGCACTATGGCAAGAAGGAAAAGAAGTGGAATTAGCTTAAAGCATCATTCACTCAAAGCTTCAAGGATCATGGCAAGCAAACAAGTATATCAATTCTCATTTGAACTAAATTGATTAGAAATGCTCAAAAATGATATACACACTTGCTACAACACTTCACTTAAAGTTTAAAGCAAATTCTAAGTTTTTCACTAATGTAAATCGATTAACACATCATGTAAATCGATTTACACATGTTTTTTTAAAAACTGATTGCCCCTGGCAGCAATCGATTTACATGGAGTGTAAATTGATTGATTACTGAACTGGGTTAATTTTTAACACTAGTAAATCGATTAACACATCATGTAAATCGATTTACACTTCAAATTTTTTGAAAACAAGAACGTTACAAACCCGTGCAATCGATTTACATCTAATGCTAATCGATTTACACGTTGTAATTTTTGAAAAATCTGAACTTGATTCAAGATATCCTTCACACCTTTTCTCCAATGGTTGCATGGTCATACATTGCATCTTCTCAAGTTTTACAAACAGAAAAGTGGTATCCATTTGGAAAGGTATCTTGATTGATTTAAATACTAAATCTTTCAAATTATAAAACAACTCTTCTCTCATGCAATAATTCCGAGCTTTGTAAAATATTCAAACTTCATATTTCTTAATTTTTAAGAACAAAGATTTTCTGCACTTTCACACATATAAGAACAGAAATCTTTGAGCATTTTCTAACCATTGTGTTACAGTTTGAATTGCTTACAAGAGAAGAAAGAAGAAACTTCATTGAAGTCACTCTATGTGATCAACATCTTTCAAGAAATCATATTTCATAGAATTATACTAAGTGTAACTTATTTCCAGGATTGTTGGAATTAAGTATTAGAATACTTTTGTACCTTGTTGTCCATTGTTGGAAACAAGAGGTATCTTTTGAGAGGATTGTTTTCAAGAGACTTATTGGAAATCCAAGAGGGTGTTCTTGGTATTTGTTAGTGTCTTTAGTTGATAAGACTAGGAAGAGTCTTGTAAAAGTTCTAACAAAATAGTGAAATCTCTTGCGTGTTTGCAAGGGGACTGGACGTACTTCCGGGGTGTGGAAGGAACCAGGATAAATCTCCGTGTCTCTTTACTTTCTGCACTTTACCGTTTTCCATAGCACTAAAACAAAACCAGAAAGTGTAAAATAAATCAAAAATCGACCACCACCTAATTCACCCCCTCTTAGGTGCAATCTTAAACTTACATTTAGGAACCTAATTCAAAGATTGTAACCCCATCCCCATAATCATGTTGTAATAGCTTAGAATTTTAATTTTCGCACTTTACGCTTTCAATTATGCCATGATTAGAGAATTAGGGTTTGTATGCAAAAATTCAAATCAACAAATAGTTTGACCTAATCAAAGACAAAAATGCATGAAAATCAAACACAATGCACACTTGCACCCCTAGGGTTACAATCCACTTGTTGCCTTCAAAAATGGGCCATGTTATGCATGTTGGGTACTTTGGCAAAACAAAAACAAAACAAAAGATCATAGTCCCTCGATGACGCTATCTTGGTTGCCTAAACAAAAATGATCAAGTCCCTCAAAAATTTGCCAAAAATACTTAACACAATTGCTATCATGGTCTATACGATGACCCGCGCCTGTCCCGTTTAACATCCTAACACAAGGTTGCTCACCAAATGCAATGGTGGAACAACACTGTCAAAAGGGTTAAAAATATTAGGAAAGATCTTTGAGTAAAATAGGGTAGATAGCTCTTAGTTACTTGATCAAAAGCTTGCAAAAACATCCTTGCTATTTTCAAACACACTTCACAACACAATTACAAAACATTATCCAAATCAAACTTTCAAACATTGAAATCTTTTCAAAAGACAAAAACACCTTTGTATACATTCAAACAAGAATCATTACAAAGGTTGCCATAACGATGGCCTCTTTTCAAAACATCTTTCAAAACCATACACAAAGCACCATTTTAAACAATTGGAAAAGCAAAGCAAGTGATCTAAACAAGTAACTAAGAGCCCATGGATAACCATGGATGAAAAGGGTGCTTGTACCTTCCCTTTTCATAATCTACTCCCCGAACCCAAGAAAACATCTCAAAGGTCTTTCCTGTGCTTTTTGACCTTTCCTTAGGATAAAATAAAAAGTCGGTGGCGACTCTTGCTAAATCGAAACATTTGCGAACACAAAACCCAAAACCTCAAGTCAAATCTCCCACCGTATCACAGAACTGGCGACTCTGCTGGGGACAACTTTAAAAGTGGAGTAACCTTAGGGTTTAGATCACCTTTGCATGCCTATCTTGTTTGCTTTGATTTCTTTACATTTGGTTCTCTTGTTTGGGTTTGAATCCTCCACCTGGATTTTTTGGGAAACATTCATAGGTAAATAGCAATATGTTGTGGAAACTGTGCGGGGTATACCGACATGGTTGAAGCAATAACTATATTAGTGCGATATATTTGTGAGTACTGGTAGCCTTTGAGTAAATCAAAGAGAATACGGGGCCGCTGAGTGATGTCATGAAGCACTAATAAACTCTTAGAACCTTACTTGACCATCTTGGCCTTTTTTTAAGGGTAGTGAGATGACCGGCTTTGGTACAGTTCGAAGTTGGTAGATACTCGATACTACACTCATTGAGGGTTGTTTTCTTGGAATATTTTGGTCGCCAGTTAAGTGGCTAAACCAAAACAATGAACACATAAAATAATCCAGTGATATTGAGCTCCTTAGAACCCGGTTACTATTTATAGGACAGGTTGAGCCAACTAACTTCAAGAGGGTACTTACCTATGAAACCCCATACAAGCCTGAAACTAGGAACTTGTGTGACTTGTTCGTACATATGCTTGTGCATACATCATGAACAACATAAAGCATCATATGAATCCACTAACCATTTCAAGGGTTTGGATCTTCATCTTTGTTCTTGTTTTGTAGGTCATGGAATCTCTTCGCAGGAAAACAATTCAAGTCAACCTTGTGAGAATCCCTCCTCAACTCAACGAGCTTACTTCCAAGATTCCTGAGAATTCTCCCTTCAGTGAAAGACATGGTAGACTTCTCAACTTGGTCAATTCCAACATTGAAGAAGACATGGTGAAAGTTCTCTTCCAGTTCTTTGACCCCCTACACCATTGCTTTACATTTCCTGATTACCAGCTAGTACCTACTTTAGAGGAATTTTCTCAGCTCCTGAGGATTCCTATTCTTCATCAACTACCCTACAACGGTACAGAAAGAGAACCAAAGCCTGAAGATGTTGCTCAAGCATTACACTTACAACCATCTGATATCAAGGGTCATTGGGAAACCAGAAGTGGTGTCAAGGGTTCCTTGGCAAAGTTTCTGTTTGAGAAGGCACAAGACTGCTGGAATTCTCTAGATCTACAAGCTTTTGAAGAGATTGTGGCACTCCTCATCTATGGGTTGGTTTTGTTCCGAAACCCTGATCAGCTTATAGATGTGAATACCGTCAAGATCTTCATATCCCGGAATCCTGTGCCTACATTGCTTGGGGACATCCTACACTCATTTTACACACGAACATTGAGGAAAAGAGGTGTTCTCATGTGCTGTACTCCTCTCCTAGCAAGGTGGTTTATTTCTCACCTTCCTCAATCAGTTTTGAGGAATGAGCAGGGTTTAAGGTGGTCACAACGGTTGATGACCCTCACATATTCTGATGTTCATTGGTGTTCTCGGTCAAGAGAATATGTCATCATCATTGATCGTTGTGGGGAGTCCCCTAATGTCCCACTACTTGGCATTAGGGGAGGCATTACCTACAACCCCTGTTTAGCTTTGAGGAAATTTGGGTATGCCCGGAGGGATGGCCCTTATGATATGCTGATTCCTGACCTAGTTTTTGACTTCGACAATGATGCTCAAGGACTTCGACAAAGGTTTATCCGAGCTTGGAGGATGCCCAACAAAGTGGATAGTAAGACATTGGGACACAAGAATTCCATCCCCCTTGAGCCTTATCTCAAGTGGGTACAAACCCGCACCCAGAATCTTATGATGCCTTACCCTCACATTCTCCCCGTGATCAAAGATCCTATTGCAGAAGGAGAGGTTCCATACACCCTCCTACATCCATACATGCCAACATCATTGGAAGAATTGCAAAGGAGTTGGATAGAACTCAAAGAAGAACGGAATACCTTTGAAGCCAGTTTCTATGCCAGTGAGAAGAAGGTTTTGGAACTTACCCGCCGACTTCATGAAGAGGAGACTCTCAACACTTACATCGCACCAAAGAGGACACGCAATGTATTTTTACATTAAGAATTTTGTAATATTTTGCCCATGGGGCATTTATGTACTAACAAATTTCTTCTTAATATGACGTGTGTTCTTTTTGTTTGCAACAAATTTTGAATTTTCTGAATCCTTGAATGCATTACATGAATAACATATCATTCATCATATGCATAAACAAGTCTTCCCACCGGGTTTCCTTTCTCTCTGCTGTTTATTTCAGCAAGATGGATTTGGAGCAGACGTTTAAAGATCTGCAAGCACATAGTTCACAATTCCAGCAACTCCTCATGACCTTAGAAAAGGGTCAAGAGGAACTTAAAGCACTGTTGGAGAAAGAGAAAGATAAATAGAAAAAGAAGAAAAGGATTAGTGTGGCCACTATGGGAAGAAGGTTTGAAAGCCAGGCTAGAAAGGTCCTCGAGTTCCCCTCGACGTCTGATGAAGGGGTTAGTAAAGGTAAAGGAGTTGCAATGCCCTCCGAGTCTGAAGCTGAAGAGGAAGAGGAAGAAGAGGAAGAAGAGGAAGAAGAGGAAGAAGAGGAGGAGGATTACTCTGAACAGCAATATCCTCCTGCAGATGATAAATATAAAAATCTTGAGGATCGGTTGGCAGCCATGGAGTTGCAACGGGTACCTGGTTTAGATTTCGAAGAACTAGGGTTGGTTGCTGGGATCGTCATTCCCCCCAAGTTCAAAGTATCTACATTTGCTAAGTATGACGGTTTGTCCTGTCCAAAGATGCATCTGAGGTCCTACGTCAGAAAGATCCAACCTCACTCTTCTGATAAGGATCTATGGGTCCACTTCTTTCAAGATAGCTTGTCGGGTACGCAATTGGACTGGTTCTATCAACGTGAGAGATATGATGTTCATAACTGGAAAGATTTGGCTGCTGCGTTCTACCGACAATACCAATACAACGCAGATTTAGCGCCTACTCGTACTCAACTATAGAGTATGGGTATGGCTTCTAATGAGGGATTTAAGGAGTATGCCCAGAAGTGGCAAGATTTGGCTGGAAGGGTGCAGCCACCGTTGTCGGATAGAGAGCTGGTTGACATGTTTCTAGGAACCCTGTCTGGTCCATTCTTTAATCATTTAATCGGGAGCTCATCTGCAGGGTTCACCGAATTAATACTGACAGGTGAAAGGGTCGAAGCTGGCATTAAGAGTGGTAAAATTCAAAAGGATGCAACTGCTTCCACTGCTGTCAAGAAGACCTTCCCAGCCAAGAAAGAAGCTTTTGCTGTTTATTCCCAGAGAAATCAAGGAAAGACGGAGCGCCGACCAACGGTGGGGGCTATGATGATTCAAAACTCCTCAACTGATCAACCTCACAGCAATCAACCAAGAGCTAAGCAGCAAAGGGTAGAAAGCCACAACGACAATTCACCCAAATCAATATGACGCCGGCTCAAGTCCTCCCTCATCTGTTATAGCTGAACCTCACCAACTTGAAAGAAGCACCGAAAAACCCAAATACCTCTTCTCCTTATTATCATTCCAATGCGAAATGTGCATACCATTCGGACAGTGTAGGGCATGATACCAACAACTATTGGGCTTTTAAAAACAAGATCCAAGATCTGATAGACGCCAAGGAAGTATAATTTGATGCTCTCGAAAAACCCAACGTGATATCCGCTCCTATGCCAAAACATGGTCATAATGTCCATGCCATTGAGGAAGATCTTCATGTTACCACTGTTGATGACCTTTTGACTCCGTTACCAGTGATTAAAGTGAATTTGATGAAAGCCAGGATATTCCCAGGTTGCGGAAAAGACTGTTACTTTTGTTCAAATTTGCAAACTGACTGCCCACTGTTGAAATCAGGCATCCAACGCCTGATGGATACCCAAGACATCATCTTTCAAAAGACTCCTGTTGATACTATCACTCATGTTACTCCTGTTACCTTTGATACTCCAATCAATGACATTGCTATAATAACCATCTCCAACAATCTTTCCAAGACCTGCAAAAGGCCTATTAAAATTACGCCTGATCCTAAGTTTGTGCCGCTGAAAATTACCATGCCGGGGCCTGTCCCGTATAAATCTAACAAGACGATACCATGGAATTACGAAGGAGAAATCTTCTACCATGGTATCAAGCAGATCGAATCAGCCCAAGAGAGTTCCGACGATGAAACCCCTGATATAGGGAATATTATGGGAACGAGCAAGATAACTCGCAGCGGAAGGATCTTCTCTCCGGAGATTGCTCCTCCACAGGCCGTCTTCGGACCCTCGAGAGTTTCTGTGCCTGTCAAGGCATCTGTGTAAAGCCCTGTAATTGAAGAATTTGATGCTCCAGAGGCTAGACCCTCTGATGTTACTACCAATAAGGGTAAGGGGATACAAGAAGTGCCTGTCAGGACGAAGGCTCAGACTGTGGTTATCCCCGAGACCACCCAAAAAGAGATGGAAGAAATCTTAAAGATAATCAAGAAGAGCGACTACGATGTCGTGGAGAAGCTAGGGCAAACCCCTTCAAAAATATCCATGTTGGCTCTCTTACTTTTCTCTGAGGCTCATGCCAAAGCCTTGACCAAAATTTTGAAGACGGCACACGTGCCTCAAGAAACTTCTGCGGACCAGTTTCAAGAGTGCGTGGCTAGCCTTACAGCCGATAATGGTCTTGGTTTTTCTGATGCTGATTTGACCCCTAAGGGAAGAAAGCATAACGATGCACTGCATGTCTCGGTAGAGTGCAGGGGACCCACACTTGCTCATGTTCTAGTAGATACCGATTCATCATTAAATGTTATACCAAAGAAGGCGTTGGAAGATTAGACTGCGAAGGATTGACCCTAAAGCCCAGTAACATCATTGTTAGAGCCTTCGACGGTTCTAAGAGGATGGTTCACGGAGAAGTGGACATCCCAATCAAAGTGGGTACAGAAATTTTCAACTCTACTTTTTATGTGATGGACATCCGTCCTTCATATTCATGCTTGTTGGGAAGGCCATGGATCCACAATGCTGGGGCAGTCACTTCTTCTCTACACCAAATGCTAAAGTATCCAGTTAAGGGTAAGATCATAACGGTTCATGGGGAGGAAGAGTATATGATAAGTCACCTTAACTCCTTCCTCTATGTGGAGTTAGATGGAGAATTCATAGAAATACCTTTCCAACACTTTGAAGAGGTTTCTCCTGAGGTCGCAGTAGAAAATACAATGGCTGATGTGCCTATCATTTCCAAGCCTGTGTCTCGAATGGCATCCCTCAAAGATGCGGAAGCTGTAATCAAAGAAGGAGGAAGTACAGTGTGGGGGCAACTGCCTGATTTTTCTCACAAGACAAACAAGTTCGGACTAGGTTTTACTACCGCTGGCCAGAAAGCTGTGCGTCACTCCCTGGCTGGAGGACCACCTTTAAAGATCACTCACCATAGGGTTCATGATATAGGAGATGATGAAGAAGGAGGCAACTTTGAAGATTGGATATTTCCAACCGTTGAAGGAGGATTAAACAACTGGGAGGCGAAAGACTTTGTTCCCATCACTTTCATCAATCAGTAATTTATCTTTGAACAATTTCCTGTTTGGTCTATAATAATTAAACAATTCGTACACTCTTTTTGCCTTGTGCCTTTCCCGGGGCATATAGGTCCATTTGTAAGGGCTTGATTCCTTCATTATCATATGCCATTTTTAATGAATCATTGGACGTTTTCATCTATAAACCATTGTGTTCATTTTCCTTCCTTTTACATTTTGTTTTGTTTAAGGATGGCTATCCCTTACATACACCCACACTCACAAAATGCAGGTACCCATCCACTCCGGATTCCATGGGTGACTATTCTGCTTTGGCCTTCGGTGACTCTGAAGATTTGGTCAATCATGCCGAGTACGAAGGTGATGAA
This sequence comes from Vicia faba, assembly GCA_948472305.1. Classification (NCBI taxonomy): domain Eukaryota; kingdom Viridiplantae; phylum Streptophyta; class Magnoliopsida; order Fabales; family Fabaceae; genus Vicia; species Vicia faba. The sequence continues at coordinate 1,484,582,894 of OX451738.1, forward strand.
GACTGTGAAGTGCCTGGAGAGTTAGCTAGACTTTTGCAACAAGAGGAAAGGGCTATTCTGCCCCATGAAGAGTTGCTAGAGACTATCAATTTGGGAACAGAGGAAGACAAGAAAGAGGTTAAAGTGGGTGCCAACCTGGAGCCAAATGTCAAAGAGCGTCTAGTTTAGTTGTTAAATGAGTATGTTGAGATATTCGCCTGGTCCTATGAAGATATGCCGGGATTGGATACAGATATTGTGGTTCACCATCTCCCTACAAGAGAAGACTGTCCACCAATCAAACAGAAAGTCTGCCGAATGAGGCCCGACATGTCAGAAAAGATCAAAGCTGAGGTGATGAAGCAATTCAATGTTGGCTTTCTGGATGTTACTTCCTATCCATAATGGGTTGCTAACATTGTGCCCGTGCCTAAGAAGGACGACAAAGTCAGAATATGTGTGGACTACAGAGACCTAAACAGGGCTAGCCCTAAAGATGATTTTCCACTACCACACATCGACATCTTGGTTGACAACACAGCTCAACACAAGGTATTTTCCTTCATGGATGGATTCTCGGGATACAACCAGATCAAAATGGCCCCCGAAGACATGGAGAAGACTACTTTTGTTACGCAGTGGGGTACCTTCTGCTATAAAGTGATGCCATTCGGACTGAAGAATGCCGGGGCAATCTATCAGCGAGCCATGGTAGCTTTGTTTCATGATATGATACATCATGAGATTGAAGTCTACGTAGACGACATGATATCTCGTTCACAAACAGAAGAAGAACACCTCGACCATCTGCAAAAGCTGTTTGTCAGACTGAAGGAATATAAGCTCAGACTGAATCCTAACAAGTGCACTTTCGGAGTCAGGTCCGGTAAACTTTTGGGATTTATCGTCAGCAACAAAGGCATTAAAGTTGATCCTTCCAAGGTCAAAGCTATACAAGAAATGCCTGCCCCCCGCACTGAGAAGGAGGTTAGAGGTTTCTTGGGACACTTGAACTATATTGCAAGGTTCATCTCTCACCTAACATCTACCTGTGAGCCAATCTTCAAGCTGTTGAAGAAAGATCAGGTGATTGAATGGAACAATGATTGTTAAGTTGCTTTTGATAAGATCAAGGAGTATTTGCTGGAACCTCCTATCTTGATGCCACTCGTCGAAGGAAGGCCTTTAATCATGTATCTAACCGTTTTGGATAATTCAATGGGGTGCGTACTGGGCCAACATGACGAGTCTGGCCGAAAAGAGCATTCCATTTATTACCTTAGAAAAAAGTTTACCGACTGTGAGACTCGCTACTCACTGCTCGAGAAAACTTGATGCGCTTTGGTATGGGCTGCTCGCCGGCTAAGGCAGTATATGTTGACACATACCACTTTGCTGATTTCTAAAATGGATCCGATAAAGTACATCTTCGAGAAGCCTGATTTATCCGGAAGAATCGCTAGATGGCAGATGATCCTGACTGAATATGATATCCAATACACAACCCAAAAAGCTATAAAGGGGAGTGTACTAGCTGACCTTCTAGCTCATCAAGCCGTCGAAGATTACCAATCTATGAGATTCGACTTCCCTGACGAGGACATTATGACATTGGACAACATTGAAGGTAACGGACCGTATGACGGACCTGAACAAGGATCCCGATGGACCCTGTACTTCGATGGTGCTTCAAATACACTTGGCAACGGTATCGGCACGGTACTTATTTCTCCAGAAGGTTGCCATACACCTTTCACTGCTAGACTCTGCTTCAACTGCACCAACAACATGGCCGAATATGAAGCTTGTATCTTTGGTCTCAAGGCTACTATTGACTTGGGAATCAAATCTTTGATCGTATTTGGGGACTCGACTTTGGTTATCAGTCAAATCAAAGGAGAATGGGATACCAAACTGTTGTACCCTAAAATCTGCCCTCCCTTTTTCACAAGAAATCACAACCTCAGGGTTTTCTCTGATTTTTTAGATCGGCTCGAGAATTGGTCAAACAGACTCTTCTTTATCAATTAATCCAGAATTAGGGTTTCCACTGACTTTGTTGAGATTGGCTCAGGAATCAATCAGACATATCTTTCTTTGGCAGTAATCTGGAATTAGGGTTTTCGCTCGTATTTCTCAGAAGAAATTGAATCCACAATAATTCAGTTGACTGTTACATTATTTTTACGCTTGTTCAAAATTACTGGTTGTTTCTCAAAACCTAAATATCTGGGATAAGAGCTGAGGCTTTGTTTGAAACTTTGAGTCATTGGTTTGATCAGTGGAGTGAAAAGTGTATGGAACGCTTGTTTGATTAACTGTACAAAGCATGGTTAATTGGAATGTCAGGCGTATTGTGATTAATGCGATATTGCGAGACGTCAAAGTTTGTTGATTATTTATTTCATCTGGATTAAAGTTATTGGGATGCATTTCCAGTTATTTTAATTTAAGAGACTTTAATAATTTAATAGACAGTACAAGGGAAATAATGGAATATTTAATAGTAGACAATTCTTATTTAACAAAGACTATTTTATTTATTTATTTCAAATATTGTTACAAATTTTATTTGAATGTTGTAAATTTACAATTTACAGTGTTTACAATAATATTTGTTTACAATAAATGAAAAAAGATATAATAAATCTAAGCCTAAATCTCTTGAGATCTTTGACTTCTACTTCTACTGCTTCTTCCATTATTCAACTGGTACCTACCTGAAAAGAGAAGAAAAGAAAATCAGCACAAGATTTTTTAAATGAAAAGAAGAAAAAAAATCATCATTAAAATTGGCCGTCTAGAATCAGATTGCCTATTTTTCGTCACGCTTTATTTTTCTCCCTGCAAATCACAAGAAGATCGCTCTTCTCGGTTCACAGAAAGAAAAATAAAATATAAATGCAAGCATGTCAAACTAAATGCAAAAACATGGGTCAAGTACAAAAAGTTCCAAGCTGCATTAACCAAGCAAACTGAATTACAAACTAAGTGCCAAGCTACATTAACCAAGCAAACTGTAGTACAAATTCAAAGAGACAACAAGCGCCAAAACTGCCAGGGTAAGTCAAGCAAAGGAATAAACTCCGCAGCAAGTAAAGTCTCATATTCAGCTACAGTACAAAATTTCCCAAAACCAAGTTACAAGACAGATTTGATAAAAATGGTAATGCAGCATGAAAACAGCAATACAACAGACAAAAAGCAAGACAGCAGGAAGTAATTTGTTTGACAAGTCAAAACTTGTCAAAGATGCTTTTTCATCATTTTTTAGACAGCCCAATTTTTCAGAATTAAAAAGATAATAAGCAATTAAAAATGCTTATGGAGAGAGAGGAAAGAGAGAACCTAGTGATTAGGTTTTGCAGTTTACAGTTTTGGCAGGCTGTAAAAGGCAGATAAGAGGAGTAAAAGAAAATATATAACAATATAACAGTCTAACAGTCCAACACAAGAGGAGGAGAACATTAGAAAAAAAAAATAACTCAAGCCTGTTTTCCAAAACCTGAAAGCCTGCCTTCTCAACACAAACCAAACAGCAAGCTAAAACTTTGAAACCTCAAGCCTGCCTCAAACACTAAAATAACAAATTGCTTGTAAACACAAAAAAAAAACAAATCACACAAGCCTGCCTCACAAAATAGCAAGCCTGCCTTCTCAATACAACCAATACTATAAGTTACAAACCTGCATAACTCACAAGCCTTCAAGCCTGCTTTCAGAAACCAAAAAAAACCTGTTAAACTGCAAGCTTAAGAAACATACAGCCTGCCTCCAACTGAACCTGTAAAAACTGCAAGCTCAAACTGCATCAGCCTGTTCAAACAAACACTGAGCAACCAAAAACAACTCAAGCCTGCCTTCCCCAAAACTCAGCAGATGGAAAACCTGTAAGTCTAGAAGCCAGCCTGCTTCCAAATAAAAAAACCCCAACAAGTTCAAAGCTTACTCAAAAACTCACAAACCTCTCCAACTACACAATAAAACTGTAAGGGACAGTTCAAAAGGCCAAAAACTGCCTAAACTACAAACACAGTCTAGCCTCATCAACCATCAAGGAAATAGTTCAAACATGAGCTAGTTTCAGCAGCACCCTCATCATTAACATAGCAAAGAAGAGTTTAGAAGCAAGCAAAATCTCAGCAAAATCATCATCATTAAGCATCAACCAAAAGAAGGGGAAGAGAAAATCAGAAACAAATATTCAAGCGTGTTCAGAACAACATCATCATCAGATAATCAGGGAGGAAGGATGTAGAGACAAAAACAAACAAAGACCAAATCTCAGAAAGTCATCATCATTGATACCAAATACCCAACACTCAAAGAAGAGGAAGAAGTCCAGAAGTGAAGAAAAGAGCAATACAGTTTTCAGAAATGAAATCATCATCAAACATCAATAAAAGTCCAAACAACATAGGGTTTTCAGAGCCATCATCATCAATCGATTCAAAGAGAAGTCAAAAGATACAGAGATACCGGAAAGGCGAGCTAGCGACTCTTGTCATCATCTAGCCTCCTGAGAGCGCCACCAGTCCCACGTTCCTCTCCCTCCATCGCCTTACAGAACAAAACGCTCAAGGTATATCCTTCAAACTCATACTACATGTAAACATCAAGGAAATCATGGATTAAAACGTGCATGTAACATTCAAGTTAAATAAAAACGTAACTGTAAAAAACGCGTTTAAGGACGAAAGGAAACAATACCTTCTCAACCATCGCCTTGGACAGTCGTGGAGAGAAGAAGGCGGAGGCAACGCTCTGGTAGCTTGGAGGTGGGAGAACGAATCATTGCTCCGTTTGAGAACGAGGAAGAGAGAACGAAGAAGATGGAAGGAGGCGCCACTGTACCAGAACCAAACCCTAGATTCTGAATGCACAAAACGAAAACCTAACAAAACTTGTTCAAACACCCACACGGGCCTTCGCCCAAATAAAACCCCTAAGCCCAATACACTTCCCAGCGCCACACCCCCCTTTCCTTCATTTTTGATATTATAAATTTTTTCTTCTTCATTCCTCTTGGGCCATAACTCATAGGCCCATCATCTTTCCCTTTCAATTTTTTTTAAATTAATATTCAAACTTTTCTTTTACTAATTAATTTCCCTTGAACCAATACTTTTCTTTTTTTTATTATTATTTTTCTATTCTAAAAAATTTTGTTTTGTTAATAATAAAGAGAACTAATAATAGATTAAAGTTTTGTTTTTATTTAATTTCTTTAAATATTTGTATATTTAATTAAATATAAAAAATACTATGTTTAATTAATCTTTCTATATAAGTTCCTAAAAAACATAAAACACAATAAAACCAATAATAATACTTAAGTTTAATTAGGTTAAATTTTATTTGATCATTTGTAAATAAATACATACATCTCATATTTCTCTGATCTTCTTTATCTTATAATTTGTTAATATTTGAATTGCGTCGATTCGATTTGGTTGTAACCCATAATATTTGGGACATTATTCTGATAAGACTCATCCCATTTGTAAATAATTTGTACCCCAATCCCCGGATACTCTTTTGTAATAGCTTAGAATTTAATTCTCGCACTTTATGCTTTTTAAATATGCCATGATTAGAGATTAGGGTTTGTATGTGAAAATCTAAAATCGATATCTAGATGACCTAATACAAAGACAAATGCATGAAAATCAATACACAATTCACACTTGCACCTCTAGGGTAACCTCGCTTGTTGCCTCAGAAAATGCAATCATATCCCTCGAGTATGAGACAATCTAGCAAATGCCCCTTTGATAAACAAAGATTGTAGTCCCTCGATGACCCTCGATGTTGCCTCTGATAAAACGATCTCGTCCCTTACAAAATTTCTAGAGCGTCTCACAAGTTGTCTTCAATGATTGTATGCGATGACCCGCGCCTGTCCCGTTTAACATCCTAACGCAAGTTTGTTCATCAAATACAATGGTGAAACAATACTGTTAAAAAGGGTTAAAAACATAAGAAATATCTTTGAGTAAAATAGGGTAGACAACTCTTAGTTACTTGATCAAAAATCTTGCAAAACCTCCTTGCCATTTTCAAACACACTTCACATCACAACTTCAAAACAATTTCAAAACAACTTTCAAAACATTGAAACATCTTTTCAAAAAGACACACACCTTTGTATATATTCAAACAAGAATCATTACAAAGGTTGCCTAGACAAGGCATCTTTTTTTCAAAACATTTTCAAAACCACACACACAAAGCACCATTTCAAACAATTGAAAAGCAAAGGCAAGTGATCTAAAACAAGTAACTAAGATCCCATGGATAACCATGGATGAAAAGGGTGCTAGCACCTTCCCTTTTCATAATCTACCCCCTGAACCCAAGAAAACATCTCAAAGGTCTTTCTGTGCTTTTTGACCTTTCCTTTGGATAAAATAAAAAGTCGGTGGCGACTCTTGCTAAACCGAACAAGTGCGAAAACAAACGCAATCCCAAAGTCAGTTCTCCCACCGTATCATATAACTGGAGACTCTGCTGGGGACGTCTAAAAGTGGGGTTACCTTAGGGTTTTAGATCACCTTTACATGCTTACCTTGATTGCTTTGATTGCTTTACTTTTTGGGTTCCTTGTTTGGGTTTGTTTTAAATCCTACACCCGGATTTGGGGACACCTTTTAGGTAAGTAGCAATGAACTGTGAGGGAACTGTGCGGGGTATACTGACATGGTTGAAGCAGTAGCTACGTTAGTGTGACATATTTGTGGGTACCGGTAGCCTTTGAGTTAATCAAAGAGAATACGGGTCCGCTGAGTGATGTCGTAAAGCACTAATGAACTCTTAGAACCTTACTTGACCATCTTGGCCTTATTAGGGTTAGTGAGATGACCGGCTTTGGTGCAGTCCAAAGTTGGTAGATACTCGATACTACACTCATTGAGGATTGTTTTTCTTGGAATATTTCGGTCTCCAGTAAAGTGGCTAAACTGAAACCATGAACACAAAAAATAATCCAGTGATATTGAGCTCCTTAGAACCCAATTTCTATTTTAGGACAGGTTGAGCCAACTAACTTCAAGAGGGTACTTACCTACAAACCCCATGCAAGCCTAAACCTAAGGACTTGTTTGCTTTGTTTGAATATGATTGCCTGTATATACACTTTCCTACTTCTGCATACCTGTACATAACATCATAACATCATATCATAGCATTTTCAATGACCATCTCAAGGATCTCGAGGGTTTCTGATGCAGGGTCACGTTGAACTACACGTCTACCAAAGGGCCAGAGGATTCATTTTCCTCTAAACAAACACCGTCAAAGATCAAGTACAACAACTTGAATCGGGGGCTATGACCCACTCGACATGGTGAGCTTGATTCTCGTGGAAAGACATCCACTGTTACAAAGTTCTCCAATCAAAGATGTTGATCAAAGTTCAACCTCTAACATTTTCTTGTGTTTACCCCGAGAGATCCTTGAAAACATGCATCCACATATCATGCATTGTATTATAACAGGTTTTCCTTTTCAGGTTTCCTTATTCTCCTACTGTTTATTTCAGCAGAGATGGTGTTGTACCCCAAAATTTGCCCTCCCATATTCTTCAAATTTTCGACAAGCATCATCTCAATTTGTTCAAGACCACTCAAGGGTTGCACAGTCCAAACACCTCCTAAGCCAGGTCAAAACTAGGGTTTTGGTTCCTTCAGTGAATTTGAGGTTTTCAAGGGCTCAATCAAGTCATATATGCCTATATACATTGTCAAGCATCTACATGTCAAGTTTCATAGCTCACAACATCAAATTGTACAGTCAAAAGTCCCATTTGCTTCACAGTCAACTGCAGGGGTAAAATGGTCATTTTGCAGTCAAAAGTCAAAATTTTTGGTCAACATCTTATTTTGAAGCCACAATCATCATTTGATCAAGTCTTGATCATGATTCCTCAAGCATGGCTCAAAAATCATCAAGATGTCAAAAGTTTCTATTTTTGGACAGCTGAAAAGTCAACTGTAACTTGACCAAGGCATAACTTTTTCATGGTTCATCATAAAAATCCCATCCAATGCTCATTTTGAAGGGGATGACATTTCCTACAACTCATCTTCACATTCCAAGTCCAAGAAATGCTCTCACAAAAATTTATAAATTTCTACATTATAGGTCATTTTCAAAAGTCAACAAAAAGGCACTTTAAGTCAAAGACCATAACTTGAGATTGGTAAATCAAAATGACATGGGACCAAAGTCATTGGTTAGAGGACTTCAAGACCTTTCCAAAATATCCAAGAACATGTTCATAGGATCAAAATTGAGCAAGATATGCATTGGAGAAGTTGGGAAATTTTTGGGAATTTGCAAAAGTCAACTTTGCCTAAAAAACCTTGTTTTTGCTAATGGGCCTTAAATTCCTTCTTGAAACTTTGTCCAAGGCCTATGCACGACCCATTGAGATTAAATTGAATTATTTTCTTATTTTTATTAATTATTTGGATTTTTAATTGATTATTAATTCATTTAATTCATTTAAATGTAGGAAAATATGAAAATATGGTTTTCAAATCCTTTTATGAAGCAAATAGGCTCAAGGCAAGCTGGAAAATTCGTGTGCCAATCAAAGATGTCAAAAACTCCAAAATTGGTAAGGTTTCTCAATCAAAAAAGATGCTAAAAGATTTGATTGAAAATCAAATATACAATCTTTAATACAATGGATTTCATGTGCAAGATTTACCCTAGTTTCATTCCACTATATGTACTGAAGGCAACCCTAATGCGGTGAACGTGCAAAACAGCTGCAAAGAACCCTTACCATATTGAAAAAATTCAAAGAAAGCTTGAAACTGAATTCAACCTTCCAGGCCAATTCAAAGCCCTTTCTTGATTCCACTACCTTGCTGGGACATTCAGGAACAGATTGCAATAAAACACAAGCCTTAACACTCCAAGAACACGCCAGAATAAGTCACACGGTTTGGTTATATTTTCATAATCGTAAATCATAATTCATGCATTATTAATGTGATTTGTTGTGTGCTTTGCATTGTTAGAACCTCCCTGAAGCTAATGGTACAGGTTAATTGGATTATGGCGCCCTGAAACGAAAATTACCATGGACGAATTCTAGGTTTTCAAAGCTTCCAATTTGGGGGTTTACAACATAAGCAAAATCAGACCTTGAAACACATATGGTTAGATTCGTCAAGGCCAGACGAATCAAACCCAACCCTCGCGCCCTATTTATATAATGCACATACCTAATCGCTATTTTTTGGCATTTTCACTTTGTGGGGGTTAAAAACCCCCGCTATCTTGTTTTTGTTTTACAGGGAAACAAGGAAGATGATGAGCTGTAGGTATATGGTTGGGTAATTCAAACGAACGCGCGCTTTTTCTCTTTCCAAGCATAATTGATGTTTTTCTATATTATTTTCATTACCCATCATAATAACAAATGCAATGCAATGGCTTAGTGGAAGGTGACGTGCTTGGTAACCATTGGGACCTGGGTTCGATTCCCAGGTCCCCTATATAATTGTTCATATTTTTTCTAATGTGTTCCTATGCAGGCTTCCAAATAGTGAATACCATAAACCTCACCAATCAGGACGCCAAATGTCTCAAAAGACAGATCCAAAGGCCAAAGGGTGATCCACACCATGCTCCAAGTCAAAGCACGCCCCACTCAATTCCCAGAGGTCAACAAAGGCTTAAGCAAATGGGCCAGAAATTCTAACAAAAACCTCCCAATGGTCCATTAACCCCCTGGTTTATTTTCCTTTTTATTTTCTTTTTCCCTTTAATTCTTTTAACTTATTATTATTATTATTATTAACTAACAAATTAATTTTCATAATAAATTCAGGCTATTAAAATGTAAATATTTTATTACTAATTATTAATTTCACTTTAATTCATTATTTTGTAAATAAATACTAATTAATCAACTTAGTTTAAATTAGGTTTAATTTTAACCTTTTTCATAATAAATAAAAACAATTTAGAATTAGGTTTTACTAACTTTTAATTTCTTCTTATTTTCTCTTTATTTTCATTAAAACATTAAAAAACATTAAAAAACACAAAAACATTTTTTTTCTTTTTTATTAAATAATTAATTAGTACTAGGTTTAATATTTTAATTTAATTGCAAAAAGGGACTAAAAATTTCTTTATTTCTCAAAAGGGTCAAAAACCCTAGGACGTCCCGATTTAATTTCTTTCGCGCATTCTTATCTATTTTTGATTATTTATGTATCTGCTCAAAGGATGTAATAGTTAATTAGGATTTTATTGCTTTCTTTTACTTTCCGTATTTACTTTCCAAAACGGGTTTTTGTTTTTGGCGATGTATGGACCTGCGCCTTGTAATAGCGTAGATTCATATTTCCGCACTTTATTTTCCGCACTCTTAACTGTTAATTATGCCTGCAAGACTGTATGCCAAATAAAATTAATCCGTAGCTCACAAATGCATGATCAAAGATAAACATTAACTGAAAAACAACACACAAAGCACATGCCACTCCTAGGGTACGCCTCACTGGTTGCCTCGAACGTGGTCGTCAAGTATAGGGTGTCTTAGAGGTCACCCTCCTGTCTAAAGATCCAGTTGCCTCGAAACGGTTGCCTCAGATAAAAGGATCTAGGACATTAGGGTTACTTCTAAGGTGTCCTACTATTGCTTCGGTGACCACACTGTCCCTATAATCGAATTGACCCGAATACCTCCAACGATGGTGCTACCTACCTCTCAATGGTGGGATGACACTATCTAAAGGACTCTTACACAACCTAATTCCTTAGAGTAGGTAGATTCTCCTGGGTACTTGCTCTTTCAAAACAAACAAAAACAAACTTTTCGCACTCACACTTTCAAAAGGTTTTCAAACAAATTTTTCATACACTCTTGAGGACAGATACAAGAGTTACTTAGAAATTTTTCAAACGAAGCTTTTTTTCAAAACCCACACACACTTGAAAAGCAAACAATTTTTGAAAACATAAGAGCAAGTACCTAAGAGCCCGTGGATAACCACGAATAGAAAGGGTGCTAACACCTTCCCTTTCTATAAATCTACCTCCCGAACCGAGAAACATTCTCGAAAAAGGAATTTTGCTGTGCTTTTGTCCTTTCCATATTGGAGAACATAAAAGACGGTGGCGACTCTTGCTTACCGCGACATTTCGCGAACCAGCTTTAAAAACAGTCAGTTCTATTCCCACCGATTACAGAACTGGCGACTCTGCTGGGGACACTTATAAAGTGAGGTGTACCTTAGGATTAGATCATACTTATGTTTTTAATTGAATGTTTTGTTTGCTTTATTATTGTGGGCTGCATCGGAGTTTCATAGATCCTATCCCGGATCTGGGGAATACCCTTTTAGGTAGCATAAGCTGTGAGGGACCTGTCCGGCGTAGACCGACACGGGTGAAGCAGTGGCTACATTGGTGTGGCACCTTGGTCTGTACCGATATCCCTTGTGTTGCAACGAGGAGAATATGGGTCTTCTGAGGAGTCATTAAGCACCAACCGACCTTAGAACCCTAAATTGACCCAACTTGGCCATAGAACAGTAGCAGTATGCTACACCCATTGAGGCTAAACTCTCGTGATGGTTCTGGCCGCAAGAAAAGATTGCGACGCTGGAGTTATGACCGATTGAGGGTAGTCAGTGATATTGGGATCCTTTAGAACCCGATTACTTTTGATAGGACAGGTCTTAACCAACGAAACTGAAAGAGGGTAGTAACCAAACTTCATGCTGGCCTAAACTCTAAGGGCTGTCTTGTGTGACTTGTGTGCCTTATCATGTTTGCCTTTGTGAATATTTGTGGTGTGCTTTATCATAACATCATACCATCATACCATTGCATGCATCCTACATTAGGACTGGCCCATTTCAAAGACAAGAGGGTTTCATCTTTGCTCTGTTTTGTAGGATATTATGATGCCCATGCGAAGGAACACTATCCAGCTCAATTTTGTTCACCCACCTGATCTGCTTAAAGAATTGGTTGACAGAATTCCAAACACTATTTCCTTCATCCAGAGGCATGGTTCTCTTCTCGGTTTAGTCACTTCAGTGTGGGACCATCAACTGATGAGTGTCCTGACCCAGTTTTATGATCCCCTGTACCACTACTTCACCTTTCAAGACTTCTAGCTGGTCCCTACCCTGGAAGAATTCTCTGATTTGCTTGGTATCCCTATCTTGGATCAGACTCCATTCACTGGTTGGGAAAAGACTCTTAGGCTTGAGGAGATTGCAGCAGCCCTTCCTTTAACCAACAAGGAAGTAATGGATAATTGGGTGACTAGAAGCGGAGTTAAGGGCTTTTTGGCTAAGTTCCTGATTGGTAAAGCTAATAGTTTCTGGAACGACTTAGACTTCAGGGCGTACGAAGAAATTCTGGCTCTCTTAATCTATGGTCTGGTTCTGTTTCCAAATCCTGATAACTTTGTCAATGTCAATGCCATAAGGATCTCCATGTCTCGGAATCCTGTACCCACTCTCTTAGGTGATATCCTGCAACAACTCTATGCTCGTACTGCTCGAAGACGGGGAACTCTGTGGTGTTGTACTCCTTTGTTAGTGAGGTGGTTTATTTCACACCTCCCTAAGTTTGTGCTGAAGAACAAAGAAGGAAGAGGCTGGGCTCATAGGTTAATGTCTCTCACTGATAATGACATCATTTGGACTCTCAGAGGTTTGGACGAGGTAGCTGTTATTGATCTTTGCGGAGAATACCCTAATGTTCCATTGATTGGTACTCAGGGAGGAATATCTGATAATCCATGCCTAGCCCTCCGTCAGTTTGGAAGAGCCAGAAGAGCGGGGCCTCATGAGATGTTGGTACCTCACATCAGTTTCAAATTTCAGGTAGATAGTGACGAGCTGCGCCGTAGATTCATCAAGGCTTGGGACAGAATTCACAAAGCTGACCCACATGAGTTGGGACCGAAGACTTCTCTACCTATGGAATCCTACTACAGATGGGTCCGCATCCGTGCTCAGAAGTTAGGTATGCCATACGAAGCCGTCAGGCCTATCATTCTTGAATTCCCTGACAAAGACGGGGTTCCTCCAACTGTTCTCCCTCCTCAGATACCTACTGATGTTGATAACTAAAGAGATCTTGGGCTCAACTACAGGAAGAACGGGATTCTTATCGGGAAAAGTTCAATGAACAAGAACGGAAAATCCAGAAGCTAACCAAGCAATTGGAGAATGAACGAACCCTGAATGACTATATTCGCTCTGAGAAGAGGAGGCCATGGGAGCACTGATGGGCCTTGGATGTTTATTTTACAGCTTTCATTTCCTTTTCAGTATTTTCATTTATGTAACGCCTAAGGGAAATTTCCTGAACAATTCAAAGTTTAATCTAATGAAGTGTGTTTCCTTTTTTGTTTACAAAGTTGAATCCTGATTGTCTTTGAAAACATAGATCATACGCATTCCATGCATCACATGCATAATAGGTACTCTTTTCTATAGGTTGCTTAATCTTCTTCGCTGTTTATTTCAGCACGTCATCATGAATCCTGAATCATCTACTGAACAAGCTATCAAGGCCCCCCAGGCCCAGAACGCCCAGTTTCAAGAGTTGGTCATGAGCTTGGCCCAGGGTCAACAGGAATTGAAGGCTCTGCTGGTGAAAAAGAAGAAGAAGAGGACTGTGCTGTTTAACTCTGGACGGAGGTTTGGGAATACACTGCAAAATGAGGCTGATCAAGCTGCTTCCTCTGTAGGGAAAGACAGTCCCCAAGGGGGAAGGGTTCCCAGTCCTGTGGTCTCCGGCAATGAGACAAATTTCAATGATGAGCAGTACCCTCCTGCTGAGGACAGGTACAAGCAACTAGAGGACCGACTGAGTGCTATGGAGATTCAACATGTTCCTGGGTCGGATTTTGGAGATCTATGTCTATCTTCTGGGGTGGTGATCCCACACAAGTTCAAAGCACCTTCTTTTGCGAAGTATGATGGAGCTTCCTGCCCTAAGCTGCACCTCCGTTCTTATGTGAGGAAGATCCAATCGTATACTGCAGACAAGAACTTATGGATCCATTTCTTCCAGGATAGCCTTTCAGGGGCTCAACTCGAGTGGTTCTATCAGCTGGATGGAACCAGTATTCGTAACTGGGAGGACTTGGCTACTGCATTTTATAAGCAGTATCAGTACAATGCCGACCTCGCTCTTACACGTACCCAACTCCAGGGTATGTCGCTAGGGACGGGAGAAGGTTTTAAGGAGTACGCACAAAAGTGGAGGGACCTGGCTGGAAGGGTGCAGCCACCTTTGACGGACCGTGAGCTTGTGGACATGTTCTTGGGGACCTTGTCTGGTCCATTCTTTAACCACCTGATTGGTAATTCTTCTGCTGGGTTCACAGATTTGATCTTAACTGGTGAGAGGATAGAAGCTGGTATTAAGTCCGGAAAGATACAGAAAGGTGCATCCTCAAGTTCTAAAAAGAAGCGTTTCAAGAAGGAAGCCAGTGCTGTTTATGGGTCAAGGAGACAAAACAAACCGGATCGCCGCAAAGCTGTCAACGCGGTGGTAATTTCAAAGCCTGCTGCCGCTCCTCGGCAATATAACCAACCAAGGGGTGAGAGACCCAGAAGGGAGTACACTCGTCTTAGTATGACCTTGTCTCAGATCCTGCCGCAACTGCTGTCAACCAACCTGGTAACTGTCAAAGAAGCTCCGAAGGTAGTGAACACCACATCTCCGAAGTACAATCCCAACGCCCGCTGCGCTTATCACTCTGACAGCCCGGGGCATTCTACTGATGATTTTTGGGCTCTAAGGAATAAGGTTCAGGACCTTATTGATGCTAAGGAAATATAGTTCGAGGCGCCCGAAAGGCCCAATGTTGTGACTGCTCCCATGCCCCAGCATGGAGTGAATGATGCAGAAGAAGACCAGTATATAGCCTCTGTGGATTATATTGTTACTCCGTTGTTGACTGTCAAAAGGAACCTGTTGCTAGCCGGTTTATTTCCGGGATGTAGTAAAGGTTGCCTTCTATGTTCTGTTTCACCTGCTGGTTGTTCTTTGTTGAAGTCAGGCATCTAAAGCCTGATGGATAATAAAGAGATCTTGTTCGAGAAGATTGTTGTTCCTGTTATCCCTACTGAAGAAGTGTCCATCGTTACTATTTTCAACAATTCTCCTAAGGCTCCCTCAAAGAAGCCTGTCAAAATCCTGTCTACTCAGAAGATTGCTCCCATCATCATTACTATTTCGGGGCCCATCCCTTATGCATCTGACAAAGCTGTCCCGTGGCACTATGGGGCAGATGTTTATGTGCTTGGAGTAAAACAAGAATTTGATACTAGTACCGGTGTCAGCAACATCACCGGGCCTGCCAAGGTTACTCGTAGTGGTAGGCTCTTCTCGCCTGATATTGCGCCACCAGTTATTCAAAGACCTCTCGTCATCACACCTGCCAGTATGCCTATTTCTCCTCCTGATCAAGTTCCTGTTTCTACCCCTGCTGCCGAGTCATCTGACGCTCGGGGCAAAGGGATTGCTACTGATGTGCCTGCCCAGATGGAGGCACCGAAGACCGTCAATGTTGAAGCTTCCAAGCAAGAGATGGAAGAAATTCTTAAAATTATCAAGAAAAGGGATTTCAATGTAGTTGAGCAGCTGGGGCACACCCCCTATAAGATCTCTATGCTATCACTGTTGTTGTGTTCAGAGGCCCATGCCAAGGCTCTGATCTCCTTCCTGAAGACGGCCCATGTGCCACAAGAAACGTCTGCTGATCAATTTACCGATTGTGTGGCCAACTTAACTGCTGATAATGGGTTGGGTTTCTCTGACGCCGATCTGACTGCCAAGGGAAAGAATCACAACGATGCCCTGCATGTCCCCATTGAATGCAGGGGCACTACTCTTGCCCATGTGTTAGTAGACACCGGTTCATCATTGAACGTATTACCCAAGAAAGCTCTAGACAGGCTGGATTGTGAGGGTTTAGAGCTCAAGCCTAGTAACATTGTTGTCCGGGCCTTTGACGGGTCCAAAAGGATGGTACATGGTGAAGTTGACATTCCAATCAGGGTTGGTTCTCAAGTTTTTGATTCTACTTTCTATGTGATGGACATTCGTCCATCCTATTATTGTTTGTTGGGTCGTCCATGGATCCACAAGGCTGGAGCTGTGACCTCCACATTACATCAGAAGCTCAAATACCCAGTCAGAGGGAAGATTGTTACAGTGCAGGGAGAAGAAGAATATATGGTCAGTCACCTCAACTCGTTCCGGTACATAGAGATGGATGGGGAGTTCATTGAGACCCCATTTCAACACTTTGAAGAGGTGCCTCAGACATTGGCAGCAGTAGAGACAGTGACTGAAGAGGGTTCTCCTTTGAAGATGGCTTCCTTAAAAGATGCCCGGGCTGTGATTGAGAAGGGTGAGTGTGCAAACCGGGGACGACTTCCTGATTTCACTCCAAAGACTGACAAATTTGGCTTGGGATTCACTGCAGAGGCTCAGAGGGCTGTGCATAAGACAAGGATTGGAAGACCTCCTGTGTTCATCACCAACCCGGGAGTAAATGCTATTGAAGACGAGGCGGAGGAATCTGAATTCGACAGCTGGATCTACCCAACGACCAACGGTGGACTAAGCAACTGGACTGCCAAAGACTACATACCTATTACTTTTGTCACTCAGTAATGAACTCCTTTGTTTTAAATTTGTAACGAACAATAATTTGAAACTTTATGGCTCGGTGTCTTACCCGGGGCACCGTGGCTTCATTTGTGAGGGCTTATTATTTGTCATTTTCATATATCATGAATAAAAGCATTGGACGTTTTTCGCATTTCAAATCTTGTGCTCCCTTTCTTTCTTTATTATATATATTGCAAAACAACTATATTTACACACACTCACCTATACAGGTTCCAATCCACTCTGGATCTCACTGGTAATGACTCTGCTACTGCCAGTTATGACTTCGAAAATCCGATCAACTTAGCCGAAGACGAAGGTGAAGATGATTGTGAAGTGCTTGGTGAGCTTGCAAGACTGTTACTCCAGGAAGAGAGGGCCATTCAGCCACATGAAGAGCCAGTGGAAACGGCAAATCTGGGTACTGAGACAGACATAAGGGAAGTCAAGATTGGTGCCAATCTGGAGTCTAGTGTGAAACAACGGTTGATTCAGATGCTGCATGACTACGTGGAAATCTTTGCTTGGTCTTACGAAGACATGCCTGGGTTGGATACCGACATTGTGGTTCATCACCTGCCTACCAAGGAAGAATTCCCTTCGGTAAAACAGAAGGTCCGTCGTATGCGTCCAGAGATGTCCGAGAAAATCAAAGCTGAGGTTATGAAACAATTTGACGCCAGTTTTCTAGCAGTGACTTCTTACCCTCAGTGGGTTGCCAATGTGGTTCCAGTGCCAAAGAAGGATGGTAAGGTCCGAATGTGTGTTGATTACAGGGATTTGAACAGGGCGAGCCCCAAGGACAATTTCCCTCTACCTCACATCGACGTTCTAGTGGACAATACTGCTCAGCACAAGGTGTTCTCCTTCATGGACGGTTTCTCCGGATATAATCAAATCAAGATGGCTCCCGAAGACATGGAGAAGACCACTTTTGTTACTCAGTGGGGCACCTTTTGCTACAAGGTCATGCCTTTTGGGTTGAAAAATGCTGGGGCAACCTACCAACGTGCCATGGTTGCTTTGTTTCATGACATGATCCATCACGAGATCGAAGTATATGTCGACGATATGATTTCAAGGTCCCGAACTGAGGAGGAACACCTTGACCATCTGCAGAAGCTGTTTGACCGTCTGAAGTTGTACAAGCTGAGGTTAAACCCGAACAAGTGCACCTTCGGGGTAAGATCGGGAAAATTACTAGGCTTCGTCGTGAGCGATAAAGGTATTCAAGTGGACCCTGCCAAGGTGAAAGCCATACGAGAGATGCCAGTCCCAAAAACAGAGAAAGAAGTCAGAGGCTTTCTAGGACGGTTGAACTATATTGCCTGATTCATCTCGCATCAAACTGCTACCTGTGAACCAATCTTCAAGCTACTGAAGAAAGATCAAGTAGTACGTTGGAACGATGAATGTCAGGCCGCTTTCGACAGAATCAAAGAGTATCTCCAAGAACCACCCATTCTTATGCCGCCGGTTGAAGGGAGACCTCTAATATTATACTTGATAGTACTTGACAGCTCAATGGGGTGTGTGCTGGGGCAGCATGACGAGTCTGGCCGAAAAGAGCACGCTATTTATTACCTTAGCAAAAAGTTTACCGACTGTGAGACCCGATACTCACTGCTCGAGAAAACTTGCTGCGCTTTGGTATGGGCTGCTCGCCGGCTGAGACAGTATATGTTGACTCACACTACTCTGTTGATTTCAAAAATGGATCCAATAAAGTACATATTCGAAAAGCCTGCCTTGTCCGGGAGAATTGCAAGATGGCAGATGATCTTGACGGAATATGACATCCAATACACGACTCAAAAAGCAATCAAGGGAAGTGTATTGGCAGACCATTTGGCACACCAGGCAGTGGACGATTACCAGTCGATGAACTTTGAATTTCCAGACGAGAACATCATGGTGGTGACTGATTGTGAAGTACCTGGACCTGATGAAGGACCTGAGGAAGGATCCCAATGGTCTATGCACTTTAACGGAGCCTCGAACGCTTTGGGTAACGGTATTGGCGCTGTGATCATATCCCCAAAAGGCACTCATACTCCACTTATCGCCCGACTATGTTTCAACTGCACCAACAACATGGCGGAGTATGAAGCATGCATCATGGGTCTTCGAGCTGCAATTGACTTAAGGATCAAGTTTCTGAGTGTCTTCGGAGATTCCGCTCTCGTGATCAGCTAGATCAAAGGCGAGTGGGATACGAAACACCCAAACCTTATTCCTTACAAGGAGTATGTACTGACATTGATCCCCCATTTCGAAGAGATAACCTTTGAACACTTCCCAAGAGAGGAGAATCAGTTAGCGGATGCGCTAGCTACGATGTCTTCCATGGTCAAAGTCAAATGGGACAACGAGGCTCCCCGGATCATTATCTGGAAATTGGATGAACCTGCATATTGCTGTGATCTTGAGACTGAAGAGGTAACTGAAAAACCTTGGTATCATGAAGTGAAGAGGTACTTGGAAGCTCAAGAATACCCCGAGGGTGCATCTGTTAATGACAAGAAGTTCCTGAGAAGGTTTGCTGCAAAGTTCTTCCTCAGCAACGGCATCCTATACAAGCGAAACCATGATTCAACCTTACTGCATTGTGTGGATAAGACTGAAGCAGAAAAGATCATGGCAGAACTACATGAGGGTACTTTCGAAACACATTCCAGAGGACATACCATGGCAAAGAAAATCCTTCGGGCGGGATATTTCTGGTCCACAATGGAAGCTGACTGTTACCAACATTCTCGGACGTGTCATAAATGCCAGATATATGCAGATAAGGTGCACATTCCTCCAGTACCTCTGAACGTCTTGACAACACCTTGGCCTTTTGCAATGTGGGGCATTGATATGATCGGTGAGATCAGACCGACGGCATCCAACGGGCATCGCTTCATCCTGGTAGCGATTGATTACTTCACAAAGTGGGTTGAGGCAGCTTCCTACGCTACGGTAACTAAGAACGTCGTGGAACGGTTCATTCGGCACAACCTGATCTGTCGATACGGTGTACCTGAGAGGATCATTACGGATAATGGTACCAATCTTAACAACAAGATGATCACTGAGCTCTGCGAGCAATTCAAGATACAGCACCACAACTCTTCTCCCTACCGGCCGAAGATGAATGGGGCTGTCGAAGCGGCAAATAAGAATATCAAGAAGATTGTGCAGAAGATGACAGTGACCTACAAAGATTGGCACGAAATGTTACCGTTTGCTCTTCATGGGTACCGTACCTCAGCACGGACGTCAACAGGGGCAACACCCTTATCCTTGGTCTATGGCATAGAGGCAGTCTTGCCTATTGAAGTTCAGATACCCTCTCTCCAGATAATGAAGGATGCAGGTTTGAGAAAAGATGACTGGATCCAGACTCGGCTTGATCAATTAAACCTGATTGACGAAAAGAGACTCACTGCTATTTGTCATGGTCAGACGTACCAAAAACGGATGATCAGGGCATTTAACAAGAAAGTCAGACGACAAGAGTATCAAGTCGGAGACCTGGTAATCAAGCACATCATTCTTCCTCAAAGTGATCCCAGAGGAAAATGGACCCCTACGTACGAAGGGCCATTTGTGGTTAAACATATCTTCTCAGGAGGAGCTATGATTCTAACTACCATGGATGGTGACGACCTTCCTCACCCTGCCAATGCAGACATAGTAAAAAGATACTACGCATGAATAAAAGACCCGCTAGGTTGACACACCTAGGCAAAAATAAGGGCTAATCGGCGAACCAAAAGTGTTCGGGCAAAAATAAGGGATGAAATGAAAAAAAATCTATACACCCGGCAAGTCGAAAACCTGAAAAGGCGGCTTGGGCAAAAATGGGTATCCCGGTGGACTGAAAACCCGAAAGGGCGGTCTAGGCAAAAATTAGGGATAAAGCGTAATACTATGTCTCATTGGATCACCTTGCATCCAGAATCCGGCAACAACTACCAGGTTCAGACGTCTTAAATCAATCAGCTTCATCTTCAACTAAACAACAAAGTGATGAGACGCTTGAAGACATAAAGGCGATAGCAGAGTTGGAACCCAGTGGGATTATTTTTCACATAGCTGTTTTGTTTTCCTTTTCAAAATTGTATAAACTCTATGTTGTTCAGCGGCGTTCTCTTACTAGGACGTCAGCCTTTTGTACATAAATGCCTATTTACAGGAAAATTTCAAAATCAATACAAATTCACTTTCCCAGACAAACTGCCAATTGTTTTTCCTTTTTCTGCTTTGTTTTGCAAAGAACGTCCAATGTTCATTTTTGATATATGCATCTGACATTAATTGCTAACTCATAAATATTTGCATACGAAACAAAGGACTAATCACAGGTGACATTAGAAACAGGGGCAATAATGAGTTGCCTAAGCGATCTAGTTTCTCTGTCCACCAAGGTACCAAGGTAAGTTCGGCTGAAGAATGTAACCAGGATACCTTCACTCCCCGTAGAGTAAGACATGATTCAACAATTCTCCCCGAGCAGAGTTGGTCTCCCATCAGTCCCGTAAAGGCACAGTGTCTCCAGCAAGTCAGCAACACTCTCTCCAAGCAGAGTTAGTTTACTGTCAGCCTTAAGGAAGTTGGGTATCCCCAGAAGAGCTCAATATTCCCCAACGGAGTATACAGATGTTCCTAAGCAAGCATCCCCGGCAGTCTTGATCTAAGATTGTTCCCCGGTGGAATATCAGACACCCCAGTGGAGCCACTCCCCCAATACAGTCCAAAAGTTTCCCCAGGAGAATTGAATCATCTTCCCCAGTAGATTCTGGAAGCTTATCCCTGCAGAGTACGGAAACATCTCCCCGGCTTTATTCAGAGGTTATTCCCCACCAGAGCTTATAACTGGGTTATCCTCAGCTAATTACCACGGAAAGATCGTCCCCGGAGAAGTTCTTCCTATTCCCCAGCGGAGTTCATCAAATTCCCCAACATAACCTATCAACGGAATCCCCAGCGGAGTTATCATCAAAATCTCAGCGAAGCATCTCTTCCACACAGAGTATTCCCCGCAGAGTGATCTCTCCAACAAGTTTATTCCCCAACAGAGTCATCTTCTCCTACCGGTTTATTCTTGCAATCATCGTCCCCAACGGAAGCGAAGAGATCTACTCTTCAAACATCAGCCCATGATTCAACAAGCTCCCGACATTCGTCAAGGATTTATTTTCCTAGACGAAAATACATTCATAGACATTTCACATTCCATACATCCTGCTTACATACATGATACGCATCATATCATACAACCTCATCATAACATCATGCATTTCATACATCATGACATTGCATACGACTAATGTTTTGCCTTTTCAGGAAAAAGGTCAATACAAAGATGATTACTATCAACTGTCGCAATTCTAGATTCGATTCCTGTATCTAGCCAGGGCATATCTGTGAGTAACCGATTGTAGATTCGATACCTGTACCCAGCCAGGGCATATCTGCATGACGAGGTTAGAGATTCGATACCTGTATCCAGCCAGGGCATATCTGTAGACGACTAATTCCAGATTCGATTCCTGTATCTAGCCAGGACATATTGTGAGTAATTGATTGTAGATTCAATACATGTATCCAGCCAGGGCATGTCTGCATGAAGAGTTTAGAGATTCGATACCTGTATCTAGCCAGAGCATATCTGTAGACGACCTAATTCCAGATTCAATTCCTATATCTAGCCAGGGAATATCTGTGAGTAACCGATTGTAGATTCGATACCTGTACTCAGCCAGGGCATATCTGCATGACGAGTTTAGAGATTCGATACCTGTATCCAGCCAGGGCATATCTGTAGACGACTAATTCCAGATTCGATTCCTGTATCTAGCCAGGGAATATCTGTGAGTAATTGATTGTAGATTCGATACCTGTATCCAGCCAGGGCATATCTGCATGACGAGTTTAGAGATTCGATTCCTGTATCCAGCCAGGGCATATCTGTAGACGGACAATTCTAGATTCGATTCCTGTATCTAGCCAGGGCATATCTGTGAGTATTTGATTGTAGATTCGACACCTGTATCTAGCCAGGGCATGTCTGCACGAAGAGTTTAGAGATTCGATACCTGTATCTGGCTAGGGCATATCTGTAGACGACCAGTTCCAGATTCGATACCTGTATCTAGCCAGGGCATATCTGTGAGCGATTGATTATGGATTCGATACCTGTATCTAGCCAGGGCATATCTACATGAAGAGATTGAAGATCAACCCCTGTAACAGGCCAGGAAACCATCTTCCTTTCTCAAAGTACACAAGTTCTAATTAAGGAATCTCTTATGCACCTTCAGATGGCATCTTTAAGCCCATCTCCACAACTATCCATTACATTTCCAAATGGCATCTATAAGCCCATTCCCGACAAGGTTCTGTCACATCTCCAGATGGAATCCATAAGCCCATCCTCCTATCCATCATCTCTCCAAATGGCATCTATAAGCCCATTCCCGCCATCACACTGCTGATACTCTACTATGCGAGTGCAAATTTCTGGGCACTCTAGTGTTCAATCATCTTCCACCCTCGGATCATGAAAGGCACACAAGCCAATCTAAATCCTCAGGTCTAAGAAGATTGAACAGGGGCAACTGTTGTACCCTAAAATTTGCCCTCCCATATTCTTCAAAGTTTTGACAAGCATCATCTCAATTTGTTCAAGACCACTCATGGGTTGCACAGTCCAAACACCTCCTAAGCCAGGTCAAAACTAGGGTTTTGGTTCCTTCAGTGAATTTGAGGTTTTCAAGGGCTCAATCAAGTCATATATGCCTATATACATTGTCAAGCATCTACATGTCAAGTTTCATAGCTCACAGCATCAAATTGCACAGTCAAAAGTCCCATTTGCTTCACAGTCAACTATAGGATCTAGGGAACACCCTTTTAGGTAGCATAAGCTGTGAGGGACCTGTCCGGCGTAGACCGACACAGGTGAATCAGTGGCTACGTTGGTGTAGCACCTTGGTCTGTACCGATATCCCTTGTGTTGCAACGAGGAGAATATGGGTCTTCTGAGGAGTCATTAAGCACCAACCGACCTTAGAACCCGAAATTGACCCAACTTGGCCATAGAACAGTAGCAATATGCTACACCCATTGAGGCTAAACTCTCGCGATGGTTTTGGCTGCAAGAAAAGATTGCGACGCTGGAGTTATGACCAATTGAGGGTAGTCAGTGATATTGGGATCCTCTAGAACCCGGTTACTTTTGATAGGACAGGTCTTAACCAACGAAACTAAAAGAGGGTAGTACTCAAACTTCATGCTGGCCTAAACTCTAAGGGCTGTCTTGTGTGACTTGTGTGCCTTATCATGTTTTCCTTTGTGAATATTTGTGGTGTGCTTTATCATAATATCATACCATCATACCATTGCATGCATCCTACATAAGGACTGACCCATTTCAAAGACAAGAGGGTTTCATCTTTGCTCTGTTTTGTAGGATATTATGATGCCCATGTGAAGGAACACTATCCGGATCAATTTTGTTCACCCACCTGATCTGCTTAAAGAATTGGTTGACAGAATTCCAAACACTATTTCCTTCATCCAGAGGCATGGTTCTCTTCTCGGTTTAGTCACTTCAAAGTGGGACCAACAACTGATGAGTGTCCTGACCCAGTTTTATGATCCCCTGTACCACTGCTCCACCTTTCAAGACTTCCAGCTGGTCCCTACCCTGGAAGAATTCTTTGATTTGCTTGGTATCCCTATCTTGGATCAGACTCCATTCACTGGTTGGGAAAAGACTCTTAGGCTTGAGGAGATTGCAGCAGCCCTTCCTTTGACCAACAAGGAAGTAATGGATAATTGGGTGACTAGAAGCGGAGTTAAGGGCTTTTTGGCTAAGTTCCTGATTGGTAAAGCTAATAGTTTATGGAATGACTTAGACTTCAGGGCGTACGAAGACATTCTGGCTCTCTTAATCTATGGTCTGGTTCTGTTTCAAAATCCTGATAACTTTGTCAATGTCAATGCCATAAGGATCTTCATGTCTCGGAATCCTGTACCCACTCTCTTAGGTGATATCCTGCAACAACTCTATGCTCGTACTGCTCGAAGACGGGGAACTCTGTGGTGTTGTACTCCTTTGTTAGTGAGGTGGTTTATTTCGCACCTCCCTAAGTTCGTGCTGAAGAACAAAGAAGGAAGAGGCTGGGCTCATATGTTAATGTCTCTCACTGATAATGACATCATTTAGACTCTCAGAGGTTTGGACGAGGTAGCTGTTATTGATCATTACGGAGAATACCCTAATGTTCCATTGATAGGTACTCAGGGAGGAATATCTGATAATCCATGCCTAGCCCTCCGTCAGTTTGGAAGAGCCAGAAGAGCGGGGCCTCATGAGATGTTGGTACCTCACATCAGTTTCAAATTTCAGGGAGATAGTGACGAGCTGCGCCGTAGATTCATCAAGACTTGGGACCGAATTCACAAAGCTGACCCACATGAGTTGGGACCGAAGACTTCTCTACCTATGGAATCCTACTAAAGATGGGTCCGCATCCGTGCTCAGAAGTTAGGTATGCCATACGAAGCCGTCAGGCCTATCATTCTTGAATTCCTTGACAAAGACGGGGTTCCTCCAACTGTTCTCCCTCCTCAGATACCTACTGATGTTGATACACTAAAGAGATCTTGGGCTCAACTACAGGAAGAACAAGATTCTTATCGGGAAAAGTTCAATGAACAAGAACAGAAAATCCAGAAGCTAACCAAGCAATTGGAGAACGAACGAACCCTGAATGACTATATTCGCTCTGAGAAGAGGAGGCCATGGGAGCACTGATGGGCCTTGGATGTTTCTTTTACAACTTTCATTTCCTTTTCAGTATTTTCATTTATGTAACGCCTAAGGGCAATTTCCTGAACAATTCAAAGTTTAATCTAATGAAGTGTGTTTCCTTTTTTGTTTACAAAGTTGAATCCTAATTGTCTTTGAAAACATAGATCATACGCATTCCATGCATCACATGCATAATAGGTACTCTTTTCTACAGGTTGCTTAATCTTCTTCGCTGTTTATTTCAGCACGTCATCATGAATCCTGAATCATCTACTGAACAAGCTATCAAGGCCCTCCAGGCCCAGAACGCCCAGTTTCAAGAGTTGGTCATGAGCTTGGCCCAGGGTCAACAGGAATTGAAGGCTCTGCTGGTGAAAAAGAAGAAGAAGAGGACTGTGCTGTTTAACTCTGGACGGAGGTTTGGGAATACACTGCAAAATGAGGCTGATCAAGCTGCTTCCTCTGTAGGGAAAGACAGTCCCCAAGGGGGAAGGGTTCCCAGTCCCGTGGTCTCCGACAACGAGACATATTTCAATGATGAGCAGTACCCTCCTGCTGAGGACATGTACAAGCAACTAGAGGACCGACTGAGTGCTATGGAGATTCAACATGTGCCTGGGTTAGATTTTGGAGATCTAGGTCTATCTTCTGGGGTGGTGATCCCACACAAGTTTAAAGCACCTTCTTTTGCGAAGTATGACGGAGCTTCCTGCCCTAAGCTGCACCTCCGTTCTTATGTGAGGAAGATCCAACCGTATTCTGCAGACAAGAACTTATGGATCCATTTCTTCCAGGATAGCCTTTCAGGGGCTCAACTCGAGTGGTTCTATCAGCTGGATGGAACCAGTATTCGTAACTGGGAGGACTTGGCTACTGCATTTTATAAGCAGTATCAGTACAATGCCGACCTCGCTCCTACACGTACCCAACTCCAGGGTATGTCGCTAGGGACGGGAGAAGGTTTTAAGGAGTACGCGCAAAAGTGGAGGGACCTGGCTGGAAGGGTGCAGCCACCTTTGACGGACCGTGAGCTTGTGGACATGTTCTTGGGGACCTTGTCTGGTCCATTCTTTAACCACCTGATTGGTAATTCTTCTGCTGGGTTCACAAATTTGATCTTAACTGGTGAGAGGATAGAAGCTGGTATTAAGTCCGGAAAGATACAGAAAGGTGCATCCTCAAGTTCTGAAAAGAAGCCTTTCAAGAAGGAAGCCAGTGCTGTTTATGGGTCAAGGAGACAAAACAATCTGGAACGCCGCCAAGCTGTCAACGCGGTTGTAATTTCAAAGCCTGCTGCCGCTACTCGGCAATATAACCAACCAAGGGGTGAGAGACCCAGAAGGGAGTACACTCGGCTTAGTATGACCTTGTCTCAGATCCTGCTGCAACTGCTATCAACCAACCTGGTAACTGTCAAAGAAGCTCCGAAGGTAGTGAACACCACATCTCTGAAGTACAATCCCAACGCCCGCTACGCTTATCACTCTGACAGCCCGGGGAATTCTACTGATGATTGTTGGGCTCTAAGGAATAAGGTTCAGGACCTTATTGATGCTAAGGAAATACAGTTCGAGGCGCCCGAAAGGCCCAATGTTGTGACTGCTCCCATGCCCCAGCATGGAGTGAATGCTGCAGAAGAAGACCAGTATATAGCCTCTGTGGATGATATTGTTACTCCGTTGTTGACTGTCAAAAGGAACCTGTTGCTAGCCAGTTTATTTCCGGGATATAGTAAAGGTTGCCTTCTATGTTCTGTTTCACCTGCTGGTTGTACTTTGTTGAAGTCAGGCATCCAAAGCCTGATGGATAATAAAGAGATCTTGTTCGAGAAGATTGTTGTTCCTGTTATCCCTACTGAAGAAGTATCCATCGTTACTATTTTCAATAATTCTTCTAAGGCTCCCTCAAAGAAGCCTGTCAAAATCATGTCTACTCAGAAGATTGCTCCCATCATCATTACTGTTCCGGGGCCCATCCCTTATGCATCTGACAAAGCTGTCCCGTGGCACTATGGGGCTGATGTTTATATGCTTTGAGTAAAACAAGAGTTTGATACTAGTACCGGTGTCAGCAACATCACCGGGCCTGCCAAGGTTACTCGTAGTGGTAGGCTCTTCTCGCCTGATATTGCGCCACCAGTTATTCAAAGACCTCTCATCATCACACCTGCCAGTATGCTTATTTCTCCTCCTGATCAAGTTCCTGTTTCTACCCCTGCTGCCGAGTCATCTGACGCTCGGGGCAAAGGGATTGCTACTGATGTGCCTGTCCTAGTTTTTGACTTTGACAATGATGCTCAAGGACTTCGACAAAGGTTTATCCGAGCTTGGAGGATGCCCAACATAGTGGATAGTAAGAAATTGGGACACAAGAATTCCATCCCCCTTGAGCCTTATCTCAAGTGGGTACGAACCCGCGCCCAGAATCTTATGATGTCTTACCCTCACATTCTCCCAGTGATCAAAGAGCCTATTGCGGAAGGAGAGGTTCCATACACCCTCCTACATCCATACATGCCAACATCATTGGAAGAATTGCAAAGGAGTTGGATACAACTCAAAGAAGAACGGAATACCTTTGAAGCCAGTTTCTATGCCAGTGAGAAGAAGGTTTTGGAACTTACCCGCCGACTTCATGAAGAGGAGACTCTCAACACTTACATCGCACCAAAGAGGATGCGCAATGTCTTTTTACATTAAGAATTTTGTAATATTTTGCCCATGGGGCATTTATGTACTAACAAATTTCTTCTTAATATGACGTGTGTTCTTTTTGTTTGCAACAAATTTTGAATTTTCTGAATCCTTGAATGCATTACATGAATAACATATCATTCATCATATGCATAAACAAGTCTTCACACCGGGTTTCCTTTCTCTCTGCTGTTTATTTCAGCAAGATGGATTTGGAGCAGACGTTTAAAGATCTGCAAGCACAGAATTCACAATTCCAGCAACTCCTCATGACCTTAGAAAAGGGTCAAGAGGAACTTAAAGCACTGTTGGAGAAAGAGAAAGATAAAGAGAAAAAGAAGAAAAGGATTAGTGTGGCCACTATGGGAAGAAGGTTTGAAATCCAGGCTAGAAAGGTCCTCGAGTTCCCCTCGACGTCTGATGAAGGGGTTAGTAAAGGTAAAGGAGTTGCAATGCCCTCCGAGTCTGAAGCTGAAGAGGAAGAGGAAGAAGAGGAAGAAGAGGAAGAAGAGGAGGAGGATTACTCTGAACAGCAATATCCTCCTGCGGATGATAAATATAAAAATCTTGAGGATCGATTGGCAGCCATGGAGTTGCAACGGGTACCTGGTTTAGATTTCGAAGAACTAGGGTTGGTTGCTGGGATCGTCATTCCCCCCAAGTTCAAAGTACCTACATTTGCTAAGTATGACGGTTTGTCCTGTCCAAAGATGCATCTGAGGTCCTACGTCAGAAAGATCCAACCTCACTCTTCTGATAAGGATCTATGGGTCCACTTCTTTCAAGATAGCTTGTCGGGTACGCAATTGGACCGGTTCTATCAACTTGAGAGATATGATGTTCATAACTGGGAATATTTGGCTGCTGCGTTCTACCGACAATACCAATACAACGCAGATTTAGCGCCTACTCGTACTCAACTATAGAGTATGGGTATGGCTTCTAATGAGGGATTTAAGGAGTATGCCCAGAAGTGGCGAGATTTGGCTGGAAGGGTGCAGCCACGGTTGTCAGATAGAAAGCTGGTTGACATGTTTCTAGGAACCCTGTCTGGTCCATTCTTTAATCATTTAATTGGGAGCTCATCTGCAGGGTTCACCGAATTAATACTGACAGGTGAAAGGGTCGAAGCTGGCATTAAGAGTGGTAAAATTCAAAAGGATGCAACTGCTTCCACTGCTGTCAAGAAGACCTTCCCAGCCAAGAAAGAAGCTTCTGCTGTTTATTCCTAGAGAAATCAAGGAAAGACGGAGCGCCGACCAACGGTGGGGGCTATGATGATTCAAAACTCCTCAACCGATCAACCTCGCAGCAATCAACCAAGAGCTAATCAGCAAAGGGTA
Organism: Vicia faba; assembly: GCA_948472305.1. Classification (NCBI taxonomy): domain Eukaryota; kingdom Viridiplantae; phylum Streptophyta; class Magnoliopsida; order Fabales; family Fabaceae; genus Vicia; species Vicia faba. Next base: position 1,484,612,395 of record OX451738.1, read on the forward strand.
GAAACCCACAACGTCAATTCACCCAAATCAATATGACGCCGGCTCAAGTCCTCCCTCATCTGTTATAGCTGAACCTCACCAACTTGAAAGAAGCACCAAAAAACCCCAATACCTCTTCTCCTTATTATCATTCCAATGCAAAATGTGCATACCATTCGGATAGTGTAGGGCATGATACCAACAACTGTTGGGCTCTTAAAAACAAGATCCAAGATCTGATAGACGCCAAGGAAGTATAATTTGATGCTCCCAAAAAACCCAACGTGATATCCGCTCCTATGCCAAAACATGGTCATAATGTCCATGCCATTGAGGAAGATCTTCATGTTACCACTGTTGATGACCTTTTGACTCTGTTACCAGTGATTAAAGTGAATTTGATGAAAGCCAGGATATTCCCAGGCTGCGGAAAAGACTGTTACTTTTATTCAAATTTGCAAACTGACTGCCCACTGTTGAAATCAGGCATCCAACGCCTGATGGATACCCAAGACATCCTCTTTCAAAAGACTCCTGTTGATACTATCACTCATGTTACTCCTGTTACCTTTGATACTCCAATCAATGACATTGCTATAATAACCATCTCCAACAATCTTTCCAAGACCTGCAAAAGGCCTATTAAAATTACGCCTGAACCTAAGTTTGTGCCGCTGAAAATTACCATGCCGGGGCCTGTCCCGTATAAATCTAACAAGACGATACCATGGAATTACGGAGGAGAAATCTTCTACCATGGTATCAAGCAGATCGAATCATCCCAAGAGAGTTCCGACGATGAAACCCCTGATATAGGGAATATTGTGGGAACGAGCAAGATAACTCGCAGCGGAAGGATCTTCTCTCCGGAGATTGCTCCTCCACAGGACGTCTTCGGACCCTCGAGAGTTTCTGTGCCTGTCAAGCCATCTATGTAAAGCCCTGTAATTGAAGAATTTGATGCTCCCGAGGCTAGACCCTCTAATGTTACTACCAATAAGGGTAAGGGGATACAAGAAGTGCCTGCCAGGACAAAGGCTCAGACTGTGGTTATCCCCGAGACCACCCAAAAAGAGATGGAAGAAATCTTAAAGATAATCAAGAAGAGCGACTACAATGTCGTGGAGAAGCTAGGGCAAACCCCTTCAAAAATCTCCATGTTGGCTCTCTTACTTTTCTCTGAGGCTCATGCCAAAGCCTTGACCAAAATTTTGAAGACGGCACACGTGCCTCAAGAAACTTCTGCGGACCAGTTTCAAGAGTGCGTGGCTAGCCTTACAGCCGATAATGGTCTTGGTTTTTCTGATGCTGATTTGACCCCTAAGGGAAGAAAGCATAACGATGCACTGCATGTCTCAGTAGAGTGCAGGGGGACCACACTTGCTCATGTTCTAGTAGATACCGATTCATCATTAAATGTTCTACCAAAGAAGGCGTTGGAAGATTAGACTGCAAAGGATTGACCCTAAAGCCCAGTAACATCATTGTTAGAGCCTTCGACGGTTCTAAGAGGATGCTTCACGGAGAAGTGGACATCCCAATCAAAGTGGGTACAGAAATTTTCAACTCTACTTTTTATGTGAGGGACATCCGTCCTTCATATTCATGCTTGTTGGGAAGGTTGTGGATCCACAATGCTGGGGCAGTCACTTCTTCTCTACACCAAATGCTAAAGTATCTAGTTAAGGGTAAGATCATAACGGTTCATGGGGAGGAAGAGTATATGATAAGTCACCTTAACTCCTTCCGCTATGTGGAGTTAGATGGAGAATTCATAGAAACACCTTTCCAACACTTTGAAGAGGTTTCTCCTGAGGTCGCAGTAGAAAAGACAATGGCTGATGTGCCTATCATTTCCAAGCCTGTGTCTCGAATGGCATCCCTCAAAGATGTGGAAGCTGTAATCAAAGAAGGAGGAAGTACAGTGTGGGGGAAACTGCCTGATTTTTCTCACAAGATAAACAAGTTCGGACTAGGTTTTACTACCGTTGGCCAGAAAGCTGTGCGTCACTCCCTGGCTGGAGGACCACCTTTAAAGATCACTCACCATGGGGTTCATGATTTAGGAGATGATGAAGAAGGAGGCAACTTTGAAGATTGGATATTTCCAACCGTTGAAGGAGGATTAAACAACTGGGAGGCGAAAGACTTTGTTCCCATCACTTTCATCAATCAGTAATTTATCTTTGAACAATTTCCTGTTTGGTCTATAATAATTAAACAATTCGTACACTCTTTTTGCCTTGTGCCTTTCCTGGGGCATATAGGTCCATTTGTAAGGGCTTGATTCCTTCATTATCATATGCCATTTTTAATGAATCATTGGACGTTTTCATCTATAAACCATTGTGTTCATTTTCCTTCCTTTTACATTTTGTTTTGTTTAAGGATGGCTATCCCTTACACACACCCACACTCACAAAATGCAGGTACCCATCCACTCCGGATTCCATGGGTGACTATTCTGCTTTGGCCTTCGGTGACTCTGAAGATTTGGTCAATCATGCCGAGTACGAAGGTGATGAAGACTGTGAAGTGCCTGGAGAGTTAGCTAGACTTTTGCAACAAGAGGAAAGGGCTATTCTGCCCCATGAAGAGTTGCTAGAGACTATCAATTTGGGAACAGAGGAAGACAAGAAAGAGGTTAAAGTGGGTGCCAACCTGGAGCCAAATGTCAAAGAGCGTCTAGTTCAGTTGTTGAATGAGTATGTTGAGATCTTCGCCTGGTCCTATGAAGATATGCCGGGATTGGATACAGATATTGTGGTTCACCGTCTCCCTACAAGAGAAGACTGTCCACTAATCAAACAGAAAGTCTGCCGAATAAGGCCCGACATGTCAGAAAAGATCAAAGCTGAGGTGATGAAGCAATTCAATGTTGGCTTTCTGGCTGTTACTTCCTATCCATAATGGGTTGCTAACATTGTGCCCGTGCCTAAGAAGGACGACAAAGTCAGAATATGTGTGGACTACAGAGACCTAAACAGGGCTAGCCCTAAAGATGATTTTCCACTACCACACATCGACATCTTGGTTGACAACACAGCTCAACACAAGGTATTTTCCTTCATGGATGGATTCTCGGGATACAACCAGATCAAAATGGCCCCCGAAGACATGGAGAAGACTACTTTTGTTACGCAGTGGGGTACCTTCTGCTATAAAGTGATGCCATTCAGACTGAAGAATGCCGGGGCAACCTATCAGCGAGCCATGGTAGCTTTGTTTCATGACATGATACATCATGAGATTGAAGTCTACGTAGACGACATGATAGCCCGTTCACAAACAGAAGAAGAACACCTCGACCATCTGCAAAAGCTGTTTGTCAGACTGAAGGAATATAAGCTCAGACTGAATCCTAGCAAGTGCACTTTCGGAGTCAGGTCCGGTAAACTTTTGGGATTTATCGTCAGCAACAAAGGCATTGAAGTTGATCCTTCCAAGGTCAAAGCTATACAAGAAATGCCTGCCCCCCGCACTGAGAAGGAGGTTAGAGGTTTCTTGGGACGCTTGAACTATATTGCAAGGTTCATCTCTCACCTAACATCTACCTGTGAGCCAATCTTCAAGCTGTTGAAGAAAGATCAGGTGATTGAATGGAACAATGATTGTTAAGTTGCTTTTGATAAGATCAAGGAGTATTTGCTGGAACCTCCTATCTTGATGCCACCCGTCGAAGGAAGGCCTTTAATCATGTATCTAACCATTTTGGATAATTCAATGGGGTGCGTACTGGGCCAACATGACGAGTCTAGCCGAAAAGAGCATTCCATTTATTACCTTAGCAAAAAGTTTACCGACTGTGAGACTCGCTACTCACTGCTCGAGAAAACTTGCTGCACTTTGGTATGGACTGCTCGCCGGCTAAGGCAGTATATGTTGACACATACCACTTTGCTGATTTCTAAAATGGATCCGATTAAGTACATCTTCGAGAAGCCTAATTTATCCGGAAGAATCGCTAGATGGCAGATGATCCTGACTGAATATGATATCCAGTACACAACCCAAAAATCTATAAAGGGGAGTGTACTAGCTGACATTCTAGATCATCAAGCCATCGAAGATTACCAATCTATGAGATTCGACTTCCCTGACGAGGACATTATGACATTGGACAACATTGAAGGTAACGGACCGTATGACGGACCTGAACAAGGATCCCGATGGACCCTGTACTTTGATGGTGCTTCAAATACACTTGGCAACGGTATCAACATGGTACTTATTTCTCCATAAGGTTGCCATACACCTTTCATTGCTAGACTCTGCTTCAGCTGCACCAACAACATGGCCGAATATGAAGCTTGTATCTTTGGTCTCAAGGCTACTATTGACTTGGGAATCAAATCTTTGATCGTATTTGGGGACTCGGCTTTGGTTATCAGTCAAATCAAAGGAGAATGGGATACCAAACTGTTGTACCCCAAAATCTGCCCTCCCTTTTTCACAAGAAATCACAACCTCAGGGTTTTCTCTGAATTTTTAGATCGGCTTAAGAATTGGTCAAACAGACTCTTCTTTATCAGTTAATCCAGAATTAGGGTTTCCACTGACTTTGTTGAGATTGGCTCAGGAATCAATCAGACAGATCTTTCTTTGGCAGTAATCTGGAATTAGGGTTTTCGCTCGTATTTCTCAGAAGAAATTGAATCCACAATAATTCAGTTGACTGTTACATTATTTTTACGCTTGTTCAAAATTACTGGTTGTTTCTCAAAACCTAAATATCTGGGATAGGAGCTGAGGCTTTGTTTGAAACTTTGAGTCATTGGTTTGATCAGTGGAGTGAAAAGTGTATGGAACGCTTGTTTGATTAACTGTACAAAGCATGGTTAATTGGAGTGTCAGGCGTATTGTGATTAATGCGAGATTGCGAGACGACAAAGTTTGTTGATTATTTATTTCATCTGGATTAAAGTTATTGGGATGCATTTCCAGTTATTTTAATTTAAGATACTTAAATAATTAAATAGACAATACAAGGGAAATAATGGAATATTTGATAGTAGACAATTCTTATTTGACAAAGACTATTTTATTTATTTATTTCAAATATTGTTACAAATTTTATTTGAATGTTGTAAATTTACAATTTACAGTGTTTACAATAATATTTGTTTACAATAAATGAAAAAAGATATAATAAATCTAAGCCTAAATCTCTTGAGATCTTTGACTTCTACTTCTACTGCTTCTTCCATTATTCAACTGGTACCTACCTGAAAAGAGAAGAAAATAAAACCAGCACAAGATTTTTTAAATGAAAAGAAGAAAAAAAATCATCATTAAAATTGGCCGTCTAGAATCAGATTGCCTATTTTTCGTCACACTTTATTTTTCTCCCTGCAAATCACAAGAAGATCGCTCTTCTCGGTTCACAGAAAGAAAAATAAAATATAAATGCAAGCATGTCAAACTAAATGCAAAAACATGGGTCAAGTACAAAAAGTTCCAAGCTGCATTAACCAAGCAAACTGAATTACAAACTAAGTGCTAAGCTACATTAACCAAGCAAACTGTAGTACAAATTCAAAGAGACAACATGCGCCAAAACTGCCAGGGTAAGTCAAGAAAAGGAATAAACTCCGCAGCAAGTAAACTCTCATATTCAGCTACAGTACAAAATTGCCCAAAACCAAGTTACAAGACAGATTTGATAAAAATGGTAATGCAGCATGAAAACAGCAATACAACAGACAAAAAGCAAGACAGCAGGAAGTAATTTGTTTGACAAGTCAAAACTTGTCAAAGATGCTTTTTCATCATTTTCTAGACAGCCCAATTTTTCAGAATTAAAAAGATAATAGGCAATTAAAAATGCTTATGGAGAGAGAGGAAAGAGAGAACCTAGTGATTAGGTTTTGCAGTTTGCAGTTTTGGCAGGCTGTAAAAGGCAGATAAGAGGAACAAAAGAAAATATATAACAATATAACAGTCTAACAGTCCAACACAAGAGGAGGAGAACATTAGAAAAAAAAACAACTCAAGCCTGTTTTCCAAAACCTGAAAGCCTGCCTTCTCAACACAAACCAAATAGCAAGCTAAAACTTTGAAACCTCAAGCCTGCCTCAAACACTAAAACAACAAATTGCTTGTAAACACAAAAAAAAAAAACAACAAATCACACAAGCCTGCCTCACAAAATAGCAAGACTGCCTTCTCAATACAACCAATACTACAAGTTACAAACCTGCATAACTCACAAGCCTTCAAGCCTTCTTTCAGAAACCAAAAAAACCCTGTTAAACTGCAAGCTTAAGAAACATACAGTCTGCCTCCAATTGAACCTGTAAAAACTGCAAGCTCAAACTGCATCAGCCTGTTCAAACAAACACTGAGCAACCAAAAACAACTCAAGCCTGCCTTCCCCAAAACTCAGCAGATGGAAAACCTGTAAGTCTATAAGCCAGCCTACTTCCAAATCAAAAAACCCCAACAAGTTCAAAGCTTACTCAAAAACTCACAAACCTGTCCAACTACACAACAAAATTGTAAGGGACAGTTCAAAAGGCCAAAAACTGCCTAAACTACAAACACAGTCTAGCCTCATCAACCATCAAGGAAATAGTTCAAACATGAGCTAGTTTTAGCAGCACCCTCATTATTAACATAGCAAAGAAGAGTTTAGAAGCAAGCAAAATCTCAGCAAAATCATCATCATTAAGCATCAACCAAAAGAAGGGGAAGAGAAAATCAGAAACAAATATTCAAGCGTGTTCAGAATAACATCATCATTAGATAATCAGGGAGGAAGGATGTAGAGACAAAAAAAAACAAAGAACAAATCTCAGAAATTCATCATCATTGATACCAAATACCCAACACTCAAAGAAGAGGAAGAAGTCCAGAAGTGAAGAAAAGAGCAATACAGTTTTCAGAAACGAAATCATCATCAAACATCAATAAAAGTCCAAACAACATAGGGTTTTCAGAGCCATCATCATCAATCGATTCAAAGAGAAGTCAAAAGATACAGAGATACCGGAAAGGCGAGCTAGCGACTCTTGTCATCATCTAGCCTCCTGAGAGCGCCACCAGTCCCACGTTCCTCTCCCTCCATCGCCTTACAGAACAAAACGCTCAAGGTATGTCCTTCAAACTCATACTACATGTAAACATCAAGGAAATCATGGATTAAAACGTGCATGTAACATTCAAGTTAAATAAAAACGTAACTGTAAAAAACGCGTTTAAGGACGAAAGGAAACAATACTTTCTCAACCATCGCCTTGGACAGTCATGGAGAGAAGAAGGCGGAGGCAACGCTCTGGTAGCTTGGAGGTGGGAGAACATATCATTGCTCCGTTTGAGAACGAGGAAGAGAGAACGAAGAAGATGGAAGGAGGCGCCGCTGTACCAGAACCAAACCCTAGATTCTGAATGCACAAAACGAAACCCTAACAAAACTTGTTCAAACACCCACACGGGCCTTCGCCCAAATAAAACCCCTAAGCCCAATACACTTCCCAGCCCCACACCCCCCTTTCCTTCATTTTTGATATTATAAATTTTTTCTTCTTCATTCCTCTTGGGCCATAACTCACAGGCCCATCATCTTTCCCTTTCAATTTTTTTTAAAATTAATATTCCAACTTTTCTTTTACTAATTAATTTCCCTTGAACCAATACTTTTCTTTTTTTTATTATTATTTTTCTATTCTAAAAAATTTTGTTTTGTTAATAATAAAGAGAACTAATAATAGATTAAAGTTTTGTTTTGATTTAATTTCTTTAAATATTTGTATATTTAATTAAATATAAAAAATACTATGTTTAATTAATCTTTCTATATAAGTTCCTAAAAAACATAAAATACAATAAAACCAATAATAATACTTAAGTTTAATTAGGTTAAATTTTATTTGATCATTTGTAAATAAATACATACATCTCATATTTCTCTGATCTTCTTTATCTTATAATTTGTTAATATTTGAATTACGTCGATTCGATTTGGTTGTAACCCATAATATTTGGGACATTATTCTGATAAGACTCATCCCATTTGTAAATAATTTGTACCCCCATCCCCAGATACTCTTTTGTAATAGCTTAGAATTTAATTCTCGCACTTTATGCTTTTTAAATATGCCATGATTAGAGATTAGGGTTTGTATGTGAAAATCTAAAATCGATAGCTAGATGACCTAATACAAAGACAAATGCATGAAAATCAATACAAAATTCACACTTGCACCTCTAGGGTAACCTCGCTTGTTGCCTCGGAAAATGCAATCATGTCCCTCGAGTATGAGACAATCTAGAAAATGCCCCTTCGATAAACAAAGATCGTAGTCCCTCGATGACCCTCGATGTTGCCTCCGATAAAACGATCTCGTCCCTTACAAAATTTCTAGAGCGTCTCACAAGTTGCCTTCAATGATTGTATGCGATGACCCGCGCCTGTCCCGTTTAACATCCTAAAGCAAGTTTGTTCATCAAATACAATGGTGAAACAACACTGTTAAAAAGGGTTAAAAACATAAGAAAGATCTTTGAGTAAAATAGGGTAGACAACTCTTAGTTACTTGATCAAAAATCTTGCAAAACCTCCTTGCCATTTTCAAACACACTTCACAACACAACTTCAAAACAATATCAAAACAACTTTCAAAACATTGAAATATCTTTTCAAAAAGACACACACCTTTGTATATATTCAAACAAGAATCATTACAAAGGTTGCCTAGACAAGGCATATTTTTTTCAAAACATTTTCAAAACCACACACACAAAGCACCATTTCAAACAATTGAAAAGCAAAGGCAAGTGATCTAAAACAAGTAACTAAGAGCCCATGGATAACCATGGATGAAAAGGGTGCTAGCACCTTCCCTTTTCATAATCTACCCCCCGAACCCAAGAAAACATCTCAAAGGTCTTTCCTGTGCTTTTTGACCTTTCCTTTGGATAAAATAAAAAGTCGGTGGCGACTCTTGCTAAACCGAACAAGTGCGAAAACAAACGCGAAATCCCAAAGTCAGTTCTCCCACCATATCACAGAACTGGCGACTCTGCTGGGGACCTCTAAAAGTGGGGTTACCTTAGGGTTTTAGATCACCTTTACATGCTTACCTTGATTGCTTTGATTGCTTTACTTTTTGGGTTCCTTGTTTGGGTTTGTTTTAAATCCTACACCCGGATTTGGGGACACCTTTTAGGTAAGTAGCAATGAATTGTGAGGGAACTGTGCAGGGTATACTGACATGGTTGAAGCAGTAGCTACGTTAGTGTGGCATATTTGTGGGTACCGGTAGCCTTTGAGTTAATCAAAGAGAATACGAGGCCGCTGAGTGATGTCGTAAAGCACTAATGAACTCTTAGAACCTTACTTGACCATCTTGGCCTTATTAGGGGTAGTGAGATGACCGGCTTTGGTGCAGTCCAAAGTTGGTAGATACTCGATACTACACTCATTGAGGATTGTTTTTCTTGGAACATTTCGGTCGCCAGTAAAGTGGCTAAACTGAAACCATGAACACAAAAAATAATCCAGTGATATTGAGCTCCTTAGAACCCAATTTCTATTTTAGGACAGGTTGAGCCAACTAACTTCAAGAGGGTACTTACCTACAAACCCCATGCAAGCCTAAAACTAAGGACTTGTTTGCTTTGTTTGAATACAATTTCCTGTATATACACTTTCCTACTTCTGCATACCTGTACATAATATCATAACATCATATCATAGCATTTTCAATGACCATCTCAAGGATCTCGAGGGTTTCTGATGCAGGGTCACGTTGAACCAGACGTCTACCAAAGGGCCAGAGGATTCATTTTCCTTTAAACAAACACCGTCAAAGATCAAGTACAACAACTTGAATCGGGGGCTATGACCCACTCGACATGGTGAGCTTGATTCTCGTGGAAAGACATCCACCGATACAAAGTTCTCCAATCAAAGATGTTGATCAAAGTTCAACCTCTAACATTTTCTTGTGTTTACCCCGAGAGATCCTTGAAAACATGCATCCACATATCATGCATTGTATTATAACAGGTTTTCCTTTTCAGGTTTCCTTATTCTCCTACTGTTTATTTCAGTAGAGATGGCTCTAGAGAGGACTGTCAAAGATATCTAGGATCAAAATGCTCAGCTTCAGGAAATGTTCTTTAACCTGTCCCAGGGGAAAGAAGAAGTGAAAGCTCTCCTCACAAGGGGCATGGTCCTAGGGAATTCAGGCAGTGTCAGGAATGATCAGTTGGAAGAACTACAGATTGAGCTGGAAACAATGAAGATCCAGATGATGGGATAACTGGTGGGCCAGATGGCTCTCATTCAAGACCTGCCCAAAGATAAGAGGAGCTCAGGGTTCTCGTCAACAAACTGCTTCAAGATAACCAAGTGAGGCAAACAACTAGGGTTGAAGACCAAGTCATCATTAAACCTCCTTTGAGACAAGAAGACAAGGGAAAGGCTCCCCAACTTGCTTCAGGGTCATAAGCCCAACAACAACCTCGTCAGTGTCAACGGGGTAATCGGCATAAGAAAAATACGTCTGGAAGACATTTCTATGAAACTGACATACCATCATCTCTAATACTGAAACGCTCGTTGGAGGTCAATTTGCTTGCTTTAAAGGATCCTCTCCGAAATCCAAATACCTCTACTCCTAGCTATCACCCCGATGCATTTTGTGTATACCACTCCCATAGTCCTGGACATGACACCGATGACTGTTGGGCTTTGAAAAACAAGATCCAAGACTTGATTGACGAAGGAGTGCTGGAATTCATGCCGGATGGCGAGATGAAAATCTTCCGCTAAGGGTTCTCCACCTGAATTGACAAAGTTAGAACTAAGAGACTTTTGTTTCATTTGAATTTTCAAGTTGTAATCTCTGTTGTTATTCAAACAATTATCTGTTGATGTCAAACTCTGTTTCATTAATGCATTGCATATGTTTGTCTAGAATTCATCCATTCGTTTTCACTATTCTTGAACTATGCTTTCTACTTTATGACATTTAACTCTTGCGAAAAGGCTACAAGCCTTTAGATGGAGGATGATGAAACAATGCCATAATCTCATACAATATGCTTTTGAATAGACCTTACTGACGATGTACATGCGTTTCTTTCAAATCCTAAACACTGGAGTTATAAGGAAGATAATCCCTAGTCAACCCCCTTCGAGCCAAAGAAGTAGGAATTTTCTTGTTTTAAACACAAATTGAAACCTTTGATTAAACCTGGGGCAGGGTAGTCTCTCAGTTAATTCAAAAGATGCACATTGAAGTCGCAAACTCTCAGTTCGTAATACAACGAATGACATCAAAAACATTCCCTGGGAACCAAAAGACAATGATGGTTCCTTATCTCATAGGCAGTCATTATATCTCAAAAGAGAAAAGCCCACTGAGCTAAAATCTATAAAGGAGGCTTAAGAAAGCTGGGGCATCCCGCTACTGTAATCTCGAAAACAGGAATAATCAGGCAAAAATTAGGGACAACAAATCAAAAGAAAGAGGTCATTACAAATCCTCAACAACATGAAAAATGTTGCAAGAATGATTGTCTTTCCAAAATTCAACTGGTGTGAACCATCACCAAAACGTCGTTCCAAACTCGAATAGAGTTCGACGCACAATTAACTGAGTATAGGATTGAAGGACATCACGAAGAGCAGGTGGGTACAAATATACTTTGAGCCTTTATCCTTTGTTTCTTAAACTGTGAACCAAGCCACGTTACAACCCTTCAAAAGTCCTAATTGAAGCATGGGTTAGTTCGAAAGCATACTGTTACAAAAGGTATCCTGACTCCTGTTAGGCTTTGCTCTAAATCTTGTGTTGAATTTGTCTTATAAAAAGTTTTCTGCTAAAAAATGCATTTTTCAAAACTTCGAGACAAGCATAAACTTTGCATTATTTGAATACCGTTGTTTGCACATGTTTAGTTGTTTGATAGCGAAGAAATTCACAACAGTTAATGTTCGGAGGAACGAAAGCTCTCTCAGTGAATAATAATCACTTCAGGTGGGATGACACTTCCGTTAAAAAATATCCTACCAACAAGAATGAGGACTTGGTTCGGTATGGTCCAGCAAATCTGGGGCAGTCTAGTCAAGATTTCAACAAATCTTACGAAGTTCAGTAAACTTGGGGCAGTCCAGTCAAGATTTCAACAAATCTCTCAAGTGCAGAGTAACCTGGGGCAAGTCTCCCTCACCATCACTTGGGGCATTAAAACGTCAATCTCCACAAAGGGTTACATACAATCCAAGCTTCCTGGCAGTGCCACAAGCACTTGATATTAGGGGCAGTGACGAATCTCTCCGAAATCTTTCTGAAAAGAAATTCAAGCGTCCTCGAGAAGTTCGTCACCTCTCTAGCAGACCAGCAGTCATGGGTTTATTTCCCCAACACTTCTCAAGGATTTATCCTCCAAAACAAATTACATTTCAAATTGATCAGTCGTTAAAGAACTCTTCCATCATCCGGTTGAATCAAAGTTAATCCGGGACCCTCTCTGTTTTGGTCAGATCGACACTAAGATCTCCCTGATTCTTATGCCAATATAAGACCTTCCGGTTTTTTGATATTTCAGATAAATCTCTCAGTGATTTATTCTGATCTCTTCACTATCAGAGATTAAGAACCCAATTCCTTTCTCCTTCACCAGCTTGGGATTTATTTTCCCCAACAAAAGGAAAGGCACAATCAAACTCAAGCAACAAAACTTTTACTTCAGTTGAATTACAGACCAGTTCCTAAATCTCAGTAAAGTATTTCCTCAGTTGAATTACGGACATGTTCCTAAATCTCAACATGGATATTTTCTCAGTCGAATTACGGGCAGGTTCCTAAATCTCGACAAACCTTTTACTTCAGTTGAATTACGGGCAAGTTCCTAAATCTCAAACAGAAACAACTCACCAGCAGAATAACGGACAACTGAAGCTCCTAAAAATCTGTTTCTCTCAAGAATGAAGATTCTCATCCTTGAAACCTCAAGAGATTGGTATACTCCCAAGCTCCTGATACCCGCAGAATAACGGACAAATAAAGCTCTTAAAAATTTGTTTCTCTCAAGAATGAAGATTCTCATCCTTGAAACCTCGAGATTGGTATACTCGCAAGCTCCTGATACCAACAGAATAACAGACAACTGAAGCTCCTAAAAATCTGTTTTCTCTCAAGAATGAAGATTCTCATCCTTGAAATCTCAAGAGATTGGTATACTCCCAAGCTCCTGATACCCACCAACAGAATAACGGACAACTGAAGCTCCTAAAAATCTGTTTCTCTCAAGAATGAAGATTCTCATCCTTGAAACCTCAAGAGATTGGTATACTCCCAACCTTCTGACCCAAGACCTGAATGAAGATTCTCAATTTAGGCTTCCCCAGCAAAGTGGCATACACCCAACCTCCTGATTTTCCCCGACAGAATGAATATTCTCATTCTCAAAGTGGTATACAATTCAACTTCCTGATATTCCCGACAGAATGAAGATTCTCATTCTCAAAGTGGCATACGACTTGACTTATGAACTTCCTCCAAACAGGAATAAACCCCTCCAACACGGTAGCTACTTTTCAACAGTATCGCTATTCCCCACAGAGTTTCTTATTCCCAAACAAAATCAAGATTCTCATCCTTGATTCTCCAATGTTTTCTTTACTCTCAGTTTGAATTTATCAGAACTTCAAATCCCCTGCAAATCAAAGATTCTCGCTCTTGGCTCCTCAACACTAATTCCCCAAGCAGAATGAAGACTCTCATTCTCAATTCCTCACAAAGTTTTTCAGATATTCCCCGGCGAAGATCTCCTCAAAACAGGAATCCCCAGTAGATTGGCATACAACCCAAACTCCTGATTTCCCCAACAGCGGTCCCAAGACTTCTCATTTTCAACGATCAAAGGATTTTCAATCCCCGACAGCAGTCAGCGATTTATTTTCCCCGACAACGGTCAAAGATTTTATTATCTCCAGCTATCCAGGGTTTATCTTCCTCAGCAAGACGGCTAATCAGCTTACATGCACATTCATTACATTCATGATAAGCATTGATATAACACACACATTGCATCATACAGCATGACTTTGTGTTTCAGCTAATACTTCACCCTTCGCAGGATAAGTTTAGTAAATATTCAAACTTCAAAACTTTTGAAAACAGTTTACGGATGCTTCCCAACATGGATGTTGATCTATTGCTTATTCAACTTCAAGACTTCTGAAAACAGTTTACGGATTCTCCAAACACGGATGTTAATCTATCGCTTGTTCAGATTCAACTTTTGAAAACAGTTTACGGATGCTTCCCAACATGGATGATGATCTATTGCTTATTCAACTTCAAGACTTCTGAAAACAGTTTAAGGATTCTCCAAACACGGATGTTAATCTATCGCTTGTTCAGATTCAACTTTTGAAAACAGTTTACGGATGCTTCCTAACATGGATGCTGATCTATTGCTTATTCAACTTCAAGACTTCTGAAAACAGTTTACGGATTCTCCAAACACGGATGTTAATCTATCGCTTGTTCAGATTCAACTTTTGAAAACAGTTTATGGATGCTTCCCAACATGGATGCTGATCTATTGCTTATTCAACTTCAAGACTTCTGAAAACAGTTTACGGATTCTCCAAACACGGATGTTAATCTATCGCTTGTTCAGATTCAACTTTTGAAAACAGTTTATGGATGCTTCCCAACATGGATGCTGATCTATTGCTTATTCAACTTCAAGACTTCTGAAAACAGTTTACGGATTCTCCAAACACGGATGTTAATCTATCGCTTGTTCAGATTCAACTTTTGAAAACAGTTTACAGATGCTTCCCAACATGGATGCTGATCTATTGCTTATTCAACTTCAAGACTTCTGAAAACAGTTTACGGATTCTCCAAACACGGATGTTAAATCTATCGCTTGTTCAGACTCAACTTCTGAAAACCGTTTACGAATTCTCCAAACACAGATGTTAATCTATCGCTTGTTCAGACTCAACTTCTGAAAACAGTTTACGGATTCTCCAAACACGGATGTTAAATCTATCGCTTGTTCAGACTCAACTTCTGAAAACTGTTTACTGATTCTCCAAACACAGATGTTAATCTATCGCTTGTTCAGACTCAACTTCTGAAAACAGTTTACGGATTCTCCAAACACGGATGTTAATCTATCTCTTGTTCAGACTCAACTTCTAAAAACAGTTTACGGATTCTCCAAATACAGATGTTAATCTATCGCTTGTTCAGATTCAACTTTTGAAAATAGTTTACGGATGCTTCCCAACATGGATGTTAATCTGTTGCCTATTCAGATCACCAGCTCAGAGACGTTCCAAACATGGATACCTTTCTGATTACAACATACAGTTCAACAAACATTCTTGGATGGCATCTTTAAGCCCATCTCCGACAAGATTCTGTCACATCTCCAAATGGCATCTTTAAGCCTATTCCCTCAACTATGCTTTGACGAGTGCAAACTTTTGGGCACTCTAGTGTCCAATCATCTTTTACCTTCGAGTCGCGAACGACAAAATTGCCAATCTAACTCTTCAGGCTCAAGAAGATTGAACAGGGGCAACTGTTGTACCAAAAAATTTGCCCTCCCTTTTTCACAAGAAATCACAACCTCAGGGTTTTCTCTGATTTTTTAGATCGGCTCGAGAATCGGTTAAACAGACTCTTCTTTATCAGTTAATCCAAAATTAGGGTTTCCACTGATTTTGTTGAGATTGGCTCAGGAATCAATCAAACAGATCTTTCTTTGGCAGTAATCTGGAATTAGGGTTTTCGCTCGTATTTCTCAGAAGAAATTGAATCCATAATAATTCAGTTGACTGTTACATTATTTTTACGCTTGTTCAAAATTACTGGTTATTTCTCAAAACCTAAATATCTGGGATAGGAGCTGAGGCTTTGTTTGAAACTTTGAGGCATTGGTTTGATCAGTGGAGTGAAAAGTGTATGAAACACTTGTTTGATTAACTGTACAAAGCATGGTTAATTGGAATGCCAGGCGTATTATGATTAATGCGAGATTGCGAGACGGCAAAGTTTGTTGATCATTTATTTCATCTGGATTAAAGTTATTGGGATGCATTTCCAGTTATTTTAATTTAAGAGACTTAAATAATTAAATAGACAGTACAAGGAAAAGAATGGAATATTTGACAGTAGAAAATTCTTATTTGACAAAGACTTTTTTATTTATTTATTTCAAATATTGTTACAAATTTTATTCGAATGTTGTAAATTTACAATTTACAGTGTTTACAATAATATTTGTTTACAATAAATGAAAAAAGATATAATAAATCTAAGCCTAAATCTCTTGAGATCTTTGACTTCTACTTCTACTGCTTCTTCCATTATTCAACTGGTACCTACCTGAAAAGAGAAGAAAAGAAAATCAACACAAGATTTTTTAAATGAAAAGAAGAAAAAAAAATCATCATTAAAATTGGCCGTCTAGAATCAGATTGCCTATTTTTCGTCACGCTTTATTTTTCTCCCTGCAAATCACAAGAAGATCGCTCTTCTCGGTTCACAGAAAGAAAAATAAAATATAAATGCAAGCATGTCAAACTAAATGCAAAAACATGGGTCAAGTACAAAAAGTTCCAAGCTGCATTAACCAAGCAAACTGAATTACAAACTAAGTGCCAAGCTACATTAACCAAGCAAACTATAGTACAAATTCAAAGAGACAAAACAGGCGCCAAAACTGCCAGGGTAAGTCAAGCAAAGGAATAAACTCAGCAGCAAGTAAATTCCCATATTCAGCTACAGTACAAAATTGCCCAAAACCAAGTTACAAGACAGATTTGATAAAAATGGTAATGCAACATGAAAACAGCAATACAGCAGACAAAAAGCAAGACAACAGGAAGTAATTTGTTTGACAAGTCAAAACTTGTCAAAGATGCTTTTTCATCATTTTCTAGACAGCCCAATTTTTCAGAATAAAAAAGATAATAAGCAATTAAAAATGCTTATGGAGAGAGAGGAAAGAGAGAACCTAGTGATTAGGTTTTGCAGATTGCAGTTTTGGCAGGCTGTAAAAGGCAGATAAGAGGAACAAAAGAAAATATATAACAATATAACAGTCTAACAGTCCAACACAAGAGGAGGAGAACATTAGAAAAAAAACAACTCAAGCCAATTTTCCAAAACCTGAAAGCCTGCCTTCTCAACACAAACCAAACATCAAGCTAAAACTTTGAAACCTCAAGCTTTCCTCAAACACTAAAACAACAAACTGCTTGTAAACACAAAAAAAAAAAAACAAATCACACAAGCCTGCCTCACAAAATAGCAAGCCTGCCTTCTCAATACAACCAATACTGCAAGTTACAAACCTGCATAACTCACAAGCCTTCAAGTCTGCTTTCAGAAACCAAAAAAAACCTGTTAAACTGCAAGCTTAAGAAACATACAGCCTGCCTCCAACTGAACCTGTAAAAACTACAAGCTCAAACTGCATCAGCCTGTTCAAACAAACACGGAGCAACCAAAAACAACTCAAGCCTGCCTTCCCCAAAACTCAGCAGATGGAAAACCTATAAGTCTAGAAGCCAGCATGCTTCCAAATCAAAAAACCCCAACAAGTTCAAAGCTTACTCAAAAACTCACAAACCTGTCCAACTACACAACAAAACTGTAAGGGACATTTCAAAAGGCCAAAAACTACCTAAACTACAAACACAGTCTAGCCTCATCAACCATCAAGGAAACAGTTCAAACATGAGCTAGTTTCAGCAGCACCCTCATCATTAACATAGCAAAGAAGAGTTTAGAAGCAAGCAAAATCTCAGCAAAATCATCATCATTAAGCATCAGCCAAAAGAAGGGTAAGAGAAAATCAGAAACAAATATTCAAGCGTGTTCAGAACAACATCATCATCAAATAATCAGGGAGGAAGGATGTAGAGCCAAAAACAAACAAAGACCAAATCTCAGAAAGTCATCATCATTGATACCAAATACCCAACACTCAAAGAAAAGGAAGAAGTCCAGAAGTGAAGAAAAGAGCAATACAATTTTCAGAAATGAAATCATCATCAAACATTAATAAAAGTCCAAACAACATAGGGTTTTCAGAGCCATCATCATCAAACGATTCAAAGAGAAGTCAAAAGATACAGAGATACCGGAAAGGAGAGCTAGCGACTCTTGTCATCATCTTCCCTCCGCCTAGCCTCCTGAGAGCGCCACCAGTCCCATGTTCCTCTCCCTCCATCGCCTTACAGAACAAAACGCTCAAGGTATGTCCTTAAAACTCATACTACATGTAAACATCAAGGAAATCATGGATTAAAACGTGCATGTAACATTCAAGTTAAATAAAAACGTAACTGTAAAAAACGCGTTTAAGGACGAAAGGAAACAATACCTTCTCAACCATCGCCTTGGACAGTCGTGGAGAGAAGAAGGCGGAGGCAACGCTCTGGTAGCTTGGAGGTGGGAGAACGAATCATTGCTCCGTTTGAGAACGAGGAAGAGAGAAAGAAGAAGATGGAAGGAGGCACCGCTGTACCAGAACCAAACCCTAGATTCTGAATGCACAAAACGAAACCCTAACAAAACTTGTTCAAACACCCACATGGGCCTTCGCCCAAATAAAACCCCTAAGCCCAATACACTTCCCAGCGCCACACCCCCCTTTCCTTCATTTTTGATATTATAAATTTGTTCTTCTTCATTCCTCTTGGGCCATAACTCATAGGCCCATCATCTTTCCCTTTCAATTTTTTTTAAAATTAATATTCCAACTTTTCTTTTACTAATTAATTTCCCTTGAACCAATACTTTTCTTTTTTTTATTATTATTTTTCTATTCTGAAAAATTTTGTTTGGTTAATAATAAAGAGAACTAATAATAGATTAAAGTTGTGTTTTGATTTAATTTCTTTAAATATTTGTATATTTAATTAAATATAAAAAAATACTATGTTTAATTATTCTTTCTATATAAGTTCCTAAAAAACATAAAACACAATAAAAACAATAATAATACTTAAGTTTAATTAGGTTAAATTTTATTTAATCATTTGTAAATAAATACATACATCTCATATTTCTCTGATCTTCTTTATCTTATAATTTGTTAATATTTGAATTGCATCGATTCGAATTGGTTGTAACCCATAATATTTGGGACATTATTCAGATAAGACTCATTCCCATTTGTAAATAATTTGTACCCCCATCCCCGGATACTCTTTTGTAATAGCTTAGAATTTAATTCTCGCACTTTATGCTTTTTAAATATGCCATGATTAGAGATTAGGGTTTGTATGTGACAATCTAAAATCGATAGCTAGATGACCTAATACAAAGACAAATGCATGAAAATCAATACACAATTCACACTTGCACCTCTAGGGTAGCCTCACTTGTTGCCTCGGAAAATGCAATCATGTCCCTCGAGTATGAGACAATCTAGCAAATGCCCCTTCGATAAACAAAGATCGTAGTCCCTCGATGACCCTCGATGTTGCCTCCGACAAAACGATCTCGTCCCTTACAAAATTGCTAGAGCGTCTCACAAGTTGCCTTCAATGATTGTATGCGATGACCCGCACTTGTCCCGTTTAACATCCTAACGCAAGTTTTTTCATCAAATACAATGGTGAAACAACACTGTTAAAAAGGGTTAAAAACATAAGAAAGATCTTTGAGTAAAATAGGGTAGACAACTCTTAGTTACTTGATCAAAAATCTTGCAAAACCTCCTTGCCATTTTCAAACACACTTCACAACACAACTTCAAAACAATTTCAAAACAACTTTCAAAACATTGAAATATCTTTACAAAAAGACACACACCTTTTTATATATTCAAACAAGAATCATTACAAAGGTTGCCTAGACAAGGCATCTTTTTTTCAAAACATTTTCAAAACCACACACACAAAGCACCATTTCAAACAATTGAAAAGCAAAGGCAAGTGATCTAAAACAAGTATCTAAGAGCCCATGGATAACCATGGATGAAAAGGGTGCTAGAACCTTCCCTTTTCATAATCTACCCCCGAACCCAAGAATACATCTCAAAGGTCTTTCCTGTGCTTTTTGACCTTTCCTTTGGATAAAATAAAAAGTCGGTGGCGACTCTTGCTAAACCGAACAAGTGCGAAAACAAACGTGAAATTCCAAAGTCAGTTCTCCCACTGTATTAGACAAACATCCTAATCTTATCCCATATAAAGAACATGTTGTGCCATTGTTACCTCATTTCGAGCGGATTACCTTCGAGCACTTTCCGCGAGAAGAAAATCAGCTAGCTGATGCTCTAGCTACGATGTCTTCCATGTTTAAACTTAACTGGGATAATGAGGCTCCCCAAATAACCATCGAACGAATGGACGAACCTGTGCACTGTCATGAGATTAATACCGAAGAAGTAGTGGAACAACCCTGGTTTCATGAAATCAAAAGGTATCTCCAGACTCGAGAATACCCTGAAGGAGCTTCAGTCAACGACAAAAAGTTCTTAAGGAGATTTGCTGCCAAGTTCTTCCTAAGTAATGGTATCATATATAAGCGCAGCCATGATTGTGTTCTACTTCGTTGTATGGACAAAGTTGAAGCTGAGTTGATCATGACTGAAATAGATAGTGACACCTTTGGCACCCACTTGAGCGGACATATAATGGCTAAGAAGATTCTAAGGGCAGGCTACTACTGGTCTACCATGGAAGCTGATTGTCATCAATATTCCCGTACTAGTCACAAATGTCAAGTCTATGCTGACAAGGTACATATTCCTCCAGTTCCTCTCAACGTTCTGACAATTCCTTGGCCATTCGTGATGTGGGGAATCGACATGATTGGAGAGATCAAGCCTACGACATCCAACAGACATCGCTTCATTCTGGTGGCTATTGATTACCTCACCAAGTGGGTCGAAGCAACTTCCTTCACCTCAGTTGCAAAGAATCTGGTTGCCCGTTTCATTAAGCAGAATCTCATATGCTGGTATGGTATCCCCGACAGGATCATCACAGACAACGGTACAAACCTGAATAACATTGTGATCACCGCTCTTTGCGAGCAGTTCAAGATTCAACATCACAATTCATCTCCCTACCGACCAAAGATGAATGGTGCTGTTGAAGTTGCGAACAAAAATATCAAGAAGATCATTCAAAAGATGACAGTCACCTACAATGAATGGCATGAGATGTTACCGTTTGCTCTACATGGATATCGTACCACGGCGCGTACTTCAACTGGGGTAACCCCCTTTTCTTTGGTATATGGCATGGAGGTTGTTTTACCTATGGAAGTTCAGATTCCTTCCTTGAGGATTATGAAGGATGTTGGTTTAAGTGAAGACGATTTGATTCAGACCCGACTTGATCAACTTAATTTGATCGACGAGAAGCGACTTACTACTGTTTGTCATGGTCAGATGTATCAAAAACGAATGATTAAGTCTTTCAACAAGAAAGTCAGGCGTCAGGTATACCAAGTCGGAGATCTTGTAATCAAGCGGATCATCTTGCCGCAAAGTGATCCAAGGGGCAAGTGGACTCCTACTTACGAAGGACCATTTATGATCAAGAACATCTTTTCTGGTGGGGAAATGATTCTGACCACCATGGACGGTGACGACTTGCCGCACCCTGCGAACGCAGACATAGTCAAAAGATACTACGCATAAAATGACCCGACAAGTTGAAAACCCGAAAGGGCGACTTGGGCAAAAATGGGCATCCCAGTGAATCGAAAACCCAAAAGGGCGGTTCAGGAAAAAATTAGGGATAAATAAAAAAATCTGTACACCCGGCAAGTTGAAAACCCGAAAGGGCGACTTGGGCAAAAAAGGGTTTCCCGGTGGACTGAAAACCCGAAAGGGCGGTCCAGGCAAAAGTTAGGGAATTAAAGCGTATGACTATGTCTCGTCGGATCACTTTAAGAACAATCTCTTCACGGACAAGCTCCAAGCTTCTGATCTATCCAATCATATGCGGACGAAGCAACGAATGGACAAGATACTCAGAGTTGTGAAGGCTATAGAAGAATGGGAACCCCGTGGAATTGTTACACATAGCCATCTTTCTTTGTATAAAATTTTCTCAATTTTTACGACAACATTCTCTTACTAGGATGACTGTCTCCTTTGTACAAAAATACTTACAAAGTTAAATACAAAGATACTTCAAAGTACATAAATTTTGCTTGCCTTTTCTTTCTTTTTACAATTATGCTTTAATTGAAAACGTCCAATGATTTGTTAAATGAGCATATGCATTTGAATATAATCACTGCTTACAAATAAAACGAAATGAGAAAGGATAATTACTGATAGGTCGAAAGTATAGGAAAACGTCTTTAGGCTATTCCAGAAGAAATCCCCTACAGTATGTCATTCAGATCCTCAACAAAGCTAAAACCTTGGAGTATATATCCCCAACGGAGTTAAGTTTCAAAATTCCCATCAGAGTTAAGTATCTAAACTCCCGATCCCCAGTGGAGCCCGGAAACTTTGAACAACAGTTGCCCCAATGAAGATGAAACTTTCTTCCCCAACGGAGTCCAAAACTCCAAATCTTAAACCCCGGTGGAAGACTATTCAACTTCCTCCGATTCACCATCGGAGTTCTCAACAAAACAGGAATCCCCAGTAGACTGGCATACAACCCAAGCTCCTGATTTCCCCGACAGAATAAACACTCTCCCCACAGAGTTATTTCCCGACAGAACGAAGTTTCTAGTTCCCGTTTCTCCATTTGAAGCCTCCCAGGTTTTAATTCCCCAATAGAGGTCATCGGATTTTTCCTTATTTCCCCAGGAAAGCCATGAAGGATTCTCACATCCCCACAGAATTCGTCAAAGTTTTGATAATCCCCGCAGGTTGCCAAGGATTTTCTATCCCCCAACAGTAATCAACAAGGTTCTCTCATCTTCAACAATCAAAGATTTTTGGAGTCCCCAGCATCGGTCAAGGATTTACTTTCCCCGGCAGCAGTCAAAGATTTCATTATCTCCAGCTATCAAGGATTTATTTTCCTCAGCAAGACAGCTAATCAGCTTACATGCACATCCATTACATTCATATATCATAAACATGGATGGAACACATTTTATTGCATCATACAACATAACTTCGTGCTTTAGCTAACATTTTACCCTTTTCAGGATAAGATTAAAAAGCTATCATTAACAACTATTCAGAGATTTCAGATACAGTATGGATACACCCCCAGACACGACGGTCATTCTATTACTCATTCATAATTTCAAGTCAAGATACAGTATGGATACACCCCAGACGTGGCGGTCATTCTATTACTCATTCAACCTTCAGCAATCAGATACAGACTAGATACGCTCCAAACATGGAAGCCATTCTATTTCTCATTCAGATTCTGCTATCAAACTCAAGTTCAGATACACTCCAGACACGGAAGTCATTCTGTCACTTGTCCAGATCCCAGTCACAGTACGGATATACTCCAGACACGGAAGTCATTCTGCTACTCATACAGATCTCAACTTCCAATACAGTCTAAATACGCTCCAGACACGGTTGCCATTTTGTCACTCATTCAGAATTTATCCCCAGCACATAGATGCTCCATACACAGTTACAACTTGGATACGCTCCAGACACAAACGCCATTCCCTTGCTCATACGAACCCAGTCTCCATATACAACTCAGATACGTTCCAAATATGGATACCATTCTGATATTCATTCCACTGATTTTAAACAAACAAGTTTTGGATGTCATCTTTAAGCCCATCTCCAGCAAGATTCTACCATTTCCAAATGGTATCTTTAAGCCCATTCCCTCAGCTACATTTTGACGAGTGCAAATTTACGGGCACTCTAGTGTCCAATCCTCTTTTACCTTCGAGTCACGAAAGGCAAACTTGCCAATCTAACTCCTCAGGTTCAAGAAGAGTGAACATGGACAACTGTTGTACCCCAAAATTTACCCTCTCATTTTATCAACATTTCTCATCACAAGGCTCTTGGAACTCAAGATCAAGCTAGGGTTTGCTCTGCTCAAGACATCTCCTTGCACTGATGACCTAAATTAGGGTTTGAGTTTTCACAGGGATTTTTGGACCTTCAATGCCCAAAGTGACTTTCATACTTCATGTTGTACTCATAAGTTTGCCCATACCAAGTTTCAAGCTTTGAATCAAATTTTTGCCCAGTCAATTGGACAGTTGACCTAGAAATCAGTTGTATTAGGGAAAAAGTCAACTGTGGCCAATTTATAGTCAAACCTCATGAATTTTGACCCACATCAACATTATGAAATCATATGAACCATTTTATCAAGTTTGGACCACAATTCCACAAGAAATTTGATCAGATCACCAAAAGGGCAAAATGATCATTTTTAGGGTTTTGACTGTACAAAGGCAATTTCTGACTTTTTGACCTAGCCAATGGCAAATTAGGCTCAACCATGGACTCAAGGACTCAATGACACCATATTTACTTATTCAACAAAGTTCAAAAGATCTCAAATGCATGGGATTGATAGAAGAATTTTTCAGTCAACTGATCAAAATTTGACTGTACACTGAAAAGTCAAACTTTGACTTTTTGGTCAAAATCAAGTGCCAAGGGTCATTTTTCATCAAGATGTGTCAAATTATGAAACTTGTTCATCAAGAAACCCAAAATTTCAAATTAGGGTTTGAAATTGAAAAATTTCATAACTTAGAATTTTTCTAAGTTATGAAATTTTCTTAATTTTTCCTGACTTTGCCCCACATTTTCACCATGATGCAAATGGATTCAAACAAAACCTCCAACATGAAAGTAGTAGTCCTCCACAAAGTATACAACTTTGATTCACAAAGTTTTCTCAAAAGAAGCTTGGATATCAAGTTATGATTTTTGGAACAAGGGTCCCTAAAACTTTTAACTTAGAGAAATTTTGCCCTAGTTTAGGCAGGATTTTGACCCATCTTCTTGGCCACTTTTCACATAGTTTCACTTGGAATCTCAAGTTTCATTTCAAAGATGGATTATATAGAATGTTTCAAGCTTTACAAATTGTCCAAGAACTCCTCAAACACATTTGTGGTTAGGGAGAATCGAAGGCTTGAAGTTGGCAAAACTCACTTTTCATCCATGGCAAATTCATGTTCATACAAGTTGCATTTTCAAGTCAGCATGCCTTACACTAGTTTGCAGGCCTCTAAACCACTTCACACTCCATAATTTAATGCAAATCCATCATTCTAAGCTTTTGTTTTGATCATTTGGACATTGTACACAAAACTAAGCCCTAAGTAGAAAAAGGCAACTTTCCATTTTTGCTTAAGTATGCTTTATGTCAAACCAACAATCCTTGAGCATTGGTCCAAGATCTCTTGCAGCAAAAAAAATCCACAAATCAGAGGGGCCTAGAGCAATGTATTCAAGCATATTTGATAGCCTGTGCAGACCTGTAACCTCACTTCCACTTTCTTACTTCAAAAACAAGAAATTTGTCCAAATCCAAAAAACTTGAAAACCAGCCAATGTTAACTTACACAAACAGTTTGAACATCTTTCTCACACCCCTTTGAGATAGAAACACGATTTCTTGAGCCTCAAAACACCCCATAGCCAGAAATCACATTCCTTTGGCAAAACAGGGCAGGTGCTGCAACTTGAGTTCCACAGCTCATTTGGCTCGTGCGTTTTTCCCCAAGTTGCTTCAAACACCTTCCATTCAACTCACTCAAGCTATCCCAAACCTCAAATACCAACTGTAACTCCATTTACAGTGTTCACCATTTTCATTTTGAGCTTGTGCAGGTTGAGTTCTATAGACTGATTCAAGGACATTCAAGGCAAGCTAGCTATTGGAGAAGGTCAAGTGAAGTTCAAGCAAGCTATCAGACATCTCAGGACTTGTTAAAAAGCACTACATTTCCCTACACGAATCCAACTGAAACATGTTTTCTTCACTTTCTATCTCTCTATTTAGGAACATTTAGCCTTAGGTTTGTGAATAAAAAATGTAGTGTTCATTGCCATGAAGTTGTACATATGCCCAGTTTTCATTTATATTAAGTGTGCTAGGAGAATTTCATCCATGAACATGCTGAAAAAACTAGGTCAGATTTTAGGGCTAGAGAAATTCTCTCTGGTCTTTGAGAGTTAGAACAAGTTGTTTATATGGTTGGAATCGTCTTGAAATTCTCTACAAGTTTGATGTTGTGTGTTTTTGCAATAGATCACGTATACAGGATGTCCCAAGTTTGTACAGGCGCGCGTGTTTTTTCAAATGCTGGAGGAAGAAGATGAAGTGGTGGGTTGGGCTTGGCCTGGCTCACTCTTGACACCCCCCTCTTTTCATTTTTACACCCCCTGACCCAAATTCTTGTATTTTCATATTTTTGCATTTTTGTTTTCATTTCTGATTTTGTTTATTTATTTCCAAATATAAAAAATGCTCAAAAATATTTTCACATTTTTTTCACATTTATTTGGCATTTTATTTTAATTTTTCAAACATAAAAAGCATTTGAATACTTTTATAATTTATTTAAACTTGAAAATAATATGTATCATACTTTTTATTTTTATTCTTTATTTTTATTTATGCTAGAAATATTTTCCTAAATATATTTTAATTTTGTATATATTTTATTTTATATTTTACATATTTAATTTGATTAATATATATATATATATATATATAATATAT